>JASDDO010000004.1:83370661-84633160 GCA_030015575.1 Agapanthus africanus | reverse complement strand
TGCACACCCGTTGCACCTAGATGTTGTTTTGTGCACCTGTATGGCACATATATGGATTTTGATTTCCGTGCGCACCAGACGCACAGGGTGGTGTTATGTGCATTTTTGGGATTTATTCCTTTTGGAGCAGTACATTTTTATGATGTTGGATATTTGCTTTCATACTGAGCAGGACTAGTCAGTGGGCAGTACCTGGATATATTTTGCATGCATCGATAGTTATCGAAGGGATTTCCGAAAAGCGAGCTATAGTCTCAGTATATACCTACGTGTCCGATATGACACGAAACGTTTTAAAAACAAAGAAACCCTTCTAAACTGTTTTCAAAACGGCGGAACGTACCGATTAAACAAAGGATATATATATATACGTATATAGTTATTTTCTTATGAAAAACGTCCGCCACTGTGCAGTGTTACGCGCATCGCACAACGACTTAAAAGATTGGGCATGCATTTTCATCAGCTATTCACATGTATAGATTGGATGTCTACATGTATAGTTCTGATTTATATCATATTGATTTTGTATTGGATTTGACATTTATGTCGTTACCATGACTCCGATGATTGCGGATGCTTGATGGAGTGTTGCTTTTGAGTTATCTACTCAGTACTCATACGCATGCATTGCGCTACGATGTTTTATGTATTGCTGATTTCGGAGCCCCGATAACTTAGAAATTGTATTGCAATATTTTAGTATTTGGGGGTTTTAAATTTAAATTCGGGGACCGAATTTCTTTAAGGGGGGTAGATTGTAACGTCTTCAAAGTAATAAAATATGATTTTTGGGAAATTTTATAATTTAATATTATTTTAATGAATATTTTAATATTCTGGTATAATTAAATACAAATAAATAGGGAAAAATTATGGAAAATTCTAAAATAAGGTATTTTAAGGAATTATGCCATTTTAAAGTTTTTAAGATTAGTTATATGCTAATTTAGTGTTAATCGCGATTAAAAATCGCTAATTGGATTTTTAGCACTTTTGAGCAAAAATGTGCACATATCATTTTCCACACTTGTTACACTTGTGTTACATTTCTTTTGCCATGGTTTTCTTTTGGGTTCACTATTCAAGTGAGAAGTGTTAGAAAAGAAAAGAAAAGAAAAGGAAAAAGGAAATGGAATGATGAGAGAGAGAGGGTAGGTATAGGTCAACCCCATCTTTTGAAGCCATGCCCCCATCATTCCCTTCTCATTTTCTCTCTCCCTCTCCTATGGAGCTGCTGCCCTCTTCCTCACTCTCTCACCCTCTTCACTAAAACCCTAGATCCCCTATGAAAACAAAGCCAAAACCTCATTCCCACTTCACAAAAAGTGTTCCCGAGCTCACTAGCTACACATTGAACCTAGCAAGATTGGATTTGGAGGACTTTGAGCAACTGAAGAATTTTCTTGAGTTGCCAAAGGAGGTAATTTCTGCACCTATAGAGTAGTATTTCAATTCCTTGTGCATCCATACTAGTTTTGTATCGATATTGTGATGTTTGTGGATTTTAGAGAATTCAAGTTAGGGTTTAGGGTAAAACTGAGAATCAAGATGAAATTGAGGCTTTTTGTGACCTTAGAAAACCTGGTGTAATGCAAAATTGGACCCAAACCTGGAATTGGAACCAGAATACGGAATTACGGAACCGATATCGGAAAAACTGGAAATCTGTCACTATTTTGTGTAATCTGCTATCACCCCGTGATCCCTAAAATAAAACTGAGTTGACAGTGAGATGTGCAGGCACCAGAGAACCACCACACCAAACCCTAGCTCCCCACTCCATTTCCTGGCCGCCAATTCTCCCATTCTGGCCGCAATTTGCGGCCAGAGCAGGGTGGATCTGCCTCGTTTTGCGTGCATGCCCCTATTTCCTCTATTCTTGGCCCTGGGTACTTCTAGTTTTGACTGATTCCATCTAGGGTGAAATCTGGGTTGATTTTCCTATGTTGGTGTATGATTTACGACTTGATTTAGCATGGATTTTGGTGTTTTGTGATTCATTCCTGTCGGGTGGCGTTTGGACGTCAACGACAAGTGGATATTGATTGTGTTTACATGCGAGTCGATAGTTTTTTACCTATGCGGGTAGCGTGTGCTATTTTGGTTTCCGATGTGATTTTCATGTGCTTTAGCATTGTGATGTACTTGTAGGTACCCTACGAGATGTTGAGGCAAAGAAGATGAAGATGGCGACATCGGCACCGACACATGAGAAGCAAGGTGAGTAGATTTATATCTACGGGGAGAAGTCGGGTGGATGGCGTATAGCACCCCCGCAGTCCGTGGTGATGTATACGAATACGTATACACACATATATTTATTATGTGTTGTCTAGGGTTATTGATGGTAATAATGGATTATTGGTGATAAAGATATATTGGTAGAGTAGTGCGAACCCTAGAGTAGTGGTTGCACCCACACTCACACATACACACATACTTGCATAGGTTCTTTCATATATCTGTGCGCACATGGTGGTGGGTAAATCTACACATGGGTATGGGACTGTGTGTTCATATACGAGTTTTGAGGATGATACGTGGGATTGAGTTGAGTCGATGAGATTCGATTGAGGCCGTGAGATTTGGCGACATGACAGAGTTCATATTGGAGATGTGATATGATGGTAGTGATGCCTGTCATGTGATGAGATATGCGATATCGACTCAGATTTAGGTGGTTTCCATACCCCTCTCTTTTGACTTGACTGTGGGTTCGTAGTTCGCATAGTAGGCGTTAGACTAGACCCGAGTCATACCTATTTCAAAACTAACGAATCGGGGATATTTTAAAGTTAGGCAGAAGGGTTTATACGGGTATTTTCAAATGATGTAGCTTTTCATAAAACACCGTAGCCCTTGTTTTACCAAAAGCCCTGATTCTTCTTATTTCAAATGGCACCACTGCATGACATGTACAGATTGGTTTAGATTCTTTACTGTTGCGTTGATTACTTGATTCCGCACATTCATGTTGTTTGCATTGCATCGCTTATATTGTGGATATATTTCAGTCTTGCTGCTAGGACACCAGAACCATTATCGATGATGCGTATGTTCCACGTACACTGTTGCCGGCTCACACACTTCATCATCGATAATTGCCATGTCACTACACTATAGTGCTACTGCATTCAGTATATGATCCTTGCATGACATGATGATGTGCATACCTTCCCTTATATGTCGCATACATGTTGCTTTCTGATTATACGCATTGAGATATGTTGTTTCTATGATATTTCTGGTTTTTGGGAACCGTGGGTGTTTTCAAAGAGGATATGTAATTGTTTTGAAAACCGGTTACCCTTGTTATGATATTTCAGTGCGTCCACCATGTGTTTTCTCGGTGCTGAGAGCGACATGTGTAACCCGAATCGATGAGTGGACGAGCCGATTGCGGGTACATGGTGGACCCGGTATGGTTCCTCTCGGCAAGATGATCGATGAGCTTTGCCGATTGAGCCTGGAGGCGGGCGAGTACCTACCGGTGATTTTGTTGGACCTGGCGGTTATCCGGAGGATACCGACCGGAGTCGATAGTTGGATATGGCGTACTGCCGGGGCCGAGGGCCGATACCGCAGACAGAGCCTGTGGGCCGATCCGGACTTACGGAGCCTGATATATGAGGATTTACGTGCCGATGCTGGGCACAGTTTTCATGATGTTTTCGAGTGCCGATGCTGGGCACTCCGGTTCCATGATTTTGACGTGTCGCGAGGGACACAGGTGGTTTATATCCTCATATTTCCATGCATATGCTGATGATATTTACATGCATGATGGTTATTGTCATTGAGTGACGAGTGGACGGGATCCACGTACATGCAGATTGTTTTCATTGATTGTACCTCACATTTATGATATGCTATTACCTGAGGCACTGGCACGAGCACTTGTCATTACACTCATGTAGAGATTACATTGCCAGTTTAGCATGCTTCAGCTTTATTCATTTTGAGGTTTATATATCTGATC
Source organism: Agapanthus africanus (assembly GCA_030015575.1). Classification (NCBI taxonomy): domain Eukaryota; kingdom Viridiplantae; phylum Streptophyta; class Magnoliopsida; order Asparagales; family Amaryllidaceae; genus Agapanthus; species Agapanthus africanus. Next base: position 84,629,178 of record JASDDO010000004.1, on the reverse strand, counting down.
GTATTGACCTAGGATGGGTCATGCATTCGATCTCTGCTTGTAGATATTTTCTATTCACGAGTTGGCAACTCACCCCCGTTGTGCCCCAGTTCTTGCAGGTTGCCGTACAGATTCCATAGCGGCATTTCTGGCACACTGCTTCCTTATGGGTGACTTGCTTGGATAGGTGGGTTCTTTTGTATCAGAACCGCCATTGTTCGTGTATTATTTATTGTATCTAGAATTTCCATCAACCCAAAAACTTGTATATTGTTTCAGACTTAGAAACAGTGTTGTATTATTTCGACCTTAGAGTCGCGCTTGTAGTATTACGGTTTTCTGGCTGTTTTGAGTTCTTTTTGGATTTGATCCTCGCCCTTTGGCGTTGTATATTTTTATTGCTTGCGTGGTTGTGACCGTCGATTGACGAAGAGCTAGCTCCCGCTTGGGGATGCCTTTTATCATTTCATATATGTTATTCTTGTTGTACCCCGTTCGGGGCCAGTTTTTACAAAGGAAACTCTGCCGAAATTTTCAGGAAAGGTTACACATTTTTTAAAATACATATTCTGCTTAGTTATTTAAAAACTTTGATTTTCGAAACATGATTTCTTTACTTTTCAAAACCAGTTTTCCTTATTTACTCTTTAAATGGTTTTAGATTGCTGGGCTTTTGGCTTACTTGGATCAGATGGGGTCCTATAGACTTCATATGGTTCAAGGGCCAGTCACGTGCTCTTTCGGGTCGTGACACGCAGTTTCTCTTCCAGTGCCCAGTCTGGTGGCAGTGGAAGAATCCCCTCGTCCTGTCGTAGCAACCCCTTTCTTGTACTTTCCCGGTGCCTTTTTCACTCCGTCTCTCGGCTTGATAGGATTCTTATTCTTCTTTCCCTTGGCCTTGGCTTTCGGGACGGAAGAGGAAGATGGCTCAGCAATTAGAGCGGGAGTTTTCGCTACCTTTAGCTTGCTTTCTACACTCCTCAATATATTGAGTAGTTTAGGCAAGGACTTCTCCATGTTGTGCATGTTGATGTTAATGAACTGAGCAAAGGCAGAGGGAAAGGACTGTAGAACAATATCAACATATTGTTCCTTCTCCATGGTCCAACCCAGGTCCTCAAGTTCTTCTATAAGTCCAATCATCTTCAATACATTGTCACCTACAGACGTGCCAGCATCCATCCGCATCTGAAACAACTTTTGAGATGTCTCATATCGGAGAGTACGAGATTGCTCTGCATACAATTGTATGAAGAAAGATGGATTGTACATCCATCTTCTCCTGCTGCTTCTGATGTTCATTGTTCATAGAAGCTAGCATTAGGCACTTGGCTATTGAGCAGTCTATATCCCATGTCTTGCGGATTTCTTTATCCGCAACTGAAGAATCAAGGCCTAGGTTAGGACGGGCTGGAGTAGTCAGGACGTATCCGACCTTATCATAGGTCAAGGAAATATTTACGTTCCTTAGCCAATCTTTGTAATTCGGTCCCGTGAGTTTATTCTTGTCTAATAAAAGCTTAAGTCCCGTCATAGGTATCTGCCATTAGAAGAGAGAAAAGAAGACACTCAGCGATTGCTCTTGCATAATTAGATTGGTTATTAATCTTATCTGATCGATGTCTCCCACTGCTTTTTATCAAATTTTCCTTCAAACCGTTAAAAAAAGAAAACTAGCCAGGATTAATTTCAATCTACAAGTTCACTAACCGGTCGGCCAGACCAGTGTCTGTACTCCGAGGGAGGTTCCCCGTGCATTCGCACGGACCTAATTAAAATAAACCTCGTTTTTCTAGAGGCGTAACCCCGTTGACACCTTTCTAGACACCTACTGGATTAGCTAATTGTAAAGTGCAAAACTCTCCCGGGAGTAACTTTTACTCACAGTGGGATCGAGATCCAACTATCATATAGAAGGTATGCAATCTCATTAAAAATTTCAACTCTTGAAATTCCCGATATGATTTTTACCCCTAGTGTCTTATGACCTTAACTATGGTCAACAAATCATAAGCACTAGTAAAGTTCTACCCGCCATTTCGGGATTGATATAGACCAACCCGCATGACCCTTAACTATGGTCAACAAAGTCATATAAATTCCTAATCGTTCGCATCAAATGCTTTGTAGGAAGACATAACTTTTCTACCGTACACCACGCCTTAATTATAGTCAACAAACGTGGCACGAATACTAAGTACTCTGCTTCCTAAAATGGTGGAGGGTTACAGATGGTTTTTATGAAAAACTTTAATGTTTTGAACTTGATATCGTTGTAGAATCGAGTGAGAAGGAGTAGTTTAAGCTCCAGTTTTAAAAGTCGAATGGTTTTATAGCATCTTTCTAATCTTGCTAAAGAGGTCACTCCCGGTGAAGGGATCTCGGCTCATTCCTTATTGAATAAGGTGCTGGATATATAAATACCACGATGCATAGCAAAAATTAGATCAACTTATAAAAACAATCGAGTGCTTTGTAACATTTGCTAGTTTCGCTAAAGGGGTCACTCCTGGTGAAGGGATCTCGGCCCATTCCTCATCGAATGAGGTGTTGGATATTCATCAAGGAATACCACTATGCAAAGCAAAAACTAGAGTTACCCAATTTAAAAGTTTGATTCTATAACATCTTTAGGTTTAACAATAATCACATTAATAATGTCTCATCTTTTATGTTTCCTAAACATCACAGAAAAGAAACGAAAATAGAACGTACGCTTATGCCATTCGCATTCGCCACGGGGCCCCGTCATGCACCGTTAGGTTACTTAACTAATGCAGAGCGGGGGCTGGACTAGCGCGGGTGCAAAACATAAGCAACATTTATTATATATCTCATATATAAATATAGCCATTCGTCGCACACATTTATAAACATTCAAGATCACAGATGAATACATTGGATATACTAGAAATTCCGTACTTCATTTACGCCCTTAATGACAGACGGTTTCCACGGTCGTGATGAATAGCCAAACCCCACCCTAGACCCCTACGGGTGCAGCAAACTACCCGCCAAATTTCCGAAGTGAAGCAACCTCCCTCAACAAAGTGAGTAGGCCACTCGGCACTTCGAGAACCCGGTAGTTTGTGCACCCCACCTTGGGTCTATCCTAGGAGCAAAAACAGTAAAAAGAAAATATACAACCGTGGCTACAACCTCAGCCCGGATGTGCCCCGCAAAATAATATTACATTGCTTTTTACAAATTACATGAATGAAAGAAAAGATAAACGCTCTTCTCACATCCCCTCGGCCATTCATCACGACGATCCAACATATTCATATACACATACCATCTCATGATATCAATACCGATGTGTGCAACTCCGACTAATCGACTTATAGCAAATAGTCGACGTTTCCAAAACATACATACACAAAGCAAGTAAAGAAGTAGCAACATTAGAATTCCGCACGAGATTTGCAAACTAAACCATTTCCAACTCTTGAAAAAATCCAGTGAGCAACCTTTTAAAAACCGATCTTTCGAGCCAATCCGGAAGTCGAAACGAACTCGAAACCCGCCCGAATTTCTCGGAAGCGAATAAAAACATATTAATGGTCAAATAGGGGGCGTACAAGGGGTACCCCACCCCCAAGACCACCACGAGGTGGTCAGGAGGTGAGGCAGACCCGAAACTACCTATGGTGGGGCAGTTCCGGGACCCACCGCCAAGACCACCTTGTGGTGGTCTTGGGGAGTGGGCCCAGCCATTCGGTCCCACCCAGGGTGCGCGCGCTCCACCCAGCGGCTTCTCTGTTCAAACCGTGAGCCCGCGGGGTGTGCAAACATCTCAAAACTTCGATTTTCAAAACTGGTTTTCGGCAGTTTTTGCACGACGAAAAACGGCGGAATTCTAACGTTGCTACAAGCTATTTAAGGTTCAAGATATACTCTGATACCATGTTAGTGGATGTTTCACACCTCACAACACTTGTGAGAAAGCGGAAGTGGAAAACAATAATTTTTCTTGCAAGCAACACCCACATAACCCAGGATTAGTGCTTAAACCCTAACTAGCAAAAACCATCAAGAGATCTAATCTACTATGATAGTATTTATACCTAATGGATCCGGTATTTTGGGTCTTCACTTGAATGTGAATCCTACGCTCCTTGTGGTTGTAATGAGCTCGATCTTCGGCCACCTCAAGATCCAAGACGATCCACCCGAGAGCTTTGGTACAAGCTTCAAACTCTTCACAAGAGTTCAACTTAGAGAACAAGTTTGCTAGGAATGATCACTAAGACGAAGTAGAGATTAAGTATTGGTTTATGATTTTGCTCTAGGCTTTTGATTCACAACTCATGTGAAGGGAAAGCAAAGAGGAGGAAGAAGGAGAGAAATGAAGAGAGAGAATGTGAGAGTGTAAAATGAAAAGTTCAAGCATGCAAAAATAATATGGCTGAAAATGAAATAATTGAAGCAGACAATAAAAAATTAGCACCATGCTTCAATAGTAACTCCAAATGAATAAATAATTAAACAAGTCATTCCTTCATCCATGCTTAAGCTTTTCCAAATGCCACTTCATTTATTTATTTTCACAAAATAAATATCCATTTATGAGGTGTCTCCTTCTAGAAGGTATTGTTGCAACAATTACAATAATACCCCTCCACCGTATACCGTAAAAGTATACCCGTATCCAAATTCCAAAAAGTACGAATACAAATAATTCAATAATATAATACTGGCACGCGGCTTAAACCAAACCCTACCGGTATTAACATTCCGATCATTATTCCTGTAACGATTACACGAACATGATCGAAATCTTGCCGTAACAACTTACGGCCTCTACATCTTTCGCCTGAACCAGAGAACTCTATGTGTGGGACTCTAAAGACTCGTCAGTACGCTGGTAGTGGGTTTAACCACAAGCACTTCAGCGGCACTAGCTGTGCGTAACGGCTACCCAGGTACATGACAAAAAAGAGGTGGCCGACGAGCGAACTCATCCCAACCCTAACGAGCCTGTTAGCAACACTTTCTGTACAGTCCGGTCTCATCATCTGATACGTCGCATATGAAGTCTAGGGGTGGTAAATGTCAGACCCCAGTAACTTTATAAGTCATGCTGATTTACGGCCCAAAACGGTTCGAGAAACTACTGAAAACTCTTATCAGTAAATCTCGAGAACCTTGGCCAGGGATTTGCTGTTATGGTCGATCAAGTATAGCATGACATCAACTCCCTATACCGGGAGAGATGAAACCCCTCCTATCGCTGACTGCCTGCATGCGATTTGGGACTGTACCCAAAATCCACCTGTTTGCACGACTCAGTAGAGCCATGGTAGGGAGGAAATCAAAGCACGGTGGGAATCACACAAGACACTATGACGATCTCGGGTCTACAGACTAACCTGTACAAGTGCCACAAGAGAACTGCTATCTGACAATAGGTATATATACCATCTAAGAGTTCTCGGCGAGTCCTGTTCGGTGTACCCATTCTCCAATGAGCACCTGTGTACAATCTTTGATGTCAAACACCAATGGTTGTGGGATCAACCATCGCCCCCAGGGTCAAGAAACGTACACACTAGTCTACTCTGGTAATATCGATGCTCTGTCTCGATATACACTCGACTAGGAATAATTAAAGGATATGCTTATAGACCGCCCATGCCCCCACTAGTATGATCTACATCATAATCCCGGTAGTCAAGCATAATCCTAAGGGCTCCATCAACATGTATATAAAGATATGAAATACAACACATCACACGTTAAGATGAAGATAAACCGGATAGCATACTATCATTTTGAGCAAAGATTGTTTCTGTACATACACATGCCTAGCATCCTATACAATACAGGCCTCTAGGGAATACATATCTAACAGTATCATATCGTAAATATGCCGCGGAACATATGTACAGTACGTCACTCTAGTTAGTACCTACTCCATCAACCAAGGTCATTCTATATAACGAAAGTTCGGGTATAAGACCCCCAAAGTCAAGTCTAAGTCCAATAAGATAAAGTCTAAGTAATAAAAGAGTATGCCTAGACCCCATATAGCCAAACCTAGACTCGAGTAAAGGTTAAGCCAAACGCTCTGATAACAACTTTGTCACGACCCAAATGTGGCACATGACCGGCACTTAAATCACATGACATCTAAAGACGTCGACGCGGTCCAAATAAGCCAAAACCCAGAATCTAAACCCTTTTGAAATTATTGGAGGTGAAGTTTAAAACAGTCATCAGATGGAATCAGTTTAAAATAAACAATTTTTTTACTAAGTATGTTTGAAAAGCATCTGTAACGTTTTGAAATTTAACAGAACCACCTTTGAAATTTAAATAAAAACCACTACAACATAAAATACATATAGCATCCCAACGGAAGCTAGCTTCCACGCCCAAAACAGTGGAGCAACCAAGCGCACATTATACGACGCACAATGGCGAAGGAAAGAAAAGCGAAACAAAATAAAAATATAAAATGGTCGACTCCAATCAATACAACATCACAACACACAACTCTAAGTCTCGCTTCTAAGTCCACAATATACCAATTCTAAGTTGATGGAGTTTTACTAGATACAAAAGATAAGCACATACTAATGTGAGTACGATACAATAGTAACCCACCTGTCAAAGCAATCAACAAAAGGAATGTGTATAATTCATACTTGTATCGATGGTTACCTACGCATTAGGTAGTGTAACGGTCCTACAGTAACATGGAAGTACCAATGAGGTGTAGTATAACATATGCGTATGTACTCGTGCAACATAATACTTATTGGTAGTTGTGCAGTGTTCTATCAGAATGTTCGTATCATGGAAACGTATAACATCAAAAAATATAACGTTACGAGTCTGAAGGAAACATGGCCGTTATTCAGCATACTAATCTCGTCATTACAAATACGGTACGATTTCTCATACAAAACCCACATTATCTCAATCTCCAATCATCTCAAGTATGATATGATCCTTCATACCACTATACCAACCCATGAATAACACTATATGCAAATGGAAAACTTACTAGATGCATCATTCTAATATCATAAACTTAATTAAGCCCAAAAGAACTAACTATATATCATAGTATTATATATATATAAGGTTGCGGGGTGCTATAGACCATCCACCCAAGTTCCCCCATAGATGTAAATCTACTCGCCAACTTGCCGAGCTCGTAGATTCCACGATTGCTATGTCGATCAACTCCGTCTCGGAAACCTTCGCGATCGTACCTATAATCATATTTATGAAATATCGGCGTAAATATCATATCCAAATCAAAACAACGAGCTAAGCATCCATAGGTTAGAACCTACAGCATACTTAACCCAAAAACGATAATATATTCCTGTTGTTAATGTACAAACGTTAACGTTTCAAACGCAGTACAGAAGTACGAAAAAACCCGTATCGTAATATCGAAAATTTGGTAAAACCTTTACTGAAACTTTCCCAGATTTTACTGTATGAATACTGGGAAAAATAAAATAATGCAGTAACCTATAAAATACCAAACTACAGCTGCAGAGGAAAAACTAACACCAATTACTCCTAAAAACCAGGCGACCTCGGACAATATAGGGTTCTCGCCGGTCCAATGTTGGAGATGGGATCTCGGGCTTTAAGTGAAGTCTTCTAGTAGTCTTATGATACTTATGGTGTTGCTAGTTTTTTCTTTCTAGCGGTTCCACCTATTGGTTCCAGATTCAATATCCATATGCTAAATATCATAATTTTCCTAGTTTATGATACTGCACATACTAAACATGCTACGTGCGAATATTGTGAACTATCTAAAACTTATACTAACCTGATCTAACCCTTCACTGTTCGTAACTGTAAAAACAGAATCGTGTAACGAAACATCCGTGTCGTATTTTAGAATTTTACCCTAAAGAAGATATTAGCTTCAAGATTTTATATACTGAATATATAACATAAACTAATAATACCAGACACCTTAACATATAGACAGAGAGCTACCCTAGAAAAACTAACACCTAACTCCATTGAAGATTCGGCGAGCTCGGATTTTGGGTAGATGTTGCCGGCCAATTGTGCAAGGAATGGGTTCGTGTTTCTGGTGTGTATTCAAGGTCCAATAATTAAGGATAAGGTACTATTCGATTTTGTTATAATTTATCTAGACTATAGCAGATTCACAACAGAGTCTAAATTGTCCAAATACGATATTTCGGATATCCTACTTCTATACTAAAACAGAATTAAACTAAAAGAACTACAGGGTGGGAAATTATACCAATCTAGAAGATCAACGGAAATTTTTATTCAAAGATGTATAAGCCCAAAAGGTCCTAGCTTGAGGGTTGAGGCAAGAGCACAACACTTAACCTTTCATGCCATTTCTCTTTCTTTTTCTTAAGTGAGGTCAAGGATTTTGTTTTCTGAACTAGGAATTTATTTTAAATATCAATATATCAACTAAACAAATAAGAAGAGATAAGAGTATGGAGTGATAAGGCTCGGATGTGGTGTCAACATAATGGATGGTGTGCTATTCTTGCAAGGAGGAGGTGTGGCCATTAGGTTGGGTCTAAGGTGTGGTGTCTAGGAGGTTTGATGTAACCTTAACCCAAATTTTACACACTTACATAATAACCCTCATCTAAAATTAATTAACATAAGGAAGCTAACATTTTCACAAAAACCCCTCATGACACATATTATTATATAAACAAACTATTTTCTTTGCTAAATTATTTCTACTACATATTAAAAGGCCTTCTTTAGTATAATAAAATTAAAAAAACATTTTCTATTTAAATACATAATTTAATTAATTATCTAAAATGTTTAAAAATGTTACAGACGAAATCCCTCATATTACTCATTGCCTCCACGTGGCTCGGGACTGTACCCAAAAACCACCTTTCTGCACGATCTCTTGACCGTGGTATGATGGAAATAAAAGAACAGTGGGAATCACACAATACTCTATGACGATCTTGGGTCTACAGACTAACATGTACCAGTGTTACCAAAGAACTGCTATCCGATGATAGGTATAATACCATCTAAGAGTTCTCGGAGAGTCCGTCCAGTGTACCCAGTCTCCACTGAGCACCCGTATACCTTCTCTGATGTCAAACACCAATGGATGTGGGATCATCCATCTCCCATCATATGGGTCAAGAAGCACATACGCTAGTCTACTCTGGAGTTTCGATGCCCTATCTCGATACTCCCACGACTATGAACATTTGAAGGATGTACTTACCGACTACCCGGTCCCCACTAGTATGATCTGCATCATAATCCTGGTAGTCAAGTACCCATCCTAAGATCTTATCAACAAGTAAAAGAGACAATAAGTGTACATGTTAAGATAAAGTGCAACCAGATAGCATACTATCATGTCGAGCAAGATAGTCCTCTCTATAAATGTCCAAGCATTCACTACAATATACATCACCTGTACAGTAATGGCCTCTAGGGCATACATATAACTAACAATCTCCCACTTGCACTAGGGCCATTTGTTGCAGTATCTCATACTCAATAATTTAGCAGTGGTTGTAGTAACCCATACTCAACCATCCCAAAATCTCTCAAATAGTATTTGGGGAAGCAGGCCTTGATGAGTGGATCCGCCGTTTTAACCTCAAAGTATACTTTCCTTAACTCGATCTCTTGGAGATCAACCATCTCCCTGATCAGGTGATACTTGCCTCAGAATATGTCTGGATCGCTGCTGGGACCTGCATTCCTAGGCTATAGCCATAACTCCATTGTTGTCACAATAACAGTTATTGGACGCTCAATGGTAGGAACCTTGTTCATCTCATGAACAAGAAATGTCCAGACAGCCACTCTGTTAGTATTGTTGGTAGTGATGTATTTAGCCTTTATCGTCTAGTTTGCCACGGTAACTAGCTTGGAACTCTTCCCATATACTGTCCCTCCACTGAGGGTAAAGACAATGCATGTGACCGACTTTCAGTCAAACTTATCACTCTGAAAGCTAGAACCAAGAACTTTCTTTTAGTGCTTCTCAAGTACTTAAGAATGTCCTCCACAACTGTCCAGTGATTCTTCCGAGATCCAATTGATTCCTGATCACTACACCTAGTGAGTCATCTACATCTGGTCTGGTACATAATATCGCATGCTCTGATAGAGCCTACTGCCGAAGCATAGGGTATCCCTTGTACACAAGCTCTCTCCAAATCTGTCTTGGAAGACATCTTTTTGGAGAGAGAGATTCCTGAGTAAGTGGACGAACCACCACGCTTAGAATCGTCCATACTAAACCCCTTTAATATGGTGTTAATGTACCTGGATTTGGGACACTCCCAAAATCCACTTAGACCTATCATCATAGATCGTAATCCACAAGATGCAGTAGGTATTGTAGGGTTATTAGGCACTAAAACGAGGTTCTACAAGACATCAACCATGCCAAAATCAAATTTTTCAAGTGCCGAACAACCAAAGCAAGATCTTAAACTAGAGATTAGGCAGAATAAATAACAACTAAACAACTTTACTTCTAAGAGAAAGGGATTACAACCTTTGTATTTCAATCCTTCGCTTCATAAGCTCCGAGTAGTAGTCCCTTCACCGCGATCCATGAACTCCTGAACTCTAGAGAGGCTCTACAAGTCGAATGATGCATGCTTGCTTGAAGTCTTCCATTTCGAAGATGATCTACCTTGAAGAAACTCAAACCCAAGCTCTTGCTTTGCTAATCAAATATTAGCAAAGCAAACTCCCTAATCTAAGTGGCAAGAATAGATGAGGATGATGAAGCAGGAATTTAGCTCTCATTTTTTTTTCGATTTCTCACTCATAATCATCACTTTACAAAAAGCTAGAAAGCTTTTCAAGGGGAAGAAGAAGAAGTAAACTATTTGTGATGAATAATGAAATCAAGTGTGAGGCTAGAAATGCAACCATGGGTTAAGAAAGAAGACTTAACCCATGGAGAGAATTAACTATGGTAAAGGGTTTGTGTTGGGTTAAGAAATATCTACACAAAATATCCAAAGTCAAAGTCAAAACTTCATTCAAGCATAACCCTAATCCAAACCCTAACTATATTTAAACTCCACAAAACATGTTGCATTTGTAACCCTAACATGTTACAATATTATATATCACATATACAATATTTATTGTAACAAAATAAAATAATAAAATTAACATATATCACATATATATCAATGTATTATCCAAGTAAGAAAAAGAATCTTTAAGTGAGCTAATATTAGTTAATGTAATATAATATATCAAATATATAATTATACATTAAATTATCGAATCAACACTTGATCCAATAATCCGTCTATTTCACAAATAACCGACTAATATTATCTGTATCAGTTCATCGAATCAACACTTGATCCGATGACCCGGCTATATCACATATACCCGGCCGATATAACATATCGCGAGAATCTAATACGGTATCATATACTCGTATTGTTCTCGGTCCCGCACATATCACATAAGTGCTCCTACTCTGTTTTGCCTCAGCCAGGAAATCTCTGTGTAGGACTCTAAAGAATCGTCAATACGTCGGCAGTAGGTGATGATCTTATCAAACACCCACAAGTTGCAAGCGATCAGCTAAACGTAACAGCTACCCAGGTATTGAGCGATCAGAAGATCAACAAGCAAGCATGTACAGTCTCCAGCGAATCCAATCAGTAACACTCCCATACAGTCCAGTCCCTTCGTCTTGATATGTCTCATATCTCGCCTAGGGGTGGTAAACGTCAGACCCCAGTAGCTTGATAAGTCGTGTCGATATGAGATCCATAACAGTTCGAGAAACTACGGATAACACTTACCAGTAAATCTCAGCAACCCTGGCCAAGGATTTCCAGTTATAGCCAATCGAACACAGCGCAACATCAACTCCCTATACCGGGAGAGACGAATCCCCTCCTATCGCTCATTGCCTCCATGTGATTCAGGACTGTACCTAAAAGCCACCTTTTTGCATGCCCTCTTGGACGTGGTATGATGGAAATCAAAGCACAGTGGGAATCAAATAAGACTCTATGACGATCTCGGGTCTACAGACTAACCTGTACCAGTGTCTGTTAGTTATATGCATGCCCTAGAGGCCATTACTATACATAGGATGTATATTGTAGTGGATGCTGGGACATATATAGAGAGGACTTTCTTGCTCGACATGATAGTATGCTATCTGGTTACTCTTTACCTTAACGTGTACATTGATTGTCTCTCTGTTACATGTTGGTAAAGCCCTTAGGATGTGTACTTGACTATCTGGACTATGATGCGGATCATACTAGTGGGGACATGGTAGTCCACAAGTACATCCTTCAAAGTCCCTAGTCGTGGGTGTATCGAGACGGGGCATCGATATGCCAGAGTTGACTAGCGTGTACCTTCTCGACCCATACAGATGGGCGATGGATGATCCCATATCCATTGGTGTTTGACATCAGAGATTATATACAGGTGCTCAGTAGAGACTGGGTACACTGGACGGACTCGCCGAGAACTCCCAGATGGTATTATACCTTACGTCAGATATCAGTTCTCTGGTGACACTGGTACAGAGTAGTCTGTTGACCCGAGATCGTCATAAAGTCTTGTGTGGTTCCCACTGTGCTTTGATTTCCATCTTACCACGTCCAAGAGGGCGTGCGAAACGGTGGTTTTTGGGTACAGTCCCGAGTCACATGGAGGCAATGAGCGATAGGAGGGGATTCGTCTCGCCCGGTATAGGGGTTGATGTTGCACTGTGTTCGATTGGCTATAACCGGAAATCCCTGGCCAGGGTTGCTGAGATTTACTGGTAAGTGTTACCAGTAGTTTCTCGAATTGTTATAGACCTCATATCGACACGACTTATCGAGCTATTGGGGTCTGACGTTTACCACCCCTAGGCAAGATATGCGACATATCAGACGACGAGACCGGACTGTACGGTAGTGTTACTGGTTGGATTCACTGGAGTGTGAGAGGGCTTGCTCGTCGATCTTCTGATCGATCAATACCCGGGTGGCCATTACGTTTAGCAGACCGCTTGCGGCTTGTGGGTGCTTGATATGATCATCATCTGCTACCGGCGTATTGACGAGTCTTTAGAGTCCTACACAGAGGTTTCCTGGCTCAAGCAAAACGAAATAGGAGCGCATATGAGATATGTGCGGGACCGAGAATGATACCAGTATGTGATACTGTATTTGATTCTCGCGATATGTGACATTGCTCGGTTATATGCGATATAGCCGGGTTATCGGATCAAGTGTTGTTTCGATAAGTTGTTACTGATGATATTAGTCGGTTATATGCTATATGACCGGATCATTAAATCAAGTGTTGATTTAATGATTTAATGTATAATTATATATATGATATATTACTTTGCATTAACTAGTATCGGTTCACTTTAAAAGGATTTTCTCACTTGGATTGTGCACATTGTATATGTGATATACTTTTGAACACAAGTTTGTATCATGTTTGATGATGCATGCTAACTAAGCTTTGTGTAAAGATTAAACCATGGTTGTGTAATGGTTAGGGTTTTCATTTTCTTATTCATTTATTTATTTATTTTATTTTGGAAAAGAAAAAGGGGAAATGTTGGCTTTCTTTGTTTGTATTTGAAGCTTCATGAAGCTTTGACTAAGTCACCATTTTGTCTCATGCTTAACCCTAACCATTCCACTTAACCCTAGTCTATTCTCTACACTTGACCATGGTTACATTATGATAAGTATTCATTTTATTTCCTTTTTGAAATATACTTATCATAATATTCATCTTCTTCTTCTTCTTCACTTGAAGAAAGCATGCCTCCATCAATGGCAACTTGATGAAATGAGTGAGAAATCCAATTCTAAAGTGAACCCACCTCTTATTTCTTCATCCTCTACCTCTTGCCAAGTAGTAGAGTGTGTTTTATTCACAAGTTTCATGACTTGGTGAAGTGGGAGCTTGATCTTCTGATGCCTCGACGTAGATCATCTTCGGCACGAAGCCGACGACCTTGCCCGCCCATTTCTCCGATGAAGCCGATGCTTGAGCCCGGGATTTCATTTGGACAGCGGAGAGGACTTCATCACGGAGCTATGGAGGTGGAGAACCGGATCTACAAAGGTTGTATTTCCGTTCACTTAGTTAATTTGTTAACTAGTTGCTTGATTCGCCTAAACTTCTAGCCAACGGTCCGTATTAGGGTTTCCCGGCACCTCTAATTTTTGAAATTGGCATGGTTGATGCCTTGTGAGACCTCCTTGGTGTGCCTAGGAACCTTTCATTGGTATCGGAGCCTAGCTAGAGCCTTAGGCGATGCGTAGACGAAGTTTGAAACCCGAACGAACCCGAAACCCTAAGTTTTACACGCTCTCTGGACTTTTTCTAAAAACTGGGATTTTTCCAGATTAAAAATTCCTAAAAAATTCAGCAGGAAATTGTAAGAATTACTGTGCAAATACGACACTGTTTGGAGCTTAAACAGCCGCGGAACCGCGGCACGAGCTGGCTCGTGCGGCGGTTCCGCCGCTACTTGATGACGGTTCCGCCGCTACTTGATGACGTCAGCCCTAACTGTTTGCACAGTAATTCCTATTTAACAGTGCTGAGTTCTCTGGGAATTTTTAATTTTAATTCAAGAGTTGAATTTTCTGAGGTTGTTTTGGGGATTCGGTGTTTCGATCGGAGTATCAGATTTTGTCTATGTGGCTTTCCGGATAAATTTTAGAATATGTTAAAAAGTTCGACCGGATATTAATACCCAATTTTTCCCCTGTCGGGAAATTTCCAAGTGTTGGATTTTTCCGTGGTTTAAAGACGTTCTAAGTTGTGCAAGTAACTCGATGGACCCTCTAGAAGACAACAAACCTTAACTCGATTATGTGACCGTCTTGAACTGCCCTTTGAACCTTCGGGTTTGGGGCAGTACGGCGTGCCACATGTGAGGCGTTGGCTTGACCCTTCTACGGCTGGACCGTTGGTACTGAGGCACGAACTGAATGTTGTTAGACTTATTTCATGTGTTGAGCTGTTTCGGGAAAACTTAGGTGTTCGAATGTTCGATCGGAAAGTTTAACATTTTCTAATTATCTGGAATGTGATACAATAATTGGAATTCAAAAGTAGTTATAAGATAACTGAATGAATGTTATAAACATAGCAATTTAGTCTCACTTGATAGGTTGCCACGGAATTTTGATCTGATCAAAAGTCCGTCGCAATCACGTAGCGTACGCGGATACTCGCCGGGTAAACTTAATAGACAGCTACACCCCATAGCCCCGACCAAGTGACTGTAGGAGAACCCCGTCGCCGAAAGCATCCGTTCGGGTGCTCGAGGCAGCGGTGTTCCGCCTTGGTGCACTTCGTCGACGGCGTCGGGGGTGCGGCCGTCTACTAAAGTTTGCGACGAGCATTCGATCAAATTGTCGGGAATCCTGTTGAATTGCCCGACTTGGTATTGAAAAGTGTTTTCGATTTTGAGACTAAAATGCGGGGTTTATAATTGTTAGGCATGTGATGTCTAAGTAATTCATTTGATTAGGCATGCGATGTCTATGGAGGTTGCGGATTCCAACTGTTGTAGTTTTTTACACTTTCTTTTCTGTGACTGTAAGTGTAATATGTGATATCGCCGGTTTCGTTGCTATATGTCAACGACAATTGGGATGGACATATTTACTTACGTTGATGACATGTGATGTTATGTGTTGCTGGATATGTTATATTGGATCGTCGTGTTTGAATAGCCGGGGGTTTTTATGTGAGATGAGTGTTTTTCATTTTCATTCATGTAAAAACTTGAATGTAATATTCTTTTATTGGGGCACTTCCAGGTAGCGGAAGTTGTCACCGTTGATGTATATTATTTACTTTTCCGCACTAGGATAGACCCAAGGAGGGGAGCACAAGTAACCGGGTTCTGGAGTCCAGTGGGAGACCAACTCGAGGAGTCGAGTCCGGGTCTGCTAACTCTAGAATTGGTAGGGTTGCTTGCCGCTCTCGTAGGGGTCTAGGGGTGTGGGTTTGGCTATTCATCGCGACCGTGGAATCCGTGTTTTATACTGGCTCGTATTGAAAACACGGACGTCCTAGTATATCCAATATTTCATATGTTTCTTCTGCTGTGATATCTATGATGTGATCATGTGATGTTCTGTGATAGATACAGTATATAGTATATATGATATATTATATAGGCGTTACTTATGTTTTACACCCGCGCTAGCCCCGCCCCGCTCTGCCGTTAGTTACCTAACATAACGGTGCATGAGGGGACATCGAGGCGAATGCGGATGGCATAAGCGTACGTCGTATTTATCTGTGATGTTTAGGTACTTAAATGATGGGACTTCATTAATATGATTAATGAAATAAAAGAAACCTAAGATGTTGTAGAATCGAATTTCAAAATAAAACAGGTAGCTACAGTTCTTGCTTTGCACAGCGGTATATGTGATATATCCTGCACCTTATTCGATAAGGAAAGGACCGAGATCCCTTTACCGGGAATGACTCCTTTAGCAATAACTGGCAAATGCTACAACCCTCGGTTTGTCTTTTGATTGCTTTTAAGAGTTTTTGCTTTGCACAGTGATATATATGATATATCATGCACCTCATTCGATGAGGAAAGGACCGACGATCCCTTCACCGGGAGTGACTCCTTTAGCAAAACTAGAAAAGCCTCAAAAACACTCCATTTTTAAAATCATTTGATTCTACAACGATATCAAGTTCATTACGCAATAGGTTTTCAGAAAAACCTGTCGTAGCCCTCCGTCATTTCAGATAAGTACTAGTTAGTATTCGTGCTGCGGTTGTTTGGCATGCGTCAAGGCGTAGTGTACGGTAGCTAACTAGTGCTTATCTGCTAGCATACGATGCGATTGGATTAGGTTATTCGTACGGCGTTGTTTGGCATGCGTCAAGGGTCGTGCGGGTGGGTTTAATTCAATCAAGAAATGTACGGGTTGAACTTGACTAGCGGACTATGGGTTGTTTGGCATGCGTCAAGGTCATAGCACGCTAGGGGCAAAATATTATCGGGAATTTCAACTGTTGAAATTTGCAATGAGATTGCATACCTTCTATGAGATAGTTGGATCCCGATACCCGCTGCGAGTAAGAGTTACTCCTGGGAGAGTTTTACATATTACAATTAGCCGATCAAGTAGGTGTCTAGAAAGGTGTTAACGAGGTTACGCCTCTGGAAAAACGAGGTTTACATTAATTAGGTTCATGCGAAAGCACGGGGGACCTCCCTCAAAGTACCGACACTGGCCTGGCTGAAAGATTGGCGAACTTGTAGTGTGTAATTAATCCCGGCTGGTCTTTCCTTTTAGGTTTTGAAGGAAGATTTGATTAAAAGCAGAGGGAGCCATCCTGATTAGATAAAATAATAACCAATCTATTCTTGAAAGAGCGCACGCTGAGTGTTTTCTTCTCTCTCTCTCCTGGTAGCGACCATGTCATGCCTTAATCAAGATAATAATACGGATTATTGACCGAACCCGCTTGTTATACTTAGCTGGGGAACGTTGGTCCCACTCCTACTTATAATTGTTATAAGACAGAGCATGAATAACGGGAATACCAGATTTCCCGTGCCGCCCAAACGAAGAGAGTGCATGCTGATGCATCATCTTCGGGTGTGTTCATTACAAAGAACTGTTTCTCAGTATCCTCCGCATCCTAGGTATATGATACCAGATCAGGATCCCAGATATGTAATCTGTTACATAGGGCTACAGAAAGGTAGAGAACTGAGAACGGGTGATAAGTTTCATCAGGCAGAAAATGGGGCAAGTGTTGCAGCCAAGTCTGTTGGTCACTGTCACCCTATATTATCAATACATTGATTCTGAACAAATGTTATTTGATACCGAACCTGATATACAAAATCATATCACTCTCTTTATTAGTAAATAAATGATAAAATTTTGTATTGTCGGATAATGTTTTGAACATTTCCTATATCAAAAGTTGATTGGATCAGGCACGTTATTTAAAAGCATTGATGTTCTAAATCAAACTACAGTTCTTAGTATACGGAACACACAAAAGAGGAAGAGTTCAGAAACGAACGAATTCTTCTTGAGGTATTGTAGACTAGGTCATATCAATGCGACCCGACTAGCTAGAGTTTCATAAAGATGCATATTTAAATTAGTTTGAATTTACATCTTGTGAAACTTGCCAGTCATGTCACAGAGATAAGATGACCATAGCCCTGTTTATTGGAAACAGAGAAAGAGTTAATGAACTCTTGGGACTGATACATGTTGATGTATGTAAGTCCCCTGTCTACACATACCAAGACCGGTTCTTTGTACTTCATTACATTCTCTGATAATCTCTCAAGATTCAGTCATATGTCCTGTTGAAACATGAGTCCGAACCTTTTGAGATATTCACAGAATATAAGCGAGAAGTAGAGAACCAAAAATACGGGTATAAGTATTATGTCCTTTGATGTGATCGAGGATGAGAATACTTGAGCACGGAAATCCTGGTCTATTCTAAAGGAGAATGAGATTCTCTCTCAGCATTACTCCTCCGTATACACCATAGCACGATGGTATATCGGGGCAGGGCAATGACACCCTATATGATAAGGTGTGCTCTATGATGAGTACTACTGAGTTACATGTTTCGTTTTGGGAGTTATGCACTTATGAAGTTGCATACCTATTGAATAGGGTTCCAATCAAATCAGTTGCCTACCGCTTTATATGTGATATGGAATGGGAAGAGCCCATGTCTTAAGCTAGTTAAGATTTGGGGTTGTCCGGCCTATGTCTAAAAGCAAAATCCGGACAAGCTCGAGGCAAGGTCTGTTATGTAGAACTGGAAATGTTCCAGCTATACAAACTGCAGCTGATGATTTGGTAGAACCAAAGGATTCAGTAGATACCAACGAATCTCAGCCTCTCCGCCGATCTAGTAGGGTTCCTCATCCACCTGAGAGATACTTCGGTTTCTCTATGACAGTGGGAGCGAGGATTGCATCATGAGATGATGACCCAACTAGTTTCGAGCTGGCCATCAGGAGTGTGACTCTGTAAGAATGGCTGGATGCTTATCGATCTGAAATAGAATCCTTATACACCAACAAAGTATGGACTTTAGTTGCTATATCTGAAGGGTTAAATCCCCATCAGGAGCAAGTATATCTTGAGAAGATTACTTGGTGTACATAGAAAAGTTGAGATTTTCAAAGCTAGACTTGTTAAAGATTTGCATCATTGACCAGGCGTGGATAATGATGAAACCTTTTCAGTACCTATGCTTAAGTCCATCCAGATCCTACTTGCCACGGCTACATACCATGACTACGATATCTGGTGGTTGGGTGTCTTGACTGCTTTTCTAAATGATGATTTGGAAGAAAGCGTCTATAAGTACACAGCCAGAGGGCTTCGTAGACAGTGGGAGCAGCGGAAATGTGTGCAAGATGTTTTATAGGATAAAGCAGACATCGCGGAGTTGGAACGTCTGTTTTGATGAAGTAGTCAAAGAGTTTGACATCATCAAAATGGTAGATGAACCTTGTATAAACAAAAAGGTAGAAGGGAGTATGGTGGTGATCCTCGTAGAGTACGTGGATGACATGCTCTTGATAGGGAAGGAGTTTCCTATGCTACGCTCGATCAATCTCAGCTTATCGCATTGATTCTCCACAAAGGATCAAAGTGATACCTACTAAATCCTGGATTTTGGATCTATGAGATAGATCTAAATGGATGTTAGGCTACTCACTAGTTGTAGTGAGATGGTATCAGTTGATCCTGGGGAGAATTACTAGAAGGGTTCCAGGGTGATAAAGACGACTGAGTGTCAGTCACAGGCATTGTCTTTACCCTCAGTAAAGGGACGGTATGTTGGAAGAGTTCCAAGCTAGATACCGTGGCATACTAGAAGATAAAGGCAGGATACATCGCTACTTAAGATGCTACCAAAGAGGTTGTTTGGGTGTATATTGGTTCATGAGATGAACTACGTTCCTACCATTGTGAGACAATGGAGTTGTGGCTTATGCCAAGGAACACAGGTTCCATCAGTGATCCAGACATATTCTAAGACAGTATCACCTGATGATGGAGATGGTTGATCTCCAGTGTGATCGAGGCTAGGAGAGCAGACTCAGAGGATAACACGGCGGATCCACTCATGAAGGCCTATTCCCAGAGAGAGACTTTTATGGGATGGTTGAGTATGAGATACTACAACCACTGCTATCAGATGGCCCTAGTGCAAGTGGGAGATTGTTAGTTATATGTATACCCTAGAGGCCATTACTATACATAGGATGTATATTGTAGTGGATGCTGGGACATATATAGGGAGGACTTTCTTGCTCGACATGATAGTATGCTATCTGGTTACTCTTTACCTTAACGTGTACATTGATTGTCTCTCTGTTACATGTTGGTAAAGCCCTTAGGATGTGTACTTGACTATCTGGACTATGATGCGGATCATACTAGTGGGGACATGGTAGTCCACAAGTACATCCTTCAAAGTCCCTAATCGTGGGTGTATCGAGACGGGGCATCGATATGCCAGAGTAAACTAGCGTGTACCTTCTCGACCCATATAGATTGGCGATGGATGATCCCATATCCATTGGTGTTTGACATCAGAGATTATATACGGGTGCTCAGTAGAGACTGGGTACACTGGACGGACTCGCCGAGAACTCCCAGATGGTATTATACCTTACGTCATATGGCAGTTCTCTGGTGACACTGGTACAGAGTAGTCTGTTGACCCGAGATCGTCATAGAGTCTTGTGTGGTTCCCACTGTGCTTTGATTTCCATCTTACCACGTCCAAGAGGGAGTGCAAAACGGTGGTTTTTGGGTACAGTCCCGAGTCACATGGAGGCAATGAGCGATAGGAGGGGATTCGTCTCTCCCGGTATAGGGGGTTGATGTTGCACTGTGTTCGATTGGCTATAACCGGAAATCCCTGGCCAGGATTGCTGAGATTTACTGGTAAGTGTTACCAGTAGTTTCTCGAATTGTTATAGACCTCATATCGACACGACTTATCGAGCTATTGGGGTCTGACGTTTACCACCCCTAGGCAAGATATGCGACATATCAGACGACGAGACCGGACTGTACGGTAGTGTTACTGGTTGGATTCACTGGAGTGTGAGCGTGCTTGCTCGTCGATCTTCTGATCGATCAATACCCGGGTGGCCATTACGTTTAGCAGACCGCTTGCGGCTTGTGGGTGCTTGATGTGATCATCATCTGCTACCGGCATATTGACGAGTCTTTAGAGTCCTACACAAAGGTTTCCTGGCTCAAGCAAAACGAAATAGGAGCGCATATGAGATATGTGCGGGACCGAGAATGATACCAGTATGTGATACTGTACTTTATTCTCACGATATGTGACATTGCTCGGTTATATGCGATATAACCGGGTTATCGGATCAAGTGTTGTTTCGATAAGTTGTTACTGATGATACTAGTCGGTTTTATGCTATATGACCGGATCATTAAATCAAGTGTTGATTTAATGATTTAATGTATAATTATATATATGATATATTACTTTGCATTAACTAGTATCGGTTCACTTTAAATGGATTTTCTCACTTGGATTGTGCACATTGTATATGTGATATACTTTTGTACACAAGTTTGTATCATGTTTGATGATGCATACTAACTTGGGTTTGTGTAAAGATTAAACCATGGTTGTGTAATGGTTCGGGTTTTCATTTTCTTATTCATTTATTTATTTATTTTATTTTGGAAAAGAAAAATGGGAAATGGTGGCTTTCTTTGTTTGTATTTGAAGCTTCATGAAGCTTTGACTAAGTCACCATTTTGTCTCATGCTTAACCCTAACCATTCCACTTAACCCTAGTCTATTCTCTACACTTGACCATGGTTACATTATGATAAGTATTCATTTTATTTCCTTTTTGAAATATACTTATCATAATATTCATCATCTTCTTCTTCTTCTTCACTTGAAGAAAGCATGCCTCCATCAATGGCAACTTGATGAAATGAGTGAGAAATCCAATTCTAAAGTGAACCCACCTCCTATTTCTTCATCCTCTACCTCTTGCCAAGTAGTAGAGTGTGTTTTCTTCATAAGTTTCATGACTTGGTGAAGTGGGAGCTTGATCTTGTGATGCCTCGACGTAGATCATCTTCGGCACGAAGCCGACGACCTTGCCCGCCCATTTCTCTGATGAAGCCGACGCTTGAGCCCAGGATTTCATTTGGACAGCGGAGAGGACTTCATCATGGAGCTATGGAGGTGGAGAACCGGATCTACAAAGGTTGTATTTCCTTTCACTTAGTTAATTTGTTAACTAGTTGCTTGATTCGCCTAAACTTCTAGCCAACGGTCCGTATTAGGGTTTCCCGGCACCTCTAATTTTTGAAATTGGCATGGTTGATGCCTTGTGAGACCTCCTTGGTGTGCCTAGGAACCTTTCAGTGTCACCAGAGAACTGCTATCAGACGTGAGGTATAATACCATCTGGGAGTTCTCGGCGAGTCCGTCTAGTGTACCCAGTCTCCACTGAGCACCCGTATACCTTCTCTGATGTCAAACACCAATGGATATGGGATCATCCATCGCCCATCATATGGGTCAAGAAGCGCATACGCTAGTCTACTCTCGAGTATCGATGCCCTCTCTCGGTACTTCCATGACTAGGAACATTTGAAGGATGTACTTAACGACTACACTGTCCCCACTAGTATGATCTGCATCATAGTCCTGGTAGTCAAGTACTAATCCTAAGGGCTTTATCAACATGTAACATAGAGACAATCAGAGTACATGTTAAGATAAAGAGCAACCAAATAGCATACTATCATGTCGAGCAAGAAAGTCCTACCTATATATGTCCAAGCATCCACTACAATATACATCGTAAGTACGGTAATGGCCTCTAGGGCATACATATAACTAACTATCTCCCACTTGCACTAGGGTCATCTGTTGTGGTATCACATACCCAACAATCAGCTGTAGTTGAAGTATCTCATACTCAACCATCCCATAAAAGTCTCTACTGGCAAATAGGCCTTTGTAAGTGGATCCGTGCTGTTGTCCTCTGTGTCTACTCTCCTAACTCGATCTCCCTGGAGATCAACTATCTCCATGATCAGGCGATACTGCCTAAGAATATGTCTAGATCCCAGATGGGACGGGGGGGTTCCTTGGCAAAAGCCACAACTCCATTGTCACATAATGGTAGGAACGAAGTTCATCTCATGAACTAATGTACATCTTGTTAGTTATGTATATGCCCTAGAGGCCATTGTTGTACATTTGATGTATATTATAATGGATGCTTGGTTATATATAGAGAAGACTTTCTTGCTCGTCATGATAGTATGCTATTTGGTTTCACTTTATCTTAACATGTTGACTTGTACTGGTTTACTGCTTTACTCTCACATGTTGATAAAGCCCTTAGGACTTGTACTCGACTACTGGGACTATGATGAGATCATACTAGTGGGGCCGCGGTAGTCAATGAGTACATCCTATAACTGTTCCTAGTCGAGGGTATATCGAGACAGGGCATCGATACACCAGAGTAGACTAGCGTATACGCATCTTGACCCATATGATGGGCGATGGATGATCCCATATCCATCGGTGTTAGACATCAGAGATGGTGTACGGGTGCTCAGTAGAGACTGGGTACACTGGACGGACTCGCCGAGAACTCCCAGATGGTGATATACCACACGTCAGATGGCAGTTCTCCGGTGACACAGGTACAGGGTAGTCTGAAGACCCGAGATCGTCATAGAGTCTTGTGTGATTCCCACTGTGCTTTGATTTCCACCTTACCACGTCCAAGAGGGCGTGCAAAACGGTGGCTTTTGGGTACAGTCCCGAATCACATGGAGGCAATGAGCGATAGGAGGGGATTCGTCTCTCCCGGTATAGGGAGTTGATGTTGTGCTGTGTTCGATTGGCTAAAACTGGAAGTCCCTGGCCAGGGCTGATATAGAGATTTACTGGTAAGTGTTACTAGTAGTTTCTCGACCCGTTATGAGCCATACATCGACACGACTTATCGGTTACTGGGGTCTGACGTATACCACCCCTAGACTTGATATGCGACATATCAGACGAACAGACCGGACTGTACGGGAGTGTTACTGGTTGGATTCACAGGAGAACGCACAGGCTAGCTTGTTGATCTTCTGATCGCTCAATACCTGGGTGGCTGTTACGTTTAGCTGACCGCTTGCAGCTTGTGGGTGTTTGATATGATCATCACCTGCTACCGGCGTATTGACGATTCTTTAGAGTCCTACACAGAGGTTTCTTGGCTCAGGAGAAACAGAGTAGTGGCACATATGTGATATGCGCAGGAGCGAGAATAATGCGATATGGGATACCGTATTAGATTCTCGTGATTTATGGATATGAACCGGGTCATCGGATCAAGTGTTGATTCGATGAATCGGTACATGATATATTAGCCGGTTATATTCGATATAGCCGGATCGTCGGATCAAGTGTTGATTCGATGATTTAATATATAATAATATATATGATATATTATTATATTAACTAATATTGGCTTACTTTATTATTTCATTTTCTCAGTGGATGATACATTGATATATATGCGATATATGTTAATTGTATTATTTTCTTTTGTTGCAAATATATAATATATATATGATATATATTATTGTGACATGATATGATTAATTGTTAAACATGTTTAAGGATGATTAATTGAGGTTAGGGTTTGATTTGGTTTAGTTGCTTCAAGTTGCTTCTAGAAGCATTTTCTTTTGTCATTATGAAGATATTTATGGATGACACTTTTGTTAACCAAACCAAACCCTAACTATAGTTAACTCTCTACTCATTCTTATCCTATCATCCTTGACCATGGTTTACAATCAATCATATAATTCATTCTATTCATCACAAAAGGTTTTAAGCTTATGAATATATTTTCCATTATCATCTTCTTCCTTCTTCAAGAAAAGCTCTCTTGAAAATCCTTAAGTGATGAAAGATTATGAGAAAATGATATAAAAGGATAGCTAAATTACTACTCTCTCATACTCATCTCATCTAGCCCATGGGATTAGTGTGTTCACTTCTTTAGAGTGAGATAGCTTGAGTTCTTCGAAACCTCGACGTAGATCATCGGAGATTTGGATTACGACGAGCTAGAATGGATCGTTCGAGTCGTGGAGCCTCTCATGAGTCCGGGAGATCGTGGATCGCGGCAAAGGGACTTTTACTCGGAGCTTGTGAAGTGAAGGAGCGGACTACAAAGGTTGTAATCCCTCACACTTAGATAAATGTTATCTATTTACATGTTAAACCCTAATAATCTAGCAAAGATCCCGGCTTTGGGTTGTTCGGCACGTCTAAAATTTAATCCGGGCATGTTTGATGCCTTAAGAACCTTCACAAGAGTGCCTAGGAACCCTACAGTGGTATCAGAGCCTGGCTAGAGCATTAGGCGATGTGTTTACGAAGTTAAAACTCCGATCGAACGCGAAACGACGGAAAAAACCCCCTCTCTGGAAATTTTTAAAATTTGGGATTTTTCTGAATTAAAAATATGTAAAAAAATCAGCAGGCAATTATAAGAATTACCATAAAATCCGAGCCCCTAATTCCATCAAACTGCGGCGGAAGGGCGGCACAAGCAAGGCTTGCGCGGCGCTTCCGCGACGGAACAGTGAGATCTTGACACGTGGCTTTGATGGTAATTCCCTTAGTTACTTGCTGAGTGTTCTGGATATTTTTATTCTGTTCCAGGTGTTTAAAATTCAGGGGTTTGTTTTGTAATAGTAGACTCGATCGGAATATTTAAGTTCGTATTTCTTTCCGGATATTTAGAAACTGTTAAACTGGTTGAACGGATATCATTAACCCACTTTATTCCGGCACGGCAAACTTTCAAGCGTTGAATTTTTATTGGGTTTAAATCTTTCGGAAAATTGTACAAGTTAAGCGGTGGACCCTCTAGAAGACAACAAACCTTAACTCGATTATGTGACCATCTTGAACTGCCTTTTGAACCTTCGGGTTTGGGGCAGTACGGCGTGCCACATGTGAGGCGTTGGCTTGGCCCTTCTACGGCTGGATCACTGGTACTGTGACATATTCTGGGATTATTTGAACTCCGCTCAAGAGTTGAGCACTTCGGGAAATTTTGGGTGTTTGATTATCTGTTCAAATAGTTTAATACCGTATATTTATCTGGAATGTGATACAATATGTGGAATTCATAGAGTTAGGCATGAAATACGAAGTATGTGATATTTCAGATTTACGATGTCTAAAGTGATTGTGGATTCCAAATATTGTAGTTTTACACTTTCTTTTCTGTGACCGTAAGCGTAGTATGTGGTGTATCGCCGGCTTCGTTGCTATACATCAACGACAATCGAGATACGCATACTTGCTTACGTTGATGATATGAGATATTATGTGTTGCTGTGATATGTTATATTGGATCGTCGCGATCAGAATAGCCGGGGGTTTTATGTGAGATGAGGGTTTTTATTTTCATTCATGTAAAATTCATTTGTAATGTAATATTCTTTTATTTGGGGCACTTCCAGGATGCGGTTGCTGTCACCAGTGTATATTATTTACTTTTCCGCATTAGGTAGACCCAAGGAGGGGAGCACAAGAAACCGGGTTCTAGGGTCCAGTGGGAGGCCATCTCGAGGAGTCGAGACCGGGTCTCCTAACCCTAGAATTGGCAGTGTTACTTGCCGCTCTCGTAGGGGTCTTGGGATGTTGGTTTGGCTATTCGTCGCGACCGTGGAATCCGTGTTTTATACAGGCTCGTATTAAAAACACGGACGTCCTAGTATATCCAATATTTCATATATGTTCTTCTGCTGCAATGTTCTGTGATGAGATCATATTACTGCCTGAGACGAATGCTTATACTATATATATATGCTGATATATAAATATTACTGCTTTCGTTTCTTCTGTGATGCTTAGGAAGCATAAGCTGATGGGATTTTTATTAATGAGATTAATAAAAGAAAAGAAACCTAAAGATGTTGTAGAATCAAAAACTTTATAAATGGGGTAGCTACAGTTTTGCTTTGCACAGTGATATATACGATATATCCTGCACCTTATTCGATGAGGAAAGGACCAAGATCCCTTCACCGGGAGTGACTCCTTTAGCAAAACTGGCAGATGCTACAAAACACGGTTTGTCTTTTGATTGCTTTTAGTGTTTTGCTTTGCACAGCAGTATATATGATATATCCTGCACCTTATTCGATGAGGAAAGGGCCGACGATCCCTTCACCGGGAGTGACCCCTTTAGCGAAACTAAGAAAAGCCTCAAAAACACTCCTTTTCAAAATTACTCGATTCTACGACGATATCAAGTTCATTACGCTCAGGGTTTTCAGAAAAACCTGCGTAGCCCTCCGTCATTTCAGATAAAGACTAGTTAGTATTCGTGCTACGTTTGTTGATCTCCGTCAAAGCGTAGTGTGCGGTAGCTGATTAGTATTTACCTGCTTATGCATATGATGCAGATTGGATTAGGGTAGTCGTACGGCCTTGTTGACCTCCGTCAAGGGTCGTGCGGGTGGGTTTAATTCAATCAAGAAATGACAGGTTGAACTTGACTAGTAGCCTATGGTTTGTTGACCTCCGTCAAGGTCATAGGACACTAGGGGCAAAAGTTTTATCGGGAATTTCAAGTGTTGAAATTTGCAATGAGATTGCATACCTCCTATGAGATAGTTGGATCCCGATACCCACTGCGAGTAAGAGTTACTCCTGGGAGAGTTTTACACAGGACAATTAGTCATTCAAGTAGGTGTCTAGAAAAGTGTTAACGAGGTTACGCCTCTGGGAAAACGAGGTTTACTAATTAGGTCCGTGCGAAAGCACGGGGAACCTCCCTCAAAGTACCGACACTGATCTGGCTGAAAGATTGACGAAATTGTAGGGTGTAATTAATCCAGGCTAATCTTACCTTTTATGGTTTGAAGGTAGATTTGATAAAAACAGTGGGAGACATCCTGATTAGATAAGATAATAACCAATCTAATCTTGCAAGAGCATACGCTAAAGTGTTTTCTTCTCTCTCTCTCCAGGTAGCGACCATTTCAGGCCATAATCAAGATAATAATATGGATGTATTGACTGAACCTGATTATTGTACTGAGCAAGGGAACGTCAGACCCGTTCTTTCTTATAAGAGTTATAAGACTGAACAGGAAACAGGAGAATATCTGGATTCTCACGCCGCCCAAAAGAACTTGCATGTTGATGCATCTTCTTCGGGTGTGTTTGTTATTGAGAACTGTTTCTCAGTTCACCCTACGTCCTGGGTATTAGATACCGGATCAGGATCCCACATATGCAAACAGTTGCATGGGCTACGCAAAGGTAGAGAACTGGGAAAAGGAGATCATTCCGTTCAAGTAGGGAACGGTGCAAGTATTGTAGCCAAAGCAGTTGGCGAATATCACCTTGTATTGCCGAGTCGTAATACACTGATTCTAAATGAGTGCTATTATATACCGAACATGATGTGCAACATTATATCAGTTTCTTTATTGAGTAAAGAGGGATATAATTTTGTAGTACAGGATAATGTTATGAACATATTCCTAGATCAAAAGTTGATTGCATCAGGCTCGTTACATAATGGCATATTCATTCTAAATCAGAATACAGTCCTGAATATACAAAACACACACAAGAGGAAAAGTTCAGACATGAACGAATCCTACTTGTGGCATTGTAGACTTGGTCATATCAATGCGACACGACTGGCTAAGTTACATAAGGATGGTTATTTGAATCCGTTCGAATTATCATCATATGATACTTGCCATTCATGTCTCAAAGGAAAAATGACCAAAGCTCCGTTTAGTGGACACGGAGAAAGAGTTACTGAACTCTTAGGACTGGTACATAGTGATGTATGCGGTCCCATGTCTACGCATGCCAGGAACGGTTCTTCCTACTTCATTACATTCACTGACGATCTCTCAAGATTCGGATATGTGTTCCTGATGAAACACAAATCTGAAGCTTTTGAGAAATTCAGAGAATATAAGCACGAAGTAGAGAATCAAACGGGCAAAAGTATTAAGATTCTTCGATCTGATCGAGGAGGTGAATACTTAAGTGGTGAGTTCCTAGATTATCTAAAAGAGAATGGGATTCTCTCTCAGCTTACTCCTCCTTATACACCACAGCACAACGGTGTATCGGAACGGAGGAATCGCACCCTATTAGATATGGTGCGCTCAATGATGAGCACTGCTGAGTTACCTATTTCCTTCTGGGGGTATGCGCTTGAGACAGCAGCATACATACTGAATAAAGTTCCTACCAAATCTGTGCCTACCACCCCATATGAGATATGGGAAGGGAAGAGACCATATCTTAATTTTGTTAAGATATGGGGTTGCCCGGCTTATGTCAAAAGACGGAACCCGGACAAACTCGAGGCAAGATCTGTTTTATGTAAGTTTATTGGATATCCCAAGCATTCGCGAGGGTATATTTTCTACCACAGTGAGGAACAAAGAGTGTTTGTTGCTCAACACGCCACCTTTTTAGAAAAGGAATTTCTTGCAAAAGAGATTAGTGGCTCTGAGGTAGAACTGGAAGAAGTTCCAGCAGAACAAACTACAACAGATGATTTAGTGGAACCAGAGGATTCAGTAGTACCCGACGAACCCCAGCCTCTCCGCAGATCTAGTAGGGTTTCTCATCCACCTGAGAGATACTACGGTTTTCTCATTGATGGTGGAAGCGAGGATTGCATCATGGATGATGATGAACCGACTAGTTTCGAGCAGGCCATCACGAGTGGTGACTCTGTGAAATGGCTGGATGCAATGCGATCTGAGATGGAATCCATGTACACCAACAAAGTATGGACTTTGGAAAATGCTCCTGAAGGGGTAAAACCCATTGGGAGCAAGTGGATCTTTAAAAAGAAATTTGGTGTAGATGGAAAAGTTGAGACTTTCAAAGCTAGACTTGTAGCAAAGGGTTTTCGTCAACGTCCCGGTGTGGATTATGACGAAACCTTTTCTCCAGTGGCTATGCTTAAGTCCATCCGGATCTTACTTGCCATTGCTGCATACCATGATTACGAAATCTGGCAAATGGATGTTAAGACCGCTTTTCTAAACGGTGATTTAGAAGAGTGCGTGTACATGACTCAGCCAGAGGGCTTCGTAGATAGTGGGAGCAGCGGAAAGGTGTGCAAGCTGCTTAAATCCATTTATGGGTTAAAGCAAGCATCGCGGAGTTGGAACATCTGTTTTGATGTTGTAGTCAAAGAGTTTGACTTCATCAAAAATATAGATGAACCTTGTATCTATAAGAAGGTGGCAGAGGGTAAGGTAGTCTTCCTCGTATTGTACGTGGATGACATACTCTTGATAGGAAATGATATTCCTATGCTGCAATCAGTCAAGCTCTTCTTATCACAGAGATTCTCAATGAAATATCTAGGTGATGCCTCCTGCATATTGGGAATCATGATCTATAGAGATAGATCTAAACGGATACTGGGATTGTCCCAATCCAGGTACATTGACACCATACTAAAGAGGTTTAGTATGGAAGAATCCAAACGTGGGAATCAGCCCACGATATCTGGACTCACTCTCTCCAAAGAGATGTCTCCCAAGACTGATTTGGAGAGAGCTCGCATGCAAGGGATACCCTATGCTTCGGCAGTAGGCTCTATCATGTATGCGATGCTATGTACCAGACCCGATGTAGCATACTCACTAAGTGTAGTGAGTCGGTATCAAGCAGATCCTGGAGAGAGTCATTGGACAGCAGTGAAGAACATTCTCAAGTACTTACGAAGGACTAAGGAGATGTTCTTGGTGTATGGTAACGGAGAACTCCAGGTGGAGTCCTTTACCGATTCCAGCTTCCAAAGTGATAAGGACGACTCTAAGTCGCATTCGGGTTTTGTCTTCACCCTCAATGGAGGGGCGGTATGTTGGAAGAGTTCCAAACAGGATACCGTTGCAGACTCAACGATGGAGGCTGAATACATCGCTGCCAACGATGCTGCCAAAGAGGCTGTCTGGATCAAGAAGTTCATTAGTGAACTTGGTGTGGTTCCATCCATTGAGCATCCAATACCTCTGTATTGCGATAACAATGGAGCTGTGGCTTTGGCCAAGGAACCCAGGTCCCATCAGAAGTCCAGACATATTCTGAAGCGGTATCACCTGATCAGGGAGATAGTTGATCGCCGGGAGATCGAGGTCTGGAGAGTAGATACGAAGGACAACACTGCGGATCCATTCACGAAGGCTATTCCCCAGATACAGTTTGAGAGATTATTCGGGATGCTAGGTATGAGATACTACAGCAGCTGGCCTTAGTGCAAGTGGGAGATTGTTAGTTATGTATATGCCCTAGAGGCCATTGTTGTACATTTGATGTATATTATAATGGATGCTTGGTTATATATAGAGAAGACTTTCTTGCTCGTCATGATAGTATGCTATTTGGTTTCACTTTATCTTAACATGTTAACTTGTACTGGTTTACTGTTTTACTCTCACATGTTGATAAAGCCCTTAGGACTTGTACTCGACTACTGGGACTATGATGAGATCATACTAGTGGGGCCGCGGTAGTCAATGAGTACATCCTATAACTGTTCCTAGTCGAGGGTATATCGAGACAGGGCATCGATACACCAGAGTAGACTAGCGTATACGCATCTTGACCCATATGATGGGCGATGGATGATCCCATATCCATCGGTGTTAGACATCAGAGATGGTGTACGGGTGCTCAGTAGAGACTGGGTACACTGGACGGACTCGCCGAGAACTCCCAGATGGTGATATACCACACGTCAGATGGCAGTTCTCCGGTGACACAGGTACAGGGTAGTCTGAAGACCCGAGATCGTCATAGAGTCTTGTGTGATTCCCACTGTGCTTTGATTTCCACCTTACCACGTCCAAGAGGGCGTGCAAAACGGTGGCTTTTGGGTACAGTCCCGAATCACATGGAGGCAATGAGCGATAGGAGGGGATTCGTCTCTCCCGGTATAGGGAGTTGATGTTGTGCTGTGTTCGATTGGCTATAACTGGAAGTCCCTGGCCAGGGCTGATATAGAGATTTACTGGTAAGTGTTACTAGTAGTTTCTCGACCCGTTATGAGCCATACATCGACACGACTTATCGGTTACTGGGGTCTGACGTATACCACCCCTAGACTTGATATGCGACATATCAGACGAACAGACCGGACTGTACGGGAGTGTTACTGGTTGGATTCACAGGAGAACGCACAGGCTAGCTTGTTGATCTTCTGATCGCTCAATACCTGGGTGGCTGTTACGTTTAGCTGACCGCTTGCAGCTTGTGGGTGTTTGATATGATCATCACCTGCTACCGGCGTATTGACGATTCTTTAGAGTCCTACACAGAGGTTTCTTGGCTCAGGCGAAACAGAGTAGTGGCACATATGTGATATGCGCAGGAGCGAGAATAATGCGATATGGGATACCGTATTAGATTCTCGTGATTTATGGATATGAACCGGGTCATCGGATCAAGTGTTGATTCGATGAATCGGTACATGATATATTAGCCGGTTATATTCGATATAGCCGGATCGTCGGATCAAGTGTTGATTCGATGATTTAATATATAATAATATATATGATATATTATTATATTAACTAATATTGGCTTACTTTATTATTTCATTTTCTCAATGGATGATACATTGATATATATGCGATATATGTTAATTGTATTATTTTCTTTTGTTGCAAATATATAATATATATATGATATATATTATTGTGACATGATATGATTAATTGTTAAACATGTTTAAGGATGATTAATTGAGGTTAGGGTTTGATTTGGTTTAGTTGCTTCAAGTTGCTTCTAGAAGCATTTTCTTTTGTCATTATGAAGATATTTATGGATGACACTTTTGTTAACCAAACCAAACCCTAACTATAGTTAACTCTCTACTCATTCTTATCCTATCATCCTTGACCATGGTTTACAATCAATCATATAATTCATTCTATTCATCACAAAAGGTTTTAAGCTTATGAATATATTTTCCATTATCATCTTCTTCCTTCTTCAAGAAAAGCTCTCTTGAAAATCCTTAAGTGATGAAAGATTATGAGAAAATGATATAAAAGGATAGCTAAATTACTACTCTCTCATACTCATCTCATCTAGCCCATGGGATTAGTGTGTTCACTTCTTTAGAGTGAGATAGCTTGAGTTCTTCGAAACCTCGACGTAGATCATCGGAGATTTGGATTACGACGAGCTAGAATGGATCGTTCGAGTCGTGGAGCCTCTCATGAGTCCGGGAGATCGTGGATCGCGGCAAAGGGACTTCTACTCGGAGCTTGTGAAGTGAAGGA
This sequence comes from Agapanthus africanus, assembly GCA_030015575.1. NCBI lineage: Eukaryota > Viridiplantae > Streptophyta > Magnoliopsida > Asparagales > Amaryllidaceae > Agapanthus > Agapanthus africanus. The sequence goes on along the minus strand of JASDDO010000004.1, from coordinate 84,595,795 downwards.
GCGGACTACAAAGGTTGTAATCCCTCACACTTAGATAAATGTTATCTATTTACATGTTAAACCCTAATAATCTAGCAAAGATCCCGGCTTTGGGTTGTTCGGCACGTCTAAAATTTAATCCGGGCATGTTTGATGCCTTAAGAACCTTCACAAGAGTGCCTAGGAACCCTACACATCTAGACTATTTCTTTGGTAGCATCCTTGGCAACGATGTATCTTGCCTTTAATCGTCTAGTGTTTCACGGTATCTAGCTTGGAACTCTTCCAACATACCGTCCTTCCACTGAGGGTAAAGACAATGCTTGTGACTGACATTCAGTCGGCCTTACCACCCTGGAACCATTCCAGTGATTCTCCCCAGGATCGATTGATACCATCTCACTACAACTAGTGAGAATCCTAACATCCAATTAGATCTATCTCATAGATCCAAAACATAGGATTTAGGAGGTATCACCTTGATCCTATATGGAGAATCCATGTGATAAGAGGAGATTGACCGAGCGTAGCATAGAAAACTCCTTCCCTATCAAGAGTATGCCATCCACGTACAATACGAGGATCACCACCATACTCCCTACTACCATTTTGTATATACAAGGTTCATCTACCATTTTGATGAAGTCAAACTCTTTGACTACCACATCAAAACAGACGTTCCAACTCCGCGATGCCTGCTTTATCCCATAAAGCACCTTGCACACGTTTCCGCTGCTCCCACTTTCTACGAAGCCCTCTGCCTGTGTACTTATTGACGCTCTCCTCTAAATCATCATTTAGAAAAGCTGTCACGATACCCAGCCGCCAGATATCGTAGTCATGGTATGTAGCAGTGGCAAGTAGGATCTAGATGGACTTAAGCAAAGCATTGAAAGTATCAACTTTTCTATGTACACCAAGTAATCTTCTCAAGATATACTTGCTCCTGATGGGGATTTAACCCTTCAGATAAAGAAACCAAAGTCCATACTTTGTTGGTGTATAAGGATTCCATGTCAGATCGCTGAGCATCTACCCATTCTTACAGAGTCCCACTCCTGATGGCCTGCTCGAAACTAGTTGGTTCATCATCTCATGATGCAATCCTTTCTCCTACTGTCATAGAGAAACCGAAGTATCTCTCAGGTAGGTGAGGAACCCTACTAGATCGGCGGAGAGGCTGAGGTTCGTTGGAAATTATTGAATGCTTTGGTTCTACCAAATCATCATCTGCAGTTTGTATAGCTGGAACTCTTTCCAGTTCTACCTCATGACCACTAATTTCTTCAGAAGAAATACCCTTTCACAAAGGTGGCGTACTGAGAAACAAAACATCATTTGTTCCTCGATGTGGTAGAAGATATTCCCTTGCTAATGCTTGGAATATCCAACAAACTTCCACAGAACTGACCTTGCCTCGAACTTGTCTGGATTATGCTTTTAGGCATAGGCCGGACAACCCCAAATCTTAACAACATTAAGAGAAGGGATCTTCCCATATCATATCACATATGGAGTGGTAGGCATCGGATTTGATTGGAACCTTATTCAATAGGTATGTAGCTTCATAAGTGAATAACTCCCAAAAGGAAATAGGAAACTCGGTAGTACTTATCATAGAGCACACCTTATCACATAGGGTGTGATTGCTCCGCCCCGATACACCGACGTGTTGTGGTGTATACGGAGGAGTAATGCTGAGAGAGAATCTCATTCTCCTTTAGAATAGTCCAGGAAATCCGTGCTCAAGTATTCTCCTCCTTGATCTCATCAAAGTACATAATACTTATACCCGTTTTTGGTTCTCTACTTCTAATCTTATATTCTATGAATATCTCAAAAGCTTCGGACTTGTGTTTCAACAGGAACATATGTCTGAATCTTGAGAGATCATCAGTGAATGTAATGAAGTACAAAGAACCGGTCTTGGCATGTGTAGACAGGATACCTTACATACATCATCATGTATCAATCCCAAGAGTTAACTAACTCTTTCTCTGTTTCCAAAAAACAGAGCTGTGGCCATCTTATCTTTGTAACATGAAGGGCAAGTTTCACAAGATGTAAATTCAAACTAATTTAAATATGCATCTAAATGTAACTTTAGCTAGTCGGGTCACCATGATATGACCTAGTCTACAATACCTCAAGAAGGATTCGTTCATTTCTGAACTCATTCTCTTATGTGTGTTCTGTACGTTAAGAACTGTGGTTTGATTTAGAATGTCTATGCTTTTAGATAACGTGCCTGAACCGATCAACTCTTGATATAGGAAATGTTCAAAACATTATCCGACAATACAAAATTATATCCTTCTTCATCTTAATAAAGAGACTGATATGATGTTGTATATCAGGTTCGGTATCTAATAACATTTGTTCCGAATCAATGTATTTGGTAATACAGGGTGATAACTGCCAACTTCTTGGCTTGCAACAATTCCATCGTTTCCAACTCTTGAAACATATCACCCGATCTCAGTTCTCTACCTTTCTGTAGCCCACGTAACATATTACATATTTGGAATCCTGATCCGGTATCTCATACTCAGGACGTAAAGGATACTGAGAAACAGTTCTCGGTAATGAACACACCCGAAGAAGATGCATCAGCATGCACTTTCTTTGTTTGGGCGGCATGGGAATTCTGGTAATCCCCTATTTCTTGCTCGGTCTTATAACATTTATAAGTTGGTGCGGGACCAACGTTCCCTAGCACAGTATAACATGCGGGTTCGGTCAATACATCCGTATTATTATCTTGATTAAAGCATGACAAGGTCGCTACCAGGAGAGAGAGAGAAGAAAACACTCAGCGTATGCTCTTGCAATATTAGATTGGTTATTTAATATATCTAATCAGGATGTCTCCCACTATTTTAGTCAAATCTTCCTTCAAACCCTAAAAGGAAAGACTAGCCTGGATTAATTACACGCTACAAGTTCGCCAATCTTTTGTATGTGCACGGCGGCGCCCCGGCCGTCAATCCGAGGCCAAAATGCGGAAACGATACTTTTACGAAACTTTGAAAACCGGAAACACCGCGCACTATAAACCCGGATCGGGCCATTAACCTACTCCTAGATAACTAGAGAAGGGGTATAGAGATATACCGAGCGATCCGTGTCCTTCGGTCTTCTCGTTGTCGTCCCGATCTCCCCACGAAATCTCCGGTCTTCATCTCCTCGTCGGAAGGGCGCCACATCGCCGGGTTCTTTTACGGGCTCCCACCACTGGACCGAGGCAACTCGGGCACAAAGTTGGCGAGTCGACATGTCCAAGAATGTTGTAGATGAAGTGTAGGACGGTTTGTCTCTCGCGGGTATGAAGTTGCCATGTGGATATGAAGGTGGAGGAGAAATGAACTTTTTGGAGAGGGTAAGGAAATTTTTCCATGCTAAGAAAAATGAGCACCATATTTTTCCCACCACAAAATGAATCCCCACACCACAAAATGTGGCCGGCCCCATATCAAAGAAGAGGAAGAGGAGAGGCAATCATCTAAGAGAGAGAAAAATGATGATGATGAATCATTACCCCAAAGTATCATCATAATCCAAAAGTCAAGCCATGATGAACAAGGAATCAAATGATGGTTGAACCATCATGAAGCTATCACAAAAAGTCTCCTCCATAATAAAATGCACAACTGCAAATAACCCCTTCCACCAAATTTCAGCCAAAGAAGGAACAAAAGAAAAAAGGCCGAAACCGGAAAGCAAACTGGTAACTTCAGAAAAACGATCCCGTAATAAATTACAGGAAAACCCCGCGACTGTATATACATATCCTCATTTGTATTCCGACCGAATACAAATGCAATGAGACAAAATCTACACTGTACAATACTAGGATCCGGCTTAAACCAAAGCCCGCTAGTATTATCCGTCCGATCATGATCCGTACAATACCGCACGTATATGATCGAACCCTTCTATATCTCCATATGGCCTCTACAGAGTTTCACCCGAAACTTGAGAAAATGGCCTGTGGGGGACTCTAAAGACTCGTCAATCCCATGGCTGTGGATTTAACCGCTAGCACGTCAGAGGTATTAGCCATACGTAACGGGCTACCAGGTATTGACCAAAAGGGACGTCGTTGAGCGAACTCATCCTGACACCCTACTGAGCCTGTCAGTGACAATATCCGTACAGTCCGGTCCGTTCATCTATGAGCATCGCATGGCGGGCCTAGGGGGTTGGTAAAAGTCAGACCCCCAAAAGCGGTACAAGTCGTGTCGGAGTGTAGCCCAGAACACCCTGAGATACTACTGGAATACCTACCAGTAAATCTCCTGCTTTAGCCAAGGACTTCGTGTAATGGCTCTCCTAGACACAGCACGACCTCACCTCCAATACCGGGAGAAATGAACCCCTGCAGATCCGCTCACTGCCTCTATGTGGCTCGGGACCATACCTAACTAAAACCTGTTTCCATATCTCCTTTGAGCGTGGTAAGATAGTAATCAAAGTACAGTGGGAACTCACACGAGACAAATGACGATCTCAGGTCGATGAACTAACCTGTACACATGTCACCAGGGAACTGCTATCTAATGTCTGGTATAAGACCAACTAGCATGTTCCCGGCGAGTCATGTCCGGTGTACTCATAACCCAATGAGCACCTGTATAAATCTTAGGTGAACCAACTGACACCAGTAGCTTGTGAGACCGGCCACCGCCCCTCGTCGGGGTCTCGACTGTATACACTAGTCTACTCTGGAGTATCGATGCCCTGTCTCGAAACTCCCACGACTAGGGACCTTTTAAGGATGTGCTTATAGACTACCAGCTCCCACGTATATGATCGCCATCATACTGCTGGCTGTCAAGAAAGAATCCTAAGGGCTCTATCAATGCGCAATAGTGACCTGTAAGGTCACCTAAAGCAGTACACGATGATAAAGATAAACCAGATAGCATGCTATCATCTTGAGTAAGACTGTCCTACCGGTATAGGTCCTCACTCAATCATTGCAATCACGTGCCTGTGATCCAATAATTGACTCTGAGGGCACTATCTCCAACATCTTTCAGCCAGGCAAGTGTCGGTACTTTGAGAAAGGTTCCCCGTGCTTTCGCACGGACCTAATTAAAATAAATCTCGTTTTACCAGGGGCGTAACCACATTAACACCTTTCTAAACACTTACTTGATCGGCTAATTGTAATGTGTAAAACTCTCCCAGGAGTAACTCATACTCGAAGTGGGTATCGGGATCCATCTATCTTATAGAAGGTATGCAATCACATTGCAAATTTCTACACTTGAAATTCCCAATAATATTTTGTCCCGAGCGATCTATGACCTTGACAAGGTCAACAAACCATAGAACACAAGTCAAGTTCAACCCGTCATTTCCCGATTGAATTAAACCCACCCGCATGACCCTTGACAAGGTCAACAAAGTCACACGACTACTATAACTCAATCGCATCATATGCATTTGCAGATAAGCATAAACAGATACCGCACACTACGCCTTGACAAGGTCAACAAACGCAGCACGAATACTATAAAGTGCTTATCTGAAATGACGGAGGGCTACGACAGGTTTTTAAGAAAACCTTTTGCGTAATGAACTTGATATCGTTGTAGAATCGAGTGATTTTAAATGGAATGTTTTTTAGGCCTTTTATAGTTTTGCTAAAGAGGTCACTCCCGGTGAAGGGATCGTCGGCTCTTTACTCATCGAATAAGGTGCAGGATATATCATATATATCACTATGCAAAGCAAAAACTATAGAAGCAATCAAAAGACAAACCGAGTGTGTAGCATCTGCTGGTTTCGCTAAAGAGGTCACTCCCGGTGAAGGGATCTCGGCTTTTTCCTTATCGAATAAGGTGCTGGATATTCTACAAGGAATACCGCTATGCAAAGCAAGAACTAGAGCTACCAGTTTTTAAACAAGTTTCTACAACATCTTTAGGTTTCTTTTAGTTTCATTAATCTCATTAATGACGTCCCATTTTATTATGCTTCACAAGCATCAAATATGAAACAAAATCAACAATATATAATATATATCTCATATATATAATATAAACATTCATCTCAGGCAGTAATTTGATCTCATCACAGAACATTGCAGCAGAAGAACATATATGGAATATTGGATATATTAGGAGTTCCATTTTTTAATACGAGCCTGTATAAAACACGGATTCCACGGTCACAATGAATAGCCAATCCCACACCCCTAGAACCCTACAAGAGCGGCAAGCAACCCTGCCAATTCTAGAGTTAGGAGACCCGGTCTCAACTCCTCGAGATAGTCTCCCACTGGACCCAACAACCCGGTTACTTGTGCTCCCCGCCTTGGGTTTATCCTAATACGGAAAAGTAAATAATATACAATGGTGACATCATCCTCAGCCCGGAAGTGCCCCAATAAAAGAATATTATATATAAATGAATTTTACATGAATGAAAATGAAAAACTCTCATCTCACATAAAACCCCCGGCTATTCAAACATGATGATCCAATATAACATATCACAGCAACACATAATATCGCATATCATCAACGTAAGTAAATATGCGTATCCCAATTGTCGTTGATCTATAGCAACGAAACTGGCGATACACCACATATTACACTTACGGTCGCAGAAAAGAAAGTGTAAAACTACAACAGTTGGAATCCGCAACCTCTTAGACATCGCATGCCAAACCAAATGAATTTCTTAGACATCGCATGCCTAACAATTATAAACCCCGCATTTTAGTCTCGATCTCGAAAATACTTTTCAATATCTAGTCGGGCAATTCAACAAGATCCCCGAAAACCAGATCGAATGCTCGTCGAAAACTTTAGTAGACGGCCGCACCACCGATGCCGTCGACGAAGTGCACTAAGGCAGAACAGCGCTGCCGCGAGCACCCGAACAGATGCTTTTGGTGACGGGATTCTCCTGCAGTCACTTGGTCGGGGCTATGGGGCGTGGCTATCTATTAAGTTTAACCGGCGAGTATCCGAGTATGCTACGTGATTGCGACAGACTTTTGATCGCATCAAAATCCGTGGCAACCGATCATCTGAGACTAAACTGCTAGATTTATAGCATTCAAATTGGTTATCTCATAACTACTTGTGGATTCCAAAAATTGTATCACAATCCAGATAAATAGACAATATTAAACTTTCCGATCGAATAATCAAACACCCAAGATTTCCTAAATAGCTCAACACTAGAGCGGAATTCAAAAATCTAAAACATGTTACAGCCCTAATGAACCAGCCGTAGAAGGGTCAAACCAACGCCTCACACGTGGCAATGCTAAACTACCACAAACCCTAGGGTTCAAGTGCCAGTTTTGACCATCATATAATCGAGTTAAGGTTACGTTCTTCTAGAGGGTCCATAGATACACTTGCATGATTTTCCGGAAGTTTCAAACTCGTGAAAAAATCCAACACTTGAAAATTTTCCGTCAGGGGAAAAAGTGAGTTATTGATATCTGTTCGAACTTTTTAACACGTTCTAAATTAGCCGAAAAACTAAACGATGTTAAACTTTCCGATCAAATCAACGAATAAAAAAGATCTCCAGAAAACTCAACATTTGAGTAATATTAAAAATTTCCAGAAGCATATAGAAACACCCAAGAATAAACACCTGAAGCATTGTCCCCTAATTCCCAAGGGTGGCCGCGGAACCGCCGCCAAACACATAGTTTGGCCGCGGTTCCGCGCTCCCTTAAAGGAGTTATGGGTTCGTACTTCATGTTAATTCTTAGAATTCCCTGCTTAATTTTCTGAGTATTTTTAATCTTGAAAAAACCAACTTTTTAGAGAATTTCCAGAGAAGGGGTCTTAAACGATGTTTCAGGGTTCGATAGGAATTTTAACTTCGTCTAGACAACGCCTAAAGCTCTAACTTGGCTCTGATACCACTGTAGGGTTATTAGGCACTAGAACAAGGTTCTACAAGGCATCAACCATGCCAAAATCAAATTTTTCAAGTGTCGAACAATCCAAGCAAGATCTTAAACTAGAGATTAGGCATAACAAAGAACAAGTAAACAACTTTACTTCCAAGAGAAAGGGATTACAACCTTTATAGTCCGTTCCTTCACTTCATAAGCTCCGAGTAGTAGTCCCTTCGCCGCGATCCATGAACTCCCGAACTCTAGAGAGGCTCCACAAGTCGAATGATGCATGCTTGCTTGAAGTCTTCCATTTCGAAGATGATCTACCTTGAAGAAACTCAAACCCAAGCTCTTTCTTTGTTAATCAAGTATTAGCAAAGCAAACACCCTAATCTAAGTGGCAAGAATAGATGAGGTTGATGAAGTAGGAATTTAGCTCTCATTTGTTTTCGATTTCTCACTCATAATCATCACTTTACAAAAAGCTAGGAAGCTTTTCAAGAGGAAGAAGAAGAAGCAAACCATTTGTGATGAAAAATGAAATCAAGTGTGAGGCTAGAAATGCAACCATGGGTTAAGAGAGAAGACTTAATCCATGCAGAGAATTAACTATTGTAAAGGGTTTGGGTTGGGTCAAGAAATATCTACACAAAATATCCAAAGTCAAAGTCAAAGCTTCTTGAAAGCTTCATGCAAGCTTAACCCTAATCCAAACCCTAACCATATTTAAACTCCACAAAACATGTTGCATTTGTAACCCTAACTTGTTACAATATTATATATCACATATACAATATTTATTGTAACTAAATAAAATAATACAACTAACATATATCACATATATATCAATGTATTATCCAAGTGAGAGAAAAAAATCTGTAAGTGAGCTAATATTAGTTAATGTAATATAATATATCAAATATATAATTATATATTAAATTATCGAATCAACACTTGATCCGATAATCCGGCTATTTCACAAATAACCGACTAATATTATATGTATCATTTCATCGAATCAACACTTGATCCGATGACCCGGCTATATCATATATACCCGGCCGATATCACATATCGCGAGAATCTAATACGGTATCACATACTCGTATTGTTCTCGGTCCCGCACATATCACATATGTGGTCCTACTCCATTTTGCCTGAGCCAGGAAACCTCTGTATAGGACTCTAAAGAATCATCAATACGACGGCAGTATATGATGATCATATCAAACACCCACAAACTGCAAGCGGTCAGCTAAACACAACAGCTACCCAGGTATTGAGCGATCAGAAGATCAACAAGCAAGCATGTACATTCTCCTGCGAATCCAATCAGTAACACTCCCGTACAGTCCGGTCTCTTCATCTTGATATGTCGCAGATCTCGCCTAGGGGTGGTAAACGTCAGACCCTGGTAGCTTGATAAGTCGTATCGATATGAGGTCCATAACAGTTCGAAAAATTACTGTTAACACTTACCAGTAAATCTCAGCAACCCAGGCCAGGGATTTCCAGTTATAGCCAATCGAACACAGCGCAACATCAACTCCCTATACCGGGAGAGACAAATCACCTCCTATCGCTCATTTCCTACATGTGATTCGGGACTGTACCCAAAAGCCACCTTTTTGCATGCCCTCTTGGACGTGGTATGATGGAAATCAAAGCATAATGGGAATCACACAAGACTCTATGACGATCTCGGGTCTACAGACTAACCTGTACCAGTGTCACCAAAGAACTGCCATCTGACGTGAGGTATAATACCATCTGGGAGTTCTCGGCGAGTCCGTCCAGTGTACCCAGTCTCCACTGAGCACCCGTATACCTCCTCTGATGTAAAACACTAATGAATATGGGATCATCCATCGCCCATCATATGGGTCAAGAAGCGCATACGCTAGTTTACTCTGGAGTATTGATGCCCTGTCTTGGTACTCCCACGACTAGGAACATTTGAAGGATGTACTTAATGACTACACTGTCCCCACTAGTATGATCTGCATCATAGTCCTGGTAGTCAAGTTCTAATCCTAAGGGCTTTATCAACATGTAATATAGAGACAATCAGAGTACATGTTAAGATAAAGAGCAACCAGATAGCATATTATCATGTCGAGCATGAAAGTCATACCTATATATGTCCAAGCATCCATTAAAATATACATTGTACGTACAGTAATGGCCTCTATGGCATACATATAACTAACAGGTATCATCCAGATCTTCTATTGAGAATCCTTGTGATAAGAGGAGCTTGACCGAGTGTAGCATAGGAAACCATTTCCTATCAAGAGGATGTCATCTATGTACAATACGTGGAAGACAACCTTACTCTCTACAACTTTCTTGTATATACAAGGTTCATCTACCTTTTTCATGAAGTCAAACTCTTTGACTGCCACATCAAAACAGATGTTCCAAGTCCGCGATGCATGCTCTAATCCTGATGGACTTAAGCATAGCTTTGAAACTCTCAACTTTTCCATCTATACCAAGAATCTTCTCAAGATCCATTTGCTCCCAAATGGTTTTTCCCCTTCAGGTGCAACATGCGAAGTCATACTTTGTTGGTGTACATGCATTCCATCTTTGATCGCATAGCATCCAGCCATTCTCACAGAATCCCCACTCATGATGGCATGTCTGAACCTAGTTGGGCCATCATCAACCATGATGCAATCCTCACTCCCACTGTCACCGAGAAGACTGTAGTATCTCTCAAGTGGATGAGGAACCCAGCCAGATTCACGGAGAGACCGAGTTTCGTTGAAGACTATTGAATACTTTGGTTTCACCAAATCATATGTTGTTAGTTTGTCTAGCTGGAACTCCTTCCAATTCTACCTTATGACCACTAATTTCTTCACAAGAAAGTCCTTTTCTAAAAAGGTGTCATGCTGAGAAACAAAACACCTTTTACTCCTCAGTGTGGTAGAAGATATACCGTCACGAATGTTCGGGATATCCAACAAACTTATACATAACTGACCTTGCCTCGAGCTTGTCCGGATTTTGCCTTTCAACATAAGCCGGACAACCCCATATCTTAACTCGTTTAAGTCATGGTCTCTTCCCATTCCATATCTCATATGTAGAGGTAGGCATTGATTTGGATAGAACCCCATTCAATAGGTATGCAGCTTCTCAAGTGCATAACACCCAAAAGAAAATAGGTAACTCAGCAGTACTCATCATAGAGCGCACCATATTTTATAGGGTCCGATACCTCCGCCCCGATACACCGTTGTGCTGTGGTGTACTCGAAGGAGTAAGCTGAGAAAGAATCACATTCTCCTTTAAATAATCCAGGAACTCTGTGCCCAAGTATTCTCCTCCTTGATCGGATCGAAGGACTTAAAACTTCTACCCGTCTGATTCTCAACTTCAAGCTTATATTCCTTTAATTTGTCAAAGGTTTCAGAATCGTGTTTCAACAGGAACACATATCCGAATATTGAGAGATAGTCGATGATTGTAATGAAGTACCACGGACCAACTCTGGCATTTATAGACATAGGACCGTATACATCATCATGTATGCTTCCCAAGAGTTCACTAACTCTTTCTTTGTTTCCAGTAAACGGAGTATCGGTCATTTTACTTTTGAAACAAGACTGGAAGGTATCATAAGATGAAAATTCGAACAGATTCTCATATTCATTCTTATGTAACTTAGCTGGTCATGTCGCATTGATATGACCTAGTCTACAATGCCTCAAGAAGGATTCGTTCATTTCTGAACTACTCCTCATGTGTGTCTACAATGACCCGGCCGTCAATCCGACGCCGGAAACGCGGAAACAAAAAACTTTGCAAAACTTGCAACCGGCACCACCGCGCACTTTTTACCCGGATCGGGCCATTAACCTAACAACTAGCAAAGTAAAATACGGGTAGAGAAGTATACCAAGCGATCCGTGTCCTTCGGTCTTCGTCTCCACTCCGATCTCCTGCGGAAAGTCCGTCCATCACCTCCTCGTCGGAAAGGGCACCACATAGCCGGAATCTTTTACGGGCTCCCACCTCTTGACCGAGGCAACTCGGGCGTGAAGTTGGCCAGCCGACGCGTCCAAGGGATGCTGTAGAATAGTGTAGTAGCCATGTCTCTTTGGGGTTTATGAGGTTGCCATTTATGGAGGAATTTGTACACAAGAATTTCATGGATGCTTGCTAGAAAAGAAAAAAATGGAGCATGCTCATCAAAAGAGCTCGGCCAAAAACCCATCAGCCCCCCTTAAGCACTCAATGCAACCATATATAAATTAATCCCTCATCTCATCAAATTCCAACTCCAGCACACTCATTTTTGCTCCTCTTTTAAACCTTAGGAAATTAATCCACACTCACAAATGGGGGGTACCTACGAAAAATGGCATGAAGGAATTTTCCCACCAAAAATTAAACCCCTCCACTCATGAACAGTGGCCGGCCCCTGCAATCTCCAAGTGGGGAAAAAGGAATGGAATAAATTAAGAGGAGAAAAATGAATAAATAATTATCAAAGGTCACCCTCATCTCACTCATCAATCTCCTTTTTCAAACCATCACAAGATAAGATAATGAAGTGGACAAGAATGGAATCTCATCATGAGGAAGCTACAATATGCAAGGAAGCCCTCCACTAATAAGTTAATTGCAAACTTGCAATTAACCCCCTCCAACGAAAAGTCCGGCCGCGAAGGAATAAAAGAAAACCGGCCGGAACGGAATGCAAATTGGCAACTTCAGAATACTGATCCCGTAATAAAATACAGGAAAACCCCGCTACTGCAAATACATGCCCGCGTTTGTATTCTCACTGAACACAAATGCAAAGAGACAAAACTACACTATCTTATACTAGGATCCGGCTTAAGCCAAAGCCGGCTAGTAAAATCCGTCCGATCACGATCCGTGCAATACCGCACGTATCTGATCGAATCCTGCCATATCTCCATACGGCTCTACAGCGTTTCGCTCGAAACCTGAGTAACTGAGTGTGGTGGACTCTAAAGACTCGTCAATACTATAGCTGTGGATTTAACCACTAGCACGTCAGAGGTATAAGCCAATACGTAACGGGCTACCGGGTATTGACCAAAAGGGACGTCGATGAGCGAACTCATCCTGACACCCTACTGAGCCTGTCAGTGACAATATCCGTACAGTCCGGTCCGTTCGTCTATGAGTATCGCATGGCGGGCCTAGGGGGTTGGTTAAAGTCAGACCCCCAAAAGAGGTACAAGTCGTGTCGGAGTGTAGCCCAGAACACCCTGAGATAATACTGGAATACCTACCAGCAAATCTCCTGCCTTGGCCAAGGACTTTTCATGTTCTGGCTCTCCTAGACACAGCGCGACCTCACCCCCAATACCGGGAGAGACGAACCCCTGCAGATCCGCTCACTGCCTCCATGTGGCTCGGGACTGTACCCAACTAAAACCTGTTTGCACGACTCCTTTGAGCCGTGGTAGGGTAGTAATCAAAGCACAGTGGGAACTCACACGAGACAAATGACGATCTCAGGTCGATGAACTAACCTGTACACATGTCACCAAGGAACTGCTATCTGACGTCTGGTATATGCCCAACTAGCAGGTTCCCGGCGAGTCCTGTCCGGTGTACTCATAACCCAATGAGCACCTGTATACATCTTAGGTGAACCAACTGACACCAGTGGCTTGTGAGACCGGCCACCGCCCCTCGTCGGGGTCTCGACTGTATACACTAGTCTACTCTGGAGAATCGATGCCCTGCCTCGAAACTCCCACGACTAGGGACCTTTTAAGGATGTGCTTATAGACTCCAGCTCTCACGTATATGATCGCCCTCATACTGCTGGTAGTCAAGCAAGAATCCTAGGGGCTCTATCAACGTGCAATAGCGACTCGTAAGGTCACCTAAAGCAGTACACGATGATAAAGATAAACCAGATAGCATACTATCATCTTGAGTAAGACTGTCCCACCGGAATAGGTCCTCCCTCAATCATTGCAATCACGTGCCTGTGATCCAATAATTGACTCTGAGGGCACTATCTCCAACAATCTCCCACTTGCACTCAAGGCTAATTATTGCGATGTCGCATACTCACAGCCCGTGTGATACCGAACACCCAACTCCTCTACTAGTCAGCCTCACAAAGCTCGTTTGCGAAACTATTGCGTTCGAGGAATAGCCTCAGTGAGTGGATCCGCTCTGATGTTGCTTTCTATGTCTCTCTATATCTCAAGTTTGCGGAGAAAGCTATCTCCCGAAATGAGCAATACCTGTCTTAGAATGTCTGGATGTCTGATGGGACCTAGCTCATAAATGAACTCCAAATCCAAACTTCTTAGACTGTATCGTCAACTGAACTTAATCAGTATCCTGCGCCATGCCTTCCCTCAGTATCCACCTGGACCAACTGTCTAAAATACTGCCCCTCGTCAGAGGGAAAACTATAACTCTAACAGCCACTCTGCCATCTATGTCACCTTGGAAGCCTGGAATGATAACCGTCTCCTAAAGGAGGCTGCCGTTATCAATTCCCTAGAACATCAACTTATGTTCTAAAACTGCTTCCGATTGTGACGACCAAAGTATAACCGATCGTAGTATAGGAATATTACTTCTTACTCTGTGTATGTCATCAAAAACCAGGACATCACACCCTACTACCTTCTTAACAGATCCATCCCCTATTCTGATGAAGTCAAACCTATGACTGTCACGTCAGAAATAGATGATCTATCTCCGCTATATCTGCTTTAGTCTATAAATAGACATAAGCCTGATGTCCACCAATGCTTCCGCTGCTCCCACTGACTACGACAACCCTCTGGCAGAGTCATATAAACGTGCACTTCTAAAGCCAGTTTAGAACGACGCTATACTCATCCTCCTGCCGGGTCTCACAGTCTGGAATAACAACAATTGCAAGTCTGGGTAAACAAGAACCTCCCTGCCACCGTCCTTGAGCATACCGAAGTACCTCTCGAGTGCCTGAGGTTACCCACCATATCTGCGGAGTGGCCAATGGAATGTCAAACCAAATTGAATCTTTTGGTTCTTATCAAATTTTCAATAATCGTCTGCGGTTCTGGAATCACTTCCAGTTCTACCATACTCCCACTACAGTTTTCTGAAAAATTCCATTTTTGTACAATATCACTATTGATCTTCCAGATGGTACAAAGTCAACCATCGTCATAGCCCGGGTCAACCCACAAACAGCCATTACAGAAACGTGCCTTGAGTTATCCGGAGTCTGGTTTTAAGCATAAGCCGGACAACTCCCCGTATCTTAACAATGTCAAGATATGAACTGTTCTATATCCAAGAAACAGAGGCACTGATTTAATTGAACCAGATTCAAATCATGCAGCTGTCTCCAGTGCATGTCAACTTAATGGAAGGAGGCCGATCAGCGTTACTCAACTTAGGAATGCTTCCAATTATGAGTAACCTGAAAGAGAAGCAAGTTCTCTTAATCATTACTAACAACTGAATACCATTCACAAGTATCTTCATCTTCGATCACTTTGAAAAATCCTGATACTTGAAATATCTGGTTCTCTACTTTATCCTTATACCTATAACTCCTCAAAACTTAGACCCTGTGTTTGTACGAAACACATGTCTAAGAACTAGAGAAGTTAAAAGTAAACAGAATATAGTATGAGGACCAACCCCTCTGTCCTAATGGACACTGGACAATATACAATACTCTGTATAAGTCCCCTGAGTCTAGTGACTCATTCACTGTGTGTCGTAGGTTGAAAACTGTACTTATGGTTAAGAAGAATTACACCGCTGTTCAATGCTCCTTACCTAACCATCCACTGGTATAGGTAAATGTCATAGACATAATTTCAAAAAGGTATGTCTCACTCTATAAAAATAGACGTATAGATATATCAATTTGAATTTGGTGCACAACAACGGATATTCAAAACCAAATATTTGCCAACCGACAAACAACCCAGGTGACTTCCTCAAATATCACCAATTCCAACGAATCCCGATATAATGAGGATGGTCACCTAATTCCCAATAACTTACTCCCCCTCATCATCTGTAAAACCATACAGATGTGAGACTCATACCTGGTAAATACATACCCTGGAGTAAGTATCTAATCGGGAAATCAGTTTTCTTTTAACAGTACACAGTGAAACTGAAACATTGAGATGTTTCGATGGGGTATCCTGGTATTCTTAGTAATGACTCTTCCATTATCCAGATCCACAACTATAACCGTACAATTCTTTGCCACCTCTCCAAATCCCTTTATATGTCTTTAGTCATTACCTTCTGTACACCCCTTTAGGCCAAATGGTTTTCTTCCTTCCCTACCGTTCGGCACCAGCCTATGGTTTGGAAGAAGACTATCCAATAAGCATAATGGGTGTACTGTCCTAATCCTAGGAGCACTCGCAATGCGAGAGAAGGTGAGAATAAAAGACAACCGAATGAACTTAATTCCTATTTCTCCTGAACCAGGATCCATCCCCGAACTGGAACAAGTTCCTTTCGAGTTCGTATATAACCATACGATGGATTAACCAATAAACTGGGATCTTCGTAGTGATACGGAGTGTCTTGGAGAAATACAAAGGTGATTCAGGATTGGCGAAGAAATACTTGGTTTGGTCGTGAATATCAGTCGCAATTTACTTTGCCCTCCTACTAATCCCTTGCTTTGTCTGAACTTAATACCTTCTGTACACCATCGTTATGCTAATTGGTTTTCTTCATTCCCCACCGTTCGGCACCAGCCTAAGGTTTGGAAGAAGACTATCCAATTTGCGTAATAGGTGTACTATCTCCTAAACCAAGGAGTACTCGCAACATGAGAGAAGGTAGAAGGAAAAGACAACTGAATAGTCCTATTCGTTTTCTCCAGAACCAGAAACCATCCTCGAATTCCTTCGAGTTCGTATATAACCATACGATGGTTTTGTCCAATGGAAGTGGACGTTCGCAGTAATACGGGGTGTCCAGGAGAAAAGGGTAAAAATAGGAGTGGCAATGAGGTTTGCAACTCTGACAATCCAAAAGCCAGTGTTAAGAAGGTTCGGTCAACTTGGTCACTGAGTCATAGTCTAGGGTCGGGTCAATGGTCGCTGCCAAGAGAGAGAGAAAAGAAACACTCAGCGTGCACTCTAACCTAGATCAGAATGGTTATCACTTTATCTAATCTGGAAACCTCCCACTGTAACGTCAAATTCTTCCCCAAACCTAAAAGAAGAATTAGCCGGGATCACCCGAGGAGTAAACCAACTCATCAGTGGGAATCGGGATCCAACTATCATCGCATGATAACGTGACAGAATCCGCTCACGTTATCACACTCAAGAAGGTATGCACATATCTGGCAAGTTTCAGTTCTTTTGAAACTCCCGATGTGGATTTCTGCCCCATGCTCTTATGACCTTGACTTTGGCCAACATATCATAAGTCACATGTCAAGTTCTACCCGTCATTCTGTAACACCTTAGAATGTGTTTTGTAGCTAATTATATTTTAATGTGTGGTTTTTAATAAAAAGTTTACCAAATTGGTTTTTAAATATTTTATCCTAATTATTGAGTATTTTATTAGAATTTTGTTAGGCGCACACACACTTGTGCATATTAACTTGGGTTGTTTTGGGGTTAAACCATGATTAGCAACCATGGTTAACCAACCATTTCTCCCTTTTCTAGTTTTAATATTTGTTTAAGTATCATGGTTGTAATTAGTAGTGATGGTTTTTAAAATGAAATTGAAATTGGAAAAAGGTTTAATATATTGGTTTGAATGTTGACTTTGGGAGGGGGAGAGAGGCATGGGACAACATGGCTTGTGCCATGCTTCTTAATTGAGAGAGAGAGAGAGTGAGAAGAGGGGGTGTTGGAATTCCTCTCATTATCATCCTCACATTCTCTTTTCTTTCTTTCTCTCACACTCTCTCTCACACACACACACTCACTCACAATAGCATCAGCAGCAGCAGAAGCAGAAGATAGCAGCAGCAGCAATAGCAACAACAACTCAACATCATCCTCATCATCTCAGCACCAACAACAATCACAACAACAACCACAACACCAGCAGCAACATCATCATCATCATCAGCAGAGGCAGCAGCAGAGGCAGCAGCAAAAGCAGCAGCAAGCATCAGAAGCAGCAGCAAGCATCAGAAGCAGCAGGAACCCCAGCTCTTGTAGAAGCCCTTCCCCGCTCCTTCTCCTGCCTTCTTGGGCTCTTTAAGGTCCAATAGGGTATAATTTCCGAACCCTATTGCTTGTTGTGTAGCTTGTGTGTTAACTAGCTCGATTAGTGCTAAATTAGCTAGTTTAGTGCTAGATTTAGTGATTAGTGAGATATTGTGGTAGATTGATGATTGTGTGGGCTAACCTAGTATATTTAAGTGCAAATAGGGCCACTTCAACTGAGAAATCCCCAGATTACACTAAAATACCATAGGTTTCCCATTTTGTGCAAAATTGACGTTTTAAAGTGATATATTGGACATTTGTGATCTGCTTTGGACCCGGACCTTACAGAATAAAATTGAGAAGACTGGGACATGATACCTAGGTCTAGACACCACCACCAGAGCACGACCCCCTAAATCCCAACCCAGGCTGCCAATTTCCTCATTTTGGCCGCAAATTGCGGCCAAGTGGGGGACCTGGGTGCTGGGGTTTTATGTAGGGTTCCCTGCTGTGTTTTCTAGGTCTTGGGCATGTCTAGTTTTGTGATATCTTACCTGTAGGAAAATCTAGGACTATATATCGTTTTTGTGTTTCGTTGTGTTTGCGCGATACGCGCGATACGTGAGTGTGTTCTGTGATCCAGCGTATCGCCGCGTGTCGCGATGGTTTTAGACGCGTACACACACGATTCAGCGTATCGTGCACACGCGCGTTTAGTTCGCGACGCGAGTTTCTCGTTTTAGTTCGATATCGCGTTTCGCGGAATATGTTGGCTTATATGTGATTTTCATGTCATATTTGCAGGTTTGCAGACAGGGGCTACGGACACGGCTACAGGGGGAGCAGATTATAGGATTCACCTAGCGTGGAGTGTAGGTGAGTAGATATAACAACTACAGGGGAATCGCCCGCATGGCGTTATGCGCCTGGGCTAGGATTCAAATTCCTGTCGCACATCCTACGTCATTGTAGAATTGCGCTTTACTGCATTTCCTTGATATAGTTATATACTGTGACTAGCAGCCGTAGGACACTGCACACATTATTGACGGTTCATGTTGCACGAGCACGGATTGTATGCTACACACACACCGTCAATAATTGCCATGTCACACACTACCCCTTATAGCTACTTTTGCTTGTCACACCTGACATCTAGCTTGTCGGTATACCTATAGCGTATCATACCTTTAGTGATAGGTATATTTTCACCTTGCGATACAGCTACAGGTATACCTCCTACATATTTTACTTATACCGGGAGGGATTTCCTACACATGTTACTTATACCCAGGGGGGTATATGACATCAGTTCCTATAGGTAGATACCTATATTTTGCTACACCTGTATGTTAGACACATATTCAGTTGTTGTCGCATATTCACATTTACTGATGTTACCTAGCTGTACCCTATCTTGATTTCGCATACATCTGGTTCAGCTATATACTGTTGTTTACCCGCTCGCTTTCAGATATATCGCATACATTTATTCCTGGATTTGCGCATTGTTATCTGGATTTTATATGATGTTTTCGGGATTTGGGGACCGCGGGGGTTCATGAAATTATGCATACATGCAACAACCCGGTTTCCTTGATATGATATTTGTGTGTCCCCCATGAGTTTTATCGGTGCTGATTATATACACCATACGAGGTGTGGTTGCCGTATGAGAGTACATGGTGGGGCCCGGTATGGTTCCCCTCGGCAAGAAGATCGATGGGTTTGCCGATTGAGCCTGGAGGCGGGCGAGTACCTACCGGTGATCGATTGGACCTGGCAGTTGTCTGGAGGCTACTGGCCAGAGTCGAGAGATGGATGCGGGAGGATCTGTACTGTCGGGGCCGAGGGCCGATACCGCAGACGGGCCCCGTGGGCCGATCCGGACTGACGGAGCCCGATATACGAGGATTTCTGTGTCGATGCTTGGCACACGGTTTTCATGATATTTCTTCAACCCCTTTTTGTATATATAACAGGGGACTTAGCCGTTGTTATATATACCCTTACACCAATATTAGTGGAATGGGACGCTAATATATGTGTATTGCCCCCATCATATTCATTTCTGTACATATATACATACCTTTAGGATGTTAGAAACTTACTAGGGATTCGACTTGGGATATAGGTGATTCATTGAGATTGGATATTGGATATGAATGAGATTATGGGATTGTACATTCGAGATATAGGAGAGCTATTCGATATTGTACATTGAGGTGATGTGAGACTTTTATATTGTGACAGCCCAATGTGGGGGCTGGTTTGAGGATTTGGGATTGGAGTATCTTGATGGATTGTGATCCTGCCACGACGTCAGGTTTCCGTGGGAAATGACATATTCCACCCTATACCTCACCCTTACCTACCTTATGCACAGATTCATATATTGGTAGTACTTGTAGTGTACCCGTATGATAGTTGCATATTTGCTTTCTCATATCTCTATTGCATAGTTATTGCATACTATTGTCATGTTATTATTGCTTCACATATTGATTGTACCTGCTAGTGTACTCTCCTTATTTCAGCATTGCATGACAGATTATTATTGTAATCGCATATCATAGATTCATGCTGTACGTGCATTCCTGCGATTACCTGCATATGTTTTATACTATTCACGAGTTGGCAACTCACCCCCGTTGTGCCACAGGTGTTTCAGGTTTTTCCCCAGAGTAGTCGAGGCAGGCTATTCCTCTATTCAGCTATCCAACTACCACCTTTTGCTACAGATATCGCATCAGCTCACAGTACCATTTTGCTTAGGTGGGTTAGATGGCTATCTGTATTTCACATTGTATATTCGTTGTATTTGTACTCTCCATCTACTATTGTATATTTGACATAGAGACTTGGTGAGGACGTTAGTGTGTATTATTGTAGATTTGATGTCTTTTATATACAGCTTTTTCTCTACTGTCCTAATATCTCTGTTGTATTCATCTTGTCTAGTCTTTATCAAATGGGGGTGTTGCTAAAATTTTAAAGAAAGTAAGTAGACCTTTTTAAAGAATTAGGGTTGCGATTTCAAATGTTTCAAAACTTATATTATCTTTTCCGTATTTTTCATGGTTTAGATTTCTGGGTTTGGCTTTCTTTTACTACGTTGCGTCTTTGGGCGTTGCTTAGTATTAGGGCCGTCACGGGCCAATTCTGGGTCTTGACAAAGTTGGTATCAGAGCGTTAGGTTTTACCTTTCGGAGTGTAGGATAACCTTAGTATGATGGAGTAGGTAGCTTAAGCAGAGTAACGTAGTGTGTGTATGTCTGCAGCATACCCACAGCGCGGTACTTTGCATTAAGTGACCTAGGTACAATTTGCTTGACATTCCTTCCTTTATGATTCATATCTTTGAGACTCGATTTCCTCATTCTTATCGAATCTCATCTTATATCTATTCATAGCCTTGCCGCCGATGACTATGGGGACTCAGAGCGATGCAGCGAGGGCCGAGGTCAGTGTTTGCTCGGGTGAGACGAGTACTGACCAGGATGGCACTCTAGTTGCACAGGTGCAGACGGATCAGCTTACGACCTATACCATGGATAGACTTTTAGTAGAGATGCAGGAGTTCCGCCAGACGATGAGTTCTTTAGTTGACGTCGTTCGGGAGCTACGACAGGAGGTTGTCACCCCTGTTACTCGGATGTCCCTTACGATCAGTATGCAGCAGTCCGTCACCTACATAGCACCAGTGGTTGCAGCTCCAGTTGACGAGGCGCATATTTCAGAGGCTCAGAGAGTTCCAGGACAGTGGAGGACTCGTACCAGCGTACCAGCCCAGAGACAAAGGTTTGGTCGTCGAGACAGATTTCGTGGCCACTACGGGAGTAGCAGAGGCTTAGGACGAAGATAGTCGTTCAGCTCTCATCCCCAGGATGGTCAGCAGTCAGCACGTGGATATTTTCGATGCGGGAGCCTTCAGCACTTCGTCAGGGATTGTTCCTTAGCACCTCGTCATGATCGTTTTCAGAGAGGCCGTGGACGTGGAAGATTCGCTCAGAGGGCTCAGGCTACCAGAGGAGTTCATCTAGCTGCGAGTAGAGTGCAGACACAGGAGTTTGCTTCTACTCATCGGGACGCGCAGACGTCCAATGTGGAGTTTTCAGGTACCCTTGATTTATTTGTTCTTTTGATGTATTCGTTGTCCTCTTGCTTGTGCCGTTGTTGGGTAGATTAGTAGTAACTTCTGTCAGCGATCCTTTTGTTGCGCGACACGTATTTCAGTTTTGTGCCAAGCGGATAGGAGATAGAGATTCGTCCGTCGTTTTGATCCTTCTAGAGATGTTGGATTTGACGTTCTCCTGGGCACGGACTGGTTAACTACGTGTTAGACGTCTGTGGACTACCGTGAGGAAACAGTCAGGTTTGTTTTCCCCGGCAAGTCAGTTCTTGTTGTGCAGGTGGATAGTTGTGCCGCCTCTCACAGCTTGAATTCAGCCTTTTTCGCTAGTCGGCTACTGAGGAGATGTCATGGATTCTTGGCGTTCATTCATGATACCGAAGCCACAATGGGATTGTTGGACCGGGTTCCTTCGTACGAGGGTTTTTCCGACGTTGTTCCAGATGGGCCAGCGAAGCTTGGGAGCTAAAGGATCAGCTGCAGAGTTGTGGTTTGGGGAGTTTTGTGCGTCTGAGTGTTTCGCTTCTGGAAACTCCTATTTCTGTTCATCCAGGAGGGAAAACGGCAGTTGGAGGTTGTGTATCGACGGATCGTCAATTGAACCAGCTTACGGTGCGGATAGGTATCTTTCACCTCGCCGTGACGATTTCTTCGATCAGCTCCAGAGTGCGAGACATTTTTCTAAGTTTGCCTGGGATCAGGTCATCATTATTGCGGATTCGGAGTGATGGCATTCCGAAGACTGCCTTATGCGTGCTACGGGCTTTATGTGTATCGGTGAGTCGTTGGATTCCCTGATGCCCTAGCAGCATTCGTAGATATGATGAACCAGATTTCTGCAGGCCGTTCCTCGACCAGTTTTTGTTGTATTATTTACGACACTCTGGTCTACTTAATGTGTCTTGAGGAACAGGAGTAGCACCTGAGGATTTGTTATGCAGATACTGGGAGAGTACCAGCAGTTGCTAAATTCTCAGAGTGTTTCTTCAGGCTTGTTTTGTGTTGACTCCTAGGACTTGTAGTCACGGGAGACGGTTTCGTATGGTTCCGAGGGAGATCGTGGCCGTACAGCTTAGGCCCAGACTTGTGTGCAGGACGGAGATCCACGGATTGTTTGGCTTAGCAGGGTTTTTGCCGCCGTTTCATGCAGGATTGCTAGAGTAATGCTGCACCGTCGACTGAATTGACCAGAAAGGAGGTCTCTTTTCTGTGGACTGAGGCATGTGTACGGAGTTTTCGGCAGTTGAAGATTCTGTTAACAACTGCATCAGTCTTTCTTTGCTTTTGGTTCGGGCGACCTTGTTGTTTAACTGTAGTGTTTCTTGAGTGGGCTCGATTGTGTACTGAGGTGACACTACAGAGTCATCGCTTTTGCTTCCCTACATTTGGAGGAAGTACGAGAAGGATATTCCACTCATGATCTGGAGATGGCCGCGGTGGTCTTGCGTTGGAGATTTAGAGACACTACTTGCTTGAGAGTCATGTCAGATTTTCACGGACCACCAGAGCTTAATGTACATCTTCCTGCAGCAGATTTGGATTGTTGTGTTAGTCTTCTGTAGATTTACAGTTCTTGTGTGATTGTTGAGTATAGCTTAGTTCGTCTCTACGGAGGGGACAGCTTGCTCATGTCCGCGCCCGACCACTTTCCTTAAATCGTTTTCGCAAGACACTGCCCACCGAAGCTCGTTCGTCAGCGATACTTGAGCATACTCGGCTGGGTAATGATTCAGAGACCTTGATTTGTGACAATGATGTGCTAAGTTAGGGACGCGTTTGTGTACCCGGTTTCATCGGGTAGAGACGTATAATCCTAGAGCATGCACATCTGTCAACTCTCAATATACATTCAAGTTCCACCAGCTCCGGCGTAACTTGTGAGATAGTTACGAGTGGACAGGGATGTAAAGAGAAGTTTCAGGTTTCGTTCATGGTGTCAGTCTTGTTGTGTGCTTGAGTCGAGCATCTGAGGCCGGCTGGAGAGTTGCAATCTTGTACCATTCCGAAGTGAGAATGGGAGCAGATCTCCACGAATTTCGTTATGGTTTCTACCCAAGTTTAGTTACGGTGTGACTCCATCCGGGTTCTGTCGTCCGGTTATACTCAGTTTGCCCAGTTGCTTTTTGTTAAAGTTGTGTGTTTGTGTTGGTTGTCGTCAGCAGCTTGGGATCGTCACTCGCCATTGTTAGGGTTCTCCTTCGATAGCTGTTATCAGGAGACACTCCAATTGGCCACCCTTAGGCTTAGGGGTTAGGTCGTGTCGATCGCCAGCCTGTTGTTTTCTGACTCTGTGTAAGTAGGACTTTGGACCCCAGCTATGTCTAGAGACTTCGGAGAGAGTCCAGTTGTGTTAGGTCAGGATGGGAACTGTCCATTGCAAACAAATGTTTTATGCAACTGTGATGGTCGCAGGCTTGAGTGCGCAGTGGCAAATCATGTATTCCTACGGACCTTCCGATGAATGACGTGTTGGATTTTGGGAAGCTTATCCCAGGGTTTAGGTCCTTCTGAGATCCTATAAGTGAGTTAGTTTTGTTGCCTTCAATTTAGCACTTCCGCCCAGATTATTGGATTTTCACCCCGTATTCCTTGTGATGATACTTTACAATTACCTTCATGACCTTCTCACATGATTTGGCATCAGACCATTGAGCTGGACGCGATCTTTCGTTCACCAGCAGCCATGTGTGTCAATAGCTCGGCAGGTGGAGGAACATCGGTCAAGGGTCTTGCCATCTGTGAAGGGTTTCCTTGGACGTAGCCGTATAGTGAGTTAGTCACTTGGGAGGCTGCGAACGAGATTTGAGGATTTTAATCTTCTCTTTGAAGGTATGCGTATCGGATTTTTTTTTTAATTCGGGGACGAATTTCTTTTAAGGGGGGAGATTGTAACACCTTAGAATGTGTTTTGTAGCTAATTATATTTTAATGTGTGGTTTTTAATAAAAAGTTTACCAAATTGTTTTTTAAATATTTTATCCTAATTATTGAGTATTTTATTAGAATTTTGTTAGGCACACACACACTTGTGCATGTTAACTTGGGTTGTTTTTGGGGTTAAACCATGATTAGCAACCATAGTTAACCAACCATTTCTCCCTTTTGTAGTTTTAATATTTGTTTAAGTGTCATGGTTGTAATTAGTAGTGATGGTTTTTAAAATGAAATTGAAATTGGAAAAAGGTTTAATATATTGGTTTGAATGTTGACTTTGGGGGGGGAGAGAGGCATGGGACAACATGGCTTGTGCCATGCTTCTTAATTGAGAGAGAGAGAGAGTGAGAAGAGGGGGTGTTGGAATTCCTCTCATTCTCATCCTCACATTCTCTTTTCTTTCTTTCTCTCACACTCTCTCTCACGCACACACACTCACTCACAATAGCATCAGCAGCAGCAGAAGCAGAAGATAGCAGCAGCAGCAATAGCAACAACAACTCAACATCATCCTCATCATCTCAGCACCAACAACAATCACAACAACAACCACAACACCAGCAGCAACATCATCATCATCATCAGCAGAGGCAGCAGCAGAGGCAGCAGCTGAAGCAGCAGCAAGCATCAGAAGCAGCAGCAAGCATCAGAAGCAGCAGGAACCCCAGCTCTTGTAGAAGCCCTTCCCCACTCCTTCTCCTGCCTTCTTGGGCTCTTTAAGGTCCAATAGGGTATAATTTCCGAACCCTATTGCTTGCTGTGTAGCTTGTGTGTTAACTAGCTCGATTAGTGCTAAATTAGCTAGTTTAGTGCAAGATTTAGTGATTGGTGAGATATTGTGGTAGATTGATGATTGTGTGGGCTAACCTAGTATATTTAAGTGCAAATAGGGCCACTTCAACTGAGAAATCCCCAGATTACACTAAAATACCATAGGTTTCCCATTTTGTGCAAAATTGACGTTTTAAAGTGATATATTGGACATTTGTGATCTGCTTTGGACCCGGACCTTACAGAATAAAATTGAGAAGACTGGGACATGATACCTAGGTCTAGACACCACCACCAGAGCACGACCCCCTAAATCCAAACCCAGGCCGCCAATTTCCTCATTTTGGCCGCAAATTGCGGCCAAGTGGGGGACCTGGGTGCTGGGGTTTTGTGTAGGGTTCCCTGCTGTGTTTTCTAGATCTTGGGCATGTCTAGTTTTGTGATATCTTACCTGTAGGAAAATCTGGGACTATATATCGTTTTTGTGTTTCGTTGTGTTTGCGCGATACGCGCGATACGTGAGTGTGTTCTGTGATCCAGCGTATCGCCGCGTGTCGCGATGGTTTTAGACGCGTACACACACAATTCAGCGTATCGTGCACACGCGCGTTTAGTTCGCGACGCGAGTTTCTCGTTTTGGTTCGATATCCGTTTCGCGGAATATGTTGGCTTATATGTGATTTTCATGTCGTATTTGCAGGTTTGCAGACAGGGGCTACGGACACGGCTACAGGGGGAGCAGATTATAGGATTCACCTAGCGTGGAGTGTAGGTGAGTAGATATAACATCTACAGGGGAATCGCCCGCATGGCGTTATGCGTCTGGGCTAGGATTCAAATTCCTGTCGCACATCCTACGTCATTGTAGAATTGCGCTTTACTGCATTTCTTTGATATAGTTATATACTGTGACTAGCAGCCGCAGGACACTGCACACATTATTGACGGTTCATGTTGCACGAGCACGGATTGTATGCTACACACACACCGTCAATAATTGCCATGTCACACACTACCCCTTATAGCTACTTTTGCTTGTCACACCTGACATCTAGCTTGTCGGTATACCTATAGCGTATCATACCTTTAGTGATAGGTATATTTTCACCTTGCGATACAGCTATAGGTATACCTCCTACATATTTTACTTATACCGGGAAGGATTTCCTACACATGTTACTTATACCCAGAGGGGTATACGACATCAGTTCCTATAGGTAGATACCTATATTTTGCTACACCTGTATGTTAGACACATATTCAGTTGTTGTCGCATATTCACATTTACTGATGTTACCTAGCTGTACCCTATCTTGATTTCGCATACATCTGGTTCAGCTATATACTGTTGTTTACCCGCTCGCTTTCAGATATATCGCATACATTTATTCCTGGATTTGCGCATTGTTATCTGGAATTTATATGATGTTTTCGGGATTTGGGGACGCGGGGGTTCATGAAATTATGCATACATGCAACAACCCGGTTTCCTTGATATGATATTTGTGTGTCCCCCTTGAGTTTTATCGATGCTGATTATATACTCCATACGAGGTGTGGTTGCCGTATGAGAGTACATGGTGGGGCCCGGTATGGTTCCCCTCGGCAAGAAGATCGATGGGTTTGCCGATTGAGCCTGGAGGCGGGCGAGTACCTACCGGTGATCGATTGGACCTGGCAGTTGTCTGGAGGCTACTGGCCAGAGTCGAGAGATGGATGCGGGAGGATCTGTACTGTCGGGGCCGAGGGCCGATACCGCAGACGGACCCCGTGGGCCGATCCGGACTGACGGAGCCCGATATACGAGGATTTCTGTGTCGATGCTTGGCACACGGTTTTCATGATATTTCTTCAACCCCTTTTTGTATATATAACAGGGGACTTAGCCGTTGTTATATATACCCTTACACCAATATTAGTGGAATGGGACGCTAATATATGTGTATTGCCCCCATCATATTCATTTCTGTACATATATACATACCTTTAGGATGTTTGAAACTTACTAGGGATTCGACTTGGGATATAGGTGATTCATTGAGATTGGATATTGGATATGAATGAGATTATGGGATTGTACATTCGAGATATAGAAGAGCTATTCGATATTGTACATTGAGGTGATGTGAGACTTTTATATTGTGACAGCCCAATGTGGGGGCTGGTTTGAGGATTTGGGATTGGAGTATCTTGATGGATTGTGATCCTGCCACGACGTCAGGTTTCCGTGGGAAATGACATATTCCACCCTATACCTCACCCTTACCTACCTTATGCACAGATTCATATATTGGTAGTACTTGTAGTGTACCCGTATGATAGTTGCATATTTGCTTTCTCATATCTCTATTGCATAGTTATTGCATACTATTGTCATGTTATTATTGCTTCACATATTGATTGTACCTGCTAGTGTACTCTCCTTATTTCAGCATTGCATGACATATTATTATTGTAATCGCATATCATAGATTCATGCTGTACGTGCATTCCTGCGATTACCTGCATATGTTTTATACTATTCACGAGTTGGCAACTCACCGCCGTTGTGCCACAGGTGTTTCAGGTTTTTCCACAGAGTAGTCGAGGCAGGCTATTCCTCTATTCAGCTATCCAGCTACCACCTTTTGCTACAGATATCGCATCAGCTCACAGTACCATTTTGCTTAGGTGGGTTAGATGGCTATCTGTATTTCACATTGTATATTCGTTGTATTTGTACTCTCCATCTACTATTGTATATTTGACATAGAGACTTGGTGAGGACGTTAGTGTGTATTATTGTGGATTTGATGTCTTTTATATACAGCTTTTTCTCTACTGTCCTTATATCTCTGTTGTATTCATCTTGGCTAGTCTTTATCAAATGGAGGTGTTGCTAAAATTTTAAAGAAAGTAAGTAGACCTTTTTAAAGAATTTGGGTTGCGATTTCAAATGTTTCAGAACTTATATTATCTTTTCCGTATTTTTCATGGTTTAGATTTCTGGGTTTGGCTTTCTTTTACTACGTTGCGTCTTTGGGCGTTGCTTAGTATTAGGGCCGTCACGGGCCAATTCTGGGTCGTGACACATTCTCCTGGTTAATTTGAACCCACCCGTACCTACCCTTGACTTTGGCCAAAATGGCAGTACGACTGTCCCAAACCAACGCATCTATCTATGCTGCATATGAATACCCAACAGCTACCAAACACTGTGACTTGACTGTGGCCAACATACACAGCTTGAATACTATTGACTATCCATTTGAAACGACGGAAGGCTACGAATGGTTTCTGGCGAAAACCTTTAACGTAATGAACTTGATATCGTTGAAGGAACTGATAGCTTTTAAAAATATAGTGACGAAAACCTTTGCTAAAGAGGTCACTCCCGGTGAAGGGATCTCGGCTCTTTCCCCGTAGAATGAGGTGCAGGATATTCCAACTGAATACCACGATGCAAAGCAAATGCAATCGGCTATAGTGAAGTTATTGCCCTGACGCAAACTTCTGTCCAATGGGTCACTCCCGGTGAAGGGATCTCGGCCCTTGCCTCGTCGACTGAGAAGCAGGATATTCCAACTGAATACCACTGTGCAAAACAAAAGTGAACGTCCTTGCAATAACAGCTTTTGAAAAAGTGTTCCAACAACATCAGAGTAGGTTTGTTAATCTTGCATTGATCTGAATCAACGCAGTCCCATCAATTGATCACACCACAAAGAACGAAAATATACTGATGTACGTATATGCCATCCGCATTCGCCACTGGGTCCCGTCATCACCCGTTAGGTTAGCTAACTAACGACAGAGCGGGGACTGGACTAGCGCGGATGCAAAACATATACAACATCTACTAGTATATATATAATATATAACTTTCGCTCAAGGCGTGATAAAATGCAACACCGAAATGTATAGCAACACAGAACAATACAGATATCTGGGATCCCCGGGTTTCACAGAGCCGCTACTGAAACCCGACGTTCCCCTGGTCGTGTGGATAGCCTGTGCAATGAAATCGTAGACCCCTACGGGCGCGGCAAGTTACCCGCCAAAACCTGAAGCGAGGCAGCCCCCTTCAGCGACGTGAATGGACCACCCAGCACTTCACGGAATCCGGTAACTTGGGCACCCATCCTGGGTCAACCTATACCCCCTACGAGTGCGGCGAATAGCCCGCCAATTCTAGAGTAAAGCCCCCTCTGTCTCAACGCCATGAGATGCGGGCTTGTTGCCCTCTAGAACCCGGCTATCCGTGCACCCCTCCGTGGGGTAATCCTAGTACAGAGAGTAAAATATACATACAACGGGTACATCGACCTCGACCTGGTCATGCCCCAAAAGAATAATACAAACAGGCAGTGATGGCAGTCCACATGTCGAACGCTCGCCCCGCAATATCAAATGTACTAATAAAAACAAAACTGTACTAACATTGCATCCAGGCTATCCCCCACGACCGATCCGCAACATCACAGCAAAACACAGAACATCAACGTGAATGTCAAGTTCGCAAATCCGTCTAAAAGGGCTATAGCAGATAGACAGGATTTACCGATCAAGTGACATTCACGGTCGCAGATATAATGTAAATACTGTGAACTGGCATGTTTAAGATATCTGATCGAATAAATTTATCAAAGTGGGCCCCAAGGAGTACTGTAGCACTTACAGAAAATCTGGGCCCAAAAAGAATATCCCAAAACCCCCATTCTGAACTCAGGAGCACTCTGAAAAATTTTGGTCAAATGAGGAGTCAAAAGAGCGGTGGAACCGCGGCCCAAGCATGGGTTTGGCCACGGTTCCGCGGTCTTATGGACGTATCAGGTTACCAAATTTTTCCAGTGTTCTTAGAATTCTCAGTACATGTTTCTGCAACGACCTGAAAAATTTTTGGAGCTTGAAAAAATTTCGACAGAAACATGAAGTATTGAAAATGCGGTTTTTGGGGTTTTTGTTCGATCGAGTTTTAAACACACTAGACCAAGCTAGGCTATGTTAATAGCGTGGCACTGATACCAATGTAAGCCCGCGGCGGCACCCCGGCCGTCAATCCGACGCCGGAAACGCGGAAACAAAAAACTTTGCAAAACTTGCAACCGGCACCACCGCGCACTTTTTACCCGAATCGGGCCATTAACCTAACAACTAGCAAAGTAAAACACGGGTAGAGAAGTATACCAAGCGATCCGTGTCCTTCGGTCTTCGTCTCCACTCCGATCTCCTGCGGAAATTCCGTCCATCACCTCCTCGTCGGAAAGGGCACCACGTAGCCGGAATCTTTTACGGGCTCCCACCTCTTGACCGAGGCAACTCGGGCGCGAAGTTGGCTAGCCGACGCGTCCAAGGGATGCTGTAGAATAGTGTAGTAGCCATGTCTCTTTGGGGTTTATGAGGTTGCCATTTATGGAGGAATTTGTACACAAGAATTTCATGGATGCTTGCTAGAAAAGAAAAAAATGGAGCATGCTCATAAAAAGAGCTCGGCCAAAAACCCATCAGCCCCCCTTAAGCACTCAATGCAACCATATATAAATTAATCCCTCATCTCATCAAATTCCAACTCCAGCACACTCATTTTTGCTCCTCTTTTAAACCTTAGGAAATTAATCCACACTCACAAATGGGGGACCCACGAAAAATGGCATGAAGGAATTTTCCCACCAAAAATTAAACCCCTCCACTCATAAACAGTGGCCGGCCCCTGCAATCTCCAAGTGGGGAAAAAGGAATGGAATAAATTAAGAGGAGAAAAATGAATAGATAATTATCAAAGGTCACCCTCATCTCACTCATCAATCTCCTTTTTCAAACCATCACAAGAAAAGATAATGAAGTGGACAAGAATGGAATCTCATCATGAGGAAGCTACAATATGCAAGGAAGCCCTCCACTAATAAGTTAATTGCAAACTTGCAATTAACCCCCTCCAACGAAAAGTCCGGCCGCGAATGAATAAAAGAAAACCGGCCGGAACGGAATGCAAATTGCCAACTTCAGAAAACTGATCCCGTAATAAATTACAGGAAAACCCCGCTACTGCAAATACATGCCCGTATTTGTATTCTCACTGAACACAAATGCAAAGAGACAAAACTACACTATCTTATACTAGGATCCGGCTTAAGCCAAAGCCGGCTAGTAAAATCCGTCCGATCACGATCCGTGCAATACCGCACGTATCTGATCGAACCCTGCCATTTCTCCATACGGCCTCTACAGCGTTTCGCCCGAAACCTGTGTAACTGAGTGTAGTGGACTCTAAAGACTCGTCAATACTATGGCTGTGGATTTAACCACTAGCACGTCAGAGGTATAAGCCAATACGTAACGGGCTACCAGGTATTGATCAAAAGGGACGTCGATGAGCAAACTCATCCTGACACCCTACTGAGCCTGTCAGTGACAATATCCGTACAGTCCGGTCCGTTCGTCTATGAGTATCGCATGGCAGGCCTAGGTGGTTGGTTAAAGTCAGACCCCCAAAACGGTACAAGTCGTGTCGGAGTGTAGCCCAGAACACCCTGAGATACTACTGGAATACCTACCAGCAAATCTCCTGCCTTGGCCAAGGACTTTTCATGTTCTGACTCTCCTAGACACAGCGCGACCTCATCCCCAATACCGGGAGAGACGAACCCCTGCAGATCCGCTCACTGCCTCCATGTGGCTCGGGACTGTACCCAACTAAAACCTGTTTGCACGACTCCTTTGAGCCGTGGTAGAGTAGTAATCAAAGCACACTGGGAACTCACACGAGACAAATGACGATCTCAGGTCGATGAACTAACCTGTACACATGTCACCACGGAACTGCTATCTGACGTCTGATTGTCATGATCTAACTGTGTCGTGTTTAAAAAGAATTCTGAAATTACCGCAATCAAAACGGTGTCGCTTGTAGCGAGCCGCGATGAATACGGGTCGTCCGCAGGGAGATGGTAAGTTTCTTATTGCTTGTTTTAACGAGTTAATTCCGTGTTTTGATTTGTTGGTTAACTAATTGTCGTAACAAAGATATGAATAAAAAGGGCTTGTTAAGGGTAGTAATAAGTTAGATTGTATGAAGGTGATGTTTGCCAATTCCTTATAGCCCCGACTTGGTATTGATACTAAAGCAATAGGTAACAACGCGGATTAGGGAACTTGAAATACGGTATTTGCGGTATTTCGCTAAATCCGTTTTCCTTGTCCCTTGTCCTTCCGTTGTTATCTCTTGATTTTAGCCTTCGGCAAACCACGGGCAATCCGGTCATGATTAGGAATCATCACTATCGGGGTAGGATAGGATGTCTAGTGAGCGGAGTTGCGGGTGATTTGCACGAAGTTTCAATAGGCAAGTTTTAGGTTTTAAAGTTTGGACAAAGAAAATCTTCGAATACGATCTAACATATTACACCCTTAACAAGTGAAAAGATTACTCACACATATTTACAAATTAACAAGAAAGAAAAAAGAAGATACATAAAAACATGCAATGAAATAAAGAGGAAAAGAGAACCAATGAGTTCAAGCGTTTTATCTCCCAGTGTTCAATCCCCGGCAACGTGTGAGATCCAAATACCAAGCTTTAAGGTTGCAAGCTCACTTAAGAGGTTGCAAGATCAATGCAAAGAATGAATTTCACAGTTGAAATTATGTAAAGTGGAACAAGACATGTAATAAAAATACGAACTTTTATTGAAGAACAAATTTGTTACAAGAGATCTTGAAGTCAAGAACCTCAGCCTTAAGCTTGCAAGTTCTAAATGAGAAGTTGCAAGGTCAAGACAAAGGGGCAAGAGCTCAAGAATGAAAAGAAAAATTACAAGAATTCTAAGATAGAACTAAAGAAAAAGCTACCCTTTCCTCTTGCCTCTGGTCTCTATTTATAGGCTCAGAAAGAAATATTCATATCTGCCCCATTATGGCTCATGCTGATTTGTTTGATTGCCTTTGATTTGAACACATGCTTTTTAGTCCTGAATACATATAATATCATATGCATATAAAATCATATCCTTGATTTCATATAAAATCATATCCTTGATGATTGCATATAAAATCATATCCTTGATTGCATATAGAATCATATCCTTGATTGCATATAGAATCATATCCTTGATGATTGCATATAAAATCATATCCTTGATTGCATATAGAATCATATCCTTGATGATTGCATATAAAGTCATATCCTTGATGATTGCATATAGAATCATATCCTTGATTGCATATAAAATCATATCCACATGTGCTTAAAAGTCTTGTGTACACACTTGTTGTGTTGGACCATTTAGAAAAAAAATGTGTACACAACTTGTTGCATAAAGGAACTCCTGAAGTATCGGTCGGTTAGCGTTTCTGGTCGCAGTGTCTTCCCTCAAGTGATATATCCGTGCTGTTGGATGCATTTCCAGTATTTTGTCATGGATACCTGTAATCTGTAATACTGAGCAGACACTGGTCAATAATACCGATAAATACAACAATTAGATAATGAATGAACGGTATTAGAATGCAATTTTCTGATATGAACAAATACCCCCAAACTTATCTATTGCTCGTCCCGAGCAAAACCAATTTATTCACAAAAAATTTCCTAACCTCACTTTCGCAGGGAACGCGATTGCACTGAGCAAGTGCAACAAGCCGTTAAACCTCTAGGTGTCCCTAGTAGGAGGAGTGTTGTCTCCTGAGGTTTTTCAGCGGATACTACCCACAAAATCCGGTCAAGCTTGTTTTGTAAAATAACTAAGATTCAAACCCTAAAGTTTTGTTTCAGAAAATAACAATTCTATTATCCTAGGTCTAGACTATCGATCCTTTATTTTTCACACCTCGCTTCTTGTTTAACTATAGCTTTTATATGTCTTCACGTGCAGTGCAAATAGTGTCGTTAAGTTCCCGAAAGGTAGAATAAAGTCATCATATCACACAATTAAGCCCGGATAAAAATTTTAAAAGGATCACATAAGTTTTATAAAGAGTTAAGCAATTTTTCAAGCTTCGTTTTCCAGTAACAAGTTTCAACTTCAGAATTTCTATCTTCCTTAACAGGAAACTAGGTCTTATTTTTCACTCCACCCTTTCCTTGTTTTCATTTCATACACACCTCTGTGAATCGTGCAATAGTCTTTATCATAGAATAAAACTTTCATATCTCCGCTAAAGTTTTTTTAAAAAGCCTGTCTTTTATCAAGATTATTCTCACACAAAGAACCGTTAGGAATTTTAACTCGGAGAGAACACTTGCTTGACTTTGTTTTAATCTGGACTTTCTAGGCTTCTTAGCGAGCTTTGGGCCAATGCACCCACACCAATTGGTTTTAGGGCATTAGGTGTAGAAACACCCCGGCGGACTTAATTACTCAAGTTACCCAGGTCCAAAAACAAAAGACAGTTTGGCATGAAAATCAGATGATTTAATATGAACGGAGATATAACCGGCAGTTCAATTATTTTTTTGGATAAAAGACGTGTTTAGTGGGTTTGGTGTGTAATCATTCCAATCAAGTTTCAGATGGGTTATTTTTCAGACTTAGTTCCAATTACGGCATCAATAACATTCCTTCATATTCGCTTTACTTCATAAACTATTCTTGACACTACTTATTTCAGAACAAACCTATTTGATCCTCAGAAAATCATTGATCCATTTAAAAGTTTTTCGACATAAAAGACTTATCATCTAATTCCCAAAAACTCACGACACGTGTAGTGTGATGTAAAGACGTATATCAGCTATAGTTAACTTCAAAGGAGAGTTATTTTTCAGGTTTTCAAAATCTAAACATAAGATTTAGTTATTCTTATTTTATCAAACAAAACCGTCGAAATGTTGAATCAGAGTTCTCCCACTAGCTAACTTGACAGAAAAGTTTTTATGTTTTTAGAAAATTTTCAGATTTTATGGATTTTATGGATTTTAATATGCAGATGCAAAATATACATATGAATGCGAAGGTAAGAAATGCGTACCGAGCGTACCCCCAAACTTAAACTGAACAGTGTCCTCACTGTCATTGCATGAAGAGATCATTTGAAGGGTCAAAAATTGTCGGTTAGCGATACACAATTTTTATTTGTTTTTGTTTGTAAAGAAAAGAAAAAGAAAAAGAATGGAAAAGAATATTCATAAATATATACAAAAGGCTTTATACATACCCCCAAACTTATTTGGAACAGTGTCCACTGTTCTTGGCTGGATAACCGAAGTTTGGAGGTGGGCAGAGGAAGATCAGGCAGGGTGAACCGGCTCCTGTAAGAATAGGAGCTCCTCTGTTGGTTCGGCGCTAAGGTACGGTTTTAGTCGGTGTCCGTTCACTTTGAAAAATGAACCGTCCTTTAGATTTTCCAAATCCACAGCGCCCTGCGGATACACATTCCGCACAAAATACGGCCCTTTCCAGCGAGATCGGAGCTTTCCTGGATGGAAATGAAGTCGGGTGTCGTAAAGCAGTACCTGCTGACCAGGTACGAAGGTTTTGCGCAAAAGGTGTTTATCGTGAAACACCTTCGTTTGATTCTTAACGACAACCGCGTTGTCGTAAGCCTCATACCTAAGCTCGCTCAGTTCGTTCAACTGCAACTTCCGATGGCTGCCCGCATCTTCTAGAGACAGATTCAGCTCTTTTATCGCCCAAAATGCGCGATGCTCTATTTCGACAGGGAGGTGGCAAGCTTTTCCGTATACAAGCCGATAGGGAGACATGCCAAGGTCGGTCTTATAAGCAGTGCGAAAAGCCCAAAGGGCATCAGTTAGTTTCAGCGACCAATCCTTACGGTTCTTGGAAACCGTCTTCTCCAGTATCTGCTTGATCTGCCGATTTGAGACTTCGGCTTGACCACTGGTTTGGGGGTGATAGGGCGTGGATAGCTTATGATTAATGGAATACTTCCGCATTAAGGCCTCGAAAGTCTTATTGCAGAAATGACTTCCATTGTCGCTAATGATCGCTCGGGGGTGCCCAAAACGGGAGAAAATGTTTTCTTTAAGGAACCTAACGACAACCTTGTTGTCGTTAGTCCGGCTGGGCACAGCCTCGACCCACTTAGAGACGTAATCAACAGCTAGAAGGATGTACAAGTTCCCGAAAGAGCTGGGAAACGGCCCCATGAAATCTATCCCCCACACGTCGAAAATCTCCACAACCAAGATTGGTTGGAGCGGCATCTCGTTTCTCCGGGATATCCGGCCCATATGTTGGCACCGGGAGCAAGTCTTGCAATAGTCATGAGCGTCTTTGAAGAGTTGTGGCCAGTAGAAACCACATTGCAAGATCTTCTCAGCTGTCTTTCTGGGGCCAAAATGCCCGCCACACGCTTGATCGTGGCAAAATGACAGCACACTCTTGAATTCCTCATCAGGGACAGACCTACGAATAATCTGGTCAGGACAGTACTTGAACAGATAGGGTTCGTCCTAGTAAAAATGTTTTACTTGGGATAAAAAGCGAAGTCTGTCCTGACTTGACCATTCGGTTGGTAGTAACCCTGTGGCCAAATAGTTCACAATATCTGCGAACCAAGGTTCGCGAGATATTGTCAAGAGTTGTTCATCCGGGAAAACGTCATTGATCGGGATTTGAAGCGACGGCGAAGAAGGAAGTCGTGAGAGATGGTCGGCAACGACGTTTTCACATCCTCGTTTGTCCTTAATGACAAGGTCAAACTCTTGAAGCAAGAGGATCCAACGTATAAGCCGAGATTTGGCATCTTTCTTCGCAAAAAGATGGCGCAGAGCAGAATGATCAGTGTAAACAATGACTGGAGAGCCGATGAGGTAGGGCCTGAACTTCTCTAAAGCAAATACAACAGCCAAAAGTTCCTTCTCAGTTGTTGTATAATTGAGTTGGGCGTCGTTCAGGGTTCGGCTAGCGTAATAGATTACGTGCGGCATCTTGTTGATGTGTTGTCCAAGGACAGCACCGATGGCAGAGTCGGATGCATCGCACATAATCTCGAATGGGTGCGTCCAGTCAGGGGAAGAGAGAACGGGAGCAGAAGTGAGTGAGTGTTTCAATGATTCAAAAGCAGCCACACAGCTCGGGCTGAAGTCGAATGGCGTGTCCTTGGCCAGTAGAAGAGTCAAGGGCCTAGCAATCTTGTTAAAGTCCTTGATAAACCGTCTATAGAAACCGGCGTAGCCAAGGAAGGCTCGGATATCTCGGACGCATCGGGGAGGAGGAAGATTGGAAATGACCTCAATCTTTGCTTTGTCTACCTCAATGCCTTTCTGCGAGATGATATGTCCTAAGACAATACCTTCGTGCACCATGAAGTGGCATTTCTCCCAGTTCAAAGTGAGATTCTTGTCCTTACATCTGGTAAGGACAGCGTCGAGATGCAGCAGACACTCGTCAAAGGAATCGCCAAAGATGGAGAAGTCGTCCATGAAGATCTCCAAGAATTTCTCCACCATGTCTGAGAATATTCCCATCATACACCGCTGGAAGGTAGCGGGCGCATTGCATAACCCAAAGGGCATGCGACGATATGCAAACGTGCCGAAAGGACAAATGAAAGTAGTCTTGTCCTGGTCTTTTTCGGCGATGGAAATTTGATTATAGCCAGAGTAGCCATCAAGAAAGCAATAGTACTCATGTCCGGCCAATCGTTCGAGCATCTGGTCAATAAAAGGTAGCGGAAAGTGGTCTTTCCGCGTTGCGGCGTTGAGTTTTCGGTAATCAATGCATACTCGCCACCCAGTTTGGGTGCGAGTAGGGATTAACTCGTTCGCCTCGTTGGTTATGACCGTGATGCCCGACTTCTTGGGGACAACATGAATGGGGCTAACCCACTGGCTATCGGAGATAGGGTAAATGATACCACTATCCAGACATTTGACGATCTCCTTCTTCACAGCCTCCTTCATGACTGGATTGAGACGTCTTTGTGGATCCCGGGCTGGTTTGGCATCATCCATCAGATGAATATGATGCTCAACAATCAGGGGACTAATCCCCTTGATGTCCGCCATGGACCAGCCAAAAGCTTGCCTATTGCCGTGTAAGACCGAAAGAAGGGCTTTCTCTTGCTCGGGAGCAAGAGAAGCCGAAATGATAACCGGGAGGGTCTCGTTCTCACCTAAGTAAGCGTATTTAAGGTGAGACGGCAAAGGCTTGAGTTCGAGAATTGGAGGTGAAATGATTGAAGGCTGGATTGGAGAAAAGGTCTCGAACTCAAAGGATTCCATCAATGGTTCAAAACGAGCGTAAGCTACCGAGTTGGATGGTTCAGGTAACTCATCCGGAAAGTCAAAAGATTCAAACTCGGGTTGTGAGCGGCTAAGATCGTGTGAGAACGTAAAACACTCGTAGTCGTAGTCGGGCGCGGAAGCAGCAGCAGGTTCGAAGAGAAACGCACTAGTGGCGTCAAGGTTATCGCGTTCAAACAGAAACTCCTTGAATTCACACTCTTCCGGGGTGATCTCCTGGATCGAGCAGACGTCCAGTATATGAGCATTAGGTTCGGCGGGCTGATTCCCCAACCGAAAAATGTTGAGTTCAATCGTCATATTTCCAAAAGAGAGGTTCATCGAACCATTGCGACAATTGATCACAGCATTTGAGGTTGCGAGAAATGGGCGACCGAGTATCACCGGAATTTGATTCCGGGGGTTAGCTACAGGCTGTGTATCTAATACAATGAAGTCAACGGGGAATATGAAGTCCCCGACTCTTATCAACACATCCTCTAGCTCACCCCTAAGATGGGTGATCGATCG
This sequence comes from Agapanthus africanus, assembly GCA_030015575.1. Taxonomy (NCBI): domain Eukaryota; kingdom Viridiplantae; phylum Streptophyta; class Magnoliopsida; order Asparagales; family Amaryllidaceae; genus Agapanthus; species Agapanthus africanus. The sequence continues at coordinate 84,556,241 of JASDDO010000004.1, read as the reverse complement.
GTCGGCCATTTGGAGAGTGCAGTGTGTGGGTTTCAGCTCTCCAACGCCTAATTGCTCATATACAGAATATGGTAGCAAGTTAACACTGGCACCAAGATCTAATAGTGCGCGGTTGATGTTCTTATCCTCAATAGTAATAGAAATCGTAGGACAGCCAGGGTCCTTTCGTTTTTGTGGTAAAGATTGGGTAAGGGCATCACTCACAGCACTAGCCAAGAAAACTTTCTTGGGTACCTGAGATTTCCTCTTTTTCGTGCACAAGTCCTTTAAGATTTTCGCGTAAGACGGGACTTGTTGGACAGCATCTAAAAGAGGAATGTTAATGTTAACTTGCTTAAATAACTCCAGAATCTTCTCCATTTGAGGATTTTGTTTATTAGATCTCAACCGGTTTGGAAATGGAACATTTTGAAAATTGGTTGAGTCTAATGCTAGAGGAGGAGATTGTGGAGATGGACCGGATCCCAGAATAGGTGTTTTCGTGGAGTGAGAAGTGGGTCCGTTCATAGAAGAAGAGGAAGGAGAGCCTTGTGAAGAACGGAGAATAGGCTCAGAAGATGAAGAAGAAGAAGGAGAAGAAGAAGAAGAAGAAGAAGAAGAAGCGGCCGGGGTGTCATCGTTGATCCGTGTGCCAATGTTGTTTTGCAGCATCCTCCCCGATCTTAGTGTAGTCACGGCACTCACATTATGGTTTTGTTGTTCAAGAGCAACATGTGCATTATGTGGGTGACCGGGATTTGGATGTGGCTGGGACGGGAGCTTCCCCTTCTCTCGCTCGCATAAGGCCGCGTTCAGCTGTGCAATCTGGGCCTCGATGGTCTTGATGCTTTGCCCGTGTGCGGCAGTGTGTTGCACTAAAGATTGAATCGAAGACTGGATGTTGGCGGTGGATTGAGTCGATTGTTTAACAAACGCCTCCAGACTTCGCTCAAGCGAGGAAACCTTATCGTTGTTTGACGGAACAAAGTTGTTTGGTGGAAATGAGTTGTTGGGTGCAAAGTTGTTCGTCTGGTTTTGGAAAGGCCGGGGTTGGAAGGGCTGCTGATATTGATGTTGAGTTTGTTGTTGCGCTTGTTGTTGCGGTGGAGGGGGCCTTTGGAAGTGGTTGCCTTGGAATTGATTCTGATTCTGATTCCAGGCGAAATTGGGGTGGTTCCTCCAACCGGGATTGTACGTGGAAGAGTACGGATCATTCCTTGGTCTTTGCTGAAATGCAGCATTAACCTGATCCTGTCCTTGAGATGGAGAATTGTAAGGACACTCTTCGGTTAAATGAGAGGGATCGGAACAACAAGCGCAGATGGTACGAAGTGGAAGAACAGGGCTAGGAGCAGGAGAAGAAAATTTGCTCTCTATCGCTTCAAGCTTTCTAGTTATTGCAGCCATTTCAGCTTTCATTGCAATAGAGACGTCAAGTTGGTGAATTCCTACCCTAGACTGACCGGTAGAAGTGGAGGTAGAAGAAGAAGAAGTCGTCGGTCTCGTGCTCTCCCACTGTAGCGTTTGCTCCGCAAGGTCGTCAAAGAATTGCCATGCTTCCTCGTCAGATTTGGATAGGAAGTGGCCCTGACAGATGGTTTCCAACAACTGCTTCGTTGCTGGGTTCAGGCCCTCGTATAAGGTTTGGCAAAGTTCCCATTTCTCTATACCGTGGTGAGGACACTGAACAAGAAGGTCTTTGTACCGGTCAAAGCACTTCCAGAAGGGTTCAGAAGGAAGCTGGGAGAATTGATTGATTTCATTGCGAATCCTTGCAGTTTTGTGATTTGGATAAAACTTTTTGAGAAACGCTTTAACAAACTCATCCTAACTGGTTATGGAATGGGAAGCGGTGCTATACAGCCATTTTTCAGCGAGATCGCATAGAGTGAACGGAATGACCCGTAGACGTATAGCATCATCCGACAGCTGGGTGGTTTTCATCATGGCACAGACGTTTTGAAATTTGTTGATGAAGATATAGGCATCTTCAGATTCAAGCCCATGAAATTTCGGAAGCATGTTAATGAAGTGGGGCTTAATTTCAAAATTATCCCCATTGGCCGGTGGAAGTGAAAGACATGTTGGAAGTGCAGAGCGGGTAGGGTAGAAACGATCCTGGAGCGCGATTCGCTGTGGCACTGCAACAGGCGGTTGATTCGGGTTATTCGCACCCAGATTAGGTGGAGTCAGTCCCTGGGCAGGTGGAGGGATGTTAGGATTAAATCCTGACATCTCAGAAGAAGAGGTTGTTGAAAGCGAAGGTGAAGGTGAAGAAGTATGAACAGAATTCCGGTCAACGTCGGAGTTGGCCGGCAAAGGTAGGGGTGAAAGAGGAGTGGACGGAGTATCGACTTCGGAGTCGATCGCGTAGTCGGTAGCGACTAACGTAACACGGACTAGACGGGTGCTAGTGTCCCGAGTCCAAGCGGACATACACTAAACGAGTTTAGTATAGTCAAAGCGGAGAAGGTGAGGGTAAGAAAACGTCAATGGAGAAAGGCGATGGGTGATGGGTGAAAAATGGATTTGGCGACAAAGGGCAAGTTTTTATAAAAGATTTTGATCCCCCCCCCTTTTTTTTAGAAGGAGATTTACAGAAATATGTACGGATATACGGCTTAAGCAATCACAAACAAGATATGCACAATCACACCTAGATCTAGGGTAACCTAGGTCTACTAGACCTGCTCCTGAACTTGATTGTCGAAGTTAAACAGTGTCGAGAAACGGGCTTAAAAATACACTGATCACAAGGCCAGGTAAGTGCAGAGATAAGGGGAGGTTGTCTAACGCTTTCGCGAAGTTCCTTAATTAAGTAACCCTTTCTCTTTCGGCGGTTGCGCCTTTAACACTTTCCTAGACACCCCATAAACAAAATACCTTTAAGCGAGGTTCTAAACACGGTTTATCTTCTCCTAATGAGCGCGAAGTCCTTAGGGCTGAAGTCTAGTATTTTTTAATTTACAATGGACAATGCATATGCTTTAGTGATTTTTGGGGTCCTGGGAAGGGTGATGAAATCCCCACCCAATCTGGATTGGTTTCAAGCCCCTTAAGTCCGTATTAAATGATGCAATGCGCAAAATTCAACCAAGTTTTGTTTTCAAGCAATCAGTTATCGTTTTTTACTTTTAATGCGGCGCTGCAACAAATACGGTTAGTTTTTTTTTTGGCTTTTTGCGGCGATTTTTGCTAAGAATCCTACAAAGACAAGAATATTGGAGCGTCGTGTTTGAGAGGGGAAGTTTAGAAAAATACATACCAAAAAGCACGAGTTTCAGAAACTCGTGTTGATATTGCCTCCTAGTGGTCGAATGGTTCGCTTGCGCGGGTCTAACTACCCGGATCTTTGGCACTGAGTGTTCACCCTCCTTTGCACTTGAAAATGCCCCTTTGTTCCGTATGATCGCTGCTCAAAATCCGTCAAATCTGCATATGTTGGAAAAATACGGATATTTGAGCCAAAAAGCAATATTAACAACCACAATTCTGAACACAAATAATTAAGAAAATCAGAGTGTTAGCAGAATTCAAATCCAGAGAAGAAAAGAATTTTATTTGTGTTTGTGGTTGGTTTCAAAAAGAATGGTTATTTGTTTGAATGTGTTAGAAGTTAGTTTTATACAGAATATGCACAAATTTAACCCGAAACTACAAGTATAAAAAGCGTTACCGTCTCCCCGGCAACGGCGCCATTTGATTGCCACGATCTAATTGTGTCGTGTTTAAAAAGAATTCTAAAATTACCGCAATCAAAACGGTGTCGCTTGTAGCGAGCCGCGATGAATGCGGGTCGTCCGCAGGGAGATGGTAAGTTTCTTATTGCTTATTTTAACGAGTTAATTCCGTGTTTTGATTTGTTGGTTAACTAATTGTCGTAACAAAGATATGAATAAAAAGGGCTTGTTAAGGGTAGTAATAAGTTAGATTGTATGAAGGTGATGTTTGCCAATTCCTTATAGCCCCGACTTGGTATTGATACTAAAGCAATAGGTAACAACGCGGATTAGGGAACTTGAAATACGGTATTTGCGGTATTTCGCTAAATCCGTTTTCCTTGTCCCTTGTCCTTCCGTTGTTATCTCTTGATTTTAGCCTTCGGCAAACCACGGGCAATCCGGTCATGATTAGGAATCATCACTATCGGGGTAGGATAGGATGTCTAGTGAGCGGAGTTGCGGGTGATTTGCACGAAGTTTCAATAGGCAAGTTTTAGGTTTTAAAGTTTGGACAAAGAAAATCTTCGAATATTATCTAACATATTACACCCTTAACAAGTGAAAAGATTACTCACACATATTTACAAATTAACAAAAAAGAAAAAAGAAGATACATAAAAACATGCAATGAAATAAAGAGGAAAGGAGAACCGATGAGTCCAAGCGTTTTATCTCCCAGTGTTCAATCCCCGGCAACGTGTGAGATCCAAATACCAAGATTTAAGGTTGCAAGCTCACTTAAGAGGTTGCAAGATCAAAGCAAAGAATGAATTTCACAATTGAAATTATGTAAAGTGGAACAAGACATGTAATAAAAATACGAACTTTTATTGAAGAACAAATTTGTTACAAGAGATCTTGAAGTCAAGAACCTAAGCCTTAAGCTTGCAAGTTCTAAATGAGAAGTTGCAAGGTCAAGACAAAGGGGCAAGAGCTCAAGAATGAAAAGAAAAATTACAAGAATTCTAAGATAGAACTAAAGAAAAAGCTACCCTTTCCTCTTGCCTCTGGTCTCTATTTATAGGCTCAGAAAGAAATATTCATATCTGCCCCATTATGGCTCATGCTGATTTGTTTGATTACCTTTGATTTGAACACATGCTTTTTAGTCCTGAATACATATAATATCATATGCATATAAAATCATATCCTTGATTTCATATAAAATCATATCCTTGATGATTGCATATAAAATCATATCCTTGATTGCATATAGAATCATATCCTTGATTGCATATAGAATCATATCCTTGATGATTGCATATAAAATCATATCCTTGATTGCATATAGAATCATATCCTTGATGATTGCATATAAAATCATATCCTTGATGATTGCATATAGAATCATATCCTTGATTGCATATAAAATCATATCCACATGTGCTTAAAAGTCTTGTGTACACACTTGTTGTGTTGGACCATTTAGAAAAAAAATGTGTACACAACTTGTTGCATAAAGGAACTCCTGAAGTATCGGTCGGTTAGCGTTTCTGGTCGCAGTGTCTTCCCTCAAGTGATATATCCGTGCTGTTGGATGCATTTCCAGTATTTTGTCATGGATACCTGTAATCTGTAATACTGAGCAGACACTGGTCAATAATACCGATAAATACAACAATTAGATAATGAATGAACGGTATTAGAATGCAATTTTCTGATATGAACAACGTCTGGTATATGCCCAACTAGCAGGTTCCCGGCGAGTCCTGTCCGGTGTACTCATAACCCAATGAGCACCTGTATACATCTTAGGTGAACCAACTGACACCAGTGGCTTGTGAGACCGGCCACCGCCCCTCGTCGGGGTCTCGACTGTATACACTAGTCTACTCTGGAGAATCGATGCCCTGTCTCGAAACTCCCACGACTAGGGACCTTTTAAGGATGTGCTTATAGACTCCAGCTCTCACGTATATGATCGCCCTCATACTGCTGGTAGTCAAGCAAGAATCCTAGGGGCTCTATAAACGTGCAATAGCGACTCGTAAGGTCACCTAAAGCAGTACACGATGTTAAAGATAAACCAGATAGCATACTATCATCTTGAGTAAGACTGTCCCACCGGGATAGGTTCTCCCTCAATCATTGCAATCAGGTGCCTGTGATCCAATAATTGACTCTGAGGGCACTATCTCCAACAGAACGTATATGCTATTATATAACGCATCTGATCGAATCAACCCTTGATTCAGGAAAATGTTCATAACATTATCCTCAAATACAGAATTATATCCTTCTTTAACTCATTAAAGAAACCGATGCAATGTTGTATATCAGGTTTGGTATGTAATAGCATTCGTTCAGAATCAATGTATTAATACAAGGTGATATCTGCCAACTGACTTGGCTGCAACAATTGTACTATTCTCTAACACTTAGAGATATATCACCCAATCTCAGCTCTCTACCTTTTCTGTAGCCCATGTAACTCTTACATATGTAGTATCCTGATCCGGTATCTCAGACCTAGGACGTAGAGGATATTGAGAAACAATTCTCGGTAATAAACACTCCCGAAGAATATGCATCAACATGCACTTTCTTTGACTGGGTGGCATGGGAATCCGTATATTCCCCTATTTCCTGCTCAGACTTATAACAATTATAAGAAAGAACGGAACCAACGTTCCCTAGCTCAGTATAATAAGCAGGTTCGGTCACTGTATCCATATTTTTATCTTGATTAAGGCGTGACATGGTCGCTACCAGGAGAGGGAGAGAAGAAAACACTCTATATGCGCTCTTGCAGGATTAGATTGGTTATTAGTTTATCTAATCAGGATGTCTCCCACTTTTTTAGTCAAATCTACTTTCAAACCCTAAAAGGTAAGACTAGCCGGGATTAATTACACCCTACAAGTTCGCCAATCTTTCGGCCAGGCCAATGTCGGTACTTTGAGGGAGGTTCCCCATGCTTTCGCACGGACCTAATTTGTAAGTCCATGTCATGCACCCCACATGTTCGCGGGGAGGCGGAATATATGAAAAACAATTATCAAAGCTTTGTAACACGGACTTGAGCACACGGATCGTGTCTAAACCATTACTAACAAACTACGAGAGGTTTAACTACTCGGATTCGAAGTTATACCTCATGTTACTTGTCCTTCGGGTCTTCATCGTTGTCCTCCACACCTCGTAGGATCTATGGAACATGGGCACCTCAACGGTCTTCTCGAGTCAAAGACGATCCACCCGAGAGTCTATAGTCCGAGCTCCTATCTCGAATGTTAGATAACTACGGCTTCTAGTTTGCTAATCTAGAAGTCCTAGAGGGTGTGTAGAGTATTTAAATGGATTACTTAGTCACTTAAACCCTAGGATTCTCAACTCATGAGAGCTTTTAAGGTTTGAGGAAGAAGATGAAAACTTGAGGGGAGAGAAGTGTTTTGTGATAATGAAATGAATAATACTCATGCTAGAATAATATGAAGCATAATAATATCATCAAAATAAATATCTATCTAATATTCATCATGCTTCATTTAATTCTAAGGGTGAATCACCTCATGAGTCATTAAGCATTTAATATAAACATACACCTCATCCTCCACCTCATTTAGTTTAAATCATAAAGGGAAATAAACACAAATGAGTCACCTTCTTCTAGAAGCTTCCCGAGAAATTACGAAACTGACCCTCCCATCCGTATTTCCGAAAAACAAGGATAAACTTTGACTGAATAAATCCATCTGTATAATACTAGAATCTGGTTTAAACCAAAGCCCGCTAGTATTATATGCCCGATCATAGTACTGTAGGGTTACTAGGCACTGTCACAAGGTTCTACAAGGCATCAACCATGCTTGATTTAAATTTAAGGTGTGCCGAACAACCCTAACCAAGATCTTAGACTAGAAATTAGGCGAAAAAAAGCATGTAAACAACTTTACATCTAAGAGTTAGGGATTACAACCTTTGTAGTCCATTCCTTCACTTCTAAAGCTCCATGTTGAGATCCCTTCACCGCGATCATCATGTAAACCGACTCTAGAGAGGCTCCATTAAGAGAAAGATGCAAGCTTGCTTCCGATCTTCGATAACAAAGATGATCTACCTTGAATAAAACTCAAGCCCAAGCTTTTGCTTCATTAATCAAGTATTAGCAAAGCAAACACCCGAATCTAAGTGGCTAGAATAGATGAGGATGATGAAGTAGGAATTTAGCTCTCATTTTTTTTCTTTATCTCACTCAAAATCATCACATATGAAAAAGCTAGTAAGGCTTTTCATCAAGCAAGAAAGAAGAAGAAGATGATCAAATCCTTTGGTGATGAATAATGAATCAAGTGTGTGGTTAGAAATGCAACCATGGGTTAAGTGAGAAGACTTAATCCTTGTAGAGATTAAACTATAGTTAAAGGGTTGGGTTGGGTAAAGAAATATCTTTGCAAAATATCACAAAATATCAAGGTCAAAGTCAATGCTTCAAGAAGCTTCTTGAAAGTTTCATGAAAGCTTAACCCTAATCCAAACCCTAACCATATTTAAACTCCACAAATCATGTTGCATCTATAACCATAACATGTTACAATATTATATATCACATATACAATATTAATTGTAACAAAATAAAATAATACAATTAACATATAACGCATATATATCAATGTATTACCCGAGTGAGGAAAAGAATATTTAACTGAGCTTATATTAGTTAATGTAATTTAATATATCAAATATATAATTATACATTAAATTATCGAATCAACACTTGATCCGATAATCCGGCTATTTCATAAATAACCGACTAATATAATCTGTATCGGTTCATCGAATTAACACTTGATCCGATGACCCGGCTATATCACATATACCCGGCCGATATCTCATATCGCGAGAATCTAATACGGTATCACATACACGAATTGTTCTCGGTCCCGCACATATCATATATGTGCTCCTACTCCGTTTTGCCTGAGCTAGGAAACCTCTGTATAGGACTCTAAAGAATCGTCAATACGCCGGCAGTAGGTGATGATCATATCAAACACCCACAAGCTGCAAGCGGCCAGCTAAACGTAACAGCCACCCAGGTATTGAGCAATCAAAAGATCAACAAGCAAGACTGTACATTCTCCTGTGAATCCAACCAGTAACACTCCCGTACAGTCCGGTCTCTTCGTCTGATATGTCGCAGATCTCGCCTAGGGGTGGTAAACGTCAGACCCCAGTAGCTTGATAAGTCGTGTCGATATGAGGTCCATAACAGTTCAAGAAACTACTGATAACACTTACCAGTAAATATCAGCAACCCTGGCCAGGGATTTCCAGTTATAGCCAATCGAACACAGCCCAACATCAACTCCCTATACCGGGAGAGATGAATTCCCTCCTATCGCTTATTGCCTCCATGTGATTCGGGACTGTACCCAAAAGCCACCATTCTGCACGCACTCTTGGACGTGGTATGATGGAAATAAAAGCACAGTGGGAATCACACAAGACTCTATGACGATCTCGGGTCTACAGACTAACCTGTACCAGTGTCACCAGAGAACTGCCATCTGAGGTGAGGTATAATACCATCTGGGAGTTCTCGGCGAGTCCGTCCAGTGTACCCAGTCTCCACTGAGCACCCGTATACCTTCTCTAATGTCAAACACCAATGGATATGGGATCATCCATCGCCCATCATATGGGCCAAGAAGCGCATACGCTAGTCTACTCTGGAGTATCGATGCCCTGTCTCGGTATTCCCATGACTAGGAACATTTGAAGGATGTACTTAACGACTACACAGTCCCCACTAGTATGATCTGCATCATAGTCCTGGTAGTCAAGTACTAATCCTAAGGGCTTTATCAACATGTAATATAGAGACAATCAAAGTACATGTTAAGATAAAGTGTAACCAGATAGCATACTATCATGTCGAGCAAGAAAGTCCTACCTATTTATATCCAAGCATCCAATACAATATACATCGTATGTACAGTAATGGCCTCTAGGGCATATGATTGATCTTTTTCCGGTGTGTATATAAGAAAAGTGTAAGAAATCACAACCAAAGAAATTTTTGACTGCAATCAATAACGGTGTCGTATGTAGCGCGTTAGCGAGTGCGGATCGTCCATAGGGAAAGTGAGATTTGCTTGTAATTGAATTAGATGAGTCAAAAATTATAGGGAAAAGAAAAGACAATTCAATTCAAGATTTAAAAGTAAATTTCAAGAATTATCTAGATCTAAATCTAATTATCAAGAAAACATTAAAAATCAAGAATCAAGAATTGATGATATCCAATCGAATTAGGTTTCAAGAATCGAAGTGAGGCTCGTAGGAATCGATCGAATCTATAGACGTAATGAAAACTGTTGATTATGTTTTCTTATCCATTAATGATTTGATACTAGATCGATGACGATTAACGAGAATTAGGGATTTCTTGCGAAAACTAGGGTTTCATCATCTATCCCTTGTCCTTTCGTTGATTTCATTCACATTCTAGCCTCTAGTAAATTCAATAATCGATCGTGGATCACTAATTAAGAGCGAACATAATCAAGAAAGCATCGCTCGAAACTAGGTTGTCGATTTTTCAATTTACTAAAGTTTACAAAACTTATAGGACTTAAGAATCGTTTCAAGATTTGTAACATCATCATCTATTGATTCTCTCGACTCCTTCACGAGCAGAGTTTTTACTCAAACATCATATCAAAGAACACAATCAAGAATCGAGATCTAATCATGATGCAAGAATATATAGAAAGCAAGATAATGAATTTCACCTTTTATTTATCAACAATTTTGTTACAATTCTCTCTAGATCTATAATGAGGAAAGAATTTGATCTTCGATTTGGCGTCGCACGTCTTCGTGAGTCGCGGATCGTCTTGGACCACTTGCTCGGATGAAGATCGGCTTCGCTCCTAAAAGGTTGAAGTCTTCTTGCTTGAATTGTACTCGGGGATCTTGAATTTGGCTTTGGTGATTGGATTAGGGGTAGGGTTACAACTTGTGTCACTCAACTTGTGTTGGGAATTGGAGAACAACCTTGAGAGTGAAGCCTTAGGGTCCCTTTTATAGCCATGATTAGGATTAGCTTCCTTTAGAAGCTAGGTTTAGTTTAGCTTCCCTTGTAAGCTTGGTAGTTAGGTAGAAGGTTCTAGAGTTAGTTAGTTAGGGTTAGCTTCCTTCATAAGCTTGGAGGATAGGGAGAAGCTTCTCGGCTTAGGTAGTTAAGTAGCTTGCTTTGGAAGCTTGAAGATGTTTAGCTTGAACAATAAGACTTGTTGTTCGGACAGAAGCTTCTGGAGATCTCTGGAAATTGGAGTGGCTTAAAGGAGTTCTGAAGCTGAGAAGAGAAGCCTGAAAAGAGTTTTGTGGATGACGTGGCAAGATGGCCGCGGATCCGCAGCGGGAATGCCCTTCTGGCCCCAGATCCGCGGCCCATTGGTGGCCTTATTGTATATAAATTCCATGGTAATTCTTGTGCTGACTTTGGGATTATTTTCTGATGTGTTGAATCTTATAATTCTCTTTAGTTCATTGCCAGATCTCATGTCTTAGACTTGGCGTATTTCGATCAGCACTTTTGACAATTTCAGCTCTTTTCCTGGAATTTCCTGCACAGATTCTCGAGACAAGTGTTGCGCTATACAAAGATTATGCGATGCAATGATAAACACTCAATTTCCCTTAAAATGTCAGTTATAATATATAACCATGTAATTTGGTATTTTACAGATGTTTTTCTAATATGTGCTATACATATACCGAACACCTATAGATGAGTGCAATGGTAAGGAAATTGTCGTGTTAAAAATGCAATATTTTCGACTGATCAGCATACATATAACTAACAATCTCCCACTTGCACTAGGGCCATCTGTTGTGGTATCGCATACCCAACAATCAGCTGTGGTTGAAGTATCTCATACTCAACCCTCCCATAAAAGTCTCTACTGGGAAATAGGCCTTTGTGAGTGGATCTGCGTTGTTGCCCTCTGTGTCTACTCTCCTAACATCGATCTCCCTGGAGATCAACTATCTCCATGATCAGGCGATACTGCCTAAGAATATGTCTGGATCTTAGATGGGACTGGGGGGTTCCTTGGCAAAAGCTACAACTCCGTTGTCACATAATGGTAGGAACGAAGTTCATCTCATGAACTAGTGTACATCCAGACTATTTCTTTGGTAGCTTCCTTGGTAACGATGCATCTTGCCTTTAATCGTCTAGTATGTCACGGTATCTAGATTGGAACTCTTCCAACATACCGTCCCTCCACTGAGGCTAAAGACAATGCCTATGACTGACATTCAGTCGACCTTACCACTCTGGAACCATTCCCGTGATTCTCCCCAGGATCGATTGATACCATCTCACTACAAATAGTGAGAATCCTAATATCCAATTAGATCTATCTCATAGATATAAAACCTAGGATTTAGGAGGTATCACTTCGATTCTTATATGGAGAATCCTTGTGATAAGAGGAGATTGAACGAGCGTACCATAGGAAACTCCTTCCCTATCAAGAGTATGTCATCAATGTACAATACGAAGATCATCACCATACTCTCTACTACATTTTTGTATATACAAGGTTCATCTACCATTTTGATGAAGTCAAACTCTTTGACTACCACATCAAAACAGACGTTCCAACTCCGCGATGCCTGCTTTATCCCATAAAGTACCTTGCACACGTTTCCGCTGCTCCCACTTTCTACGAAGCCCTCTGCCTGTGTACTTATTGACGCTCTCCTCTAAATCATCATTTAGAAAAGCTGTCATGACACCCAGCCGCCAGATATCGTAGTCATGGAATGTAGCAGTGGCAAGTAGGATCTGGATGGACTTAAGCAAAGCATTGAAAGTCTCAACTTTTCCATGTACACCAAGTAATCTTCTCAAGATATACTTGCTCCTGATGGGGATTTAACCCTTCAGATAAAGCACCCAAAGTCCATACTTTGTTGGTGTATAAGGATTCCATGTCAGATCGCTGAGCATCCAGCCATTCTCACAGAGTCCCAGTCCTGATGGCCTGCTCGAAACTAGTTGGGTCATCATCTCATGATGCAATTCTTGCTCCCACTGTCATAGAGAAACCGAAGTATCTCTCAGGTAGGTGAGGAACCCTACTAGATCGGCGTAGAGGCTGAGGTTCGTTGGAAACTATTGAATGCTTTGGTTCAACCAAATCATCAGCTGCAGTTTGTATAGCTGGAACTCTTTCCAGTTCTACCTCATAACCACTAATTTCTTCACAAGAAATTCCCTTTCACAAAGGTGGCATGCTGAGAAACAAAACATCTTTTGTTCCTCGATGTGGTAGAAGATATTCCCTTGCTAATGCTTAGGTTATCCAACAAACTTCCACAGAACTGACATTGCCTCGAGCTTGTCTGGATTTTGCTTTTAGATATAGGCCGGACAACCCCAAATCTTAACTACCTTAAGAGATGGGCTCTTCCCATACCATATCTCATATGGAGTGGTAGGCACCTGATTTGATTGGAACCCTATTCAATAGGTATGCAGCTTCTCTGTTTTCAATAAATAGAGCTGTGGCCATATTATCTTTGTGACATGACCGACAAGTTTCATAAGATGTAAATTCAAACTAATTTAAATATGCATCTAAATATAACTTTAGCTAGTCGGGTCACCATGATATGACCTAGTCTACAATACCTCAAGAAGGATTCATTCATTTCTGAACTCATTCTCTTGTGTGTGTTCTATACGTTAAGAACTGTGGTTTGATTTAGAACGTCTATGCTTTTAAATAACGTGCCTGAACCGATCAACTCTTGATATAGGAAATGTTCAAAACATTATCCAACAATACAAAATTATATCCTTCTTTATCTTAATAAAGAGACTGATATGATGTTGTATATCAGGTTCGGTATCTAATAATATTCGTTCTGAATCAATGTATTTGGTAATACAGGATGATAACTGCCAACTTCTTGGCTTGCAACAATTGCACCGTTTCCAACTCTTGAAACTTATCTCCCGATCTCAGTTCTCTACCTTTCTGTAGCCCACGTAACATATTACATATGTTGGATCCTGATCCGGTATTTCAAACCCAGGACGTAAAGGATACTGAGAAACAGTTCTCGGTAATGAACACACCCGAAGAAAATGCATCAGCATGCACTTTCTTCGTTTGGGCGGCACGGGAATTTTGGTAATCCCCTATTTCCTGCTCTATATTATAACAATTATAAGTTGAAGCGGGACCAACGTTCCCTAGCGTAGTATAACAAGCAGGTTCGGTCAATACATCCGTATTATTATCTTGATTAAGGCGTGATATGGTCGCTACCTAGAGAGAGAGAGAAGAAAACACTCAATGTATGCTCTTGCAAGACTAGATTGGTTATTAATATATCTAATCAGGATGTCTCCCACTGTTTTAGTCAAATCTTCCTTCAAACCCTAAAAGGAAAGACTAGCCGGGATTAATTACACTCTACAAGTTCGTCAATCATTCAGCCAGGCCAGTGCTGGTACTTTGAGGGAGGTTCCCCATGCTTTCGCACGAACCTAATTAAAATAAACCTCATTTTCCCAGAGACGTAACCCCGTTGACACCTTTCTAGACACCTACTTGATCGGCTAATTGTAATGTGTAAAATTCTCCCAGGAGTAATTCTTACTCGCAGCGGGTATTTGGATCCAACTATCTCATAGAAGGTATGCAATCTCATTGCAAATTTCAACACTTGAAATTCCCGATTAAATTTTGCCCCTAGCGATCTATGACCTTGAATAAGTCAATAAACCATAGACCGCAAGTAAAGCTCTACCGGTCATTTCCCGATTGAATTAAACCCATCCGCACGACCCTTGACTAAGTCAACAAGACCACATGACTACCCTAATCCAATCGCATCATATGCTTTACATATAAGCACTAATCACCTACCGCACACTACGCTTTGACTAAGTCAACAAACGCAGCACGAATACTAAAGACTACTTATCTGAAATGACGGAGGGCTACGAAAGGTTTTGAAGAAAACCCTTTGCCTAATGAACTTTATAGCATTGTATAATCGAGTGATTTTAAATGGAATGTTTTTTAGGCCTTTTCTAGTTTTGCTAAAGAGGTCACTCCCGGTGAAGGGATCTCGGCTATTTCCTTATCGAATAAGGTGCATGATATTTCACAAATACCACTATGCAAAGCAAAAACTATAGAAACAATCAAAAGACAAACCGAGTGTGTATCATCTGCTTGTTTCGCTACAGAGGTCACTCCCGATGAAAGGATCTCGGCTCTTTCCTTATCGAATAAGGTGCAGGATATTCTACAAGGAATACCGCTATGCAAAGCAAGAACTAGAGCTACCAGTTTTTAAACAAGTTTCTACAACATCTTTAGGTTTCTTTTATTTCATTAATCTCATTAATGAAGTCCCATTTTTATTTATGCTTCACAAGCATCAGATATGAAACGAAATCAACAATATACAATATATATCTCATATATATAATATAAACATTCGTCTCAGGCAGTAATATGATCTCATCACAGAACATTGCAGCAGAAGAACATATATGAAATATTGGATATACTAGGAGGTCCGTGTTTTAATACCAGCCTATATAAAACACGGATTCCACGGTCGTAATGAATAGCCAAACCCACATCCCTAGACCCCTACGAGAGCGGCAAGTAACCCTTTCAGTTCTAGAGTTAGGAGACCCGGTCTAGACTCCTCAAGATGGTCTCCCACTGGACCCTAGAACCCGGTTACTTGTGCTCCCCGCCTTGGTTCTAACCTAATGCGGAAAAGTAAATAATATACAATGGTGACAACATCCTCAGCCCGGAAGTGCCACAATAAAAGAATATTACATACAAATGAATTTTACATGAATGAAAAAGAAAAACTCTCATCTCATATAAAAACCCCGGCTATTCAAAACACGACGATCCAATATAACATATTACAGCAACACATAATATCACATATCATCAATGTAAGTAAATATGCGTATCCTAATTGTCATTGATGTATAGCAATGAAACCGGCGATACACCACATATTACACTTACGGTCGCAGAAAAGAAAGTTTAAAACTACAACAGTTGGAATCCGCAACCTCCTTAGACATCGCATGCCTAACCAAATGAATTCCTTAGACATCGCATGCCTAACAATTATAAACCCCGTATTTTAGTCTCATTATCGAAAACACTTTTCAATATCTAGTTGGGCAATTCAATAAGATTCCCGACATCCTGATCGAATGCTCGTCGAAAACTTTAGTAGACGGCCGCACCCCCGATGCTGTCGACGAAGTGGACTAAGGCGGAACACCGCTGTCGCGAGCACCCGAACGGATGCTTTTGGCGACGGGGTTCTCCTACAGTCACTTGGTCGGGGCTATGGGGCATGGCTGTCTATTAAGTTTACCCGGCGAGTATCCGCGTACGCTACGTGATTGCGACGGACTTTTGGTTGCATCAAAATCCTGTGGCAACCGATCATCTGAGACTAAACCGCTAGAATTATAACATTCAAATTAGTTATCTCATAACTACTTGTGGATTCCAAATATTGTATCACACTCCAGATAAATAGACGATGTTAAACTTTCTGATTGAATAAACAAACGCCCAAGATTTCCCAAATAGCTAAACACTTGAGCGGAGTTCAAAAAACCCAGAACATGTCATAGCCCCAATGAACAAGCCGTAGAAGGGTAAAACCAACGCCTCACATGTGGCAACGCTAAACTACCACAAACCCAAGGGTTGAGTGGCAGTTTTGACGGTCACATAATCGAGTTAAGGTTACGTTCTTCTAGAGGGTCCACAGATACACTTGCATGATTTTCCGTAAGTTTCAAACTCGTGAAAAAAAATCCAACGCTTGAAAATTTTCCGTCAGGGGAAAAAGTGAGTTATTGATATCCGTTCGAATATTTTAACACGATCTAAATTACCCGGAAAAAACTTAAACGAAGTTAAACTTTTCGATCGAATCAACGAATACAAAAGATCTCCAGAAAACTCAACACTTGAGTAATATTAAAAATTCCCAGAAGCATGTAGAAATACCTACGGATGTTACTGTAAAAAGCACTAACCCTAATTCAACTGTACGGCCGGGAAACCGCCGCGCAAGGCAGGGTATTGCCGCGGTTCCGCGGCGCTTTAAATGTATTAGGGGCTCGTTTTACACAGAAATCCTTAGAATTCCCTGCTTAATTTTCTGATTATTTTTAATACAGAAAAAATCAACATTTTAAAAAATTTCCAAAGAGGGGGTATATTGCGACGTTTCGGGGTTCGATCGGACTTTAAATTTCGTCTAGACTTCTCCTAAAGCTCTAGCTTGGCTCTGATACTACTGTAGGGTTACTAGACACTGTCACAAGGTTCTACAAGGATCAACCATGCCCGATTTAAATTTTAGGCGTGCCGAACAACCCTAACCAAGATCTTAGACTACAGATTAGGCGAAACAAAGCATGTAAACAGCTTTACATCTAAGAGTAAGGGATTACAACCTTTGTAGTCCGTTCCTTCACTTCTAAAGCTCCGTATTGAGGTCCCTTCGCCACGATCATCATGTATACGGAATCTAGAGAGGCTCCATGAAGAGAAAGATGCAAGCTTGCTTCCGATCTTCGATATCAAAGATGATCTACCTTGAAGAAACTCAAGCCTAAGCTTTTGCTTTACTAATCAAGTATTAGAAAAGCAAACACCCTAATCTAAGTGGCTAGAATAGATGAGGATGATGAAGTAGGAATTTAGCTCTCATTTGTTTTCTTTATCTCACTCAAAATATCACATATGTAAAAGGTTGTGAAGCTTTTCATCAAGCAAGAAAGAAGAAGAAGATGATCAAATCCTTTTATGATGAATAATGAATCAAGTGTGTGGTTAGAAATGCAACCATGGGTTAAGTGGGATGACTTAACCCTTGTAGAGATTTAACTATAGTTAAAGCGTTGGGTTATGTAAAGAAATATCTTTGCAAAATATCACAAAATATCAAGGTCAAAGTCAAAGCTTCAAGAAGGTTCTTGAAAGCTTCATGAAAACATAACCCTAATCAAAACCCTAACCATATTTAAACTCCACAAATCATGTTGCATTTATAACCATAACATGTTACAATATTATATATCACATATAAAATATTTATTTTAACAAAATAAAATAATGCAATTAACATATATCGCATATATATCAATGTATTACCCGAGTGAGAAAAAGAATCTTTAACTGAGCTTATATTAGTTAATGTAATTTAATATATCAAATATATAATTATACATTAAATTATCGAATCAACACCCGATAATCCGGCTATTTCACAAATAACCGACTAATATAATCTGTATCGGTTCATCGAATCAACACTTGATCCGATGATCCGGCTATATCACATATACCCGGCCGATATCTCATATCGCGAGAATCTAATACGGTATCACTATAACGTTTTAGAAATCGTTATGCGAATTTTTCCGTTTTAGGGTTAAATTGTCGGTATTTTCCGTTTTAACCTGACTGTGATCAAACGACCATATAGACTTGCCAGCACCTAGTTTAGCTAAAATAAAGCTAGTGCGCAAGCTTTGGGGGTATATGGGACGTTTTGGTTCAATTAGAATTTTTTGCAATTTTAATATTATTTTAATGCGGTATTCACTTTTTAGGAAATTTCTCTAAAGCGATCTTTTCTTCTATTAAGTTGTGTTAATTAAAACCTTTCTCTTATATCTAGATATTTGTATGGGTTTTAGAATTAAAGTTAAAGAAAATAGAAAAGAAATGGGGTGCATGCATGTGCGCATGTGTTGTGTGAATGCATTAAATTGCATTTATTGTTAGAAATTGCTAGGAAGCTCCACACAAAACCCCCACCTCCTCTCTTGGCCGAGATCCTTCCCTTTCCTACTCCCCTTGATCATTTCCTTTCCAATTTGCATCAATCCAAACTCAAAATTCTCCAAAATCCCAAAATATATCACAAATTATACTTCAAGTCTTGGTTCTTGCTCTTTGATCACTTGGAAGCTAGGAAAGCTTGGATCTTGTGGGCTAAACTTGATAGGTATAATCCCCACATTGTTAAATAGGAGTTTTTAAGTTCTATAGCTCGTTCATTATGGTTTAGAACACTTTATATATCAATTAGTGCGATATCGTAGTTTTTAGTGTCGTTTTAGAGCCTCTGGATCTGCTGTGATCTGGAAATTTTAGTGAGTGACCAAATAAAATTGTAGTGATGTACTAGTGACCCTGGAGTACCACCTGGGACACGAGGACCACCCTACCGGCCTAGGCCGGCGACCCATTTGGCGAATTCCGGCGACTCCGGCTTAGTAGGGAAGTGTTGGGGTTTAGCTTTTGTGGGTAGTTGTCTGTTGTTGGTTAGGGGTGTTCGGTATTGTTTACTTTTTTAGTTATTGCAGTATGAAAATCTAGAATCATTTACCTATAATCTAGTGTTCTGAATCCGCGTGTTACGTAATCCGACACGAATCGTGATCTGATGCAGCTGCTGTACTCAGTTTGGTTTAGTAGTGTTGCAACGCACGTTAGCCACTAGACAGAGACTTGTGAGTTAGTTTAGTTTTGGTGCGTCGTTTAAAGTGTAGTTTCACATTATATTAGTCGATTCTGAGATGTTTGCACTATTTGTGTGTTTGTGAATTTTTAGCGTTGCAAGCGGGGACTTCGAACGCTGCGAACAAAGGGAAGCAGGTGGTCGGATTTTCATAGCTGGAGACCATTGTAAGTAGATTTAACATCTACGGGGAAATCGCCCATATGGCGTTATGCGTCGGGGATGATATGATAGGATAGATGCATGTTATTGCATATTGGTTAATTTCATATGAATGTCATTACATAGTAGTATCTGTTGTACCTTTAGATATAACACATTACTCACGGTTCATGTTGCACGAGAACTAAATTGTATGCTACACCCACATCGTCAGTAATTGCCATGACACGCACAAACACCTACATACGTGATATGGTAGTGGATATGAATGGTTGGAGTAGTAACTCTTATTCTATTGTGCATATGAAATACTGTGGACACATATATACGTGATATTGCATTGGGCAGGAATAGTTGAGGTAGTGACCCTTATTCCACTTCACGTACATCTTATTATAGCTACTTGTACATCATGCATACATATTGACATGTACACCTACGTACTCGATTATAGCTACTTGTACATCATGCACACATATTGACATGTACACATACGTACTCGATTATAGCTACTTGTACATCATGCACACATACCGACATGTACACTCACATATTTTGCTATAGTTGCTTATACTCTAAGTGATATGGTTTTGACATGTGATGTTGAGACGTTGATTATTACGTTTATGAAATGCATCACACCTACCTTCTTACATGTAGATACTTAAACCTTCTTACAATTACATGTACCCCTCATATGATGTTGTATTTGTTTTCGGAGGATTTGGGAACCGTAAGATATATTTTTAAAGGAATAATCATTTAAAAGAGCGGTTTTCCCTTGATTTGCTCATATTGTTGTTTTATGTTGCATATATCAGTTTTCATGGATTTACGCATTGAGATATGAATTTCATATGATTTATGGATTTGAGAACTGTGGGGGTATTTCAAGAAAACTATGTAGTGTTTGAAAACCCGGTTTCTCTTGATATGATATTTCAGTGTGTCCACCATGTGATTTCTCGGTTCTGAGATTTGGCTTGTGATACCTGATTCAAGGAGCGGGAGGCACCTTCTGCGGGTACATGGTAGACCCGGTATGGTACCCCGGGGCGAGTAGTGATTTCGTGGTGTAAACGATAAGCCTGGCGGTGGGACCACTACCTACCGGTGATAGTATTTGGACTCGGCGGTTATCGTGGGGATACCGACCGGAGTGAAGTATGACATATCGTCAGGGCCAGTCGTGGTGACGGCGCCTGAGTTATGAGGATTTACATGTCGATGCTAGACATGGGTTTCATGATGTTTGAGTGTCGGTGTTGGGCATTCAGGTTTTTCCATGATTTTTACGTATCGTCGGTGGACATACGGGATGGATTCCTTCCTACTTATATATATATATATATATACATATATAGGTATATGTTTTCATGATGTTTCGGGTGTCGATGTTAGACACTCAGGTTCCATGAGACTTACAGGATGTGAGGGCCGATCTGAGGATGCGGTGCCTGAGGCTTTGGGATTTGATGTGTCGGTGAGGGGCACTGGTGTTTTTCCATGCTGATGATTTTGCATGAGATTTTATATTATATCATCCCACACTCAGGATTATGTTGTTATGCATTGATTCATGTAGTTGTAGTACCCTGATGATGTACCATTACATGATTGTTGCATATTCACTTGTCATACTTATGCTATCGTATTTCATGTGATAGATATATCGCTGTTCGTGCATACCTGCGATTACAGTATGATGTTATTTACTATTCACGCGTTGGCAACTCACCCCCGTTGTGCCACAGTGTTTTGCAGGACTTACCCTCAGAGTAGTCGCGGGAAGGCATCTTATCATCTCTACTTTTGCGGATACCGCTACGTTAGGCAGTGAGGCCTTTGCATTTAGGTGGGTTTGTGGATATCTGTTTGTACATTGTATATCTTTTTGTTGGATCTAGTATTCTCCATCTACCACAGTTTGTATATGACTTAGAGGCGACTTGTGAGGATTCTGTGTTGTATATTTTGGTGACTTTGGGTGCCGTGCTCATGGGAGCCGGTTATGTTGGAAAGTTTTACCTCTTTATGCAGTTTTCCTTTATATTCTTCGCTTCTGCGTCGTATTTATATGTTGTGGTGGTTGTCTCCGCCGTTGAGCGTGATTTTGCTCCCGTTTGGGATGCATTTATTATTATCTATGTTGTACCCGTTTTCGGGGCTAGTTTTTACAAAGGAGGTGCTGCCGAAATTTTCAAGAAAGAAAACTAGAGTTAGAGATTTTACTTGGGATTTTCCAAATGTTAAAACTATGCTTTTCTCCGCTGATCCAGATTTGGGTGGTTTAGATTTCTGGGTTTCAGCTTACTTGAGTTGCGTACGCCTGTAGACGTTAAGTAGTTTAAGTGCCGGTTACGGGCCAAATTTTCGGTCGTGACAAAGTTGGTATCAAAGCGCTAGGTTTACCTTTCGGAGTGTAGGATGACCTTGGTATGATGGAGTAGGTAGCTTAAGCAGAGTGACGTAGCATGTGTATGTTCCGTGGCAAGCTTACGATACGGTACTCCGCCTAAGTGACCTTAGGACCTATTGATTGATATTCCTTCCGTGATTGTTACATCCTTGTGATTCGATTCCTGTTTCCTTATCGAATCTTGTTTCAATTTCTAGCCTATATGCCGCCAAAGACTGCGAGGGCACAGAGAGCGGCCGCGAGGGCCGAGATCAGAGTTGACTCGTCTGAGGCGAGGACTGTCAGGGCGGTACGCCTGTTGTACCGGAGCATATTGCTATGATTGGGGCTAGTATGCAGGACCTGTGCCAGATGATGGGGACCTTAGTAGAGGCCATTCGAGCGCAAGGGCAGGCAGTTGTTCCACCCGTTGCAGGGACTACGATGGTACCTACAGCTCCGGCAGTCGCAGTTACAGCTCCGGGGGTTATTACCGTGTCACTGACAGATTTTATAAGGCTAAGACCTCCGGTGTTTACTGGCACAGATGTTACTGAGGATCCGCAGTCGTTCATCGACCGGATGGCCAGGATTTGTCGTTCGCTCCGATGCTCCGACGAGAGATGGGTGGAGTTTGCAAATTTCCGGCTGGAGGGTCTGGCCCAGAAGAGGTGTGAGTCCTTAGAGAGGGGCAGAGCCGCGGGTCTTACTCCTATGACCTGGGTTGAGTTTGTAACGTCGTTTCTCGCCCGTTTTCTTTCACCGAGCGTCAGGGATGCGCGAGCGCGTAAATTTGAGTCGTTACGTCAGACTCCGGGGATGACGGTGTCTGAGTATGATGTACTGTTTACCGAGCTGTCTGTGTATGCTCCGTAACTGGTAGCGACTGAGGAGATGAGGGTGAAGAGGTTTGTTCGAGGCTTGCTTACCCAGTTGTTCCTAGCCATCAGCATTCAGCATTGCGACAGGTATGCGGCAGCTGTCGATGCATCCCTATTGGTGGAGGAGCGTTTATCTGAGTCATCGGTTGTTCCGGAACCGAAGAGGACTCATACGGATGTACCAGCACGGAGACAGAGGTTTGCACGCCGAGGCAGAGTTCATTCAGACTCGGGAAGTAGCAAAGACATGGGACGGGGTCAGTTATTCAGTTCTTATTCCCAGAAGGGCCAGCGACCGTCTTATGGGTGCTTCGGGTGTGGCAGTCTACATCACCTTGTTCGGGATTGTACCGTAGTGCATCAGAGAGGGTCAGCAGTACCCCAGGTTACCTTACCACCTTCTCCGCCTCAGAGAGCGTTGCCTCTTATTCCTGTGGTTGCGCCATGTCAGACTCTTGCTCAGAGAGATCGTTGTCGTGGTGGTTTTGTATCGAGAGGATGAGGTGGTGAAGGCAGAGGACAGCCAGTAGCCGGTAAAGAGCAGGCACGGGTTTTCTCCTTGACTCACCAGGACGCTCAGGCATCAAATGCTATGGTTTCAGGTACCCTTTCTGTATGTTCTTTTGATGCACATGTTCTTTTTTATCCGGGATCTACGCATTCGTATGTTTCTACGCACTTCATGCCGAGGTTAGGCCGAGAATCATGTTTGCTTGATCAGCCACTTGTCGTGACTACTCCTGTGGGAGAGTCGTTTGTTGCGTGACACGTGTTCCGATCGTGTGCTGTCCGTTTAGGAGACAGAGATCGGTCCGTCGACTTGATCCTTCTTGAGATGTTGGATTTCGACGTTCTGTTGGTCATGGACTGGTTAGCTACATGCTATGCGTCCGTGGACTGCCGTGAGAAGACAGTTAGATTTTGTTTTCCCGGTGAGTCAGTGTTTGTTGTGCAGGGGGACCGTGGTGCCGCCCCTCACAGTTTGATTTCTGTCTTGTGCGCTAGTCAGCTTTTGAGGATGGGATGTCGGGGATTCTTGGCTTTCATTCATGATACTGGAGCCACAGTGGAGTTGTTGGACCAGGTTTCTACCGTGCGAGAGTTTCCCGATGTCTTTCCCGATGAGTTACCTGGGTTGCCGCCAGAGCGCGATATTGAGTTCTGCATTGATCTGATTCCTGGCACAGAGCCTATTTCTATACCGCCTTATCGGATGGCTCCGGCAGAGCTTAGAGAGCTTAAAGATCAATTGCAGGAGTTGCTCGATTTGGGACTTGTACGTCCGAGTGTTTCGGCGTGGGGAGCTCCTGTTCTGTTCGTTAAGAAGAAGGACGGCAGTTTGAGGCTATGTGTGGATTATCGTCAGTTGAACCGAGTTATGGTGCGGAACAGGTATCCTTTACCTCTTATTGACGATTTATTTGATCAGCTCCAGGGTGCGAAACATTTTTCAAAGATTGATTTGCGTTCGGGTTATCATCAGTTGCGGGTTCGGAATGACGACATTCCGAAGACATCTTTTCGTACGTGCTATGGGCACTATGAGTTTTTGGTGATGTCATTCGGACTCACCAATGTGCCAGCAGTGTTCATGGATCAGATGAACCGGATTTTCAGGCCGTTGCTCGACCAGTTTATTATAGTGTTTATTGATGACATACGGGTCTACTCTAGGAGTCGTGAGGAGCATGAGCAGCACTTGAGGATTACTTTGCAGATATTGAGAGAGCACCAGCTGTATGCTAAATTCTCAAAGTGTGCATTTTGGCTTGATAGAGTTGACTTCCTGGGTCATGTGGTGACTGGTGATGGTATTCTTGTGGACCCGAGGAAGATCGAGGCTGTACAACTTTGGCCCATACATGTATCGGTGACTGAGGTCCACAACTTTTTGGGCTTAGCTAGTTATTATCGCCGTTTTATGCAGGATTTCTCGAGTATCGCTGCAATGCTGACGGGACTGACCCGGAAGGGAGTTCCTTTTCTTTGGACTGATGCGTGCGAGCAGAGTTTTCAGCAGTTGAAGACTCGGTTGACGACAGCACCAGTTCTTTCTTTACCTTCTGGATCGGGCGGCTATGTTGTTTATTGTGATGCTTCTCGAGTGGGGCTCGGCTGTGTTTTGATGCAGCATGATAGAGTGATTGCATATGTAACTAGGCAGCTGAAGAAGCACGAGCAGAATTACCCCACTCACGATCTCGAGATGACCGCGGTGATCTTTGCGTTGAAGATTTGGAGACGCTACTTGTACGGGGAGTCGTGTCAGATCTTTATGGATCACATGAGCTTGAAGTATATATTCCAGTAGCGGGATCTGAATCTGAGACAGCGCCGTTGGATGGAGCTAGTAAAGGATTATGATTGTGAGATCATTTATCACCCGGGCAAGGCGAATGTGGTAGCTGATGCTTTGAGTCGTAGACCCGGGGGTAGCTTGTCCCAGTTGAGCGCAGTTCAGCGTCAGTCGTCTGCAGATTGGCAGCTCTTGTATGATGGTAGAGTGCAGTTCGAGTTTTCTTCCGCTGGGGGACAGTTTGCTCATGTCCGCGCCCATCCACTTCAAGTTGATCGTATCCGTGAGGCGCAACCCAGTGATGCCTGTTTGACCGAGATTTTTGAGCTTATTCGACAGGGTACAGTTTCGGAGTTCATGATTGATGACCAGGGTGTGCTAAGATGCGGGACTCGCTTGTGTGTACCAGATGCTGATGGGTTCAGACGCGAGATCCTAGAGCAGGCACATCAGACGGCCTTTAGCGTTCATCCAGGTTCCACCAAGATGTACCGTGATCTGAGAGACTTTTACTGGTGGGAAGGGATGAAACGCGATATTTCGGACTTCGTTTCGAGGTGCCTGACTTGTCAGCAAGTCAAGGCTGGGCACCAGAGACCGGCTGGAGAGTTGCAACCTTTACCCATTCCAGAGTTGAAATGGGAGCAGATTTCCATGGACTTCATTGTGGGTTTACCCAGGACCAGTAGGGGGTATGACTCCATTTGGGTGATTGTTGACCGGTTGACGAAAGTGGCTCACTTCCTTCTAATGAAGATCACTTTCGGTTATGCTCAATACGCTCAGTTGTATATAGATGAGATTGTGCGTTTGCACGGTGTCCCTATATGCATTGTATCCGACAGAGGCACCCAATTTACTAGACATCTTTGGTAGAAGATTCAGGAAGCTTTGGGTACCCGGTTGAGTTTTAGCACCTCTTTTCATTCACAGACCGATGGTCAGTCGGAGCGGAATATTCAGACTCTGGAGGATATGCTCCGTGCATGTGTGCTTGATTTTGGTGGCAGTTGGGATCGTCACTTGCCGTTGATTGAGTTCTCCTACAACAACAACTTTCAGGAGACTATTCACATGGCACCTTTTGAGGCTTTATATGGTGGGAAGTGTCGATCGCCAGTCTGTTGGACCGAGCTTAGTGAGAGTCTGGTTTTGGGACCCCAGCTAGTTCAGGAGACTACGGAGAAGATCCAGCTGATTCAGGACAGGATGAGAGCAGCCCAGTGCAGGAAGAAGTCTTATGCCGACCGTCGTCGTCGCAGACTTGAGTTCGCAGTGGGGGATCATGTATTCCTGAGGATTTCTCCGATGAAGGTTGTTATGCGATTTGGGAAGAGGGGGAATCTCCGTCCCAGATTTGTTGGTCCTTTCGAGATCCTTGAGCGAGTGGGTTCTGCTGCTTATCGTTTGGCGCTCCCGCCCAGTTTTCCGGATGTTCACCCTGTTTTCCATGTGTCGATGCTTCGTAGATACCTTCATGATCCTTCTTACATGATTCAGCACGAGACCGTTCAGCTTGAGCTCGATCTTTCGTTCACCGAGCAGCCGGTAGTTATTTTGGATCGGCAGGTGAAGAAACTTCGGTCAAGGGTCTTGCCGTCTGTGAAGGTTCTATGGCGTAGCCCTACTAGTGAGAAGATCACTTGGGAGGCCGAGAGTGAGATGCGGAAGAAATGCCCTCATCTCTTTGAAGGTACGCTTAGTATGAAATTTTAATTCGGGGACCGAATTTCTATAATGGGGGAGATTGTAACGTTTTAGAAATCGTTATGCGAATTTTTCTGTTTTACGGTTAAATTGTCGGTATTTTCCGTTTTAACCCGACTGTGATCAAACGACCTTATAAACTTGCCAACACCTAGTTTAGCTAAAATAAAGCAAGTGCGCAAGCTTTGGGGGTATATGGGACGTTTTGGTTCAATAAGAATTTTTCCCAATTTTAATATTATTTTAATGCGGTATTCATTTTTTGGGAAATTTCTCTAAAGCGATCTTTTCTTCTATTAAGTTATGTTAATTAAAACCTTTCTCTTATATCTAGATATTTGTATGGGTTTTAGAACTAAAGTTAAAGAAAATAGAGAAGAAATGAGGTGCATGCATGTGTGCATGTGTTGTGTGAATGCATTAAATTGCATTTATTGTTAGAAATTGCTAGGAAGCTCCACACAAAACCCCTACCTCCTCTCTTGGCCGAGATCCTTCCCTTTCCTACTACCCTTGATCATTTCCTTTCCAATTTGCATCAATCCAAACTCAAAATTCTCCAAAATTCCAAAATATATCACAAAATATACTTCAAGTCTTAGTTCTTGCTCTTTGATCACTTGGAAGCTAGGAAAGCTTGGATCTTGTGAGCTAAAGTTGATAGGTGTAGGGTAGCTAGGCATGCGCACAAGGGTCTACGAGACATCAACCATGCCCGATTAAAATTTTAGCCGTGCCGAACAACCCGAAGCCGGATCTTTAAACTAGGGTTTAGGCGAAAACGAACATGTTAAACGCTTTAACACTAAGTGAGAGGGATTACAACCTTTGTAGATGCGGTCCTTCACTTCTTAAGCTCCGTGTTGAGGTCCCTTCGCTGCGATCATCGTGTTGTGGACTCTCAAGAGGCTTCACGAAGAGAATGATGTAACCTTTGCTTCCGATCTTCGATACTAAGATGATCCACCTTGAAGTTTCGTTAACACAAGCTATCACTCATGAAATGATCTGAACACCCTCATCTAAATGGCAAGGATAGATGAGGATGATGAAGTAGGATTTTTGCTCTCATTTAAAATCTTTTTCTCACTCACTTTCATCACAAAAGAAAGCTTTTTTATTAAGGAACTCATGCATGAAGAAGAAGAATGAAGAAGATAACCTTAATCCTTTTTGTGATGAACAATGAATTTTTGTAGTGGTTACAAATCTAACCAAGGGTTAAGCATGAGAGAGTTAACCCTTGTAGAGAGTTAACTAGAGTTAATGGTTTGGATTGGGTTAACATAATATCTCACAAATAATATCAAGCAACCACAAAGTCAAAGCTTCATGAAGCTTCATGCAAAAGCTAACCCTAATCCAAACCTTAACCAAGTTTAAACCCTAATCCAATGTTAAATTTGTAACCCTAACATGTTACAATATTATATATCACATATACAATATATTTTGTAACAATAGAAAATAATACAATTATCATATATCGCATATATATCAATGTATTATCCCGTGAGAAAATGAATCTTTTAGTGAGCTAATATTAGTTAATGTAATTTAATATATCATATATATTATTATACATTAAATTATCGAATCAACACTTGATCCGATAATCCGGCTATATCGCATATAACCGACTAATACGATGACCCGGCTATATCACATATACCCGGTCGATATCTCATATCGTGAGAATCCAATACGGTATCACATACCGCATTATCCTCGGTCCCGCACATATCACATATGTGCTCCTACTCCGTTTTGCCTGAGCCAAGAAACCTCTGTGTAGGACTCTAAAGAATCGTCAATACGCCGGCAGTATGTGATGATCATATCAAACACCCACAAGCTGCATGCGGTCAGCTAAACGTAACAGCTACCCAGGTATTGAGCGCTCAGAAGATCAACAAGCAAGCCTATACATTCTCCTGTGAATCCAAACAGTAACACTCCCTAAAGTCCGGTCTCATCGTCTGATATGTCGCATATCTCGCCTAGGGGTGGTAAACGTCAGACCCCAGTATCTTGATAAGTCGTGTCGATATGAGGTCTATAACAGTTCGAGAAATTACTGATAAAACTTACCAGTAAATCTCAGCAACCCTGGCCAGGGATTTCCGGTTATAGCCAATCGAACACAGCGCAACATCAACTCCCTATACCGGGAGAGACGAATCCCCTCCTATCGCTCATTGCCTCCATGTGATTCGGGACTGTACCCAAAAGCCACCTTTTTGCACGCCCTCTTGGATGTGGTATGATGGAAATCAAAGCACAGTGGGAATCACACAAGACTCTATGACGATCTCGGGTCAACAGACTACACTGTACCAGTGTCACCGGAGAACTGCCATCTGACGTAAGGTATAATACCATCTGGGAGTTCTCGGCGAGTCCGTCCAGTGTACCCAGTCTCCACTGAGCACCCGTACACCATCCTTGATGTCAAACACCGATGGATATGGGATCATCCGACGCCCATCATATGGGTCAAGATGCGTATACGCTAGTCTACTCTGGTGCATCGATGCCCTATCTCGATACACCCTCGACTAGCAACAGTTATACGATGTACTCGTCGACTACCATGGCCCCACTAGTATGATCTCATCATAGTCCCAGTAGTCGAGTACATATCCTAAGGGCTTTATCAACATGTAACATAGAGACAATCAGAGTATATGTTAAGATAAAGTACAACCAGATAGCATACTATCATGTCAAGCAAGAAAGTCCTCCCAATATATGTCCTAGCATCCACTACAATATACATCGTATGTACAGTAATGGCCTCTAGGGCATACATATAACTAACAATCTCCCACTTGCACTAGGGCCATCTGTTGTGGTATCACATACCCAACAATTAGCTGCAGTTGAAGTATCTCATACTCAACCATCCCATAAATGTCTCTACTGGGAAAAAGCCTTTGTGAGTGGATCCACGCTGTTGTCCTCTGTGTCTACTCTCCTAATCTCGATCTCCCTGGAGATCAACCATCTCCATGATCAGGTGATACTGCCTAAGAATTATATCTGGATTTCTGATGGGACGTGGGGTTCCTTGGCAAAAGCCACAACTCCATTGTCACACAATGGTAGGAACGAAGTTCATCTCATGAACTTATATATATCCAGACTGCCTCTTTGGTAGTATCATTGGTAACGATGTATCTTGCCTTTAATCGTCTAGTAAGTCATGGTATCTATCTTGGAACTCTTCCAACATACCATCCCTCCACTGAAGGTAAAGACAATGCCTGCGACTGACATTCAATCGTACTTATCACACTGGAACCTTTCCAGTGATTCTCCCCAGGATCGATTGATACCATCTCACTACAACTAGTGAGTATCCTAATATCCAATTAGATCTATCTCATAGATCCAAAACCCAAGATTTAAGAGGTATCACTTTGATCCTATATGGAGAATCCTTATGATAAGCGGAGATTGACCGAGCGTAGCATAGGAAACTCCTTCCCTATCAAGAGTATGTCATCCGCGTACTCTACGAGGATCACCACCATACACCCTACTACCTTTTTGTATATACAAGGTTCATCTACCATTTTGATGAAGTCAAACTCTTTGACTACCACATCAAAACAGATGTTCCAACTCCGCGATACCTGCTTTATCCTATAAAGCATCTTGCACACATTTCCGCTGCTCCCATTGTCTACGAAGCCCTCTGGCTGTGTACTTATAGACGTTCTTTTCTAAAACATCATTTAGAAAAGCAGTCATGACACCCAACCGCAAGATATCATAGTCATGGTATGTAGCCGTGGCAAGTAGGATCTGGATGGACTTAAGCATAGCTTTGAAAGTCTCAACTTTTCCATGTACACCAAGTAATCTTCTCAAGATATAATTGCTCCTGATGGGGATTTAACCCTTCAGATAAAGCAACTAAAGTCCATACTTTGTTGGTGTATAAGAATTCAATCTCAGATCACTAAGCATCCAGCCATTCTTACAGAGTCTCACTCCTGATGGCCAGCTCGAATCTTGTTGGGTCATCATCTCATGATGCAATCCTCGCTCCCACTGTCATTGAGAAACCGAAGTATCTCTCAGGTGGGTGAGGAACCGTACTAGATCGGCAGACTCGACGGAGAGGCTGAAGTTTGTTGGTTACTATTGAATCCTTTGGTTCTACCAAATCATCAGCTGCAGTTTGTATAGCTGGAACCTTTCCAGTTCTACATAACAGACCTTGCCTCGAGCTTGTCCGGATTTTGCTTTTAGACATAGGCTGGACAACCCCAAATCTTAACAAACTTAAGATATGGGCTCTTCCCTTTCCATGTCACATATGAAGTGGTAGGCAACTGATTTGATTTGAATCCTATTCAATAGTATGCAGCTTCTCAAGTGCATAACTCCTAAAAGGAAATAAGAAACTCAGTAATACTCATCATAGAGCACACCATATCACATAGGGTGCTATTGCTCCGCCCCGATACACCGACGTGCTGTGGTGTATACGGAGGAGTAATTCTGAGAGAGAATCTCATTCTCCTTTAGAATAGTCCAAGAATCATCGTGCTTAAGTATTCTCCTCCTTGATCTCATCAAAGGACATAATACTTATACCTGTATTTTGGTTCTCTACTTCTAACTTACATTCTGTGAATATCTCAAAAGGTTCAGACTTGTGTTTCAACAGAAACATATGTCTGAATCTTGAGAGATCATCAGAGAATGTAATGAAGTACAAAGAACCGGTCTTGGCATGTGTAGACAGGGGACTTTCATACATCAGCATGTATCAATCCCAAGAGTTCACTAACTCTTTCTCTGTTTCCAATAAACAGAGCTATGGCCATCTTATCTTTGTGACATGACCGGCAAGTTTCAAAAGATGTAAATTCAAACAAATTTAAATATGCATCTAAATGTAAATTAGCTAGTCGGGTCGCATTGATATGACCTAGTCTACAATGCCTCAAGAAGGATTCGTTCATTTCTGAACTCTTCCTCTTGTGTGTGTTCTGTATACTAAGAACTGTAGTTTAATTTAGAACGTCAATACTTTTAGATAGCGTGCCTGAACCAATCAACTCTTGATATAGGAAATGTTCAAAACATTATCCAACAATACAAAATTATATCATTTCTTTACTAATAAAGAGACTGATATGATGTTGTACATCAGGTTCGGTATCTAATAACATTTGTACAGAATCAATGTATTCTGGTAATACAGGGTGATAGTGACCAACAGACTTGGCTGCAACACTTGCACCGTTTCTATCTCATGAAACTTATTACCCGTTCTCAGTTCTCTACCTTTCTGTAGCCCATGTAACAGATTACATATACGGGATCCTGATCCGGTATCACATACCCAGGACATAAAGGATACTGAGAAACAGTTCTCTGTAATGAACCCAACCGAAGATGATGCATCAGCATGCACTTTCTTCATTTGGGCGGCACGGGAATTCTGGTAATCCCCTATTTCCTGCTTTGTCTTATAACAATTATAAGTTGGAGCGGTATCAACGTTCCCCAGCTCAGTATAACAAGCGGGTTCGGTCAAAACATCTGTATTATTATCTTGATTAAGGCGTGATATGGTCGCTACCTGGAGAGAGAGAAGAAAACACTCAGCGTATGCTCTTGCAAGATTAGTTGGCTATCTAATGTATCTAATCAGGATGTCTCCCACTGTTTTAATCAAATCTTCCTTCAAACTCTAAAAGGAAAGACTAGCCGGGATTAATTACACGCTACAAGTTCGCCAATCTTTCAGCCAGGCCAGTGTCG
Organism: Agapanthus africanus; assembly: GCA_030015575.1. NCBI lineage: Eukaryota > Viridiplantae > Streptophyta > Magnoliopsida > Asparagales > Amaryllidaceae > Agapanthus > Agapanthus africanus. The sequence continues at coordinate 84,523,742 of JASDDO010000004.1, read as the reverse complement.
GTACTTTGAGGGAGGTCCCCCGTGCTTTTGCACAAACCTAATTAATGTAAACCTCGTTTTCCCAGAGGCGTAACCCCTTTAACACCTTTCTAGACACCTACTTGATCGGCTAATTGTAATGAGTAAAACACTCCCAGGAGTTACTCTTACTCGCAGCGGGTATCGGGATCCAACTATCTCATAGAAGGTATGCAATCTCATTGCAAATTTCAACACTTGAAATTCCCAATAATATTTTGCCCCAAGCGATCTATGGCCTTGACTGTGTCAACAAACCATAGACCGCAAGTAATGTTCAACCCGTCATTTCCCGATTGAATTAATCCCACCCGCACGACCCTTGACTGAGTCAACAAGACCGCATGACTACCCTAATCCAATCGCACCATATGCTTTGCAGATAAGCGCTAATCAGCTACCGCACACTACGCCTCGACTGAGTCAACAAACGCAGCACAAATACTAAATACTACTTATCTGAAATGACGGAGGGCTACGACAGGATTTTAAGAAAACCTTTTGCGAAATGAACTTTATATCGTTGTAGAATCGAGTGATTTTAAATGGAGTGCTTTTGAGGCCTTTTTAGTTCTGCTAAAGGGGTCACTCCCGGTGAAGGGATCGTCGGCCCTTTCCACATCGAATAAGGTGCAGGATATATCATATATATCACTATGCAAAGCAAAAACTCCAAAAGCAATCAAAAGACAAACCGAGGGGTGTAGCATCTGCCAGTCATTGCTAAAGGGGTCACTCCCGGTGAAGGGATCTCGGCCCTTTCCTTATCGAATAAGGTGCAGGATGTTCTACAAGGAACACCGCGATGCAAAGCAAGAACCGTAGCTACCTGTTTTTGAAAATTAGATTCCACAACATCATTAAATTTCTCTTATTTCATTAATCTCATTAATGAAGTCCCATTTTAATTGTGCTTCACAAGCATCACATTTGAAACGAAATCTGCAATATAACATATAACTCATATATACAATATAAACATTCGTCTCAGGCAGTAATATGATCTCATCACAGAACATTGCAGCAGAAGAACATATATGAAATATTGGATATACTAGGACGTCCGTGTTTTCAATACGAGCCTGTATAAAACAAGGATTCCACGGTCGCGATGAATAGCCAAACCCACATCCCTAGACCCCTACGAGAGCTGCAAGTAACACTGCCAATTCTAGGGTTAGGAGACCCGGTCTCGACTCCTCGAGATGGTCTCCCACTGGACCCTAGAACCCGGTTACTTGTTCTCCCCGCCTTGGGTCTACCTAATGCGGAAAAGTAAATAATATAAAATTGGTGACATCAACCTCATCCCGGAAGTGCCCCAATAAAAGAATATTACATACAAATAAATTTTACATGAATGAAAAAGAACTCTGATCTCACATAAAACCCCCGGCTATTCAAACGCGACGATCCAATACAACATATCACAGCAACACATAATATCTCATATCATCAACGTAAGCAAGTATGCGCATCCCGATTGTCGTTGATGTATAGCAACGAAGCCGGCGATACACCACATACTACGCTTACGGTCACAGAAAAGAAAGTGTAAAACTACAACAGTTAGAATCCGCAACCTCTTTAGACATGGCATGCCTAACCAAATGAATTCCTTAGACATCGCATGCCTAACAATTATAAACCACGCATTTTAGTCTCATTATCGAAAACTCTTTTCAATATCAAGTCGGGCAATTCAACAAGATTCCCAACATGCTGATCGAATGCTCGTTGCAAACTTTAGTAGACGGCCGCACCCCCGATGCCGTCGAGGAAGTGCAGTAAGGCGGAACACCGCTGCCGCGAGCATCCGAACGGATGCTTTTGGCGACGGGGTTCTCCTACAGTCACTTGGTCGGGGCTATGGGGCATAGTTGTCTATTAAGTTTACCCGGCGAGTATCCGCGTACGCTACGTGATTGCGACGGACTTTTGATCACATCAAAATTCCATGGCAACCGATCATCTGAGACTGAACTGCTAGATTTATAACATTCAAATTAGTTATCTCATAACTACTTGTGGATTCCAAATATTGCATCACATTCCAGATAAATAGACAATGTTAAACTTTCTGATCGAATAATCAAACACCCAAGATTTCCCCAATATATCTCAACACTTGAAATCAGTTTAAAAACAACCATCACATGCCACAGTATCGATGGTCCAGCCGTAGAAGGGTCAAGCCAACGCCGCACATGTGGCACGCCGTACTGCCCCAAACCCTAAGGTTTAGAGGCAGTTCAAGACGATCACATAATCGAGTTAAGGTTTGTTGTCTTCTAGAGGGTCTACCGCGTTACTTGCATGACTTAGAACGTTCTTAAACATGAGAAAAAATCCAACTTTTGAAAAAATTTCCGACTGGGGAAAAAATGAGTTATTGATATCCGTTCGAACTTTTTAACAGTTTCTAAAATTATCCGGACAAAACTAAACAAAGTTAAATTATCTGATCGAATCAACGAGTCCCCAATACAACCGTAGAAAACTCAACACTTGAGTGGAATTAAAATATTCCCAGAAAAAATTGCCAAGAAAGGACCTAAGAATAATTAAGTGAAATTCCAGGGACTAACTCTAAATTTCGGCCATGGAACCGCGGCACAAACCATGGTTTGGCCGCGGTTCCGCGGTCAAATTGTTGACTCAGACATCCGTACTTCACAGTAATTCTTAGTTTTTCCTGCTTGTTTTTCTGAGAATTTTTAATTCAGAAAAAGTCAACTTTTTGAAAATAGTCCAGAGAGGGTTCCATATCGGGGTTTCGGCGTTCGATCGGACTTTAAACTTCGTCTAGACTTCGCCTTAAGCTCTAGCTTGGCTCTGATACCACTGTAGGGTTTCTAGGCACGCGCACAAGGGTCTATGAGGTATCAACCATGCCCGATTAAAATTTTAGCCGTGCCGAACAACCCGAAGCCGAATCTTTAAACTAGGGTTTAGGCGAAAACGAACATGTTAAACGCTTTAACACTAAGTGAGAGGGATTACAACCTTTGTAGATCCGGTCATTCACTTCTTAAGCTCCGTGTTGAAGTCCCTTCGCTGCGATCATCGTGTTGTGGACTCTCGAGAGGCTTCACGAAGAAAATGATGCAACATTTGCTTCCGATTTTCGATACTAAGATGATCTACCTTGAAGTTTCGTTAACACAAGCTATCACTCATGAAATGATGTGAACACCCTTATCTAAATGGCAAGGATAGATGAGGATGATGAAGTAGGATTTTTGCTCTCATTTAAAATCTTTTTCTCACTCACTTTCATCACAAATGAAAGCTTTTTCATTAAGGAACTCAAGCATGAAGAAGAAGAATGAAAAAGATAACCTTAATCCTTTTTGTGATGAACAATGAATTTTTGTAGTGGTTACAAATCTAACCAAGGGTTAAGCATGAGAGAGTTAACCCTTGTAGAGAGTTAACTAGAGTTAATGGTTTGGATTGGATTAACATAATATTTCACAAATAATATCAAGCAACCACAAAGTCAAAGCTTCATGAAGCTTCATGGAAGCTTCATGCAAAAGCTAACCCTAATCCAAACCTTAACCAAGTTTAAACCCTAATCCAATGTTAAATTTGTAACCCTAACATGTTACAATATTATATATCACATATACAATATATTTTGTAACAATAGAAAATAATACAATTAACATATATCGCATATACATTAATGTATTATCCCGTGAGAAAATGAATCTTTTAGTGAGCTAATATTAGTTAATGTAATTTAATATATCATATATATTATTATACATTAAATTATCAAATCAACACTTGATCCAATAATCCGGCTATATCGCATATAACCGACTAATACAATGACCCGGCTATATCACATATACCCGGCCGATATCTCATATCGTGAGAATCCAATACGGTATCACATACCGCATTATCCTCGGTCCCGCACATATCACATATGCGCTCCTACTCCTTTGCCTGAGCCAAGAAACCTCTGTGTAGGACTCTAAAGAATCGTCAATACGCCGGCAGTAGGTGATGATCATATCAAACACCCACAAGCTGCAAGCGGTCAGCTAAACGTAACAGCTACCCAGGTATTGAGCTCTCTGATGATCAACAAGCAAGCCTGTACATTCTCCTGTGAATCCAAACAGTAACACTCCCATACAGTCCGGTCTCGTCGTCTGATATGTCGCATATCTCGCCTAGGGGTGGTAAACGTCAGACCCCAGTAGATCGATAAGTCGTGTCGATATGAGGTCTATAACAGTTCGAGAAACTACTGATAAAACTTACCAGTAAATCTCAGCAACCCTGGCCAGGGATTTCCGGTTATAGCCAATCGAACACAGCGCAACATCAACTCCCTATACCGGGAGAGACGAATCCCCTCCAATCGCTTATTGCCTCCATGTGATTCGGGACTGTACCCAAAAGCCACCTTTTTGCACGCCCTCTTGGACGTGGTATGATGGAAATCAAAGCACAGTGGGAATCACACAAGACTCTATGACGATCTCGGGTCAACAGACTACTCTGTACCAGTGTCACCGGAGAACTGCCATCTGACGTAAGGTATAATACCATTAGGGAGTTCTCGATGAGTCCGTCCAGTATACCCAGTCTCCACTGAGCACCCGTACACCATCCTTGATGTCAAACACCGATGGATATGGTATCATCCATCGCCCATCATATGGGTCAAGATGCGTATACGCTAGTCTACTCTGGTGCATCCATGCCCTATCTCGATACACCCTCGACTAGGAACAGTTATAGGATATACTCGTCGACTACCGTGGCCCCACTAGTATGATCTCATCATAGTCCTAGTAGTCGAGTACATATCCTAAGGGCTTTATCAACACGTAACATAGAGACAATCCGAGTACATGTTAAGATAAAGTACAACCAGATAGCATACTATCATGTCGAGCACGAAAGTCCTCCCTATATATGTCCTAGCATCCACTACAACATACATCGTATGTACAGTAATGGCCTCTAGGGCATACATATAACTAACAATAGGTATAATCCCTACACTGTTAAATAGGAGTTTTAATGTTGTATAGCTCATTGATTATGGTTTAGAATACTTTATATATCGATTAATGCGATATTGTAGTTTTTAGTGTCGTTTTAGAGCCTCTGTATCTGCTGTGATCTGGAAATTTTAGTGAGTGACCAAACAAAATTGTTGTGATGTACTAATGACCCTAGAGCACCACATGATACACGAGGACCACCCCACCGGTCGGGGCCGGGACCCCTTTGGCGAATTCCGGCGACGCCGTCTTAGTAGGGAAGTGTTGGGGTTTGGCTTTTATGGGTAGTTATCTGCTGTTGGTTAGGGGTGTTCGGTACTGTTTACTTTTTTAGTAATTGCAGTATGAAAAATCTGGAATCGTTTACCTATAATATAGTGTTTTGAATCCGCGTGTTACGCAATCCGACACGAATCGTGATCTGATGCAGCTGCTGTACTCAGTTTGGTTTAGTAGTGTCGCAACGCACGTTAGCCACTAGACGGAGACTTGTGAGTTAGTTTAGTGTTGGTGCGTCGTTTAAAGTGTAGTTTTACGTTATATTCGACGATTCTGAGATGTTTGCACTATTTTTGTGTTTGTGAATTTTTAGCATCGCAAGCGGGGACTTCGGACGCTACGAACAAAAGGGAAGCAGGTGGTCGGATTTTCATAGATGGAGACCATTGTGAGTAGATTTAACATCTACGGGGAAATCGCCCATATGGCGTTATGCGTCAGGGCTGATATAACAGGATAGCTGCATGTTATTGCATATTGGTTAATTTCATATGAATGCCATTGCATAATAGTATTTGTTGTACCTTTAGATATAACACATTACTCACAGTTCTTGTTGCATGAGCACTAAATTGTATGCTACACCCATATCGTCAGTAATTGCCATGACACAAACAAACACCTACATACGTTATATGGTAGTGGATAGGAATGGTTGGAGTAGTAACTCTTATTCTATTGTGCATATGAAATACTGTGGACACATATATACGTGATATTGCATTGGGCATGAATAGTTGAGGTAGTGACCCTTATTCCACTTCACGTACATCTTGCTATAGCTACTTGTACATCATGCATACATATTGACATGTACACCTACGTACTCGATTATAGCTACTTGTACATCATGCACACATATTGACATGTACACCTACGTACTCGATTATAGCTACTTGTACATCATGCACACATACTGACATGTACACCCATATATTTTGCTAAAATTGCATATACCATAAGTGGTATGGTTTTGACATGTGATGTTGAGACATTGACTATTACGTTTATGAAATGCATCATACCTATCTGCTTACATGTAGATACTTAAACATTGTTACAATTACATGTACCCCTCATATGATGCTGTATTTGTTTTTGGAGGATTTGGGAACCGCAAGATATATTTTTAAAAGAAGATTCATTTAAAAGAGCGGTTTTCCCTTGATATGCTCATATTGTTGTTTTATGTTGCATATATCAGTTTTCATGGATTTACGCATTGAGATATGGATTTCATATGATTTATGGATTTGAGAACCGTGGGGGTATTTCAACAAAACTATGTAGTGTTTGAAAACCCGGTTTCTCTTGATATGATATTTCAGTGCGTCCACCATGTGATTTCTCGGTTCTGAGATTTAGCTTGTGATACCCGATTCGAGGAGCGGGAGACACCATCTGCGGGTACATGGTGGACCCGGTATGGTACCCCAGGGCGAGTGGTGATTTCGTGGTGTAGAAGATAAGCCTGGCGGTAGGACCACTACCTACCAGTGATAGTATTTGGACTCGGCGGTTATCGTGGGGATACCGACCAGAGTGAGGTCTGATATATTGTCAGGGCCAGTCGTGGTGACGGCGCCTGAGTTTTGAGGATTTACGTGTCGATTCTAGACATGGGTTTCATGATGTTTGAGTGTCGGTGTTAGATATTCAGGTTTTTCCATGATTTTTACGTATCGTCGGTGGACATACGGGATGGATACCTTCCTACTTATATATATATATATACACACACACACACATACAGGTATATGTTTTCATGATATTTCGGGTGTCGATGTTAGACACTCAGGTTCCATGAGACTTACAGGATGCGAGGGCCGATATGAGGATGCAGTACCTGAGGATTTGGGATTTGATGTGTTAGTGAAGGACACTGGTGTTTTTCCATGCTGATGATTTTGCATGCGATTTTATATTAATCATCCCACACTCAGGATTATGTTGTTATGCATTGATTCATGTAGTTGTAGTACCCTGATGATGTACCTTTACCTGATTGTTGCATATTCACTTGTCATACTTATGCTATCGTATTTCATGTGATAGATAGATCGTTGTTCATGCATACCTGCGATTACAGTATGATGTTATTTACTATTCATGAGTTGGCAACTCACCCCCGTTGTGCCACAGTGTTTTGCAGGACTTACCCTCAGAGTAGTCGCGGCAGGGCATCTTATCATCTCTACTTTTGTGGATACCGCTACGTTAGGCAGTGAGGCCTTTGCTTTTAGGTGGGTTTGTGGATATGTGTTTGTACATTGTATATCTTTTTGTTGGATCTAGTATTCTCCATCTACCACTGTTTGTATATGACTTAGAGACGACTTGTGAGGATTCTGTGTTGCATATTTTGGTGACTTTGGGTGCCATGCTCGTGACAGCCGGTTATGTTGGAAAGTTTTACCTCTTTATGCAGTTTTCCTTTATATTCTTCGCTTCTGCGTCATATTTATATGTTGTGGTGGTTGTCTCCGCCGTTGGGCATGATTTTGCTCCCGTTTGGGATGCTTTTATTGTTATCTATGTTGTACCCGTTTTCGGGGCTAGTTTTTACAAAGGAGGTGCTGCCAAAATTTTCAAGAAAGAAAACTAGAGTTAGAGATTTTACTTGTGATTTTCCAAATTTAAAAACTATGCTTTTCTCCGTTGATCCAGATTTGGGTGGTTCAGATTTCTGGGTTTCGGCTTACATGAGTTGCGTACGCCTATAGACGTTACGTAGTTTAAGTGCCAGTTACGGACCAAATTTTGTGTCGTGACAATCACATATACGTATTGTTCTCGGTCCCGCACATATCATATATGTGCTCCTACTCCATTTTTCCTGAGACAGGAAACCTCTGTATAGGACTCTAAAGAATCGTCAATACGCCGGCAGTAGGTGATGATCATATCAAACACCCACAAGGTGCAAGAGGTCAGCTAAACGTAACAGCCATCCAGGTATTGAGCAATCAGAATATCAACAAGCAAGCCTATACATTCTCCCATGAATCCAACCAGTAACACTCCCATACAGTCCGGTCTCTTCGTCTGATATGTCGCATATCTCGCCTACGGGTGGTAAACGTCAGACCCCAGTAGCTTGATAAGTCGTGTCGATTTGAGGTCCATAACAGTTTGAGAAACTATTGATAAAACTTACCAGTAAATCTCAGCAACCCTGGCTAAGGATTTCCAGTTATAGGCAATCGAACACAGCGCAGCATCAACTCCCTATACCGGGAGAGAGGAATCCCTTCCTATCGATCATTGCCTCCATGTGATTCGGGACTCTACCCAAAAGACATCATTTTGTACGCCATCTTGGACGTGGTATGATGGAAATCAAAGCATAGTGGGAATCACACAAGACTCTATGACGATCTCGGGTCTACAGACTAACCAGTACCAGTGTCCTCAGAAAACTGCCATCTGACGTGAGGTATAATACCATCTGGGAGTTCTCGGCGAGTGCGTCCAGTGTACCCAGTCTCCAATGAGCACCCGTATACCTTCTCTGATGTCAAACACCAATGTATATGGGATCATCCATCGCCCATCATATGGGTCAAGAAGCGCATACGCTATTCTACTCTGGAGTATCGATGCCCTGTCTCGGTACTCCCACAACTAGGAACGTTTGAAGGATGTACTTAACGACTACACAGTCCCCCCTAGTATGATCTGCATCATAGTCCTGGTAGTCAAGTACTAATCCTAAGGGCTTTATCAACATGTAACATAGAGACTATCAGAGTACATGTTAAGATAAAGTGTAATCAGATAGCATACTATCATGTCGAGCAAGAAAGTCCTACCTATATATGTCCAAGCATCCACTACAATATACATCGTATGTACAGTAATGGCCTCTAGGGCATACATATAACTAACAAGTACGTGCAAAAATGTACGTAAGTGATCACGGCCCTGCCGTAAAACCATACGGCCTCTACACTTTTTGCCCGGTGCAGGGAAACACTCTGTATGGGACTCTAAAGACTCAACACTACGCTGGCAATGGGTTTAACCACAGGCCGCAAGCAGTACTAGCTGTACGTAATGGTCCGCAGGTAGATGTCGATAAGAAGGACGATGAGATAACTCATCCGAACTCCTACTGAGCCTGTATGTTACAATCTCCGTACAGTCCGGTCTGTTCGTCAAGGACTATCGCATATCGAGCCTAGGGGCAGTAAACGACGGACCCTTAATAGCGGTATAAGTCATGTCGGAGTATAGCCCATTACACCTTGAGAAACTACTGGAACCTACCAGTAAATCTTGCTTACCCTGGCCAGAGACTTTGCGTAATGGATCTCCATACACAGCGCGATATCAACCCCCAATACCAGGAGAGAAGAATCCTGTCTAAACGCCACTTCCTCCAAGTGCTTCGGGACTGCACCCAATTACTACCTGTTTGCACCACTCCTTTGAGCCGTGGTAGGGTAGTAATCTAAGTACAGTGGGAACACACTCGAGGCGAAGTAGCAGTGTTAAGTCGACGGACTAAGCTATACTCATGGCACCTGGGAACTGCTATCTGACGATGGGTATAGTACCAACCTGCAGTTCCCGGCGAGACCTGTCCGGTGTACCTGTAACCTAACGAGCACGTACATACTATCTTCAGTATGACGTACTGATGGCTGTGGGACAGACCATCTCCCCAGCTGGGATGAGAAGCGTATACACCAGTCTACTCCGGAGTATCGATGCCCCGTCTCAATAATCCTACGACCAGGGACCTGTATAGAATGTTGCTTATAGACTACCCAGCCCCCACTAGTGTGACTGCCATCACAACGCTGGTAATTAAGCAAAGATCCTAAGGTCTCTGCTAATATGTATAAGCGATATGTTAAAAGAAACATATGCACATATTAAAGTAGAAACAAACCAAGTAGCATACTACCATTTTTAGCAAGACTGTCAATACAACTGTGAATATCCCAAGATTCTATTAAGTAATATACAAACCAGTATGATACAATAATGGCCTCTAGGGCATAAACACTAACAATCTCCCACTTGCACTAGGGCCATGTACTAGCATATCGCAGACCTATCATCTCGAATAGCCTCTCGAACTGCGTCTGAGGAATGGCCTTTATGAATGGATCAGCAGTGTTATTCTCCGTATCTACTCTCTTCACCTCGATCTCCCTGCGATCTACGATCTCCCTGATCAGGTGATACCTTCTTAAGATGTGTCTGGACTTCTGATGGGACCTGGGTTCCTTAGCTAAAGCTATAGCGCCGTTGTTGTCGCAATACAGAGATATTGGATCAACACTAGTAGGAACCACCTGAAGTTCTATAAGGAACTTCTTCATCCAGATAGCTTCTTTTGTGGCATCGCAAGTAGCTATGTACTCCGCTTCCATCGTTGAGTCAGCAACGGTGTCCTGCTTGGAACTCTTCCAACAGACCGCCCCTCTATTGAGGGTAAAGACATAACCCGACATGGACTTAGAGTCATCCTTGTCACTCTGGAAGCTGGAGTCAGCAAGGGCCTCGATCTGGAGGTATTTTCCGCCATACACCAAGAACATCTCCTTAGTCCTCCTCAGGTACTTGAGAATGTTCTTTACTGCTATCCAGTGCTTCTCCCCTGGGTTTGCCTGATACCGGCTTACAACGCTCAATGCGTATGCTACATCTGGTCTGGTACATAACATCGCATATATTATAGAGCCTACCACAGAAGCGTAGGGTATAATCGACATGCGAGCCCTTTCCAAATCAGTCTTGGGAGACATCTCTTTGGAGAGGGTGATTCCGTGACAAGCCGGTAGGTTACCGCGCTTAGAATCTTCCATATTGAATCTTTTCATTATGGTGTCTATGTACCTGGACTGCGAAAGTCCCAACATCCTCTTTGATCTATCACGATAGATCTGGATCCCCAGAATGTTGGTGGCATCACCCAGGTCCTTCATGGAGAACTTCTGTGACAAGAATCCTTTGACTAACTGTAGCATAGGAATATCATTTCCTATTAGGAGAATGCCATCCATGTACAAGACGAGGAATACTACAGCTCTCCCTACAATCTTACTGTATATGCATGGGTCGTCTGGATTCTTGATAAAGTCGAATTCTTTGACAGTATCACCAAAACAGATGTTCCAACTCCGCGATGCCTGCTTTAGTCCATAAATGTGAAAGGTTAGCCTAGCACCTCATTAAGGGATTAGAAGCATCACATGTACCAAAGATGGAATTTTTAGGGTGCTAAGTTAACGATCATTGAATCGTTCCTAGAAAATTAGGGTTTCGAAATTTTTCATATCAACATAAGCAAGAAAAGCTAGGGTTTTGAGAGTACAACCTTTGTAGCTCCCTACGCTAGACTCCTCGGCTACTTGGGGTTTGGAAACGGGTCCGCTTGAACTCCTCTAGGTCACCGATGATCCATCCGGAGTCCGCTTTGTCCAAGCTTGCAACTTCACCCGATCAAGAGAATGAAATGAAGCTAGCACTCCAAACAAGTGGGCTAGACTTGTGTAGAATGATGTTGTGGTTCTCTTTCTCACTTCAAAATCCTAACTTGATGAGTATATTGCTCACTACAAAAATCTAGAGAGCAAATGAGACAGGAAGAAGAAGATGATGGCTATTTCTTTTTCAAGAGTGAAAAGAATAACTCTTGTTCAAGAAAAATGAAAATATATGAATATATATTTTCTTGTTCTCATCTCAAACCATGGTTTAAACAATGAATATCTTATTGAACTTGAGTTAAAGCACAAAAGGAAAGTTTACCCAAGGTTAAAAGGTGGGTGAGGATGGTTAGGTCAAAAGAAGAGTGTAGAAACAAATCAATCATAACCATTTTCCTTTTTCCTTTTTGCTTTAAATCAAATGCAATAAAAACCATATATAAAACCATGGTGTGAGTCTTATATTGCCACCATTTTCATGTATGTACAACCATGAAGGATGTATGTATGTATGTACATCCATATGTGCATGAATCTATAAAGAAGGCATACATGCATGCATACATCCATCAAACTCAAGAAAGGATTTCAAGTGAGAAACTAATGGTTAAATGATAAATCAACACTTGATTTATCAATCCGGTCATATTACATATGACCCTAACCAAAAGCAAGCCGCCCGATCAATATACGGTATCCTATACGCGCATTTTAATCGGGTCCATGCGCATATCGCATACGCGCATCACAACGTTTCGCCTGGACTAGGTAACTCCATTGTAGGACTCTAAGACTCGTCAATACGCCGGCAGTGGGTGATGATCATATCAAGCACCCCCAAGCCACAAGCGGTCAGCTAAACGTAACGGCCACCCGGGTATTGAACGATCAGAAGAGAACAAGCGAACCTACTATAACTCCCGTCGAGCCAACCGGCAACACTTCCCGTACAGTCCGGTCTCCTCGTCTGATATGTCGCATATCAAGTCTAGGGGTGGTAAACGTCAGACCCCAATAACCGATAAGTCGTGCCGATGTGAGGCTCATAACGGGTCGAGAAACTACTGGTAACACTTACCAGTAAATCTCTGAATCAGCCCTGGCCAGGGACTTCCCTGTTACGGATAATCGAGCACAGCGCAACATCAACCCCCAATACTGGGAGAGACGAAATCCCTCCTATCGCTCATTGCCTCCATGTGACACGGGACTGTACCCAAAAACCACCGTTTTGCACGCCCTCATGGACGTGGTAAGGTGAAAATCAAAGCACAGTGGGAATCACACAAGACTCTATGACGATCTTGGGTCTACAGACTAACCTGCACAAGTGTCACCTGAGAACTGCCATTTGACGTGAGGTATAATACCATGTGGGAGTTCTCGGCGAGTCCGTCCAGTGTACCCAGTCTCCACTGAGCACCCGTATACCATCTCTGATGTCGAACACCAATGGATATGGGATCATCCATCGCCCATCTCATGGGTCGAGATGTTAGTTATATGTATGCCCTAGAGGCCATTACTGTACATACTATGTATATTGTAGTGGATGCTAGGACATATATAGGGAGGACTTTCTTGCTCGACATGATAGTTTGCTATCTGGTTGTACTTTATCTTAACATGTACTCTGATTGTCTTTATGTTACATGTTGATAAAGCCCTTAGGATATGTACTCGACTACTGGGACTATGATGAGATCATACTAGTGGGGCCACGGTAGTCGACGAGTACATCCTATAACTGTTCCTAGTCGAGGGTGTATCGAGACAGGGCATCGATGCACCAGAGTAGACTAGCGTATACGCATCTTGACCCATATGATGGGCGATGGATGATCCCATATCCATCGGTGTTTGACATCATGGATGGTGTACGGGTGCTCAGTGGAGACTGGGTACACTGGACGGACTCGCCGATAACTCCCAGATGGTATTATACCTCACGTCAGATGGCAGTTCTCCGGTGACACTGGTACAGAGTAGTCTGTTGACCCGAGATCGTCATAGAGTCTTGTGTGATTCCCACTGTGCTTTGATTTCCATCATACCACGTCCAAGAGGGCGTGCAAAAAGGTGGCTTTTGGGTACCGTCCCGAATCACATGGAGGCAATGAGCGATAGGAGGGGATTCGTCTCTTCCGGTATAGGGAGTTGATGTTGTGCTGTGTTCGATTGGCTATAACCGAAAATCCCTGGCCAGGGTTGTTGAGATTTACTGGTAAGTGTTATCAGTAGTTTCTCGAACTGTTATAGACCTCATATCGACACGACTTATCGAGCTACTGGGGTCTGATGTTTACCACCCCTAGGCGAGATATGCAACATATCAGACGATGAGACCGGACTGTACGGGAGTGTTACTGTTTGGATTCACAGGAGAATGTACAGGCTTGCTTGTTGATCTTCTGAGCACTCAATACCTGGGTGGCTGTTACGTTTAGCTGACCGCTTGCAGCTTGTGGGTGTTTGATATGATCATCACCTACTGCCGGCGTATTGACGATTCTTTAGAGTCCTACACAGAGGTTTCTTGGCTCAGGAAAAACGGAGTAGGAGTACATATGTGATATGTGCGGGACCGAGGATAATGCGATATGAGATACCGTATTCTATTCTCGCGATATATGATATCAGCCGGTTCATCGGATCAAGTGTTGATTCGATGAATCGGTACGGATGAATATTTGTCGGTTATATGCGATATAGCCGGATTGTCGGATCAAGTGTTGATTCGATAATTTAATGTATAATAATATATATGATATATTAAAATGCATTAACTAATATTTGCTCACTAAAAGATTCTTTTTCTCACTAAAGTAATACATTGATATATATGCGATATATGTTAAATGTATTATTTTATTTTGTTACAGTAAATATTGTATATGTGATATATAATATTGTAACATATTATAATTATTAATGCAACTTGTTTAGAGGAGTTTAAACATGATTAGGGTTTGGATTAGGGTTAAACCTTCTAGTTGATTCTAGAAGCTTTTCTTTTGTCATTTGTTAAGATATTATGATAGATATCTTTTGTGACTCACCCTTTAACCCAACCCAAACCCTAACCCTAGTAAACTATCTACATTGGTTACTACAACCATGGTTGCATAAATGATTATGATAACATTTTATTATTCATCACAAATGATATTGTTCATCTTCTTCCTTCTTCTTCCTTGCTCAAAAAGCTTTCTTGCTTTGATATTTTGTGATGAAAATATGTGAGAAAAAGATAAATAATGAGAGCAAAAATCCTACTTCATCATCCTCATCTTCCCTTTCCATTTAGATGAGGGTGTTCACATCATTTCATAAGTGTTAGCTTGTGTTAACGGAACTTCAAGGTAGATCATCTTAGTATCGAAGATCGGAAGCAAAGCTTGCATCTTTCTCTTCATGGAACCTCTCGAGAGTCCGGAACCCGATGATCGCAGCGAAGGGACCACAACACGAAGCATATGAAGTGAAGGACCGGATCTACAAAGGTTGTAATCCCTCTCACTTAGTTTTAAAGTTGTTAACATGCTAGTTTTCGCCTAATCTCTAGTTTAAAGATCCGTATTCAGGTTGTTCGGCACGGCTAAATTTTTAATCGGGCATGGTTGATGCCTCGTAGACCCTTGTGCGTGTGCATAGCAACCCTACAGTGGTATCAGAGCCAAGCTAGAGCTTTAGGCGAAGTCTAGACGGAGTTAGAAGTCCGATCGAACCGAAACCCTAACTGAAGAATGCTCTCTGTACATTTTCTGAAATCTGGTCTTTTTCAAAATTAAAAATATGCAGAAAAATCAGCAGGGAATTTGAAGATTTACTGTGGAGCACATGATCATGATTCCTCTAAAGTGCGGCGGAACCGCGGCACAAGCTGGCTTGTGCGGCGGTTCCGCGGCCAAGTAGTCACATCAGCCTTTTTCATTTGCACAGTAATTCCTAATTTCTAGTGCTGTATTTTCTGGAATATTTTAATATTTATTCTACAGTTGAGTTTTCTGGGGTTGTTTAGGGAATTCGTAGATTCGGTCGGATTGTCTAATTTTGTCTCTGTGTGATTCCGGATAACTTTTAGAAACTGTTAAAAAGTTCGAACGGATATCAATAACTCACCTTTTCCCCTGTCGGAAAATTTTTCAAAAGTTGGATTTTTCTCGTGTTTAAGAACGTTCTAAGTCGTGCAAGTAACGCGGTGGACCCTCTAGAAGACAACAAACCTTAACTCGATTATGTGACCGTCTTGAACTGCCTTTTGAACCTTAGGGTTTGGGGCAGTACGGCGTGCCACGTGTGAGGCGTTGGCTTGACCCTTCTACGGCTGGACCATTGGTACTGTGGCATTTGATGGATGTTTTTAAACTGATTTCAAGTGTTGAGATATATTGGGGAAATCTTGGGTGTTTGATGATTCGATCGGAAAGTTTAACTTTGTCTATTTATCTGGAATGTGATACAATAATTGGAATTCACAAAGAGTTATGAGATAACTGAATGAATGTTATAAACATAGCACTTTAGTCTCACTTGATCGGTTGCGATGGAATTTTGATGCGATCAAAAGTCCGTCGCAATCACGTAGCGTACGCGGATACTCGCCGGGTAAACTTAATAGACAGCCTCACTCCATAGCCCCGACCAAGTGACTGTAGGAGAACCCCGTCGCCGAAAGCATCCGTTCGGGTGATCCCGGTAGCGGTGTTCCGCCTTGGTGCACTTCGTCGACGGTATCGGGGGTGCGACCGTCTACTGAAGTTTGCGACGAGCATTCGATCAGGATGTCGGGAATCTTATTGAATTGCCCGACTTGATATTGAAAAGTGTTTTCGATAATGAGACTAAAATGCGGGGTTTATAATTGTTAGGCATGAGATGTCTAAGGAATTCATTTGGTTAGGCATGCGATGTCTAAGAAGGTTGCGGATTCCAACTGTTGTAGTTTTACACTTTCTTTTCTGTGACCGTAAGCGTAGTATGTGGTGTATCGCCGGCTTCGTTGCTATACATCAACGACAATCGGGATACGCATACTTGCTTATGTTGATGATATGAGATATTATGTGTTGCTGTGATATGTTGTATTGGATCTTCGCGTTTGAATAGCCGGGGGTTTTATGTGAGATGAGAGTTTTTCTTTTTCATTCATGTAAAATTCATTTGTATGTAATATTCTTTTATTGGGGCACTTCCAGGTAGCGGAAGATGTCACCGTTGTATATTATTTACTTTTCTGCATTAGGTAGACCCAAGGCGGGGAGCATAAGTAACCGGGTTCTAGGGTCCAGTGGGAGACCATCTCGAGGAGTCGAGACCGGGTCTCCTAACCCTAGAATTGGCAGTGTTACTTGCCGCTCTCGTAGGGGTCTAGGGATGTGGGTTTGGCTATTCATCGCGACCGTGGAATCCGTGTTTTATACAAGCTCATATTGAAAACACGGACGTCCTAGTATATCCAATATTTCATATATGTTCTTCTGCTGCAATGTTCTTTGATGAGATCATATTACTGCCTGAGACGAATGTTTATATTATATATATGAGATATATGTTATATTGCAGATTTCGTTTCAAAAGAGATGCTTGCGAAGCATAATTAAAATGGGACTTCATTAATGAGATTAATGAAATAAAAGAAACCTAAAGATGTTGTAGAAACTTGTTTATAAAAACTGGTAGCTCTAGTTCTTGCTTTGCATAGCGGTGTTCCTTGTAGAACATCCAGCACCTTATTCGATAAGGAAAAGACCGAGATCCCTTCACCGGGAGTGACTCCTTTAGCAATAACTGGCAGATGCTACAATCTCGGTTTGTCTTTTGATTGCTTCTATAGTTTCTGCTTTGCACAGCGGTATATATGATATATCCTGCACCTTATTCGATGAGGAAAGGGCCGACGATCCCTTCACCGGGAGTGACCCCTTTAGCAAAACTAGAAAAGCCTAAAAAACACTCTATTTAAAATCACTCGATTCTACAACGATATCAAGTTCATTACGCAAAGGGTTTTCTTAAAAACCTGTCGTAGCCCTCCGTCATTTCAGATAAGTACTAGTTAGTATTCGTGCTGCGGTAGTTTGGCATGCGTCAAGACGTAGTGTACGGTAGCTAACTAGTGCTTATCTGCTAGCATACGATGCGATTGGATTAGGGTATTCATACGGCATTGTTTGGCATGCGTCAAGGGTCGTGCGGGTGGGTTTAATTCAATCAAGAAATGTACGGGTTGAACTTGACTAGCGGACTATGGGTTGTTTGGCATGCGTCAAGGTCATAGCACGCTAGGGGTAAAATACTATTGGGAATTTCAATTGTTGAAATTTGCAATAAGATTGCATACCTTCTATGAGATAGTTGGATCCCGATACCCGCTGCGAGTAAGAGTTACTCCTGGGGGAGTTTTACACATTACAATTAGCCGATCAAGTAGGTGTCTAGAAAGGTGTTAACGGGGTTACGCCTCTGGGAAAACGAGGTTTACTTTAATTAGGTTCGTGCGAAAGCACGGGGGACCTCCCTCAAAGTACCGACACTGGCCTGGCTGAAAGATTGGCGAACTTGTAGCGTGTAATTAATCCCGGCTAGTCTTTCCTTTTAGGGTTTGAAGGAAGATATGATTAAAACAGTGGGAGACATCCTGATTAGATATATTAGATAACCAATCTAATCTTGCAAGAGCATACGCTGAGTGTTTTCTTCTCTCTCTCTCCAGGTAGCGACCATATCATGCCTTAATCAAGATAATAAAATGGATATATTGACCGAACCCGCTTGTTATACTGTGTTGGGGAACGTTGTTCCCGCTCCAACTTATAATTGTTATAAGACAGAGCAGGAAATTGGGGAATACCAGATTTCCCGTGCCGCCCAAACGAAGAAAGTGCATGCCGATGCATCATCTTCGGGTGTGTTCATTACAGAGAACTGTTTCTCAGTATCCTTTACGTCCTGAGTATGTGATACCGGATCAGGATCCCGCATATGTAATCTGTTACATGGGCTACAGAATGGTAGAGAACTGAGAACGGGTGATAAGTTTCATGAGACAGAAAACGGTGCAAGTGTTGCAGCCAAGTCTGTTGGTCACTATCACCCTGTATTACCTGAATACATTGATTCTGAACGAATGTTATTAGATACCGAACCTGATATACAAAATCATATCAGTCTCTTTATTAGTAAAGAAGTGATATAATTTTGTATTGTTGGATATTGTTTTGAACATTTTCTATATCAAGAGTTGATCGGTTCAGGCACATTATCTTAAAGCATATACGTTCTAAATCAAACTACAGTTCTTAGTATACAGAACACACACGAGAGGAAGAGTTCAGAAATGAACGAATCCTTCTTGAGGCATTGTAGACTAGGTCATATCAATGCGACCCGGCTAGCTAAGTTACATTTAGATGCATATTTAAATCTGTTTGAATTTACATCTTGTGAAACTTGCCGGTCATGTCACAAAGATAAGATGACTATAGCTCTGTTTATTGGAAACAGAGAAAGAGTTAGTGAACTCTTGGGATTGATACATGCTGATGTATGAAAGTCTCCTGTCTACACATGCCAAGACCGGTTCTTTTTACTTCATTACATTCTCTGATAATCTCTTAAGATTCAGACATATGTTCCTGTTGAAACACAAGTCCGAAGCTTTTGAGATATTCACTGAATATAAGTTAGAAGTAGAGAACCAAATACGGGTATAAGTATTATGTTCTTTGATGAGATCAAGGACGAGAATACTTGAGCACGGAATTCCTGGACTGTTCTAAAGGAGAATGAGATTCTCTCTCAGCATTACTCCTCCGTATACACCATAGCACGATGGTATATCGGGGCTGAGCAATAGCACCCTATTTGATATGGTGTGCTCTATGATGAGTACTACTGAGTTTCCTATTTCCTTTTGGGAGTTATGCACTTGAGAAGCTGCATACCTATTGAATAGGGTTCAAATCAAATCAGTTGCCTACCACTTCATATGTGATATGGAAAGGGAAGAGCCCATATCTTATGTTTGTTAAGATTTGGGGTTTTCTGGCCTATGTCTAAAAGCAAAATCTGGACAAGCTCGAGGCAAGGTCTGTTATGTAGAACTGGAAATGTTCCAGCTATACAAACTACAGCAGATGATTTGATAGAACCAAAGGATTCAATAGTTACCAATGAACCTCAGCCTTTCCGCCGATCTAGTAGGGTTCCTCACCCACCTGAGAGATACTTCGGTTCCTCTATGACAGTGGGAGCGAGGATTGCATCATGAGATGATGACCCAACTAGTTTCGAGCTGGCCATCAGGAGTGGGACTCTGTAAGAATGGCTGGATGCTTATCGATCTGAGATGGAATCCTTATACACCAACAAAGTATGGACTTTGGTTGCTTTATCTGAAGGGTTAAAACCCCATCAGGAGCGAGTATATCTTGAGAAGATTACTTGGTGTACATGGAAAAGTTGAGTCTTTCAAAGCTATGCTTTAGTCCATCCAGATCCTACTTGCCACTGCTACTTACCACGACTACGATATCTGGTGGTTGGGTGTCATGACTGCTTTTCTAAATGATGTTTTAGAAGAAAGCGTCTATAAGTACACAGCCAGAGAGCTTCGTAGACAGTGGGAGCAGCGGAAACGTGTGCAAGATGCTTTATAGGATAAAGCAGGCATCGCGGAGTTGGAACATCTGTTTTGATGTGGTAGTCAAAGAGTTTGACATCTTCAAAATGGTAGATGAACCTTGTATATACAAAAAGGTAGTAGAGAGCATGGTGGTGATCCTCGTAGAGTACGCGGATGACATACTCTTGATAGGAAAGGAGTTTCCTATGCTACGCTCAGTCAATCTCCGCTTATCACAAGGATTCTCCATATAGGATCAAAGTGATACCTCCTAAATCCTGGGTTTTGGATCTATGAGATAGATCTAATTGGATGTTAGGACACTCACTAGTTGTAGTGAGATGGTATCAATCGAT
Organism: Agapanthus africanus; assembly: GCA_030015575.1. NCBI lineage: Eukaryota > Viridiplantae > Streptophyta > Magnoliopsida > Asparagales > Amaryllidaceae > Agapanthus > Agapanthus africanus. The sequence continues at coordinate 84,502,987 of JASDDO010000004.1, read as the reverse complement.
CCTGGGGAGAATCACTGGAAAGGTTCCAGGCTGATAAGGACGACTGAATGTCAGTCGCCGGCATTGTCTATACCCTCAGTGGAGGGACGGTATGTTGGAAGAGTTCCAAGCTAGATACCGTGACATACTAGACGATTAAAGGCAAGATACATCGTTACCAAGGATGGTACCAAAGAGGCGGTCTGGATATATAAGCTCATGAGATGAACTTCGTTCCTACCATTGTGTGACAATGGAGTTGTGGCTTGAGCCAAGGAACGCCCGTCCCATCAGAAATCCAGATATAATTCTTAGGCAGTATCACCTGATTATGGAGATGGTTGATCTCCAGGTAGATCGAGGTTAGGAGAGCAGACACAGAGGAAGACAGCGTGGATCCATTCACAAAGGCCTTATTCCCAGTAGAGACTTTTATGGGATGGTTGAGTATGAGATACTTCAACCGCAGCTAATTGTTGGGTATGCGATACCATAACAGATGGCCCTAGTGCAAGTGGGAGATTGTTAGTTATATGTATGCCCTAGAGGCCATTACTGTACATACGATGTATATTGTAGTGGATGCTAGGACATATATAGGGAGGACTTTCTTGCTCGACATGATAGTATGCTATCTGGTTGTACTTTATCTTAACATGTACTCTGATTGTCTCTATGTTACATGTTGATAAAGCCCTTAGGATATGTACTCGACTACTGGGACTATGATGAGATCATACTAGTGGGGCCACGGTAGTCGACGAGTACATCCTATAACTGTTTCTAGTCGAGGGTGTATCGAGACAGGGCATCGATGCACCAGAGTAGACTAGCGTATACGCATCTTGACCCATATGATGGGAGATGGATGATCCCATATCCATCGGTGTTTGACATCAAGGATGGTGTACGGGTGCTCAGTGGAGACTGGGTACACTGGACGGACTAGCCGAGAACTCCCAGATGGCATTATACCTCACGTCAGATGGCAGTTCTCCGGTGACACTGGTACAGAGTAGTCTGTTGACCCGAGATCGTCATAGAGTCTTGTGTGATTCCCACTGTGCTTTGATTTCCATCATACCACGTCCAAGAGGGCGTGCAAAAAGGTGGCTTTTGGGTACCGTCCCGAATCACATGGAGGCAATGAGCGATAGGAGGGGATTCGTCTCTCCCGGTATAGGGAGTTGATGTTGTGCTGTGTTCGATTGGCTATAACCGGAAATCCCTGGCCAGGGTTGTTGAGATTTACTGGTAAGTGTTATCAGTAGTTTCTCGAACTGTTATAGACCTCATATCGACACGACTTATCGAGCTACTGGGGTCTGACGTTTACCACCCCTAGGCGAGATATGCAACATATCAGACGATGAGACCGGACTGTACGGGAGTGTTACTGTTTGGATTCACAGGAGAATGTACAGACTTGCTTGTTGATCTTCTGAGCGCTCAATACCTGGGTGGCTGTTACGTTTAGCTGACCGCTTGCAGCTTGTGGGTGTTTGATATGATCATCACCTACTGCCGGCGTATTGACGATTCTTTAGAGTCCTACACAGAGGTTTTTTGGCTCAAGCAAAACGGCGTAGGAGTACATATGTTATATATGCGGGACCGAGGATAATGCGATATGAGATACCGTATTCTATTCTCGCGATATATGATATCAGCCGGGTCATCGGATCAAGTGTTGATTCGATGAATCGGTACGGATGAATATTAGTCGGTTATATGCGATATAGCCGGATTGTCGGATCAAGTGTTGATGTGATAATTTAATGTATAATAATATATATGATATATTAAAATGCATTAACTAATATTTGCTCACTAAAAGATTCTTTTTCTCACTAAAGTAATACATTGATATATATGCGATATATGTTAAATGTATTATTTTATTTTGTTACAATAAATATTTTATATGTGATATATAATATTGTAACATATTATAATTATTAATGCAACATGTTTAGAGGAGTTTAAACATGATTAGGGTTTGGATTAGGGTTAAACCTTCTAGTTGATTCTAGAAGCTTTTCTTTTGTCATTTGTTAAGATATTATGATGGATAACTTTTGTGACTCACCCTTTAACCCAACCCAAACCCTAACCCTAGTAAACTCTCTACATTGGTTACTACAACCATGGTTGCATAAATGATTATGATAACATTTTATTATTCATCACAAATGATATTGTTCATCTTTTTCCTTCTTCTTCCTTGCTCAAAAAGCTTTCTTGCTTTGATATTTTGTGATGAAAATATGTGAGAAAAAGATAAATAAAGAGAGCAAAAATCCTACTTCATCATCCTCATCTTCCCTTGACATTTAGATGAGGGTGTTCACATCATTTCATGAGTGTTAGCTTGTGTTAACGGAACTTCAAGGTAGATCATCTTAGTATCGAAGATCGGAAGCAAAGCTTGCATCTTTCTCTTCGTGGAACCTCTCGAGAGTCCGGAACCCGATGATCGCAGCGAAGAGACCACAACACGGAGCATATGAAGTGAAGGACCGGATCTACAAAGGTTGTAATCCCTCTCACTTAGTGTTAACGTTGTTAACGTGCTAGTTTTCGCCTAATCTCTAGTTTAAAGATCCGTATTCAAGTTGTTCGGCACGGCTAAATTTTTAATCGGGCATGGTTGATGCTTCGTAGACCCTTGTACGCGTGCATAGCAACCCTACACGAGAAGCGTATACGCTAGTCTACTCTGGTATATCGATGCCCTGTCTCGATACACCCATGACTAGGGACCTTGAAGGATGTACTTATGGAATACTATGTCCCTACTAGTATGATCCTCATCATAGTCCAGGTAGTCAAGTACACATCCTAAGGGCTTTACCAACATGTAACTATAGGACAATATAAAGAGACCAGTATACATGTTAAGATAAAGAGCAACCAGATAGCATACTATCATATCGAGCAAGAAAGTCATCTCTATATATGTCCAAGCATCCAATATAATATACATCATCTGTACAATACTGGACTCTAGGGCATACATACAACTAACAATCTCCTACTTGCACTAGGGCCAGCTGCTGTAGTATCGCATACCGAGTATCCCGAAGAGTCTCTCAAACTGTATCTGGGGAATGTCCTTCATGAGTGGATCCACTGTGTTATTCTTCGTGTCAACCCTCCTGACCTCTATCTCCCGGCGATCAACTATCTCCCGGATCAGGTGATACCGCCTCAGAATATGCCTGGATCGCTGATGGGACCTGGGTTCCTTGGCCAAAGCCACCGCTCCATTGTTATCGCAATACAAAGGTATTGGTTGCTCAATGGAAGGAACCACTCCAAGTTCAGTAATGAACTTCTTGATCCTGACAGCCTCTTTGGAAGCATCGTTGGCAGCGATGTATTCAGCCTCCATCGTCGAGTCTGCCACGGTTTCCTGCTTGGAACTCTTCCAGCTAACCGCCCCTCTGTAAAAGGTAAAGACAAATCCCGACTGCGACTTTGAGTCGTCCTTATCACTTTGGAAGCTCGAATCGGTAAAGGACTCCACTTGGAGTTCTCCGTTACCATACACCAAGAGCATCTCTTTAGTCCTTCGTAAGTACTTGAGAATGCTCTTCACAGCTGTCCAGTGACTCTCTCCAGGATCAGCTTGATACCTACTCACTACACTTAGTGAGTATGCTACATCGGGTCTAGTACATAGCATCGCGTACATGATAGAGCCTACAGCCGAAGCATAGGGTATCCCTTGTATGCGAGCTCTCTCCAAATCAGTCTTAGGAGACATATCTTTGGAGAGAGTGACTCCAGAGATCATGGGTAAGTTCCCACGCTTGGATTCTTCCATGCTAAACCTCTTTAGTATGGTGTCAATGTACCTGGATTGGGACAATCCCAATATCCGTTTGGATCTATCTCTATAGATCCTAATTCCCAATATGCAGGAGGCATCACCAAGATCTTTCATTGAGAATCTTTATGATAACAAGAGCTTGACCGATTGCAGCATAGGAATGTCATTTCCTATCAAGAGTATGTCGTCCACGTACAATATGAGGAAGACAACCTTACTCTCTGCCACCTTCTTGTAGATACAAGGTTCATCTACGTTTTTGACGAAATCAAACTCTTTGATAACGACGTCAAAGCAGATGTTCCAACTCCGCGATGCTTGCTTTAATCCATAAATGGATTTAAGCAGCTTGCACACCTTCCCGCTGCTCCCACTATCTACGAAGCCCTCTGGCTGAGTCATGTACACGCACTCTTCTAAATCACCGTTTAGAAAGGCGATCTTAACATCCATTTGCCAGATTTCGTAGTCATGATATGAGGCGATGGCAAGCATGATTCGGATGGATTTAAGCATAGCCACTGGAGAAAAGGTTTCATCATAGTCCACACCTGGTCTTTGACGAAAACCCTTTGCAACAAGTCTAGCTTTGAAAGTCTCCACTTTCCCATCTACACCAAGTTTTTTCTTGAAGATCCACTTGCTCCCAATGGGTTTTACCCCTTCAGGAGCAACTTCCAATGTCCATACTTTGTTGGTGTACATGGATTCCATCTCGGACTGCAAAGCATCCAGCCATTTCACTGAGTCCCTACTCGTGATGGCCTGCTCGAAGCTAGTTGGGTCATCATCCTCCATGATGCAATCCTCGCTCCCACCATCCATGAGAAAACCGTAGTATCTCTCAGGTTGGCGAGGAACCCTACTAGATCGGCGGAGTGGCTGGGGTTCATTGGGAACTGCTGAATCCTCTGGTTCCACTAAATCTTCTGTTGTGGTTTGTTCAGCTGGAACCTCTTCCAGTTCTACCTGAGGGCCATTAATCTCTTTTGCAAGAAATTCCTTTTCTAAAAAGGTGGCATGTTGAGCAACAAATACTCTTTGTTCCTCACTGTGGTAGAAGATATACCCTCGCGAATGCTTGGGATATCCAATAAATTTACACAAAACAGACCTTGCCTCGAGTTTGTCCGGTTTTTGTCTTTTGACATAGGCTGGGCAACCCTATATCTTTATAAAATTAAGATATGGTCTCTTCCTCTCCCATATCTCATATGGGGTGGTAGGCACAGATTTGGTAGGAACCCTATTCAGTAGGTATGCGGCTATTTCCAGTGCATATCCCTAGAAGGAAATAGGTAACTCAGCTACACTCATCATAGAGCGCACCATATCTAATAGGGTGCGGTTCTTCCGTTCTGATACACCGTTGTGCTGTGGTGTATATGGAGGAGTCAGCTGAGAGAGAATCCCATTCTCTTTTAGGAAGTCCAGGAATTCAATGCTCAAGTATTCACCTCCCCGATCAGATCGTAGGATTTTAATACTTTTTCCGGTTTGGTTCTCGACTTCTTGTTTATATTCTCTAAATTTCTCAAAAGCTTCTGATTTGTGTTTCATCAGGAACACATACCCGAACCTAGAGAGATCGTCAGTGAATGTAATGAAGTACGAAGAACCATCCCTGGCATGTGTAGACATAGGACCGCATACATCACTATGTATCAGTCGCAAGAGTTCAGTAACTCTTTCTCCGTGTCCCGTAAACGGAGTTTTGGTCATCTTGCCTTTGAGACATGACTAGCAAGTGTCATAAGATGAAAATTCAAACGGATTTAAATATCCATCCTTACGCAACTTAGCTAGTCGTGTCGCATTGATGTGACCCAGTCTACAATTCCACAAGAAGGATTCGTTCAGTTCTGAACTCTTCCTCTTGTGTGTGTTTGTTATACTCAGAACTGTTGATTGATTTAGAACATAGATGCCATTGGACAACGTGCCTGATCCAACCAACTTTTGGTTACGGAAAATGTTCATAGCATTATCCTGTAATACAAAATTATATCTCTCTTTACTCAACAAAGAAACCGATATAATATTGCATATCAGGTTCGGCATGTAATAGCATTCGTTCAGAATCAATGTATTACCAGTTGGTAATGCAAGGTGATATTCCCCGACAGTCTTAGCTGCAACAATTGCACCATTTCCAACTCTTATGTCTTTATCACCTTCTTCAAGTTCTCTACCTTTCCTAAGCCCATATAACTGATTACACATATGGGATCCTGACCCGGTATCTAATACCCAGGACGTTGGGCAAATGGAGAAATAGTTCTCTGTAACGAACACACCCGAAGAAAATGCATCAACATGTACTTTCTTCATTCGGGTGGCATGGCAATCCTGGTATTCCCCTATGTCCTGTTCAGTCCTATAACTCTTATAAGAAAGAACGGAACGAACGTTCCCCAGCACAGTATAACTTGCGGGTTCGGTCAATACATCCATTTTATTATCTTTATTAAGGCATGACATGGTCGCTACCTGGAGAGAGAGAGAAGAAAACACTTTAGCGTATGCTCTTGCAAGATCAGATTGGTTATTATCTTATGTAATCAGGATGGCTCCCACTGTTTTTTATCAAATCTTCCTTCAAACCCTAAAAGGAAAGACTAGCCGGGATTAATTACACCCTACAACTTCGCCGATCTTTCAGCCAGGCCAGTGTCGGTACTTTGAGGGAGGTTCCCCGTGCTTTCGCATGCACCTAATTAAAGTAAACCTCGTTTTCCCAGAGGCGTAACCCCGTTGACACCTTTCTAGACACCTACTTGATCGGCTAATTGTCCTGTGTAAAACTCTCCCAGGAGTAACAATTACTCGCAGTGGGTATCGGGATCCAACTATCTCATAGAAGGTATGCAATCTCATTGCAAATTTCAACACTTGAAATTCCCGATAATATTTTGCCCCAAGCATCCTATGACCTTGACGGTGGTCAACAAACCGCAGGGTGCAAGTCAAGTTCAACCCGTCATTTCTTAATTGAATCAAACCCACCCGCACGACCCTTGACGGAGGTCAACAAGGTCGTACGACTACCCTAATCCAATCTGCATCACATGCATAAGCAGATAAATACTAGTTAGCTACCGTACACTACGCCTTGACGGAGGTCAACAAACGTAGCACGAATACTAAGTAGGATTTATCTAAAATGACGGAGGGCTACGACAGGTTTTTCCGAAAACCTATTGCGTAATGAACTTGATATCATTGTAGAATCAAGTGAAGTTTTGAAATGGAGTGATTTTGAGGCTTTTATTAGTTTTGCTAAAGAGGTCACTCCCGGTGAAGGGATCTCGGCTCTTTCCTTATAGAATAAGGTGCGGGATATATCATATATATCACTGTGCAAAGAAAAACTCCAAAAGCAATCAAAAGCAAACCGAGTGCTGTAGCATCTGCCAGTTTTGCTAAAGAGGTCACTCCCGGTGAAGGGATCTCGGCTCTTTCCCCATCGAATAAGGTGCAGGGTATATCATATATACCACTATGCAAAGAAAAACTGTAGCTACCCTTTTATTTTAAAATTTTATTCTACAACATCTTTTAGGTTTCTTTTCTTTCATTAATTACATTAATGAAGTCCTATCATTTAAGTCACCTAAACATCACAGATAAATACGACGTATACTTATGCTATCCGCATTCGCCTCGATGTCCCCTCGTGCACCGTTAGGTTAGGTAACTAACGACAGAGCAGGGCAGGGCTAGTGCGAGTGCAAAACATAAGTAACGTCTATATAATATATCATATATACTATATAAAGTATCTATCACAGCACATCACATGATCACATCACAGATATCGCAGCAGAAATATAGATATAATGTGGGATATACTAGGACGTCCGTATTTAGTACTTAGCCAATAATAGAAAATACGGATTCCACAGTCGCGATGAATAGCCAAGCCCACATCCTGGACCCCTACAAGAGCGGCAAGCGACCCTACCAATTCTGGAGTTTAGGAGACCCGGTCTCGACTCCTCGAGATGGCCTCCCACTGAACCCCAGAACCCGTTCACCTGTGCTCCCTTCCTTGGGTCCATCCTAATGCAGAAAAGTAAATAATATACAACACTGGTGGCATCAACCTCAACCCGGAAGTGCCCCAAATAAAAGAATATTACATTACATTAAAATTTACATGAATGAAAATTTAAAACTGCCATCTCACATAAAACCCCCCGGCTATTCAATCGTGACAATCCTGCACATCATATCTCAGTAACACATAATATCATATATCATCAACGTAAGTAAGTATGCGTACCCCAATTGTTGTTGATGTAAAGCAACGAAACCGGCGATATCGACATACTACACTTACGGTCACAGAAAAGAAATTGTAAAACTGCAATATTTGGAATCCACATTCTCTTTAGACATCGTAAATGCGAAATATCACATACTTCATATTTCATGTCTAGTAATATGAATTCCACACATTGCATCACATTCCAGATAAATAGACAGTATTAAAGTTTTCGAACGCACGATCAAATACCCAAGATTCCCTAAAGCTCAACACTTGAGCGGAGTTCAAAAACCCGGAGTGTGACACAGTAGTAACGGTCCAGCCGTAGAAGCGTCAAGCCAACACCTCACATGTGGCACGCCGTACTGCCCCAAACCCTAAGGTTCAAAGGGCAGTTCAAGACGGTCACATAATCGAGTTAAGGTTTGTTGTCTTCTAGAGGGTCCACCACAAAACTTGCATGTATCTCCGAAAGATTTAAACCCCGTGAAAAGTGAGCAAATGACATTCGTTCGAACAATTCGATAATTTCTAATTTACCCGGAAAAGATACGAAATCAAAATTCCGATCGAATCGTCGAGTCCAAAAACATCTCCAGAATTTACAGTACTAAATTCAGATTAAAAATACTCCAAAACAATATACAAGCAGTGAAATGAGTTACTGTACAAAAATGACACCATGAAGCAACAGAACGGCCGCGGAAACGCGGCCTAAGCAGGCTATTGCCGCGGTTCCGCGCTCAAATTTACTGTTCATGATCTTGTTTTTCACAGTAACTCTTATATTTACCTGCTGAATTTTTTGCATATTTTTAATTCTGAAAAACAGCAGTTTTGAAAAAATGTCCAGAGAGTGCTAAAAATCCGTATTTCCGGTTCGATCGGAGTTTTAACTTCGTTAAAGTGTCGCCTAATGTTTTAGGTCGGCTCTGATACCAATGAAAGGTTAGCCTAGCACCTCATTAAGGGATTGGAAGCATCACATGTACCAAAGATGGAATTTTTAGGGTACTAAGTTAACGATCATTGAATCGTTCCTAGAAAATTAGGGTTTCGAAATTTTGCATATCAACATAAGCAAGAAAAGCTAGGGTTTTGAGAGTACAACCTTTGTAGCTCCCTACGCTAGACTCCTCGGCTACTTGGGGTTTGGAAACGGATCCGCTTGAACTCCTCTAGGTCACCGATGATCCACCCGGAGTCTGCTTTGTCCAAGCTTGCAACTTCACCCGATCAAGAGAATGAAATGAAGCTAACACTCCAAACAAGTGGGCTAGACTTGTGTAGAATGATGTTGTGGTTCTCTTTCTCACATCAAAATCCTAACTTGATGAGTATATTGCTCACTACAAAAATCTAGAGAGCAAATGAGACAGGAAGAAGAAGATGATGTCTATTTCTTTTTCAAGGGTGAAAAGAATATCTCTTGTTCAAGAAAAATGAAAATATATGAATATATATTTTCTTGTTCTCATCTCAAACCATGGTTTAAACAATGAATATCTTATTGAACTTGAGTTAAAGCACAAAAGGAAAGTTTACCTAAGGTTAAAAGGTGGGTGAGGATGGTTAGGTCAAAAGAAGAGTGTAGAAACAAATCAATCATAACCATTTTCCCTTTTCCTTTTTGCTTTAAATCAAATGCAATAAAAACCATATATAAAACCATGGTGTGAGTCTTATATTGCCACCATTTTCATGTATGTACAACCATGAAGGATGTATGTATGTATGTGTGTGTGTGTATGTATATCCATATGTGCATGAATCTATAAAGGTGGCATACATGCATGCATACAACCATCAAACTCAAGAAAGGATTTCAAGTGAAAAACTAATGGTTAAATGATAAATCAACACTTAATTTATCAATCCGGTCATATCACATATGACCCTAACCAAAAGCAAGCCGCCCGATCAATATACGGTATCCTATACGCGCATTTTAATCGGGTCCATGCGCATATCGCATACGCGCACCACAACGTTTCGCCTGGACTAGGTAACTCCATTGTGGGACTCTAAGACTCGTCAATACGCCGGCAGTGGGTGATGATCATATCAAGCACCCCCAAGCAGCAAGCGGTCAGCTAAACGTAACGGCCATCCGGGTATTGAGCGATCAGAAGAGAACAAGCGAACCTGCTACAACTCCCATCGAGCCAACCGACAACACTTCCCGTACAGTCCGGTCTCCTCGTATGATATGTCGCATATCAAGTCTAGGGGTGGTAAACGTCAGACCCCAATAACCGATAAGTCGTGCCGATGTGAGGCTCATAACGGGTCAAGAAACTACTGGTAACACTTACCAGTAAATCTCTGAATCAACCCTGGCCAGGGACTTCCCTGTTACGGCCAATCGAGCACAGTGCAACATCAACCCCCAATACCGGGAGAGACGAAACCCCTCCTATCGCTCATTGCCTCCATGTGACTCGGGACTGTACCCAAAAACCACCGTATTGCACGCCCTCATCGACGTGGTAAGGTGGAAATCAAAGCACAGTGGAAATCACACAAGACTCTATGACGATCTCGGGTCTACAGACTAACCTACACAAGTGTCACCTGAGAACTGCTATCTGACGTGAGGTATAATACCATCTGGGAGTTCTCGGCGAGTCCGTCCAGTGTACCCAGTCTCCACTGAGCACCCGTATACCATCTCTGATGTCAAACACCAATGGATATGGGATCATCCATCGCCCATCTCATGGGTCGAGACGCGTATACGCTAGTCTACTCTGGTTTATCGATGCCCTGTCTCGATACACCCATGACTAGGGACCTTGAAGGATGTACTTATGGACTACCATGTCCCCACTAGTATGATCCTCATCATAGTCCAGGTAGTCAAGTACACATCCTAAGGGCTTTACCAACATGTAACTATAGGACAGTATAAAGAAACCAGTATACATGTTAAGATAAAGAGCAACCAGATAGCATACTATCATATCGAGCAAGAAAGTCTTCTCTATATATGTCCAAGCATCCAATATAATATACATCATCTGTATAATACTGGCCTCTTGGGCATACATACAACCAACAAAATGTACTTAAGCAACTTGCACACTTTCCCGCTGCTCCCACTCTGAATGAATCCCTCTGGCTGATCCATATAGACGCACTCATCCAAGTTACCATTTAGAAAATTCGTCTTTACGTACATCTGCCAGATCTCATAATCGTGGAAGGCAGCAATGGAAAGAAGGCCCCGAATGGATTTGAGCATAGCCACTGGAGAAAAGGCTTCATCATAGTCCAAACCAGGTCTTTGACGAAAACCCTTTGCAACAAGTCTAGCTTTATAGGTTTCAACCTGTCCATTCACACCAATCTTCTTTCTGAAGATCCATTTGCATCCTACGGGTTTTACCCCATCTGGAGCAATGTCTAAAGTCCATACTTTGTTGTGTACATGGACTCCATTTCGGTCCGCATTGCATCCAGCCAATTTACCGAGTCGCCGCTCTGAATGGCTTGCTGGAAGCTAGTAGGGTCATCATTATCAATGATGCAATCTTCTCGATCCCCGTCTATGAGAAAACCGTAGTATCTCTCGGGCGGATGAGACTGCCTACTACTTCTACAGATAGGCGCTGGGATTTCCCTTTCTTCTGAAACTTCTGGTTCTATCATACTTTCAGTAACAGCTTGTGGTTCTGGAATTTCTTCCAGTTCTATTGCGCTCCCACTCTTATGATTTTCTAAAAATTCAGCTTCCAAGAAGTGGGCATGACGAGAAACAAAAACCTTTTGTTTCTCTACGTAACATAAATAATACCCCTTGGATTTCTTTAGATATCCTACAAACTTCCACTGTACTGAGCGTGCCTCGAGCTTGTACGCATGCTGCTTTTTAACAAAAGCTAGACATCCTCATGTCCTAAAGTGTTTAAGACAAGGTTTCTTCCCACTCCACATCTGATATGGTATGGAAGGCACAATCTTGGTTGGAACCTGGTTCAAAAGATATGCAGCTAATTCTAGTGCATAACCCCAGAAAGATCGCGGTAACTCAGCCTTACTCATCATGGAACGAACCATATCCAATAAGGTTCGATTCCGCTTTTCCGATACACCATTATGTTATGGTGTGTATGGAGGAGTAAGCTGAGAGAGAATTCCATTCTCTTTTAAGTATCCCAGGAACTCGGCACTTAAGTATTCACCACCTCGATCAGATCTCGGTGTCTTGATACTTTTGCCTGTCTGTTTTTCCACTTCATTCTTATATTCCCGGAATTTCTCAAAGGCCTCGGATTTATACTTCATCAAGAAGATATGTCCATACCTAGAGAAATCATCCGTAAAAGTAATGAAGTGGGAATAACTACCTCTTGCATGTGTAGACATTGGACCGCACACGTCACTGTGTACGAGTCCCAAGAGCTCGCTCGCTCTTACTCCGTGTCCAGTAAACGAAATCTTTGTCATCTTTCCCATGAGACAAGATTCACAAGTAGCATAAGATTGATATTCGAACGGATTCAAACATCCTTCTCTATATAACTTAGTCAACCGTGTTTCATTGTTGTGACCTAGTCTATAATGCCAATAGAAAGCCTGATTTATTTCTGGAGACTTTATTTTAAGTATGTTCTGGACATTGAAAACCTGAGCTTGATTTAATACCTATATACCGTTATCTAATATACCGGACCCAATCAGAACTTGATTTAGGTGGATTTTTACTACATCGCTTACGAATGTAAAATCATATCCCTCTCTAGAAAGTGAGGATACTGATATTATATTACAAGTCAAACTAGGTACATACAAACAGTTACGTAGAATCAATATCTGCCCACTTGTCAATCCTAGGCGATATTCTCCCACGGATTCAGCGTCCATACTCATTCCGTTCACAACTCTGAGAGACATATCAACTACCCTGATAACTCTACGGTTTCTCAAAGCATGTAACGAATTACAGATATGAGATCCTGATCCGGTATCTAGTACCCAGGTAGTAGAGTTAATTGACAAACAGTTCTCAATTACAAACACACCCGAGGCCATAGCCACAACGAGCTTCGAATCCTGGCTACTGGGTTCCAAAACCCTGCAATCCTTCTGTCAGTTCCCCTTCCCATAACAATAGGAACATCCCTCCTTCCCTACACCAAGTCCCGAAACTTTTTCTCTTCCCTTTCCTTCTACTTCATTGACACCGTATATCGGCTTTGTGGAGGTCTTCTTCTTTTCACCCTTTGCTTTCGCCTTGGATGCAGAAGAAGATGGTCCCCCATTAAGCAGAGCGGGTGTCTCCCTGGTTTCCTTCAGGGTGTAAGTAGAGGGTAGGGACTGTGGAAATAAGTCATCATATGACCTGTTTCCCAACGTGGTCCCCAGGTCCATGAGCTCATCAAGATAGCTTGTCATCGTAAGGATGTCGTCCCCTACAGATGACCCGACAGCCAACCTCGCTTGAAGCAATTCGTTCGAGGCCTCATATCATGCGATACGAGATTGCTCTCCATATAATTCTTTGTTATTGAGGAAGATGGAAACTAAGTCCATCTTCTCGTGCTGCTTCTGGTATACACCATTCTCTGAAGCCTACACGAGGCACTTGGCATTCGCACTGTCCTTTTCCCTTGTCTGACGGATATCCATATCTGCAACGGTGGAAACTGGACCTAGGACGGCGGGGGCTTGAGTAGTAATAGGGTGGTCTATCTTGTCATAGGCAATGGACATCTGGACAGACCTTTGCCAGTCATAAAAGTCAGATTCAATCAACTTATTATCTTGATGTAACCTAGTCATGGTCACATGGTCACTGCAATTAAGAGAGAGAGAAGAAAACACTTTAGCATGATGCTCTTGCAAGTTTAGATTGGTTTTTAATTTATCTAAACTGGATGGCTCCCACTGTTTCTCGAATCCTTCCTCAAACTATAAAAGAAGAATTAGTCAGGACTGATCTCACCGTACAATACTTGCTTAAGTGTTCAGCCAGGCTAGTGTCGGTACTTTGAGGGAGGTTTTACGACGCTTTCGCGAAGTTCCTTAATTAAATAAACTCTTTTTCCTGGAGGGGTAGCCCCGCTGACACTGTTCTAGACACCTACTTGGTTTATAGCATTGATCGTTAAGTGACGAATCTCCTGATATGTAGCATATACACACAGTAGGATCGGGATCTAAATATCATCATGTGATAAAGCTGAAGGAATCCTACCAAAATTATCACACTCCAAATGGTATGAAACTCTAGCAAGTTTCCGTTTCTTTAGAAACTCCCAATGTGGATTTTTGCTCCATGCTCTTATGACCTTGACTAAGGGCCAACAAATCATAAGTCATATGTCAAGTTCTACCCGTCATTGTGCAGGTTGATTTGAACCCACCCGTATATACTCTTGACTAAGGGCCAACAAAGTAATACGACTATCCCAAACCAACGCATCTATCTATGCAACATGTGAACACCCCAGCAGCTACCAATCACTATGTCTTGACTAAGGGCCAAACAAACATAGCTTGAATACTACTGACCATTCATATGAAACGAAGGAGGGCTACGATTGGTTTTGGCGAAACCGTGAACGTAGTAAACTTGATATAACCGAAGGAACCAGATAGCTTTTTAAAAGGAGTGGTTAAAGCTCCGCAATTAAAAATTCTGCTCTTTTAAAATAACTGAGTGGTTTCTTTTAAATTGTTCCAACGATTTAAACTTTGGTTTATTTTCTTTGCATTAATATAATGCGTCCCATCATTTATCCTATCATTGCAGAAAACAACAAAAATACAACGTCCGCTTATGCCATCCGCATTCGCCACTGGGTCCCGTCATTCACCTGTTAGGTTACTTAACTAACGACATAGCGGGGGCTGGGCTAGCGCGGATGCAAAACATAAGCAACGCCTACTAGATATCATATATAGATATTATACATTCGTCAGACACAATAATAGGCATTCCAGATCACAGATGAACATATTGGATATACTAGGAATCCGCGTTTCGTTTGAGCCTGCAACAAAAGACGGATTACACGGTCGTGATGAATATCTAAACCCCACCCTAGACCCCTACGGGTACGGCAAACTACCCGCCAAGTACCCGAAGTGAAGCGGTCTCCCTCAACGACGTGAGTAGGTCACTAAGCACTTCAAAGTACCCGGTAGTTTGTGCACCCCACCTTGGGTCTATCCTAAGAGCAGAAAACAGTAAATGAAATAATACAACGGTGGATACAACCTCAACCCGGATGTGCCCCGCAAAAGAATATTACAATATATTACAATTTACATCGAATGAAAGATAAAAACTCTCATCTCACATCCCCGGCTATTCATCCACGACGATCCAATGAAGTTCATATACACAAACCAATATTCATTACAGAAATGTGCAACCCCCAACTAACCGACATACTAGCAATTAGCGGAGGTTTACGAACACATCAAACTGAACTTGAAACATTAAACAACATAAAACTGCGACTTCGAAACACCCGGTATTTGCCACAGTAAAGAGTTTACAGTAAAATCAAAATTGGCAAAAATAAACAACACCTGAAGCCCTAGATTAAAGTCAAAAAGCCACACCCCAAAAATGAAGCATTTCCTCCATGCCCAGGCCGAGCTCGCCGGAATCCCTAGCTATGTGGCCGACCCGTTTTCGAGAAAATGTCTCATTTTTGTTTGGTGTTCTTTTTACTGTTCAAATAGCACTATGTACTTGTTTAAAAAAAATTCAGAGCCTGATTGAAAATCGACAGAAACTTGAACCTAAGCATCGATGTTTTTGGGTCGTTTCGGTTTCGTAGTTTAACTTGTTGTTTAATCTGTTAGCTATGGTTTAGTAGTCTCTGATACCAATGTAAGTCCATGTCACGCACCCTAGGTGTTCGCGGGGAGGCGGAATATATGAAAAACAATTATCAAAGCTTCGTAACACGGACTTGAGCACACGGATCGTGTCTAAACCATTACTAACAAACTACGAGAGGTTTAACTACTCGGATTCGAAGTTATACCTCACGTTACTTGTCCTTCGGGTCTTCTTCACTGTCCTCCATACCTCGTAGGCTCTATGGAACATAGGCACCTCAACGGTCTCCTTGAGTCAAAGACGATCCACCCGAGAGTCTATAGTCCGAGCTCCTATCTCGAATCAGAGATAACTACGGCTTCTACTTTGCTAATCTAGAAGTCCTAGAGGGTGTAGAGTATTTAGATGGATTACTTAGTTACTTAAACCCTAGGATTCTCAACTCATGAGAGCTTTTAGGGTTTGAGGAAGAAGATGAAAACTTGAGGAGAGAGAAGTGTTTTGTGATAATGAAATGATTAATAGACATGGTGGAATAATATGAAACATAATAATATCATCAAAATAAATATCTATCTAATATTCATCATGCTTTATTTAATTATAAGGGTGAATCACCTCATGAGTCATTAAGCATTTAATGTAAACATAAACCTCATCCTCCACCTCATTTAGTTTAAATCCTAAAAGGAAATAAACACAAATGAGTCACCTTCTTCTAGAAGCTTCCCGAAAAATTACGAGAATTCCCCTCCCATCCGTATTTCCGAAAAACACGGATAAACTTTGACTGAATAAATCCATCTGTATAATACTAGAATCTGGCTTAAACCAAAGCCCGCTAGTATTATCTGCCCGATCATAGTACGTGCATAAATGTACGTAAGTGATCGCGGCCCTACCGTAAAACCATGCGGCCTCTACACCTTTTGGCCGGCGTAGGGAAACTCTCTGTGTGGGACTCTAAAGACTCGACACTATGCTGGCAATGGGTTTAACCACGGGCCGCAAGCGGTAGTAGCTGTACGTAACGGTCCCCAGGTAGATGTCGATAAGAAGGACGATGAGGAAACCCATCCGAACTCCTACCGAGCCTGTATGTGACAATCTCCGTACAGTCCGGTCTGTTCGCCAAGTATTATCGCATATTAGGCCTAGGGGGCGGTAAACGTCAGACCCCTAATAGCGGTATAAGTCGTGTCGGAGTATAGCCCATTACACCTTGAGAAACTACTGGAACCTACCAGTAAATCTCGCTTGCCCTAGCCAGGGACTTTGCGTAATGGCTCTCCATACACAGCGCGATATCAACCACAAATACTGGGAGAGACGAATCCTGCCAACCACCACTGCCTCCAAGTGCTTCGGGACTGCACCCAATTACTACCTGTTTGCACGACTCCTTTGAGCCGCGGTAGGGTAGTAATCTAAGTACAGTGGGAACACACTCGAGGCGAAGTAGCAGTGTCAAGTCGACGGACTAAGCTGTACTCATGTCACCTAGGAACTGCTATCTGATGATGGGTATAATACCAACCTGCAGTTCCCGGCGAGTCCTGTCCGGTATACTCGTACCCTAACGAGCACCTGCATACTATCTCCAGTACGACGTACTAATGGTTGTGGGACAGACCATCTCACCAGCTGGGATGAGAAGCGTATACACCAGTCTACTCCGGAGTATCGATGCCCCGTCTCGAATCCTAAGATCAGGGACCTGTATAGGATGTTGCTTATAGACTACCCAGCCCTCACTAGTGTGACTGCCATCACAGCGCTGGTAATCAAGCTAAGATCCTAAGGGATCTACTAATATGTATAAGCGATATGTTAAAAGAAATATATGCACATATTAAAGTAGAAACAAACCAAGTAGCATACTACCATTTTTAGCAAGACTGTCAATACAACTGTGAATATCCCAAGCTTCCATTAAGTAATATACAAACCAGTATGATACAATAATGGCCTCTAGGGCATAAACACTAACAATATTAAAATAAACCACGTTTTCCCTTGGGCGTAACCCCGTTAACACCTTTCTAGACACCTACTTGATTGTCTAATTGTAATGTGTAAAACTCTCTCAGGAGTAACTCTTACTCGCAGTGGGTATCGGGATCTAACTATCTCATAGAAGGTATGCAATCTCATTGCAAATTTCAACACTTGAAATTCCCGATAATATTTTGTAGGGTTGCTAGGCACACGCACAAGGGTCTACGAGGCATCAACCATGTTCGATTAAAATTTTAGCCGTGCCGAACAACCCAAAGCCCGATCTTTAAACTAGAGTTTATGCGAAAACAAGCATGTTAAACACTTTAACACTAAGTGAGAGGCATTACAACATTTTTAGATCCGATCCTTCACTTCTTAAGCTCCGTGTTGAGGTCCCTTCGCTGCGATCATCGTGTTCCGGACTCTCGAGAGGCTTCACGAAGAGAAAGATGCAGTCTTGCTTCCGATCTTCGATACAAAGATGATCTACCTTGAAGTTTCATTAACACAAGCTAACGCTCACCAAATGAAGTGAACACTCTCATCTAAAGGGCAAGGATAGATGAGAATGATGAAGTAGGATTTTTGCTCTCTTTTATTTTCTTATTCTCACTCATTTTCATCACTTGGATAAAAGCTAGAAAGCTTTTTCCCTGAAAGGAGAAGGAAGAAGAAGAAGATCATGAATCATTCCTTTTGTGATGAATAATGAATTAATTGTAGTGGTTACAAAACTAACCAAGGGTTAAGCATGAAGGAGTTAACCCTTGTAGAGAATTAACTAGAGTTAATGGTTTGGATTGGGTTAACATAATATCTTTACAAAATATCAAGCAAAACACAAAGTCAAAGCTTCATGGAAGCTTCATGCAAAAGCTAACCCTAATCCAAACCCTAACCAAGTTTAAACCTTAAACCATTGTTAAATTTGTAACCCTAACATGTTACAATATTATATATCACATTTACAATATATTTTGTAACAATAGAAAATAATACAATTAACATATATCGCATATATATCAATGTATTATCCCGTGAGAAAATGAATTTTTTAGTGAGCTAATATTAGTTAATGTATTTTAATATATCATATATATTATTATACATTAAATTATCGAATCAACACTTGATCCAATAATCCGTCTATATCGCATATAACCGACTAATACGATGACCCGGCTATATCACATATACCCGGTCGATATCTCATATCGCGAGAATCCAATACGGTATCACATACCGCATTATCCTCGATCCCGCACATATCACATATGTGCTCCTACTCCATTTTTCCTGAACCAAGAAACCTCTGTGTAGGACTCTAAAGAATCGTCAATACGCCGGCAGTAGGTGATGATCATATCAAACAGCCACAAGCTACAAGCGGTCAGCTAAACGTAACAGCCACCCAAGTATTGAGCGCTCAGAAGATCAACAAGCAATCCTGTACATTCTCCCGTGAATCCAATCAGTAACACTCCCGTACAGTCCGGTCTCGTCGTCTGATATGTCGCATATCTCGCCTAGGGGTGGTAAACGTCAGACCCCAGTAGCTCGATAAGTCGTGTCGATATGAGATCTATAACAGTTCAAGAAACTACTGATAACACTTACCAGTAAATCTCAGCAACCCTGGCCAGGGATTTTCGATTATAGCCAATCGAACACAGTGCAACATCAACTCCCTATACCGGGCGAGACGAATCCCCTCCTATCGCTCATTTCCTCCTTGTGATTCGGGACTGTACCCAAAAGCCACCTTTTTGCACGCCCTCTTGGACGTGGTATGATGGAAATCAAAGCACAGTGGGAATTACACAAGACTCTATGACGATCTCGGGTCAACAGACTACTTTGTACCAGTGTCACCGGAGAACTGTCATCTGACGTGGGGTATAATACCATCTGGGAGTTCTCGGCGAGTCCGTCCAGTATACCCAGTCTCTACTGAGCACCCGTACACCATCCTTGATGTCAAACACCGATGGATATGGTATCATCCATCGCCCATCATATGGGTCAAGATGCGTATACGCTAGTCTACTCTGGTGTATCGATGCCCTGTCTCGATACACCCTGGACTAGGAACAGTTATAGGATGTACTCGTCGACTACCGTGGCCTCATTAGTATGATCTCATCATAGTCCCAGTAGTCGAGTACATATCCTAAGGGCTTTATCAACATGTAACATAGAGATAATCAGAGTACATGTTAAGATAAAGAGCAACCAGATAGCGTACTATCATGTCGAGCAAGAAAGTCCTCCCTATATATGTCCAAGCATCCACTACAATATACATCGTATGTATAGTAATGGCCTCTAGGGCATACATATAACTAACAATCTCCCACTTGCACTAGGGCCATTTGTTGTGGTATCACATACCCAACAATTTGCTATGGTTGAAGTATCTCATACTCAACCATCCCATAAAAGTCTCTATTGGGAAAAAGGCCTTTGTGAGTGGATCCGCGCTGTCGTCCTCTGTGTCTACTTTCCTAACCTTGATATCCCTGGAGATCAACCATCTCCATGATTAGGTGATACTGCCTAAGAATTATATCTGGATTTCTGATGGGACGGGGGTTCCTTGGCAATAAGCCACAACTCCATTGTCACACAATGGTAGGAACGAAGTTCATCTCATGAACTTAAATATATCCAGACTGCCTCTTTGGTAGCATCCTTGGTAACGATGTATCTTTCCTTTAATCTTCTAGTAAGTCACAGTATCTAGCTTGGAACTCTTCCAACATACCGTCCCTCCACTGAGGGTAAAGACAATGCCTGGGACTGACTTTCAGTTGTCCTTATCACCCTGGAACCTTTCCAGTGATTCTCCCCAGGATCCATTGATGCCATATCACTACAACTAGTGAGTATCCTAGCATCCAAATAGATCTATCTCATTGATCCAAAACCCAGGATTTAGGAGGTATCATCTTGATCCTATATGGAGAATCCTTGTGATAAGCGGAGATTGACCGAGCGTAGCATAGGAAACTCCTTTCCTATCAAGAGTATGTCATCCATGTACTCTACAAGGATCACCACCATACTCTCTACTACCTTTTTATATATACAAGGTTCATCTACCATTTTGATGAAGTCAAACTCTTTGACTACCACATCAAAACAGATGTTCCAACTCCGCGATGCCTGTTTTATCACATAAAACATCTTGCACACGTTTCCGCTGCTCCCACTGTCTACGAATCCCTCTGGCTATGTACTTATAGACGCTCTCTTCCAAATCTCATTTAGAAGAGCAGTCATGACACCCAACCGACAGATATCGTAGTCATGGTATGTAGCCGTGGCAAGTAGGATCTTGATGGACTTAAGCATAGCTTTGAAAGTCTCAAATTTTCCATGTACACCAAGTAATCTTCTCAAGATATACTCTCTCCTAATGGGGATTTAACCCTTCAGATAAAGCAACCAAAGTCCATACTTTGTTGGTGTATAAGGATTCCATCTCAGATCGATAAGCATCCAGCCATTCTTACAGAGTCACACTCCTAATGGCCTGCTCGAAACTAGTTAGGTCATCATCTCATGATGCAATCCTTGCTCCTACTGTCATAGAGAAACCGAAGTATCTCTCAGGTGGGTGAGTAACCCTACTAGATCGGCGGAGAGGCTGAGGTTCGTTGGTTACTATTGAATCCTTCGGTTCTACCAAATCATCTGCTGTAGTTTGTATAGCTGGAACCTTTCCAGTTCTACATAACAGACCTTGCCTCGAGCTTGTCCGGATTTTTCTTTTAGACATAGTCCGGACAACCCCAAATCTTAACAAACTTAAGATATGGGCTCTCCCTTTCCATATCACATATGAAGTGGTAGGCATCTGATTTGATTTGAACCCTATTCAATAGGTATGCAGCTTCTCAAGTGCATAACTCCCAAAAAGGAAATAGAAAACTCAGTAGTACTCATCATAGAGCACACCATATCATATAGGTGCTATTGCTCCGCCCCGATATACCATCATGCTATGGTGTATACGGAGGAGTAATGCGGAGAGAGAATCTGATTCTCCTTTAGAATAGTTGATCAGTCGAAAATACTGCATTTTTAACACGGCAATTTCCCTATCAATTGCACTCATCTAGAAGTGTTCGGTATTCATATTGCACATATTAGCAGAACATCTCTTAAATACCAGCTTGCATGTGTTATACTCTAAGACCGGCATTTCGAGGGAAATTGTATGTTTATCATGGCATTGCATCATTCTTGTGTAGCGCAACATGTGTTTCGAAGTCTGTGCAGGAAATTCCAGAAGAATGGTCAAATTTGTATAACAGTGCTGTTAAAGAATACGCCAATTTAAGGATTTGAAATCTGGAAATGATCTAGAAGTAATTCAAGGAATCAACATATCAGAAAGTACACCTGAAGACATAAGAAGGCAACATGTGAAGTCTTAAGCTCCAAAGAAGCCACTTGGCCGCGGAACCGCGGCCGGAGCCGGCTTGCACCGCGGTTCCGCGGCGGCCTTGCCACGTCAGCCCCCCTGCTCTGCTTCAGAATCTCTCTCAGTGTGTACAGCTCTTCAAGTTACTACATTTTCCAGAACACTCTCGAAGCTTCTGCCAGATCAGCAAACCTTGGGTTCAAAACTAATGATGTTCAAGCTTCCTAAACAAGCTTCACCCTAACCACCTTAAGAGCCTAGAATCTTCTCCCTAACCTCCTAGCTTAAGGTAGAAGCTAAACCCTAACTAACTAGTTCTAGAGGCTTCTACCTAACTAACTAGCTTACAAGGGAAGCTAACCTAATCCTAGCTACTTAAGGAAGCTAATCATTCCAAAACCTATAAAAAGGACCCTGGGCCTCACTAGAAAAGGTTGTTGAGTATTGTGGTTGTTGATCATTGTTGTTAATTGTTGTTGAAATTCTATCATCTCTTCAACCCAACACTTGCCACCTCCAAACCCTAACCCTAATCCAAACAAGAAACTACAAATTCAAGATCCTTTGAGTTCTAGCAAAGCAAGCCTTCAACCATCCTTTAGAAGCGAAGCCGGACTTCATCGGAGCATGAGATCCTAGCCGATCCGCGACTCAAGGAGCCGATGCAACGCTAGATTCGACAATCTTGTTCCTTCTCAAATTCTTGTAGTCTTGAGCAATGTGTAACAAGTTGTTGAATAAATAAAGGTGGTGATTCTTTTAACTTGCTTATATTTCAATTCAAACATTATGATTCAACTTCGATTCTTGAATGTATTCTTTGTGATGATGCTTGAATAAAACTCTGCTCGTGGAGGAGTCGAGATGATCGGTAGAATGATGATGTTGACGAATCTTTAAACGTTTTCTTAAGTCCTATAACGATTGTAAATTCTTGAAAATTGAATGATCGATGATCTAGATCGATGCGAAATGCGTTCTTGATTCTTTTCGCACGGATCTAGATATCAACGATCGATCATTCGATTTCCTAGAAGCTATCTTGTGAATGTGATTCATCGAAAGGACAAAGGATAGGATAAGAAAACCATAATTCTTCGCAAGATCCTTAATCCTCGATAAATCGACATCGATTTAGCATCAATTCGTTAATGGATAGGAAAAAGTAATTTCTAGTCTTCTTCACATCTATGATCTAATCGATTCCTACGAGCTTTACTTCGAATCTTGAAACTTAAATCGATTGGAATTATATCAATTCTTGATTCTTGATGTTTAACGCTTTCTTGATTCTTGATTAGATCTAGTTGATTCTTGAAATTCATTGATATAAATCTTGAATCGTTTTGCTTTTCTTTTCTATTAAATTTTCAATTCAAAATAAAACAAATACGAACGAATCGCACAATCCCTATGGACGATCCGCACTTACTAACGCGCTACATTTCGACACCGTTATTGATTGCGGTCAAATAATTCTTTGATTGTGATTTCTATTCATTTTCTAAACCGACACACAAAGAAACTATCAATCAAATGGCGCCGTTGCCGGGGATCGTGCGCTAATTCGTTCTTTATTGAAATTTAAATTGAAAGATTTATTCCATTACAATTTTGATATCAAAATTCGCACAAAATCTAAACATGTTGTTGTGATTTGATTACGAGGAAATCTGGAAGCTGTGGAGCAATTGATTTTTTTTTCAGAATATACCAGTGGACTGAGGGAGTATACAGAAGCTCTCTGGAAAAATGTTATGCAGGGATCCCTCAACAGCACCGCGATTCCGCGGCCGTAGCCCCCTCCTGCGGCGGTTCTGCGGCCTCTTCAAGGCTTTGCTGCACGAAATTTTCTCTGTGAGTCTCTAACTTTCTTATCTCCTTTCTCATCTTCTCCAATTAACAATTTTCTGCAGATTTCTTTGCAAAAATAGCAACGCCGCAAAAAGCAAAATAAATTGTGCTTGTTTTTTATTTTGCTGTTGTTTGCATATTAATACGGAAATTAAGGGGCAAAGACCAAATCCAGATTAGGTGGGGAGTTCATTACCCTTCCTAAGCCCCAAAAATCACAAACTTGCATCCGCATTTACCCTCATTAACTAAAAAAGATCTAGAGATGACTCTAAGGACCGTCGCGCTCACATAGGACAAGAGAAGGTCGTGGGTAATTCATTTCTTATCCGCGTTTCTTTTGTGGTGTCTAAGGCAAGTGTGTCGAAGGCTAGTGGTTACTTAATTAGGCCCACTACTTACATAGTGGAGAACCTACCACTTACCTGGCCACAGGAGAGACAAAGAGGCAGTGGAGGATTTAACCTACGACTTGTCTTTTGGCAGTTAGGAGCGGTCTAGAGCTTTGACCTAGGTGGCCCCTAGAATTAGGGTTTTGCTTATTTCATTTGTTGGGATCGCATCATATTTTCAAAAATCCGTCCATTTTTTCAAAACAAACACCGCATTCATTCATTTCCCCTATTTATAAATCACGCTGCCACTTGTACTAACCCTTTTTAGTGCAAGATAGGCTGGACACGGGATTCTAGTGCCAGTTTAGTCCGCGTATCCTTGATCGACTCCGAAGTCGGTATTTCTCCATTTACTTCTTCTTTACCCACCACCACACCCACATCGATGGATCCGTCTCCATCGAATTTCTTTACCACTAATCTGCCGCCGTCCGTTGGTGCGCAGAATCCACCCCGCATCTCTCTCCAAGAGAAGTGCTATCCTTTGCGAGGTCCTCTTTCGACCTGCTTATCCATTCCACCAGCCAATGGGGATAATTTTGAGATTAAACCCCAATACATCAACCTTCTACCTAAATTCCATGGACTCGAGACTGAAGATGCATACATTTTTATCACCAAATTTGAAAACGTATGCGCAATGATGGGTACATCACAACTTTCAGTGGATGCTATGCATCTACGACTTCTTCCATTTACTTTGTGCGATATAGCCGAGAAGTGGCTATATAACACTACCGCACATTCCATTACGAATTGGGAAGAATTCGTTGCGGCATTCCTTAAGAAATTTTACCCAATGCAAAAGACAGCTCGAATCCGTAGCGAACTAAATCAATTCACCCAGCTTCCGACTGAACCATTCTCGAAATGCTTTGAACGTTTCAAGGATCTTTTGGTTCAATGTCCTCATCACGGCATCCCGAGATGGGATCTTTGCCGAATCATGTATGAATGCATTAACTCAAACACTAAACAGAACCTTGAAAACATGTGTCAAGCCACCTTTATGACCAAGGGTGATGGGGAAGCTTGGAAATTTTTAGAAGAGTTCGCTGAAAAATCATTACAGTGGGATAGTGGAACCCAATCATCGACTAGGGGTGGCGTACACCAAATTGATGTGTCCATAGGTGTTCGAGCTGAGATGGCAGCAATGCAAAAGAAGCTCGAAGCTATGGAACACAAATTTTCAGCAGGCTCCCTAAACCCAATATCGCTCCCCAAAACTGTATGTGGGTGTTGTTCTGGTCCTTCTCACTTAACGAAAGAATGTCCATTAAATTCTCCGTTTCAAGGTCACAAGCATACAAATGCCGCATTTCAAAGACCTAGAAACGATCCATATTCTTCCACGTACAATCAGGGTTGGAGGAATCACCCGAATTTTGCTTGGAACCAACAACAACAATCTCAAAACACGGTTCCAAGCCAAAATAATTTCCAAAGGGCTCTTCCACCACAACAGCAACCACTTCAACTCACTCAGCACCCCTTACCAGTCACAAAATTTTCAAAACCAGGTCAATACTCCTGCACCGTCTAATCCTATGCAGATGACATGTTCTGACGAATTCTCTCAATTCACTCAAACCATGAAATCACTCTTGTCAAATTTCATAGAGGTATCGGCTGAGGTTAGATCTTCCGTCAGTGAGATAAAGAAAAACTCAGCGTCCCAAGCTGAGAGTATCAGATCGATGGAAGCTGAAATTGCACGACTTAAAGCCGAATTGAGTGCGAGAGAAAAAGGGAAACTTCCGTCTCAACCCCTACCGAATCATGGGCATTACAATGTAAATGCCGTCACAACATTGAGATCAGGAAGAGTGTTGAATAACCATGTCGGGGAAGAAGTTGATGATATTGAAAATCCTATCAATAACACCCCGGCTGAGACCTTTCCTCACACACACACTTCTTCTTCTGATCCTTGTTCTTCTACCCCACCGCCTTCTCGCGAGCCTATTCTCCATTTCCTACAAGGCTCGACACCTCAGTATAGCTCTTGTAGTTCTCCACAGACGATCCCCACTCCTCTTTTGGGATCACGTCTACCCCCACTTCCTTCTCCTATGATGGACCCAGCGCTTATTGCTAAAGCACCTTACCCGAATCGGTTAAGGGGTAACAAATCAAGTCCACATATGGAGAAAATTATGGAAATGTTTAAACAGGTTAACATCAACATCCCTCTCCTAGATGCTATTCAACAAGTCCCCGCTTATGCGAAAATTCTTAAGGACTTGTGCACTAGGAAGAGGAAGACTCAAGTGCCGAAGAAGGTCTTCATGTCTAATAACATTAGCACTGCTTTTATCCCACAGCTACCAAAGAAACGTAAGGACCCAGGATGTCCTACGATATCGATTTCTATTGGGGGTAAAAACATAAATCGTGCTCTTTTAGACCTTAGTGCAAGTGTTAACCTACTTCCATATTCTCTCTATGAGCAGCTAAGGATTGGAGAGTTGAAACTAGCTCACTGCACTCTCCAAATGGCAGACCGTTCAATCACCAAATCTAGGGGTGAACTAGATGTTAGTTATATGTATGCCCTAGAGACCATTACTGTACATACGATGTATATTGTAGTGGATGCTGGGACATATATAGGGAGGACTTTCTTGCTCGACATGATAGTAAGCTATCTGGTTGTTCTTTATCTTAACATGTACTCTGATTGTCTCTGTATTACATGTTGATAAAGCCCTTAGGATATGTACTCGACTACTGGGATTATGATGAGATCATACTAGTGGGGCCACTGTAGTCGACGAGTACATCCTATAACTGTTCCTAGTCGAGGGTGTATCGAGACAGGGCATCGATACACCAGAGTAGACTAGCGTATACGCATCTTGACCCATATGATGGGCGATGGATGATCCCATATCCATTGATGTTTGACATCAAGGATGGTGTACGGGTGCTCAGTGGAGACTGGGTACACTGGACGGACTCGCCGAGAACTCCCAGATGGTATTATACCATACGTCAGATGGCAGTTCTCCGGTGACACTGGTACAGAGTAGTCTGTTGACCCGAGATCGTCATAGAGTCTTGTGTGATTCCCACTGTGCTTTGATTTCCATCATACCATGTCCAAGAGGGCGTGCAAAAAGGTGGCTTTTGGGTACAGTCCCGAATCACATGGAGGCAATGAGCGATAGGAGGGGATTCGTCTCTCCCGGTATAGGGAGTTGATGTTGTGCTGTGTTCGATTGGCTATAACCGGAAATCCCTGGCCAGGGTTGCTGAGATTTACTGGTAAGTGTTATCAGTAGTTTCTCGAACTGTTATTGACCTCATATCGACACGACTTATCGAGCTACTGGGGTCTGACGTTTACCACCCCTAGGCGAGATATGCAACATATCAGACGACGAGACCGGACTGTACGGGAGTGTTACTGTTTGGATTCACAGGAGAATGTACAGGCTTGCTTGTTGATCTTCTGAGTGCTCAATACCTGGGTAGCTGTTACGTTTAGCTGACCGCTTGCAGCTTGTGGGTGTTTGATATGATCATCACCTACTGCCGTCGTATTGACGATTCTTTAGAGTCCTACACAGAGGTTTCTTGACTCAGGCAAAACGGAGTAGGGGCGCATATGTGATATGTGCGGGACCGAGGATAATACGATATGAGATACCGTATTCTATTCTCGCGATAATTGATATCAGCCGGGTCATCAGATCAAGTGTTGATTCGATGAATCGGTACGGATAAATATTAGTCGGTTATATGCGATATAGCCGGATTGTCGGATCAAGTGTTGATTCGATAATTTAATGTATAATAATATATATGATATATTAAATTGCACTAACTAATATTTGCTCACTAAAATATTCTTTTTCTCACTCGGGTAATACATTGATATATATGCGATATATGATAAATGTATTATTTTATTTTGTTACAATAAATATTGTATATGTGATATATAATATTGTAACATATTATAATTATTAATGCAACATGTTTAGAGGAGTTTAAACATGATTAGGGTTTGGATTAGGGTTAAACCTTCTAGTTGATTCTAGAAGCTTTACTTTGTCTTTGTTAAGATATTATGATAGATATTTCTTTATAACTCACCCTTTGACCTAACCCAAACCCTAACCCTAGTAAACTCTCTACAATGGTTACTACAACCATGGTTGCATAAATGATTATGATAACATTCTTTCTATTCATCACAAAAGGTTGTTCATCTTCTTCCTTCTTCTTCTTTGCTTGAAATGCTTTCTTGCTTTGATTTTTGTGATGGATAAATATGAGAAAAAGATAAATAAAGAGAGCAAAAATCCTACTTCATCATCCTCATCTTCCCTTGCCATTTAGATGAGGGTGTTCACATCATTTCATGAGTGTTAGCTTGTGTTAAAGAAACTTCAAGGTAGATCATCTTAGTATCGAAGATCGGAAGCAAAGGTTGCGTCTTTCTCTTCGTGGAACCTCTCGAGAGTCCGGATCCCGATGATCGCAGCGAAGGGACCACAACACGGAACATATGAAGTGAAGGACCAGATCTACAAAGGTTGTAATCCCTCTCACTTAGTGTTAAAGTGTTTAGCATGCTTGTTTTCGCCTAATCTCTAGTTTAAAGTTCTGTATTCAGGTTGTTCCGCACGGCTAAATTTTAAATCGGGCATGGTTGATGCCTCGTAGACCCTTGTGTGCATGCCTAGCAACCCTACAGTGGTATCAGAGCCAAGCTAGAGCCTTAGGCGAAGTCTAGACGACGTTTGAAACCCGGTCGAACCAAAACCCCAAAATCCAAAATGCTCTCTGGAAATTTTCTGAAATTTTGGATTTTTGTGAATTAAAAATATGCAGAAAATTAAGCAAGGTCTCATTTGAATTACTGTGAAAAACGAGGGTCTAATTCGAATTTTCCACCGCGGAACCGCGGCATAAGCCTGCACATGCGGCGGTTCCGCGGCCGTACTGTCTCCTTGTCCAATGATTACTGCACAGTAATTCATATAATTTAATGCTATGTTTTCTGGGTATTTTTTATTCTGATTCTACAGTTGAGTATTCTGGGGTTCTTTTGGGGATTCGGTTTTTCGATCGGAGTATCAGATTTTGTCTATGTAGTTTACCGGATAAATTTTAGAAACTGTTAAAAAGTTCGAACGGATATCAATAACTCACTTTTTCCCCTGTCGGAAAATTTTTCAAAAGTTGGATTTTTTCTCGTGTTTAAGAATGTTCTAAGTCATGCAAGTAACTCGGTGGACCCTCTAGAAGACAACAAACCTTAACTCGATTATGTGACCGTCTTGAACTGCCCTTTGAACCTTAGGGTTTGGGGCAGTACGGCGTGCCACATGTGAGGCGTTGGCTTGACCCTTCTACGGCTGGACCATTGGTACTGTGGCATGTGATGAATGTTTTTAAACTGATTTCAAGTGTTGAGATATATTAGGAAAATCTTGGGTGTTTGATGATTCGATCGGAAAGTTTAACTTTGTCTATTTATCTGGAATGTGATACAATATTTGGAATCCACAGGTAGTTATGAGATAACTGATTTGAATATTATAGACATAGCAGTTTAGTCTCAGATGATCGGTTGCAACGGAATTTTGATGTGATCAAAATTCCGTCGCAATCACGTAGAGTACGCGGATACTCGCCGGGTAAACTTAATAGACAGCTACGCCCCATAGCCCCGACCAAGTGACTGTAGGAGAACCCCGTCGCCGAAAGCATCCGTTCGGGTGCTCGCGGCAGCGGTGTTCCGCCTTAGTGCACTTCGTCGACGGCATCTGGGGTGCGGCCGTCTACTAAAGTTTGCGACGAGCATTCGATCAGGACGTCGGGAATCTTGTTGAATTGCCCGACTTAATATTGAAAAGAGTTTTCGATAATGAGACTAAAATGCGGGGTTTATAATTGTTAGACATGCGATGTCTAAGGAATTCATTTGGTTAGGCATGTGATGTCTAAAGAGGTTGCGGATTCCAACTGTTGTAGTTTTACACTTTCTTTTCTATGACCGTAAGCGTAGTATGTGGTGTATCGCCGGCTTCGTTGCTATACATCAACGACAATCGGGATACGCATACTTGTTTACGTTGATGATATGAGATATTATGTGTTGCTGTGATATGTTATATTGGATCGTCGCATTTTGAATAGCCGGGGGTTTTATGTGAGATGAGAGTTTTTCTTTTTCATTCATGTAAAATTCATTTGTATGTAATATTCTTTTATTGGGGCACTTCCAGGTAGCGGAAGATGTCACCGTTGTATATTATTTACTTTTCCGCATTAGGTAGACCCAAGGCGGGGAGCACAAGTAACCGGGTTCTAGGGTCCAGTGGGAGACCATCTCGAGGAGTCGATACCGGGTCTCCTAACCCTAGAATTGGCAGTGTTACTTGCCGCTCTCGTAGAGGTCTAGGGATGTGGGTTTGGCTATTCATCGCGACCGTGGAATCCGTGTTTTATACAGGCTCGTATTGAAAACACGGACGTCCTAGTATATCCAATATTTTATATATGTTCTTCTGCTGCATTGTTCTGTGAAGAGATCATATTACTGCCTGAGACGAATGTTTATATTATATATATATGAGATATATGTTATATTACAGATTTCGTTTCAAAAGAGATGCTTGTGAAGCATATTAAAATGGAACTTCATTAATGAGATTAATGAAATAAAAGAAACCTAAGATGTTGTAGAAACTTGTTTAAATTAAAAACTGGTAGCTCTAGTTGTTGCTTTGCATAGCGGTGTTCCTTGTAGAACATCCAGCACCTTATTCGATAAGGAAAGGACCGAGATCCCTTCACCGGGAGTGACTCCTTTAGCAATAATTGGCAGATGCTACAAACTCGGTTTATCTTTTGATTGCTTCTATAGTTCTTTCTTTGCATAGTGGTATATATGATATATCCTGCACCTTATTCGATGAGGAAAGGGCCGACGATCCCTTCACCGGGAGTGACCCTTTTAGCAAAACTAGAAAAGCCTCAAAAACACTACATTTAAAATCACTCGATTCTACAACGATATCAAGTTCATTACGCAAAGGGTTTTCTGAAAAACCCGTCGTAGCCCTCCGTCATTTCAGATAAGTACTAGTTAGTATTCGTGCTACGTTTGTTGACCTTAGCCAAGGCGTAGTGTGCGGTAGCTGATTAGTGCTTATCTATATAAGCATATGATGCGATTGAGTTAGGGTAGTCGTGCGACTTTGTTGACCTTAGCCAAGGGTCGTGCGGGTGGGTTTAATTCAATCGGGAAATGACGGGTTGAACTTGGCTAGCACTTATGATTTGTTGACCTTAGCCAAGGTCATAAGATGCTAGGGGCAAAATATTATTGGGAATTTCAAGAGTTGAAATTTGCAATGAGATTGCATACCTTATATTAGATAGTTGGATCCCGATACCCGCTGCGTGTAAAAGTTACTCCTGGGAGAGTTTTACACATTACAATTAGCCGATCAAGTAGGTGTCTAGAAAGGTGTTAACGGGGTTACGCCTCTGGGAAAACGAGGTTTACTTTAATTAGGTTCGTGCGAAAGCACGGGGGACCTCCCTCAAAGTACCGACACTGGCCTGGCTGAAAGATTGGCGAACTTGTGGCGTGTGATTTATCCCGGTTAGTCTTTCCTTTTAGGGTTTGAAGGAAGATTTGATTAAAACAGTGGGAGACATCCTGATTAGATATATTAGATAACCAATCTAATCTTGCAAGAGCATACGCTGAGTGTTTTCTTCTCTCTCTCTCCAGATAGAGACCATATCACGCCTTAATCAAGATAATAAAACGGATATATTGACCGAACCCGCTTGTTATACTGAGCTGGGGAACGTTGGTCCCGCTCCAACTTATAATTGTTATAAGACAAAGCAGGAAATTGGGGATTGCCAGAATTCCCGTGCCGCCCAAACGAAGAAAGTGCATGTTGATGCATCATCTTCGGGTGTGTTCATTACACAGAACTGTTTCTCAGTATCCTTTACGTCCTGGGTATGTGATACCGGATCAGGATCCCGTATATGTAATCTGTTACATGGGCTACAGATAGATAGAGAACTGAGAACGGGTGATAAGTTTCATGAGACAGAAAACGGTGCAAGTGTTGCAGCCAAGTCTGTTGGTCACTATCACCCTGTATTACCTGAATACATTGATTCTGAACAAATGCTATTAGATACCGAACCTGATATACAAAATCATATCAGTCTCTTTATTAGTAAAGAATGTTGGAGATAGTGCCTTCAGAGTCAATTATTGGATCACAGGCACGTGATTGCAATGATTGAGGGAGGACCTATCCCGGTAGGACAGTCTTACTCGAGATGATAGTATGCTATCTGGTTTACCTTTATCATCGTGTACTGCTTTAGGTGACCTGACAGGTCGCTATTGCACGTTGATAGAGCCCCTAGGATTCTTGCTTGAATGCCAGCAGTATGAGGGCGATCATATAAGTGAGAGCTGGAGTCTATAAGCACATCCTTAAAAGGTCCCTAGTCGTGGGAGTTTCGAGACAGGGCATCGATTCTCCAAAGTAGACTAGTGTATACAGTCGAAACCTCGACGAGGGGCGGTGGCCGGTCTCACAAGCCACTGGTGTCAGTTGGTTCACCTAAGATGTATACAGGTGCTCATTGGGTTATGAGTACACCGGACAAGACTCGCTGGGAACATGCTAGTTGGTCTTATACCTGACGTCAGATAGCAGTTCCCTGGTGACATGTGTACAGGTTAGTTCATCGACCTGGGGATCGTCATTTGTCTCGTGTGAGTTCCCACTGTGCTTTGATTACTACCCTACCACGGCTCAAAGGAGTCGTGCAAACAGGTTTTAGTTGGTTACAGTCCCGAGCCACATGGAGGCAGTGAGCGGATCTTCAGGGGTTCGTCTCTCTCGGTATTGGGGGTGAGGTCGCGCTGTGTCTAGGAGAGCCATTACACGAAGTCCTTGGCCAAGGCAGGAGATTTACTGGTAGGTATTCCAGTAGTATCTCAGGGTGTTCCGGGCTACACTCCGACACGACTTGTACCGCTTTTGGGGGTCTGACTTTTACCAACCCCCTAGGCCCGACATGCGATGTTCATAGACGAACGGACCGGACTGTACGGATATTGTCACTGACAGGCTCAGTAGGGTGTCAGGATGAGTTCGCTCATCGACGTCCCTTTTGGTCAATAGCTGGTGGCCCGTCACGTATTGGCTTGTACCTCTGACGTGCTAGTGGTTAAATCCACAGCCATAGTATTGACGAGTATTTAGAGTCCACCACACTTACAGTTACTCAGGCTTTCGGGCGAAACGCTGTAGAGGCCGTATGGAGATATGGCAGGGTCCGATCAGATACGTACGGTATTGCACGGATCAGGATCGGACGGTTAGTACTAGTTGCCGTATAGATATATGGCAAGGTTCGATCGGATACGTGCGGTATTGCACGGATCAGGATCGAACGGATATTACTAGCCGGCTTTGGTTTAAGCCGGATCCTAGTTTAGTACAGTGTAGATTTTGTCTCATTGCATTTGTATCCGGTCGGAATACAGATGCGGGTGTGTATGCACAGTATCGGGGTTTTCCTGTAATTTATTACGGGACCAGTTTTCTGTAGTTGCCAGTTTGCATTCCGTTCCGGCCGGTTTTCCTTTGTTCTTTTCCGGCCGGACCTTTCGATGGAGGGTGTTATTTGCAAGTTTGCAAATAACACATTGTGGAGGGGTTTCTTGCAAATGTATTGATTATGAAAGCATCTTTTTGATACCATTCTTTTCTATCATCATTTCTTGCTTTTGTGAGATTAGAAAGGATTTGAAGTTGATTTGATTTTGTGATCATGATGTTTGGATGTGGTCACCCATTACTTTTACTACCATTACCTCCCTTCATGGTTTTGCAATTTTTGATTCCCTCCACCATTCTAAAAAGAGGCCGGCCACTTGAGTGAGAGATGAGAGGGTTTTTCATTTTGAGTGTGGCATTTTGATCTCATTTCATGTTAAGAAAAATGCAAGCTCCATTTTTCTTATCTTGATTCCTCCATCATCTTCAAAGGCAACATAGACCCCAAATGAGACATAGACTCTACACTACACATTCTACAGCAAATCTTGGGCACGTCGACTTGCCAGCTTCGTGCCCGAGTTGCCTCGGTGTTGAGGTGGGAGCCCGTAAAAGATGCAGGCGATGTGGTGCCCTTCCGGCAAGGAGGCGACGACCGGAGTTTCCACAGGAGATCGGGACGACGACGAGAAGACCGGAGGACTCGGATCACTCGGTATATCTCTTCCCCATCTTGTAGTTAGCTAGAACTAGTTTAATAGTCTGATCCGGGTGTTTAGTGCGCGGTGGTGCCGGTTTGCTAAGTTCGCAAAATTAAAGTTTATCACCGCTTCCGCATTTGGCCGTCGGATTGACGGCCGGGGCGCCGCTGTGCACTTACAGTGGTATCAGAGCCTCGCCAATAACTTAGTCTAGTTTTGTTTGATGTGTTTGCATTTTCGATCGACCAAAATTCCAAAAACCCGCGTTTTCTTCACATCAGTTTTCTGTCGAATTTTTTCTGTCTCCAAAAATTTTTCAGGTTCTAGAAAATTGATGTACTAGAAGTTATAAGAGTTCTGGGAAAATTCGAGACATTGATCTCTCAGGTGGAGCGCGGAACCGCGGCAAAACCCCCCTTGTCGCCGCGGTTCCGCCGCAGATTTGAGGGATCAATGGGTCGAAATTTTCAAGTGGGCTTGTGGGCTGATTTTGAGGATTTTGGAATATTAAACTTGGGCTCAGAATTTCTGTGACTGCTACAGTATTGCTTGGGGGCCCACTTGTTAATTTTTGATCGATCGGATATTTTAAACACATTATTTCACAGTATTTACATTATATCTACGACCGTGAATGTCACTTGATCGGTAAATCCTGTCTAACTGCTATAGCCCGGTTAGACGGATTTGCGAACGTGACTTTCACGTTGATGTTCTGTGTTTTTGCTGTGATGTTGCGAATTGGTCGTGGGGGATAGCCTGGATTCAATGCTAGTACTGTTTCTGTTGTATTATGTACATTTCATATTGCGGGGCGAGCGTCCGACATGTGGACTGCCGTCACTGCCTGTTTGTATTATTCTTTTGGGGCACGACCTGGTTGCGGTCGATGTACCCGTTGTATGTATATTTTACTTTCTGTACTAGGATTTCCCCGCGGTGGGGTGCACGGATAGCCGGGTTCTGGAGGGCAACAAGCCCGCATCTCATGGCATTGGGACGGAGGGGGCTTCACTCTAGAATTGGCGGGCTATTCGCCGCACTCGTAGGGGGTACAGGTTGACCCAGGAGGGGTGCCCAAGTTACCGGATTCCGTGAAGTGCTGGGTGGTCCATTCACGGTGCTGAAGGGGGCTGCCACGCTTCAGGTTTTGGCGGGTAACTTGCCGCGCCCGTAGGGGTCTAGGATTTCCTTGCACAGGCTATCCACACGACCAGGGGAACGTTGGGTTTCAATAGTGGCTCTGTGAAACCCGGGGATCCCAGATATCTGTATTGTTCTGTGATACTGTACATTTCTGTGATGTTGCATTTCTTATCACGCCTTGAGCGAATATAATATATTGGTATATATATTAGTAGATGTTGTATATGTTTTACATCCGCGCTAGTCCAGTCCCCGCTCTGTCGTTAGTTAGCTAACCTAACGGGTAATGACGGGACCCAGTGGCGAATGCGGATGGAATATACGTACATCAGTATATTTTCGTTCTTTGTGGTGTGATCAATTGATGGGACTGCGTTGATTCGGATCAATGCAAGTTAAAACAAACCTATTCTGATGTTGTTGGAACACTTTTCAAAAAGCTGTTATTGCAAGGACGTTCACTTTTGTTTTGCATCGTGGTATTCATTTGGGATATCCTGCTCCTCAGTCGACGAGGCAAGGGCCGAGATCCCTTCACCGGGAGTGACCCCTTGGATAGAAGTTTGCGTCAGGGCATTAACTTCACTATAGCCGATTACTTTTGCTTTGCATCGTGGTATTCATTTGGAATATCCTGCACCCCATTCTACGGGGAAAGAGCCGAGATCCCTTCACCGGGAGTGACCTCTTTAGTAAAAGTTTTCGTCACTATATTTTCTAAAAAGCTATCCGTTCCTTCAACGATATCAAGTTCATTACGTTAAAGGTTTTTGCCAGAAACCATTCGTAGCCCTCCATCATTTCAGTTAAATATTCGGTAGTATTCAAGCTATGTATTTTGACCTCACGCCAAGGCATAGCGTTTGGTAGCTGCCGGGTATTTATCTGTTGCATAGATAGATGCGTTGGTTTGGGACAGTCGTACTACTATTTTGGCCTACGTCAAGGGTATGTACGGGTGGGTTCAAATTAACCTGGTCAATGATGGGTAGAACTTGACATGTGACTTATGATATTTTGACCTCACGCCATGGTCATAAGAGCATGGGGTAAAAATCACATCGAGAGTTTCAAAAGAACTGAAACTTGCCAGATATGCGTATACCTTCTGAAGTGTGATACCGTGAGCGGATTCCGTCACGTTATCATGCGATGATAGTTGGATCCCGATTCCCACTGATGAGTTAGTTTACTCCTCGGGTGACCCCGACTAATTCTTCTTTCAGGTTTGGAGGAGATTTTGAGGTACAGTGGGAGGTTTCCAGATTAGATAAATTGGTAACCATTCTGATCTAGGTTAGCGTGCACACTGAGTGTTTCTTTGCTCTCTCTCTCTTGCAGCGACCATTGACCCGACCCTAAGACTATGACTCAGTGACCAAGTTGACCGAACCTTCGTAAACACTGGCTTTTGGATTGTCAGAGTTGCAAACCTCATTGCCACTCCTACTTTTACCCTTTTCTCCAGGACACCCCGTATTACTACGAACGTCTACTTCCATTGGACAAAACCATCGTATGGTTAGATACGAACTCGAAGGAATTCGAGGATGGTTTTCGGTTCTGGAGAAAACGGATAGGATTATTCAGTTGTCTTTTCCCTTTTACCTTCTCTCAAGTTGTGAGGACTCCTTGGTTTAGGAGATAGTACACCTATTACGCAAATTGGATAGTCTTCTTCCAAACCTTAGGCTTGTGCCGAACAGTGGGGAATGAAGAAAACCAATTAGCATAACGATGGTGTGCAGAAGGTATTAAGATTAAGACAAAGCAAGGGATTAGTAAGAGGGCAAAGTAAATTGCGACTGATATTCAAGACCAAACCAAGTTTTTCTTCGCCAATCCTAAAATCATCTTTGTATTTCTCTAGGACACTCCGTATCACTATGAAGATCCACAGTTTATTGGATACTCCATCGTATGGTTATATACGAACTCGAAAGGAACTTGTTCCAGTTCGGGGATGGATTCTGGTTCAGGAGAAATAGGAATAAGGTTTATTCGGTTGTCTTTTATCTTCACCTTCTCTCGCATTGCGAGTGCTCCTAGGACTAGGACAGTACATCCATTATGCTTATTGGATAGTCTTCTTCCAAACCATAGGCTGGTGCCGAACGGTAGGGAAGGAAGAAAACCAATTGGCCTAAAGGGGTGTGCAGAAGGTAATGACTAAAGACATATAAAGGGATTTGGAGAGGTGGCAAAGAATTATATGGTTATAGTTGTGAATCTGGATAATGGTAGAGGCATTACTAGGAATACCAGGATACCCCATCGAAACATTTCAATGTTTCAGTTCAACTGTGTACTGTTAAAAGAAAACTAATTTCCCGATTGGACACTTGCTCCAGGGTATGTATTTACCAGGTTTGATTCTCTCATCTGTATGGTTTTACAGATGATGAGTGGGAGTAAGTTATTGGGAATAGGGTGATCATCCTCATTATATCGGGATTCGTTGTAATCGGTGATATTTGAGGAGATCATCTGGGCCGTTTGCCGGTCGGCAAATATTTGGTTTTGAATATCTGCTGTTGTGCACCAATTTCAAATTGATATATCTGTACGTCTATTTTCATAGAGTGAGATATACCTTTTGATATTATGTCGATGACATTTACCTATATCAGTGGATGGTTAGGTAAGGAGCATTAAACAGCGGTGTAATTCTTCTTAACCATAAGTACAGTTTTCAACCTACGACACACAGTGAAAGAGTTGTTAGACTCAGCGGACTTATACAGAGTATTGTATATTGTCCAGTGTCCATTAGGACAGAGGAGTTGGTCCTCATACTATATTCTGTTTACTTTTAACTTCTCTAGTTCTTAGACATGTGTTTCGTAGAAACACAGGGTCTAAGTTTTGAGGAGTTATAGGTATTTGAATAGAGTAGAGAACCAGGTGTAGCAAGTATCGGTATTCTTCAAAGTGATCGAAGATGTAGATACTTGTGTGCGGAATTCAGTTGATAGTAATGATAAAGAGAAATTGCTTCTCTTTCAGGTTACTCATAATTGGAAGCATTCCTAAATTGAGTAACGCTGATCGGCCTCTCTCCATTTAGTTGACATGCACTGGAGACAGCTGCATGATTTGAATCTGGTTAAATTAAATCAGTGCCTCTGGTTCTATATTGGATGTAGAACAGTTCATATCTTAACGTTGTTAAGGTACGGGGAGTTGTCCGGCTTATGATTAAAACCAGACACTGGACAACTCAAGGCACGTTTCTGTAATGGCTGTTTGTGGGTTGACCCAGGCTATGACGAGGGTTGACTTTCTACCATCTAGCAGATCAATAGAAATATTGTTCTAGACTCGCCACAGTTTTATTAAAAATGGATTTTTTCAAAAACAGTAGTGGGAGTATGGTAGAACTGGAAGTGATTCCAGAACCGCAAATGATTACTGAAGATTTGATAAGGAACCTAAAGATTCAATCTGATTTGACATTCCATTGGCCACTCCGCAGATACGGTGGGTAACTTCAGGGACCCGAGAGGTACTCCGGTAGCCTCAAGGACGGTGACAGAGAAGTTCTTGTTTACCCACACTTGCCATTGCTGTTGTTCCAGGCTGCGAGACCCGGCAGGAGGATGAGTATAGCGTCGTTCTGAACTAGCTTCAGAAGTGTACGTATATATGACTCTGCCAGAGGGTTGTCGTAGTCAGTGGGTGCAGCAGAAGCATTGGTGAACATCAGGCTTATGTCTATTTATAGATTAAAGCAGATATTGCGGAAATAGATCATCTATTTCTTATGTGACAGTCATAGGTTTGACGTCATCAGAATAGGGGATGGATCTGTTAAGTAGGTAGTAGGGTGTGATATCCTGGTATTTGGATGACATACACAGAGTAGGAAAAGAAACTCCTATACTACGATCGGTTATACTCTGGTCGTCACACAGTGGTTTCTCCACAAGGGACTTGGACATTATATCAGACATACTGGTTACTAGATCTATGGTTTTTAGATCTAGATTTAGGTGGTTTCCCAATCAGGGTACTTTGACAGCATTCTAAGAGTATTTAGAATAGACGACTCCTGGCACGGTAGTGTACCTGCAGGTGATGGATTCACCCTCTCTAAAAGTGTCTTATAGACTAAAGTAGAGAGGGATGTGCATGATTGGCAGATCACTTGCTCAGGCAATTGAGTCAATCATGAGATGTCAAGTACCACACCAAATTTTGTTCTTGCAGTAGGTGCAATAAGTTGATATTGATCCAATCCTGGGGAAACAGTCGGAAGCAGTTTTAGAACATAAGTGAATGTTCTAGGGATATGATAACGGCTGCCTCCTTTAGGAGACGGTTATCACTCCAGGCTTCCAAGGTGACATGGACGACAGGGTGATTGTCAGAGTTATAGTTTTTCCCTCTGACGAGGGGCAGTATTTTGGACAGGTGATCCAAGGCAATACTGAGGGAGGCATGGTGCAGGATACTGATTAAATTCAGTTGACGATACAGTCTAAGAAGTTTGGATTTGGAGTTCATTTATGAGCTAGGTCCCATCAGACATCCAGACATTCTAAGACAGGTATTGCTCATTTCGGGAGATGGTTTTCTCCGTGAACTTGAGATAGAGAGAGACATAGAAAGAAACATCAAGGCGGATCCACTCACTGAGGCTATTCCTCGAACGCAATAGTTTCACAAACAGATTTTGTGAGACTGACTAGTAGGGGAGTTGGGTGTTCGGTATCACACAGGCTGTGAGTATGCGACATCGCAATAATTAGCCTTGAGTGCAAGTGGGAGATTGTTGGAGATAGTGCCCTCAGAGTCAATTATTGGATCACAGGCACGTGATTGCAATGATTGAGGGAGGACCTATCCTGGTAGGACAGTCTTACTCGAGATGATAGTACGCTATCTGGTTTACCTTTATCATCTGTACTGCTTTAGGTGACCTGACAGGTCGCTATTGCACGTTGATAGAGCCCCTAGGATTCTTGCTTGACTGCCAGCAGTATGAGGGCGATCATATAAGTGAGAGCTGGAGTCTATAAGCACATCCTTAAAAGGTCCCTAGTCGTGGGAGTTTCGAGACAGGGCATCGATTCTCCAGAGTAGACTAGTGTATACAGTCGAGACCACGACGAGGGGCGGTGGCCGGTCCACAAGCCACTGGTGACAGTTGGTTCACCTAAGATGTATACAGGTGCTCATTGGGTTATGAGTACACTGGACAGGACTCGCCGGGAACATGCTAGTTGGTCTTATACCTGACGTCAGATAGCAGTTCCCTGGTGACATGTGTACAGGTTAGTTCATCGACCTGGGGATCGTCATTTGTCTCGTGTGAGTTCCCACTGTGCTTTGATTACTACCCTACCACGGCTCAAAGGAGTCGTGCAAACAGGTTTTAGTTGGGTACAGTCCCGAGCCACATGGAGGCAGTGAGCGGATCTTCAGGGGTTCGTCTCTCCCGGTATTGTGGGTGAGGTCGCGCTGTGTCTAGGAGAGCCATTACACGAAGTCCTTGGCCAAGGCAGGAGATTTACTGGTAGGTATTCCAGTAGTATCTCAGGGTGTTCTGGGCTACACTCCGACACGACTTGTACCGCTTTTGGGGGTCTAACTTTTACCAACCCCCTAGGCCCGACATGCGATGCTCATAGACGAACGGACCGGACTGTACGGATATTGCGCTGACAGGCTCAGTAGGGTGTCAGGATGAGTTCGCTCATCGACGTCCCTTTTGGTCAATAGCTGGTGGCCCGTCACGTATTGGCTTATACCTCTGACGTGCTAGTGGTTAAATCCACAGCCATAGTATTGACGAGTATTTAGAGTCCACCACACTTACAGTTACTCAGGCTTTCAGGCGAAACGCTGTAGAGGCCGTATGGAGATATGGCAGGGTCCGATCAGATACGTGCGGTATTGCACGGATCAGGATCGGACGGTTAGTACTAATGGCCGTATAGATATATGGCAAGGTTCGATCGGATACGTGCGGTATTGCACGGATCAGGATCGAACGGATATTACTAGCCGGCTTTGGTTTAAGCCGGATCCTAGTTTAGTACAGTGTAGATTTTGTCTCATTGCATTTGTATACGGTCGGAATACAGATGCGGGTGTGTATGCACAGTATCGGGGTTTTCCTGTAATTTATTACGGGACCAGTTTTCTGGAGTTGCCAGTTTGCATTCCGTTCCGGCCGGTTTTCCTTTGTTCTTTTCCGGCCGGACCTTTCGATGGAGGGTGTTATTTGCAAGTTTGCAAATAACACATTGTGGAGGGGTTTCTTGCTAATGTATTGATTATGAAAGCATCTTTTTGATACCATTCTTTTCTATCATCATTTCTTGCATTTGTGAGATTAGAAAGGATTTGAGGTTGATTTGATTTTGTGATCATGATGTTTGGATGTGGTCACCCATTACTTTTACTACCATTACCTCTCTTCATAGTTTTGCAATTTTTGATTCCCTCCACCATTCTAAAAAGAGGCCGGCCACTTGAGTGAGGGATGAGAGGGTTTTTCATTTTGAGTGTAGCATTTTGATCTCATTTCATGTTAAGAAAAATGCAAGCACCATTTTTCTTATCTTGATTCCTCCATCATCTTCAAAGGCAACATAGACCCCAAATGAGACATAGACTCTGATCACTCGGAGGCGACGACCGGAGTTTCCGCAGGAGATCGGGACGACGACGAGAAGAC
This sequence comes from Agapanthus africanus, assembly GCA_030015575.1. Lineage (NCBI taxonomy): Eukaryota > Viridiplantae > Streptophyta > Magnoliopsida > Asparagales > Amaryllidaceae > Agapanthus > Agapanthus africanus. The sequence continues at coordinate 84,460,322 of JASDDO010000004.1, read as the reverse complement.
CGGAGGACTCGGATCACTCGGTATATCTCTTCCCCATCTTGTAGTTAGCTAGAACTAGTTTAATGGTCCTGTTGGAGATAGTGCCCTCAGAGTCAATTATTGGATCACAGGCACGTGATTGCAATGATTGAGGGAGGACCTATCCCGGTAGGACAGTCATACTCGAGATAATAGTATGCTATCTGGTTTACCTTTATCATCGTGTACTGCTTTAGGTGACCTGACAGGTCGCTATTGCACGTTTATAGAGCCCCTAGGATTCTTGCTTGACTGCCAGCAGTATGAGGGCGATCATATACGTGGGAGCTGGTAGTCTATAAGCACATCCTTAAAAGGTCCCTAGTCGTAGGAGTTTCGAGACAGGGCATCGATTCTCCAGAGTAGAATAGTGTATACAGTCGAGACCCCGACGAGGGGCGGTGGCCGGTCTCACAAGCCACTGGTGTCAGTTGGATCACCTAAGATGTATACAGGTGCTCATTAGGTTATGAGTACACCGGACAGGACTCGCCGGGAACATGCTAGTTGGTCTTATACCTGACGTCAGATAGCAGTTCCCAGGTGACATGTGTACAGGTTAGTTCATCGACCTGGGGATCGTCATTTGTCTCGTGTGAGTTCCCACTGTGCTTTGATTACTACCCTACCACGGCTCAAAGGAGTCGTGCAAACAGGTTTTAGTTGGTTACAGTCCCAAGCCACATGGAGGCAGTGAGCGGATCTTCAGGGGTTCGTCTCTCCCGGTATTGGGGGTGAGGTCGCGCTGTGTCTAGGAGAGCCATTACACGAAGTCCTTGGCCAAGGCAGGAGATTTACTGGTAGGTATTCCAGTAGTATCTCAAGGTGTTCTGGGCTACACTCCGACACGACTTGTACCGCTTTTGGGGGTCTGACTTTTACCAACCCCCTAGGCCCGACATGCGATGCTCATAGACGAACGGACCGGACTGTACGGATATTGTCACTGACAGGCTCAGTAGGGTGTCAGGATGAGTTCGCTCATGGACGTCCCTTTTGGTCAATAGCTGGTGGCCCGTCACGTATTGGCTTATACCTCTGACGTGCTAGTGGTTAAATCCACAGCCATAGTATTGGCGAGTCTTTAGAGTCCACCACACTTTCAGTTACTCAAGCTTTCGGGCGAAACGCTGTAGAGGTCGTATGGAGATATGGCAGGGTCCGATCAGATACGTGCGGTATTGCACGGATCAGGATCGGACGGTTAGTACTAGAGGCCGTATAGATATATGGCAAGGTTCGATCGGATACGTGCGGTATTGCACGGATCAGGATCGAACAGATTTTACTAGCCGGCTTTGGTTTAAGCCGGATCCTAGTATAGTACAGTGTAGATTTTATCTCTATGCATTTGTATCCGGTCGGAATACAGATGCGGGTGCGTATGCACAGTATCGGGGTTTTTTCTGTAATTTATTATGGTACCAGTTTTCTGGAGTTGCCAGTTTGCATTCCATTCCGGCCGGTTTTCCTTTGTTCTTTCCCGGCCGGACTTTTCCGATGGAGGGACTAATTTGCAATTGTGCAAATTGGTATTTGTGGAGGGGTTTTCTTGCAATTGTGGGGCTTCATGATGGTTCATAATCATGAGATGCTTTCTTAGTCTTTTCCTTTGCTTTTTGTGATGAGAAAGGATTATATATTGATTTGAGTTTTGTTATCATGATGCTTGGATGTGGTCACCCTCCACCTTTTACTACACTCACCTCCCTCTTGTATTATGTTTTCACTCCACCACCATTCCAAAAGAGATATGGCCGGCCACAATTTGATGAGAGGAAGAGAGAGTTTCATTTTGCATGTGGCATTATTCTTCATCTCATATTCTTCTTGCTAGAAAATTGAAAGCACCAATTTTCCTAACCTCCTCCTCCATCCTCCATGGCAACATAAACCCCAAATGAGACATAGCCTCTACACTACATTCTACAGCAAATCTTGGACGTGTCGGCCAGCCAACTTCGCGCCCGAGTTGCCTCGGTATTGAGGTGGGAGCCCGTAAAAGATGCAGGCGATGTGATGCCCTTCCGGCGAGGAGGCGACGACCGAACATTCCGCAGGAGATCGGGACGACGACGAGAAGACCGGAGGACTCGGATCACTCGGTATATCTCTAACCCGTCTTGTAGTTAGCTAGAACTAGTTTAATGGTCCGATCCGGGTGTTTAGTGCGCGGTGGTGCCGGTTTGCTAAGTTCGCAAAATTAATGTTTATCACCGCTTCCGCATTTGACCGTCGGATTGACGGCCGGGGCGCCGCCGTGTACTTACAGTGGTATCAGAGCCTCGCCATTAACATAGTCTAGCTTGGTTTAATGTTTTTTACGTTTCCGATCGAACAAAAACCCGAAACCGCGTTTTCAAGCACTATCAGTTTCTGTCGAAATTTTTTGGAGTCCAAAAATTTTTCAGGTTGTCTCAGAATGATGTGCAGGGAGTTCTAAGAACACTGGAAAAATTTGATGACACGATCCCTCCATACGACAGCGGAACCGCGGCCATAACCCCTCTTTGGCCACGGTTCCGCCGCAGGAATGTGGGTTCATGTCCTCATTTCTTTGCAGTGGGCTTGTGGGCTGAAAATAGGTGTTTTGGAATATTAAAATTGGGCCCAGAATTTCTGTGAGTGCTACAGTATTGCTTGGGGGCCCACTTGTTAATTTTTGATCGATTGGATATTTTAAACGCGTTATTTCACAGTATTTACATTATATCTGCGACCGTGAATGTCACTCGATCGGTAAATCCGGTCTAACTGCTATAGCCTGGTTAGACGGATTTGCGAACGTGACTTTCACGTTGATGTTTTGTGATTTTGCTGTGATGTTGCGGATCGGTCGTGGAGGATAGCCTGGATGCAATGCTAGTACAGTTTCTTTTGTATTATGTACATTTGATATTGCTGTTAGTAATATGTATGCCCTAAAGGCCATTATATGGATAGTGGAAACTTGGACATATTATCTATGGAGATAGATGAATTTCTTGCTCAAAATGATAGTACGCTATCTGGTTTACTTTATCTGTACATGTAGATTTAATCATTTACACATGTTGATAAAGCCCAAAGGATATTTGCTTGACTACTGTGATTATGATGCGGATCATACTAGTGGGGCACATATAGTCTATAAGCATATCCTTGAACTGTTCCTAGTCGAGGGTGTATCGAGAAAGGGCATCGATATTCCAGAGTAGACTAGCGTATACTATTCTTGTCCCATATGATGGGCGATGGATGATCCCATATCCATCTGGTGAGGAGACACCAAAGATTGTATGCGGGTGCTCAGTGAAGACTGGGTACACTGAACGGACTCGCCGAGAACTCCTATGTGGTATTATATCTATCGTCGGATAGCAGTTCTCAGGGAACACTGGTACAGGTTAGTCTGTAGACCCGAGATCGTCATAGAGTCTTGTGTGTCCTCCCACTATACTTTGATCTCCACCCTACCACGGCTCTACTGAGTCGTGCAAACAGGTGGTCTTTGGGTACAGTCTCGAGGCGCATGGAGGCAATGAGCGATAGGAGGGGTTTCGTCTCTCCCGGTATTGGGGGTTGATGTTGTGCTATGCTCGATTGGCTATAACATGAAGTCCCTGGCCAGGGCTGCTGAGATTTACTGATAAGAGTTATCAGTAGTTTCTCGATCTGTTATGAGCCATACACCAGCATGACTTATTGAGTTACTGGGTTCGACGATACTATCCCTAGACTCGATATGCAGCATATCTGACGAAGAGACCGGACTGTACGGTAAGTGTTGCCAGTTGGCTCGATGGGAGTTTTTACAGCTTCGCTGGTTTTCTTCTGATCGTTTCAATACCCGGGTGGCCGTTATGTTTAGCTGACCTCTTGCGGCTTGTAGATGTTTGATATGATCATCATCTACTGCTGGCGTATTGACGAGTCTTAGAGTCCCACAATGAAGTTTCCTGGCTCAGGCAAAAAGGTGTGGTGTGCATATGAGATATGCGCGGGACCCGATTAAATACGGTTATGTGATAACGTATATTAATCGGGCATTTTCTATTTGTCCGAACGTATGAGATATGACCGGTTTGCTAAATCAAGTGTTGATTTAACTAATTACATTTAGATAAATTCTTTAAGTAAATCCTTTTGTATGCATGCATGTATGCACATGATGATGTGCATGGACACATACATGCATACATAGTATCATGGTTGTTGATACAAGAATGATGGCAATATAAGACTTATATTGAAGCTTTTAATTTGTATTTATCATTTTAAGGTAATGTAAAGAATATCCACTCATGCTCCTTTATTCTTTAGTGGGTAAGGTTTACTTAACTTAATGAAAAGAATTTCCACCCATGCTTAATTCTTTAGGAAAAGAATTTCCACTCACAATTATGGTGGTAATGGAATAATGGTGATTATTCCTTTCTAATCACTATAAATAGCTTCATATGTGATATGAAACAAGATGCACACAACAAAGGAAAAATTGTGAGTAAGGGTGTGAAGAATACAAGTTATCATATGTGATATGATAAAAGCTCAAGCCACCATTATCTTCTTCTTCCTCTCTTGATTTCTCTCTTGAGTGAAGATTGACAAAAGAAAGGATTTCAATTGAAGAACATAAACCACATCATCATACTACACACATCTAGCCGATTTGTGTAGGGTGTTTACTCTACTTCGTTTGCAAAACAAGTAAGGTAAGGAGCTTTGGGCAAAGGGACTTCGGGTGAATCATCGTGGACAAGGAAGGCTTCTATCGATCCGTTCCAAACTCTCATAGTGCCAAGGAGTCACCGAGGGAGATCTACAAAGGTTATAATCTTTCCTCTTAGTGATAGTTTTACATTTGCATGTGATGCTTATTTGTATGAATCCCTAAAACTTCTAGTTTCGATTCTTGTCGAGTTAACTTAGCACCTCTAAAATTTTGATTATGGCATGTGTGATGCTACCGAACCCTTGACGAGGTGCTAGGCCAGCCCAACAGTGGTATCAGAGCCAAGCTAGAGCTTTAGGCGATGCGTAGGCGATGTTAAACGTCCGATCGAACCACGAAACACCAATTTGGACCGCTCTCTGGAAATTTTTTGAAAATTGGATTTTTCCAAATTAAAAGGTCCTAAAAAATTCAGCAGGCATTTTTAAGAGTTACTATAAAAAAAAATTTGATGATCGCTCCAATGCGCCGCGGATAGGTGGCCAAAGCATGGGTTTGGCCGCGCATCCGCGGCCGTACAGGGGGCTCAGTGAAATTTTTTTATTGCACAGGACCTGATTTATTATATACATGCCTTTGGGATATTTTGAAGACACTCAAGTGTTGAGTGTTCTGGAGATATATTGGATTTAGTGATTCGATTGGAAAAGGTTTAATTTCGTTCAGATTTTCAGATTTTTAGAACGTGTTAAAATGTTTGAACGAATATTAGAAACACAGTTTTTCCCGTATTGGAAAAATTCCAAGTGTTGGATTTTTCCCTAGTTCGAAACCTTCGAAAAACATGCAAGCGTATCTGTGGACACTCTAGAAGAACATAACCTTAACTCGATTATGTGACCGTCAAAACTATCACTGAACCTTAGGGTTTGTGGTAGTTTAGCGTTGCCACATGTGAGGCGTTGGTTTGGCCCTTCTACGGTTGGTCCATAAGGGGCTGTGGCATGTTTTAGAAATTTTTGAACTCGGCTCAAGTGTTGTGCAATTTGGGAAATCTTGGGTGTTTGTTTATTCGATCGAAAAGTTTAACATTGTCTATTTATCTGAAATGTGATACAATATGTGGAATTCATATAGTTAGGCATGAAATACGAAGTATGTGATATTTCGAATTTATGATGTCTAAGGTGATTGTGGATTCCAAATGTTGTAGTTTTTCATTTTATTTTCTGCGACCGTAAGTGTAGTATGTGGTGTATCGCCGTTTTCGTTGCTATACGTCAACGACAATCGGGATACGCATACTTACTTACATTGATGATATGAGATATTATGTGTTGCTGAGATTTGATGAGTAGGATTGTCGCGAATGAATAGCCGGGGTTTTTATGTAAGATGGGAGTTTTATTTTTCATTCATGTATAAATCAATTGTATATTATTTACTTTTCCGCATTAGGATAGACCCAAGGAGGGGAGCACAAGTGACCGGGTTCTAGGGTTCAGTGGGAGGCATCTCGAGGAGTCGAGACCCGGGTCTCCTAAACTCTAGAATTGGCGGGATCACTTGCCGCTCTCGTAGGGGTCTAAGGGTGTGGGATTGGCTATTCATCACGACCGTGGAATCCGTATTTTCTATTGTTGGCTCGATACAAAATACGGACATCCTAGATATCCTTTTATATGCTTCTGCTGTTGATATTCTGTAATGTGATTACTTAGTATCTGAGACGAATGGATTATTATTATATATATGATATATAATAAACGTTGCTTATATTTTACACCCGCGCTAGTCCCGCCCCGCTATGCCGTTAGTTAAGTAACCTAACGGTGCATAACGGGACATTGTGGCGAATGCGGATGGTATAAGTATACGTTCTATTCTGTGATGGCTTAGGAACTTAAATGATGGGATCACATTAATGAGATTAATGTAAAGAAAAGAAACCTAATGATGTTGCAGAATCAGATTTGAAACCAACTCGGCTTTTTATGAAAATGCAAGTTTCAAAAAGATGCGGAGCTTAAGCCACTCCTTTTCTTAACCGTTTTGATTCTACAACGAGATCAAGTTCAAAGCGTTAAAGGTTTTCTTAAAAACCATCCGCAACCCTCCGTCATTTTAGGAAGTAGAGTACTTAGTATTCGTGCTGCGTATGTTGATTATAGTCAAGGCGCAGTGTACGGTAGCTAAGTGATGTCTTCGTACAAAGCATATGATGCGATTAGTTAGGACATTCATGTGATTATGTTGATCATAGTCAAGGGTCATATGGGTGGGTCTAATTAATCACGAAATGACGGGTAGAATTTGACTAGTACTTATGATATGTTGATCATAGCCAAGGTCATAAGTGACTAGGGGTAAAAACCATATCGGGAATTTCAAGAGTTGAAATTTGCAATGAGATTGCATACCATCTATGTGATAGTTGGATCTCGATCTCACTGTGAGTAAGTGTTACTTCCAGGAAAATTATTCCTGGCTAGTTTTCTTTTCAGGTTTTGAAAGAAAATTTGATTAAAAGCAGTGGGAGACATAGATTAGATAAAATAATAACCAATCTAATTGTTTGCTGGAGCATTTCGCTAAGTGTATCCTTTTCTCTCTCCGAATGGCAATTACAGATGTCAGGACTTAAGCTTCTACTTAAGAAAAATAAACTAACAGGACCAAATTATAAAGAATGGTTGAGGAACTTGAACATTGCACTTTCATATGATAAGGTATCATATGTTCTCAATACCGAAGCCCCACCCGTCCCAGGACCTGAATCATCTGTCGCGGATAGGGAGATCGAAAAACTTGGGAGAATGACTGCAACACGGCCAAGTGCCTCGCGCTCAGCTTCTATGGACAATGTCCATCAGAAGCAACACGAGAATATGGATGTGCAATCCATCTTTCTTCACACAAAGGAGTTGTATGTAGAGCAATCTCGTACTTTGAGATACGAGGCATCTAGAAAGCTGTTTCAGATGCGAATAGGCCGCTGGTGCATCAGTTGGAGACCATGTTTTGAAAATGATTGGTCTTATTGAAGAACTTGAGGGACTGGGATGGACTATGGATAATGAGCAATATACGGATATTGTTCTGCAGTCTCTCCCCCCTGCCTTTGCTCCGTTCATAGTAAATTTCAATATGAATGGTTTGGAGAAATCATTGCCTGAACTTCTCAATATGTTGAGAAGTGCAGGGAACACGTTGAAAACGCAAGGACTCCTGCTCTGCTTGCTGGGCCATCTTCCTCTTCATTCCCAAAAGCTAAGGCCAAGGGAAAGAAAAAGAAGAAGTCCATCAAACAGAAAGGTGTTGTTAGAAAGGCGAAGGGGAAAGACAAAGCCGGGGCTGTGGGAAGTGGAAAAGGAGAATGTTTTTACTTTAAAAAGTCAGGACACTGGAAACGCAACTGTGCTGAATATCTTGCTGATCTCAAGAAGAAGAAGCATGCTGATGCTTCCACTTCAGGTGTGTTTGTAACTGAAAACTGTTTTTCTTTAAACTCTACATCCTGGGTATTGGATACCGGTTCTGGTTCTCACATCTGCAATTGTATGCAGAGATTGAGAAATAGTAGAGTTTTAAAGGTAGGAGATCATACTCTGCGGGTTGGAAATGGTTCCAATATACATGTTGTATCCGTGGGAGAGTATCATCTAGGGTTGCCTTCAGGAAGTATTTTGGTTTTGAACCCGTGTTATTTTGTACCAAGTATGTTATGTAATATAATATCCGTTTCTTTGTTGGACAATGAAGGATATCATTTTATGTTGCAAAATAATGTTATGAACATTAACCTGAATCAAGAGTTGATTGGGTTTGGTACACTAAATAACGGTATTTACATCCTGAACCAACACACAGTTTTCAATATACAACATACTAGTAAAAGAAAGTTTTCAGATATAAATGAAGCTTTTCTTTAGCATTGTAGACTTGGTCATATTAACGAAACAAGACTAAACAAGCTACATAAAGATGGATATTTGAATCCGTTTGAATATAAATCTTATGCGACTTGCCAGTCTTGTATCAAAGGTAAAATGACCAAAACTCCGTTTAGTGGACACGGAGAGAGAGCTGGTGAACTCTTAGGCCTCATATATAGTGATGTATGCGGACCAATGTCTACACTTGCAAGAGGTGGTTTTTCATACTTCATCATTTTTACTGATGATTTCTCAAGATTCGGACACGTGTTTTTGATAAAGCACAAATCTGATGCTTTTGAGAAATTCAAGGAGTATAAACTTGAAGTAGAGAAGCAAACAGGCTTGAGTATCAAGAAACTTCGATCGGATCGAGGTGGAGAGTATTTAAGTACAGAGTTTCTAGACTTCTTAAAAGAGAATGGGATTCTCTCTCAGCTCACTCCTCCTTACACACCGCAGCACAATGGTGTGTCAGAACGGAGGAATCGTACCCTATTGGATATGGTACGATCCATGATGTGTGATGCTGAGTTACCATTTTCTTTTTGGGGACATGCATTGGAGACAGCGATGTATCTATTGAGCAGGGTTCCAACCAAGACCGTGTCTACCACTCCATATGAGATGTGGAATGGAAAGAGACCATCTCTTAAAAGGTTTAGGATTTGGGGTTGTCCGGCTTTTGTTAAAAAGCAGAATCCAGACAAACTCGAGACACGATCGGTCATGTGTAAATTTGTGGGGTATCCAAAACATTCGTATGGATATCTATTCTACCACAAAGAGGAACAAAAGGTGTTTGTTGCTCAGCATGCCACATTTTTGGAAAATGAGTTCTTTACGGAAAGTACTAATGGAAATGTGGTAGAACTAGAAGAGGTTCTAGAGACACAAATTACTCAGGAGGAATTGGTTGAAACTGATGTTGCAGTAGAACTTCAAGAACCTCAGCCGCTCAGGAGGTCTAGTAGAACTTCTCACCCACCAGAAAGATACTATGGGTTTCTCATAGATGGTGATAGAGAAGATTGCATCATGGATGATGATGACCCTACTAGTTTTCAGCAAGCTATCACGAGTGGTGACTCAGTGAAATGGCTGGAAGCAATGAGATCCGAAATGGAGTCAATGTACACCAACAAAGTATGGACTTTGGACGTTGCGCCTCCTGGGATAAAACCCGTTGGGTGCAAATGGATCTTTAAGAGAAAGATTGGTGTAGATGGACAGGTGGAGACCTATAAAGCAAGGCTTGTAGCGAAAGGTTTTCGTCAAAGACCAGGCTTGGACTATGATGAAAATTTCTCTCCAGTAGCAATGCTTAAATCCATTAGGATCCTACTTGCTATTGCTGCTCACTATGATTATGAAATTTGGCAGATGGACGTGACAACTGCATTTCTAAATGGTGATTTAGAAGAATGCGTTTTTATGGATCAGCCAGAGGGCTTCATTGATAGTGGGAGCAGCGGGAAAGCATGTAGATTGCTTAAATCCATTTATGGATTAAAGCAGGCCTCAAGGAGCTAGAACATCTGCTTTGATGATACAATCAAAGAGTTTGATTTTGTCAGAAATGAAGATGAACCATGTATTTATAAGAAGATTGTAGGGAGTACTGTCACATTCCTCGTATTGTACGTAGATGACATTCTCCTGATAGGAAATGATGTTCCTATGCCGCAATCGGTCAAACTATTCTTATCACAAAGGTTCTCCATGAAGGACCTGGGTGATGCCTCGCGCATTTTGGGCATTAGGATCTATAGAGATAGATCCAAGAGGTTATTGGGACTGTCCCAATCAAAATACATAGACACCATTCTAAAGAGGTTTAGTATGGAAGATTCCAAGCATGGTGCCTTGCCTGCTAGTCATGGAATCACTCTCTCTAAAGACTTCTGTCCGAAGACTGATGAAGAGAGAGCTCGCATGAGCGTTATACCCTACGCTTCAGCCGTGGGATCTATAATGTATGCGATGTTGTGTACTCGCCCTGATGTGGCTTATGCACTGGCTGTAGTAAGCAGGTATCAATCCAACCCAGGGGAGAAACATTGGATAGCAGTGAAGAACATTCTTAAGTACTTACGAAGGACTAAAGAATTGTTCTTGGTGTATGGTAATGGGGATCTCCAGATGGAGGCCTTTACCGATTCAAGCTTCCAAAGTGACAAGGATGACAGTAAATCAATCTCAGGGTTTGTATTTACCCTAAATGGAGGAGCGGTTAGTTGGAAGAGTTCCAAACAGGACACCGTTGCAGACTCCACGATGGAAGCTGAGTATATTGCTGCAAGTGATGCTGCTAAGGAAGCCGTCTGGATGAAGAAGTTCATTGCGGAACTAGGAGTAGTTCCAACCATTGTTGATCCAATACCATTGTATTGCGATAATAATGGAGCTATAGCATTGGCAAAAGAACCAAGGTCCCATCAGAAATCCAGACACATCCTAAGGAGATATCATCTGATCCGGGAGATAGTTGATCGCCAGGAGATCGAGATTCGGAGAGTAGATACAAAGGATAACACAGCGGATCCATTCACCAAGGCACTTCCACAGCCTCAGCATGAGCGACTGTTTGAAATGTTGGGTATGAGATACGCCAATAACTGGCCTTAGTGCAAGTGGGAGATTGTTAGTAATATGTATACCATAAAGGCCATTATATGGATAGTGGAAACTTGGACATATTATCTATGGAGATAGATGAATTTCTTGCTCAAAATGATAGTACGCTATCTGGTTTACTTTATCTGTACATGTAGATTTAATCATTTACACATGTTGATAAAGCCCAAAGGATATTTGCTTGACTACTGTGATTATGATGCGGATCATACTAGTGGGGCACATATAGTCTATAAGCATATCCTTGAACTGTTCCTAGTCGAGGGTGTATCGAGAAAGGGCATCGATATTCCAGAGTAGACTAGCGTATACTATTCTTGTCCCATATGATGGGCGATGGATGATCCCATATCCATCTGGTGAGGAGACACCAAAGATTGTATGCGGGTGCTCAGTGAAGACTGGGTACACTGAACGGACTCGCCGAGAACTCCTATGTGGTATTATATCTATCGTCGGATAGCAGTTCTCAGGGAACACTGGTACAGGTTAGTCTGTAGACCCGAGATCGTCATAGAGTCTTGTGTGTCCTCCCACTATACTTTGATCTCCACCCTACCATGGCTCTACTGAGTCATGCAAACAGGTGGTCTTTGGGTACAGTCTCGAGGCGCATGGAGGCAATGAGCGATAGGAGGGGTTTCGTCTCTCCCGGTATTGGGAGTTGATGTTGTGCTATGCTCGATTGGCTATAACATGAAGTCCCTGGCCAGGGCTGCTGAGATTTACTGATAAGAGTTATCAGTAGTTTCTCGATCTGTTATGAGCCATACACCAGCATGACTTATTGAGTTACTGGGGTCGACGATACCATCCCTAGACTCGATATGCAGCATATCTGACGAAGAGACCGGACTGTACGGTAAGTGTTGCCAGTTGGCTCGACGGGAGTTTTTACAGCTTCGCTGGTTTTCTTCTGATCGTTTCAATACCCGGGTGGCCGTTATGTTTAGCTGACCTCTTGCGGCTTGTAGATGTTTGATATGATCATCATCTACTGCTGGCGTATTGACGAGTCTTAGAGTCCCACAATGAAGTTTCCTGGCTCAGGCAAAAAGGTGTGGTGTGCATATGAGATATGCGCGGGACCCGATTAAATATGGTTATGTGATAACGTATATTAATCGGGCATTTTCTATTTGTCCGATCGTATGAGATATGACCGGTTTGCTAAATCAAGTGTTGATTTAACTAATTACATTTAGATAAATTCTTTAAGTAAATCCTTTTGTATGCATGCATGTATGCACATGATGATGTGCATGGACACATACATGCATACATAGTATCATGGTTGTTGATACAAGAATGATGGCAATATAAGACTTATATTGAAGCTTTTAATTTGTATTTATCATTTTAAGTTAATGTAAAGAATATCCACTCATGCTCCTTTATTCTTTAGTGGGTAAGGTTTACTTAACTTAATGAAAAGAATTTCCACCCATGCTTAATTCTTTAGGAAAAGAATTTCCACTCACAGTTATGGTGGTAATGGAATAATGGTGATTATTCCTTTCTAATCACTATAAATAGCTTCATATGTGATATGAAACAAGATGCACACAACAAAGGAAAAATTGTGAGTAAGGGTGTGAAGAATACAAGTTATCATATGTGATATGATAAAAGCTCAAGCCACCATTATCTTCTTCTTCCTCTCTTGATTTCTCTCTTGAGTGAAGATTGACAAAAGAAAGGATTTCAATTGAAAAACATAAACCACATCATCATACTACACACATCTAGCCGATTTGTGTAGGGTGTTTACTCTACTTCGTTTGCGAAACAAGTAAGGTAACGAGCTTTGGGCAAAGGGACTTCGGGTGGATCATCGTGGACAAGGAAGGCTTCTATCGATCCGTTCCAAACTCTCATAGTGCCAAGGAGTCACCGAGGGAGATCTACAAAGGTTGTAATCTTTCCTCTTAGTGATAGTTTTACATTTGCATGTGATGCTTATTTGTATGAATCCCTAAAACTTCTAGTTTCGATTCTTGTCGGGTTAACTTAGCACCTCTAAAATTTTGATTATGGCATGTGTGATGCTACCGAACCCTTGACGAGGTGCTAGGCCAGCCCAACAATTGTGGGGCGAGCGTCCGACATGTGGACTGCCGTCACTGCCTGTTTGTGTTATTCTTTTGGGGCACGACCTGGTTGCGGTCGATGTACCCGTTGTATGTATATTTTACTTTCTGTACTAGGATTACCCTGCGGTGGGGTGCACGGATAGCCGGGTTCTAGAGGGCAACAAGCCCGCATCTCATGGCATTGGGACGGAGGGGGCTTCACTCTAGAATTGGCGGGCTATTCGCCGCACTCGTAGGGGGTACAGGTTGACCCAGGAGGGGTGCCCAAGTTACCGGATTCCGTGAAGTGCTGGGTGGTCCATTCACGGCGCTGAAGGGGGCTGCCTCGCTTTAGGTTTTGGCGGGTAACTTGCCGCGCCCGTAGGGGTCTAGGATTTCATTACACAGGCTATCCACACGATCAGGGGAACGTCGGGTTTCAGTTGTGGCTCTGTGAAACCCGGGGATCCCAGATATCTGTATTGTTCTGTGATGCTGTACATTTCTGTGATGTTGCATTCTTATCACGCCTTGAGCGAATATAATATATTGGTATATATATTAGTAGATGTTGTAAATGTTTTACATCCGCGCTAGTCCAGTCCCCGCTCTGTCGTTAGTTAGCTAACCTAACGGGTAATGACGGGACCCAGTGGCGGATGCGGATGGCATATACGTACATCAGTATATTTTCGATCTTTGTGGTTTGATCAATTGATGGGACTGCGTTGATTCGGATCAATGCAAGTTAAAACAAACCTATTCTGATGTTGTTGGAACACTTTTCAAAAAGCTGTTATTGCAAGGACGTTCACTTTTGTTTTGCATCGTGGTATTCATTTGGAATATCCTGCTCCTCAGTCGACGAGGCAAGGGCCGAGATCCCTTCACCGGGAGTGACCCCTTGGATAGAAGTTTGCGTCAGGGCATTAACTTCACTATAGCCGATTACTTTTGCTTTGCATCGCGGTATTCATTTGGAATATCCTGCACCCCATTCTACGGGGAAAGAGCCGAGATCCCTTCACCGGGAGTGACCTCTTTAGTAAAGGTTTTCGTCACTATATTTTCTAAAAAGCTATCCGTTCCTTCCACGATATCAAGTTCATTACGTTAAAGGTTTTCGCCAGAAACCATTCGTAGCCCTCCGTCGTTTCAGACGGGTAGCACGTAGTATTCATGCTATGTTTGTTGGCCTTCGTCAAGGCATAGTGTATGGTAGCTGCTCTTTGCCTTTCTGCAGCATAGATAGATGCGTTGGTTTGGGACAGTCGTATAGCCTTGTTGGCCTTCGTCAAGGGCTTGTGCGGGTGGGTTCAAATTAACCTGGACAATGACGGGTGGAACTTGACATGTGACTTATGATTTGTTGACCTTCGTCAAGGTCATAAGAGCATGGGGCAGAAATCACATCGGGAGTTTCAAAAGAACTGAAACTTGCCAGATATGCGCATACCTTCTGGAGTGTGATAGCGTGAGCGGATTCCGTCACGTTATCATGCGATGAGAGTTGGATCCCGATTCCCACTGATGAGTTAGTTTACTCCTCGGATGACCCCGACTAATTCTTCTTTCAGGTTTGGAGGAGAGTTTGAGGTACAGTGGGAGGTTTCCTGATTAGATAAATTGGTAACCATTCTGATCTAGGTTAGAGTGCACGCTGAGTGTTTCTTTTCTCTCTCTCTGTGGCAGCGACCATTGACCCGACCCTAGACTATGACTCAGTGACCAAGTTGACCGAACCTTCTTAAACACTGGCTTTTGGATTGTCAGAGTTGCAAACCTCATTGCCACTCCTACTTTTATCCCTTTTCTCCAGGACACCCCGTATTACTACGAACGTCCACTTCCATTGGACAAAACCATCGTATGGTTAGATACGAACTCGAAGGAATTCGAGGATGGTTTCCGGTTCTGGAGAAAACGGATAGGATTATTCAGTTGTCTTTTCCCTTTTACCTTCTCTCAAGTTGTGAGTACTCCTTGGTTTAGGAGATAGTACACCTATTACGCAAATTGGATAGTCTTCTTCCAAACCTTAGGCTGGTGCCGAACAGTGGGGAATGAAGAAAACCAATTAGCATAACGATGGTGTGCAGAAGGTATTAAGTTAAGACAAAGTAAGGGATTAGTAAGAGGGCAAAGTAAATTGCGACTGATATTCACGACCAAACCAAGTATTTCTTCACGAATCCTAAATCACCTTTGCCAGGACACTCCGTATCACTACGAAGATCCACAGTTTATTGGATACGCCATCATATGGTTATATACGAACTCGAAAGGAACTTGTTCCAGTTCGGGGATGGATTCTGGTCCAGGAGAAATAGGAATAAGGTTTATTCGGTTGTCTTTTATCTTCACCTTCTCTCGCATTGCGAGTGCTCCTAGGACTAGGACAGTACACCCATTATGCTTATTGGATAGTCTTCTTCCAAACCATAGGCTGGTGCCGAACGGTAGGGAAGGAAGAAAACAATTTGGCGTAAGGGGTGTGCAGAAGGTAATGACTAAAGACATATAAAGGGATTTGGAGAGGTGGCAAAGAATTATACGGTTATAGTTGTGAATCTGGATAATGGTAGTGGCATTACTAGGAATACCAGGATACCCCATCGAAACATTTCAATGTTTCAGTTCAACTATGTACTGTTAAAAGAAAACTGATTTCCCGATTAGACACTTGCTCCAGGGTATGTATTTACCAGGTTGATTCTCACATCTGTATGGTTTTACAGATGATGAGTGGGAGTAAGTTATTGGGAATTGGGTGATCATCCTCATTATATCGAGATTCGTTGTAATCGGTGATATTTGAGGAGATCACCTGGGCTGTTTGCCGGTCGGCAAATATTTGGTTTTGAATATCCGCTGTTGTGCACCAATTTCAAATTAATATATCTGTACGTCTATTTTCATAGTGTGAGATATACCTTTTGATATTATGTCGATGACATTTACCTATATCAGTGGATGGTTAGGTAAGGAGCATTAAACAGCGGTGTAATTCTTCTTAACCATAAGTACAGTTTTCAACCTACGACACACAGTGAAAGAGTTTTTAGACTCAGCGGACTTATACAGAGTATTGTATGTTGTCCAGTGTCCATTAGGACAGAGGGGTTGGTCCTCATACTATATTCTGTTTACTTTTAACTTCTCTAGTTCTTAGACATGTGTTTCGTAGAAATATAGGGTCTAAGTTTTGAGGAGTTATAGGTATTTGAATAGAGTAGAGAACCAGGTGTAGCAAGTATCGGGATTCTTCAAAGTGATCGAAGATGTAGATACTTGTGTATGGTATTCAGTTGATAGTAATGATAAAGAGAAATTGCTTCTCTTTCAGGTTACTCATAATTGGAAGCATTCCTAAGTTGAGTAACGCTGATCGGCCTCCTTCCATTTAGTTGACATGCACTGGAGATAGCTGCATGATTTGAATCTGGTTCAATTAAATCAGTGCCTCTGGTTCTATATTGGATATAGAACAGTTCATATCTTAACGATATTAAGGTACGGGGAGTTGTCCGGCTTATGATTAAAACCAGACACTGGACAACTCAAGGCACGTTTCTGTAATGGCTGTTTGTAGGTTGACCCAGGCTATGACGAGGGTTGACTTTCTACCATCTGGGAGATCAATAGTAATATTGTTCTAGACTCACCACAATTTTAATAAAAATGGTTATTTCCAAAAACAGTAGTGGGGGTATGGTAGAACTGGAAGTGATTCCAGTACCGCAAACGATTACTGAAGATTTGATAAGGAACCTAAAGATTCAATCTGGCTTGACATTCCATTGGCCACTCCGCAGATAAGGTGGGTAACTTCAGGCACCCGAGAGGTGCTCCGGTAGCCTCAAGGACGGTGACAGGGAAGTTCTTGTTTACCCACACTTGCCATTGCTGTTGTTCCAGGCTGCGAGACCCGGTAGGAGGATGAGTATAGCGTCGTTCTAAACTAGCTTTAGAAGTGCACGTCTATATGACTCTGCCAGAGGGTTGTCGTAGTCAGTGGGAGCAGCGGAAGCATTGGTGGACATCAGGCTTATGTCTATTTATAGACTAAAGCAGATATAGCGGAGATAGATCATCTATTTCTGATGTGACAGTCATGGGTTTGACGTCATCAGAATAGGGGATGGATCTGTTGAGAAGGTAGTAGGGTGTGATATCCGGGTTTTGGATGACATACACAAAGTAGGAAGTGATATTCCTATACTACGATCGATTATACTTTGGTCGTCACACAGTGTTTTCTCCACATGGGACTTGGACATTATATCAAACATACTGGTTACTCGATCTATGGTTTTAAATCTAGATTTGGGTGGTTTCCCAATCAGGGTACTTTGACAGCATTCTAAGAGTATTTAGAATGGACGACTCCTGGCACGGTAGTGTACCTGCAGGTGATGGAGTCACCCTCTCTAAAGGTGTCTTATAGACTAAAGGGGAGAGGGATGCGCATGATTGGCAGATCACTTGCTCAGGCAATTGAGTCAATCATGAGATGTCAGGTACCACACCAGATGTTGTTCTTGCACTAGATGCAATAAGTTGACATTAATCCAATCCTGGAGAAACAGTCGGAAGCAGTTTTAGAACATAAGTGGATGTTCTAGGGATATGATAACGACAGACTCATTTGGGAGACAATTATCATACCAGGCTTCCAAGGTGATGTGGATGACAAGGAGGTTGTCAGAGTTATATTTTTCCTTCTGACGAGGGGCAGTATTTTGGACAGGTGGTCCAAGGCAATACTGAGGGTGGCATGGCGCAGGATACTGATTAAGTTCAGTTGACGATACAGTCTAAGAAGTTTGGATTTGGAGTTCATTTATGAGCTCGGTCCCATCAGACATCCAGACACTCTAAGACAGGTATTGCTCATTTCAGGAGATGGCTTTCTCCGCGAACTTGAGATATAGAGAGACATAGAAAGAAACATCTAGGCGGATCCACTCACTGAGGCTATTCCTCGACCGCAATAGTTTCACAAACGGGATTTGTGAGACTGACTAGTAGAGGAGTTGGGTGTTCGGTATCACACGGGCTGTGAGTATGCGACATCGCAATAATTAGCCTTGAGTGCAAGTGGGAGATTGTTGGAGATAGTGCCCTTAGAGTCAATTATTGGATCACAGGCACGTGATTGCAATGATTGAGGGGAGGACATGTCCCTGTAGGACAGTCTTACTCAAGATGATAGTACGCTATCTGGTTTACCTTTATCATCGTGTACTGCTTTAGGTGACATGACATGTCGCTATTGCACGTTGATAGAGCCCCTAGGATTCTTGCTTGACTGCCAGCAGTATGAGGGCGATCATATAAGTGAGAGCTGGAGTCTATAAGCACATCCTTAAAAGGTCCCTAGTCATAGGAGTTTCGAGACAGGGCATCGATTCTCCAGAGTAGACTAGTGTATACAGTCGAGACCCCGACGAGGGGCGGTGGCCGGTCTCACAAGCCACTGGTGTCAGTTGGATCACCTAAGATGTATACAGGTGCTCATTGGGTTATGAGTACACCGGACAGGACTCGCCGGGAACATGCTAGTTGGTCTTATACCTGACGTCAGATAGCAGTTCCAAGGTGACATGTGTACAGGTTAGTTCATCGACCTGGGGATCGTCATTTGTCTCGTGTGAGTTCCCACTGTGCTTTGATTACTACCCTACCACGGCTCAAAGGAGTCGTGCAAACAGGTTTTAGTTGGGTACAGTCCCGAGCCACATGGAGTCAGTGAGCGGATCTTCAGAGGTTCGTCTCTCCCGGTATTGGGGGTGAGGTCGCGCTGTGTCTAGGAGAGCCATTATACGAAGTCCTTGGCCAAGGCAGGAGATTTACTGGTAGGTATTCCAGTAGTATCTCAAGGTGTTCTGGGCTACACTCCGACACGACTTGTACCGCTTTTGGGGGTCAGACTTTTACCAACCCCCTAGGCCCGACATGCGATGCTCATAGACGAACGGACCGGACTGTACGGATATTGTCACTGACAGGCTCAGTAGGGTGTCAGGATGAGTTCGCTCATGGACGTCCCTTTTGGTCAATAGCTGGTGGCCCGTCACGTATTGGCTTATACCTCTGACGTGCTAGTGGTTAAATCCACAGCCATAGTATTGGCGAGTCTTTAGAGTCCACCACACTTTCAGTTACTCAAGCTTTCGGGCGAAACGCTGTAGAGGCCGTATGGAGATATGGCAGGGTCCGATCAGATACGTGCGGTATTGCACGGATCAGGATCGGACGGTTAGGACTAGAGGCTGTATAGATATATGGCAAGGTTCGATCGGATACGTGCGGTATTGCACGGATCAGGATCGAACAGATTTTACTAGCCGGCTTTGGTTTAAGCCGGATCCTAGTATAGTACAGTGTAGATTTTGTCTCTTTGTATTTGTATCCGGTCGGAATACAGATGCGGGTGCGTATGCACTGTATCGGGGTTTTTCCTGTAATTTATTATGGGACCAGTTTTCTGGAGTTGCCAGTTTGCATTCCGTTCCGGCCGGTTTTCCTTTGTTCTTTCCCGGCCGGACTTTTCCGATGGAGGGACTAATTTGCAATTGTGCAAATTGGTATTTGTGGAGGGGTTTTCTTGCAATTGTGGGGCTTCATGATGGTTCATAATCATGAGATGCTTTCTTAGTCTTTTCCTTTGCTTTTTGTGATGAGAAAGGATTAGATATTGATTTGAGTTTTGTTATCATGATGCTTGGATGTGGTCACCCTCCACCTTTTACTACACTCACCTCCCTCTTGTATTATGTTTTCACTCCACCAACATTCCAAAAGAGATATGGCCGGCCACAATTTGATGAGAGGAAGAGAGAGTTTCATTTTGCATGTGGCATTATTCTTCATCTCATATTCTTCTTGCTAGAAAATTGAAAGCACCAATTTTCCTAACCTCCTCCTCCATCCTCCATGGCAACATAAACCTCAAATGAGTCATAGCCTCTACACTACATTCTACAGCAAATCTTGGACGCGTCGGCCAGCCAACTTCACGCCCGAGTTGCCTCGGTATTGAGGTGGGAGCCCGTAAAAGATGCAGGCGATGTGGTGCCCTTCCGGCGAGGAGGCGACGACCGAACATTCCGCAGGAGATCGGGACGACGACGAGAAGACCGGAGGACTCGGATCACTCGGTATATCTCTAACCCGTCTTGTAGTTAGCTAGAACTAGTTTAATGGTCCGATCCGGGTGTTTAGTGCGCGGTGGTGCCGGTTTGCTAAGTTCGCAAAATTAATGTTTATCACCGCTTCCGCATTTGGCCGTCGGATTGACGGCCGGGGCGCCGCCGTGCACTTACAGGTCCGATCCGGGTGTTTAGTGCGCGGTGGTGCCGGTTTGCTATGTTTGCAAAATTAAAGTTTATCACCGCTTCCGCATTTGGCCGTCGGATTGACGGTCGGGGCGTCGCCGTGCACTTACAAAGAAAGGATATAATTTTGTATTGTTAGATAATGTTTTGAACATTTCCTATATCAATAGTTGATCGGTTCAGGCACGTTATCTAAAAGCATTGACGTTCTAAATCAAACTACAGTTCTTAGTATAAGGAACACACACAAGAGGAAGAGTTCAGAAATGAATGAATCCTTCTTGAGGCATTGTAGACTAGGTCATATCAATGCGACCCGACTGGCTGAAGTTACATATAGATGCATATTTAAATTAGTTTGAATTTACATCTTGTGAAACTTGCCGGTCATGTCACAAAGATAAGATGACCACAGCTCTGTTTGTTGGAAACCGAGAAAGAGTTAGTGGACTTTTGGGATTGATACATACTGATGTATGAAAGTCTCCTGTCTACACATGCCAAGACCGGTTCTTTGTACTTTATTACATTCTCTGATAATCTCTCAAGATTCAGACATATGTTTCTGTTGAAACACAGGTCCGAACCTTTTGAGATATTCACAGAATATAAATTAGAAGTAGAGAACCAAAATACGGGTATAAGTATTATGTCCTTTGATGAGATCAAGGAGGAGAATACTTGAGCACGGGATTTCTGGACTATTCTAAAGGAGAATGAGATTCTCTCTCAGCATTACTCCTCCATATACACCATAGCACGATGGTATATCGGGGCGGAGCAATAGCACCTTATGTGATATGGTGTGCTCTATGATGAGTACTACTGAGTTGCCTATTTCCTTTTGGGAGTTATGCACTTGAGAAGCTGCATACCTATTGAATAGGGTTCAAATCAAATCAGTTGCCTACCAATTCATATGTGATATGGAAAGGGAAGAGCCCATATCTTAAGCTTGTTAAGATTTGGGGTTGTCCGGCCTATGTTTAAAAGCAAAATCCGGACAAGCTCGAGGTAAGGTCTGTTATGTAGAACTGGAAAGGTTCCAGCTATACAAACTGCAGTTGATGATTTGGTAGAACCAAAGGATTCAATAGTTTCCAACGAACCTCAGCCTCTCCGCCGATCTAGTAGGGTTCGTCACCCACCTGAGAGATACTTCGGTTTCTCTATGACAGTGGGAGTGAGGATTGCATCATGAGATGATGTCCCAACTAGTTTCGAGCTGGCCATCAGGAGTGGGACTCTGTAAGAATGGCTGAATGCTTAGCAATCTGAGATGGAATCCTTATACACCGACAAAGTATGGACTTTGGTTGCTTTATCTGAAGGGTTAAATCCCCATCAGGAGCAAGTATATCTTGAGAAGATTACTTGGTGTACATGGAAAATTTGATACTTTCAAAGCTAGACTTGTTAAAGGTTTGCATCATAGACCAGGTATGGATTATGTTGAAACCTTTTCTAAGGATCTATGCTTAAGTCCATCCAGATCCTACTTGCCACGGCTATATACCATGACTACGATATCTGGTGGTTGGGTGTCATGACTGCTTTTCTAAGTGATATTTTAGAAGAGAGCGTCTATAAGTACACAGCCAGAGGGCTTCGTAGACAGTGGGAGCAGCGGAAACGTGTGCAAGATGTTTTATATGATAAAACAGGTATCGCGGAGTTGGAACATCTGTTTTGATGTGGTAGTCAAAGAGTTTGACTTCATCAAAATGGTAGATGAACCTTGTATATACAAAAAGGGTAGTAGGGAGTATGGTGGTGATCCTCGTAAAGTCCATCCAGATCCTACTTGCCACGGCTATATACCATGACTACGATATCTGGTGGTTGGGTGTCATGACTGCTTTTCTAAGTGATATTTTAGAAGAGAGCGTCTATAAGTACACAGCCAGAGGGCTTCGTAGACAGTGGGAGCAGCGGAAACGTGTGCAAGATGTTTTATATGATAAAACAGGTATCGCGGAGTTGGAACATCTGTTTTGATGTGGTAGTCAAAGAGTTTGACTTCATCAAAATGGTAGATGAACCTTGTATATACAAAAAGGGTAGTAGGGAGTATGGTGGTGATCCTCGTAGAGTACGTGGATGACATACTCTTGATAGGGAAGGAGTTTCCTATGCTACGCTCGGTCAATCTCCGCTTATCACAAGGATTCTCCATATAGGATCAAAATGATACCTCCTAAATCCTGGGTTTTGGATCTATGAGATAGATCTAATTGGATGTTAGGATACTCACTAGTTGTAGTGAGATAATATCAATCGATCCTGGGGAGAATCACTGGAAAGGTTCCAGGATGATAAGAACGACTGAATGTCAGTCGCAGGCATTGTCTACACCCTCAGTGGAAGGACGGTATGTTGGAAGAGTTCCAAGCTAGATACCGTGACATACTAGACGATTAAAGGCAAGATACATCGTTACCAAGGATGCTACCAAAGAGGCAGTCTGGATATATATAAGTTCATAAGATGAACTTCGTTCCTACCATTGTGTGACAATGGAGTTGTGGCTTATGCCAAGGAACCCCCGTCCCATCAGAAATCCAGATATAATTCTTAAGCAGTATCACCTGATCATGGAGATGGTTGATCTCCAGGGAGATCGAGATTAGGAGAGTAGACACAGAGGACAACAGCGTGGATCCATTCACGAAGGCCATTCTCCCAGTAGAGACTTTTATGGGATGGTTGAGTATGAGATACTTCAACCGCAGCTAATTGTTGGGTATGTGATACCACGACAGATGGCCCTAGTGCAAGTGGGAGATTGTTAGTTATATGTATGCCCTAGAGGCCATTACTGTACATACGATGTATATTGTAGTGGTTGCTAGGACATATATAGGGAGGACTTTCTTGCTCGACATGATAGTAAGCAATCTGGTTGTTCTTTATCTTAACATGTACTCTGATTGTCTCTGTATTACATGTTGATAAAGCCCTTAGGATATGTACTCGACTACTGGGATTATGATGAGATCATACTAGTGGGGCCACGGTAGTCGACGAGTACATCCTATAACTGTTCCTAGTCGAGGGTGTATCGAGACAGGGCATTGATACACCAGAGTAGACTAGCGTATACGCATCTTGACCCATATGATGGGCGATGGATGATCCCATATCCATTGATGTTTGACATCAAGGATGGTGTACGGGTGCTCAGTGGAGACTGGGTACACTGGACGGACTCGCCGAGAACTCCCAGATGGTATTATACCATACGTCAGATGGCAGTTCTCCGGTGACACTGGTACAGAGTAGTCTGTTGACCCGAGATCGTCATAGAGTCTTGTGTGATTCCCACTGTGCTTTGATTTCCATCATACCACGTCCAAGAGGGCGTGCAAAAAGGTGGCTTTTGGGTACAGTCCCGAATCACATGGAGGCAATGAGCGATAGGAGGGGATTCGTCTCTCCCGGTATAGGGAGTTGATGTTGTGCTGTGTTCGATTGGCTATAACCGGAAATCCCTGGCCAGGGTTGCTGAGATTTACTGGTAAGTGTTATCAGTGGTTTCTCGAAATGTTATAGACCTCATATCGACACGACTTATCGAGCTACTGGGGTCTGACGTTTACCACCCCTAGGCGAGATATGCAACATATCAGACGACGAGACCGGACTGTACGGGAGTGTTACTGTTTGGATTCATAGGAGAATGTACAGGCTTGCTTGTTGATCTTCTGAGTGCTCAATACCTGGGTAGCTGTTACGTTTAGCTGACCGCTTGCAGCTTGTGGGTGTTTGATATGATCATCACCTACTGCCGGCGTATTGACGATTCTTTAGAGTCCTACACAGAGGTTTCTTGACTCAGGCAAAACGGAGTAGGGGCACATATGTGATATGTGCGGGACCGAGGATAATACGATATGAGATACCGTATTCTATTCTCGCGATATTTGATATCAGCCGGGTTATCGGATCAAGTGTTGATTCGATGAATCGGCACAGATAAATATTAGTCGGTTATATGCGATATAGCCGGATTGTCGGATCAAGTGTTGATTCGATAATTTAATGTATAATAATATATATGATATATTAAATTGTATTAACTAATATTTGCTCACTAAAATATTCTTTTTCTCACTCGGGTAATACATTGATATATATGCGATATATGTTAAATGTATTATTTTATTTTGTTACAATAAATATTGTATATGTGATATATGTTAGTTATATGTATGCCCTAGAGGCCATTACTGTACGTAGGATGTATATTGTAGTGGATGCTAGGACATATATAGGGAGGACTTTCTTGCTCGACATGATAGTATGCTATCTGGTTACTCTTTACCTTAACGTGTACTCAGATTGTCTCTCTATTACATGTTGGTAAAGCCCTTAGGATGTGTACTTAACTACCTGGACTATGATGCGGATCATACTAGTAGGGACATGGTAGTCCATAAGTACATCCTTCAAAGTCCCTAGTCGTGGGTGTATCGAGACGGGGCATCGATATACCAGTGTAGACTAGCGTGTACCTTCTCGACCCATACAGATGGGCGATGGATGATCCCATATCCATCGGTGTTTGACATCAGAGATGATATACGGGTGCTCAGTAGAGACTGGGTACACTGGACGGACTTGCCGAGAACTCCTAGATGGTATTATACCTCACGTCAGATGGCAGTTCTCTGGTGACACTGGTACAGAGTAGTCTGTTGACCCGAGATCGTCATAGAGTCTTGTGTGGTTCCCACTGTGCTTTGATTTCCATCTTACCACGTCCAAGAGGGCGTGCAAAACGGTGGTTTTTGGGTACAGTCCCGAGTCACATGGAGGCAATGAGCGATAGGAGGGGATTCGTCTCTCCCGGTATAGGGGGTTGATGTTGCGCTGTGTTCGATTGGCTATAACAGGAAATCTCTGGCCTGGGTTGCTGAGATTTACTGGTAAGTGTTACCAGTAGTTTCTCGAATTGTTATAGACCTCATATCGACACGACTTATCGAGCTATTGGGGTCTGACATTTACCACCCCTAGGCAAGATATGCGACATATCAGACGACGAGACCGGACTGTACGGTAGTGTTACTGGTTGGATTCACTGGAGTGTGAGCGAGCTTGCTCGTCGATCTTCTGATCGCTCAATACCCGGGTGGCCGTTACGTTTAGCAGACCGCTTGCGGCTTGTGGGTGTTTGATATGATCATCACCTGCTGCCGGCGTATTGATGAGTCTTTAGAGTCCTACACAGAGGTTTCCTGGCTCAAGCGAAACGAAATAGGAGCGCATATGAGATATGTGGGGGACCGAGAATAATGTGTGTATGTGATACCGTATTCCATTCTCGCGATGTATGTATCGAATGGTTATATGCGATATAACCTAGTTATCGAATCGAGGGTTGATTCGATAAGCCGATACATTGGATACTAGTCGGTTATATGAGATATGACCGGATCATTGAATCAAGTGTTGATTTAATGATTTAATGTATAATTATATATTTGATATATCACTTTGCATTAACTAGTATTGGTTCACTTTAAATGGATTTTCTCACTTGAATTGTGCAAGTTGTATATGTGATATACTTTTATGCACATGATTGTATCATGTTTGATGATACATGCTTACTTATGTTTGTGTAAAGTTTAAACCTTGGTTAAGTAAATGGTTAGGGTATTGTTTAATTTATTTATTCATTTATTGATTTGTTTATATCATTTTGGCAAAAGGAAAATGGTGGCAAATTTTGTTTCTTTGTTGAAGCTTTGAAAAAGTCCACCATTTTTGTTTCATGCCTAACCTAACCATTCACCTAACTATAGTTTTCTCTCTACACATAACCATGGTTGGTTTATGATAAGTATTCTATTATTCTTTTCTATTGAATTAACTTATCATAAATTCTTCTTCTTCTTCATCTTCTTCTTCCATGAAGAAACTTACTTCATCAATGGTGATTGATGAAAACAAGTGAGAAATCCAATTCTAAAGTCTACCCACTTCCTATTTCTTCATCCTCTACCTCTTGCCAAGTAGTAGAGTGTGTTTTCTTCACAAGTTTCTTGACTTGGTGAAGTTGGAGCTTGATGTTAGTGTATATGCCCTAGAGGCCATTACTGTATCATACTAGTTTGTATATTACTTAATGGAAGCTTGGGATATTCACCTTGTATAAACAATCTTGCTCAATATAGTAGTATGCTACTTGGTTTGTTTCTACTTCAATGTGTACTTGTGTTTATTTCAGTATATCACTTATACGCATTAGTGGAGCCCTTAGGATCTTTGCTTGATTACCAGCGTTGTGATGGTAGTCACACTAGTGGGGGCTGGGTAATCCATAAGCACATCCTTATACAGGTCCCTAGTCGCAGGACTGTCGAGACAGGGCATCGATACTCCGGAGTAGACTAGCGTATGCGCTTCTCATCCCAGTGTGGGAGATGGTCTGTCCCACAGCCATCAGTACGTCGTACTGGAGATAGTATACGGGTGCTCGTTGGGTTACGAGTACACTGGACAGAACTCGTTGGGAACTGACAGGTTGGTATTATACCTATCGTCAGTTATCAGTTCCCAGGTGACATGAGTACAGCTTAGTCCGCTGACTTGACACTGTCACTTCGCCTCGAGTGTGTTCCCACTGTACTTTGATTACTACCCTACCACGGCTCAAAGGAGTCGTGCAAACGGGTAGTAGTTGGGTACAGTCCCGAAGCACTTGGAGGCAGTGACGGTTAGACAGGATTCGTCTCTCCCGGTATTGGGGGTTGGCATCGCGCTGTGTCTAGGAGAGCCATTACACGAGTAGTCCCTGGCCAGGGCAAGCGAGATATACTGGTAGGCTTCCAGTGTTATCTCAGGGTGTTTTAGGCTTCACTCCGACACGACTTGTACCGCTATTAGGGGACTGACGTTTTACCGCCCCCTAGGCCCGACATGCGATGTATTAGACGAACAGACCGGACTGTACGGAGATTGTCACATTCAGACTCAGTAGGAGTTCAGATGGGGTTCACCTCGTCAGCCTTCTTGTCGGCATCTACCTGGGGACCGTTACGTACAGCTAGTGCCACTTGCGGTCTATGGTTAAACCCACTGCCAGCGTAGTGTCGAGTCTTTAGAGTCCCACACAGAGGGATTCGCCTCTGGGCAAAACAGAGTAGAGGTCGCATGGTTTTGCGACAGGGTTCGTTCTCATCCGCGCACTTGTGCACGTTTGGAGTCCGGACGGATATTACTGGCTGGCTCTGGTTTGAGTCAGATACTGGTATATGTTTTGGGGTTGCTTTTATCTCTCAGTATTCATGTTCCTCGGAACAAGAATGCAGGTGTGTATGCACAGTTGTTTGAGGAGGAGGAAAAGGACTTTCATTAGGGTTTCGGAACGGGTGCGTATGCACAGTTGACAGCCGTCTTTTTCCAAACCCTAATGGATTTATGTTATATCAATTAATAATATTAATAAAATGAAATTGTGCCATGGTTGGATTTTGTTGACTAGTTGACCATGGTTGACTTGTTGACCATGGTTGAAGGTTTGACCATCATCATTACAAAAGACAGATGCTTTTTGATTCTAGCAAAATTCATTTAATGTTTGAAATGATAATGGTCATTCCTAAACCTTCCATCAACTATTTCATTTTCATTATTATTATTAATTTGATAATTCTTTTTCTTTTGTGATATGGTTGCAAGAAAGAAAAAGAGAGCTCATTCTATCATTTGGGTTCTCTCTCCTCACTTCATCTTCTTCTTCCTCTAGCAAAAGAAGAATCCTTCTCATGTGTTGAGAATCCCTCTCCTTGAAAGAAAAACACCCCTTAGACACTCTCTACTCACTCTAGGATCAAAGGTTTGGCAAGCTGAAGATTCTAGTTCTCTCAAAGTTCGAGAAAGAGCCCGAAGGTTGAACCCTCAGGTGGATCCATCTTTGACGGAAGAAGGCAACGAGGAAGAACCATCAACCTCTACAAGTTTTCAAGAAGAAGGAGTTCAAGTTAGGTATAACCTTTCATCCGAGTAGCTAACTCTCTTTAGCTTGTTTGCTAGTTTAGTTTAGAAAAGATCCCGACTTTGTTAGTCCATGTTGCCTCATGCGCTAAAAATTTGATTTTTATACCGTTTCCGCCTCCCCGTAAGAACCGGGGGTCGCAACGTGGACTTACAGTGGTATCAGAGCCTAACTAAACTTAAGCTAGCTAGGTAGTGAAGTGTAACGAAGTTCGGAACCGAAAAATCCAAAAACCAAACTTTTCAAAAACCCTAGTTTCTGTTAAATTTTTTTCTGGTCAAAACAAAATTTGTTATATACCAAAAATTATCTCAGGGTTTTTTAAAGATAACCACCAAAAACGAGCCAGAGATCTGACCAAACGACCGCGTTTCCGCGGCCATAGAAAGCTATGTCGCCGCGGATTCGCGGCCGTCTTGTCTCCTCTCTGCCTAGATTTTGGTGCAGTGTATCTCTGTATTGGTTTTAGGATTTTTAAGATATATTATATGTGCCCAGATTTTCCAGAATAGAAATTTGTTTTTGGGGGCCTATAATTCCGTATTTTTTCCGAACTTCACTACACTTTGACTATGATGGTTATATCTGTGATGTTTGTATGTATTGAACGTCGGCTAATCGCTATAAGTCGATTAGTCGGGGTTATACATCTCTGTGATCTGTGTTTGATATTGGAATGTGTATATGAATGTGTTGGACTGTCGCGGGTGAATAGCCGGGGTGGATGTGAGATGAGCTTTTGTTTTTCTTTCATTCATTTGTAACATGTAAATTGATGTAATATTATTATTTGTTTGGCCGCACAACCAGGTCGGGGTTGTAGCCGTCATTGTATAATTCTTTTTACTGTTTTTGCTCCTAGGATAGACCCATGGAGGAGTGCACAAACTGCCGAGTACTTGGCGGGTAGTTTGCCGCACCCGTAGGGGTCTTGGGTGGGGTTTTGGCTATTCACCGCGACCGTGTAATCCGCTTTTCGTTGCAGGCTCGAACGGATTGCGGATTCCTAGTATATCCAATGTATTCATCTGTGATCTGTAATGTCTATCATTGCTATATTTATAACTATTTAGGCGTTGCTTATGTTTTACAGCCGCGCTAGCCCAGCCCCCGCTCTGTCGTTAGTTAAGTAACCTAACGGGTGATGACGGGGCCCCATGGCGAATGCGAATGGCATAAGCGTACGTCATATTTTGGTTGTTTTCTGCAATGGTAGGATTAAATGATGGGACGCATTAAAAGAACTAATGCAAGAATATCACGCATTAAAAGAACTAATGCAAGATAATAAACCAAGTTAACGTCGTTGGAACACTTTCGAAAAACCACTCGGTTCTTTTCAAAACTAACTTTTAAATGCGGAGATTGAGCCACTCCTTCTAAAAGCTATCTCGTTCCATCGATTATATCAAGTTCACTACGTTCACGGTTTCGCCAAAACCATTCGTAGCCCTCCGTCGTTTCGTATGAATATTCAATAGTATTCAAGCTATGTTTATTGACCTTCGTCAAGGCATAGAGATTGGTAGCTGTTGGGTGTTCATATGTAGCATAGATAGATGCGTTGGTTTGGGACAGTCGTATTGCCTTGTTGACCTTCGTCAAGGGTATATACGGGTGGGTTCAAATTAACCTGGAAAATGACGGGCAGAACTTGACATGTGACTTATGATTTGTTGACCTTCGTCAAGGTCATAAGAGCATGGGGCAAAAATCCACATCGGGAGTTTCATAAGTACTGAAACTTGCTAGATTTGCATACCATTTGGAGTGTGGTGATTCTAGTAGGATTCCTTCAGTTTCGTCACGCGATGATATTTGGATCCCGATCCTACTGTGAGTATATGCTACTCCTCGGGAAATTTCTCACTAAACGATCAATGCTATAAACCTAGTAGGTGCCTAGAAAGGTGTTAGCGGGGCTACGCCCCCAGGGAAAAGAGGTTATTTAATTAAGGAACTTCGCGAAAGCGTTGGAAAACCTCCCTCGAAGTACCGACACTGGCCTGGCTGAACGGTTAAGCAAGTATTGTGCGGTGGGATTGATCCCGACTAGTTCTTCCTTTATGGTTTGAGGAGGGATTCGAGAGACAGTGGGAGCCATCCTGTTTAGACAAATTAAAAACCATTCTAAACTTGCAAGAGCATCGTGCTAAAGTGTTTCTTCTCTCCCTCCTAATTGCAGCGACCAATCGACATGACTGGACTTAAGTTACTTCTAGATAAAAACATACTGACAGGGCCAAACTACAAAGATTGGCTCAGGAATGTCAAAATGGCAATCACTTACGACAAGCTGGGGTATCTTCTTACCACCAAATCTCCCCCCGTCCCAGGTCCCACCTCCAGCGTCGCGGATAAGGAAATCCGTAAGACTTGGAAGATTGATTGCGCGAAGGCCAGGTGCCTCGTACTTGCCTCTATGGACAACGAACATCAGAGGAGGCACGAGAATATGGATTTGGAATCCATATTTCTTCATACAAAAGAACTGTATGGAGAGCAGTCTCGTATCGCAAGATACGAAGTGTCGAAGAAGTTATTTTCGGCAAAGTTGGCCGTCAGATCATCGGTAGCGGACCACGTGCTTAAGATGATTGGCTACATTGAGGAGCTCGCGAAACTTGGGACCACGTTGGAAAGTGAACTCTATACGGATTTAATTCTCCAGTCCCTTCCATCCACTTACGCCTAGTTTATACTGAACTTCAACTTACAAGAAAAAGAAGTTGAACTTTCAGAACTCCTCAACATGCTGAGGAGCGCAGAGGGCACCCTACAGAAAGGTAGGGAAACACCCGCTTTGTTTGTAGGAGGATCTTCTTCCTCTAGGTCCAAGGCGAAAGCCAAGGGAAAGAGGAAGAAAGCCCCCGCCAAACCAAGGGGCGGTGTTAGTAAAGTGGGTACGAAGGGAAAAGAAAAGGCAACAATGATAGCGGGGAAGCTTGTGGGTAAAGAAGAATGCTTCTATTGTCATAAAAGTGGACACTGGAAGAAAGATTGCAGGGCTTGGAAAGCCAGGACACAGGAACTGAAGCAGGTTGCGGCTTCAGCTTCAGGTGTGTATGTTATTGAAAACTGTCTATCGATAAACTCTACTTCCTGGGTATTGGATACCGGATCAGGATCTCATATCTGTAATTCTTTGCAGTCGTTGAGAAACCGTAGGTTTTTGAAGGCAGGTGACATGACCCTCAGAGTTGCGAACGGAGCTAGCATGGATGCTAAAGCCGTGGGGGACTATCACCTGGGAATGTCAGATGGGCATGTTTTGGTTTTGCGTAATTGTTTTTTTGTACCCAACGCAACTTGTAATATCATTTCTGTATCTTTGGTTTCTAAAGAAGGTTATGAATTTGCGTTTGTAAGTAATGTTGTAAACATTCACCTTAATCAAGTTCTGATTGGGTCAGGTACACTGAGCAATGGTATATACGTGTTAAACCAACCACAGATTTTCAATGTCCAGAATACACACAAAAGAAAGTCTCCAGATATCAATCAGGCTTTCTTATGGCATTGTAGACTGGGTCACATCAATGAGACACGGTTGACTAAGTTACATAAAGAAGGATACTTGGATCCGTTCGAGTATCAGTCTTATGCCACTTGTGAATCTTGTCTCATGGGAAAGATGACAAAGACTCCGTTCACTGGACACGGAGAAAGAGCGAGCGATCTCTTGGGACTCATACACAGTGACGTGTGTGGTCCAATGTCTACACATGCGCGAAGCGGTTATTCATACTTCATTACTTTCACAGACGATTTCTCTAGGTATGGACATGTCTTCTTAATGAAGCACAAATCCGAGGCCTTTGAGAAATTTCGGGATTACAAGAATGAAGTTGAAAAACAAACAGGCAAAAGTATTAAGATTCTAAGATCGGATCGAGGTGGTGAATACTTAAGTGCCGAGTTCCTGGACTATTTAAAAGAGAATGGAATTCTCTCTCAGCGTACTCCTCCATACACTCCGCAACATAACGGTGTATCGAAAAGGAGGAATCGAACCCTATTGGATATGGTTCGTTCCATGATGAGTAAGGCTGAGTTACCGCGATCTTTCTGGGGCTATGCACTAGAAGCAGCTGCATATCTCTTGAACAAGGCTCCCACCAAGACTGTGCCTACCACTCCATATCAGATGTGGAGTGGGAAGAAAGCCTGTCTTAAGTACCTTAAGATATGGGGATGTCCAGCTTTTGTAAAAAAGAAGCATGCGGACAAGCTCGAGGCACGCTCAGTACAGTGTAAGTTTGTGGGATACCCAAAGAACTCCAGGGGGTATCTGTTCTATTCCGCTGAAGAACAAAAGGTTTTTGTTTCTCAACATGCCCGCTTCTTGGAAACTGAGTTTTTGCAAACCCAGATAAGTGGGAACGAAATAGAACTGGAAGAAATTCCAGAACCACAAGTTATTACTGAAAGCTTGGAAGAGCCAGTAAGTTCAAAAGAACAGGACATTCCTATGCCGCTCCGCAGGAGTAGTAGGCAGTCTCATCCGCCCGAGAGATACTACGGTTTTCTCATAGACGGGGATAGAGAGGATTGCATCATAGATTATGATGAGCCTACTAGCTTCCAGCAGACCGTTCAGAGCGTTGACTCGGTAAAATGGCTGGATGCAATGCGGACCGAAATGGAGTCCATGTACACCAACAAAGTATGGACGTTGGACATTGCTCCAGACGGGGTAAAACCCGTAGGATGCAAGTGGATCTTCAAAAGGAAGATTGGTGTAGATGGACAGGTTGAGACCTATAAAGCTAGACTTGTAGCAAAGGGTTTCCGTCAAAGACCTGGTTTGGACTATGACGAAACCTTTTCTCCAGTGGCTATACTGAAATCCATTCGGATCCTTCTTGCCATTGCTGCCTTCCACGATTATGAGATTTGGCAGATGGACGTAAAAACCGCTTTTCTAAATGGAAATTTAGAGGAGTGTGTCTATATGGACCAGCCAGAGGGTTTCATTCAGAGTGGGAGCAGCGGAAAGGTGTGCAAGTTGCTTAAGTCCATCTATGGACTAAAGCAGGCATCGCGGAGTTGGAACATCTGTTTTGATGAAACGGTCAAGGAATTTGGCTTTATCAAAAATCCAGATGAACCATGCATCTATAGTAGATTTGTAGCGAGAACTGTAGTATTCCTCGTTTTAAACGTGGATGACATTCTCTTAATAGGAAATAACATTCCTATGCTACAATCTGTCAAGGGGTTCTTGTCGCACAGGTTCTCCATGAAAGACCTGGGTGATGCCTCATACATCCTGGGGATCCGGATCCATCGTGATAGATCCAAGAGGATATTAGGACTTTCTCAGTCCAGGTACATCGACACCATAGTGAAAAGATTAAGTATGGAAGATTCCAAGCGCGGTAACCTACCGGCTTGTCACGGGATCACCCTCTCTAAAGAGATGTCTCCCAAGACTGATTTGGAGAGGGATCGCATGTCTATTAGACCCTACGCTTCTGCGGTAGGCTCTATAATGTATGCGATGTTGTGTACCAGACCGGATGTAGCTTATACACTGAGTGTGGTAAGCCGGTATCAGTCAAACCCTGGGGAGAAACACTGGATAGCGGTAAAGAACATTCTCAAGTACCTGAGAAGGACTAAGGAGATATTCTTGGTGTATGGCGGAAAAGACCTCCAGATCGAGGGCTTTGCTGACTCCAGCTTCCAGAGTGACAAGGATGATTCCAAGTCCATGTCGGGTTTCGTCTTTACCCTCAATGGAGGGGCGGTGTGTTGGAAGAGCTCCAAACAGGAAACCGTTGCAGACTCGACTATGGAAGCGGAATATATCGCTGCATCTGATGCCGCAAAAGAAGCTGTCTGGATGAGGAAGTTCTTAAAAGAACTTCAGGTGGTTCCGTCCATTGTTGACCCAATACCTCTGTATTGTGACAACAACGGGGCTATAGCTTTAGCGAAGGAACCCAGGTCCCATCAGAGATCCAGGCACATCTTGAGGCGGTATCACCTGATCAGGGAGATCGTGGATCGCAAGGAGATCGAGGTTCGGAGGGTTGCTTCAGAAGAGAACACTGCAGATCCATTCACCAAGGCCCTGCCCCAGACTCAGTTCGAGCGGCTGATCGAGATGATAGGTCTTCGATACGCCAGTACATGGCCTTAGTGCAAGTGGGAGATTGTTAGCGTATATGCCCTAGAGGCCATTACTGTATCATACTAGTTTGTATATTACTTAATGGAAGCTTGGGATATTCACCTTGTATAAACAATCTTGCTCAATATAGTAGTATGCTACTTGGTTTGTTTCTACTTCAATGTGTACTTGTGTTTATTTCAGTATATCATTTATACGCATTAGTGGAGCCCATAGGATCTTTGCTTGATTACCAGCGTTGTGATGGCAGTCACACTAGTGGGGGCTGGGTAATCCATAAGCACATCCTTATACAGGTCCCTAGCCGCAGGACTGTCGAGACAGGGCATCGATACTCCGGAGTAGACTAGCGTATGCGCTTCTCATCCCAGTGTGGGAGATGGTCTGTCCCACAGCCATCAGTACGTCGTACTGGAGATAGTATACGGGTGCTCGTTGGGTTACGAGTACACTGGACATGACTCGTCGGGAACTGACAGGTTGGTATTATACCTATCGTCAGTTATCAGTTCCCAGGTGACATGAGTACAGCTTAGTCCGCTGACTAGACACTGTCACTTCGCCTCGAGTGTGTTCCCACTGTACTTTGATTACTACCCTACCACGGCTCAAAGGAGTCGTGCAAACGGGTAGTAGTTGGGTACAGTCCCGAAGCACTTGGAGGCAGTGATGGTTAGACAGGATTCGTCTCTCCCGGTATTGGGGGTTGGCATCGCGCTGTGTCTAGGAGAGCCATTACACGAGTAGTCCCTGGCCAGGGCAAGCGAGATATACTGGTAGGCTTCCAGTGTTATCTCAGGGTGTTTTGGGCTTCACTCCGACACGACTTGTACCGCTATTAGGGGACTGACGTTTTACCGCCCCCTAGGCCCGACATGAGATGTATTAGACAAACAGACCGGACTGTACGGAGATTGTCACATTCAGACTCAGTAGGAGTTCAGATGGGGTTCACCTCGTCAGCCTTCTTGTCGGCATCTACCTGAGGACCGTTACGCACAGCTAGTGCCGCTTGTGGTCTGTGGTTAAACCCACTGCCAGCGTAGTGTCGAGTCTTTAGAGTCCCACACAGAGGGTATTCGCCTCTGGGCAAAACAGAGTAGAGGTCGCATGGTTTTACGACAGGGTTCGTTCTCATCCGCGCACTTGTGCACGTTTGGAGTCCGGACGGATATTACTGGCTGGCTCTGGTTTGAGTCAGATACTGCTATATGTTTTGGGGTTGCTTTTATCTCTCAGTATTCATGTTCTTCGGAACAAGAATGCAGGTGTGTATGCACAGTTGTTTGAGGAGGAGGAAAAGGTCTTTCATTAGGGTTTCGGAACGGGTGCGTATGCACAGTTGACAGTCGTCTTTTTCCAAACCCTAATGGATTTATGTTATATCAATTAATAATATTAATAAAATGAAATTGTGTCATGGTTGGATTTTGTTGACTAGTTGACCATGGTTGACTTGTTGACCATGGTTGAAGGTTTGACCATCATCATTACAAAAGAAAGATGCTTTTTGATTCTAGCAAAATTCACTTAATGTTTGAAATGATAATGGTCATTCCTAAACCTTCCATCTACTATTTCATTTTCATTATTATTATTAATTTGATAATTCTTTTTCTTTTGTGATATGGTTGCAAGAAAGAAAAAGAGAGCTCATTCTATCATTTGGCTTCTCTCTCCTCACTTCATCTTCTTCTTCCTCTAGCAAAAGGAGAATCCTTCTCATGTGTTGAGAATCCCTCTCCTTGAAAGAAAAACACCCCTTAGACACTCTCTACTCACTCTAGGATCAAAGGTTTGGCAAGCCGAAGATTCTAGTTCTCTCAAAGTTCGAGAAAGAGCCCGAAGGTTGAACCCTCAGGTGGATCCATCTTTGACGGAAGAAGGCAACGAGGAAGAACCATCAACCTCTACAAGTTTTCAAGAAGAAGGAGTTCAAGTTAGGTATAACCTTTCATCCGAGTAGCTAACTCTCTTTAGCTTGTTTGCTAGTTTAGTTTAGAAAAGATCCCGACTTTGTTAGTCCATGTTGCCCCATGCGCTAAAAATTTGATTTTTATACCGTTTCCGTCTCCCCGTAAGAACCGGGGGTCGCAACGTGGACTTACACTTGATCTAGCGATGCCTCGACATAGATCATCTTCGGCACGTCGTCGATGACCTAGCCCGCCATTTCTCCGATGAAGCCGATGCTTGAGCCCGGGATTCATTTTGGACAGTGGAGAGACATCATTGCGGAGCTATGGAGGTGGAGCACCGGATCTACAAAGGTTGTATTTCCGTTCACTTAGTTAATTTGTTAACTAGTTTGATTTGTCGCCTAGAAATCTAGCCAACGGTCCGTATTAGGGTTTCTCGGCACCTCTAATTTTTGAAATTGGCATGGTTGATGCCTTGTGAGACCTCCTTGGTGTGCCTAGGAACCCTACACTAGTATCAGAGCCTAGCTAGAGCCTTAGGCGAAGTCTAGACGGAATTTGAAGTCCGATCGAACCGAAACCCCAATTCCAAACGATTCCAAACTTGCTCTCTGTACTTTTTTGTAAAATGTGGTTTTTTCAAAATTAAAAATATGCAGAAAAATCAGCAGGTGATTTTAAGAGTTACTGTGAAGTTCGAGTGTCTAACTCCATCAACATGCCGCGGTTCCGCGGCACGAGCATGGCTCGTGAGGCGGTTCCGCGGCCGTACGGCCTCATTGTTCAGTGTATTTTACACAGTAACTCCTAATTGATAGTGCTGGTTTTTCTGGGAATTTTTAAACTTTACTCAAGAGTTGAGTTTTCTAGGGTTGTATTGGGAGTTCGTAGATTCGATCGGATTTTCAGATTTTGTCTATGTGTTTTTCCGGATATTTTTGAATATGTTAAAAAGTTCGACCGGATACAAATACCCAATTTTTCCCCTGTCGGGAAATTTCCAAGTGTTGGATTTTTCAGTGGTTTAAAGACGTTCTAAGTAGTGCAAGTAACGCAATGGACCCTCTAGAAGACAACAAACCTTAACTCGATTATGTGACCGTCTTGAACTGCCCTTTGAACCTTCGGGTTTGGGGCAGTACGGCGTGCCACATGTGAGGCGTTGGCTTGACCCTTCTACGGCTGGACCGTTGGTACTGAGGCACGAACTGAATGTTTTTAGACTTGTTTCATGTGTTGATCTGTATCGGGAAAACTTGGGTGTTCGAATGTTCAATCGGAAAGTTTAACATTTTCTGTTTATCCGGAATGGGATACAATAATTGGAATTCACAAGAAGTTATGAGATAACTGAATGAATGTTATAAACATAGCAGTTTAGTCTTAAATGATCGGTTGCCACGGAATTTTGATGTGATCAAAAGTCCGTCACAATCACGTAGCGTACGCGGATACTCGCCGGACAAACTTAATAGACAGCCTCGCCCTATAGCCCCGACCAAGTGACTGTAGGAGAACCCCGTCGCCTAAAGCATCCGTTTGGGTGCTCGCGGCAGCGGTGTTCCGCCTTGGTGCACTTCATCGACGGCGTCGGGGGTGCGGCCGCCTACTAAAGTTTGCGACGAGCATTCGATCAGACTGTCGGGAATCTTGTTGAATTGCCCGACTTGATATTGAAAAGAGTTTTCGATTTTGAGACTAAAATGCGGGGTTTATAATTGTTAGGCATGCGATGTCTAAGGAATTCATTTGATTAGGCATGCGATGTCTAAAGAGATTGCGGATTCCAACTGTTGTAGTTTTACACTTTCTTTTCTGTGACCGTAAGTGTAATATGTGATATCGCCGGTTTCGTTGCTATATGTCAACGACAATTGGGATGCACATATTTACTTACGTTGATGACATGTGATGTTATGTGTTGCTGGATATGTTATATTGGATCGTCGCGTTTGAATAGCCGGGGGTTTTTATGTGAGATGAGTGTTTTTCATTTTCATTCATGTAAAAACTTGTATGTAATATTCTTTTATTGGGGCACTTCCAGGTTGCGGAAGTTGTCACCGTTGTTGTATATTATTTACTTTTCCGCACTAGGATGGACCCAAGGAGGAGAGCACAAGTAACCGGGTTCTGGAGTCCAGAGGGAGACCAACTCGAGGAGTCGAGTCCGGGTCTCCTAACTCTAGAATTGGTAGGGTTGCTTGCCGCTCTCGTAGGGGTCTAAGGGTGTGGGTTTGGCTATTCATCGCGACCGTGGAATCCGTGTTTTATACTGGCTCGTATTGAAAACACGGACGTCCTAATATATCCAATATTTCATATGATTCTTCTGCTGCGATATCTGTGATGTGATCATGTGATGTTCTGTGATAGATATAGTATATAGTATATATGATATATTATATAGACGTTACTTATGTTTTACACCCGCGCTAGCCCTGCCCCGCTCTGTCGTTAGTTACCTAACCTAACGGTGCACGAGAGGACATCGAGGCGAATGCGGATGGCATAAGTGTACGTTGTATTTATCTGTGATGTTTAGGTATCTTAAATGATGGGACTTCATTAATGAGATTAATGATATAAAAGAAACCTAAGATGTTGTACAATCGAATTTCAAAATAAAACAGGTAGCTACAGTTCTTGCTTTGCACAACGGTATATGTGATATATCCTGCACCTTATTCGATAGGGAAAGGACCGAGATCCCTTCACCGGGAGTGACTCCTTTAGCAATAACTGGCAGATGCTACACACTCGGTTTGTCTTTTGATTGCTTTTAAGAGTTCTGCTTTGCACAGTGATATATATGATATATCCCGCACCTCATTCGACGAGGAAAGGACCGACGATCCCTTCACCGGGAGTGACTCCTTTAGCAAAACTAGAAAAGCCTCAAAAGCACTCCATTTTAAAATTCATTCGATCCTACAACGATATCAAGTTCATTACGCAATAGGTTTTCAGAAAAACCTGTCGTAGCCCTCCGTCATTTCAGATAAGTCCTATTTAGTATTCGTGCTGCGTTTGTTGACCTCCGTCAAGGCGTAGTGTGCGGTAGCTAACTAGTATTTATCTGCTTATGCATATGATGCAGATTGGATTAGGGTAGTCGTGCGGCTTTGTTGACCTCCGTCAAGGATCGTGCGGGTGGGTTTAATTCGATCAAGAAATGACGGGTTGAACTTGACTAGTAGCCTATGGTTTGTTGACCTCCGTCAAGGTCATAGGGTGCTAGGGGCAAAATTATCGGGAATTTCAAGTGTTGAAATTTGCAATGAGATTGCATACCTTCTATGAGATAGTTGGATCCCGATACCCGCTGCGAGTAATTGTTACTCCTGGGAGAGTTTTATACATTACAATTAGTCGATCAAGTAGGTGTCTAGAAAGGTGTTAATGAGGTTACGCCTCTGGGAAAATGAGGTTTACATTAATTAGGTTCGTGCGAAAGCACGGGGGACCTCCCTCAAAGTACCGACACTGGCCTGGCTGAAAGATTGGCGAACTTGTAGTGTGTAATTAATCCCGGCTAGTCTTTCCTTTTAGGGTTTGAAGGAATATTTGATAAAAAAGCAGTGGGAGCCATCCTGATTAGATAAAATAATAACCAATCTATTCTTGCAAGAGCACACGCTGAGTGTTTTCTTCTCTCTCTCTCCAGGTAGCGACCATATCACGCCTTAATCAAGATAATAATACGGATTATTGACCGAACCCGCTTGTTATACTGAGCTGGGGAACGTTGGTCCCGCTCCAACTTATAATTGTTATAAGACAGAGTAGGAAATTAGGGAATACCAGATCTCCCGTGCCGCCCAAACGAGGAAAGTGCATATGATGCATCATCTTCGGGTGTGTTCAATATACAGAACTGTTTCTCAAATGTCCTTTACGTCCTGGGTATATGATACCGGATCAGGATCCCGCATATGTAATCTGTTACATGGGCTACAAATAGGTAAAGAACTGAGAACGGGTGATAAGTTTCATGAGGCAGAAAACGGGGCAAGAGTTGCAGCCAAGTCTGTCGGTCACTGTCACCCTGTATTACAATACATTGATTCTGAATGAATGTTATTAGATACCGAACCTGATATACAAAATCATATCAGTCTCTTTATTAGTAAAGAAATGATAAAATTTTGTATGGTTGGATAATGTTTTGAACATTTCCTATATCAAAAGTTGATCGGTTCAGGCACGTTATCTAAAAGCATTGATGTTCTAAATCAAACTACAGTTCTTAGTATACATAACACACACAAGAGGAAGAGTTCAGAAATGAACGAATTCTTCTTGAGGTATTGTAGACTAGGTCAGATCAATGTGACCCGACTAGCTAAAGTTACATTTAGATGCATATTTAAATCAGTTTGAATTTACATCTTGTGAAAACTTGCCAGTCATGTCACAAAGATAAGATGACCATAGCTCTGTTTATTGAAAACAGAGAAAGAGTTAGTGAACTCTTGGGATTGATACATGTTGATGTATGTAAGGTCCCCTGTATACACATACCAGGATTGGTTCTTTATACTTCATTACGTTCTCTGATGATCTCTTTAGATTCAGACATATGTTCTTGTTGAAACACAAGTCCGAACCTTTTGAGATATTCACAGAATATAAGTTAGAAGTAGATAACCAAAATACGGGTATAAGTATTATGTCCTTTGATGTGATCAAGGAGGAGAATACTTGTGCATGGAATTCCTGGACTATTCTAAAGGAGAATGAGATTCTCTCTCAGTGTTACTCTTCCGTATACACCACAGTACCTCGGTGTATCGGGGCGGAGCAATCACACTCTATATGATATAGTGTGCTCTATGATGAGTACTACTGAGTTACCTATTTCCTTTTGGGAGTTATGCGCTTGAGAAGCTGCATACCTATTGAATAGGGTCACGATCAAATCAGTTGCCTACCACTTCATATGAGATATGGAATGGGAAGAGCCCATATCTTAAATTGGTTAAGATTTGGGGTTGTCCGGCCTATGTCTAAAAGCAAAATCCGGACAAGCTCGAGGCAAGGTCTGTAATGTAGAACTGGAAAGGTTCCAGCTATACAAAATACAGCAGATAATTTGGTAGAACCAAAGGATTCAGTAGTAACCAACGAATCCCAGCCTCTCCACCGATCTAGCAGGGTTCCTCACCCACCTGAGAGATACTTCTGTTTCTCTATGACAGTGGGAGCGAGGATTGCATCATGAGATGATGACCCAACTAGTTTCGAGCTGGCCATCAGGAGTGAGACTCTGTAAGAATGGCTGGATGCTTAGTGATCTGAGATGGAATCCATGTACACCAACAAAGTATGGACTTTAGTTGCTATATCTGAAGGGTTAAATCCCCATCAGGAGCAAGTATATCTTGAGAAGATTACTTGGTGTACATGGAAAAGTTGAGACTTTCAAAGCTAGACTTGTTAAAGGTTTTCGTCATCAACCAGGCGTGGATAATGATGAAACCTTTTCCAGTACTATGCTTAAGTCCATCCAGATCCTACTTGCCACGGCTACATACCATGACTACGATATCTGGTGGTTGGGTGTCATGACTGCTTTTCTAAATGATGTTTTAGAAGAGTGCGTCTATAAGTACACAGCCAGAGGGCTTCGTAGACAGTGGGAGCAGCGGAAACGTGTGCAAGATGCTTTATACGATAAAGCAGGCATCGCGGAGTTGGAACGTCTGTTTTGATGTGTTAGTCAAAGCGTTTGACATCATCAAAATGGTAGATGAACCTTGTATATACAAAAAGGTAGTAGGGAGTATGGTGGCGATTCTCGTAGAGTACGTGGATGACATACTCTTGATAGGGAAAGAGTTTCCTATGCTACGCTCGATCAATCTCCGCTTATCACAATGATTCTCCACATAGGATCAAAGTGATACCTACTAAATCCTGGATTTTGGATCTATGAGATAGATCTAAATGGATATTAGGACACTCACTAGTTGTAGTGAGTTGGTATCAGTTGATCCTGGGGAACAATCACTGGAAGTGTTCCGGGGTGATAAAGACGACTGAATGTCAGTCGCAGGCATTGTCTTTACCCTCAGTTAAGGGACGGTATGTTGGAAGAGTTCCAAGTTAGATACCGTGACATACTAGACGATAAAGGCAGGATACATCGCTACTTAAGATGGTACCAAAGAGGCTGTTTGGGTGTATACTGGTTCATGAGATGAACTAGATTCCTACCATTGTGTGACAATAGAAGTGAGGCTCTGGCCTGGGAACCCCGGTCCCATCAGTGATCCAGACATATTCTAAGGCGGTATCACCTGATCATGGAGATGGTTGATCTCCAGGGTGATCGAGGTTAGGAGAGCAGAAACAGAGGACAACACGGCGGATCCACTCACGAAGGCCTATTCCCAGAGAGAGAATTTTATGGGATGGTTGAGTATGAGATACTACAACCACTGCTACAGATGGCCCTAGTGCAAGTGGGAGATTGTTAGTTATATGTATGCCCTAGAGACCATTACTGTACATAGGATATATATTGTAGTGGATGCTGGGACATATATAGGGAGGACTTTCTTGCTCGACATGATAGTATGCTATCTGGTTACTCTTTACCTTAACGTGTACTCAGATTGTCTCTCTATTACATGTTGGTAAAGCCCTTAGGATGTGTACTTGACTACCTGGACTATGATGCGGATCATACTAGTGGGGACATGGTAGTCCATAAGTACATCCTTCAAAGTCCCTAGTCGTGGGTGTATCGAGACGGGGCATCGATATACCAGTGTAGACTAGCGTGTACCTTCTCGACCCATACAGATGGGCGATGGATGATCCCATATCCATCGGTGTTTGACATCAGAGATGATATACGGGTGCTCAGTAGAGACTGGGTACACTGGACGGACTCGCCGAGAACTCCCAGATGGTATTATACCTCACGTCAGATGGCAGTTCTCTGGTGACACTGGTACAGAGTAGTCTGTTGACCCGAGATCGTCATAGAGTCTTGTGTAGTTCCCACTGTGCTTTGATTTCCATCTTACCATGTCCAAGAGGGCGTGCAAAACGGTGGTTTTTGGGTACAGTCCCGAGTCACATGGAGGCAATGAGCGATAGGAGGGGATTCGTCTCTCCCGGTATAGGGGGTTGATGTTGCGCTGTGTTCGATTGGCTATAACAGGAAATCCCTGGCCAGGGTTGCTGAGATTTACTGGTAAGTGTTACCAGTAGTTTCTCGAATTGTTATAGACCTCATATCGACACGACTTATCGAGCTATTGGGGTCTGACGTTTACCACCCCTAGGCAAGATATGCGACATATCAGACGACGAGACCGGACTGTACGGTAGTGTTACTGGTTGGATTCACTGGAGTGTGAACGGGCTTGCTCGTCGATCTTCTGATCGCTCAATACCCGGGTGGCCGTTACGTTTAGCAGACCGCTTGCGGCTTGTGGGTGTTTGATATGATCATCACCTGCTGCCGGCGTATTGACAAGTCTTTAGAGTCCTACACAGAGGTTTCCTGGCTCAAGCGAAACGAAATAGGAGCGCATATGAGATATGTGCGGGACCGAGAATAATGCGTGTATGTGATACCGTATTCCATTCTCGCGATGTATGTATCGAATGGTTATATGCGATATAACCTAGTTATCGAATCGAGGGTTGATTCGATAAGCCGATACATTGGATACTAGTCGGTTATATGAGATATGACCGGATCATTGAATCAAGTGTTAATTTAATGATTTAATGTATAATTATATATTTGATATATCACTTTGCATTAACTAGTAT
Source organism: Agapanthus africanus (assembly GCA_030015575.1). Taxonomy (NCBI): domain Eukaryota; kingdom Viridiplantae; phylum Streptophyta; class Magnoliopsida; order Asparagales; family Amaryllidaceae; genus Agapanthus; species Agapanthus africanus. Next base: position 84,415,809 of record JASDDO010000004.1, on the reverse strand, counting down.
TGGTTCACTTTAAATGGATTTTCTCACTTGAATTGTGCAAGTTGTATGTGTGATATACTTTTATGCACATGATTGTATCATGTTTGATGATACATGCTTACTTGTGTTTGTGTAAAGTTTAAACCTTGGTTAAGTAAATGGTTAGGGTATTGTTTAATTTATTTATTCATTTATTGATTTGTTTATATCATTTTGGCAAAAGGAAAATGGTGGCAAATTTTGTTTCTTTGTTGAAGCTTCATGAAGCTTTGAAAAAGTCCACCATTTTTGTTTCATGCCTAACCTAACCATTCACCTAACTATAGTTTGCTCTCTACACATAACCATGGTTGGTTTATGATAAGTATTCTATTATTCTTTTCTATTGAATTAACTTATCATAAATTCTTCTTCTTCTTCCACGAAGAAACTTACTTCATCAATGGTGATTGATGAAAATAAGTGAGAAATACAATTCTAAAGTCTACTCACTTCCTATTTCTTCATCCTCTACCTCTTGCCAAGTAGTAGAGTGTGTTTTCTTCACAAGTTTCTTGACTTGGTGACGTTGGAGCTTGATCCAGCGATGCCTCGACGTAGATCATCTTCGGCACGTCGTCGATGACCTAGCCCGCCATTTCTCCGATGAAGCCGACGCTTGAGCCCGGGATTCATTTTGGACAGCGGAGAGACATCATTGCGGAGCTATGGAGGTGGAGCACCGGATCTACAAAGGTTGTATTTCCGTTCACTTAGTTAATTTGTTAACTAGTTTGATTTGTCACCTAAAAATCTAGCCAACGGTCCGTATTAGGGTTTCTCGGCACCTCTAATTTTTGAAATTGGCATGGTTGATGCCTTGTGAGACCTTCTTGGTGTGCCTAGGAACCCTACAATATATAATATTGTAACATATTATAATTATTAATGCAACATGTTTAGAGGAGTTTAAACACGATTAGGGTTTGGATTAGGGTTAAACCTTCTAGTTGATTCTAGAAGCTTTACTTTGTCTTTGTTAAGATATTATGATAGATATTTCTTTGTGACTCACCCTTTGACCTAACCCAAACCCTAACCCTAGTAAACTCTCTACAATGGTTACTACAACCATGGTTGCATAAATGATTATGATAACATTCTTTCTATTCATCACAAAAGGTTGTTCATCTTCTTCCTTCTTCTTCTTTGCTTGAAATGCTTTCTTGCTTTGATTTTTGTGATGGATAAATATGAGAAAAAGATAAATAAAGAGAGCAAAAATCCTACTTCATCATCCTCATCTTCCCTTGCCATTTAGATGAGGGTGTTCACATCATTTCATGAGTGTTAGCTTGTGTTAAAGAAACTTCAAGGTAGATCATCTTAGTATCGAAGATCGGAAGCAAAGGTTGCGTCTTTCTCTTCGTGGAACCTCTCGAGAGTCCGGATCCCGATGATCGCAGTGAAGGGACCACAACACGGAGCATATGAAGTGAAGGACCGGATCTACAAAGGTTGTAATCCCTCTCACTTAGTGTTAAAGTGTTTAGCATGCTTGTTTTCGCCTAATCTCTAGTTTAAAGTTCCGTATTCGGGTTGTTCGGCACGGCTAAATTTTAAATCGGGCATGGTTGATGCCTCGTAGACCCTTGTGCGCGTGCCTAGCAACCCTACACTAGAGGATGTGTTGATAAAGGTCGGGGAATTTGTATTCCCTGTAGACTTCATTGTACTTGATACACAACCTGTAGCAAACCCCCGGAGCCAAATTCCGGTGATTTTGGATTGACCTTTCCTTGCCACTTCCAATGCTGTTATTAACTGTAGAAATGGTTCAAAGAATTTATCATTTGGAAATATGACCATTGAACTAAACATCTTCAAAGTTGGAAGTCAGCCATCAGAACCCTCTTCTCATATTCTTGATGTGTGCTCTGTCCACGAGATTGCTCCCGAAAGTTGCGGAGTTGAGGAACTTTGCTTTACAGATCTCGACGACACTACCACATCACTGTTTGATCTTGCACATGATCTTAGTGAGGACACCTTTCCCACACTTGAGTCCGACACTCCTGACTTATCATCACCCGAGTCTGTATCATTCACAGGCTATGAGCTTCTTTGTGACTCCAAAAATCACTCGATGATCCCACCTTCTATTATTTCTCCGCCAGCATTAGATCTCAAAATTTTACCTTCTCATCTTAAATATGCATATTTAGGTGAGAATGGGTCTTTACCGGTTATTAGATCCGCTTCTCTAGTATCAGAGCAAGAGAATGCACTTTTATCGGTATTGAGATCTAATAGGGAGGCGTTTGGTTGGACTATGGCCGACATCAAAGGGATTAGTCCCTTGATTGTAGAACATCATATACATGTGATGGATGATGCCAGACCAACCCGAGAACCACAGAGACGGTTGAATCCCGTCATGAAGGAAGCGGTGATGAAAGAGATCGTCAAATGCCTTGATAATGGTATTATATAACCAATCTCCGATAGCCAATGGGTGAGTCCTATACATGTCGTCCCTAAGAAATCCGGCATCACTGTTATTACCAATGAGGCAAATGAGTTGATTCAGACACGCGCCCAAACTGGGTGGCGTGTATGTATTGATTACAGAAAACTCAATGCCGCCACGAGGAAAGACCACTTTCCTCTACCTTTCATTGATCAAATGCTGGAACGCTTAGCTGGACGTGAGTATTATTGCTTTATGGACGGATACTCTGGCTATAATCAGGTCCCCATAGCCAAAAAGGATCAAGATAAAACCACTTTTACTTGTCCTTTTGGTACCTTTGCTTATAGACGCATGCCCTTTAGGTTATGCAATGCTCCCGCTAGCTTTCAGCGGTGTATGATGGGGATATTCCCTGACATGGTCGAGAATTTTTTGGAGATCTTTATGGACGATTTTTCGATTTTTGGAGACTCTTTTTCTGATTGCCTATTGAATCTTAACGCAGTTCATACTCATTGCAAACAGAAGAACTTAACCTTGAATTAGGGAAAATGCCATTTCATGGTCCAAGAGGGAATTGTGCTTGGACATGTTATTTCACAGAAAGGCATTGAGGTTGACAGAGCTAAGATAGATGTCATTCAAAACCTTCCTCATCCCAAAAGCGTCAAGGACATTCGATCATTTCTTGGCCATGCGGGATTTTATAGGAGATTCATTAAGGATTTTAGCAAAATTGCTAGACCCTTAACTCTTCTCTTGGCTAAGGATACGACCTTCCACTTTGACTCGGATTGTGAGGCAGCATTCGACTCACTCAAACACTCCCTCACTACAGCCCCCATTCTATCGTCTCCAAATTGGGACTACCCCTTTGAGCTGATGTGTGATGCATCCGATTTTTCAGTTGGTGCAGTCTTAGGACATCACATTGAAAAGATGCCACACGTAATCTATTACGCAAGTAAGACCCTGAATGATGCTCAAATTAACTATACAAGTACCGAAAAAGAACTTTTGGCGGTTGTATTTGCATTAGAAAAATTCAGGCCGTACTTGATTGGCTCACCTATAGTTGTGTACACTGACCATTCCTCCTTAAAACATCTTCTGGCGAAGAAAGATGCAAAAGGTAGGCTAATACGTTGAATCCTTATATTACAAGAATTTGATCTTGTTATCAAAGATAAGAAAGGATGTGAAAACGTTGTAGCCGACCATCTTTCACGCATCTCTTCTTTCCCTGTGACCCTGCCGATCAATGATTCATTTCCGGACGAACAACTCTTGAGCGTATCCAATGAACCTTGGTTCAGGGATATTGTGAACTATCTTGTCACGGAACTAATACCCAGCGATTGGTCAAAACAGGACAAATACCGTTTTCTATCCCAAGTAAAACACTTTTACTGAGACGAACCCTACCTGTTTAAGTATTGTCCTGATCAGATCATTTGCCGGTGTGTCCCAAAAGAAGAGTTCAAGAGTATTCTATCTTTTTGTCATGATCAGGCCTGTGGGGGTCACTTCGGTCCTAAAGAGACGGCGGAGAAGGTTTTGCAATGCGGATTTTATTGGCCGACCTTGTTCAAGGACGCATTTGATTATTGCAAAACCTGTACACAGTGTCAGTACACGAGTAGAATTTCCCGGAGAAATGAAATGCCTCAGCAACCCATCTTAGTGGTTGAAATTTTCGATGTTTGGGGCATTGACTTTATGGGTCCCTTTCCCAACTCCTTTGGGAATTTGTACATACTGCTTGCGGTTGATTACATCTTAAAGTGGGTTGAAGCCATTCCATGTCGCACTAATGACAAGAAGGTTGTCATTAAGTTCTTAAAAGAAAATATCTTTTCGCGATTTGGACACCCACGCGCTATCATTAGCGATAACGGGACACATTTCTGCAACAGGTCTTTCTAGATTCTGATGCGGAAATACGCAATCAACCACAGACTTTCTACACCCTATCATCCCCAAACGAGCGGGCAGGCTGAGATTTCAAATAGACAGATCAAACAAATCCTGGAGAAGACTGTTGCTAAGAATAGAAAAGATTGGTCGACCAAACTGACGGATGCTCTTTGGGCATTCCGAACTGCATTTAAAACCAACCTAGGGATGTCTCCATATAGGATAGTGTTTGGGAAGGCATGTCACTTGCCATTCGAGATTGAGCATAAAGCATTGTGGGCTATTAAGGAAATCAACTTTGACCTAAACCAAGCCTACAACTTTCGGAAGCTGCAATTAAATGAGCTAAGCGAACTCCGCGATGAAGCTTATGATAACGTTGTAATCATAAAGAATAGGACTAAGGTTTTTCATGATAAAAACATTTTGGGGAAAACATTTTCACCTGGTCAGCATGTCTTTCTTTATGATTCATGACTACACCTTCACGCAGGTAAGCTTCGATCTCGGTGGAAGGGACCTTTTGTTGTGCGGTCTGTATACCCGCACGGGGCAGTAGAAGTAGAAAATGTTTAAAACGGCACATTTTTCAAAATAAATGGACATAGACTAAAGCCGTATTTTTCCACTGACCCCACGGAGGAGCTCCTGTTCTTACAGGAGCCATTTTATCTTGATTAAAATTCCTCCGTCTCACCTCCATATCCTGTATATCATTGCATCAATTTTTGAATGGAGGTGAGTGAAAAGAATAGGTTTGGGGGAGGATCTTCACTTATATATTTTACCCCCACTAATAAATTCCACCCAGGCTTACAGGTTTTGTAGATATAGCGGTTAGCAACAGTGAGGACAGTGTTGAAAACAAGTTTGGAGGAGGTTTGTGCTTATTTTTGCATCATTTGCATATCATTTGCATAAGCACAAAACATTTCTTTAAAAACCTATAAAAATTTAAAAATTTTCAAAACCCATAAAAATTTTAAAAAATTCAAAATATAAAAATATTTAATATTTAACAATTTTTGTATATAAATAAGATAATAAAAGATTAGATAGTGAAAAATTACATTCATGAGATTAGAAATATTTAAGAAAACCAAGAAAATTAGAAGTTTTCTTATACGAACTAGTAATAAGTAGTTATGAGCCGTTGTCCCAAGGGTTAGTAAGATGAAAGAAGTCACTAATCTGAGGATAAAAGTAAGTCTGAAAAATAGTTTATATTCTGGAAGCCAAACATTATGAACGTTGATACCCTGCTATTAGCACTTACACACGTCTTGAAGCCCGGGATAGTAGAGGATACCTTGAAATGCTCTTGTCTTAAAGCCGATGTATGAAGGAAATAAAAAAATAAAGAAAAAATAAAAAATGGTGAGAAAAATGGACACTGGTTTTGTTATCACCAAGACAGCAATAAAAAAATATAGCGAGGGTGCCTCTTCACCTAGTGCCTTAAGGCCAACTGGTCTGGAAGTCACTGCTAAGCCTTAGGTGGTGCAAGACGAGGAAAATACACCAAATAAGCAAGCACATGAGTAATCGGTCGGTTAGTACCTCAAGAAGTATTAACGGTCGCATGAAAGTGTGTGAGCAATCTCATCTAAATATTCATTAATTAAAAAGTACTGAGGCTGATAGGAAAGAGTATGATAGCTTGAATTGAATTCTCCGGGTGTAGGGATGTCTTTACACACACGCAGGGTTATATGATCGATATTTGGAAGAAAGATAGGAACGAAGAATAAGACGATGTTTTATTGAGGGAGGACGTGATTTCTGACATCTTTTCATGACTATTAAGATAGGGCTCATGACAACCGAAAAGCTAGCTTAGTTGGAAACCCTGATTTTCAAGGCTTTCCTTTTACAATTCTTTTCTTCAAATGTAAATTTCATGATCTTCCTTTTATTATTGGATTTTGTGGGTGCAATCTGCTGAAAACCCTCAGGAGACAACACTCCTCCTATTAGGGACACCTGGAAGTTTAAAGGCTTGTTGCACGTGCTCAGTGCAATCGTGTTGCCTACGAAAGTGTGCTAGTTAGTTTTTCTCTTTCTTTATTTTCTCCTTCTCTTTTTAATAAAACAATTCGCTCGAGACGATCAAAAATAAGTTTGGGGGAATTTGATCAGTCGAAAATATTGCATTTTTAACACGGCAATTTCTCTATCAATTGCACCCATCTAGAAGTGTTCGGTATTCATATTGCACATATTAGAAAAACATCTCTTAAATACCAGATTGCATGTGTTATACTCTAAAACCGGCATTTCGAGGGAAATTGTATGTTTATCATGGCATAGCATCATTCTTGTGTAGCGCAACTTGTGTTTCGAAGTCTGTGCAGGAAATTCCAGAAGAATGGTCAAATTTGTATAACAGTGCTGTTAAAGAATACGCCAACTCAAGGATTTGAAATCTGGAAATGATCTAGAAGTAATTCAAGGAATTAACATATCAGAAAGTACACCTGAAGACATAAGAAGGCAACATGTGAAGTCTTAAGCTCCAAAGAAGCCACTTGGCCGCGGAACCGCGGCCGGAGCTGGCTTGCGCCGCGGTTCCGCGGCGGCCTTGCCATGTCAGCCCCCCTGCTCTGCTTCAGAATCTCTCTCTCAGTGTGTACAGCTCTTCAAGTTACTACATTTTCCAGAACACTCTCGAAGCTTCTGCCAGATCAGCAAACCTTGGGTTCAAAACTAATGATGTCCAAGCTTCACCCTAGCTACCTTAAGAGCCTAGAACCTTCTCCCTAACCTCCAAGCTTAAGGTAGAAACTAAATCCTAACTATCTAGTTCTAGAGGCTTCTACCTAACTAACTAGCTTACAAGGGAAGCTAACCTAATCCTAGCTTCTTAAGGAAGCTAATCATTCCAAAACCTATAAAAAGGACCCTAGGCCTCACTAGAAAAGGTTGTTGAGTATTGTGGTCGTTGATCATTGTTGTTGATTGTTGTTGAAATTCTATCATCTCTTCAACCCAACACTTGCCACCTCCAAACCCAAACCCTAATCCAATCAAGAAACTACAAATTCAAGATCCTTTGAGTTCTAGCAAAGCAAACCTTCAACCATCCTTTAGAAGCGAAGCCGGACTTCATCGGAGCATGAGATCCAAGTCGATCCGCGACTCAAGGAGCCGATGCAACGCTAGATTCGACAATCTTGTTCCTTCTTAAATTCTTGTAGTCTTAAGCAATGTGTAACAAGTTGTTGAATAAATAAAGGTGACGATTCTTTTAACTTGCTTATATTTCAATTCAAGCATTATGATTCAACTTCGATTCTTGAATGTATTCTTTGTGATGATGCTTGAATAAAACTCTGCTCGTGGAGGAGTCGAGATGATCGGTAGAATGATGATGTTGACGAATCTTTAAACGTTTTCTTAAGTCCTATAACGATTGTAAATTCTTGAAAATTGAATGATCGATGATCTAGATCGATGCGAAATGCGTTCTTAATTCTTTTCGCATGGATCTAGATATCAACGATCGATCATTCAATTTCCTAGAAGCTATCTTGTGAATGTGATACATTGAAAGGACAAAGGATAGGATGAGGAAACCATAATTCTTCGCAAGATCCTTAATCCTCGATAAATCGACATCGATTTAGCATCAATTCGTTAATGGATAGGAAAAAGTAATTTCTAGTCTTCTTCACATCTATGATCTAATCGATTCCTACGAGCTTTACTTCAAATCTTGAAACTTAAATCGATTGGAATTATATCAATTCTTGATTCTTGATGTTTAACGCTTTCTTGATTCTTGATTAGATCTAGTTGATTCTTGAAATTCATTGATATAAATCTTGAATCGTTTTGCTTTTCTATTCTATTAAATTTTCAATTCAAAATAAAACAAATACGAACGAATCGCACAATCCCTATGGACGATCCGTACTTACTAACGCGCTACATTTCGACATCGTTATTGATTGCGGTCAAATAATTCTTTGATTGTGATTTCTATTCATTTTCTAAACCGACACACAAAGAAACTATCAATCAATAGTCCAGGAATTCCGTGCTCAAGTATTCTCCTCCTTGATCTCATCAAAGGACATAATACTTATACCCGGTTTTTGGTTCTCTACTTCTAACTTATATTCTGTGAATATCTCAAAAGTTTCGGACTGGTGTTTCAACTGGAACATATGTCTGAATCTAGAGAGATCATCAGTGAATATAATGAAGTACAAAGAACCGGTCCTGGCATGTGTAGACAGGGGACCTTCATACATCAGCATGTATTAATCCCAAGAGTTCACTAACTCTTTCTCTGTTTCCAATAAACAGAGCTATGGTCATCTTATCTTTGTGACATGACCGGCAAGTTTCACAAGATGTAAATTCAAACAGATTTAAATATGCATCTAAATGTAACTTAGCTAGTCGGGTCGCATTGATATGACCTAGTCTACAATGCCTCAAGAAGGATTCGTTCATTTCTGAACTCTTCCTCTTGTGTGTGTTCTGTATGTTAAGAACTGTGGTTTGATTTAGAACGTCAATGCTTTTAGATAACGTGCCTGAACCGATCAACTCTTGATATAGGAAATGTTCAAAACATTATCCAACAATATAAAATTATATCCTTTCTTTACTAATAAAGAGACTTATATGATGTTGTATATCAGGTTCGGTATCTAATAACATTTGTTCAGAATCAATGTATTCTGGTAATACAGGGTGATAGTGACCAACAGACTTGGCTGCAACACTTGCACCGTTTTCTGTCTCATAAAACTTATCACCCGTTCTCAGTTCTCTACCTTTCTGTAGCCCATGTAACAGATTACATATGCAGAATCCTGATCCGGTATCTCATACCCAGGACGTAAAGGATACTGAGAAACAGTTCTCTGTAATGAACACACCCGAAGAAGATGCATCAGCATGCACTTTCTTCGTTTGGGAGGCACAGGAAATCTGGTATTCCCCAATTTCCTACTCTGTCTTATAACAATTATAAGTTGGTGCGGGACCAACGTTCCCCAGCTCAGTATAACAAGCGGGTTCGGTCAATTCATCCGTTTTATTATCTTGATTAAGGCGTGATATGGTCACTACCTGGAGAGAGAGAAGAAAACACTCAGCGTATGCTCTTGCAAGATTAGATTGTTTATCTAATATATCTAATCAGGATGTCTCCCACTGTTTTAATCAAATCTTCCTTCAAACCCTAAAAGGAAAGACTAGCCGGGATTAATTACACGCTACAAGTTCGCCAATCTTTCAGCCAGGACAGTATCGGTACTTTGAGGGAGGTTCCCCGTGCTTTCGCACGGACCTAATTAAAATAAACCTCATTTTCCCATAGGCGTAACCCCGTTAACACCTTTCTAGACACCTACTTGATCGGCTAATTATAATGTGTAAAACTCTCCCAGGAGTAACTCTTACTCGCAGCGGGTACCGGGATCCAACTATCTCATAGAAGGTATGCAATCTCATTGCAAATTTCAACACTTGAAATTCCCAATAATATTTTATGCCTAGCGTCCTATGACCTTGACGAAGGTCAACAAACCATAGGCTACTAGTCAAGTTCAACCCGTCATTTCCTGATTGAATTAAACCCACCCGCACGACCCTTGACGGAGGTCAACAAGGCCGCACGACTACCCTAATCCAATCTGCATCATATGCATAAGCAGATAAATACTAGTCAGCTACCGCACACTACGCCTTGACGGAGGTCAACAAACGTAGAACGAATACTAAGTAGGACTTACCTGAAATGACGGAGGGCTACGACAGGTTTTTAAGAAAACCCTTTGCGTAATTAACTTGATATCGTTGTAGAAACGAGTGATTTTAAATGGAGTGTTTTTGAGGCTTTTCTAGTTTTGCTAAAGGGGCCACTCCTGGTGAAGGGATCGTCGGCCCTTTCCTCATCGAATAAGGTGCAGGGTATATCATATATACCGCTGTGCAAAGCAAAAACTATAGAAACAATCAAAAGACAAACCGAGTTTGTAGCATCTACTAGTTTCACTAAAGAGGTCATTCCTGGTGAAGGGATCACGGCTCTTTCCTTATCGAATAAGATGCTGGATGTTCTACAAGGAACACCGCTATGCAAAGCAAGAACTAGAGCTACCAGTTTTTAAACAAGTTTCTACAACATCTTTAGGTTTCTTTTATTTTCATTAATCTCATTAATGATGTCCCATTTTATTATGCTTCGCAAGCATCACATTTGAAACGAAATCTGCAATATAACATATATCTCATATATATAATATAAACATTCGTCTCGGGCAGTAATATAATCTCATCACAGAACAGTGCAGCAGAAGAACATATATGAAATATTGGATATACTAGGATGTCCGTGTTTTCAATACGAGCCTGTATAAAACACGGATTCCACGGTCGCGATGAATAGCCAAACCCACATCCCTAGACCCCTATGAGAGCGGCAAGCAACTCTGCCAATTCTAGGCTTAGGAGACCCGGTCTCGACTCCTCGAGATGGTCTCCCACTAGACCCTAGAACCCGGTTACTTGTGCTCCCCTCCTTGGGTCTACCTAATGCGAAAAAGTTAATAATATACAACAGTGACATCATCCTCAGCCCGGAAGTGCCCCAATAAAAGAATATTACATACAAATAAATTTTACATGAATGAAAAAGAAATAACTCTCATCTCACATAAAACCTCCGGCTATTCAGAACGCGACGATCCAATATAACATATCACAGCAGCACATAATATCTCATATCATCAACGTAAGCAAGTATGCGTATCCCGATTGTCGTTGATGTATAGCAACGAAGCCGGCGATACACCACATACTACGCTTACGGTCACAGAAAAGAAAGTGTAAAACTACAACAGTTGGAATCCGCAACCTCTTTAGACATCGCATGCCTAACCAAATGAATTCCTTAGACATCGCATGCCTAACAATTATAAACCCCGCATTTTAGTCTCATTATCGAAAACTCTTTTCAATATCAAGTCGGGCAATTCAACAAGATTCCCGACATCCTGATCGAATGCTCGTCACAAATTTTAGTAGACGGTCGCACCCCCGATGCCGTCGACGAAGTTCACTAAGGGGAACACCACTGCCGCGAGCACCTGAACGGATACTTTTGGCGACGGGGTTCTCCTACAATCACTTGGTCGGGGCTATGGGGCGTAGCTGTCTATTAAGTTTACTCGGCGAGTATCCGCGTACGCTACGTGAATGTGACGGACTTTTGATCACATCAAAATTCCGTGGCAACCAATCATCTGAGACTAAACTGCTATGTTTATAACATTCAAATTAGTTATCTCATAACTACATGTGGATTCCAAATATTGTATCACATTCCAGATAGATAGATAATGTTAAACTTTCTGATCGAATAATCAAACATCCATGTTTTCCCAAATAGTTCTCAACACTTGAAATTAGTTTTAAAACATCCATCACATGCCACAGTACCAATGGTCCAGCCGTAGAAGGGTCAAGCCAACGCCTCACATGTGGCACGCCGTACTGCCACAAACCCTAAGGTTTAGAGGCAGTTCAAGACGGTCACATAATCGAGTTAAGGTTTGTTGTCTTCTATAGGGTCCACTGCGTTACTTGCATGACTTAGAACGTTCCTAAACTACGAAAAAATCCAACGTTTGGAAATTTTCCGGTAGGGGAAAAGGTGAGTTATTGATATCCGTTCGAACTTTTAACACGTTCTAAAAATTACCCGGACAAAACTAAACGAAGTTAAATTATCCGATCGAATCAACGAGTCCCCAATACAACCCCAGAAAACTCAACACTTGAGTGGAATTAAAACATTCCCAGAAAAAATTGCCAAGAAAGGACCTAAGAATAAATATATGAAATTTCAGGGACTAATTCAAAATTTTGGCCGCGGAACCGCCACCAAACCCTTGGTTTGGACGCGGTTCCGCGGTCATGTGAGCGAATTAATGGGCCGTACTTTACAGTAATTCTTAGTTTTTCCTGCTTGTTTTTCTGAGTATTTTTAATGCTGAAAAAATCACATTTTTATAAAATGTACAGAGAGGGGTATAAACCGGGTATTCGGAGTTCGATCGGACTTTAAACTTCGCCTAGACATCGCCTAAAGCTCTAGCTTGTCTCTGATACCACTGTAGGGTTTCTAGACACATGCACAAGGGTCTACGAGACATCAACCATACCCCGATTAAAATTTTAGCCGTGCCGAACAACCCAAAGTCGGATCTTTAAACTAGAGTTTATGCGAAAACAAGCATGTTAAACACTTTAACACTAAGTGAGAGGGATTACAACCTTTGTAGATCCGGTCCTTCACTTCTTAAGCTCCGTGTTGAGGTCCCTTCGCTGCGATCATCGTGTTCCGGACTCACGAGAAACTTTACGAGGAGAAAGATGTAGTCTTGCTTCCGATCTTCGATACAAAGATGATCTACCTTGAAGTTTCATTAACACAAGCTAACACTCACCAAATAAAGTGAACACTCTCATCTAAAGGGCAAGGATAGATGAGAATGATGAAGTGGGATTTTTGCTCTCTTTTATTTTCTTATTCTCACTCATTTTCATCACTTGGAAAAAAGCTAGAAAGCTTTTTCCATGAAAAGAGAAGGAAGAAGAAGAAGATCATGAATCATTCCTTTTGTAATGAATAATGAATTAATTTTAGTGGTTACTTATCTAACCAAGTGTTAAGCATGAAGGAGTTAACCCTTGTAGAGAATTAACTAGAGTTAATGGTTTGGATTGGGTTAACATAATATCTTCACAAAATATCAAGCAAAACACAAAGTCAAAGCTTCATGCAAAAGCTAACCCTAATCCAAACCCTAACCAAATTTAAACCCTAAAGCATTGTTAAATTTGTAACCCTAACAAGTTATAATATTATATATCACATATACAATATATTTTGTAACAATAGAAAATAATACAATTAACATATATCGCATATATATCAATGTATTATCCCGTGAGAAAATGAATCTTTTAGTGAGCTAATATTAGTTAATGTAATTTAATATATCATATATATTATTATACATTAAATTATCGAATCAACACTTGATCCGATAATCCGGCGATATCGCATATAACCGACTAATACGATGACCCGGCTATATCACATATACCCGGCCGATATCTCATATCGCGAGAATCCAATACGGTATCACATACCGCATTATCCTCGGTCCCTCACATATCACATATGTGCTCCTACTCCATTTTGCCTGAGCCAAGAAACCTCTGTGTAGGACTCTAAAGATTCGTCAATACGACGGCAGTAGGTGATAATCATATCAAACACCCACAAGCTGCAAGCAGTCAGCTAAACGTAACAGCCACCCAGGTATTGAGCGCTCAGAAGATCAAAAAGCAAGCCTGTACATTCTCCCGTGAATCCAATCAGTAACACTCCCATACAGTCCGGTCTCGTCGTCTGATATGTCGCATATCTCGCCTAGGGGTGGTAAACGTCAGACCCCAGTAGCTCGATAAGTCGTGTCGATATGAGGTCTATAACAGTTCGAGAAACTACTGATAACACTTACCAGTAAATCTCAGCAACCCTGGCCAGGGATTTCCGATTATAGCCAATCGAACGCAGCGCAACATCAACTCCCTATACCGGGAGAGACGAATCCCCTCCTATCGCTCATTGCCTCCATGTGATTCGGGACTGTACCCAAAAGCCACCTTTTTGCACGCCCTCTTGGACATGGTATGATGGAAATCAAAGCATAGTGGGAATCACACAAGACTCTATAACGATCTCGGGTCAACAGACTACTCTGTACCAGTGTCACCGGAGAACTGCCATCTGACGTGAGGTATAATACCATCTGGGAGTTCTCGGCGAGTTCTTTCAGTGTACCCAGTCTCCACTGAGCACCCGTACACCATCCTTGATGTCAAACACCGATGGATATGGGATCATCCATCGTCCATCATATGGGTCAAGATGCATATACGCTAGTCTACTCTGGTGTATCGATGCCCTGTCTCGATACACCCTCGACTAGGAACAGTTATAGGATATACTCGTCGACTACCGTGGCCCCACTAGTATGATCTCATCATAGTCCTAGTAGTCGAGTACATATCCTAAGGGCTTTATCAAAATGTAACATAGAGACAATCAGAGTACATGTTAAGATAAAAAGAAACCAGATAGCGTACTACATGTCGAGCAAGAAAGTCCTCCCTATATATGTCCAAGCATCCACTACAATATACATCGTATGTATAGTAATGGCCTTTAGGGCATACATATAACTAACATATTTTACCCCTAGCGTCCTATGACCTTGACGGAGGTCAACAAACCATAGGCTGCTAGTCAAGTTCTACCCGTACATTTCATGATTGAATTAAACCCACCCGCATGACCCTTGACGGAGGTCAACAAGGCCGTATGACTACCCTAATCCAATCACATCGTATGCAGCAGATAAGCACCAGTCAGCTACCGCACATTACGCCTTGACGGAGGTCAACAAACGTAGCACGAACACTAAGTAGTACTTATCTGAAATAAGGGAGGGCTACAACAGGATTTTAAGAAAACTCTTTGCGTAATGAACTTGATATCGTTGTAGAATCGAGTGATTTTGAAAAAGGAGTGTTTTTGAGGCTTTTACTAGTTTCGCTAAAGAGGCCACTACCGGTGAAGGGATCTCGGCTCTTTGCTCATCGAATGAGGTGCAGGATATTTTATAAATACCATTATGCAAAGCAAAATCTATAAAAGCAATCAAAAGACAATCCGAGTTTGTAGCATCTGCTAGTTTCGCTAAAGATGTCACTCCTGGTGAAAGGATCTCGGCTCTTTCCTTATCGAATAAGGTGTTGGATATTCTACAAGGAATTCCTCTATGTAAAGCAAGAACTAGAGCTACCAGTTTTTAAAACAAGTTTCTACAACATTTTTAGGTTTCTTTTATTTCATTAATCTCATTAATGAAGTCACATCATTATATGCTTCCTAAGCATCACATATGAAACGAAAGCAGCAATATTAATTATATCTCATATATATAATATAGGCATTCGTCTTAGAACATATCAAGTGATCACATCACAGAATATCAGCAGCAGAAAAATCATATATGAAATATTGGATATACTAAGAATTCCGTGTTTTAGATTAAGCCAGTATAAAACACGGATTCCACGGTCGCGATGAATAGCCAAACCCACATCCCTAGACCCCTACGAGAGCAGCAAGCAACCCTTCCAATTCAAGAGTTAGGAGATCCGGTCTCGACTCCTCGAGATGATCTCCCACTGGACCCTAGAACCCGGTTTCTTGTGCTCCCCGCCTTGGGTCTATCCTAATGCGGAAAAGAAAATAATATACATCAATGGTGACATCATCCTCAACCCGGAAGTTTCCCAATAAAAGAATATTACATACAAGCTTTTACATGAATGAAAAAGAAAAACACTCATCTCATGCAAAAAAAACCCGGCTGTTCAAAACACAACGATCCAATATAACATATCAGAGCAACACATAACATCACATGTCATCAACGTAAGTAAATATACATATCCCAATTGTCGTTGACATATAGCACCGAAACTGGCGATACACCACATATTACACTTACGGTCGCATAAAAGAAAGTGAAAAACTACAATAGTTGGAATCCGCAACCACCTTAGACATCATAAACCCAATGTATCACATACTTTGGATTTCATGCCCAACCAAATGAATTCCTTAGACATCACATGCCTAACAATTATAAACCCCTCATTTTAGTCTCAATATTGAAAAAACTTTTCAATAACCTGTCGGGTAATTCAACAAGATTCCCGATAATATGATCGAATGCTCATCAGAAACTTTAGTAGACGGCCGCACCCCCGATACCGTCGACGAAGTGCACTAAGGCGGAACACCGCGGCCGCAAGCACCCAAACGGATGCTTTTGGCAACGGGGTTCTCCTACAGTCACTTGGTCGGGGCTATGGGGCATGGCTATCTAGTAAGGTTACCCAGCGAGTATCCTCATACACTACGTAATTGCGACGGAGTTTTGATCCACATCAAAATTCCGTGGCAACCGATCAACTGAGACTAAACTGGTAGATTTATAAAATTCAAACTAGTTATCTCATAACTATTTGTGGATTCAAAATATTGTATCACAATCACAGATAGCTAGACGATGTTAAACTCTTCGATCGAATAAGCAAGGACCCAAAATTTCTCAACAAGGTCAACACTTGAGCGGAGTTCAAAAAAATACCCAGAACATGTCACAACTCCTATGAACCAGCCGTAGAAGTGTCAACCAATGCCTCACCTGTGGCACCGCTGAACTACCATAAATCCTAGGGCTTGATGGCGGTTCTAATGGTCATGGAATCGAGTTAGGATTTCGTTTTTCTAGAAGGTCCACAGAATCGCTTGCAAGATTTTCTGAAAATTTTAAACTTGGAAAAATCCAACTCTTGGAAAATTTCAGCGAGGGAAATATTGGGTTATTGATATCCGTACGTACTTTTTAACGTTGTCTAAATAACCCGAATACATGTTAGAATTACGATTACGAAACACTCCGAATTGCTTTTGCAGAAAGTTAACATCATATGAAAATTTAGCAAAAACAAACAACACCTGAAACACCAAAACCCAGAGACTGGAACACAATGCAAATTTAAAGCACAGACTCCCTGGAAAAACCGAGCACACCGGTTTTAGAGTGCATGTGGCCGACCATGTTATGGTAGAATTGCCTCAAATTTTCACAGTGTTCATGTTATATCTTATACAACATTCTGCAGTTGTTTACAAAATTTTTAGAGTCCATTAAAAATTCGAAAGAAACTAGGTCATCGTATCAGGTGTTTCGGAGTAGTTTCGGTTTCGTAATCCTAGCAAATATCGTCTAATTTTCTAGCATGGCTATGATACCACTGTATGGTTGCCTAGCGCTGCAGCTAGGTTTCGGGAGGCATCGTCCATGCCAATTTTAAATTTTTTTGCCGTTCTAGCTAACTCTAACACTAGAATTGTAACTAGAAAATCATACAAGAAGCAATGTAAACACTTTACATCTAAGTGAATGAGGGAATACAACCATTGTAGACCGGTCCTTCACTTCTAAATCTCCATGTCGTACTCCCTTCGCTGCAAGTTGTGAAGACCAGGACTCTTGAGAGGGTTCACATGAAGAAATGAACAAACTTGCTCAATGCCTTCGAAGCCGAAGATGATCTTCGTCGAAGAGACCCAAGCTCATGCTACCTCTTCACTAATGGTGAAATTAGTGAAGCAAACACCCTAAACTAAATAGCTAATAGTAGAGGATGATGAAGTAAGAAGTGGGCTCACTTTAGTTTTATTTTTCTCACAACATTTCATCACTTAGAAAAAGCTAGCAAACTTTTTCTCTTGAGGAAGAAGAAGAAGTGATGAAGAGATGAATGAGAGAGTGAGGTTAGAATTGCAACCATGGTGAGTTAGTGTCATACACTAACCCTTGTAGAGACTAAACCATGGCTAAGTTAATAATGGTTAGGTTTATAAATATCTTAAGCAAGACAAAGACAAGTGGTCTAAGTCAATGATCTACAAGCTTCTTCCAAGCTCAACCATGACTAATTCCAAATGATTTTGAATTACTTAACAATAAATAAAACCTTAACATTAACCCTTAGCATGGTGTAAGTCTCATACACACAAGTTGCATATGTAACCTGGCATGATACATTAATATATATCGCATATATATCATGTATACACAAGTGAGAAAAAGAAATTGTTAAGTGAGCTAATATTAGTTAATGTAATGTAATATATCAAATATATAATTATACATTAAATTATTAAATCAACACATGATTTAATAATCAGGCTATATCACATATAACCGACTAATATCAAATGCAACAACTTATCGAATCAACCCTTGATCCGATAACTCGGCTATATCACATATAACCGAACGATGTCACAAATCACGAGAATAGAATGCGGTATCACATACGCGCATTAATCTCGGTCCCTCACATATCACATATGTGCTCCTACTCCGTTTCACATGAACCAGGAAACCTCTGTATAGGACTCTAAAGACTCGTCAATACGCCGGCAGTAGGTGATGATCATATCAAACACCCACAAGTCGCAAGCGGTCTAACGGCCACCCTGGTATTGAGCGATCAGAAGATCAACAAGCAAGTCTGCTCATACTTCTGCGAATCCACTCAGTAACACTACCGTACAGTCCGGTCTCTTCGTCTGATATGTCGCATATCACAGCCTGGGGTGGTATTATTTCAGACCCCAATAGCCTGATAGGTCATGCCAATGCAAGGTCCATAACGGTTCGAGAAACTACTGATAACACTTACCAGTAAATCCCAGCAACCCTGGCCAGGGATTTCTTTTTATGGCCAATCGAGCATAGCGCAACATCAACTCCCAATACCGGGAGAGACGAAACCCCTCATATCGCTCATTACCTCCATGTGACTCGGGGCTGTACCCAAAAACCATCTTTTTGAACGATCACTTGACCGTGGTATGGTGGAAATCAAAGCACAGTGGGAATCACACAAGACTCTATGACGATCTCGCATCTACAGACTAACCTGTACCAGTGTCACCAGAGAACTGCTATCCGACGATAGGTATAATACCATCTAGGAGTTCTCGGCGAGTCCGTCCAGTGTACCCAGTCTCTACTGAGCATCCATATACCTTCTCTGATGTCAAACACCAATGGATGTGGGAGCATCTATCGCCCATCATATGGGTCAAGAAGCGCATACGCTAGTCTACTCTGGAGTATCAATGCCCTGTCTCGATACTCCCACGACTAGGAACATTTGAAGGATGTACTTACTGACTATCCTGTCCCCACTAGTATGATCTACATCATAATCCTGGTAGTCAAGTACTCATCCTAAGGGCTTTATCAACATGTAATAGAGAGAAAATAAGTGTACATGTTAAGATAAAGTGCAACCAGATTGCATACTATCATGTCGAGCAAGAAAGTCCTGCCTATATATGTCCAAGCATCCACTACAATATACATCACATGTGCAGTAATGGCCTCTACGGCATACATATAACTAACAGTTATACCCTGATGTTGTACCTTGATCATGATTATGTTGCATATCCACATTGTTATACATATGCCATCATGACTGCATATTTCGGATTGTCGTTTTTCGTGCATGCTTGCGATTAGCTGTATGATGTTATTTACTATTCACGAGCTGGCAACTCACCCCGTTGTGCCACAGTGTTTTGCAGGGTTGACACTCAGGGTAGTCACGACATGGCTCTTTATTGCATCTATTTCTGCGGATACCGCTACTTTTGAGCACGCGATTTTTGTGTAGGTGGGTTTTTGCGAGGATCCGTATGATTCTACTTGTATATCTTATTTTGTATCTAGTACTCTCTGTCTACCACATGTATGTGTTTGACTTAGAGAAGAGACTGAGAGATTCGATATTTGTATTATTTGTGACTTTGGTTGTCGTGCTCGTGTGAGCCGACTTTTATATTATGTTGCTACGTTGTTTTCACTCCTTATTTGCTAATTTATTCGCCTACGGCGTCGTATATATATCTGTTGTGGTCGTGTTCCGCCTTTAGGTGTGAGTTGCTCCCAATTAGGGATGTCGTTTATATTATATGTTTTGTATCCGTTTTGGACCAGTTTTTACAAGGAGATGCTGCCGAAATTTTTTTTTAATAACTTGAGATTTAAAAAAAATGTGATGCTTTGAAACAAATGTTTTACCACTCCACTCCTTTTTTCGTGGTTTAGATTTATGAGTTTCGACTTACTTGAATTACGTTATACTTTTGGACGTTGCGTGATTTAAGTGCCGGTCACGTTTCTAATTTGGATCGTGACAAAGTTGACATAATATGTTAGATATTTATGTAAGATGGAGTGAGGGTATATCCTAGTTATCATATTCCCCCATCTCTCTACTTCCAAACAAAGAAATAAATTTTAAAACCCGTGAGAAAATAAACATTAACTCGCCAAGTCATATTTTTAATGAAAAAATTTAGTACAATAATTGTTATCTTATTATTAAAATTTCATTTTACTATTGAATAAATCCAAAACAATTATTTTGAATTTTGCGAAATGTTGCAAAATCATACCCACGGTTTCTCAAATTCTTGGAAAACATCGAGCTCATAAGAACAACAATGCATAATTCATCTTTGCCACGGTTAGCACTTAACATACAGAAATATATCAAATAATGGCATTCACATAACGAAATCATAGTAGACAGCATTTAATACTAGCATGGAGATAATTAAAACATGAATAAGCATGGCAATTTCTACAGTGTCATGACAGTACTAATGATGTATACATGTAGCATGCGAGTAGATGATTGTGCCATATGGCAATCATTAGTAGTTGTGAAAGTGGCCTAACAAGTGTGTTCGTACAATAATTGCAAGGGAAACATTAACAATGGTATTGTAAACTAGCATACGAGGGATGAATTATAACGACTAAGAAACGTACAAACATTGTATTGTATACTAAATATACGAAGCAAATAAGAACGAATAGTATAAACGTGGTGTAACTAATAAAAGAATCAAAGCATGAACGGATAACGAGTAAAGTAAACGTAACGTGAACAAACGTTGTAAATGGATAATTACTGACAAATAATACAATTATAGTTTAAAATAAAACGAAACGTTGTTTGGAAATAAGGAGACTGTGATATTTTTAAAATAGATATTCATTAGAAATTAGCAGCGCATCCTTGCATTATGATTTTAAAATAGAAAAAGAATCATTAGTTTTAAAATGAGTATAACCTTTAGTATTTTCGTAATATCCCAATCGGGGAAAATAGCAAGACTCTATGAATCAAATAATAAAAGGCCGTATTCGGCAAATCATTCTCATCTAGTATGGAATCTCACCTCGTACGATACCAACCAAATATCCAACAATAGTCAGTACGGAGCTCTAGTCACATACGCAAACATATAGCTCAAATAGTACAGACATCTAGTCGTGTACATACACATAACCTAATCATATATACATATATAAAAATACAGGTTACAAATCATAAATTAAATGTATAATTATAGACTAAATATATGAAGCACATGTATAAGTGTTCTAATATTTCATTATAAGCTAAGTATATGAGTTACAAATTAGAATTAGAATGAATAATGAGTGATCGAACGTGACAATATAGACTAAGTATACGAATTACATATTATAATAATTACTAAGTGTTCATAAGAATTGGTTTCGGGGGTGTTATACACCATCTACCCGACTTTTTCCTGTAGATATAAATCTATTCATCGACTATGGCACTAGCTAGCAGAATTCCACGACTGCCGCACGTCTCCTTGTCGTCTCGGAATCACCCGCACTTGATCCTATAACCAATGGTAATCATAAACAAGTAATGAAACCCTATCAATATCGATATAAATCAAATCAAACTATATATGATGCAAATCTCAAGTTGAGCCGACTTAAAAATACATGAGCCGTCTCAAAGAAAGCATTGAGCCAGCTCCAAACCATTTTGAGCCGCCTCAAACACAGTTTTCCATGAAGTTTATGTATAATTTTGTACTCAAACATTGAAATCATTAAACTCTTTAAAAATCACAACTTTTGAAAACAATCTTTTAACCAATCTCCCACTCTTTTCAAACCCAACAAGTTGTAATCAACAAGAATTACTCCACTAACACTCTAAAAGTAAAAGTAACCATTTAAAACTCCTTTATACAAGATTTATGAAATAAAAATGTGAGTGAATGTATAGTTCTTTTCGTACAAAGAAAGCTAAGTTTTACCCAAAATCCTAACTCATCCAATCTAACCAAGTAGTAATAACTAGAATAGCTAAACTAAGACTGCCACAACTAAAAAAACTACTGCTAGTTTATCTATTTTATTATTTTAAAGAAACTATTTTTATAAGGATCATGAAATTGATAAACTTTTAAGCAAAACATGATTTTTAGATAGAAGATATAATTTTGATGGCAAGTATTCAAAACACATTTAAGAGATGGATTTTTACCTTATTATATGGAAGTGAAAGGTGAGATCCGAGCTTAATTGAGGCTATTGGAAGACTTGATGATATTTTCTAGTTGAATAGATGAGTTTAGAGTTGAGCTTGAAGGAAGAGAGAGAGATGTGTAAGAAAGAGAAAGGAAAAAGAGGAAATGAGATTGATTGGATAGAGAAAATGATTCGGCTGGGCATGGTGGAGAGAAGGGAAGGGAGTGTTTAAATCGGTGAGAATGTAGTGCTCGGTTTCGACTCGGAAAAAAGAAAGGTTTATAGAAAAATTACAAAAAATCATAGTAAATCAGAAATGACCGGAAAAACGAAAGTTCCAACTGGACCAAAGGCTAATTCAAATCGTAATTATACAGAAAAATTCGATTCTATATAAAACATTTAAATTTCAATTTAAAATTTCTTAAAATTCCATTGTCAAAAATTCCAAATGTTACACCTACTTTTTGCCTAAAAAATAAAAATTAAGGAGAGTAAAAAGAAAAGATCCATAAAGATTTCTATCTCTCTCTACTTTTAAAGCTAAAACTTATCGGGGAGACCAAAAGTTTCTTTTCTTTCTATCAAGTAATGGGAAAACAGGAGAAAAATTCTTTAGCGAACTCTAAATCCATACAATACAACCATAAACTTTTAAATATATATTATCATCATTTTGCCTATTTTCATTCAAATGCTAAAAAAGAGCAATTATTAGATGCGGCTCCCCCCTTCTCTCTCATACTCACACATTTATTAATCATGTAAGATAAAATAAAAAATCAAATGCATGGATGAAGAATTTGAACAATTTTTAAATCACCCAGAAATATTCCTTTTTTCAGTTTTAAAACTTTTCATGGCATTGTCACATTTAATAGAACACCCCTCAAAAATTTTATGTCACCCCTAAAAAAAATTCACATATATGCACACATGCATCGCACGTGCATAACACTAGTTATTATAGCGCAAAAGAAAATGATCTTTTTATTTTGAAATTGACTGCGTACATGGCTTTCTCATTCATAAAAAAATCAATTAAAATACATGAAAAATCCAACCAAGATTTTTAAACATAACTAACCCCATCACTTATTGTCAGGACAACTATAATCTAATCCTTTAAAACTATCTAGCTATATTATAGTTTTTTATGAAAATAAAAAATACAAATAAAGTGAATGAAATTCGACATATAAGTGAATAGCACGTGTAAAATATTAGTCTTTGCAGTGACACCATTTTTATTTTTTTTATTAACGATATGAACTCAACTAAAGTCCCTAGTATTCTCAAGACTCAAGCCGAGCCAAAAGTAATCCCAAAACCAAGCCGAGCCAACCCAACCAAGGATGTACAAAGAATTCCAAATATTCAGGCACGTGGGTCCCGCTTCCAAAGTTGAAGCGGAATCAACATCATTTAAAGCGGTGGCAGCGGGCCCCAGGATGTTTCTTTTGCATCACCCCCAGCATCTTAGATCCTAAGATTACATTATGGGTCCCACATTTATAACTGGGGTGGGATTTTGCGTACATCAATGCATTGGTGTAGAAATAATTCCTTGGAGTTTAAAGAAGTTTGAGAAATCCTTTTTGGGCGGTGAGAGAAGTGATAAATAAATGGCGAGGAAGGTGGAGACGGCTTTCGGCCGTCCAGAATTGAATCGTGGCCTTCGGATCGGAGCGTTCTCATGTGGTGTTGGAATTCCATCCGTGTTATTTGTGTGGCTGGCGTTGCAGAATTTTTGGCATGCTAGAAAGGTTGTTTAAAATTTTTTTTATTAATTGAGCCAACGCTCTAGGGTCGCTGACCTGTAACTTTTTTGAATCCAAATTTCCAATCAGCCCTAACTCAATTGATATGGCATTTTCATTCTTAGAGGTACGAATTCGATCAAGGACTGAAAGTGGCCACAATTTAACGTCTTCGGGGAAAATTCCTCGGTTCCCTACGGTGTGTATGATGTGCGTTTGTGTGATGTATGTTGTATATATAGGTTAGGGCTTACGGACCAATCCCGAAGAAAAAAATTTGCGGCGAAGCAGTTCAAATTATAAAATCTTTTATATACTTAAATAAGATGGCTGAGCAATAGCTCAGTTGGTATGGTCACATTTTCTCTTAAGGAGAGTGCGGGATTCGAATCATACGAACCTTAGGAGGAGAAATATGCACAAATTAACACTTTCGGGGTAAATTCGTGGGCCCCCTTTATTGGCTATAGTGCCATCAAGGCAATTATTGAATCGCAGGCACACGATTGCGATGATTGAGGGATGACCTATACGGATAGAACAGTGATGAGGCTCGATATCGGTGACTCTCCAGATGCCGACATGTTACAGATGACGTGTCCCAAAACCTACAAGAAAGGATCAAGAACTTCAGTTGGGATCGCATCTCGGGCCTTCGGCCCGAGGAGTCTCCCGACCTCCGGTGGTCTTCCAGACCATCCCCAGGCTCGCCTCCGAGCTATCACGGAACCAAGATGCCTCGGCCTCCCGCTCGTGCCCGAGCCTCTCGTCGAGCTCATCTTCCTCGGTCTCACCAAGACCGACCCACAGCGCTGATCACAGACGCCTACGCCACGGCTCTGCGAATTTCACCCTGCGCGAGATATCCGTCGTCCACGATCCCGCGTTCTACGCCATCACGATCCCCCATTAACGAGCCTGTCTCGTCATTAATTCGGGATCCCGCCTATCACGCGGACGTGACGCCAGGGGCGTAACGGCCGGCGTGAATCTCGCGCCCGCTTGCCCATTGCTGCCGCTATATAAACCCCTCTCTCAGATGATCAAGGTAAGCCATTTTTACTCCACTAGGTCGTTACTCTGCCAAAATACCAAGTCTAACTAGATCGTCGGAGGGTCTTCGGTGGTACAACCACCCCGGGACTTCTTTGCATGTAGCTCGGCCTCAACCACACAAAACCCATTGAGATCCACATGCCTCAGGAGTCAACCCTCCAACTCAATCTCAGCCGTCCATCAGCACACGAAGAGATCAACGAAATATAGCATCTGAAGGAGATCCAGAGATCCATCAGTTGGCGCCGTCTGTGGGAAACTAGTTCCATTCAACCAAAAGTTTATCTTCCGATCTCGTCTACATGGTAAGCGATCACCGCGACGATCCAAGCAGTCGGCCTCCCCACAGTGGAGACGAGGGAGAATCCCCTCCTCCACCGAACGCCATTCACGCCCTATCCGCTCGGATAGATCGACTCACGTCCGTCGTGGATGCGCTCGTCCGTGTCCAAGCAGCCGGGCAAGCTCCCCAGGTCGCCGCTCCCCCTCAGCGGGACCGGGACCCCTACAGAGGGAGAGAAAACTCTGCCCTCGTTGGCACGGCTGATCACCACCTCGCTGTCTCCGGCAGCCGCAGATCCCCCGGGCCGACATATTCAATGACCCGGTAGGCACCGCACAGTTTAATTCCGAGGTCTTACGCCAGAGCGCCTTGCCCCAAACCCCATCGCGCCCCTGTCCCTTCCGAGGAGGTGTCGGTCAGCTCGCCTGCACCCAGGCATGACCTGCACCCCCTTACTCGACGGGGTCGCGCGCACAGGACTCGCCACGGCAGCTCGAAAATGACCTCGCCAGGAGACTTGAGGAACGTCATCGAACGGAATCGGGGCTGTAGCCATGCAGAGGTCTCCGGCAGCAGAGGCCAAAAATCAGAGTATGCAGACTCATCGGGATACCAGGGCTGACTTGACGCCCTCGAAAAGAAGATCGAAGGTATGCATCGGGAAGATCGTCATTCGAGCGACGGGGCTAAATACGCCGCCGACTTGCTCACGAAGTCCTTCACCGAAAAGCTTCGCGCCGTCCATGTCTCCTCCCGGAACAAGCCCCCGAAGGTCTCACTCTTCGATAGGAAGTCCGCCCCGAAGGACCATTTGGACGCGTTCAAGGCCGGGATGAGTGTCCAAGACTATTCCGACGCCGCCCAATGTCGCGCTTTCCTGGCAACTCTCATCCACTCCGGACGATATTGGTTCCGAGGACTCATGCCACGCTCAATCTCGACCTTTGACGAGCTGGCCACCTAATTCCTCGGCCACTTCGTCGGGAACAGACGGCAGAAGTGGACCATCGACCACCTCTTCACGATAAAGAGCGGGGACAAAGAAACCTTCAAAGGGTACGTCACCCGCTTCTATAAGGCCCTCCTCTAAGTCCTAGAACACCGGGATGAGACGGTCATTACGGCACTTAGGTCGGGTCTTAGGCACAAGGAGTGGTTACGCTCCTTTGCATTAGCGCAACCTAAGACCATGGCCGAAGTAAAGAACTAGACCGAACGTGAGATCCAGCTTGAATCCAAGGTGAACGCCAATCTGCCCCGGGCAGAACAAGCTGATCACAAGAACAGGGCCCGGGAAGACAAAAAGAAGATTGAGCAGCCGAAGCCCTACTCCCCGAAGTTTCAGGAGTACACCCCGCTCAACGTCTCCCAGACGGTACTGCTGAAGGAGGCTAAGGGAGAAAGGTTCTTCAAACTCCCCCCAGTCTCGAACAGGGCGGCAAAGCGCACCCGGGGCCCCTACCGCGACTTCCATGTAGGGTTCCTAGGCACGCTAATGAGGTCTCATAAGGCATCAAGCATGCCCAATTCAAAAAATTCCGGTGCTGAGAAACCCTAATGCGATCGTTGACTAGAGATTAGGCGATAACTATGCAACTAGTAAACAACTTTACTAAGAAGTGAACGAACATACAACCTTTGTAGATCCGTTTCTCCACCTCCATGGCTCCGCGATGAAGTCTCCTCGCTGCGATCATTGGATCCCGGGCTCTAGCGTCCGCTTCATCGGAGAAATGGGCGGGCTAGGTCGTCGACTTCGATGCCGAAGATGATCTACGTCGAGGCAACACAAGATCAAGCTCCAACTTCACCAAGTCATGAAACTTGTGAAGAAAACACCCTATACTACTTGGCAAGTGGTAAAGGATGAAGAAATAGGAAGTGGGTTCACTTTAGAATTGGATTTCTCACTCTTTTTCTCAAGTTGCCATTGATGAAGTCAAGGTTTTCTTCTTGTTGAAGATGAAGAAGAAGAAGAAAAAGAATATCATAAGTATATCCTCAAAATAGAAAATAAATGAATACTTATCATATAGCAACCATATTTAGGTGTAGAGAATAAATCATGGTTAGTTTGAATGGTTAGGGTTAAGCATGAAAACAAAATGGTCACTTAGTCAAAGCTTCATGAAGCTTCAACAACAAACAAAGAAAGCCACCATTTTTCTCTTTATCATTTCAAAAAGAATAATAAATAAATAAATAGATAATAAAATGAAAACCCTAACCATTACACAACCATGGTTTAATCTTTACACATACTCAAGTTAGCATGTATCATCAAACATGATACAAACTAGTGTACAAAAGTATATCACATATACAATATGCACTTCAAGTAAGAAAATCCATTTAAAGTGAACCAATACTAGTTAGTGCAAAGTAATATATCAAATATATAATTATGCATTAAATCATTAAATCAACACTTGATTTAACGATCCGGTCATATCGCATATAACCGACTAGTATCCAATGTATCGACTTATCGAATCAATCCTCGATTCGATAACTAGGTTATATCGCATACAACCATTCGATACATTTATCGTGAGAATACAATACGGTATAACATACACGCATTATTCTCGGTCCCGCACATATCTCATATGCGCTCCTATTTCGTTTCGCTTGAGCCAGGAAACCTCTGTGTAGGACTCTAAAGACTCGTCAATACGCCGGCAGCAGGTGATGATCGTATCAAACACCCACAAGCCGCAAGCGGTCTGCCAAACGTAACGGCCACCCGGGTATTGAGCGATCGGAAGATCGACGAGCAAGCCCGCTCACACTCCTGTGAATCCAACCAGTAACACTTACCATACAGTCCGGTCTGTTCGTCTGATATGTCGCATATCTCGCCTAGGGGTGGTAAACGTCAGACCCCAGTAGCTTGATAAGTCGTGTCGATATGAGGTCTATAACAGTTCGAGAAACTACTGGTAACACTTACCAGTAAATCTCAGCAACCCTGGCCAGGGATTTCCGGTTATAGCCAATCGAACACAGCGCAACATCAACTCTCTATACCAGGAGAGACGAATCCCCTCCTATCGCTCATTGCCTCCATGTGATTCGGGACTGTACCCAAAAACCACCGTTTTGCACGCCCTCTTGGACGTGGTAAGATGGAAATCAAAGCACAGTGGGTATCACACAAGACTCTAGGACGATCTCGGGTCTACAGACTAACCTGTACCAGTGTCACCAGAGAACTGCCATCTGACGTAAGGTATAATACCATCTGGGAGTTCTCGGCGAGTCCGTCCAGTGTACCCAGTCTCCACTGAGCACCCGTATATCATCTCTGATGTCAAACACCAATGGATATGGGATCATCCATCGCCCATCTGTATGGGTCGAGAAGGTATATGCTAGTCTACTCTGGTGTATCGATGCCCCGTCTCGATACACCCATGACTAGGGACCTTGAAGGATGCACTTATGGACTACCTTGTCCCCACTAGTATGATCCGCATCATAGTCCAGGTAGTCAAGTACACATCCTAAGGGCTTTACCGACATGTAACAGAGAGACAATCAGTATACACGTTAAGGTAAAGAGTAACCAGATAGCATACTATCATGTCGAGCAAGAAAGTCCTCCCTATATATGTCCCAGCATCCACTACAATATACATCCTGTGTACAGTAATGGCCTCTAGGGCATACATATAACTAACAATCTCCCACTTGCACTAGGGCCATTTGTAGCAGTGGTTGCAGTATCTCATACTCAACCATCCTATAAAAGTCTCTCTCTGGGAAAAGGCCTTTGTGAGTGGATCCGCCGTGTTGTCCTCTGAGTCTACTCTCCTAACCTCGATCACCCTGGAGATCAACTATCTCAATGATTAGGCGATACTGCCTTAGAATATGTCTGGATCACTGATGGGACCGGGGTTCCTGGGCCAAAGCCACAGCTCCATTGTCACACAATGGGAGGAACGGAGTTCATCTCATGAACCAATATACACCCAGACTTCCTCTTTGGTAGCATCTTAAGTAGCGATGTATCCAGCCTTTATCGTCTAGTATGCCACAGTATCTAGCTTGGAACTCTTCCAACATACCGTCCCTTTACTGAGGGTAAAGACAATGCCTGTGACTGACTTTCAGTCGTCCTTATCACCCTGGAACACTTCCAGTGATTCTCCCCAGGACCAATTGATACCATCTCACTACAACTAGTGAGTATCCTAATATCCAATTAGATCTATCTCATAGATCCAAAACCCAGGATTTAGTAGGTATCACTTTGATCCTATATGGAGAATCATTGTGATAAGCGGAGATTGACCGAGCGTAGCATAGGAAACTTCTTCCCTATCAAGAGTATGTCATCCACGTACTCTACGAGGATCACTACCATACTCCCTACTACCTTTTTGTATATACAAGGTTCATCTACCATTTTGATGATGTCAAACTGTTTGACTAACTCATCAAAACAGATGTTCCAACTCCGCGATGCCTGCTTCATCACATAAAACATCTTGCACACGTTTCCGCTGCTCCCACTATTTACGAAGCCCTCTAGCTGTGTACTTATAGACGCACTCTTCTAAAACATCATTTAGAAAAGCAGTCATGGCACCCAACCGCCAGATATCGTTGTCATGGTATGTAGCCATGGCAAGTAGGATCTGGATGGACTTAAGCATAGGCCCCAGAAAAGGTTTCATCATTAGCCACGCCTGGTCGATGACGAAAACCTTTACCAAGTCTAGCTGTGAAAGTCTCAACTTTTCCATCTACACCAAGTAATCTTCTCAAGATATACTTGCTTCTGATGGGAATTTAACCCTTCAGATATAGCAACCAAAGTCCATAATTTGTTGGTGTATAAGGATTCCATCTCAGATCGATAAACATCCAGCCATTCTTACAGAGTCTCACTCCTGATGGCCAGCTCGAAACTAGTTGGGTCATCATCTCATGATGCAATCCTCGCTCCCACTGTCATAGAGAAACCGAAGTAACTCTCAGGTGGGTGAGGAACCCTACTAGATCGGCGGAGAGGCTGAGGTTCGTTGGTTACTATTGAATCCTTCGGTTCTACCAAATCATCAGCTGCAGTTTGTACAGCTGGAACATTTCCAGTTCTACATAACAAACCTTGCCTCGATCATGTCCGGATTTTGCTTTTAGACATAGGCCGGACAACCCCAAATCTTAACTATCTTAAGAGATGGGTTCTTCCCATACCATATCTTATATGGAATGGTAGACACATATTTGATTCGAACCCTATTCAATAGGTATGCAACTTCATAAGTGCATAACTCCCAAAAGGAAATAGGAAATTCAGTAGTACTCATCATAGAGCGCACCATATCATATAGGGTGTAATTGCTCCGCCCCGATACAAGGTTGTGTTGTGGTGTATTCGGAGGAGTAATGCTGAGAGAGAATCTCATTCTCCTTTAGAATAGTCCAGGATTTCCGTGCACAAGTATTCTCCTTCCTGATCTCATCATAGGACATAATACTTATACCCGTATTTTGGTTCTCTACTTCTAACATATATTCTGTGAATATCTCAAAAGGTTCGCACTTGTGTTTCAACAGGAACATATGTCTGAATCTTGAGAGATTATCAGAGAATGTAATGAAATACAAAGAACCGGTCTTTGCATGTGTAGACTGGGGACCTACATACATCAACATGTATCATCCCAAGAGTTCACTAACTCTTTCTCTGCTTCCAATAAACAGAGCCGTGGTCATCTTATCTTTGTGACATGACCGGCAAGTTTTCACAAGATGTAAATTCAAACAGATTTAATGTAACGTTTTGAAAATCGTTTCGGTGAAATTTCGAAAAATCGGTAAAATAAGGGGGTTTTCTGTAAAAAAGTCAAAATACAAATATCTTATTATAAAAATTAAATATACATATTCTAGCTATGTAATTGCTATTATTTGGTGTTTATTAAGCCGCTGGTGAAATTTCAAATTTTCTGAAAAAAATATTATTTTATTATTATTTTAAGCCGTCACTAATACATTTAATTAGGGAAAATTATAATTTAGAATGAGTTGAAACAAATTTTGTGCATCATAAAACATTAAATAAAAATTTATCATGTGGTTTTTGGAACGAAATCATTTGCCAAAATGGTTTAGAAATTATTGAAGAAAAAAAAGGCTTTTTTTTAGCGTAAATGGATGTTTGGGGTATTGTATTTATCATTTTTCATCACCCCACACCCATGCCCACACCCACACACCCCCACTTACTCCTCCCCATGGCTGAATTCAGCACCCACCATATTTTTCCCCACTTGATTTTCAAGGAAAAAGAAAAGAAAAGAAAATGAGTGAAGTAGTTAGACTTTTGACTTTGTTTGACCTTGACCTTGTCCCCCCCCATTTTCCTCACCTCCCTCTCTCTCCCCCACCCACTTTTCTGGCCGAAAATTCCTTCTCCCCACAGCAGCCCCCCTCCATTTTCCCTTCTCTTTTCCCTTCAAAACTTCATGAAAAATTGCATCAAAAATCCACCAAAAATCCCACAAAATCAAAATCAAAGTCCTACCCATTTTAGCTTAGCCCGTTTAGTATGGATCCTTGTGAAAAGAGAGCATTTTGGGAGGCCATGGAGTCTTATGGACCTTCATATATTTTTGGGTATAAATTCTAAAACTTTTTGTTGCTTAAATTGTTACTAATTTCTTAAGCTAATTTAATTAAGTGTTATTTGGATATGTGAGTTTAATTGCAAGTTTTGGAATTGAAGTTGTGAAATTGAATGCAAGTTAGGGTTTATAAAATTGGTGTATGGTTGTGTGTTATAATTAGGCTTTGTTGTCATGTTAATACAAGTTTAGTAGCTAGTGCTAATGGCTAGCTTAAAAATTTTGTTATTTTGCTAATTTGCTTACTAGGTTTTTGAAATTTGCTAAATTCTTGGGATTAAAAATGTGATTAGGTTTTTCTTGGCTTCATTAACTTTATTAAGTGTGGTTTAATGCTTTGGATCATGCAATTCTAAGCTAGATTGTAGTTTGTGTATTTTGCTTTGAAATTGTTAAAAAGGGTACTTTTGGTAAACTAGAATATTAGGATTTTTGGAATTTAATGAGATTAAATTCCGGAAATTGTTTATACGACTTATTTAAGATATTTAATAAATATATTGGCCGCTACATTCATTTAAACATCGTGTTTTGTACAAAAACGGCGAATTGTGCTTGCTAAATTTTCGGAAAAATGAATTTTTAAGTGAAATTGGCGTTTTTGTGAGTTTTAACCTAGTTTATATTAAAATTAGTGTTCGTGAATGTGCAAATGAGTATGATTGGATTTTCTCGATGGTTTGACGTTCGTACATCGACATCGAGGGTTGGTTTGACTATTCCTGCATGCGTGGGCGATAGGTTTGGACCTATGCATGATACGCGTGCCGATTTGATTTTCGTATGCCGTTTCGATTTCGAATTTAGTTTTAATGCGATATGGTACGTTATGATATGTAGGTACCCCCATGTGGACTTCGAGACGACAAGCAAGCGCGTGGCGACGTCGGCACCGGCTAGCGAGGACCAGGTGAGTAGATTTATATCTACGGGGAGAAGTCGGGTGGATGGCGTATAGCACCCCCGCAGTCCGTGGTGGTGTATACGGATGCGTATACACACCAACAATTATTATATGTTATTTGGGATTAATAACGATGCTTAGGATGGATATTGGTGTGTTGGATTATTTTAGTGTTGCGAACCCTAGGGAAGTGTTGCACTACATATACACACATACATACTTGCATACATTCCTATTGATATGTGCTCATGGGATTCTTTATAGTATGTGTTCACATGGGTATGGGACTATGTGTTCACATACGGATTTGAGGATGATACTTTGGATTGAGCTGAGTCGATGAGATTCGATTTGAGGTCGTGAGATCGGTAATATAGCAGGGTTCGTATCTTAGATACGACATGACGTTGTAGCGGGTCCTTGACGTAGTGTTTCACACACGTCCATGCATACGTAGGCGGTATCAGTATGGTACTAGACGTAGATCAGTACCCCGATCATGATATTTGATAAAGAGGATACCAGGTGAATAGTATGATGAATGTGATATTGACCCGTACCCAGATTGGGATGCCGTACGACGGATTTACATACGAGCTATATTGATGATTGATCCGCACTCTTGACTTGGGATGCCTGATTATAGATATGGTATCGGATATGATATTATTGAGGCGGGATCACCGACTATACATATACAGGTATGTATATGTATCGACTCAGATGATAGGCGGTTTCCTTACCTGTAGTTCAGCTTGTTAGTTCAGCCGTATAGTTTAATGTAGTTGTTAGATTAGATTAGACTTCTTACCTATTTCAAAAACTAACGAATCGTGGGCATTTTTAAAGACAGCTCAAGGGAATCTACGGATATTTCAAAAACGACGTATCTTTTCATAAAAACACCGTAGCCCCTATTTTCAAAACCCCATGATTCGTGTTATTTCAAAAGGCACCATTCGTAGGACTTATA
Source organism: Agapanthus africanus (assembly GCA_030015575.1). Classification (NCBI taxonomy): domain Eukaryota; kingdom Viridiplantae; phylum Streptophyta; class Magnoliopsida; order Asparagales; family Amaryllidaceae; genus Agapanthus; species Agapanthus africanus. The sequence goes on along the minus strand of JASDDO010000004.1, from coordinate 84,381,779 downwards.
TTAGATTATTGCAGATTAGTTATCGTTGTGTCTAGTATTCAGCTCCCGCACATTATTGCTGTTCGCTCTGCCTCGCATATTTATTTTTCTGCATATTCCATTATTGATATCATGCTGTTAGGACACCAGCACCATTACCGATGATGCGTATGTACCACGTACACCTACTTGCCGGCTCACACACATCTTCATCGGTAATTGCCATGTCACGTACACTTTAGAGAATATAATTGCTTGACTTAGATTGTTAGCTGGTAGTTTTGACATGATATTAGTGTACTTCCCTTATATGCCATATTAGACATTGTAGTTATTACCTACCACTTCATGCATACTGTTATTCAGTTGTTCATGCCTAGTTCATTATCATTGACATATGCACTTGTGATGATTTCTTGAGATTTATGATATTTCTAGATTTCGGGGAAAGCCGCAAAATTTACAACTTATGATCTTTTAAAATATAAAATGTTGTGGTTTTCTAGTGATGTAAAGTGTCGTCCACTATGAGTTTGCTGTGGTTTTGGAGATCCGTGTCGAGGAGTGGAGGAACCGTCACGGGTACATGGTGGGCCCGGTATGGTACCCCGGGGCAAGATGAATGTGGTGTTGACGTTGAGCCTGGCAGGGGACAGATTACTTACCGGTGATATTACCCGACGCGTCGGATATCCGGAGGATACCGTCGTGGTCTTGAGATGGATGGTAGGGGCCGGTCTGGACTGACGGCGCCCTAGATATTGAGATTGAGACATTGATATTTCGAGACAGTGAGATTTATGTTTCGTGTCGATACTAGACACTGTTGATACTGATTTCATTATGATACCTCAGTTTAAAAATACGAAGGAAATCTCACTAATTTATGAAAACAGTTTCTTCATTTACATGTATTCTGTTTTCATGCATTCATACCTCATTCATATGATATATTGCTACCTGAGGCACTGACACGGGCACATGAAATTATACTCTGGTTAGATATTACCCTAGTCATTGTTATAGGCTGCCTGTTATACTTATATTTGAGGATATATTATGATCATTGACCTAAGTTGCGTTATTTATACGATTTCTGTGCGTAGATGTTTTTCTATTCACGAGTTGACAACTCACCCCCGTTGTGCCCCAGTTTCTTGCAGATTTGCCGTACAGGTTTCTTTACGGCTTGCGGGCTCAGTTTCATTCGGGTGATTTGTTAGTAGGTGGGTTTACTTGTATCATACCCCCATTATATATCTTGTATATCATTATTCTGTTGTATCTAGAAGTTCCATCAACCAAACTTGTATTTTTTGAGATAGAGACCAGTAATGTTATTCTTTCGACCATAGAGTAGAATGTTATATTTCTTGAGTTTCTTGCTGGTTGAGTTCCATTTCTGTTGTGATCCTCGCCTTTAGGCGTTGTATATTATGTTGCATACAGGTTGATTTGATATGGTTCTTCCTATTCTCTACTACTTCTCTTGGTTTGGATTTCTGGGTTTCGGCTTACTTAGCATACGTACTCCTTGAGACGTTCGTAGTCTAAGTGCCGGTCATGTTCTGTACTTTCAGGTCGTGACAAAGTTGGTATCAGAGCGTTAGGTTTTAACCTTCGGAGCGTAGGATGACCCTTGGTTGATGGAATAGGTGACTAAAGTAGAGTGACGTACCGTTGGTATGTTCCGCTGCATATTTACGACACGCCACTCCACTTATGAAGCCTTAGGATGTACATTTCCTTGTTCAGTATTATATTCCTTCCTGATCTAGCCTCATCGGTACCAGTTTGGTTTTGCTGCTACGGTTTCCGGCAGGGAGAGCTACGTCTAGAGTTGCGGTCAGCACAAGCTCGTCACGAACGAGGACTGACCAGGGCGAAATTCCGGCGACACACGATTGCAGAGATGTGTCTTTTTACTGTGTTTCCGCGCCGCGAGCGTTTGGCGGATCGCCTTTATGAGGTTACTCGGATGTGCTGATCGACACTAGAGGATTGAGCCACTGACAGAGGCCAGCCAGATTTTGATGACCGTTGGTGTGTTGCTTACTCCTGATGATCGAGGCACTGTTCAGCGTGCAGACGAGCGAGCCAGTTATTGCCGTGAACGACGAGGTATTGCCCCAGATGCTGGAGTTAGTGCAGAACGAGTTGTACTAAGAGATGATAGAAGGTCTCTAGTCACCCTAGGAGGAATGACTAGGACATGTGGTTCGTTCGCCTACCCCGATGTGAGGTCATCAGATAGATTGCTTCCAGCTAGAGACGACTTCACGCGGAGACGTTGGGAGTCGACAGAGACGATCGAATGTCAGAAACCTATTTATCCAAGTTTAAAGTAGTCGGAAAGACATGCAGGCAATTCTATGGTCCCTCTAGAAGAATGAAACCCTAACTCGACTTAATGACCGTGTGAAAGCCTTTGAACCTTCGGGTTTACGGCAGTTCTAGGACGCCATTAGTGAGGCTTGAGTTTGCCCTTCTACGGCTGGACCACCGATGCTGTGGTATGTATTCGATACTATTAAACTGTGCCCAAGAGGTTGAGCTCTTGGGGGATTATGAGGTTTTGACGAATCGATCGAATGGTTCGACTTCAATCGGATGCTAGGTGGTGAGACGCATTCTTGGGAGACTCCAGATACGAGGATAGTCGTTGGAGCTCAGTCCATGCAGCCACGACGAGACGAGTCCAAAGCAGACGACATTAGAGAAAAGTGGAATAAGAGGTTCGCACCAGATCTAGATGAGATGACGTTCCACTCCGCCGACATCAGAGATGTGATACGCATGCCGAGGCAGAGTACTGGATATACCTTCCAGAAGAGGTCGCGATGGGTATGCAGCCATTCCGGAGCAAGATGCAGATATAGGAAATGACGATGACTTCCGAACAGTTGGCAGAGACGAGACATGGAAGAGACCGTGAGCAGGATTTCTTCCAGGACACTGCTGCAATGATACTTGCACCCAGGGTCAGATGTGTCACGTACATTCAGAGAGCCAGAGGCCGACGCCAGTGATATGCTGTCTTACGAGTGGTCGCGATGATTGACCAAGAGATGACCAGAGAAGTGCCAGAACGGAATCGTCCCCGTTAGCACACCTGACAGGGCCGATGAGCCGATGGACCGAAAGATTGGTAATTCACAGTGAAGACCTTGACCCAGGAGTGGTCATGGTTACGCACACCAGCAGGCCAGAGTTCATGATCATCGACGAGACGTCCCATTAGTGACCGCGACAGTTGGCCCAAGATTCTTAGAGGATGCACTTGAGCTATACTATTCCGCCATTATTGATTTCGATGTTTTGGGTGATTTATTCGTATGATTTGATTTTGATGATTGAGGATTTACGATCTTTGCACAGTGTTGCACTCGATATCGTTTTCGTGCTTTAGTTTCACATGTTTGTGATTTTACGGTTTTAAACAGTTGAGTTGATTTTGTGCGTATGCACGCACGCGATTTGGTTCCTACACTCTGTATAGTTTATATATGCTGGCAGTGCAGTGACATATATTTTGTGCACTTGGATATACTGGATTTCGATTTCAAGGGTGATGCTCGACATTTGTTTTGTGCATTTTATGCACCGGATTGGATTTTTAACGCCTGTTGGGCGCCTGTTACGAGATGCGATTTGGTGCACACCAGATGCACTAAATCGAGATTTTTTTTGTGCATGTCAGATGCACCTGATTTTGCTGTCAGGCACACCTGTTGCCTACGACAGATGTTTCGTGCACACCCGATGCACTTAGATGTTGTTTCTGTGCGCATGTATGGCACATTCATGGATTTTGATTTCCGTGCGCACCAGACGCACGTAGTATTCATGTGCATATTTTGGGATTGATTTCTTATAGAGTAGTACGTTTTTATGATATTGCTATGTGTTTTCGTACTAAGCAGGACTAGTCAGAGGACAGTACCTGAATATATTTTGCATGCATTGATAGTTATTGAAGGGATTTCCAAAAAGCGAGCTATAGCCTCAGTATTTACCTACGTGTCTGATATGACACGAAATGTTTAAAACAAGGAGACCCTTCTAAATTGTTTCCAAAACGGCGGAACGTACATTTCAAACAAAGGTATATATGTATATAGTTATTTTCTTATGGTAGACGTCCGCCACTGTGCAGTGTTATACGCGTTGCACAGCGACTTAAAGAGATTTGGCATGCATTTCCTTCAGATACTTACAGATATAGATTCGATATTTACATTTATAGTTTCGAGTTATATCATATTGGTTTTGATTTGGATTTGGCATTGATGTCTTCTCCACGACTCCGATGATCGCGGGATGCTTGACGGAGTTTTGATTTGAGTTATATACTCATTTTTCAAGCGCATGCGCTGCGCTACGATTTGTTTTATGTAGTTACAATTTCGGAGCCCCGACGACTTGATGGTTTTTCTTAGATGTTTTAGTATTTGGGGGAGTTTGAATTTAAATTCGGGGACCGAATTTCTTTAAGGGGGGAAGATTGTAACGTTTTGAAAATCGTTTCGGTGAAATTTCGAAAAAATCGGTAAAATAAGGGGGTTTTCTGTAAAAAAGTCAAAATACAAATATCTTATTATAAAAATTAAATATACATATTCTAGCTATGTAATTGCTATTATTTGGTGTTTATTGAACCGCTGGTGAAATTTAAAATTTTCTGAAAAAAATATTATTTTATTATTATTTTAAGCCGTCACTAATACAATTAATTAGGGAAAATTACAAATTGGAATGAGTTGAAAAAAATTGTGTGCATCATAAAACATTAAATAAAAATTTATCATTTGGTTTTTGGAACGAAATCATTTGCCAAAATGGTTTAGAAATTATTGAAGAAAAAAAGGCTTTTTTTTAGCGTAAATGGATGTTTGGGGTATTGTATTTATCATTTTTCATCACCCCACACCCGTGCCCACACCCACACACCCCCACTTACTCCTCCCCATGGCTGAATTCAGCACCCACCATATTTTTCCCCACTTGATTTTCAAGAAGAAAGAAATTAAAGAAAAGAAAAGAAAATGAGTGAAGTAGTTAGACTTTTGACTTTGTTTGACCTTGACCTTGTCCCCCCCCATTTTCCTCACCTCCCTCTCTCTCCCCCACCCACTTTTCTGGCCGAAAATTCCTTCTCCCCACAGCATCCCCCCCTCCATTTTCCCCTCTCTTTTCCCTTCAAAACTTCATGAAAAATTGCATCAAAAATCCACCAAAAATCCCACAAAATCAAAATCAAAGTCCTACCCATTTTAGCTTAGCCCGTTTAGCATGGATCCTTGTGAAAAGAGAGCATTTTGGGAGGCCATGGAGTCTTGTGGACCTTCATATATTTTTGGATATAAATTCTAAAACTTTTTGTTGCTTAAATTGTTACTAATTTCTTAAGCTAATTTAATTAAGTGTTATTTGGATATGTGAGTTTAATTGCAAGTTTTGGAATTCAAGTTGTGAAATTGAATGCAAGTTAGGGTTTATAAAATTGGTGTATGGTTGTGTGTTATAATTAGGCTTTGTTGTCATGTTAATACAAGTTTAGTAGCTAGTGCTAATGGCTAGCTTAAAAATTTTGTTATTTTGCTAATTTGCTTACTAGGTTTTTGAAATTTGCTAAATTCTTGGGATTAAAAATGTGATTAGGTTTTTCTTGGCTTCATTAACTTTATTAAGTGTGGTTTAATGCTTTGGATCATGCAATTCTAAGCTAGATTGTAGTTTGTGTATTTTGCTTTGAAATTGTTAAAAAGGGTATTTTTGGTAAACTAGAATATTAGGATTTTTGGAGTTTAATGAGATTAAATTCCGGAAATTGTTTATACGACTTATTTAAGATATTTAATAAATATATTGGCCGCTACATTCATTTAAACATCGTGTTTTGTACAAAAACGGTGAATTGTGCTTGCTAAATTTTCGGAACAATGAATTTTTAAGTGAAATTGGCGTTTTTGTGAGTTTAACCTAGTTTATATTAAAATTAGTGTTCGTGAATGTGCAAATGAGTATGATTGGATTTTCTCGATGGTTTGACGTTCGTACATCGACATCGAGGGTTGGTTTGACTATTCCTGCATGCGTGGGCGATAGGTTTGGACCTATGCGTGATACGCGTGCCGATTTGATTTTCATATGCCGTTTCGATTTCGAATTTAGTTTTAATGCGATATGGTACGTTATGATATGTAGGTACCCCCATGTGGACTTCGAGACGACAAGCAAGCGCGTGGCGACGTCGGCACCGGCTAGCGAGGACCAGGTGAGTAGATTTATATCTACGGGGAGAAGTCGGGTGGAAGGCGTATAGCACTCCCGCAGTCCGTGGTGGTGTATATGGATGCGTATACACACCAACAATTATTATATGTTATTTGGGATTAATAACGATGCTTAGGATGGATATTGGTGTGTTGGATTATTTTAGTGTTGCGAACCCTAGGGAAGTGTTGCACTACATATACACACATACATACTTGCATACATTCCTATTGATATGTGCTCATGGGATTCTTTATAGTATGTGTTCACATGGGTATGGGACTATGTGTTCACATACGGATTTGAGGATGATACTTGGGATTGAGCTGAGTCGATGAGATTCGATTTGAGGCCGTGAGATCGGTAATATAGCAGGGTTCGTATCTTAGATACGACATGACGTTGTAGCGGGTCCTTGACGTAGTGTTTCACACACGTCCATGCATACGTAGGCGGTATCAGTATGGTACTAGACGTAGATCAGTACCCCGATCATGATATTTGATAAAGAGGATACCAGGTGAATAGTATGATGAATGTGATATTGACCCGTACCCAGATTGGGATGCCGTACGACGGATTTACGTACGAGCTATATTGATGATTGATCCGCACTCTTGACTTGGGATGCCTGATTATAGATATGGTATCGGATATGATATTATTGAGGCGGGATCACCGACTATACATATACAGGTATGTATATGTATCGACTCAGATGATAGGCGGTTTCCTTACATGTAGTTCAGCTTGTTAGTTCAGCCGTATAGTTTAGTGTAGTTGTTAGATTAGATTAGACTTCTTACCTATTTCAAAAACTAACGAATCGTGGGCATTTTTAAAGACAGCTCAAGGGAATCTACGGATATTTCAAAAACGACGTATCTTTTCATGAAAACAACGTAGCCCCTATTTTCAAAAGCCCATGATTCGTGTTATTTCAAAAGGCACCATTCGTAGGACTTATATTAGATTATTGCAGATTAGTTATCGTTGTGTCTAGTATTCAGCTCCCGCACATTATTGCTGTTCGCTCTGCCTCGCATATTTATTTTGCTGCATATTCCATTATTGATATCATGCTGTTAGGACACCAGCACTATTACCGATGATGCGTATGTACCACGTACACCTACTTGCCGGCTCACACACATCTTCATCGGTAATTGCCATGTCACGTACACTTTAGAGAATATAATTGCTTGACTTAGATTGTTAGCTGGTAGTTTTGACATGATATTAGTGTACTTCCCTTATATGCCATATTAGACATTGTAGTTATTACCTACCACTTCATGCATACTGTTATTCAGTTGTTCATGCCTAGTTCATTATCATTGACATATGCACTTGTGATGATTTCTTGAGATTTATGATATTTCTGGATTTCGGGGAAAGCCGCAAAATTTACAACTTATGATCTTTTAAAATATAAAATGTTGCGGTTTTCTAGTGATGTAAAGTGTCGTCCACCATGAGTTTGCTGTGGTTTTGGAGATCCGTGTCGAGGAGTGGAGGAACCGTCACGGGTACATGGTGGGCCCGGTATGGTACCCCGGGGCAAGATGAATGTGGTGTTGACGTTGAGCCTGGCAGGGGACAGATTACCTACCGGTGATATTACCCGACGCGTCGGATATCCGGAGGATACCGTCGTGGTCTTGAGATGGATGGTAGGGGCCGGTCTGGACTGACGGCGCCCTAGATATTGAGATTGAGACATTGATATTTCGAGATAGTGAGATTTATGTTTCGTGTCGATACTAGACACTGTTGATACTGATTTCATTATGATACCTCAGTTTAAAAATACGAAGGAAATCTCACTAATTTATGAAAACAGTTTCTTCATTTACATGTATTCTGTTTTCATGCATTCATACCTCATTCATATGATATATTGCTACCTGAGGCACTGACACGGGCACATGAAATTATACTCGGGTTAGATATTACCCTAGTCATTGTTATAGGCTGCCTGTTATACTTATATTTGAGGATATATTATGATCATTGACCTAGGTTGCGTTATTTATGCGATTTCTGTGCGTAGATGTTTTTCTATTCACGAGTTGACAACTCACCCCCGTTGTGCCCCAGTTTATTGCAGATTTGCCGTACAGGTTTCTTTACGGCTTGCGGGCTCAGTTTCATTCGGGTGATTTGTTAGTAGGTGGGTTTACTTGTATCATACCCCCATTATATATCTTGTATATCATTATTCTGTTGTATCTAGAAGTTCCATCAACCAAACTTGTATTTTTTGAGATAGAGACCAGTAATGTTATTCTTTCGACCATAGAGTAGCATGTTATATTTCTTGAGTTTCTTGCTGGTTGAGTTCCATTTCTGTTGTGATCCTCGCCTTTAGGCGTTGTATATTATGTTGCATACAGGTTGATTTGATATGGTTCTTCCTATTCTCCACTACTTCTCTTGGTTTGGATTTCTGGGTTTCGGCTTACTTAGCATACGTACTCCTTGAGACGTTCGTAGTCTAAGTGCCGGTCATGTTCCGTACTTTCGGGTCGTGACATTTAAATATACATCTTTGTGCAACTTAGCTAGTCAGGTCACATTGATATGACATAGTCTACAATACCTCAAGAAGGAATCGTTCATATGTGAATTCTTCCTCTTGTGTGTGTTCCGTATACTAAGAACTGTAGTTTGATTTAGAACATCAATGCTTTTAGATAACGTGCCTGAACCGATCAACTTTTGATATAGGAAATGTTCAAAACATTATCCAACAATACAAAATTATATCCTTTCTTTACTAATAAAGAGACTGATATGATTTTGTATATCAGGTTCGGTATCTAATAGCATTTGTTCAGAATCAATGTATTGGTAATACAGGATGACAGTGACCAACAGACTTGGCTGCAACACTTGCACCGTTTTCTGTCTCATGAAACTTATCACCCGTTCTCAGTTCTCTACCTATCTATAGCCCTATGTAATAGATTACATATCTGGGATCCTGATCCGGTATCAAATACCCAGGACGCAGAGGATACTGAGAAACAGTTCTTTGTAGTGAACGCACCCGAAGGAGATGCATCTTATGCACTTTCTTCGTTTGGGCGGCATGAGAATCCTGGTATTCCCCTATTTTCTGCTCTGTCTTATAACAATTATAAGTTGGAGCGGGACCAACGTTCCCCAGCTCTGTATAACAAGCGGGTTCGGTCAATATATCCATTTTATTATCTTGATTAAGGCGTGACATGGTCGCAACCTGGAGAGAGAGAGAAGAAAACACTCTGCGTGCACTCTTGCAAGATCAGATTGGTTATTATTTTATCTAATCTGGATGGCTTCCACTGTTTTTATCAAATCTTCCTTCAAACTCTAAAAGGAAAGACTAGCCGGGATTAATTACACGCTACAAGTTCGCCAATCTTTCAGCCATGCCAGTGTCGGTACTTTAAAGGAGGTCCCCCGTGCTTTCGCACGAACCTAATTATAGTAAACCTCGTTTTCCCAGAGGCGTAACCCCGTTAACACCTTTCTAGACACCTACTTGATCGGCTAATTGTAATGTGTAAAACTCTCCCAGGAGTAACTCTTACTCACAGCGGGTATCGGGATCCAACTATTTCATAGAAGGTATGCAATCTCATTACAAATTTCAACACTTGAAATTCCCGATAATTTTGCCCCTAGCGTCCTATGACCTTGACGCAGGCCAACAAACCATAGTGCGCTAGTCAAGTTCAACCCGTCATTTCCTGATTGAATTAAACCTACCCGCACGACCCTTGATGTAGGCCAACAAAGTCGCACGACTACCCTAATCCAATCTGCATCATATGCATAAGCAGATAAATGCTAGTTAGCTACCGCACACTACGCCTTGACGCAGGCCAACAAACGTAGCACGAATACTAACTACCACTTATCTGAAATGACGGAGGGCTACGACAGGTTTTTCTGAAAACCTATTGCGTAATGAACTTGATATCGTTGTAGGGTCGAATGAATTTTGAAATGGAGTGTTTTTGAGGCTTTTCTAGTTTTGCTAAAGGAGTCACTGCCGGTGAAGAGATCGTCGGTCCTTTCCTCGTCGAATGAGGTGCGGGATATATCATATATATCACTGTGCAAAGCAGAAACTATAGAAGCTATCAAAAGTCAAACCGAGTGTGTAGCATCTGCCAGTTATTGCTAAAGGAGTCACTCCCGGTGAAGGGATCTCGGTCCTTTCCTCATCGAATAAGGTGCAGCATATATCATATATACCGCTGTGCAAAGCAAGAACTGTAGCTACCTGTTTTATTTTTTTGAAATTCGATTCTACAACATTTTTAGGTTTCTTTTATTTCATTAATCACATTAATGAAGTCCCATCATTTAAGTACCTAAACATCACAGATAAATACAACGTATACTTATGCCATCCGCATTCGCCTCGATGTCCCCTCATGCACCGTTAGGTTAGGTAACTAACGGCAGAGCGGGGCAGGGCTAGCGCGGGTGTAAAACATAAGTAACGTCTATATAATATATCATAAATACTATATATAGTATCTATCACAGAACATATCACATGATCACATCACAGATATCGCAGCAGAAGAATCATATGAAATATTGGATATACTAGAACGTCCGTGTTTTCAATATGATCCAATATAAAACACGGATTCCACGGTCGCGATGAATAGCCAAACCCACACCCCTAGACCCCTGCGAGAGCGGCAAGCAACCCTACCAATTCTAGAGTTAGGAGACCCGGACTCGACTCCTCGAGTTGGTCTCCCACTGGACTCCAGAACCCGGTTACTTGTGCCCTCCTCCTTGGGTCTATCCTAGTGCGGAAAAGTATATAATATACAAATGGTGACATCATCCGCAACCTGGAAGTGCCCCAATAAAAGAATATTACATACAAGTTTTTACATGAATGAAAATGAAAAACACTCATCCCACATAAAAACCCCCGGCTATTCAAACACGACGATCCAATATAACATATCCAGCAACACATAACATCACATGTCATCAACGTAAGTAAATATGCGCATCCCAATTGTCGTTGACATATAGCAACGAAACCGGCGATATCACATATTACACTTACGGTCACAGAAAAGAAAGTTTAAAACTACAACAGTTGGAATCCGCAACCTCCTTAGACATCGCATGTCTAAACCAATGAATTCCTTAGACATCACATGCCTAACAATTATAAACCCCGCATTTTAGTCTCATTATCGAAAACACTTTTCAATATCAAGTCGGGTAATTCAACAAGATTCCCGACATCCTGATCGAATGCTCGTCGCAAACTTTAGTAGACGGCTGCACCCCCGATGCCGCCGACGAAGTGCACAAGGTTGAACACCGCTGCCGCGAGCACCCGAACGGATGCTCTCGGCGACGGGGTTCTCCTACAGTCACTTGGTCGGGGCTATGGGGCGTGGCTGTCTATTAAGTTTACCCGGCGAGTATCCGCGTATGCTACGTGATTGCGACGGACTTTTGATCACATCAAAATTCCATGGCAACCGATCAAGTGAGACTAAACCGCTAGATTTATAACATTCATTCAGTTATCTCATAACTACTTGTGAATTTCAATTATTGTATCACATTCCGGATAAGATAGAAAATATTAAACTTTCCGATCGAACAATCGAACACCCAAGTTTTCCTGATAATGCTCAACACATGAAATAAGTTTAAAAACATTCACTTCGTGCCTCAGTACTAACGGTCCAGCCGTAGAAGGGTCAAGCCAACGCCTCACATGTGGCGCGCCGTACTGCCCCAAATCCTAAGGTTCAAAGGGCAGTTCAAGACGGTCACATAATCGAGTTAAGGTTTGTTGTCTTCTAGAGGGACCATCGCGTTACTTGCACTACTTAGAACGTTATACCACGGAAATATCCAACACTTGGAAATTTCCCGACAGGGGAAAAAGTGGGTATTTATATCCGGTCGAACTTTTTAACATATTAAAAAATTATCCGGAAAAACACAGACGAAGTTAAACTTCCCGATCGAAACACGGAGTCCCCAATACAACCCAGAAAACTCAACTGTAGAGTATACATTAAAATTACCCAGAAAACACAGGAGTTAATTATAGACATTACTGTGCAAAGTGGGGTGAAAGAATCAACAATATGGTCGCGGAACCGCCGCGCCACGTGGGGTAAGGCCGCGGTTCCGCGGCGGTTTGACTGAGTTAGGACTCCGTTTTGCACAGTAATTCATAAAAAAACCCTGCTTAATTTTCTGCATATTTTTAATATTGAAAAATCCACATTTTCAAAAATTGGACAAAGAGTGGTCTCGGATTAGCGTTTCGGGTTCGATCGGGTTTCTAACATCGTCTACTCATCGCCTAAGGCTCTAGCTAGGCTTTGATACCACTGTACGGTTCCTAGGCACGCTAATGAGGTCTCATAAGGCATCAATCATGCCCAATTCAAAAAATTCCGGGGCCGAGAAACCCTAATGCGATCGTTGACTAGAGATTAGGCGATAACTATGCAACTAGTAAACAACTTTACTAAGAAGTGAACGAACATACAACCTTTGTAGATCCGTTTCTCCACCTCCATGGCTCCGCGATGAAGTCTCCTCGCTGCGATCATTGGATCCCGGGCTCTGGCGTCCGCTTCATCGGAGAAATGGGCGGGCTAGGTCGTCGACTTCGATGCCGAAGATGATCTACGTCGAGGCAACACAAGATCAAGCTCCAACTTCACCAAGTCATGAAACTTATGAAGAAAACACCCTATACTACTTGGCAAGTGGTAGAGGATGAAGAAATAGGAAGTGGGTTCACTTTAGAATTGGATTTCTTACTCTTTTTCTCAAGTTGCCATTGATGAAGTCAAGGTTTTCTTCATGTTGAAGATGAAGAAGAAGAAGAAAAAGAATATCACAAGTATATCCTCAAAATAGAAAATAAATGAATACTTATCATATAGAAACCATAGTTAGGTGTAGAGAATAAATCATGGTTAGTTTGAATGGTTAGGGTTAAGCATGAAGACAAAATGGTCACTTAGTCAAAGCTTCATGAAGCTTCAACAACAAACAAAGAAAGCCACCATTTTTCTCTTTATCATTTCAAAAAGAATAATAAATAAATAAATAGATAATAAAATGAAAACCCTAACCATTACACAACCATGGTTTAGTCTTTACACATACTCAAGTTAGCATGTATCATCAAACATGATACAAACTAGTGTACAAAAGTATATCACATATACAATGTGCACTTCAAGTGAGAAAATCCATTTAAAGTGAACCAATACTAGTTAGTGCAAAGTAATATATCAAATATATAATTATGCATTAAATTATTAAATCAACACTTGATTTAATGATCCGGTCATATCGCATATAACCGACTAGTATCCAATGTATCGACTTATCGAATCAATCCTCGATTCGATAACTAGGTTATATCGCATACAACCATTCGATACATTTATCGCGAGAATACAATACGGTATCACATACACGCATTATTTTCGGTCCCGCACATATCTCATATGCGCTCCTATTTCGTTTCGCTTGAGCCAGGAAACCTCTATGTAGGACTCTAAAGACTCGTCAATACGCCGGTAGCAGGTGATGATCGTATCAAACACCCACAAGCTGCAAGCGGTCTGCCAAACGTAATGGCCACCCGGGTATTGAGCGATCAGAAGATCGACGAGCAAGCCCGCTCACACTCCTGTAAATCCAACCAGTAACACTTACCGTACAGTCCGGTCTGTTCGTCTGATATGTCGCATATCTCGCCTATGGGTGGTAAACGTCAGACCCCAGTAACTTGATAAGTCGTGTCGATATGAGGTCTATAACAGTTCGAGAAACTACTGGTAACACTTACCAGTAAATCTCAGCAACCCAGGCCAGGGATTTCCGGTTATAGCCAATCGAACACAGCGCAACATCAACTCCCTATACCAGGAGAGACGAATCCCCTCCTATCGCTCATTGCCTCCATGTGATTCGGGACTGTACCCAAAAACCACCGTTTTGCACACCCTCTTGGACGTGGTAAGGTGGAAATCAAAGCACAGTGGGTATCACACAAGACTCTATGACGATCTCGGGTCTACATACTAACCTGTACCAGTGTCACCAGAGAACTGCCATCGGACGTAAGGTATAATACCATCTGGGAGTTCTCGGCGAGTCCGTCCAGTGTACCCAGTCTCCACTGAGCACCCGTATATCATCTCTGATGTCAAACACCAATAGATATGGGATCATGTAACATCTCAAAAAGATAAAATATTAATTTTGGGAATTTTTATAATTTAATATTATTTTATTGAATATTTTAATATTTTGGAATTATTAAATGCAAATAAATCGGAAAAATTTGAGAAAAATTATGGAAAATTCTAAAATAGGGTAAATTAAAGAATTTTGCCATTTCTAAGTTTAATTGACTAGTTATATGCTTAATTAGTGCTAATCGCGATTAAAAAATCGTTAATCGGTTTTTAGCAATTTTGTGCAAAACATGCACATATCTTTTTCTCTTCACTTGTGCCTTCTACCATGGCTTTTCACTTTGGAGTTACTATTTGAGTGAGAAGGGTTTTAAGAAAAGAGAAAGAAAAGAAAAGGAAAAGAAAAGGGAATATAATATGAGGTTTGGTGAGAGAGAGGTATGGTCTCATTTGACTTGGACTTAGCCATTTTTCCCTTCCCTCATTTTTTACTCCTTCTCCTCCTTCCTCCTGCTGCTGCTCCTCCCTCACTTCCCTCCCTCTTCAAACTCCTCAAATCACCAAGAAAACAAACTCAAAACCCCAATCTCATTTCATTAAAATTGTGCACAAGCTCAAGACCTACACGATGGACCAAGAAAGCATGGATTTTGGCCACTAGGGCAACTCAAGAAAATTCTTAAGTTGCCAAATGAGGTAATTACTGAACAATTAGCTTAGTTTTAGTATTACTTATACCCCATTTTTAGTTTTGAACCGATATTGTGTGAATTGGTGACTTGAGGTAAAACCTAGTTAGGGTTTGAGGGAAACTTGTGTTGTAATGTGAAATTGAGTTCAGTTGAGGTTATATAAACACCCTAGTGTATGAATTGAGACCCTAACCCGAAGCTTAAAACCATAATGCGGATTTTAGAAACCGATATCGGGGAAATTATGAAATCTGTGAAAGGTATATTGAATCTGCTATCACCCGAGACACCCTAAATTAAAATTGATTGGACAGTGACATGTGCAGGCACCCAGGAAGCTACCACCAAGAACCCAGCCCCTTATTCCTTTTCATGGCCGCAAATTCTTCCATTCTGGCCGCAATTTGCGGCCAAACCATGATGGAATTGGCTCGTTTTGGTTTGGTGTTCCCTCATCTGTAGATTAGGCCCCTGGTATATATAGATTTGTCTAATTGGACCTAGGGTGAAATCTGGAGCATAATTCCTAAGTTGCTGTTTTGGGATTCGTGTTTCCGTATTCCGTATTTTTAAGTCTTAATTTGTGTCTTGTGTTTGACCTCGACTATTTAGCGTTTATACAACGATATAGAGGATTTATTGATGGTTTTGAAGGCGTGCCATAGGTTCTAACCTATAGGCCTCTTATCGTATCGTTTTGGGTTTCGTGTGCCGTTTTAGCTTTGAATTGGTTTTAATACGCATTTTGCGATACGTTGATGTGTAGGTACCCTATGAAGACTTCGGGACGACAAGCAAGCGCGTGGCGACGTCCACAAATGAAGACGCAAGGTGAGTAGATTATATCTACAGGGGGAAGTCGGGGGATGACGTATAGCACCCCCGCAGTCCGTAGTTGATATACTATATATGATAGTTATAGTGTGTCATGGATATTGTGTTAGGTGTTTTATGGATAGTTTAGGCTTAGAAGTAAACTAGAGTAGTTCATAGCCACGAACCCCAGAATAGGTTTACACCCGCACGCACACCCTTGCTTATTCACTATACTTACCCTGCGTTGATGATGATATTGGATGACTTGGAGATGAGTCAATGATATTAGGCTGGGTGCCGTGAGATCGGTGATTTGATATGATTCGCATGTGGGATACGATATGTGACTCTTAGCGTGTTGGAGATAGTTCCCTCATAGTCAATTATTGGATCGCAGGTACGTGATTGCAATGATTGCGGAGGACCTATCCCGGTAGCACAGTCTTACTCGAGATGATAGTATGCTATCTGGTTTGCCTTTATCAGTCGTGTACATGTTCAGGTGACTGATTGCATGTTACACTTTGATAGAGCCCTTAGGATCTTGCTTTACTACCAACAGTATGATGGCGATCATATACGTGAGAGTTGGGTAGTTTATATGCATATCCTTAATTGTGGTCCCTAGTCGTGGGAGTTTCGAGACAGGGCATCGATACTCCGGAGTAGACTAGTGTGTACAGTCGAGACCCCGACGAGGAGCGGTGGCCGGTCTCACAAGCCACTGGTGTCAGTTGGATCACCTAAGATGTATACAGGTGCTCATTGGGTTATGAGTACACCGGACAGGACTCGCCGGGAATCTGCTAGTTAGTATTATATCTACCGTCAGATAGCAGTTCCCTGGTGACATGTGTACAGGTTAGTTCATCGACCTGAGGTCGTCATTTGTCTCGTGTGAGTTCCCACTGTGCTTTGATTTCTACCCTACCACGGCTCAAAGGAGTCGTGCAAACAGGTAGCTTTTGGGTACAGTCCCGAGCCATATGGAGGCACGTGAGCGGATCGGCAGGGGATTCGTCTCTCCCGGTATTGGGGGCGAGATCGTGCTGTGTCTAGGAGAGCCATTACACAAAGCCCACGGCCGTGGCAGGAGATTTACTGGTAGGTACTCCAGTAGTATCTCAGGGTGTTATTGGGCTTCACTCCGACACGACTTATACTGCTCTTGGGGGTCTGACGTTACTAGCCCACTAGGCAGATATGCGATACTCATTGACGAACGGACCGGACTGTATATACATTGTCACTGTTAGGCTCAGTAGGGTTTTCGGAGGAGTTCGCTCATCGGTCTCCCTTGAGTTCGCTCCTCGGCCACCCTTGAGGTCAGTCCGTGGGCAGCCGTTACGCATAGCTAGTGCCGCTGACGGTTTGTGGTTAAACCCACTGCCAGGGTGCTGACGAGTCATTAGAGTTCCCCACAGACAGTTTCCCAAGTTCGGGCGAAACGTTGTAGAGGCCGTATGGTTTTATGGCAGGGTTCGGAAAATGCACGTGCGTTTACGCACGTGTTATTTTTCGGGCAAATAATACTGGTCGGCTTTGGTTTAAGTCGGATCCGAGTATTATATTGAGTAGGTATAATATCTTTGTCTCAGTTGCATTTGTATTCGGTCGTAATACAAATGCGGGTATTTTTATACAGTTTCGGGGTTGTCCTGAAATTCGTTTCAGGATCACTTTTGGAAGTTGCCAGTTTCCAGTTTTCTATCAGCCGTCTTTTAACATTTGGTTAAAGACGGATTTATCTTTTCTACAGATGAGGTGAGTCAGTGTTCTAGAATTTTCTAGATGAGGTGACTAGGCTTATTGGTGTAGGGTTTTCATTGGTTGCATTTATTAAAGGGTGACTAGGTTTAGTGATTCATGCTTTGTTATTAAAGCTTCTTGGATTGCTTAAGATATTTTAGAGTGAGAAGCTTTCTCTTATTGTCACCACTTGCTCCTACGGTCACCTCCCTCCTTCATATATATGGCTTGCCCTCTCTCTCTCCTCACTCTCACTTGTTGATTTCATTTTAGAGAGAAAAGATTATGATAGGTTTTATCGGTGTATGGAATTTCACAGTCCATTTCATTCCATCACCCGATTCCCTCGGCAACTTCATTAACCGATCGTCCACGGATTTGGACGAAGTGAGACAAAGTCATCTACTCATTCTCTACATCAATCTTGGTCGTCTCTTTTAGCAAACTTGACGATCGAGTTGCCTCGAGTCAGAGGCGGGAGCCCGTTTAAAGAACCGATCATGTGGTGCCACCTCGACAAGGAGATTGGAGATCGACGAGATCGGAGCAGCCGCAACGGAGCGTGGGATGATGGTTGAAGAACGAAGGACTCGGATCGTTCGGTATAACATTCCTACACTCTTTACAGTTTGTTAGTTTAGCAATAATGGCAGATCCGGGTTAAAGTATACGATAGCGCCAGTTTAAAAGTTTTATTCCGCATTATGGCGTCTGTAGACGGCCGGGGCGCTAACGTAGACTTACAGTGGTATCAGAGCCTAACCATTTTGCTATACTAACTTGTGCTAACGTGTTCAAAACTTCGATCGAACCGAAAAACCAAAACTGCAAAAATCCTACCTGACAGTTTCTGTTAATTTTAAAGGTCTCAAAATTTATTTCTGGATGTCTTAAAAATCTGTGCAGGGAATTATAAGAGCCACGACGAAATTTGGGGTTGAGATCCCTCCAAGCTGCCGCGGAAGGGCGGCCAAACCCATGGTTTGGCCGCGCAACCGCGGCCATGTGGGGAGCACGTTGAGATCCCTCCAAGCTGCCGCGGAAGGGCGGCCAAACCCATGGTTTGGCCGCGCAACCGCGGCCATGTGGGGAGCACGTGCTCCCAAATTTTGTCAGGATGTTCTGTGTTGGATTTTGGGGTTTTTGGTATATATCATTTTGGCCCAGGTTTTATTACTGTTCACCAGTAAGCTGTGGGGCCCACTTTTTGATAATTGGTCTTTGGTCGATCGTAATTTAAACACGTTAGTTTACAGTGCTTACATTATATCTCCGACCGGGAATGTCATTTGATCGGTAAACCGCGTTTAACTGCTATAGTTCTTTTAGACGGGTTTGCGAACGTGACATTCGCGTTGATGTTCTGTGTTGTGCTGTGATGTTGCGGATTTGTCATGGTGGATAGCAGTGTGCAATGATAGTACAGTTTGAGTTTATTTGTACATTTGATATTGCGGGACGAGCGTCCAACTTGTGGACTGCCGTCACTGCCTGTTGTATAATATTCTTTTGGGGCACGACCAGGTTGCGGTCGATGTACCTATTGTACTATTTTTCATTACTGTACTAGGTTTTACCCCGCGACGGAGTGCACGGATAGCCGGGTTCGGGAAAGCAACGGGTCCGCATCTCATGGCTTTGAGAGGCAGAGGGGCCCCACTTCAGAATTGGCAGACTATTCGCCGCACTCGTAGGGGGTACAGGTTGACCCAAGGAGGGGTGCTCAATTTACCGGATTCCGTGAAGTGCCGGGTGTTCCATTCACTATGCTGTGGGGACTACCTCGCTTCAGGTTTTGGCGGGTAACTTGCCGCACCCGTAGGGGTCTAGATTTCATTGCACAGGCTATCCACACGACAGGGGAACGTCGAGTTTCAGCAGCGGCTCTGTGAAACTCGGGGATCCCAGATATCTGTATTGTTCTGTAATGCTTATTACTTTTCTGTAATGTTGCATATTATCACGCCTGGAGCGATTATGTATATTGGTTTATATACTATTAGATGTTGTATATGTTTTACACCCGCGCTAGTCCAGTCCCCGCTCTGTTGTTAGTTAAGTAACCTAACGGGTAATGACGGGACCCAGTGACGAATGCGGATGGCATATACGTACATTTTATTTTCGTTCTTTTCTGGTGTGATTGATTGATGGGACTGCGTTGATTCTGATCAATGCAAAGTAAAACAAACCTGTTTACAGTTGTTGGAACAATTTAAAAAGTGTTATTGCAAAGACGTTTTCTTGTGTTATGCATAGCGGTATTCAGTGGAATATCCAGCACCTCATTCGACGAGGCAAGGGCCGATATCCATTCACCGGGACCGACCCCTTGGACAGAAGTTTGCGTCAGAGTAATAACTTCACTATAGTCGATTACATGTTGCTTTGCATAGCGTTATTCAGTGGAATATCCTGCACCTCATTCCACGAGGAAAGAGCCGAGATCCCTTTACCGGGAGTGACCTCTTTAGCAAAAGGTTTTCACCACTATATTTTAAAAAGCTATCAGGTTCCTTCAGCGATATCAAGTTCACTACGCTAAAGGTTTTTTCGCCAAAAACCAGCCGTAGCCCTCCGTCATTTCATATGGATGGTCAGTAGTATTCAAGCTATGTTGGTCTAGCCCTTAGCTAGGACATAGTGATTGGTAGCTGCTGGGGTGTTCACATGTTGCATAGATAGATGAGTTGGTTTGGGACAGTCGTACAGCCTTGTTGGCCCTTAGTCAAGGGCGAGTACGGGTGGGTTCAAATTAACAAGATAATGATGGGAAGAACTTGACATGTGACTTATGGTGGGCTGGCCCTTAGTCACGATCATAAGAGCATGGGGCAAAAACTATATCGGGAGTTTCTAAAGAAACTGAAACTTGCCAAGTATACGCATACCTTCTGGAGTATGAGTAACGTGGATGCATTCCATCACGTTATCATGCGATGAGAGTTGGATCCCGATTCCCACTGATGAGTTGGTTTACTCTTCGGGTGATCCCGATTGATTCTTCTTTAGGTTTGGAGGAGAATTTGACAGGACAGTGGGAGGTTTCCGGATTAGATAAAATGATGACCATTCTGATCTAGGTTAGAGTGCACGCAGAGTGTTTCTTTTCTCTCTCTCTCTTTGGCAGCGACCTTTGACTCACCCTAGACTATGACTCAGTGACCAGGTTGACCGAACCTTCTTAAAATACTGGCTTTTGGATTGTTAGAGTTGCATAAGTCATTGCCACTCCTTCTTTTACCCTTTGAATTTCTCAGAACACCCGTATTACTACGGATATCCACTTCCATTGGATAGATCCATCGTATGGTTATATACGAACTCGAAGGGACTTCTTCGGGGATGGATCCAGGTTCAGGAGAAATAGAATTGGTTTATTCAGTTGTCTTTTATTATCACCTTCTCTCAGGTTGCGAGAGCTCCTTGGTTTAGGAGAGTACACCTATTACGCTTATTGGATAGTCTTATTCCAAACCATAGGCTGGTGCCGAAAGGTAGGGAATGAAGAAAACCAATTAGCATAAGTAGGGTGTGCAGAAGGTAATATGTAAAGACAAAATAAAGGGATTTGAAAGAGGGTAAAGTAAATTGCGACTGATATCATTCACGACCAAAACCGCGTACTTCATCGCCGCTCCTATTTCACCTTTAAAAAGAATAAGGTATTATTCAGTTGTCTTTTATCGTCACCTTCTCTCGAGATGCGAGTACTCCTTGGTTTAGGAGGGTACACCTATTATGCTTACTGGATAGTCTTCTTCCAAACCATAGGCTGGTGCCGAACGGTAGGGAAGGAAGAAAACCATTTAGCCTAACGATGGTGTACAGAAGGTAACGACTAAAGACAAATAAAGGGATTTGGAGAGAGGGCAATAAAATATACGGTTGAAGTCATGAATTGGATTATGGAAGAGGCATTGCTATGAATACCAGGATACCCCTACGAAACATTTTCATGTTTCAGTGCATTGTTAAAGGAAAAACTGTTTTCCTGATTAGACACTTACTCCAAGGGTATGTATTTACCAGGTTTCATTCTCATATCTGTATGGTTTTACAGATGATGAGTGGGAGTAAGATATTGGGAATTAGGTGATCATCCTCATTATATCGGAATTCGTTGTAATTGGTGATATTTGAGGAAATCGCCAGGGTACAGTTTTCCACCTACAACGCACAGGTTTTGAGTTGTTCAACTCAGCGGACTTATACAGAGTATTGTATGTTGTCCAGTGTCCATCAGGACAAAGGGGTAGGTCCTCGTACTATGTTCTGTTTACTTATAACTTCTCTAGTATTTAGACGAGTGTTTCGTAGAAATACAAGGTCTAAGTTTTGAGAAGTTGTGGGTATAAGAATAAAGTAGAGAACCAGGTATCACAAGTATCGGGATTCTTCAAAGAGATCGAAGATGTAGATTCTTGTGATTGGTATTCAGATAATAGTGATGGTTTTGAGAAACGTGTTTCTCTTTCAGGTTACTCATAATTGGATGGATTCCTAAGTTGAGTAATGCTGATTAGCCTCTTTCCATTAAGATGATATGCACTGGAGACAGATGCATGGATTGAATCTTGGTTCCAATTAAATTAGTGCCAAAGTTTCTGTATTGGATATAGAATGGATCGTACCTTAAAAGAAATTAAGGTACGGGGAGTTTTCCAGCTTATGATTAAAACCAGACACTGGATAACTCAGGGCACGTTTCTGTAATGGCTGTTTGTGGGTTGACCCTGGCTATGACGAGAGTTGATATTCTACCATTTGGAAGATCAATAGTGATATTGTTCTTGACTTGCCACAGTTTTAGTAAAAATGGATCTTTTTCAAAAAACAGTAGTGGGAGTATGGTAGAACTGGAAGTGATTCCAGAACCGCGAACGATTACGGAAAATTTAATAGGACCTATACATTCAATCAGGTTTGACATTCCAATAGCCACTCCGCAGGTACGGTAGGTAACCTCAGACACCCGAGAGGTACTTCGGTAGGCTCAAGGACGGTGACAGGGAGGTTCTTATCTACCCAGACTTGACACTACTGTTGTTCCAGGTTATGAGACCCGGTAGGAGGGTTGTCGTAGTCAGTGGGAGCAACGGAAGCATAGTGGGCAAGATGCTTACATCTATTTATAGACTTGAGCATTTATAGCGGAGATAGATCATCTAATTTTGATGTGACAGTCATGGGTTTGACTTCAATCAGAATAGGGGATGGATCAGTTAAGGAGGTAGTAGGGTGTGATGTCATAGTATCTGGATGACATACACAGAGTAGGAAGTAAAATTCCTATACTACGATCGGTTATACTGTGGTCGTCACACAGTTGTTTCTCCAGACAGGATATGGATCTAATATTTGACATTCTGGTTTCTAGATCTATGGTTTTAGATGTGGATTTGGGTAGTTTCCCAATGTGGGTACTTTGACAGATATTCTGATGGTTTTTGGAATAGATGACTCCTAGCATGGTGGTGTACCTGCAAGTGATGGAGTCACCCTCTCTAAAGGTATCGTATAGACTAAAGGGGAGAGGGATGTGCATGATTGGCAGATCACTTGCTTAGGCAATTGAGTCAATCATGAGATGTCAAGTACCACACCAAATGTTGGTTTTGCACTAGATGCAATAAGTTTGTATTAATCCAATCCTGGAGAAACATAAGGAAGCAGTTTTAGAACATAAGTACATGTTCTACGGATTTGATGACGGCAGCCTCCTTCGGGAGACGATTATCATTCCAGGCTTCAAAGGTGACGTGGATGACAGAGTGACTGTCAGAGTTATAGTTTTTCCCTCTGACAAAGAGGAACAGTATTATGGACAGGTGGTCCAAGAGGATACTGTGGGTGGCTTGGTGCCCGATACTGATTAGGTTCAGTGATCGATACAGTCTAAGAAGTTTGGATATGGAGTTCATTTATGAACTAAGGTCCCATCAGATATCCAGACATATTCTAAGACATGTACTACTCAATTCGGGAGATGGCTTTCTCCGCAAACTTGAGATTAAGAGAGATATAGAAAGAAACTTCTAGGCGGATCCACTCACTGAAGCTATTTCTCGAACACAATAGTTTTACAAACGGGCTTTGTGAAACTGATTAGTAGAGGAGTTGGATGTTCGGTTTCACACGGGCTGTGAGTAGTCGACATCGCAATATTAGCCTTGAGTGCAAGTGGGAGATTGTTGGAGATAGTGCCCTCATAGTCAATTATTGGATCGCAGGTACGTGATTGCAATGATTGCGGAGGACCTATCCCGGTAGCACAGTCTTACTCGAGATGATAGTATGCTATCTGGTTTGCCTTTATCAGTCGTGTACATGTTCAGGTGACTGATTGCATGTTACACTTTGATAGAGCCCTTAGGATCTTGCTTTACTACCAACAGTATGATGGCGATCATATACGTGAGAGTTGGGTAGTTTATATGCATATCCTTAATTGTGGTCCCTAGTCGTGGGAGTTTCGAGACAGGGCATCGATACTCCGGAGTAGACTAGTGTGTACAGTCGAGACCCCGACGAGGGGCGGTGGCCGGTCTCACAAGCCACTGGTGTCAGTTGGATCACCTAAGATGTATACAGGTGCTCATTGGGTTATGAGTACACCGGACAGGACTCGCCGGGAATCTGCTAGTTAGTATTATATCTACCGTCAGATAGCAGTTCCCTGGTGACATGTGTACAGGTTAGTTCATCGACCTGAGGTCGTCATTTGTCTCGTGTGAGTTCCCACTGTGCTTTGATTTCTACCCTACCACGGCTCAAAGGAGTCGTGCAAACAGGTAGCTTTTGGGTACAGTCCCGAGCCATATGGAGGCACGTGAGCGGATCGGCAGGGGATTCGTCTCTCCCGGTATTGGGGGCGAGATCGTGCTGTGTCTAGGAGAGCCATTACACAAAGCCCACGGCCGTGGCAGGAGATTTACTGGTAGGTACTCCAGTAGTATCTCAGTGTGTTATTGGGCTTCACTCCGACACGACTTATACTGCTCTTGGGGGTCTGACGTTACTAGCCCACTAGGCAGATATGCGATACTCATTGACGAACGGACCGGACTGTATATACATTGTCACTGTTAGGCTCAGTAGGGTTTTCGGAGGAGTTCGCTCATCGGTCTCCCTTGAGTTCGCTCCTCGGCCACCCTTGAGGTCAGTCCGTGGGCAGCCGTTACGCATAGCTAGTGCCGCTGACGGTTTGTGGTTAAACCCACTGCCAGGGTGCTGACGAGTCATTAGAGTTCCCCACAGACAGTTTCCCAAGTTCGGGCGAAACGTTGTAGAGGCCGTATGGTTTTATGGCAGGGTTCGGAAAATGCACGTGCGTTTACGCACGTGTTATTTTTCGGGCAAATAATACTGGTCGGCTTTGGTTTAAGCCGGATCCGAGTATTATATTGAGTAGGTATAATATCTTTGTCTCAGTTGCATTTGTATTCGGTCGTAATACAAATGCGGGTATTTTTATACAGTTTCGGGGTTGTCCTGAAATTCGTTTCAGGATCACTTTTGGAAGTTGCCAGTTTCCAGTTTTCTATCAGCCGTCTTTTAACATTTGGTTAAAGACGGATTTATCTTTTCTACAGATGAGGTGAGTCAGTGTTCTAGAATTTTCTAGATGAGGTGACTAGGCTTATTGGTGTAGGGTTTTCATTGGTTGCATTTATTAAAGGGTGACTAGGTTTAGTGATTCATGCTTTGTTATTAAAGCTTCTTGGATTGCTTAAGATATTTTAGAGTGAGAAGCTTTCTCTTATTGTCACCACTTGCTCCTACGGTCACCTCCCTCCTTCATATATATGGCTTGCCCTCTCTCTCTCCTCACTCTCACTTGTTGATTTCATTTTAGAGAGAAAAGATTATGATAGGTTTTATCGGTGTATGGAATTTCACAGTCCATTTCATTCCATCACCCGATTCCCTCGGCAACTTCATTAACCGATCGTCCACGGATTTGGACGAAGTGAGACAAAGTCATCTACTCATTCTCTACATCAATCTTGGTCGTCTCTTTTAGCAAACTTGACGATCGAGTTGCCTCGAGTCAGAGGCGGGAGCCCGTTTAAAGAACCGATCATGTGGTGCCACCTCGACAAGGATATTGGAGATCGACGAGATCGGAGCAGCCGCAACGGAGCGTGGGATGATGGTTGAAGAACGAAGGACTCGGATCATTCGGTATAACATTCCTACACTCTTTACAGTTTGTTAGTTTAGCAATAATGGCAGATCCGGGTTAAAGTATACGATAGCGCCAGTTTAAAAGTTTTATTCCGCATTATGGCGTATGTAGACGGCCGGGGCGCTAACGTAGACTTACATAGCGGGCCTTTGGGCATGTGTTTTACCCCCGCATTCATAATTATATAGATGGTATCGATTTGTACTAGGATTAGATTCAGTATCCCAGATTATGTGTTATGATGATAAGAATACCGGGTACTTGATGAGATAATGTGATAGTGACCGTACCCAGCTATTGGGACGCCGTACGACGATTTACCGTACGAGCTTTATATTGATGATAGATCCGCACTCATGACTTGAGGATTGTCATATGATATACTGTGTGTACGCGATACTATTGAGGTGGGATCACTGACTATTATATGGATATATATATATTTACATCGACCTAGATTTAGGTGGATTCCATACCCCTCCCGGTTGACTTGATACTTAGATCTGTGGTTTGCATAATAGATGGTAGACTAGACCCAAGTCATACCTATTACTCAAAACCCCGATTTTTCTTATTTCAAATGGCAAGCTGCATTACTATTCATTTACTATTCACTCTACGGCTCGCATTGCATTGCATGCTTATATGTTATTGATTCATATTCCTTTGTGTATATGCCTTTACAAAGTTCCATGCTCATATTAGTGCTTCATGTTGCATGTATTATAATTCATGGATTTCGCACTGTGATATGGTTGCATATGATGATTCTGGATTGTCTTACTCCTGCGTATATATATCAGTGGTATGGGACGCTGAAATATATATGTATACCCATAGTATATATATATCAGTGGTATGGGACGCCGATATACATATACACCTACTTGATATATCACCATGATGATCTATGCAAACTTATATATGCTTTCCGATATATTGAGAGAGGGCTGACCCGGACTGACGGATGCCCGATGTTTTGAGAGAGGGCTGACCCGGACTGACGGATGCCCGATGTATTGAGAGAGGGCTGACCCGGACTGACGGATGCCCGATGTATTGCGAGAGGGCTGACCCAGACAGACGGATGCCCGATATATTGAGAGAGGGCTGACCCGGACTGACGGATGCCCGATATATTGAGAGAGGGCTGACCCGGACTGACGGATGCCCGATGTATTGAGAGAGGGCTGACCCGGACTGACGGATGCCCGATGTATTGAGAGAGGGCTGACCCGGACTGACGGATGCCCGATGTATTGAGAGAGGGCTGACCCGGACTGACGGATGCCTGATATATTGAGAGAGGGATGACCCGGACTGACGGATGCCCGATGCCCGATATATGAAAGGAGCCTATGTGCTCGATATGAGAGGAGCCTTTATGGCCGATGGTATATTATATCTCCCCTACCCCACATTTATTTTATATGCATTGCATCATGTATTAGTAGTACCTGATAGAGTACCTTCATGGATGTTGCATACATATCGGATACACGATAGATGGGATTCACTTGATATTGAGATATATAGTTTGCGTCGATGCTCGACATTGATTTCCTGATGATTTCATTCATGATATCTTCTGTTTTCATTTCACCGCATACATACATCATATTTATGATATGTTATTACGTGAGGCACTGGCGCGAGTTCTTGGCACTACACTTATGTTTAGATGTTACACTGCTACTTTACTATGCTTCAGAATTTTTCATTTGAGGGTTATATTATATACTGATCGTATTGACCTAGGATTATGTCTTGCTTTCAATTTCTGCTTGTAGATATTTTCTATTCACGAGTTGGCAACTCACCCCCGTTGTGCCACAGTTCTTGCAGGTTTGCCGTACAGGTTCCATAGGGGCATTTCTGGCACACTGCTTTCCTTTGTGGGTGATTTGCTTGGTAAGTGGGTTCTTTGTATCAGAACCGCCATTGTACATGTATTATTCATTTTATCTAGAAATTCCATCAACCAAAAGCTTGTATATTATTTCAGACTCAGACACTAGTGATGTATTATTTCGACCTTAGAGTCGCGCTTAGTAGTGTTATAGTTTTCATGCTTATCTGGGTTTCTTTTGAATTTTGATCCTCGCCATTCGGCGTTGTATAGTGTATTGCTTGTAGATTCTTTTATCCTTAAATTGGTTTTAGATTTCTGGGCTTTTGGCTTACTTGGATCAGATGGAGTCCTATAGACTCCATATGGTTCAAGGGCCAGTCACGTGCTCTTTCGGGTCGTGACAAAGTTGGTATCAGAGCGCTAGGTTGACCTTGGTTCGAGTCTAAGTTTGACTATGTGGAGCCTAGGGCGTTATATATATACGGAACTTAGGCTTGACCTTACGGAACTTAGACTTAGTCGAGGGGGTATTAGACCCGAACTTTCGTCGCGTAGGATGACCCTTGGTTGATGGAATAGGTGACTAAAGTAGAGTGACGTACCGTGGGTATGTTCCGCGGCATACTTACGATACGCTACTCCGCTTAAGGAACCTTAGGATGCATATATTTTCGAGATCAGTGATTCTCTTCATATCCATGATTGTATATCCGTTTGAGATCCCCGATTCTATTAGTTTCATGATCATACCTTTGTTGATGCTGTTCCTTCTTATGATCATGTATCCACTCTGGATCTGTTGTTCTCTTTCTTGCCATTGATCTGCTCTCTTCGATACTCGATTGAGGTTCCTGTCACCATGTTTGAGCGCAGTTTGGGCTGCTGCTAGGGTTACGGTTAGGGCGAGCTCATCTGGTACGAGGGCCGACCATTGTGTTTTCTGGTGACATGGGAACGTCTCGAGTTAGTATTGGTGATTGTGACCTCTAGTTGAGGCGAGTGCTTGGTTTTGCACCGGATGATCGGGGCATTGTTAGAGCTGCCAGTTGAGAGAGGACTGTTGATGTACAACATACCTCAGAGATTATGATGTCGCCTACCGTGCAGACAGATGGACCAGCTGTTGCTGAGATTGACAGGATGTCACTTCCGGGGCTTACGAGCTGAGATTATCGGAGCTTCCAGGCGGATATGAGACAGATTATAGCTAGTCTACCCGAATTGAGAGACGAAGGTGATTCGTCCGATTTATGCGCCGGAGCGGGCCCAGTTGAGTTGAAGATTTCCAGTGTGGAGAGTCTTACTCAGATCTAGAGCAGACCGATTCAGAGATGGCCGCCAATGTGTCGCCTTTCCTGGAGGATCGAGGCGTTGTTCGGCGTACAGGCGAATGAGCCAGTTGTTGCTGCAAATGACGGGATATCGCCCAGATGGTTGGAGCTACCGCAGCGTGAGCATATACTTAGAGAGATGATAGCGAGTCGCTAGTCACCTGAGGAAGAATGACTAGGACATTTGGTTCGTTCGTTTACCGATGCGAGGTCATCAGATAGATTGTTTCCAGCTAGAGACGACTCCACGCAGGTTCGTTGAGAGTCGATAGAGACGATCGAAGGTCAGAAGCCCATTTTCCAAGTTTAAAGTATACGGAAAGACATGCAGGTGATTCTATGGACCCTCTAGAAGAATGAAACCCTAACTCGACTTAATGACCGTGTGGAAGCCTTTGAACCTTAGGGTTTGCGGCAGTTCCGCGGCGCCATTAGTGAGGCTTGGGTTTGCCCTTCTACGGCTGGACCACCGACGCTGTGGCATGTACTCGATGCTATTAAACTGTACTCAAGATGTTGATCTCTTGGGGGATTAAAAGGTTCTGACGAGTCGATCGAATGTTCGACATCATTCGGATATCACGTGATGGGATGCTTTGCTTGGGAGACTCCAGATACGAGTATAGCCGTTGGAGCACAGTCCATGCAGCCACGATGAGACGAGTCCAAATCAGTCGACATTGGAGCGGAGTGAATAAAAGAGTTCGCAAGAGATTTCGACGAGATGGCGTCCCACTCCGCTGACATCAGAGATGTGATATGCACCCAGAGGCGTTGTATATGGATATATCTTCCAGAAAGAGGCGCGATAAGTATGCAGCCATTCCGGAATAAGAATTTGCTTCAGCGATGGATGATGACTTCCGGGCAATCCGGCAGGAATGATATTTGAGAGAGAAATCTCGACAGGACCTTTCTAGAATACGATACGAGAAGACCTAGACCCAGGAGTGGTCATATTGCGCACACCCAGCAGGTCAGAGTTCGGCATTGTCGACGAGGTAGTTGACCAGGTTCGGAAACAGGAACTTACCCAGATGCATTGCAAATTGATCAGGTACGGACGAGCATTGAGTATTCCTCCGATGGTTGGGACGCGTTCCCGAGGACCTGTTCAGCCAGACATCTTCTACAGAATGATGAAGCTACAGAGTACGCGACTTCGAGTCCGTGCAAGAGACTTTGGATTGACCGTGGCCGAGAACAGTGCAATGCGTAGAGAGCATGGCGTGGCGTCATAGTGGACGACGATAGAGACAAGTGGAACCAGAGGTTCGGGCGAGACGCTGATGAGCCGTCATTACTTCCCGTCGAGACTGGAGACCTGATATGCTTGCAGAGGCGTTGGGATGCGACCAGTTTCCGAGAAATGTTGTGCTGAGGACACAGATGTCTATCAAGCGAGAAGAGATAGTGCAGGAGAGCTAGCCTCCGTACAGTTCGACTTAGGCAAGATCGGAAGAGACCTTGAGCTGTATTCCTTCCAGGACATTGCTGCAATGATGTTTGCATCCAGGATCAGATGTGTGATGTGCATCCAGAGAGCCAGAGGCCGACGCCAGTGATATGCTGCCTTACGAATGGTCATGAGGATTGACCGAGAGGTGACCAGAGAAGTGCCAGAACGGAATCATCCCCGTTAGCACACCTGACAGGGCCGATGAGCCGATTGACTGCGAGATAGGTAATCCGCAGAGAAGATAAGGACCCAGAGTCAGAGGATGCCAGACCGTGAGCAAGAGGCAAGTAGATATCTTGCGCTGCTAGCATTGGATGCACCCTTAATGTTTTGAGGTACGATTTTGGTGCACACCAGATGCACTAAATCGGGTTTCCTTGTGCATGTCAGATGCACCAGGTTTTGCTGTCAGGCACACACGTTGCCTATGACAGATGTTGTGTGCACACCCGTTGCACCTGTATGGTACTTAGGTGGATTTTGTTTTCCGTGCGCACCTGACGCACGGGGTATTCTTATATACGCCTTAGGATTGATGTTTGAGGAGCCCCGACAATTTGGATTTTTGCTGAAATGTTTTAGTACTTGGGGGTTTAAATTTAAATTCGGGGACCAAATTTCTTTAAGGGGGGTAGATTGTAACATCTCAAAAAGATAAAATATTAATTTTGGGAATTTTTATAATTTAATATTATTTTATTGAATATTTTAATATTTTGGTATTATTAAATGCAAATAAATAGGAAAAATTTGAGAAAAATTATGGAAAATTCTAAAATAGGGTAAATTAAAGAATTTTGCAATTTCTAAGTTTAATTGACTAGTTATATGCTTAATTAGTGCTAATCGCGTTTAAAAAATCGCTAATCGGTTTTTAGCAATTTTGTGCAAAACATGCACATATCTTTTTCTCTTCACTTGTGCCTTTCTACTATGGCTTTTCACTTTGGAGTTACTATTTGAGTGAGAAGGGTTTTAAGAAAAGAGAAAGAAAAGAAAAGGAAAAGAAAAGGGAATATAATATGAGGTTTGGTGAGAGAGAGGTATTGTCTCATTTGACTTGGACTTAGCCATTTTTCCCTTCCCTCATTTTTTACTCCTTCTCCTCCTTCCACCTGCTGCTGCTCCTCCCTCACTTCCCTCCCTCTTCAAACTCCTCAAATCACCAAGAAAACAAACTCAAAACCTCAATCTCATTTCATTAAAATTGTGCACAAGCTCAAGACCTACACGATGGACCAAGAAAGCATGGATTTTGGCCACTAGGGGCAACTCAAGAAAATTCTTGAGTTGCCAAATGAGGTAATTACTGAACAATTAGCTTAGTTTTAGTATTACTTATACCCCATGTTTAGTTTTGAACCGATATTGTGTGAATTGGTGACTTGAGGTAAAACCTAGTTAGGGTTTGAGGGAAACTTGTGTTGTAATGTGAAATTGAGTTCAGTTGAGGTTATATAAACACCCTAGTGTATGAATTAAGACCCTAACCCGAAGCTTAAAACCATAATGCGAATTTTAGAAACCGATATCGGGGAAATTATGAAATCTGTGAAGGGTATATTGAATCTGCTATCACCCGAGACACCCTAAATTAAAATTGATTGGACAGTGACATGTGCAGGCACCCAGGAAGCTACCACCAAGACCCCAGCCCCTAATTCCTTTTCATGGCCGCAAATTCTTCCATTCTGGCCGCAATTTGCGGCCAGACCATGATGGAATTGGCTCGTTTTGGTTTTGGTGTTCCCTCATCTGTAGATTAGGCCCCTGGTATATATAGATTTGTCTAATTGGACCTAAGGTGAAATCTGGAGCATAATTCCTAAGTTGCTGTTTTGGGATTCGTGTTTCCGTATTCCGTATTTTTAAGTCTGAATTTGTGTCTTGTGTTTGACCTCGACTATTTGGCGTTTATACAACGATATAGAGGATTTATTGATGGTTTTGAAGGCGTGCCATAGGTTCTAACCTATAGGCCTCTTATCGTATCGTTTTGGGTTTCGTGTGCCGTTTTAGCTTTGAATTGGTTTTAATACGCATTTTGCGATACGTTGATGTGTAGGTACCCCATGAAGACTTCGGGACGACAAGCAAGCGCGTGGCGACGTCCACAAATGAAGACGCAAGGTGAGTAGATTATATCTACAGTGGGAAGTCGGGGGATGACATATAGCACCCCCGCAGTCCGTAGTTGATATACTATATATGATAGTTATAGTGTGTCATGGATATTGTGTTAGGTGTTTTATGGATAGTTTAGGCTTAGAAGTAAACTAGAGTAGTTCATAGCCACGAACCCCAGAATAGGTTTACACCCGCACGCACACCCTTGCTTATTCACTATACTTACCCTGCGTTGATGATGATATTGGATGACTTGGAGATGAGTCAATGATATTGGGCTGGGTGCCGTGAGATCGGTGATTTGATATGATTCACATGTGGATACGATATGTGACTCTTAGCGGGCCTTTGGGCATGTGTTTTACCCCCGCATTCATAATTATATAGATGGTATCGATTTGTACTAGGATTAGATTCAGTATCCCAGATTATGTGTTATGATGATAAGAATACCGGGTACTTGATGAGATAATGTGATAGTGACCGTACCCAGCTATTGGGGCGCCGTACGACGATTTACCGTACGAGCTTTATATTGATGATAGATCCGCACTCATGAATTGAGGATTGTCATATGATATACTGTGTGTACGCGATACTATTGAGGTGGGATCACTGACTATTATATGGATATATATATATATATTTACATCGACCTAGATTTAGGTGGATTCCATACCCCTCCCGGTTGACTTGATACTTAGATCTGTGGTTTGCATAATAGATGGTAGACTAGACCCAAGTCATACCTATTACTCAAAACCCCGATTTGTCTTATTTCAAATGGCAAGCTGCATTACTATTCATTTACTATTCACTCTACGGCTCGCATTGCATTGCATGCTTATATGTTATTGATTCATATTCCTTTGTGTATATGCCTTTACAAAGTTCCATGCTCATATTAGTGTTTCATGTTGCATGTATTATAATTCATGGATTTCGCACTGTGATATGGTTGCATATGATGATTCTGGATTGTCTTACTCCTGCGTATATATATCAGTGGTATGGGACGCTGAAATATATATGTATACCCATAGTATATATATATCAGTGGTATGGGACGCCGATATACATATACACCTACTTGATATATCACCATGATGATCTATGCAAACTTATATATGCTTTCCGATATATTGAGAGAGGGCTGACCCGGACTGACGGATGCCCGATGTTTTGAGAGAGGGCTGACCCGGACTGACGGATGCCCGATGTATTGAGAGAGGGCTGACCCGGACTGACGGATGCCCGATGTATTGCGAGAGGGATGACCCGGACTGACGGATGCCCGATATATTGAGAGAGGGCTGACCCGGACTGACGGATGCCCGATGTATTGAGAGAGGGCTGACCCGGACTGACGGATGCCTGATATATTGAGAGAGGGCTGACCCGGACTGACGGATGCCCGATATATGAAAGGAGCCTATGTGCTCGATATGAGAGGAGCCTTTATGGCCGATGGTATATTATATCTCCCCTACCCCACATTTATTTTATATGCATTGCATCTTGTATTAGTAGTACCTGATAGAGTACCTTCATGGATGTTGCATACATATCGGATACACGATAGAT
This sequence comes from Agapanthus africanus, assembly GCA_030015575.1. NCBI lineage: Eukaryota > Viridiplantae > Streptophyta > Magnoliopsida > Asparagales > Amaryllidaceae > Agapanthus > Agapanthus africanus. The sequence continues at coordinate 84,347,504 of JASDDO010000004.1, read as the reverse complement.
GGGATTCACTTGATATTGAGATATATAGTTTGCGTCGATGCTCGACATTGATTTCCTGATGATTTCATTCATGATATCTTCTGTTTTCATTTCACCGCATACATACATCATATTTATGATATGTTATTACGTGAGGCACTGGCGCGAGTTCTTGGCACTACACTTATGTTTAGATGTTACACTGCTACTTTACTATGCTTCAGACTTTTTCATTTGAGGGTTATATTATATACTGATCGTAGTGACCTAGGATTATGTCTTGCTTTCAATTTCTGCTTGTAGATATTTTCTATTCACGAGTTGGCAACTCACCCCCGTTGTGCCACAGTTCTTGCAGGTTTGCCGTACAGGTTCCAGAGCGGCATTTCTGGCACACTGCTTTCCTTTGTGGGTGATTTGCTTGGTAGGTGGGTTCTTTGTATCAGAACCGCCATTGTACATGTATTATTCATTGTATCTAGAAATTCCATCAACCAAAAGCTTGTATATTATTTCAGACTCAGACACTAGTGATGTATTATTTCGACCTTAGAGTCGCGCTTAGTAGTGTTACAGTTTTCATGCTTATCTGGGTTTTCTTTTGAATTTTGATCCTCGCCATTCGGCGTTGTATAGTGTATTGCTTGTAGATTCTTTTATCCTTAAATTGGTTTTAGATTTCTAGGCTTTTGGCTTACTTGGATCAGATGGAGTCCTATAGACTCCATATGGTTCAAGGGCCAGTCACGTGCTCTTTCGGGTCGTGACAGATCATCCATCGCCCATCTGTATGGGTCGAGAAGGTATACGCTAGTCTACTCTGGTGTATTGATGCCCCGTCTCGATACACCCATGACTAGGGACCTTGAAGGATGCACTTATGGACTACCTTGTCCCCACTAGTATGATCTGCATCATAGTCCAGGCAGTCAAGTACACATCCTAAGGGCTTTACCAACATGTAACAGAGAGACAATCAGTATACACGTTAAGGTAAAGAGTAACCAGATAGCATACTATCAAGTCGAGCAAGAAAGTCCTCCCTTTATATGTCCCAGCATCCTCTACAATATACATCCTATGTATAGTAATGGCCTCTAGGGCATACATATAACTAACATTCCACACATCGCAGGGCCACTCCACCGAGAAATGACAGCAGCTCCGAGACTACATCGAGGAGTTAATTCGCTCGGGGCACCTGGCAACGTACTTGCGAGATAAATTACAAGACGACCATGGACAAGAGCACCAACCCCCACCCGGCGAGTTGACAATCGGCCAAATCATGATCGTGTCAGCGGGGGGTATGACGAGTACCGGCGAAACGCGTCACCCCTTAGCAGGAATTGGCGCATGCGCGTCAACTTCACTGACCTCAACAAGGCATGCCCGAAAAACGACTATCACCTCCCTTGGATCGATCGGCTCGTCGACAGCTTGGGAGCCCATGAGCTACTTAGCTACATGGATGCCTTCCACGGCCTTACAACACCGAGAAGCTCAAACTGCGCCAATGAACAGGATATCTGCGAGTGTGTATTTCTTCTTTCACAAAGACAATGTAAACCTTTCTAAAGTTCTTTTTATTTAAACAACAAGAAGAACACGAAAGAGCATTGCAGAAAAGAAGAATTTCATTATTAAAAAGGTATTATAGGCTCCTCATCCTTATATTGAAAAAGGGAAAGAAGAAAAATTACAGTAGCGGGGGAAAGGGGAGCAGAAAACATTGCTCGTGGTATTCCGAGGATATTTCCGCTAGCCGATCCCTGGCCGCCTCGGACCTCTGCCTCTGATGCCGTCCATGAACGACGGCATGATGCCTCAGTTGGTAGCACTCGAGGACGAGTGCCACCGAGCAATCTCGCCGACCCGCCGAGATCAGGCCGAAGTGACACAAAGACCTCAGCTTACCAACCGTCTCGTCCTTCAGCTGCTCGGACAAGGGGTTGTGCAGCCCCGGCGACCTCCTCCAGATTGAGTACATCAACAGCTGGAGCAGGGGTGAGCGTCGGGGAAGCAGCCGTCCAAAATGATCCTCAATGAGGCCTATAACTAATTGCACCGTATCCTCGGTGCAGTACTGGTCGTAGAGGTACACGTCCTCGAAAGAGTTGATATCAGTGATGGTGAAAGGGAAAGTGTCCATTCTTACGTTTGGGGATGAAAAAGGAGTGATCAACACGCCCTCTTTTTTATAGCCCCACAACGCCCCCAGAGTCCAATAGTCGCTCGTTTCTTCCACCACTGTACCGCCACGCAGCGGGCATCCCGTATTTCTAGGCGAAATCGGAACGACGCGGCTCTTACGCTTCGCCTTCCCCCGCGCATTAATAACTCGTATCAACCGTGACGGTCGCATTTCCCGATGTTCAAACTTTGGGGAAGGTCGGACAAAACCTCTCGAATCAACTGGGCAGCTACCCTGCTCGATCCATCCTTAGCAGGCCTCTCTATGCCCTTTCGTGCGAAGGATCTAAGCCTTCGCCAAGAGACAATTGGGAATCTCCCTGCTCGGTTATCCCTGGCTGGTAATTTCTTACCCCACGACGCCAAGGATCAAAGCCCTCACCAAGAGGCAACCGGGCAGCTACCCTGCTCGGTTATCCTTGGCTGGTAATTTCTTACCCCACGACGCCAAGGATCAATGCCCCCACCAAGAAGCAACCAGGCAGCTCCCTGCTCGGTTATCCCTGGCTGGTAGTTCCCTACCCACCGACGTCAGGGATCAAAAGCCCTCGCGAAGAGGCCACCGGGCAGTAACCCTTCTCGGTCTATCCTTAGCAGGCCTCTCTATGCCCTCCCGCGCTAAGGATCTATGTCCTCGCCAAGAGGCTACCGGGCAGTAAACCTGCTCGGTCCATCCTTAGCAGGCCACTCTATGCCCTCCCGCGCTAAGGATCTAAGCCCTCTCCAAGAGGCAACCGGACAGCTACCCTGCTCGGTTATCCTTGGCTGGTAATTTCTTACCACATGACGCCAAGGATCAAAGCCCTCACCAAGAGGCAACCGGGTAGCTCCCATCTCGGTTATCCCTGGCTGGTAGTTCCCTACCTACCGACGCTAGGGATCAAAGCCCTCACCAAGAGGCAACCGGGCAGCTCCCTGCTCGGTTATCCCTGGCTGGTAGTTCCCTACCCACCGACGCCAGGGATCAAAAGCCCTCGCCAAGAGGCCACCGGGCAGTAACCCTGCTCGATCCATCCTTAGCAGGCCTCTCTATACCCTCCCGCGCTAAGGATCTAAGCCCTCGCCAAGAGGCAACCGGGCAGCTACCCTGCTCGGTTATCCCTGGCTGGTATTTCTTACCCTCACGATGCCAAGGATCAAAGCCCTCACTAAGAGGCCGCCGGGCAGCTACCCTGCTCGGTCCATCCTTGGCTGGTAATTTCTTACCCCACGATGCCAAGGATCAAAGCCTTCACCAAGAGGCCACCGAGCAGCTACCCTTCTCGGTCCATCCACGTCTAAGCGATCTCCCCCTCGACATCGGGGCCATGGAGATACCGACCTTTCACCGGTCTTTGCATACTTGGCAAATGGTCGACTTCAACTCTCAACTCGACGTGCAATCGCTAGACGAAAAACCGACCTAACTTGAAAGCAGTACCATGCAAATACAAATGTTTACCATAAACAAAAAGAAAATACGCACGCAAAGAAACTGCAAAATGATTTCTTATTTATAAAAAGTTGGAAGTCTTTACAAAGGTATTATGGGCTCCCCATCCTTACAAAAACGCCCAGAGGCTTACAAAATTTTGGCTTAAAGAAAGTAAGGAGGCGAAGAAGTTCAGGCCTCAGAGCCGGGGAGAACCCCGATGAGCTTCGCGTCCACTACGACAACCTAGGTGGCATCTTCAGGGTCGGCACCCACGGCGGGAACCTCGGCACCGGGAGCCGGGGAGACCGACTTGTCCCCCACGCTCCTACCAGGGGCCTCTTCCCCCGTGACATTTCCAGGGACATTCTTCTACGCGTCATCCTCGCGAGGGTACTCCTCCCGGAGCTTGCCTTCAGGGAACTCCGGCATCTGGGCCTTGACAATGTCGGGGGCGTCGTGCTAAATAACGCCGGCGGCTGCAGCAAGGTCAGCGTAGAACAGGTCCGACTTATTGTAGCTCCCCACCGCCTTCGACTGTAAGTCGAAGTTGTACACCCCACGAGTTGCGGGGAGGCGGAAATATGAAAAACAATCTTTTGCTTTAAACTAACATCGACTAACCGAAAGGATCTTTGCTAAACTATAACTAACACTATCATAGGAGTAGTTAGCTACTATGAAAGAAAATTATACCTAATGAACCAAGTCCTTATTGTTCTTATTAACCACCTCCTCGTCGTCCTCCTCTTTGTAATAGACGATCCACCCGAAAGCTACTACTCCAAGCATTGCCTCTAACTTGAGGAAACTAGGTTGCTCAAATTGCTAATCAAAGTCACCTAGGTCATATAGAGTGTGATTAGGGATTAACAATTCTTACTAATCCTTGATCTCAACACATGAGAGGTTAGGATTAGAGTTTGAAGAGATAAAGAGCTTGAGGAGAGAGAAGGTGAGAGTGAGAATGAAATGAAATAATGATTCATCTTGAATATATGAAGCATGCTGATTTATTAAATGAATAAATGTAACACCTTAGATTGTGTTTATAGCTAATTATATTTTAATATATGATTTTTAATAAAAAGTTTACCAAATTGGGTTTGAATTATTTTATCCTATTTAATGAAAATTTTATTAGATTTTTCCTAGGCTTGCACATACTTGTGCATGTTAACTAGGGTGCTTTTTTGGAGGTTAACCATGATTAGCAATCATGGTTAGCTAACCATTTTCCTTTAAGCTAGTTTTATTAATTGTTTAAGAGTTTTGGGTTTAATAGTGTATGGTTGTTTTTAAAATAAAATGAAAATGAAAATGAAAAGGGTTTTTTATTTGGTTTGAATTGTTGACCAAGAGAGAGAGAGAGAGAGAAGCATGGTGCTACATGGTGTGAGCCATGCCTCTTTAAATGATGAGAGAGAAGGAGAGAGGGAGGGGTCTTTAGCCTTGCACTCATTTCTCATTCTAACTCTCATTTCCCTCACACTCTCACACACTCACACCAGCAGCCATCAGCAGCAGCAATACCAGAAGCAGCAGCAGAACATCTGCAGCAAGCAGCATCAGCATAGCAGTAGCAGCATCTGGCAACAGCAACAGGAGCCCCAGCAGAAGTAGCAACCCCTCATCTTCTCTATACACTTCTTCTCCTGATCTCTAGGGTTTTACAGGGTATATTTCTGAACCCAATCCCCTAGTTGCTTAGCTTATGTGTTAATTGGTGTCGGTTTGTGTTAATTAGGAGTTTTGTGCTAATAAATGGTGAATTATATGGAATTTTGGATAAGTGATGATTGTGTTAGTTAACCTAGCCTATTTTAGTGTTGTTAAGGTCACATTAACTGAGTTTAACCCCAGGTTTCACTAAAATACCATAGGGTTTGCTATTTGTACAAATTGGCGTTTTTATGCGATATATTAGCTTTCTGTGATCTGCTATTGGCCCGGACTCTTCAGGATAAATTTGAGAATACTGGAGCATGCTCACTAGGTTTAGACAACACCACCAGAACACGAGCCCCTATCTCCCAAACATGGCCGCAGATTTAATCATATTAGCCGCAAATTGCGGCCATGAGGGGGTGTTGGGTCTTGGGGTTTTGGGTAGGGTACTCTGCTGTGTATTGTAGTATTTTGGCATGTATAGTTTTGTAAAATTTGACCTGTAGGAAAATCTGGGACAATATATCGTTTTTCGTGTTCGTTGTGTTTGCGCGATACGCGCGATATGTGAGTGGGTTCTGTGATCCAGCGTGTCACGGCGTGTCGCGGTAGTTTTAGACGCGTATACACACATTTTAGCATATCGTGCACACGCGAGTTTAGTTCGCGGCGCGGGTTTCTCGTTTGGGTTCGATATCGCGTTTTGCGGTATATTTGGCTTATATATGTATTCCTTATCTCATTTTCAGGTTTGCAGGCGGGGACTACTGACACGGCTACAGAGGGGGACAGGTGGTAGGATTCACCTAGCGTGGAGCGTAGGTGAGTAGATTTAACATCTATAGGGGAATCGCCCGTATGGCGTTATGTGTCTGGGCTAGGATTTCTTTTGATTCAAACCCTTGTTCCGCTCTCGCTCGCCGCTACTAACGGTTTCTCTTTTGATTTTCCTTCCTTTAGCTACTCAGATGTTTCAGTTCGCTAAGTTTGATTCTAATACTTGTCTCATATTCTACGTCATTATTAGAATTGCGCCTTTACCCTATTTACTTAGATATAGTTGTACTGTGACTAGTAGCCGTAGGGCACTGCACATATTATTGACGGTTCATGTTGCATGAGCACGGATTGTATGCTATACACACACCGTTCAATAATTTCCATGTCACACACAAACCATTATAGATCTTATATTACTTATCACAGTTGACATTTAGCTACATAGATACCTTGCTCATATTCCACTCATACCCGAAGGGGGTATACATCATCAGTTCTTATAGGTAGATACCTATACATTGTACACCTATTACACACATATTCAGTTGCAGTTACATATTTACCTTTACTGATGTTACTTAGCTGTACCCTATTGGTTTCGCATACATCTGCTTTCAGCTACATATTCTCATCTATATGCTCGCATTTCAGATATATCGCATATATTTATTCGTGGATTTGAGCATTGTTTATTTGGATTTTACATGATGTTTTCTGGATTTGGGAACCGCGGGAATTCATGAAATTATGCATACATTGAAAAACCCGGTTTCCTTGATATGATATTTGCGCAGCCACCATGAGATTTATCGGTTCTGATTATATACTCCATACGAGGTGTGGTTGCCGTATGAGGGTACATGGTGGGGCCCGGTATGGTTCCTCTCGGCAAGATGATCGATGGACTTTGCCGATTGAGCCTGGAGGCGGGCGAGCACCTACCGGTGACAGTACTAATGACTCGGCGGGGATCATGGAGATACCGTTGGGAGTCATGCACGTATGCATACGTCGAAAGGTGAGGGTCAGAGCTAAGGCACTCGTGCTTTCGGGATAGCGAATGATACGTGCCTATCAGGATTTCTGTGTCGATGCTTGGCACATTGTTTTCATAATATTTTCCTTAAACACCTTTGTATATATAACAGGGGATTTAGCCGTTGTTATATATACCCTTACACCAATATTAGTGGAATGGGACGCTAATATATGTGTATTGACCCCATCATATTTATTTCTGCAAATATATACCTTTAGGATGTTAGAATTCTACTTGAGTTTTGATTTGGGATATTAGGTGATTCATTGAGATTGGATACTGATTTGTACATTCGGGATATAGGAGATTACTCGATATTGTACATTGAGGAGATGTGAGACTTATATGATGTGAGAGCCCAACGTGGGGGCTGATTTGAGGAATTGGGATTTGAGTGTCTTGATGGATTGTGATCCTACCACGATGACAGGATTCCGTGGGATGACATATTTCACTCCATACCTCATACCTTTTCATTTATGCACCGTTCCATGTATTAGGAGTACCTGTTAGCGTACCCTTCATGATTGCTGTATATTTGCATTCTCATATCCCTATTGCATTGTTACGTCCCGAAAGTACGGAACATGACCGACACTTAAACTACGAACGTCTCGAGACGTACGTAATCTAAGTAAACCGAAAACCTAGAAATCCAAACTAAGAAAAGTAGTAGAGTGCAGGAAAAACCAACTTAAAGCAAGTAATTTCAATAGCATAAGCCGAATTATGCGGTTTTTAAAACATCAAAAATTTACTGAAAATTTCGGCAGAGTCTCCTTTGTAAATACTGGCACCCAAACGGGATACAACATGAATAGTATACGAAATCAAGAGAAAGGCATCCCCAAGCGGGAGCTAGCTCTTCGTCAATCGACGGTCACAACCACACAAGCAATATAATATACAACGCCAACGACGAGGATCAAAACTTAAAAGGAAACTCAAAACCACCAGAAATATAACGAGCGACTCTACGGTCGAAAGAATAAACAACACTAGTCTCTATCTCAATAAATACATGTTTGGTTGATGGAATTTACTAGATACAATGGAATAATATTATACAAGGTAATATGATGGGTACGATATAAGAAAAACCCACCTACTAGCAAGTCACCCGAATGAAACTGAGCCCGCAAAGCCGTAATGAAACCTGTACGGCAAACCTGTAAGAAACTGGGGCACAACGGGGGTGAGTTGCCAACTCGTGAATAGAAAAACATCTAAGCACAGAAATCGCATAAATAACGCAACCTAGGTCAATGATCATAATATATCCTCAAATATATGAATAACACGTAGCCTATAACAAGGCTATGGTAAATATCAAACCCGAGTGTAATCTCATGTGCCCGTGTCAGTGCCTCAGGTAGCAATATATCATATGGATGATGTATGAATGCATGAAACAGAATGCATGTACTGAATAAAACTGGTTTCATAAATCAGTGAGATTTCTGTATTTTAAAAGAAATGAGGTACCATATATGAAATCAGCATAAAACAGTGCCCAGCATCGACACAAAACAAGTGTCCAAATACCTCGATATCTCTGTGTCACAATCTATGTACCTCAAGTCTCAATCTCAATGTCTCAATCATAATATCTAGGGCGCCGTCAGTCCAGACCGGCCCCTACCATCCATCTCAAGACCAAGACGGTATCCTCCGGATATCCGACGCGTCGGGTAATATCACCGGTAGGTAGTGCTCCCCTGCCAGGCTCACATCGTCATCATCACGCGCTTCTTGCCCCGGGGTACCTTACCGGGTCCACCAAGTACCCGAAACGGTTCATCCGTCTCCTCGAATCGGGTCTCGAAATCCATCAGCAAACTCATGGTGGACGACTCATACATCATGGGAAAAACCGCACTTTTATTTAAAAAGAGAGAAATCAGTTTATATATGTTTTGCGGTTTACCTCCAAATCCAGAAAATATCATGGAAATCCGAATCATCAATAGCATGTAGAACCATGAATATAAGCATGAGAATGAATAACAGTATGCATGAAGCGACAAGTAATAACTATAATATCTAAGCTGGCATATAAGGTATGTACACTAATATTATGTCAAACTACTGGCTATCAAGCTAAGTTATGCAATAATATTTTCTAAGGTGTATGTGACATGGCAATTACCGATGAAGATATGTGTGAGCCGGCAAGTAAGTGTATGTGGTACATACGCATCATCGGTAATGGTGCTGGTGTCCTAACAGCATAATGTCAACAATGCAATATGAAATAACAATGTAAATATGCGATGCGGAGCGAGCAACCAAAATGAGCGGGAGCTAAAAACTAGACGCAACTATAACTAATCTGCATTAATCTAATATAAGTCCTACAAATGGTGCCATTTGAAATAACACGAACCGCGGGGTTTTGAAAATAGGGCTACGGTGGTTTTTAAGAAAGGATACGTCTTTTGAAATATCCGTAGATCCCTTGACCTGTCTTTTAAAATACCCACGATCCGCTAGTTTTGAAATAGGTAGGAGTCTAATCTAATCTACCAACTACACTAAACTATACGGCTGAACTAACAAGCTGAACTACAGGTAAGGAAACCGCCTATCATCTGAGTCGATACATATACATACCTGTATATATACAGTCGGTGATCCCGCCTCAATAATATCATATCCATAACCAGACATCCCAAGTCAAGAGTGCGGATCAATCATCAAAATATAGCTCGTACGTAAATCCGTCGTACGGCATCCCCAAATCTGGGTACGGGTCAATATCACATTCATCATACCATTCACCTGGTATCCTCTTTATCAAATATCATGATCGGGGTACTGATCTACGTCTAGTACAATACTGATACCGCCTAAGTATGCATGGACGTGTGTGAAACACTACGTTAAGGACCCGCTACAACGTCATGTCGTATCTCAAATACGAATCCTGCCATATCACCGAAGTCACAACCTCAATACAAATCTCATCGACTTATCTCAAACCCAAGCCTCAAATTCGTATGTGAACCCATAGTCCCATACCCATGTGAACAAATAACTATATATCCCGTATAAGCATAAATGAAAGAAGAAAGTATGCAAGTATGGGTTGGTGTGTGCATGTGTAGTGCGACCACTACTCTAGGGTTTCGGGACACTAAATCATCCAAGAACACCAAATATCCATATTATCATCAATATACTGAAATAATATATATATATATATATGTGTGTGTGTGCATACGTATTCGTATACATCACCACGAACTGCGGGGGTGCTAAATGCCATCCACCCGACTTCTCCCCGTAGATATAAATCTACTCACCTGGTCCTCGCCCGCCGGTGCCGACATCGCCACGCGCTTGCTTGTCGTCTCGAAGTCCACATGGGGTTACCTACATATCATAACGTACCATATCGCATTAAAACTAAATTCGAAATCGAAACGGCATACGAAAATCAAATCGACACGCGTATCACGCATAGGTCCAAACCTATCGCCTACGCATGCAAGAATAGTCAAACCAACCCTCGATATCGATGTACAAACGTCAATCCATCGAGAAAAATCCAATCACACTCATTTGCACATTCACGAACCCTAATTTTAATATAAACTAGGTTAAAACTCACAAAAACCCCAATTTCACTTAAAAAGTCATTTTTCCGAAAATCTAGCAAGCACAATTCGCCGTTTTTGTACAAAACATGACGTTTAAATGAATGTAGCGGCCAATATACTTATTAAATATCTTAAATAAGTCATATAAACAATTCCCGGAATTTAATCTCATTAAATTCCAAAAAGCCTAATATTCTAGTTTACAAAATACCTAAAATTTAACAATTTCAAAGCAAAAATGTACAAACTACAATCTAGCTTAGATTTGCATGATCTAAAGCATTAAACCACACTTAATAAAGTTGATGAAGTCATGAAAAACCTAAACACATTTTTAATCCCAAGTATTTAACCAATTTCAAAAACCTAGTAATCAAATTAGCAAATTAACACAATTTTTAAACTAACCATTAGCACAAGCTACTAATCTTGTGTTAACATGACAAAAAGCCTAAATATAACACACAACCATACACCAATTTTATAAAACCCTAACTTGCATTCAAATTCCTAACTTGAATTCCAAAACTTGCAACTTAAGCCTAATTAACACTTAAGTAGTTTAGCTTTAAGAAATTTGTAACAAATTAAGCAAAAATGTTTTAGAATTATACCCCAAAAACATTTGAAGATCCACAAGCATCCATTGCCTCCCAAAATGCTCTCTTTTCACAAAGATCCATGCTATACGGTCTAGGCTAAAATGGGTTGGAGTCGGATTTGGGTTTTGGGATTTTTTTTGATGGATTTAAGGCTATTTTTGATGAAGTTTGAAGAGAAAAGAGAAAGGAAATGGGGGGGGGGGCTGTTGCTGCTGTAGGAGGGGGGGGGTCGGTTGGAATGGGGGTGGAAGAGGAGAGAGAGGGAGGTAGAGAAAGTGGGGGGAGAAGTCAAAGTCAATTCAAGGTCAAAGGTCCACCTCATTTCTCCATTTTCTTTTCTTTTCTTTCATTTCTTTTCTTTTGAAATTCAAGTGGGGAAAAAGATGGTGGCTGCTGAATTCAGCCAAGGGGAGAAGTAAATGGGGGTGTGTGGGTGTGGGTACGGGTGTGGGGTGATGAAAAATGATAAATACAATACCCCAAACATCCATTTACGCTAAAAAAGCCTTTTTTCTTCAATAATTTCTAAACCGTTTTGGCAAATAATTTCGTTCCAAAACCACATGATAAAATTTTATTTAATGTTTTATGATGCACAAAATTTGTTTCAACTCATTCCAATTTGTAATTTTCCTTAATTAAATGTATTAGTGACGGCTTAAAATAATAATAAAATAATTTTTTTTTTCAGAAAATTTGAAATTTCACCAGCGGCTCAATAAACACCAAATAATAGCAATTACATAGCTAGAATATGTATATTTAATTTTTATAATAAGATATTTGTATTTTGACTTTTTACAGAAAACCCCCTTATTTTACCGATTTTTTTCGAAATTTCACCGAAACGATTTTCAAAACGTTACAATCTTCCCTCCTTAAAGAAATTCGGTCCCCGAATTTAAATTCAAACTCCCCCAAATACTAAAACATCTAAGAAAACCATCAAGTTGTCGGGGCTCCGAAATCGTAAATACATAAAACAAATCGTAGCGCAGCGCATGCGCTTGAAAAATGAGCATATAACTCAAATCAAAACTCCGTCAAGCATCCCGCAATCATCGGAGTCATGGAGAAGACATCAATGCCAAATCCAAATCAAACCAATATGATATAACTCGAAACTATACATGTAAACATCGAATCTATATCTGTAAGTATCTGAAGGAAATGCATGCCAAATCTCTTTAAGTCGCTGTGCAACGCGTATAACACTGCACAGTGGCGGACGTCTATCATAAGAAAATAACTATATACATATATACCTTTGTTTGAAATGTACGTTCCGCCGTTTTGGAAACAATTTAGAAGGGTCTCCTTGTTTTAAACATTTCGTGTCATATCAGACACGTAGGTAAATACTGAGGCTATAGCTCGCTTTTTGGAAATCCCTTCAATAACTATCAATGCATGCAAAAATATATTCAGGTACTGTCCTCTGACTAGTCCTGCTCAGTACGAAAACACATAGCAATATCATAAAAACGTACTGCTCTATACGAAATCAATCCCAAAATATGCACATGAATGCTACGTGCGTCTGGTGCGCACGGAAATCAAAATCCATGAATGTGCCATACATGCGCACAGAAACAACATCTAAGTGCATCGGGTGTGCACAAGCATCTGTCGTAGGCAACGTGTGTGCCTGACAGCAAGGACAGGTGCGTCTGACACGCACGAAGAATCTCGATTTAGTGCATCTGGTGTGCACCAAAATCGTATCTCATAACATGCGTCCAACATGCGCGAAAACCCCCAAATCAGGTGCATCCATCATGCACGAAATCATGAAATCCAATATCAAGCACCGAATATGTGCAAAATCTAATCAAGTGCACACGGTGCACAAAACAAATATCGAACATCACAATCGAAATCGAAGTCCAGTGCATCTAAGTGCACAAAAGGCGTATCACTGCACTGCAAGCATATATAAACTATACAGAGTGCAGGAACGAAATCGCATGCATGCATACGCATAAAACCAACTCAACTGTTTAAAACCGTAAAATCACAAACATGTGAAACTAAAGCACGAAAACGATATCAAGTGCAACACTGTGCAAAGATCGTAAATCCTCAATCATCAAAATCAAATCATACGAATAAATCACCCAAAACATCGTAATCAATAATGGCGGAACAGTACCGCTCAAGCGCATCCTCTAAGAATCTCGGCCAACTGTCGCGGTCACTAGTGGGACGTCTCGTCGATGATCATGAACTCTGTCCTGCTGGTGTGCGTAACCATGACCACTCCTGGGTCAAGGTCTTCACTGTGAATTACCAATCTTTCGGTCCATCGGCTCATCGGCCCTGTCAGGTGTGCTAACAGGGATGATCCCGTTCTGGCACGTCTCTTGTCATCTCCCGGTCAATCATTGCGACCACTCGTACGACAGCATATCACTGGCATCGGCCTCTGGTTCTCTGAATGTACGTGACACCTCTGATCCTGGGTACAAGTATTATTGCAGCAGTGTCCTGGAAGGAATCCTGCTCACGGTCTCTTCCATGTTTCGTCTCTGCCAACTGTCCGGAAGTCATCGTCCTTTACTATATCTGCGTCTTGCTCTGGAACGACTACATTCTCATCACGACTCTTCTGGAAGGTATATCCAAGTACCATGCCTCGGCATGCGCATCGCATCTCTGATGTCGGCGGAGTGGAACGTCATCTCATCTAGATCTGGTACGAACCTCCTACTTCACTTTTCTCTAATGTCGTCTGCTTTGGACTCGTCTCGTCGTGGCTGCATGGATTGAGCTCCAACGACTATCCTCGTATCTGGAGTCTCCTAAGAATGCATCTCATCACCTAGCATCCGAATTAAGTCGAGCCATCCGATCGAGTCGTCAAAACCTCATAATCCCCCAAGAGCTCAACATCTTGGACACAGTTTAATAGTATCGAGTACATACCACAGCATCGGCGGTCCAGCCGTAGAAGGGCAAACCCAAGCCTCACTAATGGCGCCGTAGAACTGCCGCAAACCTGAAGGTTCAAAGGCTTTCACACGGTCATTAAGTTGAGTTAGGGTTTCATTCTTCTAGAGGGACCATAGAATTGCCTGCATGTCTTTCCTACTACTTTAAACCTGGAATAATAGGTTTCTGACATTCGATCGTCTCTGTCGACTCCCAACGTCTCCGCGTGAAGTCGTCTCTAGCTGGAATCAATCTATCTGATGACCTCGCATCGGGGTAAGAGAACGAACCACCTGTCCTAGTCATTCATCATCGGGTGACTAGCGACCTTCTATCATCTATTCGTACAACTCGCCCCGCAATAGCTCCAACATATGGGGCGATATCTCGTCGCTCGCAGCAACAACTAGCTCGCTCGTCTGCATGCTGAACAGTGCCTCAATCATCAGGAGTAAGAAACACACCAACGGTCATCAAAATCTGGCTGGCCTCTATCATTGGCTCAATTCTCTAGTGTCGATCAGCGCCTCCGAGTAACCTCATAAAGGCGATCCGCCAAACACTCGTAGCGCGGAAACACTGTAAAAAGATACATCTCTGCAATCGTGTGTCGCCGGAATTTCGCCCTGGTCAGTCCTCGTTCGTGACGAGCTCGTGGTGACCGCAACTCTAGCCGTAGCTCTCCCCGCCGTAACCGTAGAAGCAAAACCAAACTGGTACCGATGAGGCTAGATCAGGAAGGAATATAATACTGAACAAGGAAATGTACATCCTAAGGCTTCATAAGTGGAGTGGAGTGTCGTAAATATGCCGCGGAACATATCAACGGTACGTCACTCTACTTTAGTCACCTATTCCATCAACCAAGGGTTATCCTACGCTCCGAAGGTTAAAACCTAACGCTTTGATACCAACTTTGTCACGTCCCGAAAGTACGGAACATGACCGGCACTTAAACTACGAATGTCTCGAGACGTACGTAATCTAAGTAAACCGAAAACCCAGAAATCCAAACCAAGAAAAGTAGTAGAGTGAAGGAAAAACCAACTTAAAGCAAGTAATTTCAATAGCATAAGCCGAATTATGCGGTTTTTAAAACATCAAAAATTTTCTGAAAATTTTGGCAGAGTCTCCTTTGTAAATACTGGCCCCCAAACGGGATACAACATGAATAGTATACGAAATCAAGAAAAAGGCATCCCCAAGCGGGAGCTAGCTCTTCGTCAATCGACGGTCACAACCACACAAGCAATATAATATACAACGCCAACGGCGAGGATCAAAACTCAAAAGGAAACTCAAAACCACCAGAAATATAACGAGTGACTCTACGGTCGAAAGAATAAACAACACTAGTCTCTATCTCAATAAATACATGTTTGGTTGATGGAATTTACTAGATACAATGGAATAATATTATACAAGGTAATATGATGGGTACGATACAAGAAAAACCCACATACTAGCAAGTCACCCGAATGAAACTGAGCCCGCAAAGCCGTAATGAAACCTGTACGGCAAACCTGCAAGAAACTGGGGCACAACGGGGGTGAGTTGCCAACTCGTGAATAGAAAAACATCTACGCACAGAAATCGCATAAATAACGCAACCTAGGTTAATGATCATAATATATCCTCAAATATATGAATAACACGTAGCCTATAACAAGGCTAGGGTAAATATCTAACCCGAGTGTAATCTCATGTGCCCGTGTCAGTGCCTCAGGTAGCAATATATCATATGGATGATGTATGAATGCATGAAACAGAATGCATGTACTGAATAAAACTGGTTTCATAAATCAGTGAGATTTCTGTATTTTAAAAGAAATGAGGTACCATATATGAAATCAACATAAAACAGTGCCCAGCATCGACACAAAACAAGTGTCCAAATACCTCGATATCTCTGTGTCACAATCTATGTACCTCAAGTCTCAATCTTAATGTCTCAATCACAATATCTAGGGCGCCGTCAGTCCAGACCGGCCCCTACCATCCATCTCAAGACCAAGACGGTATCCTCCGGATATCCGACGCATCGGGTAATATCACCGGTAGGTAGTGCTCCCCTGCCAGGCTCACATCGTCATCATCACGCGCTTCTTGCCCCGGGGTACCTTACCGGGTCCACCATGTACCTGAAACGGTTCATCCGTCTCTTCGAACCGGGTCTCGAAATCATCAACAAACTCATGGTGGATGACTCATACATCATGGGAAAAACCGCACTTTTATTTAAAAAGAGAGAAATCGGTTTATATATGTTTTGCGGTTTTCCTCCAAATCCAGAAAATATCATGGAAATCCGAATCATCAATAGCATATAGAACCATGAATATAAGCATGAGAATGAATAACAGTATGCATGAAGCGACAAGTAATAACTACAATATCTAAGCTGGCATATAAGGTATGTACACTAATATTATGTCAAACTACTGGCTATCAAGCTAAGTTAAGCAACAATATTTTCTAAGGTGTACGCGACATGGCAATTACCGATGAAGATGTGTGTGAGCCGGCAAGTAAGTGTATGTGGTACATACGCATCATCGGTAATGGTGCTGGTGTCCTAACAGCATAATGTCAACAATGCAATATGAAATAACAATGTAAATATACGATGCGGAGCGAGCAACCAAAATGAGCGGTAGCTAAAAACTAGACGCAACTATAACTAATATGCATTAATCTAATATAAGTCCTACAAATGGTGCCATTTGAAATAGCACGAACCGCGGGGTTTTGAAAATAGGGCTACGGTGGTTTTTAAGAAAGGATACGTCTTTTGAAATATCCGTAGATCCCTTGACCTGTCTTTTAAAATACCCACGATCCGCTAGTTTTGAAATAGGTAGGAGTCTAATCTAATCTAACAACTACACTAAACTATACGGCTGAACTAACAAGCTGAACTACAGGTAAGGAAACCGCCTATCATCTGAGTCGATACATATACATACCTGTATATATACAGTCGGTGATCCCGCCTCAATAATATCATATCCATAACCAGACATCCCAAGTCAAGAGTGCGGATCAATCATCAAAATATAGCTCGTACGTAAATCCGTCGTACGGCATCCCCAAATCTGGGTACGGGTCAATATTACATTCATCATACCATTCACCTGGTATCCTCTTTATCAAATATCATGATCGGGGTACTGATCTACGTCTAGTACAATACTGATACCGCCTAAGTATGCATGGACGTGTGTGAAACACTACGTCAAGGACCCGCTACAACGTCATGTCGTATCTCAAATACGAATCCTGCCATATCACCGAAGTCACAACCTCAATACAAATCTCATCGACTCATCTCAAACCCAAGCCTCAAATTCGTATGTGAACCCATAGTCCCATACCCATGTGAACACATAACTATATATCCCGTATAAGCATAAATGAAAGAAGAAAGTATGCAAGTATGGGTTGGTGTGTGCATGTGTAGTGCGACCACTACTCTAGGGTTTCGGGACACTAAATCATCCAAGAACACCAAATATCCATATTATCATCAATATACTGAAACAATATATATATATATATACATATATATATATATATATATGTGTGTGTGTGTGTGTGTGTGTGTGTGCGCGCGCGCGCGCATACGTATTCGTATACATCACCACGAACTGCGGGGGTGCTATACGCCATCCACCCGACTTCTCCCCGTAGATATAAATCTACTCACCTGGTCCTCGCCCGCCGGTGCCGACGTCTCCACGCGCTTGCTTTCGTCTCGAAGTCCACATGGGGTTACCTACATATCATAACGCACCATATCGCATTAAAACTAAATTCGAAATGGAAACGGCATACGAAAATCAAATCGGCACGCGTATCACGCATAGGTCCAAACCTATCGCCTACGCATGCAAGAATAGTCAAACCAACCCTCGATGTCGATGTACAAACATCAAACCATCGAGAAAAATCCAATCACACTCATTTGCACATTCACGAACCTTAATTTTAATATAAACTAGGTTAAAACTCACAAAAACCCCAATTTCACTTAAAAAGTCATTTTTCCGAAAATCTAGCAAGCACAATTCGCCGTTTTTGTACAAAACATGACATTTAAATGAATGTAGCGGCCAATATACTTATTAAATATTTTAAATAAGTCATATAAACAATTCCCGGAATTTAATCTCATTAAATTCCAAAAACCCTAATATTCTAGTTTACAAAATACCTAAAATTTAACAATTTCAAAACAAAAATGCACAAACTACAATCTAGCTTAGATTTGCATGATCTAAAGCATTAAACCACACTTAATAAAGTTGATGAAGTCATGAAAAACCTAAACACATTTTTAATCCCAAGTATTTAACCAATTTCAAAAACCTAGTAAGCAAATTAGCAAATTAACACAATTTTTAAACTAACCATTAGCACAAGCTACTAATCTTGTATTAACATGACAAAAAGCCTAAATATAATACACAACCATACACCAATTTTATAAAACCCTAACTTGCATTCAAATTCCTAACTTGAATTCCAAAACTTGCAACTTAAGCCTAATTAACACTTAAGTAGTTTAGCTTTAAGAAATTTGTAACAAATTAAGCAAAAATGTTTTAGAATTATACCCCAAAAACATTTGAAGATCCACAAGCATCCATGGCCTCCCAAAATGCTCTCTTTTCATAAATATCCATGCTATACGGGCTAGGCTAAAATGTGTAGGAGTCGGATTTGGGTTTTGGGATTTTTTTTGATGGATTTGAGGCAATTTTTGATGAAGTTTGAAGAGAAAAGAGAAGGGAAATGGGGGGGGGGGCTGTTGCTGCTGTAGGAGGGGGGGGGGTCGGCTGGAATGGGAGTGGAAGAGGAGAGAGAGGGAGGTAGAGAAAGTGGGGGGAGAAGTCAAAGTCAATTCAAGGTCAAAGGTACACCTCATTTCTCCATTTTCTTTTCTTTTCTTTCATTTCTTTTCCTTTGAAATTCAAGTGGGAAAAAAGATGGTGGCTGCTGAATTCAGCCAAGGGGAGAAGTAAATGGGGGTGTGTGGGTGTGGGTACGGGTGTGGGGTGATGAAAAATGATAAATACAATACCCCAAACATCCATTTACGCTAAAAAAGCCTTTTTTCTTCAATAATTTCTAAACCGTTTTGGCAAATAATTTCGTTCCATAAACCACATGATAAAATTTTATTTAATGTTTTATGATGCAAAAAATTTGTTTCAACTCATTCCAATTTGTAATTTTCCTTAATTAAATGTATTAGTGACGGCTTAAAATAATAATAAAATAATAATTTTTTTTTCAGAAAATTTGAAATTTCACCAGCGGCTCAATAAACCCCAAATAATAGCAATTACATAGCTAGAATATGTATATTTAATTTTTATAATAAGATATTTGTATTTTGACTTTTTACAGAAAACCCCCTTATTTTACCGATTTTTTTCGAAATTTCACCGAAACGATTTTCAAAACGTTACATGCATGGTTATTGCATACTACTGTCATGTTACTATTGCTTCATATATTGATTGTACCTACTAGTGTACTTTCCATTATTCTGCATTCACATGACATGTTATTACTGTAATCGCATATCTTAGATTCATGCTGTACGTACATTCCTGCGATTACCTGCATATGTTATTAACTATTCACGAGTTGGCAACTCACCCCCGTTGTGCCACAGGTGTTACAGGTTGTTCCCCAGAGTAGTCGAGGCAGGCTATTCAGCTATTCAGCTATTCAGCTATCATCTTTTGCTACAGATACCGCATCGGCTCACAATATACTATTTTGCTTAGGTGGGTTGGATGATTATCTGTATTTTAAACTGTACATTCGTTGTATCTTGTACTCTCCATCTACTAGTATGTTGTTGACTTAGAGACTTGGTGAGGACGATATTGTATATTATTTGTGGATTTGTTGTCTTTTATATACAGCTTTATCTCTATTGTCCTTATTTCTTCGCTACGGCGTCGTATATTTATGATGTGGATTGTTTTCCTCCTTTGGGCCAGTTTTTACAAAAAGGGGTGTTGCTAAAATTTTAAAGAAAGAAAGTAGGACTTTTAAAGAATTTGAGTTGCGATTTCAAATGTTTCAAATTCTTTTATTATCTTTTCCATATTTTCTTGGTATAGATTTCTGGGTTTTGGCTTTCTTTTACTGCGTTACGTCTTTAGGCGTTGTCTAGTATTAGGGCCGTCACGTGCCAATTTCGGGTCGTGACATTGTATCAGGCTCGTTAAATAATAGCATATTCATTCTTAATCAAATTACAGTACTTAATGTACAAAACACACACAAGAGAAAGAGTTCAAAAATGAACGAATCCTTCTTGTGGCATTGTAGACTAGGTCACATCAATGCGACACGGCTAGTTAAGTTGCATAAGGATAGATATTTGAATCCATTCGAATTTTCATCTTATGACACTTGCCAGTCATTTCTCAAAGGAAAGATGACCAAAACTCCGTTTAGTGGACACGGAGAAAGAGTTACAGAACTCTTGGGACTGATACATAGTGATGTATGCGGTCCCATATCTACACATGCCAGGAACGGTTCTTCTTACTTCATTACATTCACTGACGATCTTTTAGGATACAGACATGTGTTCCTGTTGAAACACAAGTCTGAAGCTTTTGAGAAATTCAGAGAATATAAGAACGAAGTAGAGAACCAAATGGGCAAAAGTATTAAAATCCTTCGATCTGATCGAAGAGGAGAAGACTTGAGCAACGAGTTCCTGGACTATCTAAAAGGGAATGGGATTCTCTCTCAGCTAACTCCTCTATATACACCATAGCACAACGGTGTATCGGAGTGGAGGAATCGCACCCTATTAGATATGGTGCGCTCTATGATGAGCACCGCTAAATTTCCTATTTCCTTTTGGGGGTATGCGCTTGAGACAGCCATATACCTATTGAATAGAGTTCCAACTAAATCAGTTCCTACCACTCCATATGAGATATGGAATGGGAAGAGACCGTCTCTTAAACGAGTTAAGATATGGGGTTGTCCGGCTTATGTTAAAAAGCAAAATCCAGACAAGCTCGAGGCAAGATCAGTTCTTTGCAAGTTTGTAGGATATCCAAGCAATTCGTATGGATATCTATTCTACCACACCGAACAACAAAAAGTGTTTGTTGCTCAACATGCCACCTTTTTAGAAAAGGAATTTCTTTCTAAAGAAATTAGTGGCGATGAGGTAGAGCTGGAAGAAGTTCCAACAATACAAAATGCAACTGAAGATTTAGTGGAACCATATGATTCAGTAGTTCCCAACGAAACCCAGCCTCTCCGCCGATCTAGTAGGGTTTCTCATCCACCTGAGAGATACTACGGTTTTCTCATTGACGGTGGAAGCGAGGATTGCATCATGGAAGATGATGACCCAACTAGCTTTGAGCATGCCATCACGAATGGGGACTCTGTGAAGTGGCTGGATGCAATGCGATCTGAGATGGAATCCATATACACCAACAAAATATGGACTTTGGAAGTTGCTCCTGAAGGGGTAAAACCCATTGGGAGCAAATGGATCTTTAAGAAGAAAATTGGTGTAGATGGAAAAGTTAAGACTTACAAAGCTAGACTTGTTGCAAAGGATTTTTGTCAACGACCAGGTGTGGATTATGACGAAACCTTTTCTCCAGTGGCTATGCTTAAGTCCATCCGGATCTTACTTGCCATTGCTGCATACCATGACTACGAGATCTGGCAGATGGATGTTAAGACCGCCTTTCTAAATGGTGATTTAGAGGAGTGCGTGTACATGACTCAGCCAGAGGGCTTCGTAGATAGTGGGAGCATCGGAAAGGTGTGCAAGCAGCTTAAATCCATCTACGGGTTACAGCAGGCATCGCGGAGTTGGAACATCTGTTTTGATGTTGTAGTCAAAGAGTTTGACTTCATAAAAAACGTAGATGAACCTTGTATATACAAGAAGGTTGCAGAGAGTAAGGTTGTCTTCCTCGTATTGTACGTGGATGACATACTCTTGATAGGAAATGATGTTCCTATGCTGCACTCGGTCAAGCTCTTCTTATCACATAGATTCTCAATAAAAGATCTAGGCGATGCCTTCTGCATTTTAGGGATTACCATCTATAGAGATAGATCTAAACGGATACTGGGATTGTCCTAATCCAGGTACATTGACACCATACTAAAGAGGTTTAGTATGGAAGAATCCAAGCATGGGAAGCAACCCACGATCTCTGGACTCACTCTCTCCAAAGAGATGTCTCTTAAGACTGATTTGGAGAGAGCTCGCATGCAAGGGATACCCTATGCTCCGGCAGTAGGCTCTATCATGTATGCGATGCTATGTACCAGACCCAAAGTAGCATACTCACTAAGTGTAGTGAGTAGGTATCAAGCAGATCCAGGAGAGAGTCACTGGACAGCTGTAAAGAATATTCTCAAGTACTTAAGAAGAACTAAGGAGATGTTCTTGGTGTATGGTAACGGAGAACTCCAAGTGGAGTCCTTTACCGATTCGAGCTTCCAAAGTGATAAGGAAGACTCTAAGTCGTACTCGGGATTTGCCATTACCCTAAATGGATGAGAGGTTTGTTGGAAGAGTTCCAAGCAAGAAACCGTGGCAGACTCAACGATGGAGGCTGAATACATCGCTTGTTAGTTATATGTATGCCCTAGAGGCCATTACTGTACATACGATGTATATTGTAATGGATGCTTGGACATATATAGGTAGGACTTTCTTGCTCGACATGATAGTATGCTATCTGGTTGCTCTTTATCTTAACATGTACTCTGATTGTCTCTATATTACATGTTGATAAAGCCCTTAGGATTAGTACTTGACTACCAGGACTATGATGAAGATCATACTAGTGAGGACAGTGTAGTCGTTAAGTACATCCTTCAAATGTTCCTAGTCGTTGGAGTACCGAGACAGGGCATCGATACTCCAGAGTAGACTAGCGTATGCGCTTCTTGACCCATATGATGGGCGATGGATGATCCCATATCCATTGTTTTTGACATCATAGAAGGTATATGGGTGCTCAGTGGAGACTGGGTACACTGGACGGACTCACCGAGAACTCCCAGTTGGTATTATACCTCACGTCAGATGGCAGTTCTCTGGTGACACTGGTACAGGTTAGTCTGTAGACCCGAGATTGTCATAGAGTCTTGTGTGATTACCACTGTGCTTTGATTTCCATCATACCACGTCCAAGAGGGCGTGCAAAACGGTGGCTTTTGGGTACATTCCCGAATCTCATGGAGGCAATGAGCGATAGGAAGGGTTTCGTCTCTCCTGGTATAGGGAGTTGATGTTGCGCTGTGTTCGATTGGCTATAACTGGAAATCCCTAGCCAGGGTTGCTGAGATTTACTGGTAAGTGTTATCAGTAGTTTCTCGAACTGTTATAGACCTCATATCGACACGATTTATCAAGCTACTGGGGTCTGACGTTTACCACCCCTATGCGAGATATGCGACATATCAGACGAAGAGACCGGACTGTACGGGAGTGTTACTGATTGGATTCGCAGGAGAATGTACAAGCTTGCTTGTTGATCTTCTGATTGCTTAATACCTGGGTGGCTGTTATGTTTAGCTGACCGCTTGCATCTTGTGGGTGTTTGATATGATCATCACCTACTGCCGACGTATTGACGATTCTTTAGAGTCCTACACAGAGGTTTCCTGGCTAAGGCAAAATGGAGTAGGAGCACATATGTGATATGTGCGGGACCGAGAACAATACGTGTATATGATACCGTATTAGATTCTCGCGACATGTGATATCGGCCGGGTATATGTGATATAGCCGGGTCATCGGATCAAGTGTTGATTTGATGAACTGATACAGATTATATTAGTCGGTTATTTGTGAAATAGCCGGATTATCGGATCAAGTGTTGATTCGATAATTTAATGTATAATCATATATTTGATATATTATATTACATTAACTAATATTAGCTCACTTAAAGATTATTTTTCTCACTTGGATAATACATTGATATATATGTGATATATGTTAATTGTATTATTTTATTTTGTTAGAATAAATATTTTATATGTGATATATAATATTGTAACATGTTAGGGTTACAAATGCAACATGTTTTGTGGAGTTTAAATATGGTTAGGATTTGGATTAGAGTTAAGCTTGCATGAAGCTTTCAAGAAGCTTTGACTCTGACTTTGGATATTTTGTGTAGATATTTCTTTAACCTAACTCTTTACCATAGTTAATTTTCTACATGGGTTAAGTCTTCATTCTTAACCCATGGTTTCATTTCTAACCTCACACAATATTCATTATTCATCACAAATTGATTTGCTTCTTCTTTTTCTTCCGTCTTGCTTGAAAAGCTTTCTAGCTTTTTCATATGTGATGAAAATGAGTGAGAAATCGAAAACAAATGAGAGATAAATTCCTACTTCATCATCCTCATCTATTCTTGCCACTTATATTAGGGTGTTTGCTTTGCTAATACTTGATTAGTGAAGTAAGATCGTGGGTTTGAGTTTCTTCAAGGTAGATCATCTTCGAAATGGAAGACTTCTAGCAAGCATGAATCATTCGACTTGTGGAGCCTCTCTAGAGTTCGGGAGTTCATGGATCGCAGCGAAGGGACTACTACTCGGAGCTTATGAAGTGAAGGAATAGACTACAAAGGTTGTAATTCCTTTCTTTTAGAAGTAAAGTTGTTTACTTGTTCATTGTTTCGCCTAATCTCTAGTTTACGATTGCTTGGGTTGTTCGGCATATGAAAAATTTGATTTTGGCATGGTTGATACCTTGTAGAACCTTGTTCTAGTGTCTAGTAAGCTTACAGTGGTATCAAAGCCAAGCTAGAGCTTTAGGCGAAGTCTAGACGAAGTTTAAAGTCCGATCAAACCCCAAAACGTCGTTTTACACCCCCTCTCTGGAAATTTTTTAAAATGTTGATTTTTTCTGTATTAAAAATACCCAGAAAATCATGCAGGAAATTATAAGAATTACTGTGAAGTACGGACCCATGATCCCTTCAAGAGACCGCGGAACCACGGCCAAACCATGCGTTTGGCGACGGTTCCGCGGCCAACTTAGGCTTTCAGGGGACAATATTTCAGGGTATGATTCTTGGGTACTTTTTCATGCTTCTCTGAATTTTTAATTCTACTCAAGTGTTGAGTGTTCTGGAGATCTTTAGAATTCGTTGATTCGATCGGAAAGTTTAACTTCGTTTATGTTTTTTCCGGATAATTTAGAACGTGTTAAAAAGTTCGAACGGATATCAATAACTCACTTTTTCCCCTGACGGAAAATTTTCAAGTGTTGGATTTTTTCACGAGTTTGAAACTTCCGGAAAATCATGCAAGCGTATCTGTGGACTCTCTATAATAACGTAACCTTAACTCGATTATGTGACCGTCAAAACTGCCACTTGAACCCTAGGATTTGTGGTAGTTTAACGTTGCCACATGTGAGGCGTTGGTTTGACCTTTCTACGGCTGGTTCATTAGTGTTGTGTCATGTTATGGGTTTTTTGAACTCCGCTCAAGTGCTGAGCTATTTGGGAAATCTTGGGTGTTTGATTATTCGATCGGAAAGTTTAACATTATCTATTTATCTGGAATGTGATACAATATTTGGAATCCATAAGTAGTTATGAGATAACTAATTTGAATGTTATAAATCTAGTAGTTTAGTCTCAAATGATCGGTTGCCACGGGATTTTGATGCGATCAAAAGTCCGTCGCAATCATATAGCGTACGCGGATACTCACCGGTTAAACTTAATAGACAGCCATGCCCCATAGCCCCGACCAAGTGACTATAGGAGAACCCCGTTGCCAAAAGCATCCGTTTGGGTGCTTGCGGCAGCGGTGTTCCGCCTTAGTGCACTTCGTCGATGGCATCGGGGGTGCGACTGTCTACTAAAGTTTTTGACGAGCATTCGATCCTGATGTTGGGAATCTTGTTGAATTGTCCGACTAGATATTGAAAAGTTTTTTCGATATTGAGACTAAAATGCGGGGTTTATAATTGTTAGGCATGAGATGTCTAAGGAATTCATTTGGTTAGGCATGCGATGTCTAAGAAGGTTGCGGATTTCAACTGTTGTAGTTTTACACTTTCTTTTCTGCGACCGTAAGTGTAATATGTGGTGTATTGTCAGTTTCGTTGCTATACATCAATGACAATTGGGATACACATATTTACTTACGTTGATGATATGTGATATTATGTATTGCTGTAATATGTTATATTGGATCGTCCTGTTTCGAATAGCCAGGGTTTTTATGTGAGATGAGAGTTTTTCATTTTCATTCATGTAAAATTCATTTTTATGTAATATTCTTTTATTGGGGCACTTTCGGGCTGAGGATGATGTCACCATTGTATATTATTACTTTTCCGCATTAGGATAGACCCAAGGCGGGGAGCATAAGTAACCGGGTTCAAGGGTGCAGTGGGAGGCCATCTTGAGTAGTCGAGACCGGGTGTCCCAACTCTAGAATTGGTAGGGTTGCTTGCCACTCTCGTATGGGTCTAGGGGTGTGGGATTGGCTATTCATCGCGACCGTGGAATCCGTGTTTTATACAGGCTCGTATTAAAACACGGACAACCTAGTATATCTAATATTTCATATATGTTCTTCTGCTGCCATGCTCTGTGATGAGATCATATTACTGCCTGAGACGAATGTTTATATTATATTTATAAGATATATATTATATATTGTTGATTTCGTTTCAAATAAGATGCTTGTGAAGTATAATAAAATGGGACTTCATTAATGAGATTAATGAAACTAAAAGAAACCTAAAAATGTTATACAAACTTGTTTCAAAACTGGTAGCTCTAGTTCTTGCTTTGCATAGCTGTATTCCTTGCAGAATATCCAGCACCTTATTCGATAAGGAAAGAGCCGAGATCCCTTCACCGGGAGTGACCTCTTTAGCGAAAATAGCAGATGCTACACACTCGGTTTGTCTTTTGATTTCTTCTATAGTTTTTTCTTTGCATAGTGATATATATGATATATCCTGCACCTTATTCGATGAGGAAAGAGCCGACGATCCCTTCACCGGGAGTGTCCTCTTTAGCAAAACTAGAAAAGGCCTAAAAAACACTCCATTTAAAATCACTCGATTCTACAACGATATAAAGTTCATTACGCAAAGGGTTTTCTTAAAAACCTGTCGTAGCCCTCCGTCATTTCAGATAAGTAGTATTCAGTATTTATGCTGCGTTTGTTGACTTAGTCAAGGCGTAGTGTGCGGTAGCTGATTAGTTATTATCTGCGAAGCATATGATACGATTGGATTAGGGTAGTCGTGCGGCCTTGTTGACTTAGTCAAGGGTTATGCGGGTGGGTTTAATTCAATCGGGAAATGACGGGTTGAACTTTAGTTACTGTCTATGGTTTGTTGACTTAGTCAAGGTCATAGATCGCTTGGGGCAAAATTTTATCGGGAATTTCAAGTGTTCAAATTTGTAATGAGATAGCATACCTTCTATGAGATAGTTGGATCCCGATACCCGCTGCGAGTAAGAGTTACTCCTGGAAGAGTTTTACACATTACAATTAGCCGATCGAGTAGGTGTCTAGAAAGGTGTTAACGGGGTTACACCCCTGGGAAAACGAGGTTTATTTTAATTAGGTCCGTGCGAATGCACGGGGAACCTCCCTTAAAATACCGGCACTGGCCTGACTGAAAGATTGGTGAACTTGTAGCGTGTAATTAATCCCGGCTAGTCTTTCCTTTTAGGGTTTGAAGGAAGATTTGACAAAAATAGTGGGAGACATCCTGATTAGATATATTAATAACCAAGCTAATCTTGCAAGAGCATACCCTGAGTGTTTTCTTCTCTCTCTCTCCAGGTAGAGACCATGTCACGCCTTAATCAAGATAATATTACGGATGTATTGACCGGACCCACTTGTTATACTGCGCTAGGAAACGTTGGTCCCGCTCCAACTTATAATTGTTATAAGAGCGAGCAGGAAATTGGCGATTACCAGAATTCCCGTGCTGCCCAAACGAAGAAAGTGTATGATGATGCATCATCTTCGGGTGTGTTCATTACCAAGAACTGTTTCTCACTATCCTTTACGTCCTGGGTATGAGATACCGGATCAGGATCCCATATAAGTAATCTGTTACATGGACTACAGATAGGTAGAGAACTGAGAACGGCTGATAAGTTTCATGAGATAGAAATGGTGCAAGTGTTGCAGCTAAGTCTGTTGGCAGTTATCACCCTGTATTACCAAATACATTGATTCTGAATGAATGTTATTAGATACCGAACCTTATATACAACATCATATCAGTCTCTTTATTTAAAGAAGGATATGATTTTGTATTATTGGATAATTTTTTGAACATTTCCTATATCAAGAGTTGATCGGTTCAGGCACGTTATCTAAAAGCATATACGTTCTAAATCAAACCACAGTTCTTAGTGTACAGAGCACACACAAGAGGAAGAGTTCAGAAATGAACAAATCCTTCTTGAGGTATTGTAGACTAAGTCATGTCAATGTGACCCGACTAGCTGAAGTTACATCAAGATGCATATTTAATTCAGTTTGAATTTACATCTTGTGAAACTTGCCAGTCATGTCACAAAGATAAAATGACCACAACTCTGTTTATTGGAAACAGAGAAAGAGTTAGTGAACTCTTGTGATTGATACATGATGATATATGTACGTCCCCTGTCTACACATGCCAGGAATGGTTCTTTGTACTTCATTACATTCACTGATTATCTCTCAAGATTCGGACATATGTTCCTGTTGAAACACAGGTCTGAATCTTTTGAGAAATTCAATGAATATAAGTCAGAAGTAGAGAACCAAAACAGGTATAAGTATTATGTCCTTTGATGTGATCAGGGAGGAGAATACTTGAGCACGGAGATCCAGGACTATTCTAAAGGAGAATGAGATTCTCTCTCAGCATTACTCCTCCGTATACACTACAGCACGTCGGTGTATCGGGGCAGAGCAATCAAACCCTATTATATATGGTGCGCTCTATGATGAGTACTACTGAGTTTCCTATTTCCTTTTGGGAGTTATACACTTGAGAAGCTGCATACCTATTGAATCGGGTTCCAATCAAATCAGGTGCCTACCACTCCATATGTGATATGGAATGGGAAGAGCCAATATCTTAAGTAAGTTAAGATTTGGGGTTGTCCGGTCTATGTCTAAAAAGTAAAATCCGGACAAGCTCGAGGCAAAGTCAGTTCTGTAGAAGTTTGTTGGATATCCCAAGCATTAGCAAGGGAATATCTTCTACCACATGAGGAACAAAAGATGTTTTGTTTCTTAGCATGCCACTTTTGTGAAAGGGAATTTCTTGTGAAGAAATTAGTGGCCATGAGGTAGAACTGGAAAGAGTTCCAGTTATACAAACTGCAGCTGATGATTTGGTAGAACCAAAGGATTCAATAGTTTCCAATGAATCTCAGCCTCTCTGCCGATCTAGTAGGGTTCCTCACCCACCTGAGAGATACTTCTGTTTCTCTATGACATTGGGAGCGAGTATTGCATCATGAGATGATGATCCAACTAGTTTCGAGCAGGCCATCAGGAGTAGGACTCTGTAAGAATGGCTGGATGCTAAGCTGTTAGTTGTATGTATGCCCTAAAGGCCAGTATTGTACAGATGATATATATTATATTGGATGCTTGGACATATATAGAGAGGACTTTCTTGCTCGATATGATAGTATGCTATCTGGTTTCTCTTTACTTTAACATGTATACATGTCTCTTTATACTGTCTTATAGTTACATGTTGGTAAAGCCCTTATGATGTGTACTTGACTACCTGGACTATGATGCGGATCATACTAGTGGGGACATGGTAGTCCATAAGTATATCCTTCAAGGTCCCTAGTCGTGGGTGTATCGAGACGGGGCATCGATATACCAGTGTAGACTAGCGTATACGCTTCTCGACCCATGAGATGGGTGATGGATGATCCCATATCCATTGGTGTTTGACATCAGAGATGGTATACGGGTGCTCAGTGGAGACTGGGTACACTGGAAGGACTCGCCGAGAACTCCCAGATGGTATTATACCTCACGTCAGATGGCAGTTCTCTGGTGACACTTGTGCAGGTTAGTCTGTAGACCCGAGATCGTCATAGAGTCTCGTGTGATTCCCACTGTGCTTTGATTTCCACCTTACCACGTCCATGAGGGCGTGTAAAACGGTGGTTTTTGGGTACAGTCCCGAGTCACATGGAGGCAATGAGCCATAGGAGGGGTTTCGTCTCTCCCGGTATTGGGGGTTGATATTGCTCTGTGCTCGATTTGCCGTAACAGGGAAGTCCCTGGCCAGGGCTGATTCAGAGATTTACTGGTAAGTGTTACCAGTAGTTTCTCGACCCGTTATGAGCCTCACATCGGCACGACTTATCGGTTATTGGGGTCTGACGTTAACCATCCCTAGACTTGATATGTGACATATCAGACGAGGAGACCGGACTGTACGGGAAGTGTTACCGGCAGGCTTTTACAGGAGTTGGAGCGGGATTTCTTGCTGATCTTCTGATCGCTCAATACCCGGGTAGCCGTTACGTCCAGCTAGTACCGCTGACGGCTTGTGGGTGCGTGATGTGATCATCACCTACTGCCGGTGTATTGACGAGTCTTTAGAGTCCTACACAAAGGTTTTACTGGCTCAGGCGAAATGAAATAGGAGCACGTATTTGATATGTGCAAGACCGAGAATAAATGCATATATGTGATTCTGTATTCTATTCTTACGACTTTTTGTATCGGTCGGTCATATATGATATGACTGGGTTATCGAATCAAGTGTTGATTCGATAAGTCGATACGATGGATGTTAGCCGGTTATAAGAGATATGATCGGATTATTAAATCAAGTATTGATTTAATAATTAAGTGTATAATTGTATATTAGATATACTAATTTACATTTGCTAACACTTGTTCACTTTAGGGTTTTTCTCACATGTACACTACTTTAACATGTATATGATATATGTTAAAATGTGTCATCTTTTTGTATCATGGTTGATGATACACATGACTTGTGTGTATGAGACATACACCATCCTAATTATTATGATTGGGTTTAATGTTTAAAAGTAATTACAAAATTAGTGGGAAATTGGAAAATGCATGAAGCTTGTGGAAGCTTGTGGATGCATTGACTAAAGTCCACTAGATTTGTTTTTACTTTGGACTTTAACCTAACCATCACACAATTAGCTATGGTTATGGCTCTACAAGAGTTAGTATATGATACTCACTCACTATGGTTAGCCTTCACACTTAATCATTATCCTCTTCACTTTCTTTTGTTCATCATCTTCTTCATTTGAACAAAAAGAAAAAGCAAGCTAGGGTTTGATCCAAAGTGAGAATCCTAGTGAGAAAAAAAATTCTAAAGAGAACCCACTTCCTATTTCTCCATCCTCTACTAGAGTAGCCCTTTAGTATAGGGTGTTTGCTTCACTAATTCTCAAGTTAGTGAAGTAGGAGCTTGAGTCGGAATTCCCTCGACGTAGATCATTTTCGGCCTCGGAGACTTCAAGCAAGGTCGCATCCCTCGCGTCGTGAAGCCATGCAAGAGCCCAGGAGAACCTTGATCGCAGCGAAGGGACTTCATCAAGGAGCTTTAGAAGTGAAGGACCGATCTACAAAGGTTGTATATCGCATTCCCTTTAGTGTAAAGTTGTTTACTTGCCATTAGTTTCGCCTAAACTCGAGTTAACGATCTTGCTTAGGGTTGTGCGGCACATAAAATTTTAATTTTGGCATGGTCGATGCCTTGTAGAGTCTTGTTAGTGTGCCTAGTAACCCTACAGTGGTATCAGAGCCTAGCCAGAGCATTAGACGATGCGTTAACGAAATTAAAACTCCGAACGAACCCGAATACGACAAAACGACCCCCTCTCTGGACATTTTTTAAAATCTGGGATTTTTATGAATTAAAAATATCTAAAAAAATTAGCCGGGTTTTATAAGAATTATTGTGCAAAATGAGGACATGAATCGTACAGTTGACCGCGGTTCCGCGGCAAATCCCTGCTTGTGCCGCGGAACCGCGGCGGTATGGTGACCTTTGGATCCTCTGTTTGCACAGTAATTCTAGATTCTGTGATTGTTATTTTCTGGGTATTTTTAATTTGACTCAAACGTTGAGTATTCAGGGGTTCATTTTGTAATCGTCGATTCGATCGGAGAATTTAATTTTGTTTTGTTATTCCGGATAATTTAGAAAGTATTAAAATGTTCGAACGGATATCCTTAACTCAATTTTTCCCGGCACGAAAAATATTCAAGTGTTGAATTTTTCTCGGGTTTAAATCTTTCGGAAATACGTGCATGTGACGCGATGGACCCTCTAGAAGATAACAAACCTTAACTCGATTATGTGACCGTCTTGAACTGCCCTTTGAACCTTTGGGTTTGGGGCAGTACGGCGTGCCACATGTGAGGCGTTGGCTTGACCCTTCTACGGCTGGACCGTTGCTACTGTGACGCATTCTGGAATTTTTGAACTCCGCTCAAGTGTTGAGCAATTATGGAAATCTTGGGTATTTGATTATTCGATCGGAAAGTTTAATACTGTCTATTTATCTGGAATGTGATACAATATCTGGAATTCATACAGTTAGGCATGAAATGCGGAATATGTGATATTTCGGATTTACGATGTCTAAAGAGATTGTGGATTCCAAATGTTGTAGTTTTACACTTTATTTTCTGTGACCGTAAGTGTAATATGTGATATCTCCGGTTTCGTTGCTATATGTCAACGACAATTGGGATGCACATATTTACTTACGTTGATGACATGCGATGTTATGTGTTGCTGGATATGTTATATTGGATCGTCGCGTTTTGAATAGCCGGGTTTTTTTTATGTGAGATGAGAGTTTTTATTTTCATTCATGTAAATTTAAATGTATGTAATATTCTTTTATTGGGGAACTTTCGGGATGAGGTTGATTTCACCTTTTGTATATTATTTACTTTTCCGCACTAGGATAGACCCAAGGAGGAGAGCACAAGTAACCGGGTTCTCGAGTCCAGTGGGAGACCAACTCGAGGAGTCGAGTCCAGGTCTCCTAACTCTAGAATTGGTAGGGTTGCTTGCCGCTCTCGTAGGGGTCTAGGGGTGTGGGTTTGGATATTCATCGCGATCGTGGAATCCGTGTTTTATAGAGGCTCAAAATAAAACACTGACGTCCTAGTATATCCAATGTTTCATATGTTTCTTCTGCTGCGATATCTGTGATGTGATCATTTGATGTTCTGTGATAATACTGTATATAGTATATATGATATATTATATAGGCGTTACTTATGTTTTACACCCGCGCTAGCCCTGCCCTGCTCTGCCGTTAGTTACCTAACCTAACGGTGCACGAGGGGACATCGAGGCGAATGCGGATGGCATAAGTGTACGTCATATTTATCTGTGATGTTTAGGTGACTTAAATGATGAGACTTCATTAATGTGATTAATGAAAGAAAAGAAACCTTAAAGATTTTGTAGAATCAAATTTTCAAATAAAAAGGGTAGCTACAGTTTTGCTTTGCATAGCGGTATATATGATATACCCTGCACCTTATTCGATGGGGAAAGAGCCGAGATCCCTTCACCGAGAGTGACCTCTTTAGCAAAACTGGCAGATGCTACAACACTCGGTTTGACTTTTGACTGCTTTTGGAGTTTTGCTTTGCATAGTGATGTATATGATATATCTTGCACCTTATTCCATAAGGAAAGAGCCGAGATCCCTTCACCGGGAGTGACCTCTTTAGCAAAACTAATGAAAGCCTCAAAATCACTCCATTTCAAAATTCACAAGATTCTACGACGATATCAAGTTCATTACACAATAGGTTTTCAGAAAAACCTGACGTAGCCCTCCGTCATTTCAGATAAGTCCTGCTTAGTATTCGTGCTGCGTTTGTTGACCTTGTCAAGGCGTAGTGTGCGGTAGCTGACCAGTATTTATCTGTTTATGCATATGATGCAGATTGTTTTAGGGTAGTTGTACAGTCTTGTTGACCTTGTCAAGGGTCGTGCGGGTGGGTTTAATTCATTCAAGAAATGACGGGTTGAACTTGACTTACGGTCTATGGTTTGTTGACCTTGTCAAGGCGTAGTGTGCGGTAGCTGACCAGTATTTATCTGTTTATGCATATGATGCAGATTGTTTTAGGGTAGTCGTACAGTCTTGTTGACATTGTCAAGGGTCGTGCGGGTGGGTTTAATTCAATCAAGAAATGACGGGTTGAACTTGACTTACGGTCTATGGTCTTCGGGTGTGTTCGTTACAGAGAACTGTTTCTCCATTTGCTCTATGTCCTGGGTATTAGATACCGGGTCAGGATCCTATATATGTAATCAGTTACATGGGTTTAGAAAAAGTAGAGAACTTGGAGAAGGTGATAAAGACATAAGGGTTGGAAATGGTGCAATTGTTGCAGCTAAAACCGTCGGGGAATATCACCTTGTATTGCCAACTGGTAATACATTGATTCTGAATGAATGCTATTTCATGCCGAACCTGATATGTAACATTATATCGGTTTCTTTGTTGAGTAAAGAGGGATATAATTTTGTATTACAGAATAATGTTATGAACATTTTCCTAAACCAAAAGTTGGTTGGATCAAGCACGTTGTGCAATGGCATTTTTGTTCTAAATCAATCAACAGTTCTGAGCATAACAAACACACATAAGAGGAAAAGTTCAGATCTGAACGAATCCTTCTTGTGGCATTGTAGACTGGGTCACATCAATGCGACATGACTCGCTAAGTTGCATAAGGATGGATATTTGAATCCGTTTGAATTTTCATCTTATGACACTTGCCAGTCATGTTTCAAAGGCAAGATGACCAAAACTCCGTTTACGGGACACGGAGAAAGAGTTAACGAACTCTTGGGACTGATACATAGTGATGTATGCGGTCCCATGTCTACACATGCCAGGGATGGTGTTTCCCCCAATCAGAGCAAAGCTCTGTTGAAATTCAAAATTCAAAATTTTGAAGCAACGCTTCAAATCCCGGGCGCAACGCGCCACGTGTCTAGCGCAGACGCATCAGCGCAGCGCCCAAGGCAGCGCACCCTACCAGAGCAAAGCTATGTTTTAAACAAAATTAAAGGAAGCAACGCTTCAGTTGGGCAAGCACTGCGCTGCGCGACACGTGTCAGCGCAGATGCGCTGCGCGACACGTGTCAGCGTAGATGCGCTCGCGCGGTTGCGCTGCGCTGTGCGCTGCGCGACATGTGTCAGCGCAGATGCGCTCGCGCGGTCGCGCTGCGCTCCTCTGTGCGCCGCGTGACACGCGTCACGTGCTGGGGCATCTGCGCCAAACAGAATAAAGATTTTAAAGAAATCTTTCTGTTCTTGTTAAAACAAGAAGATTTTCTTCTGTAAAACAGAAGCTCTTGGATCAAAGATCCAACGGTGGGGAAAATCCCCCAAACCACTCAGGGAAAGATCTCGTTAACAAAATTAACTAATTTATGGGCACTATAAAAAGGACCCTAAGCCTCAATTCAAAGGCATCAACATTTTTCTAAATAAAAAAGAGAACTCTGAAGAACTCCTCAAGAACAAAAAAGGTAAAAACCTTTAGAAAAAGAGAAAGTTCTCTTATGAACAGATCATAGATCTAAAAACAAGATCAATGATCTTTAATAAAAACAAAAAAAAATTAAATAGTGCTTTGCACATTTTATGAACCTTTGGTTCTCTAAGATAAGAGAAACAAGAAAAAACTTATTTTTCTTTGATCTAAATTAGATCAAGATATCAAATAGTGCTTTGCACTTCTGTTCTTGAATCTAAAAGATTCTGAGTGCTTTGCACTTCCAAACTGCGCTGTTGCGCTCTTAGGAAAGCGCCGCGTGTCAACATTTGAACTACTTGCGCTGTGCACTTTAAGATAGAGGTTTGCTCTCTGTAATTGGCGCAACTCACCAAAGCACGCCACGTGTCAGCAGCGCAAGTGCAGCGCACTGCGCTTGCATGATACGTGTCGTCACCACAAGCGCTTGCGCTCCCTGATTGGCGCAAAGCGCCTGACAATTGCAATGCATTTCTTAAAGGGCCAGGCCCAAATCAAAAAGACCCAACAGTCCAAAATAAATTGCAAAGCAATAAAAAAGGGCAGAGCCCAAAAAAAATGGATGCTCTGTATTATTTATAAAAGGGCAGAGCCCAGTCCAAACAAAAATAAAAAGTACTAGTGGGGACATGGTAGTCCATAAGTACATCCTTCAAGGTCCCTAGTCGTGGGTGTATCGAGACGGGGCATCGATATACCAGAGTTGACTAGCGTATACGCTTCTCGACCCATGAGATGGGCGATGGATGATCCCATATCCATTGGTGTTTGACATCAGAGATGGTATACGTGTGCTCAGTGGAGACTGGGTACACTGGACGGACTCGCCGAGAACTCCTAGGTGGTATTATACCTCACGTCAGATGGCAGTTCTCAGGTGACGCTTGTGCAGGTTAGTCTGTAGACCCGAGATCGTCATAGAGTCTTTTGTGATTCCCACTGTGCTTTGATCTCCACCTTACCACGTCCATGAGGGCGTGCAAAACGGTGGTCTTTGGGTACAGTCCCGAGTCACATGGAGGCAATGAGCGATAGGAGGGGTTTCGTCTCTCCCGGTATTGGGGGTTGATGTTGCGCTGTGCTCGATTGGCCGTAACAGGGAAGTCCCTGGCCAGGGCTGATCAGAGATTTGCTGGTAAGTGTTACCAGTAGTTTCTCGACCCGTTATGAGCCTCACATCGGCACGACTTATCGGTTATTGGGGTCTGACGTTTACCACCCCTAGACTTGATATGCGACATATCAGACGAACAGACCAGACTGTACGGTAAGTGTTACTGGTTGGATTCACAGGAGTGTGAGCGGGCTAGCTCGTCGATCTTCTGATTGCTCAATACCTGGATGGCCGTTACGTTTAGCAGACCGCTTGCGGCTTGTGGGTGCTTGATATGATCATCATCTGCTACCGGCGTATTGACGAGTCTTTAGAGTCCTACACAGAGGTTTCCTGGCTCAAGCGAAACGAAATAGGAGCGCATATGAGATATGTGCGGGACCGAGAATAATGCGTGTATGTGATACCGTATTTCATTCTCGCGATGAATGTTTCGATTGGTTGTATGCGATATAACCTAGTTGTCGAATCATTGATTCAATAAATCGATACATTGTATACTAGTCGGTTATGTGCGACATGACCGGATCATTGAATCAAGTGTTGATTTAATGATTTAATGTATAATTATATATTTGATATATTAATTTGCGTAAACTAGTATTGGTTCATTTTAAAAGGATTTTCTCACTTGAAGTGCACATTGTATATGTGATATGCTTTTGTGTGCACTTGATTGTATCATGTTTGATGATACATATTTACGTGGGTTTGTGCAAAGAATTAAACCATGGTTATGATAATGGTCAGGGTTTAGAGTTATTCATCTATTTATTTATCCATTCTTTATTTATTTAAATGGATAAAAGAAAATAAAATGGTTTCTTTTTGTCATGAAGCTTGTTGAAGCTTCATGAAGCTTTGACTAAAGAGACCATTTTGTCTTCATGCTTAATCCTAACCATTCCCACTTACCATGGTCTATTCTCTACACTTAACCTTAGTTAGGATATGATAAGTATTGTTTTCTTTTTCATTTTAAATCACTTATCATATTCTTTCTTCTTCTTGATC
Organism: Agapanthus africanus; assembly: GCA_030015575.1. Classification (NCBI taxonomy): domain Eukaryota; kingdom Viridiplantae; phylum Streptophyta; class Magnoliopsida; order Asparagales; family Amaryllidaceae; genus Agapanthus; species Agapanthus africanus. The sequence goes on along the minus strand of JASDDO010000004.1, from coordinate 84,309,535 downwards.
ATCTTCTTCTTCAAGAAAAGCTTAAGCCCATCAATGGCAACTTGAGCAAAAGTGAGTGAAATCAATTCTAAAGTGAACCCACCTCCTATTTCTTCACCCTCTACCTCTTGCCTAGTTGTTTTGGGTGTTTTCTTCACAAGTTTCACAACTTGGTGAAGTTGGAGCTTGAACTTGTGATGCCTCGACGTAGATCATCTTCGGCACGAAGCCGACGACCTAGTCCGCCCATTTTCCCGATGAAGCCGACGATTGAGTTCGGGATTCAAGATGGACAGCGAGAGGACGCCTACGTGGAGCTAAGGAAGTGGAGAAACGGATCTACAAAGGTTGTAGCCTCTCTCCTTTAGTTAAGATGTTAACTAGTTTAATGTTTCGCCTAGAATTCTAGCCGACGATCCGTATTAGGGTTTCTCGACACCCATAAAATTTTAAATTGGCATGGTTGATGCCTTGTGAGACCTCTATAGTGTGCCTAGGAACCTTTCACTGGTATCAGAGCTACTAGGCATTGGATGTCGACCTATGGGGGGTTCTCACTGTGTGACAGTGTGGCGAAGCATAGGCTCTTACCCCAGGGTGTCCCGAGACCGGAAGGTGTTCCGGCGGGTTGTAGTCCTCGCGAGGGGGCATGCGTAAAAAGTAGCTGCTGAGGGACCTGTTGGTGCCACGGCGACCCCGTTGGATGGGGTGGCTGCCTGACTTTCACTGGTATCAGAGGCTAGCTAGAGCCTTAGGCGAAGTCTAGACGGAGTTTGAAGTCCGATCGAACCCGAAACCCCATTTTTCCACGCTCTTTGGACTTTTTCTGAAAACGTGGATTTTTCCAGATTAAAAATTCTTAAAAAATTCAGAAGAGAATTCTACGAATTACGGTGCAAAAATTACCCAAAGATGCCTCTAAAGTGCGGCTGAACCGCGGCATAAGCAGGCTTATGCGGCGGTTCCGCGGCCTTATTGTCAGATTGCCACATAATTTTTGCACAGTAATTCCTCATTTCTGGTGTTAAATTTTCTGGGATTTTTTAATATTTATTCAAGAGTTGAATTTTCTAGGGTTGTTTTGGGGATTCGGTGTTTCAATCGGAGTATCAGATTTTGTCTATGTGGCTTTCCGGATAATTTTTAGAATATGTTAAAAAGTTCGACCGGATATAAATACCCAATTTTTCCCCTGTCGGGGAAATTTCCAAGTGTTGGATTTTTCCGTAGTTTAATGACGTTCTAAGTAGTGCAAGTAACGCGATGGACCCTCTAGAAGACAACAAACCTTAACTCGATTATGTGACCGTCTTGAACTGCCCTTTGAACCTTCGGGTTTGGGACAGTACGGCGTGCCACATGTGAGGCGTTGGCTTGACCCTTCTACGGCTAGACCGTTGGTACTGAGGCACGAACTGAATGTTGTTAGACTTATTTCATGTGTTGAGCTGTATCGGGAAAACTTGGGTGTTCGACTGTTCGATCGGAAAGTTTAACATTTTCTAATTATCTGGAATGTGATACAATAATTGGAATTCACAAGTAGTTATGAGATAACTGAATGAATGTTATAAATCTAGCCGTTTAGTCTCACTTGATGTTGAAAAGAGTTTTCGATAATGAGACTAAAATGCGGGGTTTATAATTGTTAGGCATGTGATGTCTAAGTAATTCATTTGATTAGGCATGTGATGTCTATGCAGGTTGCGGATTCCAACTGTTGTAGTTTTACACTTTCTTTTCTGTGACCGTAAGTGTAATATGTGATATCGCCGGTTTCGTTGCTATATGTCAACGACAATTGGGATGCGCATATTTACTTACGTTGATGACATGTGATGTTATGTGTTGCTGGATATGTTATATTGGATCGTCGTGTTCGAATAGCCGGGGTTTTTTTATGTGAGATGAGTGTTTTACATTTTCATTCATGTAAAAACTTGTATGTAATATTCTTTTATTTAGGACACTTCCAGGTAGCGGAAGTTGTCACCTTTTGTATATTATTTACTTTTCCGCATTAGGATAGACCCAAGGAGGGGAGCACAAGTAACCGGGTTCTAGGGTCCAGTGGGAGACCATCCCGAGGAGTCGAGTCCGGGTCTCCTAACCCTAGAATTGGTAGGGTTGCTTGCCGCTCTCGTAGGGGTCTAGGGGTGTGGGATTGGCTATTCATCACGACCATGGAATCCGTGTTTTATACTGGCTCGTATTGAAAACACGGACGTCCTAGTATATCCAATATTTCATATGTTTCTTCTGCTGCGATATCTGTGATGTGATCATGTGATGTTCTGTGATGGATACAGTATATAGTATATATGATATATTATATAGACGTTACTTATGTTTTACACCCGTACTAGCCCTGCCCCGCTCTGCCGTTAGTTACCTAACCTAACGGTGCACGATGGGACATCGAGGCGAATGCGGATGGCATAAGTGTACGTCGTATTTATCTGTGATGTTTAGGTACTTAAATGATGGGACTTCATTAATGTGATTAATGAAAGAAAAGAAACCTAAGATGTTGTGGAATCAAATTTTAAATAAAAAAGGTAGCTACAGTTCTTGCTTTGCACAGCGATATATATGATATATCCCGCACCTTATTCGATGAGGAAAGGTCCGAGATCCCTTCACCGGGATTGACTCCTTTAGCAATAACTGGCAGATGCTACACACTCGGTTTAGTTATTGATTTCTTTTAAGAGTTTTTGCTTTGCACAGTGATATATATGTTATATCCCGCACCTCATTCGACGAGGAAAGGGCCGACGATCCCTTCACCGGGAGTGACCCCTTTAGCAAAACTAGAAAAGCCTCAAAATCACTCCATTTTTAAAACTTCATTTGATTCTACAATGATATCAAGTTCATTACGCTCATGGTTTTCAGAAAAACCTGCGTAGCCCTCCGTCAATTCAGATATGTAATATTCAGTATTAGTGCTGCGGTTGTTTGGCATGCGTCAAGACGTAGTGTACGGTAGCTGATTATTACTTGTCTGTAGCATGAGATGCGATTGGATTAAGGTATTCGTACGGCGTTGTTTGGCATGCGTCAAGGGTCGTACGGGTGGGTTTAATTCAATCACGAATTGTACGGGTTGAACTTGACTAGCGGACTATGGGTTGTTTGGCATGCGTCAAGGTCATAGCACGCTAGGGGCAAAATATTATCGGGAATTTCAAGTGTTGAAATTTGCAATGAGATTGCATACCTTCTATGAGATAGTTGGATCCCGATATCCACTGCGAGTAAGAGTTACTCCTGGGAGAGTTTTGTACATTGCAATTAGCCGATCAAGTAGGTGTCTAGAAAGGTGTCAACGAGGTTACGCCTCTGGGAAAACGAGGTTTACATTAATTAGGTTCGTGCGAAAGCACGGGGCACCTCCCTCAAAGTACCGACACTGGCCTGTCTAAAAGATTGGCGAACTTGTAGTGTGTAATTAATCCCGGCTTGTCTTTCCTTTTAGGATTTGAAGGAAGATTTGATAAAAACCAGTGGGAGCCATCCTGATTAGATAAGATAATAACCAATCTGATCTTGCACGAGCATACGCTAAAGTGTTTTCTTATCTCTCTCTCCAGGTAGCGACTATTTCATGCCCTAATGAAGATAATAATATGGATGTATTGACCGAACCCGCATGTTATACTGTGCTGGGGAACGTTGGTTCCGTTCTTTCTTATAAGAGTTATAGGAATGAACAGGATATAGGGGAATACCAGGATTCCCATGCCACCCGAATGAAGAAAGTACATGTTGATGCATTTTCTTTGGGTGTGTTCGTTACAGAGAACTGTTTCACCATTTGCTCTACGTCCTGGGTATTAGATACCGGGTCAGGATCCCATATATGTAATCAGTTACATGGGCTAAGGAAAGGTAAAGAACTTGGAGAAGGTGATAAATACATTAGAGTTGGAAATGGTGCAATTGTTGCAGCTAAGACTGTCGGGGAATATCACCTTGTATTACCAACTGGTAATACATTGGTTCTGAGCGAATGCTATTACATGCCGAACCTGATATGCAACATTATATCGGTTTCTTTGTTGAGTAAAGAGGGATATAATTTTGTATTACAGGACAATGCTATGAACATTTTCCGTAACCAAAAGTTGGTTGGATCAGGCACAACGAATCCTTCTTGTGGCATTGTAGACTGTGTCACATCAATGCGACACGACTAGCTAAGTTGCATAAAGATGGATATTTAAATCCGTTTGAATTTTCATCTTATGACACTTGTGAGTCTGTCTCAAAGGCAAGATGACCAAAACTCCGTTTACGGGACACGGAGAAAGAGTTACCGAACTCTTGGGACTGATACATAGTGATGTATGCGGTCCCATGTCTACACATGCCAGGGACGGTTCTTCGTACTTCATTACATTCACTGACGATCTCTCTAGATTCGGATATGTGTTCCTGATGAAACACAAATCTGAAGCTTTTGAGAAATTTAGAGAATATAAAAGGGAAGTCGAGAACCAAACCGGAAAAAGTATTAAAATCCTTCGATCTGATCGAGGAGGTGAATACTTAAGCAATGTATTCCTAGACTTCCTAAAAGAGAATGGGATTCTCTCTCAGCTGACTCCTTCGTATACACCACAGCACAACGGTGTATCAGAACGGAGAAACCGCACCATATTAGATATGGTGCGCTCAATGATGAGTACAGCTGAGTTACCTATTTCCTTCTGGGGATATGCGCTTGAGACAGCCATGGACCTATTGAATAGAGTTCCTACCAAATCAGTGCCTACCACTCCATATGAGATATGGAAGGGGAAGAGACCACATCTTAATTACATTAAGATATGGGGTTGTCCAGCCTATGTCAAAAGACAAAATCCGGACAAACTCGAGGCAAGATCAGTCTTATGTAAGTTTATAGGATATCCCAAAAATTCACAAGGGTATATCTTCTACCACCCCGAGGAACAAAAGGTGTTTGTTTCTCGACATGCCACTTTCTTAGAAAAAGGATTTCTTATGAAACAGACAAGTGGCATTGAGGTAGAACTGGAAGAGGTTCCAGCGACACAAACTATAACAGAAGACTTGGTAGAACCAGAGGATTCAGTAGCTCCCGACGAACCTCAGCCTCTCCGCCGATCTGGTAGGGTACCTCGCCCACCTGAGAGATACTACGGTTTTCTCATGGATGGTGGGAGCGAGGATTGCATCATGGAGGATGATGACCCAACTAGCTTCGAGCAGGCCATCACGAGTGGGGACTCAGTGAAATGGCTGGATGCTATGCGGTCCGAGATGGAATCCATGTACACCAACAAAGTATGGACTTTGGAAGTTGCTCCTGAAGGGGTAAAACCCATTGGGAGCAAGTGGATCTTCAAGAAGAAACTTGGTGTAGATGGGAAAGTGGAGACTTTCAAAGCTAGACTTGTTGCAAAAGGTTTTCGTCAAAGACCAGGTGTGGACTATGACGAAACCTTTTCTCCAGTGGCTATGCTTAAATCCATCCGGATCATGCTTGCCATCGCTGCATATCATGACTACGAAATCTGGCAAATGGATGTTAAGACCGCTTTTCTAAATGGTGATTTAGAAGAGTGCGTGTACATGACTCAGCCAGAGGGCTTCGTAGACAGTGGGAGCAGCGGGAAGGTGTGCAAGCTGCTTAAATCCATTTATGGATTAAAGCAAGCATCGCGGAGTTGGAACATCCGCTTTGACGTCGTTATCAAAGAGTTTGATTTCGTCAAAAATCCAGATGAACCTTGTATCTACAAGAAGGTGGCAGAGAGTAAGGTTGTCTTCCTCGTATTATACGTGAACGACATACTCTTGATAGGAAATGATATTCCTATGCTGCAATCGGTCAATCTCTTCTTATCACAAAGATTCTCAATGAAAGATCTTGGTGATGCCTCCTGCATATTGGGGATTAGGATCTATAGAGATAGATCCAAACGGATATTTGGATTGTCCCAATCCAGGTACATTGACACCATACTAAAGAGGTTTAGTATGGAAGAATCCAAGCGTGGGAACTTGCCCACGATCTCTGGAGTCACTCTTTCCAAAGAAAAGTCTCCCAAGACTGATTTGGAGAGAGCTCGCATGCAAGGGATACCCTATGCTTCAGCTGTAGGCTCTATCATGTACGCGATGCTATGTACCAGACCCGATGTTGCATACTCGCTAAGTGTAGTGAGCAGGTATCAAGCTGATCCTGGAGAGAGTCACTGGACAGCTGTGAAGAGCATTCTCAAGTACTTGCGAAGGACTAAAGAGATGCTCTTGGTGTATGGTAACGGGGAACTCCAAGTGGAGTCCTTTACCGATTCGAGCTTCCAGAGTGATAAGGACGACTCTAAGTCGCAGTCGGGATTTGTCTTTACCCTTTACGGAGGGGCGGTTAGCTGGAAGAGTTCCAAGCAGGAAACCATGGCAGACTCGACGATGGAGGCTGAATACATCGCTGCCAACGATGCTGCCAAAAAGGCTGTCTGGATCAAGAAGTTCATTACTGAACTTGGAGTGGTTCCATCCATTGAGCATCCAATACCTTTGTATTGCGATAACAATGGAGCGGTGGCTTTGGCCAAGGAACCCAGGTCCCATCAGCGATCCAGGCATATTCTGAGGCGGTATCACCTGATCCGGGAGATAGTTGATCGCCGGGAGATCGAGGTCAGGAGGGTTGACACGAAGAACAACACGGCGGATCCACTCACGAAGGCCATTCCCCAGATACAGTTTGAGAGACTCTTCGGGATGCTCGGTATGCGATACTACAACAGCTGGCCCTAGTGCATGTGGGAGATTGTTAGTTGTATGTATGCCCTAGAGGCCAGTATTGTACAGATGATGTATATTATATTGGATGCTTGGACATATATAGAGATGACTTTCTTGCTCGATATGATAGTATGCTATCTGGTTACTCTTTATCTTAACATGTATACTAGTCTCTTTAAACTCTCTTATGGTTACATGTTGGTAAAGCCCTTAGGATGTGTACTTGACTACCTGGACTATGATGCAGATCATACTAGTGGGGACATGGTAGTCCATAAGTACATCCTTCATGGTCCCTAGTCGTGGGTGTATCGAGACGGGGCATCGATATACCAGAGTAGACTAGCGTATACTCTTCTCGACCCATGAGATAGGCGATGGATGATCCCATATCCATTGGTGTTTGACATCAGAGATGGTATACGGGTGCTCAGTGGAGACTGGGTACATTGGACGGACTCGCCGACAACTCCTAGATGGTATTATACTTCACGTCAGATGGCAGTTCTCAGGTGACGCTTGTGCAGGTTAGTCTGTAGACCCGAGATCGTCATAGAGTCTTGTGTGATTCCCACTGTGCTTTGATCTCCACCTTACCACGTCTATGAGGGCGTGCAAAACGGTGGTCTTTGGGTACAGTCCCGAGTCACATGGAGGCAATGAGCGATAGGAGGGGTTTCGTCTCTCCCGGTATTGGGGGTTGATGTTGCGCTGTGCTCGATTGGTCGTAACAGGGAAGTCCCTGGCCAGGGCTGATCAGAGATTTGCTGGTAAGTGTTACCAGTAGTTTATCGACCCGTTATGAGCCTCACATCGGCACGACTTATCGGTTATTGGGGTCTGACGTTTACCACCCCTAGACTTGATATGCGACATATCAGACGAACAGACCAGACTGTACGGTAAGTGTTACTGGTTGGATTCACAGGAGTGTGAGCGGGCTAGCTCGTCGATCTTCTGATCGCTCAATACCTGGTTGGCCGTTACGTTTAGCAGACCGCTTGCGGCTTGTGGGTGCTTGATATGATCATCATCTGCTACCGGCGTATTGACGAGTCTTTAGAGTCCTACACAGAGGTTTCCTGGCTCAAGCGAAACGAAATAGGAGCGCATATGAGATATGTGCGGGACCGAGAATAATGCGTGTATGTGATACCGTATTTCATTCTCGCGATGAATGTTTCGATTGGTTGTATGCGATATAACCTAGTTGTCGAATCATTGATTCAATAAATCGATACATTGTATACTAGTCGGTTATGTGCGACATGACCGGATCATTGAATCAAGTGTTGATTTAATGATTTAATGTATAATTATATATTTGATATATTAATTTGCATAAACTAGTATTGGTTCATTTTAAAAGGATTTTCTCACTTGAAGTGCACATTGTATATGTGATATGCTTTTGTGTGCACTTGATTGTATCATGTTTGATGATACATATTTACTTGGGTTTGTGCAAAGAATTAAACCATGGTTATGATAGTGGTCAGGGTTTAGAGTTATTCATCTATTTATTTATCCATTCTTTATTTATTTAAATGGATAAAAGAAAATAAAATGGTTTCTTTTTGTCATGAAGCTTGTTGAAGCTTCATGAAGCTTTGACTAAAGAGACCATTTTGTCTTCATGCTTAACCCTAACCATTCCCACTTACCATGGTCTATTCTCTACACTTAACCTTAGTTAGGATATGATAAGTATTGTTTTCTTTTTCATTTTAAATCACTTATCATATTCTTTCTTCTTCTTGATCATCTTCTTCTTCAAGAAAAGCTTAAGCCCATCAATGGCAACTTGAGAAAAAGTGAGTGAAATCCAATTCTAAAGTGAACCCACCTCCTATTTCTTCACCCTTGACCTCTTGCCAAGTTGTTTTGGGTGTTTTCTTCACAAGTTTCACAACTTGGTGAAGTTGGAGCTTGAACTTGTGATGCCTCGACGTAGATCATCTTCGGTACGAAGCCGACGACCTAGTCCGCCCATTTTCCCGATGAAGCCGACGATTGAGTTCGGGATTCAAGATGGACAGCGAGAGGACGCCTATGTGGAGCTAAGGAAGTGGAGAAACGGATCTATAAAGGTTGTAGCCTCTCTCCTTTAGTTAAGATGTTAACTAGTTTAATGTTTCGCCTAGAATTCTAGCCGACGATCCGTATTAGGGTTTCTCGGCACCCATAAAATTTTAAATTGGCATGGTTGATGCCTTGTAAGACCTCTATAGTGTGCCTAGGAACCTTTCTGTCGTACCGCAGCGGTGGACGCTTTTCCAATGGTCAATACCTTGTCGAAGAAAGACATCCCGGCTCCAACGGTGTGGGGACGAAGCAATAAACCCCTGGCGTTCCGTGGTGACGGGGTCACGATTGATGCACCAATCAGCTGTATGATGCGAGGGAAACCACACTTGTCGAAGAACTAGGGCCTTTTATGCATGCCGAAGACACCCGCCGTATGTAGCTCGAGCCACGACATAAAGTAGTGCATCGGGAAGACCACGTGCAATACCCCAGGCTCGTTAGCATCCGCTGCTCGGCTGAGGCCATGATATAGGTGCGCCAAGCCAGCAATCCCAACAGCCACCTTTTGTTAGTGTATATACCCTAGAAGCCATTACTGTATCATACTAGTTTGTATATTACTTAATGGAAGCTTGGGATATTCACAGTGGTATATACAATCTTGCTCAAAATAGTAGTATGCTACTTGGTTTGTTTCTACTTCAATGTGTACATGTGTTTATTTTAGTATATCACCTATATACATTAGTGGAATCTTTGCTTGATTACCAGCGTTGTGATGGCAGTCACACTAGTGGGGGCTGGGTAATCTATAAGCACATCCTTATGCAGGTCCCTAGTCGCAGGACTATCGAGACAGGGCATCGATACTCCGGAGTAGACTAGAGCATGCGCTTCTCATCCCAGTGTGGGAGACGGTCTGTCCCATAGCCGTCAGTACGTCGTACTGGAGATAGTATGCGGGTGCTCGTTGGGTTACGAGTACACTGGACAGGACTCGTCGGGAACTGACTGGTTGGTATTATACCTATCGTCAGTTATCAGTTCCCAGGTGACATGAGTACAGCTTAGTCCACTGACTTGACACTGTCACTTCGCCTCGAGTGTGTTCCCACTGTACTTTGATTACTACCCTACCACGGCTCAAAGGAGTCGTGTAAACAGGTAGTTTTTGGGTGCAGTCCTGAAGAACTTGGAGGCAGTGACGGTTAGACAGGATTCGTCTCTCCCGGTATTGGGGGTTGACATCGCGCTGTGTCTAGGAGATCCTTTATATGAGTAGTCCCTGGCCAGGGCAAGCGAGATATACTGGTAGGCTTCCAGTGTTATCTCAGGGTGTTCTGGGCTTCACTCCGACACGACTTGTACCGCTATTAGGGGACTGACGTTTACCGCCCCTAGGCCCGCCATGCGATGTATCAGACGAACAGACCGGACTGTACGGAGACTGTCACATTCAGGCTCAGTAGGAGTTCAGATGGGTTTCACCTCGTCAGTCTTCTTGTCGGCATCTACCTGGGGACCGTTACGCACAGCTAGTGCCGCTTGCGGTCTGTGGTTAAACCCACCACCAGCGTAGTGTTGAGTCTTTAGAGTCCCACACAGAAAGCTATTCGCCTTTAGGCAAAAGAGTAGAGGTCGCATGGTTTTGCGACAGGTCGCATGGTTTTGCGACAGGGTTCGGTCACATCCGTGCACTTGTGCACGTACAGTGTCCGGACAGTTAACACTAGCGGGCTTTGGTTTAAGCCAGATCCTAGTGTATGTTTTGGGATTGGTTTTTTCTAGTATGTATTCGTGTTCCTCGGAATGCGGATGCGGGTGTGTATGCACAGTTGACGGAGAGACAGAGGGAGAGGATTCTTATTAGGGTTGTTGACTGTTGACTATTGACTTTTTGCTCAACCCTAATGAGAATATGATATATGATTAACATTAATATTAATTAAGTATTATAGTGACATGGTTGTTGAGGGGTTGACTTTGTTGACTTGTTGACTTTGTTGACCGGTTGACTAGGTTGGACTAGTTGACCATCATTATGACAATAGCTATCATTTCATGGCAAAGACTTTTGTTTGCTTGTTTATCTTGTGCAAAATGAGTGCATGAAATGATATGGCTATTGTAGTTTAAACCATCACTAATACTTGATTGCTATTATTGGTTATGATGGCTTTGGATTATGAGAGCCAAGAGAGAAAAGTTTTGCTCATTCTTTCATTTCTTTTCTCTCTCTTGGCTTGAGCTCTCACCCTCTTTCTCTTGCTCTCCCTTTCTCTCTAGTCTATGGTTCATTTGTCTCATGAGTTGAGAAGCAAGAACCATAGAGAAAAATCCCAACACACTCTCCTCTACTCACTCTAGTTCACAAGGTTTAGCAAACCGAGTGAACTAGTTTCTTCAAAGTTCGAAGAAGAAGCCAAAGGTAGAAACTTTCGGGTGGATCGATCTTCGGCGCAAGGAGACGACGGGGTGAAGCCGATCCGTACAACCATCAAGTGTAGAAGACGAAGGAGTTCAAGGAAGAAAGGTATAACCCCCTAACCGAGTAGTTAACTACTCCTAGTTAGGTTGTTAGGTAGATAGTTTAACAAAGATCCGGTTTGAGTCCATGTTGCCGCCTCTAGAAAATTGTTTTTCATCAAATTCCGCATGCCCGTAAGTACCGGGAGAGGCAGCATGGACTTACAGTGGTATCAGAGCCTAGTTAAACTCTATCTAACATGTTAGCAAAGTAACTAGAAGATCGATCAAAGAAAAAGTCGCGAAACGAACCCGATATGTCAAGTTTCTGCCGATTTTTTTTCTGTTCAAAAATTGATAAATTTCATTTTAAAAATCGGCTCAGGCTTTTTATTAAATACCCACAAAATTTGGTCCCACGAACCGGTCAAAGCGCCGCGGAAACGCGGCGGGAGCACGCTCCCGCCGCGGTTCCGCGGCCGAGTTGACTCGGCCGAGGTCCAAATTTTGTGCAGTGTGTTTCTGGGGTTGTTTTGGGATTTTTGGAATATGTCTTTTCAGCCCAGATTTTCCAGAAAGAAAATTTTGTGTTTGGGGCCTAAAAATCTGTATTTTTGATCGAACTTCTAAAGACTTAAGCTGACGGGTTTCTATATGTGATATTTGTATTGAACGTCTGCTAATCGCTATATGTCGATCAGTGGGGGTTATACAAATCTGTGATATGTAATGATATTGGTTTGTGTATATGAATTCATTGGATTGTCGCGGGTGAATAGCCGTGGGTTGTGAGACGAGAGTTTTCTTTTCTTTCAATTCATGTAAATTTGTAAATTGATGTAATAATTATTTATATGGCCGCATAACCGGGTCGGGGTTGTAGCCGTCATTGTATAATTTATTTTTACTGTTTTTGCTCCTATGATAGACCCATGGAGGGGGTGCACAAACTACCGGGTATCCCGAAGTGCCGAGTGGCCTACTCACGGAGTTGAGGGAGGTTGCTTCGCTTCGGGTACTTGGCGGGTAGTTTGCCGCACAAGTAGGGGTCTTGGGTGGGGTATTGGCTATTCACCGCGACCGTGTAATCTGCTTTTCGTTACAGGCTCGTACGAATTGCGGGTTCCTAGTATATCCAATGTATTCATCTGTGATCTGAAATGGCTATCATTGCAATATATATCTATATATGATATTATTTAGGAATTGCTTATGTTTTATAGACGCGCTAGCCTAGCCCCCGCTCTGTCGTTAGTTAAGTGACCTAACGGGTAATGACGGGGCCCCGTGGCGAATGCGGATGTCATATTTTGGTTGTTTTCTGCAATGGTAGGATTAAATGATGGGACACATTAAAAGAACTAATGCAAGAATAACACGCATTAAAAGAACTAATGCAAGAAAATAAACCGAGTAAAAGTCGTTGGAACACTTTCGAAAAACCACTCGGTTCTTTTCAAAACCAACTTTTAAATGCGGAGTTTGAGCCACTCCTTTTAAAAGCTATCTTGTTCCATCGATTATATCAAGTTCACTACGTTCACGGTTTCGCCAAAACCATTCGTAGCCCTCCGTCGTTTCACATGAATAGTCAATAGTATTCAAGCTATGTATGTTGGCCAAAGTCAAGGCATAGTGATTGGTAGCTATTGGGTATTCATGTGTAGCATAGATAGATGCGTTGGTTTGGGACAGTCGTACTGCCGTTTTGGCCAAAGTCAAGGGTAGGTACGGGTGGGTCCAAATTAACCTGGAGCATGACGGGTAGAATTTGACATGTGACTTATGATATTTTGGCCAAAGTCAAGGTCATAAGAGGATGGGGCAAAAATCCACATCGGGAGTTTCAAAAGAACTGAAACTTGCTAGTGTTGCATACCACTTGGAGTGTGATGATTCTGGTAGGATTCCTTCAGTTTCGTCACGCGATGATATTTGGATCCCGATCCTACTGTGAGTATATGCTACTCCTCGGGAAATTTCTCACTTAACGATCAATGCTATAAACAAAGTAGGTGTCTAGAAAGGTGTTAGCGGGGCTACGCCCCCAGGAAAAAGAGGTTCTTAAATTAAGGAACTTCGCGAGAGCGTTGGAAAACCTCCCTCGAAGTACCGACACTGGCCTGACTGAACGGTTAAGCAAGAATTGTACGGTGAGATTGATCCTGACTAATTCTTCCTTTTTGGTTTGAGGAGGGATTCGAGAGACAGTGGGAGCCATCCTGTTTAGACAAACTAAAAACCACTCTAAACTTGCAAGAGCATCATGCTGAGTGTTTCTTCTCTCTCTCCTAATTGCAGCGACCAATCGACATGACTGGACTTAAGTTACTTGTAGATAAAAACATACTGACAGGGCCAAACTACAAAGATTGGCTCAGGAATGTCAAAATGGCAATCACTTACGACAAGCTGGGGTATCTTCTTACCACCAAAGCTCCCCCTGTCCCAGGTCCCACCTCCAGCGTCGCGGATAAGGAAATCCGTAAGACTTAGGAGATCGATTGCGCGAAGGTCAGGTGCCTCATGCTTGCCTCTATGGACAACGAACATCAGAGGAGGCACGAGAATATGGACCTCGAATCTATTTCTCCATACAAAAGAACTGTATGGCGAGCAGTCTCGTATCGCACGATACGAAGTGTCGAAGAAGTTATTTTCGGCAAGGTTGGCCATCGGATCATCGGTAGCGGAACATGTGCTTAAGATGATTGGCTACATAGAAGAGCTCGCGGACTTTGGGACCACGTTAGAGAATGAGCTCTATACGGACTTGATTCTCCAGTCCCTTCCTTCCACTTACGCCCAGTTTATCCTGAACTTCAACTTACAAGAAAAGGAAGTTGAACTTTCAGAACTCCTCAACATGCTGAGGAGCGCAGAGGGCACCCTACAGAAAGGTAGGGAAACATCCACTTTGTTTGTAGGAGGATCTTCATCTTCTAGGTCCAAGGCGAAAGCCAAGGGAAAGAAGAAGAAAGCCTCCGCCAAACCAAGGGGCGGTGTTAGTAAAGTGGATACGAAGGGAAAACTAAAAGCAACAAAGGTAGCGGGAAAGCTTGTGGATAAAGAAGAATGCTTCTATTGTCATAAGAAGGGACACTGGAAGAATGATTGCAGGGCTTGGAAGGACAGAACACAGGATCTGAAGCAGGTTGCGGCTTCAGCTTCAGGTGTGTATGTTATTGATAACTGTCTTTCAATAAACTCTACTTCCTGGGTATTGGATACCGTATCAGGATCTCATATCTGTAATTCTTTGCAGGCGTTGAGAAATCGTAGGTTTTTGAAGGCAGGTGACATGACCCTCAAAGTTGCAAACGGAGCTAGCATGGATGCTAAGGCCGTGGGAGACTATCACCTGGGAATGTCAGATGGACATGTTTTGGTTTTGCGTAATTGCTTTTTTGTACCCAACGCAACTTGTAATATCATTTCTGTATCTTTAGTTTCTAAAGAAGGTTATGAATTTGCGTTTGTAAGTAATGTTGTAAACATTCACCTTAATCAAGTTCTGATTGGGTCAGGTACATTGAGCAATGGTATATACGTATTAAACCAATCAAAGATTTTCAATGTCCAAAATACACACAAAAGAAAGTCTCCAGAAATCAATCAGACTTTCTTATGGCATTGTAGACTGGGTCACATCAATGAGAGAAGGTTGACTAAGTTACATACGGAAGGATATTTTGATCCGTTCGAATATCAATCGTATGCCACTTGTCAATCCTGTCTCAAAGGATAGATGACAAAGACTTCGTTCACTGGACACGGAGTAAGAGCGAGTGAGCTCTTGGGACTCGTACACAGCGACGTGTGCGGTTCAATGTCTACACATGCACGAAGCGGTTATTCTTACTTCATTACTTTTACGGATGACTTTTCAAGGTACGGTTATGTCTTCTTAATGAAACATAAGTCCGAAGCCTTTGGAAAATTCCAGGAATATAAGAATGAAGTAGAAAAACAAACCGGCAAAAGTATCAAGATTCTAAGATCGGATCGAGGTGGTGAATACTTGAGTGCCGAGTTCCTGGACTATTTAAAAGAGAACAGAATTCTCCCTCAGCTTACTCCTCCATACACTCCGCAACATAACAATGTATCGGAGAGACGGAACCGAACCCTATTGGATATGGTACGGTCCATGATGAGTAACGCTGAGTTACCACGATCATTCTGGGGGTATGCGCTAGAATCAGCTGCATACCTTTTGAACCGAGTTCCAACTAAGACTGTGCCTACTACACCATATGAGATGTGGTGTGGGAAGAGACCCTATCTTAATCACATTAAGACATGGGGATGTCCAGCTTTTGTCAAAAAGCAGCATGCGGATAAACTCGAGGCACGCTCAGTACAGTGCAAGTTCGTAGGATATCCAAAGAACTCCAATGGATATTTCTTCTATTGCGAAGAGGAACAAAAGGTTTTTGTTTCTCGTCATGCCCATTTTCTAGAACACCAGTTCTTAGAAAAGGAAATAAGTGGGAGCGCAGTAGAACTGGAAGAATTTCCAGAACCACGAGCTATTATTGAAAGCTTAGTAGAACCAGAGGGTTCGAAAGATCAGGACATTCCTATGCCGCTCCGCAGGAGTAGTAGGCAGTCTCATCCGCCCGAGAGATAGTACGGTTTTCTCATAGATGGGGATAGAGAGGATTTCATCATTGATTATGATGAACCTACTAGCTTCCAGCAGGCCGTTCAGAGCGTTGACTCGGTAAAATGGCTGGATGCAATGCGGACCGAAATGGAGTCCATGTACACCAACAAAGTATGGACGTTGGACATTACTCTAGATGGGGTAAAACCCGTAGGATGCAAGTGGATCTTCAAATGGAAGATTGGTGTAGATGGACAGGTTGAGACCTATAAAGCTAGACTGGTTGCAAAGGGTTTTTGTCAAAGACCTGGTTTGGACTATGACGAGACCTTTTCTCCAGTAGCTATGCTGAAATCCATTCGGATCCTTCTTGCCATTGCTGTCTTCCACGATTATGAGATTTGGCAGATGGACGTAAAGACCGCTTTTCTAAATGGAAATTTAGAGGAGTGTGTCTATATGGACCAGCCAGAGGGTTTCATTCAGAGTGGGAGCAGCGGAATGGTGTGTACCAGATCGGATGTAGCTTATGCACTGAGTGTGGTAAGCCGGTATCAGTCAAACCATGGGGAGAAACACTGGATAGCGAAAAAGAACATTCTCAAGTAACTGAGAAGGACTAAGGAGATGTTCTTGGTGTATGGCGGAAAAGACCTCCAGATCAAGGCCTTTGCTGACTCCAGCTTCCAGAGTGACAAGGATGATTCCAAGTCCATGTCGGGTTTTGTCTTTACCCTCAATTGAGGGGCGGTGTGTTGGAAGAGTTCCAAACAGGAAACCATTCCAGACTCGACGATGGAAGCGGAATACATCGCTGCATCTGATGCCGCAAAAGAAGCCGTCTGGATGAGGAAGTTCTTGAAAGAACTTCAGGTGGTTCCGTCCATTGTTGATCTAATACCTCTGTATTGCGACAACAACGGGGCTATAGCTTTAGCGAAGGAACCCAGGTCCCATCAGAAATCCAGACACATCTTGAGGCGGTATCACCTGATCAGGGAGATCGTGGATCGCCAGGAGATCGAGGTTCGGAGGGTTGCTTGAGAAGATAACACTGCAGATCCATTCACCAAGGCCTTGCCCCAGACTCAGTTCGAGTGTCTGATCGAGATGATAGGTCTTCGATACGCCAGTACATGGCCTTAGTGCAAGTGGGAGATTGTTAGTGTATATGCCCTAGAGGCCATTACTGTATCATACTATTTTGTATATTACTTAATGGAAGCTTGGGATATTCACAGTTGTATATACAATCTTGCTCAAAATAGTAGTATGCTACTTGGTTTGTTTCTACTTCAATGTGTACATGTGTTTATTTTAGTATATCACCTATACACATTAGTGGAGCCCTTAGGATCTTTGCTTGATTACCAGCGTTGTGATGGCAGTCACACTAGTGGGGGCTGGGTAATCTATAAGCACATCCTAATGCAGGTCCCTAGTCGCAGGACTATTGAGACAGGGCATCGATACTCCGGAGTAGACTAGCGCATGCGCTTCTCATCCCAGTGTGGGAGACGGTCTGTCCCACAGCCGTCAGTACGTCGTACTGGAGATAGTACGCGGGTGCTCGTTGGGTTACGAGTACACTGGACAGGACTCGTTGGGAACTGACTGGTTGGTATTATACCTATCGTCAGTTATCAGTTCCCAGGTGACATGAGTACAGCTTAGTCCGCTGACTTGACACTGTCATTTCGCCTCGAGTGTGTTCCCACTGTACTTTGATTACTACCCTACCACGGCTCAAAGGAGTCGTGCAAACAGGTAGTTTTTAGGTGCAGCCCCGAAGCACTTGGAGGCAGTGACGGTTAGAAAGGATTCGTCTCTCCCGGTATTGGGGGTTGACATCGCGCTGTGTCTAGGAGAGCCTTTACACGAGTAGTCCCTGGCCAGGCAAGCGAGATATACTGGTAGGCTTCCAGTGTTATCTCAGGGTGTTCTGGGCTTCACTCCGACACGACTTGTACCGCTATTAGGGGACTGACGTTTACCGCCCCCTAGGCCCACCATGCGATGTATCAGACGAACAGACCGGACTGTACGGAGACTGTCACATTCAGGCTCAGTAGGAGTTCAGATGGGTTTCACCTCGTCAGTCTTCTTATCGGCATCTACCTGGGGACCGTTACGCACAGCTTGTGCCGCTTGCGGTCTGTGGTTGAACCCACTGCCAGCGTAGTGTCGAGTCTTTAGAGTCCCAGACAGAAAGCTATTCGCCTTTAGGCAAAAGTGTTGAGGTCCCATGGTTTTGCGACAGGTCGCATGGTTTTGCGACAGGGTTCGGTCACATCCGTGCACTTGTGCACGTACAGTGTCCGGACAGTTAACACTAGCGGGCTTTGGTTTAAGCCAGATCCTAGTGTATGTTTTGGGATTGGATTTTTCTAGTATGTATTCGTGTTCCTCGGAACGCGGATGCGGGTGTGTATGCACAGTTGACGGAGAGACAGAGGCAGAGAATTCTCATTAGGGTTGTTGACTGTTGACTGTTGACTATTGACTTTTTGCTCAACCCTAATGAGAATATGATATATGATTAACATTAATATTAATTAAGTATTATAGTGACATGGTTGTTGAGGGGTTGACTTTGTTGACTTTGTTGACTTTGTTGATCGGTTGACTAGGTTAGACTAGTTGACCATCATCATGACAATAGCTATCATTTCATGGCAAAGACTTTTGCTTGCTTGTTTATCTTGTGAAAAATGAGTGCATGAAATGATATGGCTATTGTAGCTTAAACCATCACTAATACTTGATTGCTATTATTGGTTATGATGGCTTTGGATTATGAGAGCCAAGAGAGAAAAGTTTTGCTCATTCTTACATTTCTTTTCTCTCTCTTGGCTTGAGCTCTCACCCTCTTCCTCTTGCTCTCCCTTTCTCTCTAGTCTATGGTTCATTTGTCTCATGAGTTGAGAAGCAAGAACCATAGAGAAAAATCCCAACACACTCTCCTCTACTCACTCTAGTTCACAAGGTTTAGCAAACCGAGTGAACTAGTTTCTTCAAAGTTCGAAGAAGAAGACAAAGGTAGAAGCTTTCGGGTGGATCGATCTTCGGCGCAAGGAGACGACGGGGTGAAGCCGATCCGTACAACCATCAAGTGTAGAAGACGAAGGAGTTCAAGAAAGCAAGGTATAACCCCCTAACCGAGTAGTTAACTACTCCTAGTTAGGTTGTTAGGTAGATAGTTTAACAAAGATCCGGTTTGAGTCCATGTTGCCGCCTCTAGAAAATTGTTTTTCATCAAATTCCGCATGCCCGTAAGTACCGGGAGAGGCAGCATGGACTTACACCTTTACCCCGATGGCCATCCGGTGGGCTGGGTAAAAGACAGAGGGCCGCATACGATGAGAGTGCATTGGGATCGCAAACCAGCTCACCCACAATCCAAGAAATCCTAAGAAAAAGGCCTCCTCATCCATTCTAGGGGCCGCAATTTCTGCAAATTATATAGTAGGGAAGTCCGGAAAGAAAAAACCCTTTTGATCTATCTCCTTCTCCGGTAGGTTATCCGCACCTAGACCGAAAGGGTCATCCAGAGTGGCAAACTTGGCAGCCTCTGATGAGAGGACGCTTGGGCGAAGGAACCGAGCGATGAAATCCTCAAAGTTAACTCCCTGACTCCCATGTTCGATAAAAAGAGATTCATAGATGTTCAACACCTTAATCAAGCTTGGGAATTGATGTTGAACAGCATTCTCCGGTGTGACCCCCCTTACCACCGACCTAGCACCAAAGACGTACACATCTGTCGGGAGCAGCTCCTCATAATGTTCTCCCATGACTGGCAGACCGGATACCTCTGTGAACTCCTCCAAAGAGATGGACACTTCCCGATCCATGGCAAGGAAAGTGTGGATAGGAATATTCCACTGCTTTAGGAAAACCTTGAACCACCAGGTGGGGAGCGTGGGATACTGGAAGAGGGAGACGTAGACCGCGGTGTACAATCCTAGTCTTATCAACTGCGACTTCTTGGTCGACAGGATGTACCGGGCCCATGACAGATAGCCAATCGGGTGGCGGGGGATCAGACCAATGTTATATGATTGCCCCCAGGGTCTTGCCTCGCCTGACAGATACGACGTCCTAGGATATCCAAGACCATAGGACGTTGGACCGGAACCACATCCATAGCGGGATGAAGAAAGCTGTTCGCGGTCCAATCCATTATCTCCACGGCATACTGCACCGACGGTGGGGTAGCATAATGAATCGCCGTTATGGGTTCTGACGGCACCGCGCATGTGAAGCTCCGTCGGCCCATGATGATCTGATTGTACCACGACCCCCAAAGGTGGAGACTCTTGTATTCCGGGTCGTACTCCTTAATCATGGCCAGGACTTCACGGTCCAAGGGCGCCTCGGGAAATCCCTCCTCCGACCGGACGAACGGGAATGATGTGTCTAGAGACATAATCGCTGCAAAAGAACAATTTAGCTGTTAGTGTTGTAATTCCAACGCTTGGCGTTTAAAAAAGAAAATGCATTAATTAAATTAAAATTAATTAATTACACCACACAGCAGTGCAGTGGGTAGGAGACCGAAGGAGGACCCACAAAATCTGGATGACAATACGTCAGTTAATAAGACAACCTCATCATTGGATGAGATTGTCAGTTGGTCCCCCAGGAAAACATTCCCATTAATAAAAATGGGGAAGAATCCCTAGTGACAAGGAGAAAATCTCCTTTTTCAGAGCAAAGCTCTGTCACAGACTCTGGTCTCAGGGAAATAAGATTCCTTAAAAAAGCATAGCTCTATAGTAATAATGGAAAGGTCCATCAGAAAATGTTTACACCTAAAAGAATTAAAAATTTTGGAATCTTGAAAAATCCATGAAAAACTTATGAAAATTTCTTCATTTTTCAGATCTAAAAAAACTACAGATGATTCAAAGAGCAAAGCTCTGTCCATGGGTTAGAACCCATGAACAAGATCTCTGCAGATCTACAAGTTTTTGAGAGAAAAGCTCTGTTTATGAAACCCCAATGGGGATCTCTTTAGATCAAAAGATCTGTACGAGCAAAGCTCTTTGGTTAAGGTTAATTTAAGTTAATTTGATTTAAATTAATTTTACCTAAAGTTTCTAACTTTGGAAATGAGCAAAGCTCTGAAATTCTAAAGCAAGAGCAAAGCTCTGGTAATTAAAATCTTGAAGATGGTGAAGATTTTTTAAAGGCAAAGAGTCCTGTTTATAAGGCGCTTGCATCCCTTTAGCTCACCCCTTGATCCAACAATCAGGAGTTTGCCACCGCTGCACTCACGTGTGCGCCACGTGAGCGCAACGGTGGGGGGGGGCATTTGTTTCCCCCAATCAGAGCAAAGCTCTGTTGAAATTCAAAATTCAAAATTTTGAAGCAACGCTTCAAATCCCGGGCGCAACACGCCACGTGTCTAGCGCAGACGCATCAGCGCAGCGCCCAAGGCAACGCACCCAACCAGAGCAAAGCTCTGTTTTAAACAAAATTAAAGGAAGCAACGCTTCAGTTGCGCAAGCACTGCGCTGCGCGACACGTGTCAGCGCAGATGCGTTAGCGCGGATGCGCTGTGCGACACGTGTCAGCGCAGATGCGCTCACGCGGTTGCGCTGCGCTATGCACTGCGCGACACGTGTCAGCGCAGATGCGCTCGCGCGGTTGCGCTGCGCTGTGCGCTGCGCGACACGCGTCACGCGCTGGGGCATCTGTGCCAAACAGAATAAAGATTTTAAAGAAATCTTTCTGTTCTTGTTAAAACAAGAAGATTTTCTTCTGTAAAACAGAAGCCCTTGGATCAAAGATCCAACGGTGGGGAAAATCCTCAAAATCACTCAGGGAAAGATCTCTTTAACAAAATTAACTAATTTATGGGCACTATAAAAAGGACCCTAAGCCTCAATTCAAAGGCATCAACATTTTTCTAAAAAAAAAAGAGAACTCTGAAGAACTCCTCAAGAATAAAAAAGGTAAAAACCTTTAGAAAAAGTGAAAGTTCTCTTATGAACAGATCATAGACTAAAAACAAGATCAATGATCTTTAATAAAAACAAAAAAAATTAAATAGTGCTTTGCACTTTTTATGAACCTTTGGTTCTCTGAGATAAGAAAAACAAGAAAAAACTTATTTTTCTTTGATCTAAATTAGATCAAGAAATCAAATAGTGCTTTGCACTTCTGTTCTTGAATCTAAAAGATTCTGAGTGCTTTGCACTTCCAAACTGCACTGTTGCGTTCTTGGGAAAGCGCCGCGTGTCATTATTTGAACTACTTGCACTGTGCACTTTAAGATAGAGCTTTGCTCTAATTAGCGCAACTCACCAAAGCACGCCACGTGTCAGCAGCGCAAGCGCAGCGCACTAGTGCAGCGCACTGCGCTTGCATGATACGTGTCGTCACCACAAGCGCTTGCGCTCCCTGATTGGCGCAAAGCGCCTGACAATTGCAATGCATTTCTTATAAGGCCAGGCCCAAATCAAAAAGACCCAACAGTCCAAAATAAATTGCAAAGCAATAAAAAAGGACAGAGCCTAAACAAAATGGATGCTCTGCATCATTTATAAAAGGGCAGAGCCCAGTCCAAACAAAAATAGAACGTAATGCAATGCATTATTTAAGTGTGGGCAAAGCCTTAGCACAGGTTTAATAGACCAAAAATAAATAAAATGTTGAACATTTTCAACTGGATTTAGCCCAATTTTGGCTGTAAATCCTCAAATTAAATTGACTGAGCAAGACCGCTCTCTTAAATCAATTTATATCTGGTTCGGGTACATCTCCGAACTCCTTTGACACCCATCGTTGTAATTCTTCAACGACGTCAGAGAGGTGACGGGTCCCGACGATCACACATCAATATGGACCGCGGGGTCCTTAAACTCGCGGACCGAAACGTCCTTAAACTAATATCGGACCGAAACGTCCTTAAACTAATGTCGGACCACCACGTCTTTAAACTGGAAAACGGACCACCACGTCTTTAAACTGGAAAACGGACCACCACGTCTTTAAACTGGAACATAGACCACCACGTCCCTAAACTGGCAATGGACCGCAACGTCCTTAAACTACCTATGGACCACTACGTCCCTAAACTGGAACAATAGAGCCTCCAAATGCTCTTTTACCGGATCTAAATGATCCCGTTTAAGTCGATCTTAGCCCCAAACACGGCTAACGTATCCTTAAACATTCAAATGGATTATAAAACTCCCAATCAACTCTGGTTCGAAGGTACATCTCCGAGCTCCTTTGATACATGTCGTTGTAATCCTTCAACGACATCAGAGAGGTGACGAGTCCTTGCGGCCATATATTAAATGGATCACTACGTTAAGTTGATCTCAGTCTCAAACAGGACTGACGTATCCTTAAAGAACGTTTAAGTCGATCTTAGCCGCAATACGGCTAATGCATCCTTAAACTAAAAACACCAAACCCAAATCTAAGTAAATACGGATTTGTACTAATCCACGTCCTACGGGCGACGACATTACTCAGTCTCCGTATACAATCCACGGGCAACCAAAAACAAAACAAACACCCACGACACGAAGTGAAATTCTGGAGAAGGAGAAAGTTGTTACCGCGATGCGGTAGAGTAATTAACTGCAGGGGCTTGCGCCTGTAGGGAAGAGCGTCCCCACAATCAAAAACCCCTCACCCTGAGGGGGAATCTGACGAAGTCTGCTACATCGGCCGCATCCGTCTAAACCTCCGATACACGGTGCCATAAATCAACTTGGCATCTTCGGAGAGGTGGACAGATAAAACCATATAGCATCTGCCCCGAATCTCAGGCCCAGACGTTTATCGCGTCTCCGCCGCGCCATTCGGAGGGGAATAGATGGTTCTTCGTAGTTCATTACATTCACTGACGATCTCTCTAGATTCGGATATGTGTTCCTGATGAAACACAAATGAGAAGCTTTTGAGAAATTTAGAGAATATAAACAAGAAGTCGAGAACCAAACCGGAAAAAGTATTAAAATCCTACGATCTGATCGAGGAGGTGAATACTTGAGCAATGAATTCCTGGACTTCCTAAAAGAGAATGGGATTCTCTCTCAGCTGACTCCTCCATATACACCACAGCACAACGGTGTATCTGAACGGAGGAACCGCACCGTATTAGATATGGTGCGCTCTATGATGAGCATAGCTGAGTTACCTATTTCCTTTTGGGGGTATGCGCTGGAGACAGCAGCATACCTATTGAATCAAATTCCAGCAAAATCTGTACCTACCACACCAAATGAGATATGGAGTGGGAAGAGACCATATCTTAAACGAGTTAAGATATGGGGTTGTCCGGCCTATGTCAAAAGACAAAATCCGGACAAACTCGAGGCACGGTCAGTTCTATGCAAGTTTGTGGGATATCCAAAGAACTCATATGGGTATTTTTTCTACCACAGTGAGGAACAAAAAGTGTTTGTTGCTCAACATGCCACCTTTTTAGAAAAGGAATTTCTTGTAAAAGAAATTAGTGGCAAAGTGGTAGAGCTGGAAGAGGTTCCAGATACACAAACTGCAACTGAAGATTTAGTGGAACCAGAGGATTCGGTAGTTCCCAACGAACCTCAGCCTCTCCGCCGATCTAGTAGGGTTCCTCACCCGCCTGAGAGATACTACGGTTTTCTCATGGATGGTGGGAGCGAGGATTGCATCATGGTTGATGATGACCCAACTAGCTTCGAGCAGGCCATCACGAGTGGGGACTCAGTGAAATGGCTGGATGCAATGCGGTCCGAGATAGAATCCATGTACACCAACAAAGTGTGGTGATTAGTCGAAAATATTGTATATTTTTGCCGGAAATTTCCTCATCATTTGTACTCATTTAGAAGTATACGGCATTCATATTTTACATATTAGCAAAACTGTCGCAAAATATCAGATTGCATGTATCAGACTCTTAAACAGACACTATAATGGAAATCGACTACATTTCATGGCATCGCATCATCCCTACATTTGCGCAACACTTGTTTTGAGATCTGTGCAGGAAAATCCAGCAGAAAGGCCAAAAATGTACAGGGTACCGATCAAACATTACGCCAACTCAATGATTTCAGATCTGGTATCAATTCAGAAGGAGATATTAAATTCAACATATACAATAAAGGCCCAAGTGTCAACCCAAGACCACTGCAAAAAGACCAAGACTCAAAGAGCCCAATTGGCCGCGGAACCGCAGCCTATGCCACCTATTGCCGCGGTTCCGCGGCTATTCTACCACTTTAGATCCTCAATTTTAGTGCAAAACTCCTGTCTCAGCTCCTACAGTTCAGAAAGACACTCCAAGTTCTAGAAGACTCCAGAGGTTTCTGCCAGATCAGCAAACTAGGGTTTTCTAATGCTTAAATAATCTTAGCTTAAACCCTAAGCTAGCTCCTAACAAACTCTTTCTAGAAACTCCTCAACAAACTTTTGGAGGGAATTGTAAATTCGAACCTAGACCTAGGGTTTGGGGGTTCTATAAATAAGACCCTAGACTCACTTGTAAAAGAATCCAATTATTCATCAGGAGGATCATCAATCTCCAATCTAGTATCAAACTAGAACCATTCTCTTTCTTCTTCTTCTTCCACAAGTTTAGTGAGAGAACTTGTATGAAACCCTAACCCTAATTCCAACTCCAAAAGCCAAGATCCCGAGTACCCATCAAGCAAGAAGCGTTGCAACCTTTTATGAGCCTAGCCGATCTTCAACAGAGCAAGTGGTCCAAACGATCCGCGACTCACGGAGCCGAGCGACTCCAATTCAACAATTGAGATTCTTCCTCTTGTAGTTCTTGAGCGACTGTAATCAAATTATTGATATAAATAAAATGTGATTTTCTTTTATCTTGTTTTCTTTTAATTCTTGCATTATGATTAGATCTCAATTTGTAATTGTTGTTCTTGTTGTGATGTTTGAGTAAAACTCCGCTCGTCAAGTAGTCGAGACGATCAATAGAATGATGACGTAATATATCTGAAAACGATTCTTGATTCCTACAAGTTTTGTAAACCCTAGCAAGTTCAAGAACCGCAACCCATTTCGTTACGATGCTTTCTTGAATGATATCGCTCGAAATTGGGGAGTTACGATCGTTTCTTGAAATTGCTAGAGGCTAGAATGTGAATGCTATCGACCAAAGAACAAGGGATAAGATGAAACCCTAGTTTCACGAGAAAACCCTAACTCTCGTCGATCATCATCGATCTAGTATCAATCCTTCGAAAGACAAGAACACGTTATCTTTAGATTACATCACGTCTATCGATCCGATCGATTCCTACGAGCCTCATTTAGATTCTTGACATTTTGGTTGGAAATATTATCGAAACCCAATTCTTGATTGTTTATCAGTTTCTTGATTCTTGATTAAACATCGTGACACCTGAATCAATTGATAAATTCTTGAATCATGTTTTCTTTTCTTGTCAATTAACTTTTCAATTCAAACGAAGCAAATATAAAAACGAATCGTGCAATCCCTGTGGACGATCCGCACTCACTTACAATCTACATCCGACACCGTAGTTGATTGCGGTCAAATAATTTTTGGTTGTGATTTCTTTACAATTTTCATACTACACATCAAGAATTTCGATCAATCAAATGGCGCCGTTGCCGGGGATCGCGCGCTAATTCGTTTTCATTTTATAGTTTGAATTGAAAGATTTATTTCATTGTGATTTTTGAGATCAAAATTCGTGCAAACCCTAAACAATTTGTTGTGTTTCATTGCAAGGAAATCTGGAGCTGTTTGGCAATTGAAGAAAATTTTTGGAAAATACCAGAGAGCAGAGGGAGTCTACAGAAGCTCCCTGGTGAATTTTGGTGGAGTGATCTCACCATTCAAATGCGTTTCCGCGGTGAGAGTGCCCAATAGCGGCGGTTCCGCGGCCCCTCTGAGGGTTCTCTGTGCAAAAATTCCTCAGGTGATTCCTTACCTTCTTCTCTCTCCTCTTTTTAGCTCCAACTAATACTTTTCTGCAGGATTCTTTGCAAATAATCGCAGCTTGCAAATTGCAAATTAAAATTGTGCGTGATTTTGTTTCTTGGTTGTTTGCATTATAAATACGGATATTAAGGGGCACGGCCAAATCCAAATTAGGTGGGGATTTCATTACCCTTCCTAGGCCCCGAAAACAACATAACTTGCATCCGCATTGACCCACATTAACTAAAAGAAATTTAGAGATGACTCTAAGGACCGTCGCGCTCAATTAGGACAGAAGAGGGCCGTGGGTAATTCATTGCTTATCCGCGTTTTCTTTTGGTGCCTAAGGCGAGTGTGTCTAAGGTTAGTGGTTTTTAATTAGGCCCACTACTTACGTAGTGGAGTACCTTCCCACTTACCTGGCACTTATTCGGCCACAGGGGGACAAAGAGGCAGTGGAGGATTCTATCCTGCGACTTGTCTTTTGGCAGTTAGGAGCGGTCTAGAGCCGGACCTAGGTGACCACTAGATTCTAGGGTTTTTGTGCTGCATTTGTTGTGTCACATCATTTTTTTTTCAAAACTCCGTCCCTTTTTCAAAGCAAACACCGCATTCATTCATTTACCCCTAATTATAAGCCAACGCTGCCACTTGTACTAACCCTTTTTAGTACAAGATAGGCTGGACACGGGATTCTAGTGCCCGTTTAGTCCGCGTACCTTTTATCGACTCCGAAGTCGATATTTCTCCATTTAGCTTTTCCTTACCCACTACCACACCCACACCGATGGATCCGAATCCATCAAACTTCTTTAACCCTAATCTGCCGCCGTCCGTTGGTGCGCAGAATCCACCCCGCATTTCTCTCCAGGAGAGGTGCTACCCTATTAGAGGTCCTCTTTCGACCTGCTTATCCACACCACCAGCCAATGGGGATAACTTTGAGATTAAGCCCCAGTATATCAATCTTTTACCCAAATTCCACGGACTCGAGACTGAGGACGCTTACGTTTTCATTACCAAATTTGAAAACGTATGCGCAATGATGGGTACGTCACAACTTTCAGTGGATGCGATGCGTCTACGACTTCTCCCATTTACCTTGTGCGATATAGCCGAGAAGTGGCTATACAACACTACCGCACATTCTATTACGAATTGGGAAGAATTCGTCGTGGCGTTCCTTAAGAAATTTTACCCAATACAAAAGACAGCTCGAATCCGTAGCGAACTGAATCAATTTGCCCAGCTCCCTGCTGAACCATTCTCTAAATGCTTTGAACGTTTCAAGGATCTATTGGTTCAATCTCCTCATCACGGCATCCCGAGATGGGAGCTTTGCCGAATCATTTATGAGGGCAGTAACCCTAACACTAAACAGAGCCTTGAAAACATGTGTCAAAGTACCTTCATGACCAAGGATGATGGGGAAGCTTGGCGATATTTATAAGAGTTCGCTGAAAAGTCTTTACAGTGGGAAAGTCCATCATTTAGGAGTGGCAACAACCAATCAGATGTTTTCATAGGAGTTAGAGCTGACATTTCAGCTATACAAAAGAAACTCGAGACTATGGAAAACAAATTTTTAGCCGCCTCCCTTAATCAAATGTCACTTTCCAAAACTGTATGTGGCTGCTGTTCTGATCCGTCTCACTTGACGGAAGAATGTCCGTTTCAAGGTCGTGAGCATACCAATGCCACATTTCAAAGACTGAGAAACGATCCTTTTTCTTCCACATATAATCAGGGTTGGAGGAATCACCCTAATTTTGCTTGGAACCAATCACACTCTCAAAACACGGTTCCAAACCAAAACAATTTCCAAAGGGTCGCTCCACCACAACAACAACCACAACTTCAATTAAGTCAGCACCCCTTTCAAGCACATAATTTTCAAAATCAGGTCAACACACCTGCACTGTCTAGTCCTTTACAGTTGACCGGAACTGATGAATCCTCTTCTTTTGCACAATACATGAATTTGGTCTTAACAAATATCATGCAAGTTTCGGTTGAAATGAAGTCTTCTGTCGATAAAATTGAGAAAAACTCTGCGTCCCAAAACGAGAGTATTAAATCGATGGAAGAAGAAATTGCACGATTAAAAGCCGAAATGAGTGCAAGAGAGAAAGGGAAACTTCCAGCTCAACCCTTACCAAATCCTGGTTATTCACATCATGTGAATGCAATCACCACATTGAGATCTGGAAGAGTGCTTGACAATCATGTTGGGGAAAAAGTTGATGATACTGAAAATCATATCAACACCCTGGCTGAGACCTTTCCTCACACACACACTTCTAATTCTGACCCCAGTTCTTCTACCCTACCACCCTCTTCCGAGCCTATTCTTCATTTCCCAAAAGGCTCGCCACTACAGCCCACCTCTTTTACCCCTCCACGGACAATCCCCACTTCTATTCTGGGATCGGTTCCACACACACTTCCTTCTCCTATGATGGACCCAGCGCTTATTGCTAAAGCACCTTATCCTAATCGGTTAAGGGCTAACACACCAAGTCCACATATGGAGGAGATCACTGAGATGTTTAAACAGGTTAACATAAATATCCCTCTTCTAGATGCTATCCAACAAGTTCCTGCATATGCGAAAGTTCTTAAAGACTTTTGCACTAGAAAGAGGAAGAAACAGATGCCCAAGAAGATATTCATGGCAAAAACAGTAGACACAGCTTTCCCCCAGCAATTACCGAGGAAACGTAAGGATCCTAGATATCCTACGATTTCCATCTCTATTGGGGAGAAACACATTAACCGTGCTCTACTAGATCTTGGGGCAAGTGTTAACCTGCTTCCTTTCTCAGTTTATGAACAGTTAGGGATCGGAGAGTTAAAACCATCTCCTTGCACTCTCCAGATGGCTGACCGATCAATCACCAGACCTAGGGGTGAACTAGAGGAAGTGTTAATAAAAATCGGGGAATTTATTTTCCCTGTGGACTTTATTGTAATTGATACACAGCCTGTAGCGAACTCACGGAATCAAATTCCGGTGATTTTAGGTCGCCCCTTTTTGGCCACTTCCAATGCTATCATCAATTGTCGTAACGGTTCTATGACCCTATCCTTCGGGAAGAGGACAATTGAGATGAACATTTACAAGTTAGGAAGTGTACCCTCCGAACCTACTGCTCAGGTCTGTTCTGTCGACTTAATGGATGTCGACAGCAGCGAATTTAATGATCCTCCTGATACCGATCTTGACTCTTTTCATACGTTGTTGTTCGACCCAACTATGTATCATACACATACGGACTCTTCCACCGAGATGTCCGGGTCAACAATTAACACTGATTATGAACTGCTTTTAGAGTCTGAAGATCACCCCGCACTTTGTGATGACATTATTCTTCGGGGTATAGATGAAACTTTTGAGGAGATCTTCGCTGATGAACTCGCATTTCTGAATAACACGGGTGTTGAGATGAATCGGGTTCCACTCACTGAAATTGAACCTCCACCCCTTTTTTTGACTTGTAAAAAGAATGCGAGTAATCCATCACATACACTGCATCGTCTCTCCAAAATGAGACGCACACACATTCTATTCCATCACTTGACCTTTCCCCACTTCTTCTTTCACCAACCAGAGCACTGCATCGATAAATTTTTTGAATGGTTGGTGTTAACATTTGGTCTTTGCAAAGCTTGACATCGACCACTGATTTTTGATCTCCTCATATGATTGTTAAAGCTTAGCATTGCATAACTCAAGTTTGGGGGGGTACATTATCTGGCTCTTGAAAAGAAAATTTTTACAAAATTTTGAGCCAAGAATAAGTTTGGGGGAGGTTCTTCACTTAAATATTTTGCCCCCACTAATAAATTCCTCCCAAGCTTACAAGTTTTTGAGATTTAGCAGAAGGCAACAGTAAGGACACTGTTGAAAACAAGTTTGGGGGAGGTTTGTGCTTATTTTCGCATCATTTGCATATCATTTGCATAAGCACAAAACATTTTTTTTGAAAACCATAAAAATTTAAAAATTTTCAAAATTATAAAAATAATTTTTGTACATAAATAAGATAATAAAAGATTAGATAGTGAACAATTACATCCATGAGATTAGAAAAATTTAAGAAAACCAAGAAAATTAGAAGTTTTCTTATACGAACTAGTAATAAGTAGTTATGAGCCGTTGTCCCAGGGTTAGTAAAATGAAGGACGTCACTAATCTGAGGATAAAAATAAGTCTGAAAAATAGTTTCTATTCTGGAAGCCAAACATTTTGAACGTTGATACCCTGCTATTCGCACTTACACACATCTTAAAGCCTGGGATAGTAGAGGATACCTTGAAATGCTCTTGTCTTAAAGCCAAAAGTATGAAGGAAATAAAAAGAAAAAAATGAATAAAAATATAAAGTGGTGAGAAAAATGGACACTGCTTTTGTTATCACCAAGGGCAATAAAAAAATATATATAGCGAGGGTGCTTCTTCACCTAGTGCCCTAAGGCCAACTGGTCTGGGAGTCACTGCTATGCCTGAGGTGGTGCAAGACGAGGAAAATACACCAAGTAAGCAAGCACATGAGTAATCAGTCGGTTAGTACCTCAAGAAGTATTAACGGTCGCATGAAAGTGTGTGAGCAATCTCATCTAAATATTCATTAATTAAAAAGTACTGAGGCTGATGGGCAAGAGTATGATAGCTTGAATTGAATTCTCCGGGTGTAGGGATGTCCTTTACACACATGCAGGGTGATATGATCGATGTTTGGAAAACAGATAGGAATGAAGAATAAGACGATGTTTTATTGAGGGAGGACGTGATTTCCGACATCTTTTCATGACCATTAAGATAGGGCTCATGACAACCGAAAAGCTAGTTTAGTTGGAAACCCTAATTTTCAAAGTCTTTCTTTTACAATTCTTTTCTTTTAATGTAATATTCATGATCTTTCTTTTATTATTGGATTTTGTGGGTGCAATCCGCTGAAAACCCTCAGGAGACAACACTCCTCCTACTAGGGACACCTAGAGGTTTAAAGGCTTGTTGCACGTGCTCAGTGCAATCTGTAGGGTGTTTTTCGTCACCCCATTGAGATGGGAATACGCGCACGCTTATCAGGCGCATTACAGATTCCCCCTGCCTAAGGTAGGCTGGGGTTTAATGATCATGGGGATCCGAATCTCCGGCAGCCGCGGACTAAGCTGCCGTTAATTACCCCTCGCCTTTGGAGCAAGGGAACCTCCGATTGACGGATTAAACTGGTCATGCGAACTCAATGTGCAGTGTGCGTGTGTTCTGTTTTGAAAGGGGGTTTTTGGATATATCGGGAGCCACGCAGAGTTTTTACGGGGGTCCCGCTATCCGGATAGCGGGCTGGGGGTCAAGGGGGCTAGCAGCCCCCTTGCGGGGTTCGGGACAGCGCCCCGGCCCGAAAATTTTTTGGAGGGGGAGAATGTTGCGGAGTATGTGTATGTGTACATTTGTATACAAATGTATATATATACATATATATATGAATAAAGAGGAAAAGGCATCCAAAGGATGCGTGGGGCAGCACCTTGGGCGCTGTGCGCTTAGGTGCTGTGCGCTCAGGCGCAAGCGCGCCACGTGTCGGCACGTGGGCGCTTTGCGCATGAGCGCTGCGCGCAGGAGCGCAAGCACGCGCGCCACGTGTCGGCACGTGGGCGCTTTGCGCATGAGCGCTGCGCGCAAGCGCGCGCGCCATGTGTCGGCACGTGGGCGCTTTGCGTATGAGCGCTGCGCGCTGGAGCGCAAGCGCGCGCGCGCCACGTGTCGGCACGTGGGCGCTTTGCGCATGAGCGCTGTGCGCTGGAGCGCAAGCGTGCTGGTGCGCAAGTGCGCGTGCCACGTGTCGGCACGTGGGCGCTTTGCACATCGCGCTGGTGCGCAAGCGCGCGCGCCACGTGTCGGCACGTGGTCGCTTTGCGCACGAGTGCTGGGCACGGGAGCGCAAGCGTGCTGGTGCGCAAGCGCGCGCGCCACGTGTCGGCATGTGGGCGCTTTGCGCATCGCGCTGGTGCGCAAGCGCGCGCGCCACGTGTCGGCACGTGGGCGCTTTGCGCATCGCGCTGCGCGCTGGAGGAAAAGAGTGCTTTTAGCCCCAAAAACTTTCGAAAGAGAAATTAGTGGAGTTGAACTCCTAAAAAAAGAAAAATGTTTTGGTTGGGGAAATGGGTTCTTCTTCTTCCTCCTCTGTTGGATGGATCTTGAAGATCAAGAGATATGGAATTTTAAAAATCACTCCTTTTTGAGATCTAATGGAAGATCTGAGTTCCCCTTGATGGGTTTTGTGGTGAAAAACTAATTTATTTTATAAAAAGGAGAGTAAAACTCTTGATTTAATTCAAAAGAAAGAAGAAGGTTTTGGAACCTTGAAGAAGGAAGAAAGATCTCAGATCTGAAACTTTTTTTTTGGAGAGAGAAAAAGTTGTTGGGATATTTCATTATCTTTGCCTTTATAGGCCATACACTTTACACATAGCCCCTTGGGCTTCACAAAATGGCATTTTGCCTATCCCATGGCTCATGTGCCATTTCTTTTTGCACATAAGCCATGGGCTTTACAAAAATTTGGCTTTATGCCTATTTTTTCTTACATTTATCCAAAAATAAAATGAAAGAAATACAACAAAATTATTTATTAAATTTTTTTATCTTGGCATGGGGAGGCCGGCCGCTTCATGTTCGGGCTCGACCCGGGCATGGGCCCACTAGATCTGGGCTTGGGCTGACTTGGCTTGGGGTTGACTTTGATTTTGACTTGGTCAACCGGGGTGTAAATTTTTACCCCAACAAATTGCCCCCCATCAATAAATGCACACCACATATTCGGGTCGTGTGCATGAAATTGATGGATCTTCTTTCATGTGGAGGCGACTTGATTTGGTTCCCGCTTTTTGGGAAGCCGACACTGCCCTTTTTACGACATGGACGGTCGTTGCTTGACGTGTCCCCGAGACGGAGAGTCTGTGATAGACGTTTTCCCTGGCCCGGAGTCATCTGGTTCCCGCTTTGTAGGAATCCTGCGCTGCCCTTTTTGCGACTTGGACGGTCGGTTCTGCCCTTTTTGCGACATGGACGGTCGATGCTGCCCTTTTTGCGACTTGGACGGTCGGTTCTGCCCTTTTTGCGACATGGACGGTCGATGCTGCCCTTTTTACGACTTGGACGGTCGATTCTGCCATTTTAGCGACTTGGACGGTCGGTTCTGCCCTTTTTACGACATGGACGGTCGGTGCTGCCATTTGAGAGACGTGGACGGTTGATGCTGCCCTTTTAGCGACATTGGCGGTCGGTGCTGCCTTTTAGCGACGTGGACGGTCGGTGCTGCCCTTTTAGCGATGTGGACGGTCGGTACTGCCCTTTTAGCGACGTGGACGGTCGGTGATGCCCTTTTAGCGACGTGGACGGTCGGTGCTGCCATTTTAGCGACTTGGACGGTCGGTTCTGCCCTTTTTGCGACATGGACGGTCGGTGCTGCCATTTTAGCGACTTGGACGGTCGGTTCTGCCCTTTTTGCGACATGGACGGTCGGTGCTGCCCTTTTAGCGACGTGGACGGTCGGTGCTGCCCTTTTAGCGACTTGGACGGTCGGTGCTGCCCTTTTTGCGACGTGGACGGTCGATGCTGCCATTTTAGCGACTTGGACGGTCGGTTCTGCCCCTTTTACGACTTGGACGGTCGATACTGCCCTTTTAGCGACGTGTACGGTCGGTGCTTGATTTGACTTGCTCTGCTTCTTGCAATGTCAGGGGTAGACTTGACTTGCTCCGCTTCTTGCGGTGTCAAGATTGGATTTTGACTTGCTCCGCTTTCTGTGGCGTCGGAGCGAAAGTTGACTTGTTGATTTTGATTTGGGTTGACATCAGCATCGCTATACTGGAATATAGTACCAGGAGTGAATCATCATCTGTCACGGAGAGGACTTTGGGATTTTGGTTTTTGTTTGGCATCTGAATTGCTGCACTGGAATAATGCCAGGAGCAACTCATCATTTGCCCCGGGAGGATTTAGGAATTGTTTTTTTTTTTTTGGATCTGCATTGCTGCACTGGAATAATGCCAGGAGCAACTCATCATTTGCCCCGGGAGGATTTGGGAATTGTTTTTTTTTTTTGGATCTGCATTGCTGCACTGGAATAATGCCAGGAGCAACTCATCATTTGCCCCGGGAGGATTTGGGAGAAATTGGAATTGTTTTACGCCCGTGGATTGTATACGGTTTTGCAGGATGTATGATCCAGACCGTAGGGCCGGAAAAATTTCGGGACTTTGTCGGCGTCTGCATCGCTGCACTGGAACATGGTACCAGGAGCGACTCATCATTCGCCGTTGGGGTATGGGATTTGGAATTTGGTTGGCGTCTGCATCGCTGCACTGGAATATGGTACCAGGAGCGACTCATCATTCGCCATTTGGGGACTTGGAATTTGAATCTTTTTTTTTGCATCAGCATTGCTGCACTGGAATAATGTCAGGAGCAACTCATCATTTGCCTTGGGAGGACTTGGGATTTGGGTTTTTGGTCGGCATCAGCACCGCTAACACTGAAGCGAAATGCCAGGAGCGACTCATCATTTGCCGTTGCCCGTTGGGGAACGATGGCTTAGGAGACAGGTTTAGGTCCCTATCACCTAAGGCTTTTCAATTTTATGGGCCGTGAGGGTCCCATAAAAGCATTTTCTCACTACGAGTCGTAAGGATCCCGCAGGTGTATTTTCTCCTTGGGAATCGTGAGGATTCCTAAGTGTGTTGCTCCTTTGTGAGTCGTAAGGATCTCACGCAGGGGTTTTCTCCTCACAAGGTCGAGAGGACTTTGCGAGTGTATTTCATCTCTTTTCACGAGTTTGCGCCCTTTCGGGTTTTCACAGACTCGCCGGTAGTCCTGCTGTTTTTACTCACGGAGCCCTTTCGGGTTTTCATCCATGCCCATTTTGCTTGTAGACATACCGTTTATTTCTTCTTCTTCTTTTTTCTTTTCTTTTTTTTTTTTGCCGCTGGTGGGACTTTAAAGTAGTCTCGCCGGCAGGATTTGGGAGAAATAGGGGTCATTTACGCCCGTGGATTGTATACGGTTTTGCAGGATGTCTGATCCAGACCGTAGGGCTGATGTGCTCAATTTGCCTGCGACTTGGAGCATTCATGTGTAGTATTTCTTGAGATATCGGCCATTGATGGGTGGCATGGATCTTTCTCCCCCGGCACTTATTAGTTGGTAGGATCCTCCGTCGAACACTTTCTCGATGACGTATGGTCCTTCCCAGTTTGGCTCGAATTTTCCCTTGGCATGTCGATTGGGGATGATCGGTCTTTTGAGGACCAACACCAATTCACCTTTCTTGAAAGCGCGGAGATGGGTTATCTTGTCGTAGGCCCGTGACATTTGGGCTCGGTATAGCTCCAGATTTTGCTGCACCACGAGCCTCTTTTCTTCGAGGGCATCGAGTTCTTCAAGTCGAAGGAGCACGTTTTCCTCTTTTGTCAACTCATGCTGAACGACCATTCTTAAGCTTGGAACTTCGACTTCGAGGGGGAGGACCGCCTCCACTCCGAAGAGCAATGAGTATGGAGTGGACTGAGTTGGAGTACGGTGCGTGGTACGATATGCCCACAATGCCTCGTGAAGCTTGAGATTCCAGTCTCTCTTGTTGGCTGAAGCATTTTTCCTCAGGAGCTTGCATAGAGTCTTATTGAAGGCTTCGGCTAGCCCATTGGCTCTTGGATTATAGATGGAGGAATATCTCCAGTCTATCTTGTGCTGAGTAGCGAACCTTGAGACATTGAAGCTCTTGAAAGAAGGCCCGTTGTCAGAAATGATTCTTCTTGGTGTACCGAAGCGGTATAGAATATTATGCTGGAAGAATGTCAGAATATCCTTTGTCTTAACTTCTTTTAGCGGGACGGCTTCAGCCCATCTGGAGAAGTAGTCTGTCGCGGCCAGTATGAACCGGTGGCCTTTAGATGACGGAGGATCAATTGGGCCAACAATGTCGGTGCCCCAAACTTCGAAGGGCCACGACGCCACTGTAGGATGCAATGGGTTAGGATGCTTGTGAATAAAATCACCGTGAATTTGGCAGATATAACATTTCTTTGCATGCTCTCCGCAATCCCGTATCATGGTGGGCCAGTAATACCCAAGCCGTTTGATTTGAAGTCGCATCTTGGGGCCAGATTGGTGAGCACCGCAAACGCCCGAGTGGACATCTTTCATGACCTTTTGGGCTTCGGCTAATGACAGACACCTGAGCCAGAGTTGGTCATATGACCTGCGGTATAACGTGTCATTTACAAACACGTATCGGAGAGCTCTTTTCTTCAGCTGAATCCTCGCAGATTTTTCTTCGGGCAGCTTGTCGTATCGGAGGTACTCTATGAAGGGTTCTCTCCAATCGGGCTCGTCTTGGATGATCGAAGCTTCTTCCGCAGGACTGCTCTTCTGTTCCGCGCTTTCCTCTTCTCGTAGAGAGACTGGGGGTAGAATTTTCCGGCTCCTGACTGTGATCAGAATTTCGTCCATGTCAGGATCAGCCAGCTCCTTGGCCAAGCGAGCGAGTACATCAGCCTTTCCGTTCAACGCTCTGGGGACTCTCGTTAGTTCAATATGAGTGAACCGTTTCATGAGTTCCACCACTCGACCTCTATACCGAGCTAACTCGGGTTTGTATATCTTATAGTCGCCGCTTACTTGGCTGACGACGAGCTGGGAGTCACCGTAGACTCGTAGCCGACGGATTCCCATTTCTACGGCAAGCTCCAAACCAGCTATCAGAGCTTCATACTCAGCTTCATTATTTGTCCGAGGCTCAGTGAGAGCAAAAGAACGCCGTAGGGTTCCCATTGATGGCGTAATGAACACCAATCCTATCCCTGCTTTTATCTCCGGGACGCTTGATTTACTGGAGGTCCTTATTGACGAGGCTCCATCGAAGTAGAGCTCCCAACATGGCTCATCTTCCTCGAGGTGCAGCACTTGTTCGTCGGGTAACTCACAATTTAGCGGCGATCCTTCTGGTATGGGATGAGCAGCGAGAAATTCTGCAAGAGCTTGCCCTTTTACTGCTTTCTGAGGAGTGTAAACTATGTCAAACTCAAGTAGCATGACAGCCCATCTTGCCATTCTGCCGGCTAGGCTTGCTTTGGTCATCAAGTGTTTGAGCGGGTCGACCTTGGAGATCAGCATAACCCGATGAGCGAGCAAATAGTGCCTCAGCTTCTTCACAGCAAATATTAGATCCAGGCATTGCTTTTCGATTGGGGAGTAGTTGTGTTCCGCCCCGACTAGAGTTCGACTGAGGTAGTAGAGGGCATTTTCTTTTCCTTCCTCGTTATTCTGGCCAAGGAGCGCACCGAGTGACTCGTCCAGCGCGGCAGTATAGAGAATCAGCTGTTTATTTGGAATGGGAGCGGCCAGCACTGGAGGGTGCAACAAGTATTGTTTAATGCTTTCGAACGCTGCTTGACATTCGGCATCCCAGATAAAAGGAGCTCCTTTCTTCATGAGCTTTGAGAAGGGCCTACATCTCCCTGATAAATTTGAGATAAACCTCCGTATATAAGCAAGCTTGCCTTGAAAAGATCTTAGTTGCGTCAGACTCTTCGGAGGGGGCATCTCCATGATGGCCTTTATCTTTGATGGGTCAACTTCGATCCCTCGATGTCGGACTATGAAGCCCAGGAATTTTCCCGATGACACGCCAAAAGCGCACTTCAGAGGATTCATCTTCAGATCGTATTCCCTCAGTCTGGTGAGAACGGTCCTGAGATCTTGGATATGATCGGCCTTGGCTTTAGTCTTGACGACCAGATCATCAACATAGCATTCGACGACTTTATGGATTAGGTCATTAAAGATATTAGTCATCGCCCTTTGATATGTAGCACCTGCGTTCTTCAGTCCGAATGGCATTACCTTGTAGCAATATATTCCGATCGGGGTTCGAAATGCTGTGTGCTTCTCATCCTCAGGCGACATCTTGATCTGATTGTATCCAGACGAGCCGTCCATAAAGGTGAACAGTTCGTAATTTGAGGTGTCATCGACCATCATTTCCATGACCGGTAGCGGAAAGTCGTCTTTAGGACATGCCTTATTGAGGTCCCTGAAATCGACACAAACTCGGATCTGCCCATTTTTCTTCTTCACTTGGACTATGCATGCGATCCAGTCTGCATATTTCTTTTCCCTGATGAAGCCGGCATCGATGAGTTTCTTAGTTTCCTCGATGACCTTTTCTTCTAGTTCCCTTCTCATTCTTCGAGGAGCTTGTTTGACTGGCTTAGCATCAGGAGATATAGCCAACTTATGTACGGCCACTTCAGGGGAAAGGCCAGGCATTTCTTTGTATGTCTACGCGAAGCAGTCGACGAACTCATGCAGCAGGGCAATTATCTGCGCTTTCATTTCCTCTGACAAGAGCGAGCTGATGTTGGTCGGCCTTGGATTATCGGGCGTTCCTAAGTCAATCTCGGATAGCTCGTCAAAGGTTGCTTGTCCGCCATCTTCGAGCTCTTGAGGAGCTTCTTCTGGCTCGGCTATCTCGTCATCATCATTTGATCTTTCGCTGGCCGCACCAACATGGATCATGTAGCACGCTTTGGAATCAGGTTGAATGTAGCCTATGCCCCGTCTATCTGGAATTCGTCCATCGATGAGTGCTCGGACCTAGGGTGGATACCATAGCCCTTCGTAAAACTTTGCTTCGGACTCCGTTTGATATAACCGGCATCCACACTTCTTAAAGTATTCCCGCATCTCGGGCGCATAGTATCTGGGATTGAGGACGGCTCTTATGCCTCTCTCATAGGGAAGGCACGCGACCGAAAGATCGTCCGGGTGCACAACGGGGTTTGACCTGTAAAACAGGATGCCCTTCTGTCCATTTTTCCTCCCGGGCACGTAGAAAGTTTCCAGCTGGTCCACGGTAGAGACTGACAATGCGTCGAGCTCTTTGCACATCCGTTCCGGCACCCTTGTGATGGCCAGGGACCCTTCAGCGACTTCAAAGGTCTCTCGTAGTTTCGCTTGCTGCATGGGGGGCCGATCTGCACAGCTGTTGCACGGCAGGTCCTCTTCTTCTGACTCTTCAGTGTCACTGCCAAGATGAGGGCGGACTTTGCTGCTAGATAGGCCTTCAGTAACAGATTCGTCCGTATCGCTACCGAAATGAGGGCGAGTTTTGTGGAAGGATGGGCTTCCAACGTCGGACTCATCAGTGTCGCTGCCGAAATGCGAGCGCACTTGGGTATTTTTGCTTTTGAAAGTGACAGCCGGCGCAGATTTGCTTTTGAGTCTTGGGGCCGTTCTATCCTCAGTCAGTTGTGGCTTAGCATTTTGGTGGTTCGTAAAGTACCGAGAATCTTCATATCGGACTTCATGCACACCGAACGGCTGGATGTCTCCGTCAATGCGTCTTTCTTCGCCATTTTTAGTATACTTCATGCATTGATGGAGAGTTGACGGAATGATGCCGTAATCGTGGAGCCACGGCCGCCCCAAGAGAATCTTATAAGACGTGTCGGAGAATATCACGTATATCTTAGCTTCAGTTTGCAGATCCCCAAATTTGATTGGCAAAGCTATAGACCCCAGAACTTGCTGGCAATTTTGGTTGAAGCCTTGAATGACAATCCTTTCCCTTGACAGGTGTCGGACGTCCATTGACAAACTCTTCAGAGTTCGCAAGTTCATGATGTTCACTGAGGACCCCGGATCAATCAATATGCGATTAATTCGATCTCCGTCGCTGTACCCGGTCACGTAAAGCGGCCGATTATGCTCAGCCGTTCCCAGCAGCAAGTTTTCATCCTTAAATGTGACTACGGCGGCATGCAAAGGGTGCTGGGCTTCTTTCATATTAATTTCCGCAAAGTGAGCCTGATACCGCTCGGGGTTTTGTAGAGCGTGGATGAGAATATCTCTAAGCTCCTTAGATAGGACCAAGGCGTCGTAGATGCTCAGGAGAGACGGAAGCTTCCGGAGATGTGCCAAGACATTATAGTCCACCGAGGAAGGATTTATGTTTTCATCGGCCGGTTCTCTGCCATCTTCCTCATTAGCGACTTGTTTTTCCCTCCCTTTTGGGGCGTTGCCCTGATTTTACGGTAGAGCCCTGCCGCTTCTGAGCTGGATTTGGTTGGCCTTCGTGGTGATCTCCTCGTCCTCTTCGGGAAAACAGAGATCATCCTCGGAGTCGCTGCCAAGATGGATGGCGTAGCAGGTCACTACTGGGATCTCTTCATTGGAGTCTTCTTCTAACTCCTCCAGAATTTTAGCCGCTTGTACAGGGAAGAACTCCTTCAATTGAATCAATGTTCTTTCCTTTTGTTCATATTCTTCGAGGGAATCGATATATTTTTGAATGGTCGATCTCCCTGCAGACTCTTTTTCGCGCCTAGCTGCACTTTTCTTCTTCTTGAGCTTCTTGGATTTTGAGCCTGATGGAGCCGCATTGGCAGCTGGACTGGTAGGCTTCTTCTGCCCTTCCCATTCCGTCCTGGGTTCTTTCCGAAGTAGCTTTATCATCTTCTTCGTCTTATTAGATATGTGCGTACTCCACAGAGGCCGCGATGAGTTCATTTCATTTCTCAGGGCAACGGGTTCGGCTGTCTGCTCCCAGAAGGTTTCAGCTTCCGTCTGTATAAAGTTGGCGGTTGCAACTTGATTGTTCACCAACACGCTTTTGGACAGCTCGGTCTCTCCAGCCTTGTACTGCTTCTCGACCCAGTCCTTGAAGATATAGCAATCCTCGATCGCATGGCTCACTACTCGGTAGTACGGGCAATACAGGGGATTGTCGGTCATTTTTGCTTCTTGGGGTCTTTTCGACTCCGGCAATTGTAGGCCGTTGTTCAAGGCATCTTTAAATATCTTACGGACCTTGTCCCTTCTGAAAGAGTAAACCTTGTTCTTCTTCTCCTCTAGGGAAGGCCCGTCTCCTCCCAGCAATGGCTTTCGAGACCGGTTGGTTTTGGATTCACCCGCCCTTCGCTTTTCTTCATTGTCGGAGGCATTGAAGAAATTGGTACTGCTGGAACTCCCGCTCCTACGGTTGTCGTCCCGCTTGCTTTTCCAGGTTTTGTCTCTCTGAGAGTCCGGCGGGGACTCTTGCTTCGAGCGTTCCAGCATTTGAACTTTCTTGGTTAGCTCCTGAAATGTCTTGAGGCCCGCTGTACACAAGAATGGAACCATCCAATTGCTGAGGTTTCCAATGAGAAGGCTGACCGACTGGTCCTGCTCCAGTGGCGGTTCGCACTTGACTGTGAGATTACGCCATCGGGCGATAAAGTCGGTGTTGCTTTCATTCTTCCCCGGCTTGGTCCTCACAAGGTCGGCAATGGAGATTTTATCACTGACACTCATGAACTTTTGCCGAAACAGGGATTCCATTTGGGCAAAGGTAATGACGGACCCGTCCGGTATACTTGCATACCAGTCGAAGGCGACGCAAGTCAGGCTGTTGACAAACTGACGAAGAAGGAGCGCGTCATTGCCCCCTGTATTTCCGCACGATGCTTTGAAGTGGGCGACGTGCTGGTTTGCATTCCCCGTTCCATCAAATCTTCCAAACTTAGGAATGACGTAGCCGCTTGGGAACTCAATCAGATCGTACTGCGCGGGATATGGCCGTCCACTACTGCCGATTTCTTTCTGAGCTTCAGCTTCGGCCACCAATGTTTTAACCTTGCTGGCGACCAAATCCATTATCCGATCCTGTGTTAGCGGGATGGTGCTATCTGGGGCCAAGGCGTCCCCAGAAGCAGAATGCGGCCGGCTTTCATGCGGCTCGACCAGTCTTGGTCCCAAAGGAACAGGCATTGGCTGCCTCGGATTGTCATCACCCGGCTGATTAGTAGCGGTTTGTGTCTGATTGGGAGGCGCTCGAGCAATTTGAGCCGTAAGCTGCATCACCACGTTCGTTAAGTCGTCAATCTTTGAATAGAGCTTGGCCATCTCTTTATCTTTGCTCCTGAGCTGTTTTCGAAGCTCTTGAAGCAGCTCTTGCTTCGCAGTCCTGGGGCGGAAAGTCGGCTCTTCCTCGCTGTCCGAGCTTGACTCTGCATGGATCGAGGGGTCTTTCTGCCTATCATCCTCATCGAGAGGGTTTTCTTCATCAAGCGGGGGCGGCTGTTCTTGGGCGGCGGCAACCACATTCAGGCTAGATTGGGCTTGGGATGTGGTGGCCCCGTCCTTGCTTTTGCTGCGAAGGTTGTCGCTAGGGCGTCCGCCCGCCATATAGACCGTATGGATGGTATATCCGGACGTCTTTCTATCATTGGCAGCTGATTTCACGGATCGCTGTCTTGACCCCCTTGTTTCGGTAGCTGGTAGTCGATTGAAGGCGGCTGGCCTAACCAGGTTCTTAAATGGTGCTGGCGCATCTTTTCTGGGTTTTCCCCGCTGCTTTCGTGCGGCACAGAGTGCTTGATAGACTCTTGATGAGACAGTGTCATACTTTTTCCGTTGGGGCTGGGACACGTCTCTTTGTGGCACTGTTCGAACCGCTGTCTTCTTGATTCTGGCGGTCATGGCGTTTTTCTGAACCCACTTCAAAGGCTCGAAGGAATTGCTGATTCTTACGTCCGACTCAGCTGTCGTCGCAGGGCAATCCTGCACTTGGAACTTCACACGATTCCATTTGGCTGAAGCCCTGGCCCTCTTGTTGGCTCGATACCTGAGCCGCTTCTGCCTTAACTTTTCTGTTCTAAGCGCCTGGCAGACTTCGACTCTTTGGGAAGACGCCACAGACCGGTTGATGGAGGGCCTTGGAGATACGCTCGATTGTGCATTTGTTGGAGTCATCGCCTGAGCTCGCCCGCAACATTTAATGTTGCCCTTCGCATCGGAAGTCTTGCCCCCAGCTAGAGTGCCAGGGACTCGTTCAGACACCATCTTAAGTTTCGGTTGTGGGGCCTTGGCGATCACGACATTCGGCCTCTTACCCCTTGAGACCGGCTTGGCCACCTGTTCCGCTGGGATCTCTGCCAGATGAGCGCTTCCGGCAGGGTAGATGATGACAGAGCCAAACTGGCGGGGCGGTTCCTCCCATTGTCGACTGAGGCTTGCGGGGAGAACCACACGAGCGTTGATCTTGAC
Organism: Agapanthus africanus; assembly: GCA_030015575.1. Lineage (NCBI taxonomy): Eukaryota > Viridiplantae > Streptophyta > Magnoliopsida > Asparagales > Amaryllidaceae > Agapanthus > Agapanthus africanus. The sequence continues at coordinate 84,265,658 of JASDDO010000004.1, read as the reverse complement.
CACATACAGAATCGGGGTCGCTTTGGAAGTTGAATTCGTCTTGAGAGACATTGTCATCGAAAGTTGATTGCTGCATGAAAAGAAAACATCATTTCAGTATAGGCAATTGATATTTATATTGACTGAGTTTGCATGAACGTTTAACCCGAAATATGGGAGGAGAGATTGGTCCCACCGGGCGTGCCAGAATCTGTAGGGTGTTTTTCGTCACCCCATTGAGATGGGAATACGCGCACGCTTATCAGGCGCATTACAGATTCCCCCTGCCTAAGGTAGGCTGGGGTTTAATGATCGTGGGGATCCGAATCTCCGGCAGCCGCGGACTAAGCTGCCGTTAATTACCCCTCGCCTTTGGAGCAAGGGAACCTCCGATTGACGGATTAAACTGGTCATGCGAACTCAATGTGCAGTGTGCGTGTGTTCTGTTTTGAACGGGGGGTTTTGGATATATCGGGAGCCACGCAGAGTTTTTATGGGGGTCCCGCTATCCGGATAGCGGGCTGGGGGTCAAGGGGGCTAGCAGCCCCCTTGCGGGGTTCGGGACAGCGCCCCGGCCCGAAAATTTTTTGGAGGGGGAGAATGTTGCGGAGTATGTGTATGTGTACATTTGTATACAAATGTATATATATACATATATATATGAATAAAGGGTAAAAGGCATCCAAAGGATAGCGCGCCACGTGTCGGCACGTGGGCGCTTTGCGCATGAGCGCTGCGCGCAGGAGCGCAAGCGCGTGCGCTGTGCGCAGGAGCGCAAGCGCGCGCGCTGCGCGCAGGAGCGCAAGCGCGCGCGCCACGTGTCGGCACGTGGGCGCTTTGCGCATTAGCGCTGCGCGCAAGCGCGCGCGCCACGTGTCGGCACGTGGGCGCTTTGCGCATGAGCGCTGCGCGCTGGAGCGCAAGCGCGCGCGCGCCACGTGTCGGCACGTGGGCGCTTTGCGCATGAGCGCTGCGCGCTGGAGCGCAAGCGTGCTGGTGCGCAAGTGCGCGTGCCACGTGTCGGCACGTAGGAGCTTTGCGCATCGCGCTGGTGCGCAAGCGCGCGCGCCACGTGTCGGCACGTGGTCGCTTTGCGCACGAGTGCTGCGCGCGGGAGCGCAAGCGTGCTGGTGCGCAAGTGCGCGCGCCACGTGTCGGCACGTGGGCGCTTTGCGCATCGCGCTGGTGCGCAAGCGCGCGCGCCACGTGTCGGCACGTGGTCGCTTTGCGCACGAGCGCTGCGCGCTGGAGGAAAAGAGGGCTTTTAGCCCCAAAAACTCTCGAAAGAGAAATTAGTGGAGTTGAACTCCTAAAAAAAGAAAAATGTTTTGGATGGGGAAATGGGTTCTTCTTCTTCCTCCTCTGTTGGATGGATCTTGAAGATCAAGAGATATGGAATTTTAAAAATCACTCCTTTTTGAGATCTAATGGAAGATCTGAGTTCGCCTTGATGGGTTTTGTGGTGAAAAACTAATTTATTTTATAAAAAGGAGAGTAAAACTCTTGATTTAATTCAGAAGAAAGAAGAAGGTTTTGGAACCTTGAAGAAGGAAGAAAGATCTCAGATCTGAAACTTTTTTTTTGGAGAGAGAAAAAGTTGTTGGGATATTTCATTATCTTTGCCTTTACAGGCCATACACTTTACACATAGCCCCTTGGGCTTCACAAAATGGCATTTTGCCTATCCTATGGCTCATGTGCCATTTCTTTTTGCACATAAGCCATGGGCTTTACAAAAATTTGGCTTTATGCCTATTTTTTCTTACATTTATCCAAAAATAAAATGAAAGAAATACAACAAAATTATTTATTAAAATTTTTATCTTGGCATGGGGAGGCCAGCCTCTTCATGTTCGGGCTCGACCCGGGCATGGGCCCACTGGATCTGGGCTTGGGCCGACTTGGCTTGGGGTTGACTTTGATTTTGACTTGGTCAACCGGGGTGTAAATTTTTACCCCAACACAATCGTGTTGCCTACGAAAGTGTGCTAGATAGTTTTTTCTCTTTCTTTATTTTCTCCTTCTCTTTTTAATAAAACAGTTCGCTCGAGACGATCGAAATTAAGTTTGGGGGAATTTGATTAGTCGAAAATATTGTATATTTTAGCCGGCAATTTCCTCATCATTTGCACTCATTTAGAAGTATACGGCATTCATATTTTACATATTAGCAAAACTGTCGCAAAATATCAGATTGCATGTATTAGACTCTTAAACAGACACTATAATGGAAATTGACTACATTTCATGGTATCGCATCATCCCTACATTTGCGCAACACTTGTTTTGAGATCTGTGCAGGAAAATCCAGCAGAAAGGCCAAAAATGTACAGGGTACCGATCAAACATTACGCCAACTCAATGATTTCAGATCTGGTATCAATTCAGAAGGAGATATTAAATTCAACATATACAATAAAGGCCCAAGTGTCAACCCAAGACCACTGCAAAAAGACCAAGACTCAAGGAGCCCAATTGGCCGCGGAACCGCGGCCTAAGCCACCTATTGCCGCGGTTCCGCGGCTATTCTACCACTTCAGATCCTCAATTTTAGTGCAAAACTCCTGTCTCAGCTCCTACAGTTCAGAAAGACACTCCAAGTTCTAGAAGACTCTAGAGGTTTCTGCCAGATCAGCAAACTAGGGTTTTCTAATGCTTAAATAATCTTAGCTTAAACCCTAAGCTAGCTCCTAACAAACTCTTTCTAGAAACTCTTCAACAAACTTTTGGAGGGAATTGTAAATTCAAACCTAGACTTAGGGTTTGGGGGTTCTATAAATAAGACCCTAGACTCACTTGTAAAAGAATCCAATTATTCATCAGGAGGATCATCAATCTCCAATCTAGTATCAAACTAGAACCGTTCTCTTTCTTCTTCTTCATCCACAAGTTTAGTGAGAGAACTTGTGTGAAACCCTAACCCTAATTCCAACTCCAAAAGCGAAGATCCCGAGTACCCATCAAGCAAGAAGCCTTGCAACCTTTTATGAGCCGAGCCGATCTTCAACAGAGCAAGTGGTCCAAACGATCCGCGACTCACGGAGCCGAGCGACGCCAATTCAACAATTGAGATTCTTCCTCTTGTAGTTCTTGAGCAACTGTAATCAAATTGTTGATATAAATAAAAGGTGATTTTCTTTTATCTTGTTTTCTTTTAATTCTTGCAACATGATTAGATCTCAATTTGTAATTGTTGTTCTTGTTGTGATGTTTGAGTAAAACTCCGCTCGTCAAGGAGTCGAGACGATCAATAGAATGATGACGTAATATATCTGAAAACGATTCTTGATTCCTACAAGTTTTGTAAACCCTAGCAAGTTTAAGAACCGACAACCCATTTCGTTACGATGCTTTCTTGAATGATATCGCTCGAAATTGGGTAGTTACGATCGTTTCTTGAAATTGCTAGAGGCTAGAATGTCTATGATATCGACCAAAGAATAAGGGATAAGATGAAACCCTAGTTTCACGAGAAAACCCTAACTCTCGTCGATCATCATCGATCTAGTATCAATCCTTCGAAGGACAAGAACACGTTATCTTTAGATTACATCACGTCTATCGATCCGATCGATTCCTACGAGCCTCATTTAGATTCTTGACATTTTGGTTGGAAATATTATCGAAACCCAATTCTTGACTGTTTATCAGTTTCTTGATTCTTGATTAAACATCGTGACACCTGAATCAATTGATAAATTCTTGAATCATGTTTTCTTTTCTTGTCAATCAACTTTTCAATTCAAACGAAGCAAATATAAAAACGAATCGTGCAATCCCTGTGGACGATCCGCACTCACAAACAATCTACATCCGACACCGTAGTTGATTGCGGTCAAATAATTTTTGGTTGTGATTTCTTTACAATTTTCATACTACACATCAAGAATTTCGATCAATCATGTGGACTTTGGAAGTTGCTCCTGAAGGGGTAAAATCCATTGGGAGTAAGTGGATCTTCAAGAAAAAACTTGGTGTAGATGGGAAAGTGGAGACTTTCAAAGCTAGACTTGTTGCAAAGGGTTTTCGTCAAAGTCCAGGTGTGGACTATGACGAAACCTTTTCTCCAGTGGCTATGCTTAAATCCATCCGGATCATGCTTGCCATCGCTGCATATCATGACTACGAAATCTGGCAAATGGATGTTAAGACCGCCTTTCCAAACGGTGATTTAGAAGAGTGCGTGTACATGACTCAGCCAGAGGGCTTCGTAGATAGTGGGAGCAGCGGGAAGGTGTGCAAGCTGCTTAAATCCATTTATAGATTAAAGAAAGCATCGCGGAGTTGGAACATCTGCTTTGACGTCGTTATCAAAGAGTTTGATTTCGTCAAAAATGTAGATGAACCTTGTATCTACAAGAAGGTGGCAGAGAGTAAGGTTGTCTTCCTCGTATTGTACGTGGACGACATACTCTTGATAGGAAATGACATTCCTATGCTGCAATCGGTGAAGCTCTTCTTATCACAAAGATTCTCAATGAAAGATCTTGGTGATGCCTCCTGCATATTGGGAATTATGATCTATAGAGATAGATCTAAAAGGATATTGGGATTGTCCCAATCCAGGTACACTGACACCATACTAAAGAGGTTTAGTATGGAAGAGTCCAAATGTGGGTTTGTACCCACGATCTCAGGGCTCACTCTCTCCAAAGAGATGTCTCCCAAGACTGATTTGGAGAGAGCTCGCATGCAAGGGATACCCTATGCTTCGGCAGTAGGCTCTATCATGTACGCGATGCTATGTACCAGACCCGATGTAGCATACTCACTAAGTGTAGTGAGTAGGTATCAAGCTGATCTTAGAAAGAGTCACTGGACAGCTGTGAAGAGCATTCTCAAGTACTTACGAAGGACTAAAGAGATGCTCTTGGTGTATGGTAACGGAGAACTCGAAGTGGAGTCCTTTACCGATTCAAGCTTCCAGAGTGATAAGGAGGACTCTAAATCGCAGTCGGGATTTGTCTTTAATCTCTACGGAGGGGCGGTTAGCTGGAAGAGTTCCAAGCAGGAAACCGTGGCAGACTCGACGATGGAGGCTGAATACATCGCTGCCAACGATGCTGCCAAAGAGGCTGTCTGGATCAAGAAGTTCAATACTGAACTTGGAGTGGTTCCATCTATTGAGCATCCAATACCTTTGTATTGCGATAACAATGGAGTGGTGGCTTTGGCCAAGGAACCCAGGTCCCATCAGCGATCCAGTCATATTCTGAGGCGGTATCACCTGATCCGGGAGATAGTTGATCGCCAGGAGATCAAGGTCAGGAGGGTTGACACGAAGAACAACACTGCGGATCCACTCACGAAGGCCATTCCCTAGATTCAGTTTGAGAGACTCTTCGGGATGCTCGGTATGCGATACTATAGCACCTGGCCCTAGTGCAAGTGGGAGATTGTTAGTTGTATGTATGCCCTAGAGGCCAGTATTGTACAAATGATGTATATTATATTGGATGCTTGGATATATATAGAGAGAACTCCCTTGCTCGATATGATAGTATGCTATCTGGTTGCTCTTTACTTTAACATGTATACATGTTTCTTTATACTGTCTTATAGTTACATGTTGGTAAAGCCCTTAGGATGTGTACTTGACTACCTGGACTATGATGCGGATCATACTAGTGGGGACATGGTAGTCCAAAAGTATATCCTTCAAGGTCCCTAGTCGTAGGTGTATCGAGACGGGGCATCGATATACCAGTGTAGACTAGAGTATACGCTTCTCGACCCATGAGATGGGAGATGGATGATCCCATATCGATTGGTGTTTGACATCAGAGATGGTATACGGGTGCTCTGTGGAGACTGGGTACACTGGACGGACTCGCCGAGAACTCTCAGATGGTATTATACCTCACGTCAGATGGCAGTTCTCTGGTGACACTTGTGCAGGTTAGTCTGTAGACCCGAGATCGTCATAGAGTCTCGTGTGATTCCTACTGTGCTTTGATTTCCACCTTACCACGTCCATGAGGGCATACAAAACGGTGGTTTTTGGGTACAGTCCTGAGTCACATGGATGCAATGAGCGATAGGAGGGGTTTCTTCTCTCCCGGTATTGGGGGTTGATGTTGCGGTGTGCTCGATTGGCCGTAACAGGGAAGTCCCTGGCCAGGGCTGATTCAGAGATTTACTGGTAAGTGTTACCAGTAGTTTCTCGACCAGTTATGAGCCTCACATCGGCACGACTTATCGGTTATTGGGGTCTGACGTTAACCACCCCTAGACTTGATATGCGACATATCAGACGAGGAGACCGAACTGTACGGGAAGTGTTACCGGTAGGCTTTTACAGGAGTTGGAGCGGGCTTGCTTGCTGATCTTCTGATCGCTCAATACCCGGGTAGCCGTTACGTCCAGCTAGTACCGCTGACGGCTTGTGGGTACGTGATGTGATCATCACCTACTGCCGGCTTATTGACGAGTCTTTAGAGTCCTACACAGAGGTTTTACTGGCTCAGGCGAAACGAAATAGGAGCACGTTTGTGATATGTGCAAGACCGAGAATAAATGCGTGTATGTGATATCGTATTCTATTCTCGCGACTTTTTGTATCGGTCGGTCATATATGATATGACCGGGTTATCGAATCAAGTGTTGATTCGATAATCGATACGATGGATGTTAGCCGGTTATATGAGATATGAACGGATTATTAAGCCAAGTGTTGATTTAATAATTAAGTGTATAATTGTATATTAGATATACTAATTTTGATTTGCTAACACTTGTTCACTTTAGGGTTTTTCTCACATGTACACTACTTTAACATGTTTATGATATATGTTAAAATGTGTCATCTTTTTGTATCATGGTTGATGATACACATGACTTGTGTGTATGAGACATACACCGTCCTAATTGTTATGATTGGGTTTAATGTTTAAAAGTAATTACAAAATTAGTGGGAAATTGGAAAATGCATGAAGCTTATGGATGCATTGACTAAAGTCCACAAGATTTGTTTTTACTTTGGACTTTAACCTAACCATCACACAATTAGCTATGGTTATGGCTCTACAAGAGTTAGTATATGATACTCACTCACCATGGTTAGCCTTCACACTTGATCATTATCCTCTTCACTTTCTTTTGTTCATCATCTTCTTCATTTGAACAAAAAGAAAAAGCAAGCAAGGGTTTGATCCAAAGTGAGAATCCTAGTGAGAAACAAAATTCTAAAGAGAACCCACTTCCTATTTCTTCATCCTCTACTAGACTAGCCCTTTAGTATAGGGTGTTTGCTTCACTAATTCTCAAGTTAGTGAAGTAGGAGCTTGAGTCGGAATTCCCTCGACGTAGATCATCTTCGGCCTCGGAGACTTCAAGCAAGGTCGCATCCCTCGCGTCGTGAAGCCATGCAAGAGCCCGGGAGAACCTTGATCGCAGTGAAGGAACTTCATCAAGGAGCTTTAGAAGTTAAGGACCGATCTAAAAAGGTTGTATATCGCATTCCCTTTAGTGTAAAGTTGTTTACTTGCCATTAGTTTCGCCTAAACTCTAGTTAACGATCTTGCTTAGGGTTGTGTGGCACATAAAATTTTAATTTTGGCATGGTCGATGCCTTGTAGAGCCTTGTTAGTGTGCCTAGTAACCCTACAGTGGTATCAGAGCCTAGCTAGAGCATTAGAAGATGCGTTAACGAAATTAAAACTCCGAACGAACCCGAATACGACAAAACGACCTCCTCTCTGGACATTTTTTAAAATCTGGGATTTTTGTGAATTAAAAATATCTAAAATAGGCAGTAGGGAATATGGCGGTGATCCTCATATTGTACGTGTATGACATACTCTTGATAGGGAAGGAGTTTCCTGTGCTACGCTCGGTCAATCTCTTCTTATCACAAGGATTCTCCATATAGGATCAAAATGATAGCTCATAAATCCTAGGTTATGGATCTATGAGATAAATCTAATTGGATGTTAGGATTCTCACTAGTTGTAGTGAGATAATATCAATCGATCCCGGGGAGAATCACTGGAATGGTTCAAGGGTGATAAGGATGACTGAATATCAGTCACAGACATTGCCTTTACCCTCAGTGGAGGGACGGTATGTTGGAAGAGTTCTAAGCTAGATACCTTGACTTACTAGACGATAAAGGCAGGATAAATCACTACCAAAGATGCTACCAAAGAGGCAGTCTGGATATATATAAGTTCATGAGATGAACTTCGTTCCTACCATTGTGTGACAATGAGTTGTGGCTTATGCCAAGGAACCCCTGTCCCATAAAAAATCCAGACATATTCTTAGACAGTATCACCTGATCATGGAGATGGTTGATCTCCAGTGAGATCGAGGTTAGGAGAGTAGACACAGAGGACAACAGCGCGGATCCACATACAAAGGCCTATTTCCCAGTAGAGACTTTTATGGGATGGTTGAGTATGAGATACTTCAACCACAACTGATTGTTTGGTATGCGATACCACAACAGATGGCCCTAGTGCAAGTGGGAGATTGTTAGTTATATGTAAGACTTAGAGGCCATTACTGTACATACGATGTATATTGTAGTGGATGCTTGGACATATATAGGTAGGACTTTCTTGCTCGACATGATAGTATGCTATCCGGTTGCTCTTTATCTTAACATGTACTCTGATTGTCTCTATGTTACATGTTGATAAAGCCCTTAGGATTAGTACTTGACTACCAGGACTATGATGCAGATCATACTAGTGGGGACAGTGTAGTCGTTAAGTACATCCTTCAAATGTTTCTAGTCATGGGAGTACCGAGACAGGGCATCGATACTCCAGAGTAGACTAGCGTATGCGCTTCTTGACCCATATGATGGGCGATGGATGATCCCATATCCATTGGTGTTTGACATCAGAGAAGGTATACGGGTGCTCAGTGGAGACTGGGTACATTGGACAGACTCGCCGAGAACTCCCAGATGGTATTATACCTCACGTCAGATGGTAGTTCTCTGGTGACACTGGTACAGGTTAGTCTGTAGACCCGAGATCGTCATAGAGTCTTGTGTGATTCCCACTGTGCTTTGATTTCCATCATACCCCGTCCAAGAGGGCGTGCAAAATGGTGGCTTTTGGGTACAGTCCCGAATCGTATGAAGGCAATGAGCGATAGGAGGGGTTTCGTCTCTCCCGGTATAGGGAGTTGATGTTGCGCTGTGTTCGATTGGCTATAACTGGAAATCCCTGGCCAGGGTTGCTGAGATTTACTGGTAAGTGTTATCAGTAGTTTCTCGAACTGTTATGGACCTCATATCGACACGACTTATCAAGCTGCTGGGGTCTGACGTTTACCACCCCTAGGCGAGATATGCGACATATCATACGAAGAGACCGGATTGTACGGGAGTGTTACTGATTGGATTCGCAGGAGAATGTACATGCTTGCTTGTTGATCTTCTGATCGCTCAATACCTGGGTGGTTGTTACGTTTAGCTGACCGTTTGCAGGTTGTGGGTGTTTGATATGATAATCACCTACGGCCGGCGTATTGACGATTCTTTAGAGTCCTACACAGAGGTTTCCTGGCTCAGGCAAAACGGAGTAGGAGCACATATGTGATATGTGCGGGACCGAGAACAATACGTGTATGTGATACCGTATTAGATTCTCGTGATATGTGATATCGGTCGGGTATATGTGATATAGCCGGGTCATCGGATCAAGTGTTGATTCGATGAACTGATACAGATTATACTAGTCGGTTATTTGTGAAATAGCCGGATTATCGGATCAAGTGTTGATTCGATAATTTAATGTATAATCATATATTTGATATATTATATTACATTAACTAATATTAGCTCACTTAAAGACTCTTTTTCTCAATTGGATAATACAATTGATATATATATGTGATGTATGTTAATTGTATTATTTTATTTTGTTAGAATAAATATTGTATATGTGATATATAATATTATAACATGTTAGGGTTACAAATGCAACATATTTTGTGGAGTTTAAATATGGTTAGGGTTTGGATTAGGGTTAAGCTTGCATGAAGCTTTCAAGAAGCTTCTTGAAGTTTTGACTTTGACTTTGGATATTTTTGTTATTTATATGTATGCCCTAGAGGCCATTACTGTACATTGGATGTATATTGTAGTGGATGCTGGGACATATATAGGTAGGACTTTCTTGCTCGACATGATAGTACGCTATCTGGTTGCTCTTTATCTTAACATGTATACTTTCTGTCTCTCTGTCACATGTTGATAAAGCCCTTAGGATGTGTACTCGACTTCCAGGACTATGATGTAGATCATACTAGTGGGGCCTGGGTAGTTCATGAGTACATCCTTCAATATTCCTAGTCGTGGGAATATCGAGACGGGGCATCGATATTCCAGAGTAGACTAGCGTATATCTTCTCGACCCATGTGATGGGCGATGGATGATCCCATATCCATTGGTGTTTGACATCAGAGATGGTATGCGGGTGCTCAGTGGAGACTAGGTACACTGAACGGACTCGCCGAGAACTCCCAGATGGTATTATACCTCAAGTCAAATGGCAGTTCTCTGGTGACACTGGTGCAGCTTAGTCTGTTGACCCGAGATCATCATAGAGTCTTGTGTGTCTCCCACTGTGCTTTGATTTCGACCCTACCACGGCTCTACTGAGTCATGCAAATAGGTGGTTTTTGGGTATAGTCCCGATTCACATGGAGGCAATGAGCGATAGGAGGGAATTCGTCTCTCCCGGTATTGGGGGTTGATGTTGCGCAATGCATGACTGGCCATAACAGGAAATCCCTGGCCAGGGTTGCAGTAATATACTGGTAAGAGTTATCAGTAGTTTCACGAATGTTATGGACCTCATGTTGGCATGACTTATCGAGCTATTGGGGTCTGTCGTTTACCACCCCTAGGCGAGATATGCGACATATCAGACGAACAGACCGGACTGTACGGTAAGTGTTACTGGTTGGATTCACAGGAGTGTGAGCGGGCTTGCTCGTCGATCTTATGATCGCTCAATACCCGGGTGGCCGTTACGTTTAGCAGACCGCTTGCGGCTTGTGGGTGTTTGATATGATCATCACCTGCTGCCGGCGTATTGACGAGTCTTTAGAGTCCTACACAGAGGTTTCCTGGCTCAAGCGAAACGAAATAGGAGCGCATATGAGATATGTGCGGGACCGAGAATAATGCGTGTATGTGATACCGTATTCTATTCTCGCGATGAATGTATCGATTGGTTGTATGCGATTTAACCTAGTTATCGAATCGAGAATTGATTCGATAAGCCGATACATTGGATATTAGTCGGTCACATGCGATATGACCGGATCGTTAAATCAAGTGTTGATTTAATGATTTAATGTATAATTATATATTTGATATATTACTTTACAGTAACTAGTATTTGTTCACTTAAAATGGATTTTCTCACTTGTTGTGCACATTGTATATGTGATATATTTTTTTGTGCACTTGATTGTATCATGTTTGATAATACATGAATGTTAGGGTGTATGTTTAGATTAAACCATGGTTAGGGTTTTGATTTTATTTACTTATTCATTCATTTATTTATTTATTCATTTTTGAAAGATAAAGAGAAATGGTGGCTTGATTTGTTTTCTAGTTGAAGCTTCATGAAGCTTTGAATAAGTCCACCATTTTTGTTTCATACATAACCTTAACCATTCAACCTAACCTTAGTTAATTCTCTACACCTAACTATGGTTGAGATTATGATAAGTATCATTTTGTTTTCTATTTTAAATATACTTATCATATTCTTTCTTCTTCTTCTTCAACAAAAGAAGAAACCTTGGTTCCGTTAATGGCAACTTGAGAAAAAGAGTGAGAAATCCAATTCTAAAGTGAACCCACTTCCTATTTCTTCATCCTCTACCACTTGCCAAGTAGTATAGGGTGTTTTCTTCACAAGTTTCATGACTTGGTGAAGTTGGAGCTTGATCTTGAGTTGTCTCAACGTAGATCATCTTCGGCATCGAAGTCGACGGCCTAGCCCGATCTTTTCTCCGATGAGACCACCGCGAGAGTCTAGGATTCCGATGGGTACAGCGGAGGGACGTCATCTCGGAGCTAGAGAGGTGGAGGACCAGATCTACAAAGGTTGTAGCCCCTTTCCTTTAAGTTAAAGTTGTTTACTTGCATTGCATCGCCTATACATCTAGTTAACGATCCGTATTAGGGTTTGTAGGCACATAAAAGTTTTAATTGGCCATGTTGGATCACTTGTAGAACCTCATGGGTATGCCTAGGAACCCTACAGTGGTATCAGAGCCTAGCTAGAACCTTAGGCGATGCACAGACGGAGTTAGAAGTCCGATTGAACCGAAACCCTAACTCAAAAATGCTCTCTGTACATTTTTTGAAATCGGGGATTTTTCCAGATTAAAAATTCTTAAAAAAATTCAGCAGGAAGATCTAAGAATTATGGTGCAAAACGAGCTCCTGAATCATCTAAACCGCCGTGGAACAGCGGCAGAATCATGGCTTCTGCGGCGGTTCCGCGGCCGTATGGTCACATTGCCCAATAATTTTTGCACAGCAATTCCTATATTTTGGTTCTGGATTTTCTGGGATTTTTTAAATATCACTCAAGAGTTGAGTTTTCTGGGTTGTATTGGGAGTTCGTAGATTCGATCGGATTGTCAAACTTTGTCTATGTGATTTTCCGGGTAATTTTAGAATATGTTAAAAAGTTCGACCGGATATAAATACCCACTTTTTCCCCTGCCGGGAAATTTCCAATTGTTGGATTTTTCCGTAGTTTAACGGCGTTCTAAGTAGTGCAGGTAACGCGATGGTCCCTCTAGAAGACAACAAACCTTAACTCGATTATGTGACCGTCTTGAACTGCCCTTTGAACCTTCGGGTTTGGGGCAGTACGGCGTGCCACATGTGAGGCGTTGGCTTGACCCTTCTACGGCTGGACCGTTGGTACTGAGGCATGAACTGAATGTTTTTAGACTTATTTCATGTGTTGAGCTGTATCGGGAAAACTTGGGTGTTCGATTGTTCGATCGGAAAGTTTAACATTTTTCTATTTATCCGGAATGTGATACAATATTTGGAATTCACAAGTAGTTATGAGATAACTGAATGAATGTTATAAACATAACAGTTTAGTCTCACTTGATCAATTGCCACGGAATTTCGATGCGATTGAAAGTCCGTCGCAATCACGTAGCGCATGCGGATACTCGCCGGGTAAACTTAATAGACTGCTACACCCCATAGCCTCGACCAAGTGACTGTAGGAGAACCCTGTCGCCGAAAGCATCCGTTCGGGTGCTCGCGGCAGCGGTGTTCCGCCTTGGTGCACTTCGTCGACGGCATCGGGGGTGCGGCCGTCTATTGAAGTTTGCGACGAGCATTCGATCAGGATGTCGGGAATATTGTTGAATTGCCCGACTTGATATTGAAAAGAGTTTTCGATAATGAGACTAAAATGCGGGGTTTATAATTGTTAGGCATGCGATGTCTAAGGAATTCATTTGATTTGGCATGCGATGTCTAAAGAGGTTGCGGATTCCAACTGTTGTAGTTTTACACTTTCTTTTCTGTGACCGTAAGTGTAATATGTGATATTGCCGGTTTCGTTGCTATATGTCAACGACAATTGGGATCCGCATATTTACTTACGTTGATGACATGTGATGTTATGTGTTGCTGGATATGTTATATTGGATCGTCGTGTTTGAATAGCCGGGTTTTTTTTATGTGAGACGAGTGTTTTTCATTTTCATTCATGTAAAAACTTGTATGTAATATTCTTTTATTGGGGTACTTCCAGGTTGCGGAAGATGTCACCGTTGATGTATATTATTTACTTTTCCGCATTAGGATAGACCCAAGGAGGGGAGCACAAGTAACCGGGTTCTAGGGTCCAGTGGGAGACCATCTCGAGGAGTCGAGTCCGGGTCTCCTAACCCTAGAATTGGTAGGGTTGCTTGCCGCTCTTATAGGGGTCTAAGGGTGTGGGATTGGCTATTCATCACGACCGTGGAATCCGTGTTTTATACTGGCTCGTATTGAAAACACGGACGTCCTAGTATATCCAATATTTCATATGATACTTTCTGCTGCGTTATCTGTGATGTGATCATGTGATATGTTCAGATAGATATTATATATAGTATATATGATATATTATATAGACGTTGCTTATGTTTTACACCCGCGCTAGCCCTTCCTCGCTCTAGCGTTAGTTACCTAACCTAACGGTGCAGACGGGACATCGAGGCGAATGCAGATGGCATAAGCGTACGTTATATTTATCTGTGATGTTTAAGTGGACTTAAATGATGGGACTTAATTAATGAGATTAATGAAAGAAAATAAACCTAATTGATGTTGTGGAATCGAATTTCAAAAATAAAACAGGTAGCTACAGTTCTTGCTTTGCATCGCGGTGTTCATTATAGAACATCTTGCACCTTATTCGATGAGGAAAGGACCGAGATCCCTTCACCGAGAGTGACTCCTTTAGCAATAACTGGCAGATGCTACAACCCTCGGTTTGTCTTTTGATCGCTTCTATAGTTTTCGCTTTGCACAGTGATATATATGATATATCTCGCACCTCATTCGACGAGGAAAGGGCCGACGATCCATTCACCGGGAGTGACCCCATTAGCAAAACTAGAAAAGCTTCAAAAACATTCCATTTAAAAACCATTTGATTCTGCAACGAGATCAAGTTCAAAGTGTTAAAGGTTTTCATAAAAACCATTCGCAACCCTCCGTCATTTTAGGAAGTAGAGTACTTAGTATTCGTGCTGTGTTTGTTGACCATAGTCAAGGCACAGTGTACGGTAGCTAAGTGATGTCTTCCTACACCGTATATGATGCGATTAGTTAGGACAATCGCGTGACTTTGTTGACCTTAGTTAAGGGTCATGTGGGTGGGTCTAATTAATCACGAAATGACCGGTAGAACTTGACTAGTACTTATGATTTGTTGACCATAATTAAGGTCATAGGTGCTAGGGGTAAAAATCTTTATCGGGAGTTTCAAGTGTTGAAATTTGCAATGAGATTGCATACCTTCTATATGATAGTTGGATCCCGATACCCACTGCGAGTAATTGTTACTCCTGGAAGAGTTTTGCACTTTACAATTAGCCGATCAAGTAGGTGTCTAGAAAGGTGTCAACGGGGTTACGCCTCTGGGAAAACGAGGTTTACTGTAATTAGGTCCGTGCGAAAGCACGGGGAACCTCCCTCAAAGTACCGACACTGGCCTGGCTGAAAGATTGGCGAACTTGTAGAGTGTAATTAATCCCGGCTAGTCTTTCCTTTTTAGGTTTGAAGGAAGATTTGATAAAAACAGTGGGAGCCATCCTGATTAGATAAAATAAATAACCAATCTGATCTTGCAAGAGCGCATGCAGAGTGTTTTCTTTTCTCTCTCTCCAGGTAGCGACCATATCACGCCTTAATCAAGATAATAATATGGATATATTGACCGAACCCGCTTGTTATACCGAGCTGGGGAACGTTGGTCCCGCTCCAACTTATAATTGTTATAAGACAGAGCAGGAAATAGGGGAATACCAGAATTCCTATGCTGCCCAAACGAAGAAAGTGCATATGATGCATCTCCTTCAGGTGTGTTCATTACAAAGAACTGTTTCTCAGTATCCTTTGCATCCTGGGTATATGATACCAGATCAGGATCCCAGATATGTAATCTGTTACATAGGGCTACCGAAAGGTAGAAACACTGAGAACGGGTGATAAGTTCCATGAGACAGAAAACGGGGCAAGTGTTGCAGCCAAGTCTGTTGGTCACTGTCACCCTGTATTCCCAGTACATTGATTCTGAACAAATGCTATTAGATACCGAACCTGATATACAAAATCATATCAGTCTCTTTATTAGTAAAGAAGGATATAATTTTGTATTGATGGATAATGTTTTGAACATTTCCTATATCAAAAGTTGATCGGTTCAGGCGCGTTATCTAAAAGCATTGACGTTCTAAATCAAACTACAGTTCTTAGTATACAGAACACACACAAGAGGAAGAGTTCAGAAATGAACGGATCTTTCTTGAGGCATTGTAGACTAGGTCACATCAATGCGACCCGACTGGCTGAAGTTACATTTTATATGCATATTTAAATCAGTTTGAATTTATATCTTGTGAAACATCCCAGTCATGTCACAAAGATTAGATGACCATAGCTCTGTTTATTAGAAACAGAGAAAGAGTTAGTAAACTCTTGGGACTGATATATGATGATGTATGTAAACTCCCCTGTCTACACATGCCAAGACCGTTTCTTTGTACTTCATTATATTCTCTGATAAACTCTCAAGATTCAGTCATATGTTCCTGTTGAAACATAAGTCCGAAGCTTTTGAGGTATTCACAGAATATAAGTTGGAAGTAGAGAACCAAAATACGGGTATAAGTATTATGTTCTATGATAAGATCAGGGAGGAGAATACTTGTGCATGGAATCCTCGGACTATTCTAAAGGAAAATGAGATTCTCTCGCAGTATTACTCCTCTGAATACACCACAGCACAAAGGTGTATCGGGGCAGAGCAATCACACAATATTAGATAAGGTGTGCTCTATGATGAGTATTACTGAGTTACCTATTTCCTTTTGGGGTTGTGCACTTGAGAAGCTGCATACCTATTGAATTAGGTTCGAATCAAATCAGTGCCTACCACTCCATATAAGATATGGTATGGGAAGAGCCTATCTCTTAAGTAAGTTAAGATTTAGGATTGTCCGTCTTATGTCTAAAGCAAAATCCAAACAAGATCGAGGCAAGGATAGTTCTGTAGAACTGGAAAGGTTCCAGCTATACAAAACAGCTGATGATTTGACAGAACCAAAGGATTCAAAAGTCCCCAACGAACCTCAGCCTTTCCGCCGATCTAGCAGGGTTCCTCACCTGCCTGAGAGATACTTTGGTTTCTCGATGACAGTGGGAGTGAGGAATGCATCATGAGATGATGACCCAGCTAGTTTCGAGCAGGCCATCGAGAGTAGGGACTCTGTAAGAATGGCTGGATGCTTAGCGATCTGACATGGAATCCGTTTACACCAGCAAAGTATGGACTTTGGCTGCTATATCTGAAGGGTTAAATCCTCATCAGGAGCAAGTATATCTTGAGAAGATAACTTGGTATAGATGGAAAAGTTGAGACTTTCAAAACTAGACTTGTTAAAGGTTTTAGTCATCAACCAGGTGTGGATAATAATGAAACCTTTTCCAGGGACTATGCTTAAGTCCATCCAGATCTTACTTGCCATTGCTACATGATTACGATATCTGGTGGTTGGGTGCCCTGACTGCTTTTCTAAAATGATTTAGAAGAGAACGTCTATAAGAACACAGCCAGAGAGCTTCGTAAACAGTGGGAGCAGCGAAAACGTGTGCAAGTTGCTTTACAGAATAAAGCAGGCATCGCGGAGTTGGAACGTCTGTGTTGATGTGATATTCAAAGTGTTTGACTTCATCAAAATGGTAGATGAACCTTGTATATACAAAACGACAGTAGAGAGTAAGATGGTTATCCTCGTATTGTACGTAGACAACATACTCTTGATAGGAAAAGAGTTTCCTATACTACGCTCGGTCAATCTCCACTTATCATAAGGATTCTCCAATAGGATCAAAGTGATACCTCCTAAATCCTGTGTTTTGGATCTATGAGATAGATCTAAATGGATGTTAGGATTCTCACTAGCTGTAGTAAGATTGTATCAATCGATCCTGGGGAGGATCACTGGAAAGATTCCAGGGTGATAAGGACGACTGAGTGTCAGTCACAGGCATTGTCTTTACCCTCAGTAAAGGGACGGTATGTTGGAAGAGTTCCAAGCTAGATACCGTGGCAAACAAGACGATAAAGGCTGGTAACATCGCTATTAAAGAGACTACCAAAGAGGCAGTTTGGGTGTATATTGGTTCATAAGATGAACTAGGTTCCTACTATTGTATGACAATGGATGTGTGGCTTTGGCCCATGAACCCTGGTCCCATCAGTGACCCAGACATATTCTGAGGCAGCATCACCTGATCATGGAGATAGTTGATCTCCAGGATGATCGAGGTTAGGAGAGTAGACTCAGAGGACAACACGGCGGATCCACTCACGAAGGCCTTTTCCCAAAGAGAGACTTTTAGGGGATGGTTGAGTATTAGATACTACAACTACTGCTACAGATGGCCCTAGTGCAAGTGGGAGATTGTTACTTATATGTATGCCCTAGAGGCCATTACTGTACATTGGATGTATATTGTAGTGGATGCTGGGACATATATAGGTAGGACTTTCTTGCTCGACATGATAGTACGCTATCTGGTTGCTCTTTATCTTAACATGTATACTTTCTGTCTCTCTGTCACATGTTGATAAAGCCCTTAGGATGTGTACTCGACTTCCAGGACTATGATGTAGATCATACTGGCCTGGGTAGTCCATGAGTACATCCTTCAATGTTCCTAGTCATAGGAATATCGAGACGGGGCATCGATATTCCAGAGTAGACTAGCGTATATCTTCTCGACCCATATGATGGGCGATGGATGATCCCATATCCATTGGTGTTTGACATCAGAGATGGTATGCGGGTGCTCAGTGGAGACTGGGTACACTGAACGGACTTGGCGAGAACTCCCAGATGGTATTATACCTCACGTCAGATGGCAGTTCTCTGGTGACACTGGTGCAGCTTAGTCTGTTGACCCGAGATCGTCATAGAGTCTTATGTGTCTCCCACTGTGCTTTGATTTCAACCCTACCACGGCTCTATTGAGGCGTGCAAACAGGTGGTTTTTGGGTATAGTCCCGATTCACATGGAGGCAATGAGCGATAGGAGGGAATTCGTCTCTCCCGGTATTGGGGGTTGATGTTGCGCAATGCACTACTGGCCATAACAGGAAATCCCTGGCCAGGGTTGCAGTGATATACTGGTAAGAGTTATCAGTAGTTTAACGAATGTTATGGACCTCATGTCGGCATGACTTATCGAGCTATTGGGGTCCGTCGTTTACCACCCCTAGGCGAGATATGCGACATATCAGACGAACAGACCGGACTGTACGGTAAGTGTTACTGGTTGGATTCACAGGAGTGTGAGCGGGCTTGCTCGTCGATCTTATGATCGCTCAATACCCGGGTGGCCGTTACGTTTAGCTGACCGCTTGCGGCTTGTGGGTGTTTGATATGATCATCACCTGCTGCCGGCGTATTGACGAGTCTTTAGAGTCCTACACAGAGGTTTCCTGGCTCAAGCGAAACGAAATAGGAGCGCATATGAGATATGTGCGGGACCGAGAATAATGCGTGTATGTGATACCGTATTCTATTCTCGCGATGAATGTATCGATTGGCTGTATGCGATATAACCTAGTTATCGAATCGAGGATTGATTCGATAAGCCGATACATTGGATATTAGTCGGTCACATGCGATATGACCGGATCATTAAATCAAGTGTTGATTTAATGATTTAATGTATAATTATATATTTGATATATTACTTTACATTAACTAGTATTGGTTCACTTAAAATGGATTTTCTCACTTGATGTGCACATTGTATATGTGATATATTTTTTTGTGCACTTGATTGTATCATGTTTGATGATACATAAATGTTCGGGTGTATGTTTAGATTAAACCATGGTTATGTAATGGTTAGGGTTTTGATTTTATTTACTTATTCATTTATTTATTTATTTATTCATTTTTGAGAGATAAAGAGAAATGGTGGCTTGATTTGTTTTCTAGTTGAAGCTTCATGAAGCTTTAAATAAGTCCACCATTTTTGTTTCATACTTAACCCTAACCATTCAACTTAACCTTAGTTAATTCTCTACACCTAACTATGGTTGAGATTATGATAAGTATCATTTTATTTTCTATTTAAAATATACTTATCATATTCTTTCTTCTTCTTCTTCTTCAACAAAAGAAGAAACCTTGCCTCCATTAATGGCAACTTGAGAAAAAGAGTGAGAAATACAATTCTAAAGTGAACCCACTTCCTATTTCTTCATCCTCTAACACTTGCCAAGTAGTATAGGGTGTTTTCTTCACAAGTTTCATGACTTGGTGAAGTTGGAGCTTGATCTTGAGTTGTCTCGACATAGATCATCTTCGGCATCGAAGTCGACGACCTAGCCTGATCTTTTCTCCGATGAGACCACCGCGAGAGTCTAGGATTCCGATGGGTACAGCGGAGGGACGTCATCACGGAGCTAGAGAGGTGGAGGACCGGATCTACAAAGGTTGTAGCCCCTTTCCTTTAAGTTAAAGTTGTTTACTTGCATTGCATCGCTTATACATCTAGTTAATGATCCGTATTAGGGTTTGTAGGCACATAAAAATTTGAATTGGCCATGTTTGATCACTTGTAGAACCTCATGGGTGTGCCTAGGAACCCTACAATTTTGTGTAGATATTTCTTTAACCCAACCCAACCCTTTACCATAGTTAATTCTCTACATGGGTTAAGTATTCATTCTTAACCCATGGTTGCATTTCTAACCTCACACCATATTCATTATTCATCACAAATTGATTTGCTTCTTCTTCTTCTTCCTTCTTGCTTGAAAAGCTTTCTAGCTTTTTCATATGTGTTGAAAATACGTGAGTATTCGAAAACAAATGAGAGCTAAATTTCTACTTCAACATCCTCATCAATTCTTGCCACTTAGATTAGTGTGTTTGCTTTGCTAATACTTGATTAGTGAAGCAATAGCTTGGGTTTGAGTTTCTTCAAGGTAGATCATCTTCGAAATGGAAGACTTCTAGCAAGTTTGCATCATTCGACTTGTGGAGCCTCTCTAGAGTTCGGGAGTTCATGGATCGCGGCGAAGGGACTACTACTCGGAGCTTATGAAGCGAAGGAACGGACTACAAAGGTTGTAATCCCTTTCTCTTAGAAGCAAAGTTGTTTACATGTTCATTGTTTCACCTAATCTCTAGTTTACGATCTTGCTTGGGTTGTTCGGCACATGAAAAATTTGATTTTGGCATGGTTGATGCCTTGTAGAACCTTGTTCTAGTGCCTAGTAACCTTACATCGCTGCCAACGATGCTGCCAAAGAGGCTGTCTGGATGAAGTAGTTCATCACTGAACTTGGTATGGTTCCTTCCATTGAGCATCTGATTGTTAGTGGTTCTGCGTGTTCAAGTTTTAGTTTAAATACCGCAATCAAGACGGTTTCGCTTGTAGCTAGCCGGTTGAGTACGGGTCGTCCGCAGGGAGATGGGAATCTTTTTCTATGTGCTTTAACGAGTTAAGTCCGGTTTTCAGATTTTGTTGTGGTTATCTAAGTGTTGAGTTGATATTTAAAGAGAGCTTGTTAGGGTTAGGATTAGGTTAGTTTGAGTTAGGAGTCTCCCCATCTTTCGTTGGCCCTCTTAATATCGGTGTTACGGTAATCGGCAGCAACGGGGATTAGCACGACTAGGAAGGAACTTGTGAGTATAAGCTAGGCTTTCCAACGCATAAGTTCTTCCTTTTGGTGCTTGTCCGTCCGTTCTTGGCTCTTAGCCATAACCTCCGGTTAATTCAACCACAACCGGTCTCACTACGGAATCACCGCTATCATGTAGGATTGGGTGCCGTAAGGAGCGGATTGTGGTTCAATTAACGGGAGTCGAATTAAGCTGTTTGGGCAAGGAAAGAGTGAGAGAGATTTCCTTCTCTCAAACTTCCCTTATCCTACCCTAACAAGTATTAAACTACTCACACATCATGATACGGAAAAATAAAACAAAACAAAAGAGGAAGATAGAAAGAAAGAGATTAGAAGATAACGACTAGCTATTTGCGACCTCACCTTGGCGAGGATCGAGCGTAAGCATCATGGTCGTATTAAGGATAAAGAAAAAGAGAGAAGAAAGAAACAACAAGAAATAACAACAACTAGTTAACGAATTAAAATTACAACAATTATAGAAAAAGCAAGACAAGCATGATAATAAAATGATCTTCTTTATTCACCATTCTTCACTCACCAAGCTCATTACAAGTTTTAATGGAGAAGAGATGAGAAGAGAATGAAGAAACACAACTAAACCTTACAAAAGAGAATACAAGATTATGGACCCTTTCCTTCACAAAGTTCTGGGCTATTTATAGGCTAAAAAATGAAAACCTAGGGCAACCACCAGAACCCAACTGAAAAGACCATTCTACCCCTGAAAACTCTCTGTCTGCCGCCACCATAAGGCCGCGGATCCGCGGCCTAAGCATGCTTAGGCCGCGGTTCCGTGGCCATTGTAGGGTATTAGGCCTCCGTATTTTGTGGCTTTTCCTGGTCTTCTTTGTACTTCAGTATGGCATATGTGTTTTCTGAAAATACCTCCACATTTCTTCCAGAATTTCTGTTGAGGGAAAGGTGGACTTTTTGTCAAGATTTGGCATGATTGCCTCGAGCTCCGCGTAGATTTCTTGGATCTTGTGCTGCCATTGAGCCTTGTGCATGAAAACGACATTGATTTGACATTTTGTCTCTTAAACTGGTATCTGGCAACATACGGATGAAGAGCGGAGACCGTGTTTTCTCAGTGGTTGGCAGGAACCCGGGTTTTGTCGTGTTTTTTTCATGAATGCCACCGTTTAGAGCCGAGAACCTGTATCCTGTAATTGACTAGCAAACACAACTCAAGAGTATCTACCGATATGCAATGTGACAAAAATTGAGCGGTATGAAAATGCAAAAATCTGATATGAACAAATACCCCCAAACTTATCATTTGCTCGTCCCGAGCAAAGCCAATTTATTCACAAAAAATTTCCTAACCTCACTTTCGCGGGGAACGCGATTGCACTGAGCATGTGCATCAAGCCGTTAAACCTCTAGGTGTCCCTAGTAGGAGGAGTGTTGTCTCCTGAGGGTTTTCAGCGGATACTACCCACAAAATCCGGTCAAGTTGGTTTTGTAAAATAACTAAGATTCAAACCCTAAGGTTTTGTTTCAGAAAATAACAATTCTATAATCCTAAGTCTAGACTATCGAACCTTTATTTTTCACACCTCGCTTCTTATTTAACTACAGATTTTATATGTCTTTACGTGCAGTGCAAATAGTGTCGTTAAGTTCCCGAAAGGTCGAATAAAGTCATCATGTCGCACAATAAAGCCCAGATAACAATTTTAAAAGGATCACATAAGTTTTATAAAGAGTTAAGCATTTTTCAAGTTTCGTTTTCCAGTAAGGTTTCAACTTCAGAATTTCTATCTTCCTTAACAGGAAACTAAGTCGTATTTTTCACTCCACCTTTTTCTTGTTTTCATTTCATACACACCTCTGTGAACGTGCAATAGTCTTTATCATAGAATAAAACCTTCATATCTCCGTTAAAATTTTTATAAAAGCCTGTCTTTTAACAAGATTATTCTCACACAAAGAACCGTTAGGAATTTTAACTCGGAGAGAACACTTGCTTGACTTTGTTTTAATCTGGACTTTCTAGGCTTCGTAGCGAGCTTTGGGCCAATGCACCCAAACCAGTTGATTTTAGGGCATTAGGTGTAGAAACACCCCAGCGGACTTAATTACTCAAGTTACCTAGGTCAAAAACAAAAGACAGTTTGGCGTGAAAATCCGATGATTTAATACGAACGGAGATATAACCGGCAGTTCAATTATTTTTTTTTTTGGATAAAAGACGTATTTAGTGGGTTTGGTGTGTAATCATTCCAATCAAGTTTCAGATGGGTTATTTTTCAGACTTAGTTCCAATTACGGCATCAATAACATTCCTTCATATTTGCTTTACTTCATAAACCATTCTTGACATTACTTATTTCAGAACAAACCTATTTGATCCTCAGAAAATCATTTATCTGTTTAAAAGTTTTTAAACATAAAAGTCTTGTCATCTAATTTCCAAAAACTCACGACACGTGTAGTGTGATGTAAAGACGTATATCAGCTATAGTTAACTTCAAAGGAGAGTTATCTTTCAGGTTTTCAAAATCTAAACATAAGATTTAGTTATTCCTATTTTTTCAAACAAAACAGTCGAAATGTTGAATCAGAGTTCTTCCACAAGCTAACCTGACAGAAAAGTTTTTATGTTTTTTAGAAAATTTTCAGATTTTTATGGATTTTAAGGATTTTAATATGCAGATGCAAAATATACATATGAATGCGAAGGTAAGAAATGCGTACCGAGCGTACCCCCAAACTTAAACTGGACAGTGTCCTCACTGTCATTGCATGAAGAGATCATTTGAAGGGTCAAAATTGTCGCTTAGCGATACCCAAATTTTTATTTGTTTTTTTTTTTTAAGAAAAGAAAAAGAGTATACACAAATATATACAAAATGGTTTGTACATACCCCCAAACTTATTTGGAACAGTGTCCACTGTTCTTGGCTGGATAACCGAAGTTTGGAGGTAGGCAAAGGAAGATCAGGCAGGGTAAACCGGCTCCTGTAAGAACAGGAGCTCCTCTGTTGGTTCGGCGCTAAGGTATGGTGTGCATCGGTGTCCGTTCACTTTGAAAAATGAACCGTCCTTTGGATTTTCTAAATCCACAGCGCCTTGCGGAGAAACATTCCGCACAAAATACGGCCCTTTCCAGCGAGATCTGAGCTTTCCAGGATGGAAGTGAAGTCGGGTGTCGTAAAGCAATACCTGCTGACCAGGTACGAAGGTTTTGCGCAAAAGGTGTTTATCGTGAAACACCTTCGTTCGGTTCTTAACAACAACCGCGTTATCGTAAGCCTCATCCCTAAGCTCGTTTAGTTCGTTCAACTGCAGCTTCCGATGGCTGCCCGCATCCTCGAGAGACAGATTCAGCTCCTTTATCGCCCAAAATGCGCGATGCTCTATTTCGACAGGAAGGTGGCAGGCTTTTCCGTACACAAGCCGATAGGGAGACATGCCAAGGTCGGTCTTATAAGCGGTTCGAAATGCCCAAAGGGCATCAGTGAGTTTCAGCGACCAATCCTTACGGTTCTTGGAAACCGTCTTCTCCAGTATCTGCTTGATTTGCCGATTTGAAACTTCGGCCTGCCCGCAGGTTTGGGGGTGGTAGGGCGTAGAAAGCTTATGATTAATGGAATATTTCCGCATCAAGGCCTCGAAAGTCTTTTTGCAGAAATGACTTCCATTGTCGCTAATGATCGCTCGGGGGTGCCCAAAACGAGAGAAAATGTTTTCTTTAAGGAACCTAACGACAACCTTGTTGTCGTTAGTTCGGCTGGGCACAGCCTCGACCCATTTAGAGACGTAATCAACAGCGAGAAGGATGTACAAGTTCCCGAAAGAGCTGGGAAACGGCCCCATGAAATCTATCCCCCAAACATCGAAAATCTCCACAACCAAGATCGGTTGGAGCGGCATCTCGTTCCTCCGGGATATCCGGCCCATGTGTTGGCACCGGGAGCAAGTCTTGCAATAGTCATGAGCGTCTTTGAAGAGTTGCGGCCAGTAGAAACCACATTGCAAGATCTTCTCAGCTGTCTTTCTTGGCCCAAAATGCCCGCCACACGCTTGATCGTGGCAAAATGACAGCACACTCTTGAATTCCTCGTCAGGGACACACCGACGAATAATCTGGTCAGGACAGTACTTGAACAAATAGGGTTCGTCCCAGTAAAAGTGTTTTACTTGGGATAAGAAGCGAAGTCTGTACTGACTTGACCATTCGGTTGGTAGTAATCCCATGGCCAAATAGTTCACAATATCTGCGAACCAGGGTTCGCAAGATACTGTCAAGAGTTGTTCATCCGGGAAAACGTCGTTGATCGGAATTGGAAGCGAAGGCGAAGAAGGAAGTCGTGAGAGATGGTCGGCAACTACGTTTTCACATCCTCGTTTGTCCTTAATGACAAGGTCAAACTCTTGAAGCAAGAGGATCCAACGTATTAACCGAGATTTTGCATCTTTCTTCGCAAAAAGATGGCGCAGAGCAGAATGGTCAGTGTAGACAATGACTGGAGAGCCGATGAGGTAGGACCTGAACTTTTCTAAAGCAAATACAACAGCTAAGAATTCCTTCTCAGTTGTTGTATAGTTGAGTTGGGCGTCGTTCAGGGTTCGGCTCGCATAATAGATTACGTGCGGCATCTTGTTGATGTGTTGTCCAAGGACAGCACCAATGGCAAAGTCGGATGCATCACACATAATCTCGAATGGGTACGTCCAGTCAGGTGAAGAAAGAACGGGAGCAGAAGTGAGTGAGCTTTTCAATGACTCGAAGGCAGTCACACAGCTCGAGTTGAAGTCGAATGGCGTGTCCTTGGCCAGCAAAAGAGTCAAGGGCCTAGCAATCTTGCTAAAGTCCTTGATGAACCGTCTATAAAAACCGGCATGGCCAAGGAAGGCTCGGATATCTCTGACGCATCGAGGAGGAGGCAGATTGGAAATGACCTCAATCTTTGCTTTGTCCACCTCTATGCCATTTTGCGAGATGATATGTCCTAAGACAATACCTTCGCGCACCATGAAGTAGCATTTCTCCCAGTTCAAAGTGAGATTCTTGTCCTTACATCGGGTAAGGACAGCGTCAAGATGCAGCAAACACTCGTTGAAGGAATCGCCGAAGATGGAGAAGTCATCCATGAAAATCTCCAGAAATTTTTCCACCATGTCTGAGAAGATACCCATCATACACCGCTGGAAGGTAGTGGGCGCATTGCATAACCCAAAGGGCATGCGACGATATGCAAACGTGCCGAAAGGACAAGTGAATGTGGTCTTGTCCTGGTCTTTTTCGGCGATGGGAATTTGATTATAGCCGGAGTAGCCATCAAGAAAGCAGTAGTACTCGTGTCCGGCCAATCGTTCAAGCATTTGGTCAATGAAAGTTAGCGGAAAGTGGTCTTTCCGCGTTGCGGCGTTGAGTTTTCTGTAATCAATGCACACTCGCCACCCAGTTTGGGTGCGAGTAGGGATTAACTCGTTCGCCTCGTTAGTGATGACCGTGATGCCCGACTTCTTGGGGACAACATGAATGGGGCTAACCCACTGGCTATCAGAGATAGGGTAAATGATACCACTATCTAGACATTTTACGATCTCCTTCTTCACAG
Organism: Agapanthus africanus; assembly: GCA_030015575.1. Classification (NCBI taxonomy): domain Eukaryota; kingdom Viridiplantae; phylum Streptophyta; class Magnoliopsida; order Asparagales; family Amaryllidaceae; genus Agapanthus; species Agapanthus africanus. Next base: position 84,238,668 of record JASDDO010000004.1, on the reverse strand, counting down.
CCTCTTTCATGACTGGATTGAGACGTCTTTGTGGATCCCGGGCTGGTTTGGCATCATCCATCAGATGAATGTGATGCTCAACGATCAGGGGACTAATCCCCTTGATGTCCGCCATGGACCAGCCAAAAGCTTGCCTGTTGCTGTGCAAGACCGCGAGAAGGGCTTTCTCTTGCTCGGGAGCTAGAGAAGCCGAGATGATGACAGGGACGGTCTCGTTCTCACCTAAGTAAGCGTACTTAAGGTGAGACAGCAAAGGCTTGAGTTCGAGCGTTGGAGGTGAAACGATGGAAGGCAAGATTGGTGCAAAGGTCTCGAACTCAAAGGACTCCAGCAAAGGTTCAAAGCGAGTGTAAGCAACCGAGTTGGATGGTTCAGGTAACTCATCCGGAAAGTCGAAGGATTCAAACTCGGGTTGTGCGCGGCTAAGATCGTTCGAGAATGTGAAACACTCGTAGTCGTTGTCGGGCGCAGAAACAGCAGCAGGTTCGAAGAGAAACGCACTAGTGGCGTCAAGATTATCGTGATCAAACAGAAACTCCTCGAATTCACACTCTTCTGGGGTGATCTCCTGGATCGAGCAGACGTCCAGTATATGAGCATTAGGTTCGGCGGGCTGATTCCCCAGCCTAAAAATGTTGAGTTCAATTGTCATATTTCCAAATGAGAGGTTCATCGAACCATTGCGACAATTGATCACAGCATTTGAGGTTGCGAGAAATGGGCGACCGAGTATCACCGGAATTTGATTCCGGGGGTTAGCTACAGGCTGTGTGTCTAATACAATGAAGTCAACGGGGAATATGAAGTCCCCGACTTTGATTAACACATCCTCTAGCTCACCCTAGGATGGGTGATCGATCGGTCGGCCATTTGGAGAGTGAAGTGTGTGGGTTTCAGCTCTCCGACGCCTAATTGCTCGTATACTGAATACGGAAGCAGGTTAACACTGGCACCAAGATCTAATAGTGCGCGGTTGATGTTCTTATCCCCAATAGTAATTGAAATCGTAGGACAGCCAGGGTCCTTCCGTTTTTGTGGTAAAGATTGGGTAAGGGCATCACTCAAAGCACTAGCTAAGAAAACTTTCTTGGGTACCTGAGACTTCCTCTTTTTCGTGCACAAGTCCTTTAAGATTTTCGAGTAGGACGGGACTTGTTGGACAGCATCTAAAAGAGGAATGTTAATGTTAACCTGCTTGAATAACTCCAGAATCTTCTCCATTTGAGGATTTTGTTTATTAGACCACAACCGGTTTGGAAATGGAACATTTTGAAAATTGGTTGAGTCTAATGCTGGAGGAGGAGATTGTGGAGTTGGAACAGATCCCAGAATAGGTGTTTTCGTGGAGTGAGAAGAGGGTCCGTTCAGAGCAGAAGAAGAGGAAGGAGAGCCTGTTGAAGAACGGAAAATAGGCTCAGAAGAAGAAGAAGAAGAAGAAGAAGAAGCAGCGGCCGGGGTGTCATCGTTGATCCGTTTGCCAATGTTGTTTTGCAGCATCCTTCCCGATCTCAGTGTGGTCACGGCACTCATATTATGGTTCTGTTGTTCAAGAGCAACCTGTGCATTATGTGGGTGACCGGGATTTGGGAGTGGCTGGGACGAGAGCTTCCCCTTTTCTCGCTCGCTTAAGGCCGCGTTCAGCTGTGCAATCTGGGCCTCGATGGTCTTGATGCTTTGCCCGTGTGCGGCAGTGTGTTGCACTAAGGATTGAATGGAAGACTGGATGTTGGCGGTGGATTGAGTCGATTGTTTAACAAACGCCTCCAGACTTCGTTCGAGCGAGGAAACCTTATCGTTGTTTGACGGAACAAAGTTGTTTGGTGGAAAAGAATTGTTGGGTGCAAAGTTGTTCGTCTGATTTTGGAAAGGTTGGGGTTGGAAGGGCTGCTGAAATTGATGTTGAGTTTGTTGTTGCGCTTGTTGTTGCGGCGGAGGGGCCCTTTGGAAATTGTTGCCCTGGAATTGATTCTGATTCTGATTCCAGGCGAAATTGGGGTGGTTCCTCCAACCGGGATTGTAGGTGGAAGAGTATGGATCATTCCTCGGTCTTTGCTGGAAGGAAGCATTAACCTGATCCTGTCCTTGCGAGGGTGGATTGTAAGGACACTCTTCGGTCAAGTGGGAAGGATCGGAACAACAAGCGCAAATGGTACGAAGGGGGAGAACAGGGGCATGAGCAGAAAATTTGCTCTCTATCGCTTCAAGCTTTCTTGTTATTGCAGCCATTTCAGCTTTCATCGCAATAGAGACATCAAGTTGGTGGATTATTACCCTAGATTGACCGGTAGAAGTGGAGGTAGAAGAAGAAGAAGTCGGTCTGGTGCTCTCCCATTGTAGCGTTTGCTCCGCTAGGTCGTCAAAGAATTGCCACGCTTCCTCGTCAGATTTCGATAGGAAGTGGCCCTAACAGATTGTTTCCAACAACTGCTTCATTGCTGGGTTCAGGCCCTCGTATAAGGTTTGCCAGAGTTGCCATTTCTCTATACCGTGGTGAGGACACTGAACAAGAAGGTCTTTGTACCGGTCAAAGCACTTCCAGAAGGGTTCAGAAGGAAGCTGCGAGAATGTAAGTCCATATTGCGACCCCCGGTTCTTACGGGGAGGCGGAAACGGTATAAAAACAAATTTTTATCGCAAGAGGCAACATGGACTAAGCAAGGTCGGATCGTTGTCTAAACTAAAACTAGTAAACATGCTAAAAGGATTTAGCTACTCGGATGAGGATGGTTATACCTAGACTTGAACTCCTTCGTCTTCAAACTTTGTAGAGGTTGATGGTTCTCCTTTGTCGCCTTCTTCCGTCGAAGATGGATCCACCTCGAAGGCTCGACCTTTGGGCTCTTTCTCGAACTTGGAGTGAACTAGAATCGCCGGCTTGCTAAACCCTTGATCCTAGAGTGAGTAGAGAGTGTCTAAGGGTTGCTTTTGTTTTTCAAGAGAAGGATTCTCAACACATGAGAAGGTTTCTCTTGGCTAGAGGAAGAAGAAGATGAAGTGAAGAGAGAGAGTGAATATTATAGAATGAGCTCTCATTTTCTTTCTTGCAACCATAATGCAAAAAGAAAATGAATTATCAAATAACAATAATAATAATCAAAATGAAAAAGGTTTGATGGAAAGTTTAGGAATGACTAATATCATTACAAACATTAAATGAAAAAAGCAAGAATGAAAAAGCATCTTGCATTTGTAATGATGGTGGTCAAATGTTCAACCATGGTCAACAAGTCAACCATGGTCAACAAGTCAACAAAAACTAACCATGACACAATTTCATTTTATTATATATTATTAAATGATATAATACAAATCCATTAGGGTTTGGAAAAGACGACTGTCAACTGTGCATACGCACCCGTTCCGAAACCCTAATGAAAGTCATCTTCCTCTTCCTCAAATAACTGTGCATACACACCTACATCCTTGTTCCGAGGAACATGAATACTGAGAGATTAAAGCAACCCTAAATACTATACCAGCATCCGGCTCAAACCAGAGCCCGCTGGTAATATCTGTCCGGACTCCAAACGTGCACAAGTGCGCGGATGAGAACGAACCCTGTCGCAAAACCATGCGACCTCTACTCTGTTTTGCCCAGAGGCGAATACCCTCTGTGTGGGACTCTAAAGACTCGACACTACGCTGGCAGTGGGTTTAACCACAGACCGCAAGCGGCACTAGCTGTGCGTAACGGTCCCCAGGTAGATGTCGACAAGAAGGCTGACGAGGTGAAACCCCATCGGTACTCCTACTGAGTCTGTATGTGACAGTCTCCGTACAGTCCGGTCTGTTCGTCTGATACATCGCATGGCGGGCCTAGGGGGCGGTAAACGTCAGTCCCCCAATAGCGGTACAAGTCGTGCCGGAGCGAAGCCCAAAACACCCTGAGATAACACTGGAAACCTACCAGTATATCTCGTTTGCCCTGGCCAGGGACTACTCGTGTAATGGCTCTCCTAGACACAGCGCGATGTCAACCCCCAATACCGGGAGAGACGAATCCTGTCTAACCGTCACTGCCTCCAAGTGCTTCGGGACTGCACCCAACCACCACCTGTTTGCACGACTCCTTTGAGCCGTGGTAGGGTAGTGATCAAAGTGCAGTGGGAACACACTCGAGGCGAAGTGCCAGTGTCAAGTCAGCGGACTAAGCTGTACTCATGTCACCTGGGAACTGATGACTGACGATAGGTATAATACCAACCTGTCAGTTCCCGACGAGTCCTGTCCAGTGTACTCGTAACCCAACGAGCACCCGTATACTATCTCCAGTACGACGTACTGATGGCTGTGGGACAGACCATCTCCCACACTGGGATGAGAAGCGCATACGCTAGTCTACTCCGGAGTATCGATGCCCTATCTCGATAGTCCTGCGACTAGGGACCTGTATAAGGATGTGCTTATAGATTACCCAGCCCCCACTAGTGTGACTGCCATCACAACGCTGGTAATCAAGCAAAAGATCCTAAGGGCTCCACTAATGCGTATAAGTGATATAGTAAAATAAACACAAGTACACATTGAAGTAGAGACAAACCAAGTAGCATACTACTATTTTGAGCAAGATTGTATATACAAGGTGAATATCCCAAGCATCCATTAAGTAATATACAAACTAGTATGATACAGTAATGGCCTCTAGGGCATATACACTAACAATCTCCCACTTGCACTAAGGCCATGTACTGGCGTATCGAAGACCTATCATCTCGATCAGCCGCTCGAACTGAGTCTGGGGCAGGGCCTTGGTGAATGGATCTGCAGTGTTGTCCTCTGAAGCAACTCTCCGAACCTCGATCTCCTTGCGATCCACGATCTCCCTGATCAGGTGATACCGCCTCAAGATGTGCCTGGATCTCTGATGGGACCTGGGTTCCTTCGCTAAAGCTATAGCCCCGTTGTTGTCGCAATACAGAGGTATTGGATCAACAATGGACGGAACCATCTGAAGTTCTTTCAAGAACTTCCTCATCCAGACAGCTTCTTTTGCGGCATCAGATGCAGCGATGTATTCCGCTTCCATCGTCGAGTCTGCAACGGTTTCCTGTTTGGAACTCTTCCAACACACCGCCCCTCCATTGAGGGTAAAGACAAAGCCCGACATGGACTTGGAATCATCCTTGTCACTCTGGAAGCTGGAGTCAGCAAAGGCCTCGATCTGGAGGTCTTTTCCGCCATACACCAAGAACATCTCCTTAGTCCTTCTCAGGTACTTGAGAATGTTCTTTACCGCTATCCAGTGTTTCTCCCCAGGGTTTGACTGATACCGGCTTACCACACTCAGTGCATAAGCTACATCCGGTCTGGTACATAACATCGCATACATTATAGAGCCTACCGCAGAAGCGTAGGGTATAATAGACATGCGATCCCTCTCCAAATCAGTCTTGGGAGACATCTCTTTAGAGAGGGTGATCCCGTGACAAGCCGGTAGGTTACCGCGCTTGGAATCTTCCATACTGAATCTCTTCACTATGGTGTCGATGTACCTGGACTGAGAAAGTCCCAATATCCTCTTGGATCTATCACGATGGATCCGGATCCCCAGGATGTATGAGGCATCACCCAGGTCTTTCATGGAGAACCTGTGTGACAAGAACCCCTTGACAGATTGTAGCATAGGAATGTCATTTCCTATTAAGAGAATGTCATCCACGTATAAAACGAGGAATACTACAGTTCTCGCTACAAATCTACTATAGATGCATGGTTCATCTGGATTTTTGATAAAGCCAAATTCTTTGACCGTCTCATCAAAGCAGATGTTCCAACTCCGCGATGCCTGCTTTAGTCCATAGATGGACTTAAGCAACTTGCACACCTTTCCGCTGCTCCCACTCTGAATGAAGCCCTCTGGCTGGTCCATATAGACACACTCCTCTAAATTTCCATTTAGAAAAGATGTCTTTACGTCCATTTGCCAGATCTCATAATCGTGGAAAGCAGCAATGGCAAGAAGGATCCGAATGGATTTCAGCATGGCTACTGGAGAAAAGGTTTCGTCATAGTCCAAGCCAGGTCTTTGACGGAAACCCTTTGCTACCAGCCTAGCTTTATAGGTCTCAACCTGTCCATCTACACCAATCTTCCTTTTGAAGATCCACTTGCATCCTACGGGTTTTACCCCGTCTGGAGCAATGTCCAACGTCCATACCTTGTTGGTGTACATGGACTCCATTTCGGTCCGCATTGCATCCAGCCATTTCACTGAGTCAACGCTCTGAACGGCCTGCTGGAAGCTAGTAGGCTCATCATAATCTATGATGCAATCCTCTCTATCCCCGTCTATGAGAAAACCGCAGTATCTCTCGGGCGGATGAGACTGCCTACTACTCCTGCGGAGCGGCGTAGGAATGTCCTGTTCTTTCGAACCCTCTGGTTCCTCTAAGCTTTCAGTAATGTTTTGTGGTTCTGGAATTTCTTCCAGTTCTACTGTGCTCCCACTTATCTGGTTTTCCAAAAACTCAGTTTCCAAGAAGTAGGCATGACGAGAAACAAGAACTTTTTGTTCCTCTTCACAGTAGAAGAAATATCCTTTTGAATTCTTTGGATACCCCACAAACTTGCACTGTACTGAGCGTGCCTCGAGTTTGTCCGCATGCTGCTTTTTGACAAAAGCCGGACATCCCCATGTCTTAATGTGCTTAAGATAGGGTCTCTTCCCACACCACATTTCATATGGTGTGGAAGGCACAGTCTTAGTCGGAACTCGGTTCAAAAGGTATGCGGCTGATTCTAGCGCATATCCCCAGAATGATCGCGGCAACTCAGCGTTACTCATCATGGACCGCACCATATCCAATAGAGTGCGGTTCCGTCTCTCCGATACACCGTTATGTTGCGGGGTGTAAGGAGGAGTAAGTTGAGAGAGAATTCCGTTCTCTTTTAAATAGTCCAGGAACTCGGCACTTAAGTATTCTCCACCTCGATCCGATCTTAGAATACTTTTGCCGGTCTGTTTCTCTACTTCATTCTTATACTCCTGGAATTTTCCAAAAGCCTCGGACTTATGTTTCATTAAGAAGACATAACCGTACCTTGAGAAGTCATCCGTAAAAGTAATGAAGTAAGAATGTCCGCTTCGGGCATGTGTAGACATTGGACCGCACACGTCACTGTGTACGAGTCCCAAGAGCTCGCTCGCTCTTTCTCCATGTCCAGTAAACGGAGTCTTTGTCATCTTTCCTTTGAGACAGGATTGACAAGTGGCATACGACTGATATTCGAACGCATTCAAATACCCTTCTGTATGTAACTTCGTCAACCTTCTCTCATTGATGTGACCCAATCTACAATGCCATAAGAAAGTCTGGTTTATTTCTGGAGACTTTCTTTTGTGTGTATTCTGGACATTAAAAATCTGTGGTTGGTTTAACACGTATATACCATTACTCAAAGTACCTGACCCAATCAAAACTTGATTAAGGTGAATGTTTACAACATTACTTACAAACGCAAATTCATAACCTTCTTTAGAAACTAAAGATACAGAAATGATATTACAAGTTGCGTTGGGTACAAAAAAGCAATTACGCAAAACCAAAACATGTCCATCTGACATTCCCAGGTGATAGTCCCCCACGGCTTTAGCATCCATGCTAGCTCCGTTCGCAACTCTGAGGGTCATGTCACCTGCCTTCAAAACCCTACGGTTTCTCAACGCCTGCAAAGAATTACAGATATGAGATCCTGATCCGGTATCCAATACCCAGGAAGTAGAGTTTATTGAAAGACAGTTTTCAATAACATACACACCTGAAGCTGAAGCTGCAACCTGCTTCAATTCCTGTGTTCTGGCCTTCCAGGCCCTGCAATCATTCTTCCAGTGTCCTTTCTTATGACAATAGAAGCACTCTTCCTTATCCACAAGCTTCCCAGCTATCTTTGTTGCTTTTCCTTTTCCCTTCGTATCCACTTTACTAACACCGCCCCTTGGTTTGGCGGGGGCCTTCTTCTTCTTTCCCTTGGCTTTCGCCTTGGACCTAGAAGAAGATGATCCTCCTACAAACAAAGTGGATGTTTCCCTACCTTTCTGTAGGGTGCCCTCTGCGCTCCTCAGCAGGTTGAGGAGCTCTGAAAGTTCAACCTCCTTTTCTTGTAGGTTGAAGTTCATTATAAACTGGGCGTAAGTGGAAGGAAGGGACTGGAGAACTATATCCGTATATAGCTCACTCTCCAATGTGATCCATAGGTCAGCGAGCTCCTCAATGTAGCCGATCATCTTTAGCACGTGCTCGGCTACTGATGATCCGACGGCCATTCTTGTCGAAAACAACTTTTTCGACGCTTCGTATCTTGCGATACGTGATTGCTCTCCATACAGTTCTTTTGTATGAAGCAATATGGACTCCATGTCCATATTCTCATGCCTCCTCTGATGTTCGTTGTCCATCGAGGCAAGCAGGAGGCATTTGGCCTTCGCGCTATCAATCTCCCAAGTCTTGCGGATTTCCTTATCCGCGACACTGGAAGTTGGACCAGGGACAGGGGGAGCTTTGGTGGTAAGAAGATACCCCAGCTTGTCATAAGTGATTGCTATCTTGACATTCCTGAGCCAATCTTTGTAGTTTGGCCCTGTCAGCTTGTTTTTATCTAGGAGTAACTTAAGTCCAGTCATGTTGATTGGTCGCTGCAATTAGGAGAGAGAAGAAGAAACACTCAGCATGATGCTCTTGCAAGTTTAGAGTGGTTTTTAGTTTGTCTAAACAGGATGGCTCCCACTGTTTCTCGAATCCCTCCTCAAACCATAAAGGAAGAATTAGCCAGGATTAATCCCACCGTACAATACTTGCTTAACCGTTCAGCCAGGCCGGTGTTGGTACTTCGAGGGAGGTTTTCCAACGCTTTCGCGAAGTTCCTTAATTAAAGAACCTCTTTTCCCTGGGGGCGTAGCCCCGCTAACACCTTTCTAGGCACCTACTAGGTTTATAGCATTGATCGTTAAGTGAGAAATTTCCCGAGGAGTAGCATATACTCACAGTAGGATCGGGATCCAAATATCATCGCGTGACGAAACTGAAGGAATCCTACCAGAATCACCACACTCCAAATGGTATGCAAATCTAGCAAGTTTCAGTACTTATGAAACTCCCGATGTGGATTTTTGCCCCATGCTCTTATGACCTTGACTTTGGCCAACAAATCATAAGTCACATGTCAAGTTCTACCCGTCGTTCTCCAGGTTAATTTGAATCCACCCGTACCTACCCTTGACTTTGGCCAACAAGGCAGTACGACTGTTCCAAACCAACGCATCTATCTATGCTGCACATGAATACCCAATAGCTACCAATCACTATGCCTTGACTTTGGCCAACAAACACAGCTTGAATACTATTGACTATTTATGTGAAACGACGGAGGGCTACGAATGGTTTTGGCGAAACCGTGAACGTAGTGAACTTGATATAATCGCTGGAACGAGATAGCTTTTAGAAGGAGTGGCTCAAGCTCCGCATTTAAAAGTTAGTTTTGAAAAGAACCGAGTGGTTTTTCGAAAGTGTTCCAACGACTTTAGCTTGGTTTATTATCTTGCATTAGTTCTTTTAATGCGTGATATTCTTGCATTAGTTCTTTTAATGCGTCCCATCATTTAATTCCTACCATTGCAGAAAACAACCAAAATATGACGTACGCTTATGCCATTCGCATTCGCCACTGGCCCCGTCATTACCCGTTAGGTTACTTAACTAACGACAGAGCGGGGGCTGGGCTAGCGCGTCTGTAAAACATAAGCAACGCCTAAATAGTTATAGATATAGCAATAGTAGACATTACAGATCACAGATGAATGCATTGGATATACTAGCAATCCGCAATCCTTTCGAGCCTGAAACGAAAAGCGGATAACACGGTCGCGGTGAATAGCAATACCCCACCCAAGACCCCTACGGGTGCGGCAAACTACCCGCCAAGTACCCGAAGCGTAGCAACCTCCCTCATCTCCATGAGTAGGCCACTCGACACTTCGGCATACCCGGTAGTTTGTGCACCCCTCCATGGGTCTATCCTAGGAGCAAAAACAGTAAAAAGAATTATACAATGACGGCTACAACCCCGACCCGGTTGTGCGGCCAAACAAATAATATTATTACATCAATTTACATTTACAATGAATGAAAGAAAAACAAAAGCTCATCTCACATCCACCCCGGCTATTCACCCGCGACAGTCCAACACATTCATATACACATTCCAGCACATTACAGATCATGTATAACCCCGACTAATCGTCTTATAGCGATTAGCCGACGTTCAATACATGCAAACATTACAGATATAACCATCATAGTCAAAGTGCAGTGAAGTTCGGAAAAATACGGAATTATAGGACCCCAAAAGGAAATTTCTTTTCTGGAAAATCTGGGCACATATAATATATTTCAAAAAACCCAAAACCAACACCTACACACACTGCACGAAAAACGATGCAGAGAAGACGACAAAGCGCGGCGGTTGCGCGGCACGAGCCTACCTCGCGCGGCGGAAGGGCGGCGCTTTGAGCTCAACAGTGGATCGTTTTTCATGGGTGTTCTTAGAAAACCCTGAGACGATTTTACAAGTATAAATTTTTTCATTTTGAGCCAAAAAAATTTCAACAGAAACTCAGGTTTTGTAATTTCTCCGGTTTTGTGATTTTTCGTTTCCGAACTTCGTTACACTTCACTACCAAGCTAGTTTAAGTTTAGTTAGGCTCTGATACCACTGTAAGTCCATATTGCGACCCCCGGTTCTTACGGGGAGGCGGAAACGGTATAAAAACAAATTTTTATCGCAAGAGGCAACATGGACTAAGCAAGGTCGGATCGTTGTCTAAACTAAAACTAGTAAACATGCTAAAAGGATTTAGCTACTCGGATGAGGATGGTTATACCTAGACTTGAACTCCTTCGTCTTCAAACTTTGTAGAGGTTGATGGTTCTCCTTTGTCGCCTTCTTCCGTCGAAGATGGATCCACCTCGAAGGCTCGACCTTTGGGCTCTTTCTCGAACTTGGAGTGAACTAGAATCGCCGGCTTGCTAAACCCTTGATCCTAGAGTGAGTAGAGAGTGTCTAAGGGTTGCTTTTGTTTTTCAAGAGAAGGATTCTCAACACATGAGAAGGTTTCTCTTGGCTAGAGGAAGAAGAAGATGAAGTGAAGAGAGAGAGTGAATATGATAGAATGAGCTCTCATTTTCTTTCTTGCAACCATAATGCAAAAAGAAAATGAATTATCAAATAACAATAATAATAATCAAAATGAAAAAGGTTTGATGGAAAGTTTAGGAATGACTAATATCATTACAAACATTAAATGAAAAAAGCAAGAATGAAAAAGCATCTTGCATTTGTAATGATGGTGGTCAAATGTTCAACCATGGTCAACAAGTCAACCATGGTCAACAAGTCAACAAAAACTAACCATGACACAATTTCATTTTATTATATATTATTAAATGATATAATACAAATCCATTAGGGTTTGGAAAAAGACGACTGTCAACTGTGCATACGCACCCGTTCCGAAACCCTAATGAAAGTCATCTTCCTCTTCCTCAAATAACTGTGCATACACACCTACATCCTTGTTCCGAGGAACATGAATACTGAGAGATAAAAGCAACCCCAAATACTATACCAGCATCCGGCTCAAACCAGAGCCCGCTGGTAATATCTGTCCAGACTCCAAACGTGCACAAGTGGGCGGATGAGAACGAACCCTGTCGCAAAACCATGCGACCTCTACTCTGTTTTGCCCAGAGGCGAATACCCTCTGTGTGGGACTCTAAAGACTCGACACTACGCTGGCAGTGGGTTTAACCACAGACCGCAAGCGGCACTAGCTGTGCTTAACGGTCCCCAGGTAGATGTCGACAAGAAGGCTGACGAGGTGAAACCCCATCGGTACTCCTACTGAGTCTGTATGTGACAGTCTCCGTACAGTCCGGTCTGTTCGTCTGATACATCGCATGGCGGGCCTAGGGGGCGGTAAACGTCAGTCCCCCAATAGCGGTACAAGTCGTGCCGGAGCGAAGCCCAAAACACCCTGAGATAACACTGGAAACCTACCAGTATATCTCGTTTGCCCTGGCCAGGGACTACTCGTGTAATGGCTCTCCTAGACACAGCGCGATGTCAACCCCCAATACCGGGAGAGACGAATCCTGTCTAACCGTCACTGCCTCCAAGTGCTTCGGGACTGCACCCAACCACCACCTGTTTGCACGACTCCTTTGAGCCGTGGTAGGGTAGTGATCAAAGTGCAGTGGGAACACACTCGAGGCGAAGTGCCAGTGTCAAGTCAGCGGACTAAGCTGTACTCATGTCACCTGGGAACTGATGACTGACGATAGGTATAATACCAACCTGTCAGTTCCCGACGAGTCCTGTCCAGTGTACTCGTAACCCAACGAGCACCCGTATACTATCTCCAGTACGACGTACTGATGGCTGTGGGACAGACCATCTCCCACACTGGGATGAGAAGCGCATACGCTAGTCTACTCCGGAGTATCGATGCCCTGTCTCGATAGTCCTGCGACTAGGGACCTGTATAAGGATGTGCTTATAGATTACCCAGCCCCCACTAGTGTGACTGCCATCACAACGCTGGTAATCAAGCAAAAGATCCTAAGGGCTCCATTAATGCGTATAAGTGATATAGTAAAATAAACACAAGTACACATTGAAGTAGAGACAAACCAAGTAGCATACTACTATTTTGAGCAAGATTGTATATACAAGGTGAATATCCCAAGCATCCATTAAGTAATATACAAACTAGTATGATACAGTAATGGCCTCTAGGGCATATACACTAACAGAGAATTGGTTGATTTCGTTTCGAATCCTTGCGGTCTTATGATTCAGATAGAATTTTTTTAGAAACGCTTTAACAAACTCGTCCCAACTGGTGATTGAGTGGGAAGCGGTGCTATACAGCCATTTTTCAGCAAGATCGCATAAAGTGAACGGAATGACCCGTAGACGTATAGCATCGTCCGACAGTTGGGTGGTTTTCATCATGGCACAGACGTTTTGAAATTTGTTGATGAAGATATATGCATCTTCAGATTCAAGCCCATGAAAACGTGGAAGCATGTTGATGAAGTGGGGCTTAATTTCAAAGTTGCCCCCATTGGCCGGAGAAAGAGAAAGGCAGGTGGGAAGTGCAGAACGGGTGGGATAGAAACGATCCTGGAGCGCGATTCGCTGTGGCGCTACAACAGGCGGTGGTGGTGGGATATTGGTCTCCGTAGGAGGTGGAGCCAATCCAGGGGTAGTCAAAGAGATGTTCGGATTAAATCCTGACATCACGGAAGAAGAGGTTGGTGAAGGTGAAGGTGAAGGTGAAGATGTATGAACAGAATTCCGGTCAACGTCGGAGTTGGCCGGCAAAGGAAGGGATGAAAGAGGAGTGGACGGAGTATCGATGTCTGAGTCGATCGCGTAGTCGGTAGCGACTAACGTAACGCGGACTAGACGGGCGCTAGTGTCCCGAGTCCAAGCGGAGATACACTAAACGAGTTTAGTATAGTCAAAGTGGAGAATGTGAGGGTAAGAAAACGTCAATGGAGAAAGGCGATGGGTGGTGGGTGAAAAATGGAATTGGCGACAAAAGGGCAAGTTTTTATAAAAGTTTTTGATTTTTTTCTTTTTTTTTAGAAAGATTTTTACAGAAATATGTACGGATATACGGCTTAAGCAATCACAAACAAGATATGCACAATCACACCTAGATCTAGGGTCACCTAGGTCTACTAGACTTGCTCCTGAACTTGATTGTCGAAGTTAAACAGTGTTGAGAAACGGGCTTAAAAATACACTGATCACGAGGCCAGGTAAGTGCAGAGATAAGGGGAGGTTGTCCAACGCTTTCGCGAAGTTCCTTAATTAAATAACCCTTTCTCTTTCGGCGGTTGCGCCTTTAACACTTTCCTAGACACCCCGTAAACAATATACCGTTAAGCGAGGTTCTAAACATGGTTTATCTTCTTCTAATGAGCGCGAAGTCCTTAGGGCTGAAGTCTAGTATTTTTTAATTTACAATGGACAATGCATATGCTTTTGTGATTTTTGGGGTCCTGGGAAGGGTGATGAAATCCCCACCCAATCTGGATTGGTTTCAAGCCCCTTAAGTCCGTATTAAAGAAATGCAAAGCAGTAACAAATCAACTGCAAACAATTTTTATTTGCGGCGCAAAGAATCCTGCACAAGAACCGTTTATTGGAAGGGGAGAAGAGTTTGCGCAAAGAAATCTGCAGAAAACACAGTTCAGTGGAGTTCAGAGGAGTGGGAGAGAGAAGAGAGAGTTACCCAGAAAACATGGTACCCTGAAGCCACTAAATGGCCGCGGTTCCGCGGCCAAACACCACCTTAGGCCGCGGTTCCGCGGCTATGTAGAGGAATTGGGGCTCTGAAAAATTTTGGGTGTTCTCTATTGGGTGTCCTCTGCTTGTCTGGATTTGCTGAATCTTTATTTGCTCACTGTAACTGCTCCAGATTTTTCAGTAGACCGTTTGCTTCGTTTTGATCCGTCGCGGTGTAGCCGTGAAATGTGGGTCTATCTTCCCACTTCTTTGGCACTGTACTTGAACTCCGTCTTATCCGACGTCTTTGGCGCCGATCTTGAACTTCGTATTTTCCTGCACACTTGCACAAAAGCTAATCAAAAACAACAAGATGATTTTTTTACAATGTATATTTTTTTGTTTTGTTTTTCGGTTATATTCACAAGTTAACCCGAAATTACACAAGGAAATAAACTACCGTCTCCCCGGCAACGGCGCCATTTGATTGTTAGTGGTTCTGCGTGTTCAAGTTTTAGTTTAAATACCGCAATCAAGACGGTTTCGCTTGTAGCTAGCCGGTTGAGTACGGGTCGTCCGCAGGGAGATGGAAATCTTTTTCTATGTGCTTTAACGAGTTAAGTCCGGTTTTCAGATTTTGTTTTGGTTATCTAAGTGTTGAGTTGATATTTAAAGAGAGCTTGTTAGGGTTAGGATTAGGTTAGTTTGAGTTAGGAGTCTCCCCATCTTTCGTTGGCCCTCTTAATATCGGTGTTATGGTAATCGGCAGCAACGGGGATTAGCACGACTAGGAAGGAACTTGCGAGTATAAGCTAGGCTTTCCAACGCATAAGTTCTTCCTTTTGGTGCTTGTCCGTCCGTTCTTGGCTCTTAGCCATAACCTCCGGTTAATTCAACCACAACCGGTCTCACTACGGAATCACCGCTATCATGTAGGATAGGGTGCCGTAAGGAGCGGATTGTGGTTCAATTAACGGGAGTCGAATTAAGCTGTTTGGGCAAGGAAAGAGTGAGAGAGATTTCCTTCTCTCAAACTTCCCTTATCCTACCCTAACAAGTATTAAACTACTCACACATCATGATACGGAAAAATAAAACAAAACAAAAGAGGAAGATAGAAAGAAAGAGATTAGAAGATAACGACTAGCTATTTGCGACCTCACCTTGGCGAGGATCGAGCGTAAGCATCATGGTCGTATTAAGGATAAAGAAAAAGAGAGAAGAAAGAAACAACAAGAAATAACAACAACTAGTTAACGAATTAAAATTACAACAATTATAGAAAAAGCAAGACAAGCATGATAATAAAATGATCTTCTTTATTCACCATTCTTCACTCACCAAGCTCATTACAAGTTTTAATGGAGAAGAGATGAGAAGAGAAAGAAGAAACACAACTAAACCTTACAAAAGAGAATACAAGATTATGGACCCTTTCCTTCACAAAGTTCTGGGCTATTTATAGGCTAAAAAATGAAAACCTAGGGCAACCACCAGAACCCAACTGAAAAGACCATTCTACCCCTGAAAACTCTCTGTCTGCCGCCACCATAAGGCCGCGGATCCGCGGCCTAAGCATGCTTAGGCCGCGGTTCCGCGGCCATAGAAGGGTATTAGGCCTCCGTATTTTGTGGCTTTTCCTGGTCTTCTTTGTACTTCAGTATGGCATATGTGTTTTCTGAAAATACCTCCACATTTCTTCCAGAATTTCTGTTGAGGGAAAGGTGGACTTTTTGTCAAGATTTGGCATGATTGCCTCGAGCTCCGCGTAGATTTCTTGGATCTTGTGCTGCCATTGAGCCTTGTGCATAAAAACGACATTGATTTGACATTTTGTTTCTTAAACTGGTATCTGGCAACATACGGATGAAGAGCGGAGACCGTGTTTTCTCAGTGGTTGGCAGGAACCCGGGTTTTGTCGTGTTTTTTCATGAATGCCACCGTTTAGAGCCGAGAACCTGTATCCTGTAATTGACTAGCAAACATGGCTCAAGAGTATCTACCGATATGCAATGTGACAAAAATTGGGCGGTATGAAAATGCAAAAATCTAATATGAACAGCATCCAATACCTTTGTATTGTGATAACAATGGAGCTGTGGCTTTGGACAAGAAACCCAGGTCCCATCAGAAGTCCAGACATATTCTGAGGCAGTATCACCTGATCCGGGAGATAGTTGATCGCCGCGAGATCGAGGTCAGGAGAGTTGACACGAAGGACAACACCGCGGATCACTCACGAAGGCTATTTCCAAGATACAATTTGAGAGACTCTTCGGGATGTTGGGTATGAGATACTACAACAGCTGGCCTTAGTGCAAGTGGGAGATTGTTAGTTATAGATATGCCCGAGAGGCCATTGTTGTACATATGATGTATATTATAGTGGATGCTTGGATATATATAGAGAGGACTTTCTTGCTCGACATGATAGTATGCAATTTGGTTTCACTTTGTCTTAACATGTTGACTTGTTTTGGTTTACCGTCTTGCTCTCACATGTTGATAAAGCCCTTAGGATATGTTCTTGACTACGAGGACTATGATGAGATCATACTAGTTGGGCCATGGTAGTCAACGAGTACATCCTATAACTGTTCCTAGTCGAGGGAGTATCGAAACATGGCATCGATAATCTAGAGTAGACTAGCGTATACGCATCATGACCCATATGATGGGCGATGGATGATCCCATATCCATCGGTGTTTGACATCAAAGATGGTGTACGGGTGCTCAGGGGAGACTGGGTACACTGAACGGACTCGCTGAGAACTCCTAGATGGTATTATACCTATCGTCAGATAGCAGTTCTCCGGTGACACTGGTACAGGTTAGTCTTTAGACCTGAGATCGTCATAGAGTCTTGTGTGATTCCCACTGTGCTTTGATTTCCACCTTACCACGTCCATGAGGGCATGCAAAACGGTGACTTTTGGCTACAGTCCCAATCACATGGAGGCAATGAGCGATATGAGGGGTTTCGTCTCTCTCGGTATGGGGAGTTGATGTTGTGCTGTGTTCGATTGGCTATAACTGGAAGTTTCTGGCCAGGGCCGATATGGAGTGCTACTGGTAAGAGTTATCAGTAGTTTCTAAACCCGTTATGAGCCTCACATCGACATGACTTATCCGTTTCTGGGGTCTGACATTTACCACCCTTAGTCTTGATATGCGACATATCAGACGAAGAGAACGGACTATACGGTAGTGTTAATTATTGGATTCACAGGAGAATGTACATGCTTGCTTGTTGATCTTCTGATCGCTCAATACCTGGATGGCTGTTACATTTAGCTGACCGCTTGCAGCTCTTGGGTGTTTGATATGATCACCACCTACTGCCGGCGTATTGACGATTCTTTAGAGTCCTACACAGAGGTTTCCTGGTTCAGGAAAAACGAATTAGGACCATATATGTGATATGTGTGGGACCGAGAATAATACGATATGAGATACCGTATTCTATTATCGAGATATGTGATATCGGCCGGGTATATATGATATAGCCGGGTCATCGGATCAAGTGTTGATTCGATGAATTGGTACATGTTATATTAGTCGGTTATATGCAATATAGCCGGATTGTCGGATCAAGTGTTGATTCGATAATTTAATGTATAATTATATATGTGATATATTACATTACGTTAACTAATATAAGCTCGCTTTATTGATTCATTTTTTCACTGGATAATACATTGATGTATATGCGATATATGTTAATTGTATTATTTTCTTTTGTTACAAAATATATTGTATATGTGATATATAATATTGTAACGTGTTAGGGTTACAAATGCAACATGGTTGTTGAGTTTAAACCAAGTTAGGGTTTGGATTAGGGTTAGCTTTTGGGTTAGCTTTTGGATGAGGTTCATGGATGCTTCATGAAACTTTGACTTTGTCTTTTTTCTTTGATATTTTGTGAAGATATTTGTTAACCCAACCCAAACCCTTAACCTATTATTTATTCTTTACAAGAGTTAAGACTCTCATTCTTAACTCATGGTTGCAATTGTAACCACAACAATAATTTCATTATTCATCATAAAAACTTTCTTCTTCTTCTTCCTCCTTGAAAAAGCTTTGCTAGCTTTTTGTGTGTGATGATTTAGTGTGAGAAATTGAAAACAAAAGAGAGCATAATTCCTACTTCATTATCCTCATGTATTCTAGCCACTTAGATTAGGGTGTTCACTTCTTTAATAACTACTTTAGTGAAGTGTAAGCTTTGGTTAGAGATTCTTCAAGGTAGATAATCTTAGATCAAGAAGACTTCAAGAAAGATGCATCATTCACCTCTTGGAGCCTCACGAGAGTCGAAGTTCTTGATGATCGCAGCGAAGGGACCTCAACACGGAGCTTATGAAGCGAAGGAACGGACAACAAAGGTTGTAATCCTAATCTCTTTAGTTCTTTGTATGTGATACAAATTTGTTACCCTAGAAATTCTAGTAAAGATTCATGGTTTGCTTGCTTTGCACCTCTCTAAATTTTAAAGTGGCACGAGTGATGCTACCAAATCCTAGACTAGGTGCAAGGGAAGCCCAACATATTTATACCATTTTACGAAAACCCCAAATTCGCAAATCGGGTAATTTTCGCGAAATATATTATTTTCATACTAAATTCCAAAAATTATATTTTATATTTTCTGAAATGTTACATATGCGATACTCTTAGACGAACAGACCGGACTGTAAAGAGATTGTCACATCTAGGCTCAGTAGGTGTTCGGATGGGTTTCATCATCGGCCTTCTTATCGACAAATACCTGGGTAGCCGTTACGTGCATCTAGTACCGCTTGCGGCTTGTAGTTAAACCCACTGCCAGCGTACTGTCGAATCTTTAGAGTCCCACACAGAGTGTTTCCCTGCACCGGGCAAAAGGTGTAGAAGCCGTATGGTTTTACGGCAGGGCTTCGATCACTTACGTACACTTGTGCGCGTATGATGTGTTGGAGATAGTGCCCTCAGAGTCAATTATTGGATCACAGGCACGTGATTGCAATGATTGAGGGAGGACCTATACCGGTAGGATAGTCTTACTCAAGATGATAGTATACTATCTGGTTTAGCTTTATCATCGTGTACTGCTACAGGTGACCTTACAGGTCACTATTATACGTTGATAGAGCCCCTAGGATTCTTGCTTGACTGCCAGCAGTATGAGGGCGATCATATACGTGGGAGCTGGGGTCTATAAGCACATCCTTAAAAGGTCCCTAGTCGTGGGAGTTTCGAGACAGGGCATCGATACTCCAGAGTAGACTAGTGTATACAGTCGAGACCCCGACGAGGGGAGGTGGCCGGTCTCACAAGCTACTGGTGTCAGTTGGTTCACCTAAGATGTATACAGGTGCTCATTGGGTTATGAGTACACTGGACAGGACTCGCCGGGAACATGCTATGTAACACCTGAGTTTGCGTTTAGTGGTAAGTGTGTATTAATGTGGGGTTTTTGGTAAAAAGTTTACCAAAATGGCTTTTAAATATTTTATCTGGTTTTATGAATATTTTATTGGAATTTTATCCGGGCTGCACACACTTGTGCATGTTAACTTGGGTTAAGTCTAGGGTTACCATGTTTAGACGAGCATGGTGGATTAACCATGTTTAGCCAACCATGATGGGTTAACCATTTGGTTATGTTAATGGGGTTAATTAAGGGTATTTTAGCTTGTTAAAGGTGATTAGGGTTAGGGTTGACCTTGTGTAGGGAGAGAGAGAGCCATGATGGTTGTTCATTTATTAAGAGAGAGAGAGAGAGATGGCTAGGGTGTGCCATGATCCATCTCATTCTTCAATATCCTTTGTGCTCTTTCACACCCCCTCTCACTCATATCACTCCCTCTCATATCAACTCTTTTGGCTCTCATCTCTCACATCTCTCCCTCTCACACATCACACCACTTCAAAACACCAGCAGCAGCTGCATCAGCAGCCCAAACCCATCCTAACAACAACTCCCAATATCAACAACATCAACACACCATAGCCCAACACCTATTACAGCTACATCAGCACAACTTCAGCCCCACTTTTTATCAAATTAGCTGCAACAAAGCATCAGCATCATCATCATCTGCTGCAACAGCAGCTGATGTAAAACTTCAGCCCCAATACCAACACTTCAGCCCCCAATATCAACACTTCAGCCCCAATTCTGCATCAGCTAAAACAATACCATTCCAAACAACACCACCACACCACCACAACCATTCCCACAACACCAAAGTAACAACAACAACAGCCACAACAATTCCAGCATCAGCAACATACTGCTGTTGAAAAACAGCTTCAACTTAGCTGCAGAAACAACATCAGCAGCAATACCAACAAGTCCAGCAGCAGCACAATACCCCTCCTTCCTCCTTCCTCTCTTCTCCTACATTCTAGGATTTCCTTGAGGTATAATCTCACAACCCAACTCCTTTCTTGCTTGATTATGGTCGTAAAACTGAAACTTAGTGTTAATTAAGTAGATTAGTGCTAGTTTAGATAAATTCGAGTGAGATTTGGCCAAGAGATGGTTGTGCTGGTTGGTATAGCCCTATTAGGTGTATTTGAGACCATTTTAACCAAGAATGCCCCAGATTTCCAGTTAGTTACCTGAAAGTTTCGACTAGGCGTATTTTAGCGATTTTGTCGATTTTGTGACCCTTATGGAATCTGCAACAACCCGAGATACCCTAAAATAATATTGACTTGGCAGTGAGGTATGCAGGCAGATAGAAACCAACACCCAAAACCCTACACCCCACCTCCTCTCCCTGGCCGCCAATTTATTCCCTCTGGCCGCAATTTGCGGCCAGACCACGGTGAAACCCCCTCATTTTTGGTGCACGGCTCTTTTACCTGTTAACTTGACCCTGGGTATATCTAGTTTTGTCTTGTTCCAACTAGGGTAGAATATGGGTCGATTTTCTTGAGTTGGCGCATGATTTACGACTTGTTTTCGTATGAATTTTGGTATTCGATGATTCGTTTCTGTCGGGTGGCGTTTGAACGCCAACGGCAGAGGGATATTGGCCGTGTTTGCATGCGAGACTGTAGGTTTTTACCTATCGGCATAGCGTGTACCGTTTTGGTTTCCGACATGATTTTCATGTGTTTTAGCGTGTGATATCCTTGTAGGTACCCCACGTGGTGTAAAGGCGTTGGAGATGCAAATGGCGACATCGACACTGGCACACATAAAGAAAGGTGAGTAGATTTATATCTACGGGGAGAAGTCGGGTGGATGTCGTATAGTACCCCCGCAGTTCGTAGTGATGTATACGGATGCGTATACACACTAACAATTAATATATGTTATTTGGGATTAATTATTGATGTTAAGATGGATATTTATGTGTTGGATTGGTGAAAGGTTACGAAACCCTAGGTAGTGGGTGCACTACACATACATATACACACATACATACTTGCATACATCTTTATTTCATATGTGGTTATGGGATTCTATATAGATATCTATTCACATGGGTATGGGACTATGTGTTCACATACGGATTTGAGGATGATACTTGGGTTTGAGATGAGTCGATGATATTTGATCCGAGATTATGATATCGGTGATATGGTAAAATTCATAGTTGAGATACGTCTTGATTCTTTAGTAAGATTTTGGGATGATGATGCCATAAGAATAGTGATATATATATATAAAATGGTCGACATGTGATGATGTTACGAGATATGATATGATATGATATGACAAGATAATTATGATAGGCCGCATTCGGCGATGTTTACTCCTTGAGGTGATATGTGCTGATGATATCGATTCATACGAGACTGTTGATCAGTAGTCAGATCATGATGATATTGATGATGTTAACTTTGTACTAGACGTAGGTCAGTACCCAGATTATGATATTTGATATAGAGAATACCAGATGAATGATATGACGAATGTGATATTGACCCGTACCCAGATTTGGGGATGCCGTACGACGGATTTACGTACAAGCTGTAAATTGATGTTTGATCCACACTCTTGACTTGGGAATAACCGATTATAGAGATATGGTATCGGATGTGATATTATCGAGGCGGGATCACCGACTATATATATTTATATGTATCGACTCAGAGATTAGGCGGTTTCCCTTACCTACTGTTAGCTTTAGCTCAGCCTTATAGTGGTGTAGCTATATGACTCTTATGACATTAGATGCAGTTTAGCTATCATTGTGTTTGGTATTCAGCTCCCGCACATTATTATTTTTGCTCTGCATTGCATACTTATTGTGATTCATATTCTATTGTTGAAATCATGCTGTCAGGACACCGGCACCATTACCGATGATGCGTATGTACCACGTACACTTACTTGCCAGTTCACACACATCTTCATCGGTAATTGCCATGTCACTAGTATTATTGCTGCAGGATATGACCCTTGTATGTGCATACTATTATTCCATGTTGCATGATATACTGTTATACTTGCACTTCATTGATATGTCACATACATCATGTTTTCTGATTATGCGCATTGAGATATGTTGTTTCTATGATATTTCTGGATTTGGGAACCGTGGATATTTCAAAGAGATTATGTAATTGTTTTAAAAACCCGGTTACCCCTGATATGATATTTCAGTGTATCCACCATGTGTTTTCTCGGTGCTGAGTGCGACATGTGAAACCCGATTCGAGGAGGCGGATGAGGCCGATTGCGGGTACATGGTAGGCCTGGTGCAGTACACCGGGGCAAGAAGATCGCAGGAGATGGCGTTAAGCCTGGCAGGGGAGCACTACCGACCGGTGATTTTACCCGACGCGTCGGATATCCGGAGGATACCGTTGTGGTCTTAAGATTGATGGTAGGGGCCGGTCTGGATTGACGGCACCCTAGATAGTGAGACTTATCAGAGACATTGAGATATTGAGATTGAGGCTATGTTTTGTGCCGATACTGGGCACAAATTTCATGATGTTTTTCCATGATTTTGACTATATCCTCATATTTACATGCATGATGCTTATTGTCATTGGGTGACATGTGGACGGGATCCACCTATATACAGACATTGATCACATACAGACTCTGATTACATTGATCATACTTTTCATGCATTCATACATCATCCATATGATATATTGCCACCTGGTGCACTGACACGGGCACATAGGATTACATTTGGGTTAGATAGTTACCCTAGCCATTGTTATAGGTTGCTGGTTATATATTTGAGGATTATATATTATGATCGTATGACCTAGGATTGCGTCATACATGCGATTTTCTGTTCATACATGTTTTTCTATTCACGAGTTGGCAACTCACCCCCGTTGTGTCCCAGTTTCTTGCAGGTGTTGCCGTACGGGTTTCATTACGGCTTGCAGCACTGCTTCTTTTGGGTGACTTGCTAGTAGGTGGGTTTATTTGTATCGTACCCATCACTATACATTATATATTATATTTCAGTTGTATCTAGAAGTTCCATCAACCAAACATGTACTTATTTGAGATAGAGACCAGTGTTGATTATTCTTTCGACCTTAGAGTCGCACGTTATATTTCACTGGGTTTCATGCTGTTGAGTTTCCTTTCCTGTTGTGATCCTCGCCTTTAGGCGTTGTATATTATATTGCAAACTGGTTGATTTACATATGGTTTTTCCTTCACTCCACTACTTTTCTTGGTTTGGATTTCTGGGCTCAGCTTACTTAGAGCACGTACGCCTTGAGACGTTCGTAGTCTAAGTGCCGGTCATGTTCCGTACTTTCGGGTCGTGACATGCTAGTTGGTCTTATACCTAACGTCAGATAGCAGTTCCCTGGTGACATGTGTATAGGCTAGTTCATCGACCTGAGATTATCATTTGTCTCGTATGAGTTCCCACTGTACTTTGATTACTACCCTACCATTCTCAAAGGAGACGTGCAAACAGGTTTTAGATGGGTATAGTCCCGAGCCACATGGAGGCAGTGAGTGGATATGCAGGGGTTCGTCTCTCCCGGTATTGGGGGTGAGGTCGCACTGTGTCTAGGAGAGCCATTACACGAAGCCCTCGGCCGAGGCAGGAGATTTACTGGTAGGTATTCCAGTAGTATCTCAGGGTGTTCTGGGCTACACTCCGACACGACTTGTACCGCTTTTGGGGGTCTTACTTTTACCAACCCCCTAGGCTCGCCATACGATGCTCATAGACGAATGGACCGGACTGTACGGATATTATCACTGACAGGCTCAGTAGGGTGTCAGGATGAGTTCGCTCATCGACGTCCCTTTTGGTCAATACCTGGTTGCCCGTTACGTATGGCTAATACCTCTGACGTGCTAGTGGTTAAATCCAGAACCAAAGTATTGACGAGTCTTTAGAGTCCCCCACAGACCGTTTCTCAAGTTTCGGGCGAAACGCTGTAGAGGCCTATGGAGATATGGCAGGGTTCGATCTTATACGTGCGGTATTGCACGGATCATGATTGGACGGATAATACTAGCGGGCTTTGGTTTAAGCCGGATCCTAGTATTATACAGTGTAGATTTTGTCTCACAGCATTTGTATTCGGTCGGAATACAAATGCGGGTATGTATATAAAGTCGCGAGGTTTTCCTGTAATTTATTACGGGATCAGTTTTTTGAAGTTGCCAGTTTGCATTCCGTTTCGGCCATTTTCCTTTGTATCATTCTTTGGCTGAAAATTGGTGGAGGAGGGCTTATTTGCAAATGTGCAAATTTGATTAGTGGAGGGTGTTATTTGAAAGTAGTAGTATCATGATGGTTCCACCATCTCTTGACTTCTATTTCTTCATCATTGCTTGACTTTTGAAAAACGATGGCTTGCTTTATATGATGGGTTATTGATTTGATTTTGGTGTGATCATGACTCCTCATCATCACCCATTCTTTTCTCTCTCTTGCATGATGGCTTTCTCCCCTCCTTGACTTTCACTCTATCATCTCATTCCAATAAGAGGGCCGGCCACTATGGTGAGGGGTGGGTGATTCATTTTTTTGGTGTGAGGATTTTTGGTTCATTTTTCATTGAAAAAGAAAAGTCCTCAAGTTCATTCCTCTTGCTCATTTTAACTCCACTTCCTCATGGCAACTTCAACCCCAATGAGACATAGCACTACACTTATTCTACAACAATTCTTGGACACGTCGACTCGCTAACTTTGTGCCCGAGTTGCCTCGATCCAGAGGTGGGAGCCCGTAAAAGAACTCGGCGATGTGGTGCCCTTCCGACGAGGAGATGAAGACCGGAGATTCCGCGGGGAGATCAGGACGACGACGAAAAGAACGAAGGACACAGATCACTCGGTATATCTTTATACCCCTTCTCTAGTTTGCTAGGAGTTGGTTAATGGCCCGATCCGGGATTTTAGTGCGCGGTGGTGCCGGTTTACAAGTTAAAGAAAAGTATCGTTTCCGCATTTTGGCCTCTGATTGACGGCCGGGGCGCCGTCGTGCACTTATACTGGTATCAGAGCTACGCCATTAACCTAGTCTAGCTTGCTCTAGCGTGTTTAAAACTTCGATCGAACAAATTTCCAAAAACCCCGATTTCAATTCGATAGTTTCTGTCGATTTTCAGTTGTGCTAAAAAAAATTATTTGGTACATTGCATAAATATGTGCAGGAAATTTTATGAAAACTGAGAAAATTTGGCATGCTTTTTTTATTGTAGCGCGGCGGATCCACCGCCAAAACCACGTTTTGGCTGCGGATCCGCCGCCGTTCTATTGCCTCAGTATACCAAATTTCTTCAGTAAGTCTCTGACTTGGAGTTAGGGTTTATGGTATATTCTGTTTGGGCCCAGATTTTTCTGAGCACTGGGTATTGTTCTTGGGGCCCACTTCGGGAAATTTAGTCGATCGAAAATTTTAAACATGTTAGTTCACAGTATTTGCATTATATCTGCGACCGTGAATGTCATTTAATCGGTAAATCCTGTCTAACTGCTATAGCCCTTTTAGACGGATTTGCGAACGTGACATTCACGTTGATGTTCTGTGTTGTGCTGTGATGTTGAGGATTGTCGTAGTGGATAGCCTGGATGCAATGTTAGTACAGTTTTGGTATTATTATGTACATTTGATAATGCGGGGCGAGCGTCCGACATGTGGACTGCCGTTACTGCCTGTTTGTATATTATTCTTTTGGGGCACGACCGGGCTGAGGTCGATGTACCCGTTGTATGTATATTTTACTTTCTGTACTATGATTTCCCCATGGATGGGTGCACGGGTAGCCGGGTTCTAGAGGGCAACGGGCCCGCATCTCATGGCTTTGAGACGGAGGGGGCTTCACTCTAAAATTGGCGGGCTATTCGCCGCACTCGTAGGGGGTACAGGTTGACCCAAGGAGGGGTGCCCAAGTTACCGGATTCCGTGAAGTGCTGGGTGGTCCATTCACGTTGCTGAAGGGGGCTACCTCGCTTCAGGTTTTGGCGGGTAACTTGCCGCGCCCATAGGGGTCTAGGATTTCATTGCACAGGCTATCCACACAACCAGGGGAACGTCGGGTTTCAGTAGCGGCTCTATGAAACCCAGGGATCCCAGATATCTGTATTATTCTGTGATGTTGCATTTTATCACGCCTTGAGCAAATATTATATATTGATATATATACTAGTAGATGCTGTATATGTTTTGCATCCGCGCTAGTCCAGTCCCCGCTCTGTCGTTAGTTAAGTAACCCAACGGTGATGACGGGACCCAGTGGCGAATGCGGATGGCATATACGTACATCATTATTTTCGTTCTTTATTGGTGTGATCAATTGATGGGATTGGATTGATTCGGATCAATGCAAGCTAAACAAACCTATTCTGATGTTGTTGGAACAATTTTCAAAAAGTTGTTATTGCAAGGACGTTCATTTTTGTTTTGCATCGTGGTATTCAGTTGGAATATCCTGCACCTCAGTCGACGAGGCACGGGCCAAGATCCCTTCACCGGGAGTGACCCCTTGGATAGAAGTTTGCGTCAGGGTAATAACTTCACTATAGCCGATTACTTTTGCTTTGCATCGTGGTATTCAGTTGGAATATCCTGCACCTCATTCTACGGGGAAAGAGCCGAGATCCCTTCACCGGGAGTAACCTCCTGAGCAATGGTTTTCGTCACTATATTTTTATAAAAAGCTATCCAGTTCCTTCAATGATATCAAGTTCATTACGTTAAAGGTTTTTCGCCAAAAACCATTCGTAGCCCTCCGTCGTTTCAGACGGGTAGCACGTAGTATTCATGCTATGTTTGTTGACCTTCGTCAAGGCATAGTGAATGGTAGCTGCTTGTTACCTTTCTGCTGCATAGATAGATGCGCTGGTTTGGGACAGGCGTATAGACTTGTTGACCTTCGTCAAGGGCTTGTACGTGTTAGATATGTATGCCCTAGAGGCCATTATTGTATAGTACTAGTTTGTATAATTCATTTTGGAGGCTTGGGATATATATATGGTTTTACGACAATCTTGCTCGATATAGTAGTATGCTACTTGGTTTGTTTCTATCTTAATATGTGTATATGTTTCTTTTAACATATCGCTAAAAACATATTGGTAGAGCGCTTAGGATTTTTGCTTGACTGCCGGCGTTGTGATGGCGATCACACTAGTGGGGGCTGGGTAGTCTATAAGCACATCCTTATTTTGGTCACTAGTCGTAGGATTATCGAGACAGGGCATCGATACTCCAGAGTAGACT
The DNA here is from genome assembly GCA_030015575.1 of Agapanthus africanus. NCBI lineage: Eukaryota > Viridiplantae > Streptophyta > Magnoliopsida > Asparagales > Amaryllidaceae > Agapanthus > Agapanthus africanus. Next base: position 84,210,705 of record JASDDO010000004.1, on the reverse strand, counting down.
GGTGCATACGCTTCTCTTCCCAGCAGGAGAGATGATCTGTCCCACAGCCATCAGTACGTCGTACTGGAGATAGGATGCAGGTGCTCGTTAGGTTACGAGTACACTGGACAGGACTCGTCGGGAACTGTTGGTTGGTATTATACCTATCGTCAGTTAACAGTTCCCAGGTGACATGAGTACAGCTTAGTCCGCTGACTTGACACTGTCACTTCGCCTCGAGTGTGTTCCCACTGTTCTTAGATTACTACCCTACCACGGCTCTACTGAGTCGTGCAAACAGGTAGTAGTTGGGTGCAGTCCCGAAGCACTTGAAGGTAGTGACGGTTAGACAGGATTCTTCTCTCCCGGTATTGGGGGTTGATATCGCGCTGTGTCTAGGAAAGCCATTCCACAAAGTCCCTGGCCAGGGAAAGCGAGATATACTGGTAGGTTTCCAGTGTTATCACAGGGTGTTCTGGGCTACACTCCGATACGACTTGTACCGCTATTAGGGGACTGACGTTTACCGCCCCCTAAGCCCGCAATGCGATATTCTCAGACGAACAGACCGGACTGTACGGAGATTGTCACATTCAGGCTCAGTAGGAGTTCGTGTAAGTGCACGGCGGCGCCCCGGCCTCCATCCCGAGGCCAAATGAGGAAGCGATGGTTAACTTTAATTTTACAAACCGGCACCACCGCGCACTAAAACCCGGATCGGGCCATTAACTAGTCCTAGCTAACTACAAGATGGGGAAGAGAGATATACCGAGTGATCCGAGTCCTCCGGTCTTCTCGCCGTCGTCCCGATCTTCCGCGGAAGCTCCGGTCTCCACCTCGTCGCCGGAAGGCCACCACGTCGCCTGCTTCTTTTACGGGCTCCCACCTCTATACCGAGGCAACTCGGGCACGAAGCTGGCGAGTCGACGTGCCCAAGAGTTGCTGTAGAATGTAGTGAAGATCTATATGTCTCATTTTGGGGTTGTGGAGATGCCATTGGTGGAGGATATGAGATGAGCTTTTTGGAGGAGGAGCTAAAAAGACTTTTGCCTAGCCAAATGAGCAACAACTTCACCCCACCAAATTGGGACAGCCCCTCTAGGAGCTTGGCCGGCCACACAATAATCTATGAGGGAATCAAAAGAAATCATGAAATAACATGATCACAAACACATCCACACTCAACCACAACCATCATCAAACATGATGACTCCAAAAGTCAAGCAATGATGAAGTGAACAAGCCAAGGTCAACAAGAGCTAACATGAAGCAACAAAATGCAAAGAACCCCCTCCACTAATGCTTATTTGCACAAATGCAAATAAGCCCTCCTCCACCAAACTTCGGCCAATTAAAGATACAAAGAAATATGGCCGAAACGGAAAGCAAAACGGCAACTCCAGAAAACTGGTCCCGTAATAAATTACAGGAAAAACCCCGATACGGTGTATACACACCCGCATCCGTATTCCGACCGAAATACAAATGCAATGAGACAAAATCTACACTGTACTATACTAGGATCCGGCTTAAACCAAAGCCAGCAAGTATTATCCGTCCGATCCTGATCCGTGCAATACCGCACATATCTGATCGGACCCTGCCATATATCCATACGGCCTGTAGTACTAACCGTCCGAACCTGATCCGTGCAATACCGCACGTATCTGATCGAACGCTGCCATATCTCCATACGGCCTCTACAGCGTTTCGCCCGAAACTTGAGTAACTGAATGTGGGGGACTCTAAAGACTCGTCAACACCTTGGTTGCGGATTTAACCACTAGCACGTCAGAGGTATAAGCCAATACGTAACGGGCTACCAGGTATTGACCAAAAGGGACGTCGATGAGTGAATTCATCCTGACACCCTACTGAGCCTGTCAGTGACAATATCCGTACAGTCCGGTCCGTTCGTCTATGAGCATCGCATGGCGGGCCTAGGGGGTTCGTAAAAGTCAGACCCCCAAAAGCGGTACAAGTCGTGTCGGAGTGTAGCCCAGAACACCCTGAGATACTACTGGATTACCTACCAGTAAATCTCCTGCCTCTGCCGAGGGCTTTGTTTAATGGCTCTCCTAGACACAGCGCGACCTCACCCCCAATACCGGGAGAGACGAACCCCTGAAGATCCGCTCACTGCCTCCATATGGCTCGGGATTGTACCCAACTAAAACCTATTTGCACGTCTCCTTTGAGCGTGGTAGGGTAGTAATCAAAGTACAGTGGGAACTCACACGAGACAAATGACGATCCCCAGGTCGATGAACTAACCTGTACACATGTCACCAGGGAACTGCTATCTGACGTCAGGTATAAGACCAACTAGCATGTTCCCGGCGAGTCCTGTCCGGTGTACTCATAACCCAATGAGCACCTGTATACATCTTAGGTGAACCAACTGACACCAGTAGCTTATGAGACCGGCCACCGCCCCTCGTCGGGGTCTCGACTGTATACACTAGTCTACTCTGGAGTATCGATGCCCTGTCTCGAAACTCCCACGACTAGGGCCTTTTAAGGATGTGCTTATAGACTGCCAGCTCTCACATATATGATCGCCATCATACTGTTGGTGGTCAAGCAAGAATCCTAGGGGCTCTATCAACGTGTAATAGCGACATGTCAGGTCACCTAAAGCAGTACACGATGATAAAGGTAAACCAGATAGTATACTATCATCTTGAGTAAGACTGTCCTACCGGGATAGGTCCTCCCTCAATCATTGCAATCACGTGCCTGTGATCCAATAATTGACTCTGAGGGCACTATCTCCAACAATCTCCCACTTGCACTCAAGGCTAATTATTGCGATGTCGCATACTCACAGCCCGTGTGATACCGAACACTCAACTCCTCTACTAGTCAGTCTCACAAAGCCCGTTTGCGAAACTATTGCGTTCGAGGAATACCCTCAGTGAGTGGATCCGCTTTGATGTTTCTTTCTATTTCTCTCTATATCTCAAGTTCGCGGAGAAAGCCATCTCCCGAAATGAGCAATACCTGTCTTAGAATGTGTCTGGATGTCTGATGGGACCTAGCTCATAAATGAACTCCAAATCCAAACTTCTTAGACCGTATCGTCAACTGAACTCAATCAGTATCCTGCGCCATGCCTCCTTCAGTATTTCCTTGGACCACCTGTCCAAAATACTGCCCCTCGTCAGAAGGAAAACTATAACTCTGACAACCTCCTTTTCGTCCAGGTCACCTTAGAAGCCTGGAATGATAACTGTCTCCCGAATGAGGCTGTCGTTATCATATCCCTAGAACATCCACTTTTGTTCTAAAAATGCTTCCGACTGTTTCTCCAGGATTGGATTAATGTCAACTTATTGCATGTAGTGCAAGAACAACATCTGGTGTGGTACTTGACATCTCATGATTGACTCAATTGCCTGAGCAAGTGATCTGCCAATCATGCACATTCCTCTCCCTTTTAGTCTGTAAGACACCTTTAGAGAGGGTGACTCCATTACCTGCAGGTATACTACCGTGCCAGGAGTCGTCCATTCTAATTACTCTTAGAATGCTGTCTAAGTACCCTGATTGGGAAACCACCCAAATCTAGATCTAAAACCATAGATCTAGTAACCAGTATGTCAGATATAAAATCCATTTCCTTTGTGGAGAAAAAACTGTGTGACGACCAAAGTATAACCGATCGTAGTATAGGAGTTTCTTTTCCTACCCTGTGTATGTCATCCAAATACCAGGACATCACACCCTACCACCTTCTCAACAGATCCACCCCCTATTCTGATGAAGTCAAACCTATGACTGTCATATCAGAAATTGATGATCTATCTCCGCTATATCTGCTTTAGTCTATAAATAGACATAAGCCACCTGTCCACCAATGCTTCCGATGCTCCCACTGACTACGACAACCCTCAGGCAGAGTCATATAAACGTACATTTCTAAAGCAAGTTTAGAACGACGCTATACTCATCATTCTGCCGGGTCTCACAGTCTGGAACAACAGCAATGGAAAGTGTGGGTAAACAAGAACCTCCCTGTCACCGTCCTTGAGGCTACCGGAGTACCCCTCGGGTGCCTGAGGTTACCCACCTTATCTGCGGAGTGGCTAATGGAATGTTAATCCAGATTGAATCTTTAGGTTCCTATCAAATCTTCAGTAATCGTTTGTGGTTCTGGAATCACTTCCAGTTCTACCATACTCCCGCTACTGTTTTCTGAAAAATCCATTTTTATTAAAACTGTGGCGAGTCTAGAACAATATCGCTATTGATCTTCCAGATGGTAGAAAGTGAACCCTCGTCATAGCCTAGGTCAACCCACAAACAACCATTACAGAAACGTGCCTTGAGTTGTCCAGTGTCTGGTTTTAATCATAAGCCGGACAACTCCCCGTACCTTAACATAGTTAAGATATGAACTGTTCTATATCCAATATAGAACCAGAGGCACTGATTTAATTGAACCAGATTCAAATCATGCAGCTGTCTCCAGTGCATGTCAACTAAATGGAAGGAGGCCGATCAGCGTTACTCAACTTAGGAATGCCTCCAATTATGAGTAACCTGAAAGAGAAACAAGTTCCCTTAATCATTACTATCAACTGAACACCATACACAAGTATCTACATCTTTGATCACTTTGAAGAATCCCGATACTTGCAATACCTGGTTCTCTACTTTATTCAAATACCTATAACTTCTCAAAATTCGGACCTTGTGTTTCCACGAAACACCTGTCTAAAAACTAGAGAAGTCATAAGTAAACCGAATATAGTACGGGGACCAACCCCTCTGTCCTGATGGACCCTGGACAACATACAATACTCTGTATAAGTCTCTTGAGTCTGATAACTCATTCACTTTGTGTCGTAGGTTGAAAACTGTACTTATGGTTAAGAAGAATTACACCGCTGTTTAATGCTCCTTACCTAACCATCCACTGATATAGGTAAATGTCATCGACATAATTTCAAAAAGGTATATCTCACTCTTTAAAAATAGACGTACAGATATATCAATTTGAAATTGGTGCATAGCAACGGATATTCAAAACCAAATATTTGCCGTCCGGCAAACAACCCAGGTGATTTCCTCAAATATCACCGATTGCAACGAATCCCGATATAATGAAGATGATCACCCAATTCCCAATAACTTACTCCCACTCATCATCTATAAAACCATACAGATGTGAGAATCAAACCTGGTAAATACATATCCGAGAGCAAGTATTTAATCGGGAAATCAGTTTTCTTTTAACAGTACATAGTGAAACATTGAAATGTTTCGATGGGGTATCCCGGTATTCCTAGTAATGCCTCTTCCAGATTCACGACTGTAACCGTATAGTTCTTTGCCACCTCTCCAAATCCCTTTATATGTCTTTAGTCATTACCTTCTGCACACCCCCTTAGGCCAAATGGTTTTCTTCCTTCCCTACCGTTCGGCACCAGCCTATGGTTTGGAAGAAGACTATCCAATAAGCATAATGGGTGTACTGTCCTAATCCTAGGAGCACTCGCAATGTGAGAGAAGGTGAAGATAAAAGACAACCGAATAAACCTTATTCTTATTTCTCCTGAACCAAAATCCATCCCCGAACTGGAACAAGTTCCTTTCGAGTTAGTATATAACCATACGATGGAGTATCCAATAAACTGTGGATCTTCGTAGTGATATGGAGTGTCCTGGAGAAATACAAAGGTGATTTAGGATTGGCGAAGGAATACTTGGTATGGTCGTGAATAGTAGTCGCAGTTTACTTTGCCCTCTTACTAATCCCTTGCTTTGTCTTAACTTAATACCTTTTGTACACCATCGTTAGGCTAATTGGTTTTCTTCATTCCCTACCGATCGGCACCTGCCTATGGTTTGGAAGAAGACTATCCAATTTGCGTAATAGGTGTACTATCTCCTAAACCAAGGAGTACTCGCAACCTGAGAGAAGGTAAAAGGAAAAAACAACTGAACAGTCCTATTCGTTTCCTCCAGAACCTGAAACCATCCTCGAATAAATTCTTTCGAGTTCGTATCTAACCATACGATGGTTTTGTCCAATGGAAGTGGACGTTCGTAGTAATACGGGGTGTCGTAGAGAAAAGGGTAAAAGTAGGAGTGGCAATGAGGTTTGCAACTCTGACAATCCAAAAGCCAGTGTTAAGAAGGTTCGGTTAACATGGTCACTGAGTCATAGTCTTAGGGTCGGGTCAATGGTCGCTGCCAGAGAGAGAGAAAAGAAACACTCAGCGTGCACCCTAACCTAGATCAGAATGGTTACCAATTTATCTAATCTGGAAACCTCCCACTGTACCGTCAAACTCTCCTCCAAACCTGAAAGAAGAATTAGTTGGGATCACCCGAGGAGTAAACTAACTCATCAGTAGGAATTGAGATCCAACTATCATCACATGATAACGTGACGGAATCCGCTCACGGTGTCACACTCCAGAAGGTACGCGCATATCTGGCAAGTTTCAGTTCTTTTGAAACTCCCGATGTGGAATTTTGCCCCATGCTCTTCTGACCTTAACGAAGGTCAACAAATCATAAGTCACATGTCAAGTTCCACCCGTCATTGTCCAGGTTAATTTGAACCCACCCGTACAAGCCCTTGACGATGGTGAACAAGGCTATACGACTGTCCCAAACCAATGCATCTATCTATGCAGCAGAAAGGTAACAAGCAGCTACCATACACTATGCCTTGACGAAAGTCAACAAACATAGCATGAATACTACGTGCTACCCGTCTGAAACGACGGATGGCTACGAATGGTTTCTGGCGAAAACCTTTAACGTAATGAACTTGATATCGTTGAAGGAACGGATAGTTTTTAAAAATATAGTGACGAAAACCTTTGCTAAAGAGGTCACTCCCGGTGAAGGGATCTCGGCTCTTTCCCCATAGAATGAGGTGCAGGATATTCCAACTGAATACCACGATGCAAAGAAAAAGTAATCGGCTATAGTGAAGTTATTACCCTGACGAAAACTTCTGTCCAAGGGGTCACTCCCGGTGAAGGGATCTCGGCCCTTGCCTCGTCGACCGAGGAGCAGGATATTCTAACCGAATACCACGATGCAAAACAAAAGAGAACGTCCTTGCAATAACAGCTTTTTGAAAAGTGTTCCAACAACATCAGATTAGGTTTGTTTTTAACTTGCATTGATCCGAATCAATGCAGTCCCATCAATTGATCACACCACAAAGAACGAAAATAATATGACGTACGTATATGCCATCCGCATTCGCCACTGGGTCCCGTCATTACCCGTTAGGTTAGCTAACTAACGACAGAGTGGGGACTGGACTAGCGCGGATGAAAAACATATACAACATCTACTAATATATATTCCAATATATTATATTTCGATCAAGGCGTGATAAAATGCAACATCACAGAAATGTACAGCATCACAGAACAATACAAATATCTGGGATCCCCGGGTTTCACAGAGCCACTACTGAAACCCGACGTTCCCCTAGTCGTGTGGATAGCCTGAGCAATAAAATCCTAGACCCCTACGGGCGCGGCAAGTTACCCGCCAAAACCTGAAGCGAAGCAGCCCCCTTCAGCTACGTGAATGGACCACCCGGCACTTCACGGAATCCGGTAACTTGGGCACCCCTCCTGGGTCAACCTGTACCCCCTACGAGTGCGGCGAATAGCCCGCCAATCCTATAATGAAGCCCCCTCCGTCTCAATGCCATGAGATGCGGGCCCGTTGCCCTCTAGAACCCGGCTATCCGTGCACCCCACCTTGGGGTAATCCTAGTACAGAAAGTAAAATATACATACAACGGGTACATCGACCGCAACCTGGCCGTGCCCAAAATAATAATACAAACAGGCAGTGACGGCAGTCCACATGTCGGACGCTCGCCCCGCAATATCAAATGTACATAATACTACCAAATCTGTACTACCATTGCATCCAGGCTATCCCCCACGACCAATGCGCAACATCACAGCATAACACAGAACATCAACGTGAAAGTCACGTTTGCAAATCCGTCTAACCGGGCTATAGCAGTTAGACAGGATTTACCGATCAAGTGACATTCACGGTCGCAGATATAATGTAAATACTGTGAACTAATGTATTTAAAACATCCGATCGATTAAATTTTACCAAGTGGGCCCCCAAGTACTACTGTAGCACATCAAGAAATCTGGGCCCAAAAAATAACATTCCAGAAAACCTATTTTCCACTCAGGAGAATTATGTAGAATTTTAGGGGACTGAACAGTTCAAGTCGCGGCAGAACCGCGGCCCAAGCATGGGTTTGGCCGTGGTTCCGCGGTGGTTTAGACTGTTCACGAGCCCAAATTTTCACAGAACTCTTAGAATGTCCTACACATCATTCTGAAACAACCTGAAAAATTTTTGGACTTCAAAAAATTTCGACAGAAACTGATGTGAAGAAAAATACGGTTTTTGGAAAATTGTTCGATCGGAAATGTAAAACACATTAGACAAAACTAGACTATGTTAATGGCGAGGCTCTGATACCACTGTAAGTGCACGGCGGCGCCCCGGCCTCCATCCCGAGGCCAAAGGCGGAAGAGATGGTTAACTTTAATTTTACAAACCGGCACCACCGGGCACTAAAACCCGGATCGGGCCATTAACTAGTCCTAGCTAACCACAAGATGGGGAAGAGATATTTACTGAGTGATCTGAGTCCTCCGGTCTTCTGGCCGTCGTCCCGATCTCCCGCGGAAGCTCCGGTCTCCACCTCGTCGCCGGAAGGGCACCACGTCGCCTGCTTCTTTTACGGGCTCCCACCTCTATATCGAGGCAACTCGGGCACAAAGCTGGCGAGTCGACATGCCCAAGAGTTGCTGTAGAATGTAGTGAAGATCTATATGTCTCATTTTGGGGTTGTGGACATGCCATTGGTGGAGGATATGAGATGAGCTTTTTGGAGGAGGAGCTAAAAAGACTTTTGCCTAGCCAAATGAGCAACAACTTCACCCCACCAAATTGGGACAGCCCCTCTAGGAGCTTGGCCGGCCACACAATAATCCATGAGGGAATCAAACGAAATCATGAATGAACATGATCACAAACACATCCACACTCAACCACAACCATCATCAAACATGATGACTCCAAAAGTCAAGCAATGATGAAGTGAACAAGTCAAGGTCAACAAGAGCTAACATGAAGCAACAAAATGCAAAGAACCCCCTCCACTAATGCTTATTTGCACAAATGCAAATAAGCCCTCCTCCACCAAACTTCGGCCAACGAAAGATACAAAGAAATATGGCCGAAACGAAAAGCAAACTGGCAACTCCAGAAAACTGGTCCCGTAATAAATTACAGGAAAAACCCTGATACTGTGTATACACACCCGAATCCGTATTCCGACCGAAATACAAATGCAATGAGACAAAATCTACACTGTACTATACTAGGATCCAGCTTAAACTAAAGCCAGCCAGTATTATCCGTCCGATCCTGATCCGTGCAATACCGCACGTATCTGATCGAACCCTGCCATATAGCCATACGGCCTGTAGTACTAACCGTCCGATCCTGATCCGTGCAATACCGCACGTATCTAATCGAACGCTGCCATATCTCCATACGGCCTCTACAGCGTTTCGCCCGAAACTTGAGTAACTGAATGTGGGGGAATCTAAAGACTCGTCAACACCTTGGTTGCAGATTTAACCACTAGCACGTCAAAGGTATAAGCCAATACGTAACGGGGTACCAGGTATTGACCAAAAGGGACGTCGATGAGCGAACTCATCCTGACACCCTACTGAGCCTGTCAGTGACAATATCCGTACAGTCCGGTCCGTTCGTTTATAAGCATCGCAAGGCAGGCCGAGGGGGTTGGTAAAAGTCAGACCCCCAAAAACGGTACAAGTCGTGTCGGAGTGTAGCCCAGAACACCCTGAGATACTACTGGAATACCTACCAGTAAATCTCCTGCCTCGGCCGAGGGCTTTGTGTAATGGCTCTCCTAGACACAGCGTGACCTCACCCCCAATACCGGGAGAGACGAACCCCTGGAGATCCGCTCACTGCCTCCATGTGGCTCGGGACTGTACCCAACTAAAACCTGTTTGCACGTTTCCTTTGAGCGTGGTAGGGTAGTAATCAAAGTATAGTGGGAACTCACACGAGACAATTGACGATCCCCAGGTCGATGAACTAACCTTTACACATGTCACCAGGGAACTGCTATCTGACGTCAGGTATAAGACCAACTAGCATGTTCCCGGCGAGCCCTGTCCGGTGTACTCATAACCCAATGAGCACCTGTATACATCTTAGGTGAACCAACTGACACCAGTGGCTTATGAGACCGGCCACCGCCCCTCGTCGGGGTCTCGACTGTATACACTAGTCTACTCTGGAGTATCGATGCCCTGTCTCGAAACTCCCACGACTAGGGACCTTTTAAGGATGTGCTTATAGACTGCCAGCTCTCACATATATGATCGCCCTCATACTGCTGGTGGTCAAGCAAGAATCCTAGGGGCTCTATCAACGTGTAATAGCGACATGTCAGGTCACCTAAAGCAGTACACGATGATAAAGGTAAACCAGATAGCATACTATCATCTTGAATAAGACTGTCCTACCGGGATAGGTCCTCCCTCAATCATTGCAATCACGTGTCTGTGATCCAATAATTGACTCTGAGGGCACTATCTCCAACAGTTCGATGGGTTCACCTCATTAGTCTTCTTATCGGCTTCTACCTGGGGACCGTTACGTACAGCTAGTACCGCTTGCGGCCTGTGGTCAAACCCACTGCCAGCGTAGTGTCGAGCCTTAAGAGTCCCACACAGAGGGTTACTCGCATTTGGGCAAAACAGAGTAGAGGTTGAATGGTTTTGCGACGGGGTTCGTCCACATCCGCGCACTTGTGCGCGTTTGGTGTCCGGACAGTAGTTACTAGCGAGCTTTGGTTTAAGCCAGATCCTAGTAATTGTTTTGGGATTGGTTTTGTCTCAGTTTATTCGTGTTCCTTGGAGCACGGATGCGGGTGTGTATGCACAGTTGACAGAGGCAGAGGCAGAGGATTCTCATTAGGGTTGTTGACCATTTGGCTTTAGTTGACTTGTTGACCGTTGACCTTTCTTTAAACCCTAATGAGAATATGATATATGATTAATAATATTAATTAAGTATTATTGTGCCATGGTTGAGTTGAAAGTTTGACTTTTTTTGACTTGTTGACTTTGTTGACCGGTTGACCATTTTGGACTTGTTGACCATCATCATTTCATGGGTATGACTTTTGCTTGCTTGTTGTTTGCAAAATGCAATAATAGCATGAAATGATAATGGTCATTGAAACTAACCATCGCCATATACTTAATTATTATTATTATTATTATCATTATTCTCGCTTTTGTGAGAAGGGGTTGGATTATGAGAGCTCATTCCATCATTCTCTTTCTCTTTCCTAGAAAGAAAGCTCTCCCTCTTCCTCTTCCTCTCTCAAGGTTCAAGTGTTCCATGAGTTGGAAATCATGAACCTTTGAGACAAAACCACCATCGCTCTTCTCTACTCAATCTAAGGTATTAGGTTTAGCAAACCAAACACCTTAGTCATCTCTAGGTTGAGATTGGAGCTCAATTTCGAGACCCTCGGGTGGATCCATCTATGGCAAAGAGGAGACGACAAGGAGGATCCGTTCAAGCAACTACAAGGAGCAAGCAAGAGGAAGAACAACAAAAAGAGGGGAAGGAGTTCAAGACCAAGGTATAATCATTCCACATAGTAGTTAGAACTTGTAGAATATTTGTTAGTTCTTGTTTAGCAACGATCCTTCTTGTACGGTCCATGTTACCTAGTAAGGCAAAATTTTCGTTTTACCTATTCCGCCTCCCCGAAAGGACCGGGGTGGGTAACATGGACCTAAAATTGGTATCAGAGCCTAGTTAAACACTATCTAACATGTTAGCAAAGTAACTAGAAGTTTGATCGGAGAAAAAATCACAAAACATGCCCGAAATATCAACTTTCTGCCGATTTTGTTTTCTGTTCAAAAAATAATAATTCATGTACTAAAAATCGGCTCAGGGTTTTTAAAGAACAAGCAAGAAAAATGGACCACTAACTCGGTCAAAGCGCCGCGGAACCGCGGCAGGAGCGTGCTAGCGCCACGGATCCGCGGCCTAGTTGACTCGGTCGTGGGAAATTTTTCCTGCAGTATGTTCAGTGGGGTGTTTTGGGATTTTTACAATATGTTTTTTCTGCCCAGATTTTACAGAAAGCAAAACTTGTTTTTGGGGTGGTTTAAAATCCGTATTTTGATTGAACTTCTAAAGACTTTAGCTAACGGGTTATATCTGTGATGTGATATATGTATTGAACATCTGCTAATCGCTATACGTCGATTAGTGGGGGTTATACATATCTGTGATCTGTAATGTTGATGGTATGTGTATATGAATTCATTGGACTGTCGTGGATGAATAGCCGGGGGGTTGTGAGATGAGAGTTTTCTTTATCTTTTAATTCATGTAATATGCAAATTGATGTAATATTATTTATTTGGCCGCACAACCGGGATGGGGTTGTATCCGTCATTGTATAATTTCTTTTACTGTTTTTTCTCCTAGGATAGACCCAAGGTGGGGTGCACAAACTACCGGGTACCTCGAAGTGCCGAGTGGCCTACTCACGGTGTTGAGAGAGGTTGCTTCGCTTCGGATACTTGGCGGGTAGTTTGCCGCACCCGTAGGGGTCCAGGGTGGGGTATTGGCTATTCATCGCGATCGTGTAATCCACTCTTCGTTACAGGCTCGTACAGAATACGGATTCCTAGTATATCCAATATGTTCATCTGTGATCTGGAATGGCTATCATTGCATCTGATGAATGTGTATATATCTATATGATATCTATTTATGCGTTGCTTATGTTTTGCATCCGCGCTAGTCCAGCCCCCGTTCTGCCGTTAGTTAATTAACCTAACGGGTAATGATGGGGCCCCGTGGCGAATGCGGATGGCATAAGCGTACGTCATATTTTCGTTGTTTTCTGCAATAGTAGGATTAACTGATAGGACACATTAATCTAATGCAAAGAAAAAACAAACCTAATAAGACGTTGGAACAATTTTCAAAAAGTTGTTATTGTAAGACGCTCTCTTTTGTTTTGCATTGAGGTATTCGGTTATGAATGCCCAGCACCTCAGTCGACGAGGCAAGGGACGAGATCCCTTCATCGGGAGTGACCCCTTGGACAAAAAGTTTGCGTCAGGGTAATAACTTCACTATAGTCGATTATTCTTGCTTTGCATCGAGGTATTCAGTTTGGAATATCCTGCACCTCAATCGACGAGGAAAGAGCCGAGATCCCTTCACAGGGAGTGACCTCTTTAGCAAAAGTTTTCGCCACTATATTTTCAAAAAGGTTATCAGGTTCCTTCAACGATATCAAGTTCATTACGTTAACGAGTTTTTCTCCAAAAACCCGGCCGTAGCCCTCCGTCATTTCTTATAGGTTATACTTAGTATTCGTGTAGCGTTTGTTGACTGTGTCAAGGCGCAGTGATCGGTAGCTGAGTATTGCTTATCTGCTGGATACAATATGATTGGTTAGGACAGTCGTGTAACCTTGTTGACTGTATCAAGGGTTATGCGGGTGGGTTTAATGCAATCAAGATAATGACGGGTTGAACTTGAGTAGGACTCTTTGATTTGTTGACCGTGTCAAGGTCACTTAGGTCCTAGGGGCAAAAATCCACATCGGGAGTTTCTAAAGAAACTGAAACTTGCAGATTTAGCATACCTTCTGGAGTGTGGTGACTAGAGTGGATTCAATCTAGGTCATCGCACAATGATAGTTGGATCCCGATCCCACTGATGAGTTGGATTACTCTCGGGAGATTATTTCACTTAACAATCAATGCTATAAACCAAGTAGGTGTCTAGAACGCTGTAAGCGGGGCTACGCCTCCAGGGAAAAGAGGTTATCTAATTAAGAAACTTCACGAAAGCGTTGGAAAACCTCCCTCGAAGTACCAACACCAGCCTCGCTGAAAGGTTAAGCAAGTATTGTGACGTGCGATTAATCATGACTAGTTCTTCTTTTAGGATTTGAAGAAGAATTTGAGGAAACGGTGGGAGCCATCCTGGTTAGATAAATCAATAAACCAATCTAATCTTGCAAGAGCGCACGCTGAGTGTTTCTTTTCTCTCTCTCTAGGTAGTAACCATTTCACGCCCTAATCAAGATAATAAAATGTATCGCTTGATCGATCCGAATTCTTATTCGGGGCTGGGGAACGTTGGTTCGGCTCTATCTTACGACAACAGTCATAAGTATGAGCAAGGGAAAGAGGATTCTATGGATTCCAGGAATACCCAGTTGAAGAAGAAGCATGGTTTTGCATCTACTTCAGGTGTTCTTGTAATTGAGAACTGCTTTACGGTCAGCCCTACCTCCTGGGTACTTGATACCGGATCAGGATCTCATATCTGTAATCTATTGCAGGGACCGAGAAAAAGTAGGAGAGTTGTACCTGGTGATATGTCGCTCAGAGTAGCGAACGGAGCACAAGTTAATGCTGCAGCCGTCGGTGAATATCACCTAGCGTTGCCAAATGGCAATACTATGATTTTGAACGATTGCTGCTATGTACCTTCCATGGTTTGCAACATCATATCAGTTTCTTTACTCGATAAAGATGGATATAACTTTGTTCTTGATAGAAATATCATGAACATCTACTTTCATAAGGTACTGGTTGCAGAAAGTACACTGTGTAATGGTATCTACGTTCTAAATCAGAATAGAGTTCTCAATGTACAAAACACTCGCAAGAGGAAGAGTTCAGATACGAATGAATCCTACTTGTGGTATTGTAGACTTGGTCATATCGGAGAGAAAAGACTAAGTAAGTTGCATAAAGATGGACTCTTGGATACGTTCGAGTTTTCATCTTATGAAACTTGTCAGTCTTGTCTCAAAGTAAAGATGACCAAATCTCGGTTCACCGGACATGGAGAAAGGGCAGCAGAGCTCTTGGGACTCATACACAGTGATGTATGTGGTCCGATGTCTATACATGCAAGGGATGGGTTCTCGTACCTCATCACATTCACTGACGATCTCTCTAGATTCGGATATGTGTATCTTATGAAACATAAATCTGAAGCTTTTCAGAAATTCAAGGAATTCAGAAACGAAGTAGAGAACCAGATTAACAAAAGTATCAAGATCCTCCGATCAGATAGAGGAGGGGAGTACTTAAGCAGGGAATTCCTAGATTACTTAAAAGAGAATGGTATTCTCTCTCAGCTTACTCGTCCTTATACGCCACAGCACAACGGTGTATCGGAACGGAGGAATCGTACCCTATTGGATATGGTTCGCTCCATGATGAGTAGTGCTGAGTTGCCTCTTTCATTCTGGGGATATGCACTTCAAACAGCAGCACATCTATTGAATCAAGTTCCATCCAAATCCGTGCCTAAGACTCCATATGAAATATGGAGTGGTAAGAGTTTGTATCTTAAACGTATTAAGATTTGGGGTTGCCCAGCTTATGTCAAAAAGCAGAACCCACACAAACTTGAGGCACGGGCAGTTTTATGTAAGTTTGTGGGATACCCAAAAGATTCAAGTGGGTATCTATTCTACGATGCCGAGGAACAGAAGATAATTGTTTCCAGGAATGCCACATTTTTGGAAAAATAATTTCTTGTTAAAAATATTAGTGGCAGCACGGTAGAACTGGATGAAATTCCAGAAACACGAACTTTAACTAAAGATTTGGAGGAACCGCTAGATTCAGTTACACACAACGAACCGCTAGATTTCTCATCCGCCCGTGAGATACTACGGTTTTCTCATAGACGGGGATCGAGAGGATTTCATCTTGGAAGAAGATGACCTTACCAGTTTCAGGCAGGTCATTATCAGTAGGGACAATGCAATCTGAAATGGAGTCCATGTACACCAATAAAGTGTGGACCTTGGATATTGCTCCACCTGGGGTAAAACCCGTTGGATGCAAATGGATCTACAAAAGGAAACTTGGTGTAGATGGGCAGGTGGAAACCTATAAGGCTAGACTCGTTGCAAAAGGTTTTCTTCAAAGTCCTGGTTTAGACTATGACGAAACTTTTTCTCCAGTGGCTATGCTCAAATCCATTCGGATCCTACTTGCCATTGCTGCCTTCCATGACTATGAAATCTGGCAGATGGACGTTAAAACGGCTTTTCTAAATAGTTGTTTAGAAGTGTGCGTTTACATGGATCAGCCAGAAGGTTTCGTAGACAGTGGGAGCAGCGGGAAGGTGTGCAAGTTTCTTAAATCCATTTATGGATTAAAGCAGGCATCGCGGAGCTGGAACATCTGTTTTGATGAGGCAATCAAGGAATTTGATTTCATCAAGAACGAAGATGAACCTTGTGTCTATAAGAAGATTGTAGGACGGACTGTCGTATTCCTAGTCTTGTACGTGGATGGCATTCTTTTGATAGGAAATGATATTCCTTTGCTACAATCGGTCAAGCTATTCTTGTCACAGCGGTTCTCTATGAAGGACCTGGGTGATGCCTCATACATTCTGGGGATCAAAATCTACAGAGATAGATCCAAGAGACTACTGGGACTTTCGCAGTCCAGGTACATAGAGACCGTACTAAAGAGATTTAGTATGGAAGATTCCAAGCATGGTAACATACCCGCATTGCACGGAATCTCCCTCTCCAAGAAGATGTCTCCTAAGACTGACGAAGAGAGGGTTCGCATGAGCACTATACCCTACGCTTCGGCGGTAGGATCTATAATGTACGCGATGCTATGTACAAGACCAGATGTAGCTTACGCGCTTAGCGTGGTGAGCCGCTATCAGTCAGACCCAGGTGAGGACCACTGGACGGCAGTGAAGAACATTCTCAAGTACCTGAGAAGGACTAAGGAGATATTCCTTGTTTACGGTAGTGGAGACCTCAGGGTCGAGTCTTTTACCGATTCAAGCTTCTAAAGTGACAAGGATGACAGCAAGTCTGTCTCGGGTTTTGTGTTTACCCTCAATGGAGGGGCGGTGTGTTGGAGGAGTTCCAAACAGGATACCGTCGCAGACTCGACGATGGAGGCCGAATACATTGCTGCAAGCGATGCCGCAAAAGGGGTGGTCTGGATGAAGAAGTTCATTAGTGAACTTCAGGTGGTTCCATCCATTGTTGTCCCAATATCTTTGTATTGCGATAACAATGGGGCTATAGCTTTAGCGAAGGAACCAAGGTCCCATCAGAAATCCAGACACATCTTAAGGCGGTATCACCTGATCAGGGAGATCATTGATCGCCAGGAGATCGAGGTACGGAGAGTGGACACAAAAGACAACACAGCGGATCCATTCACGAAGGCCCTCCCTCAAACACAGTTCGAGCGACTTTTTGAGCTATTGGGTATGCGGTACGCCGGCAACTGGCCTTAGTGCAGACGTTAGGTATGCGGTACACCAATTGCTGGCCTTTAGTGCAAGTAGGAGATTGTTAGATATGTATGCCCTAGAGGCCATTATTGTATAGTACTAGTTTGTATAATACATTTTGGAGGCTTGGGATATATATATGGTTTTACGACAATCTTGCTCGATATAGTAGTATGCTACTTGGTTTGTTTCTATCTTAATATGTGTATATGTTTCTTTTAACATATCGCTAAAAATATATTGGTAGAGCCCTTAGGATTTTTGCTTGACTACCGGCATTGTGATGGCGATCACACTAGTGGGGGCTGGGTAGTCTATAAGCAAATCCTTATTTTGGTCCCTAGTCGTAGGATTATCGAGACTGGGCATCGATACTCCAGAGTAGACTGGTGCATACGCTTCTCTTCCCAGCAGGGGAGATGGTCTGTCCCACAGCCATCAGTACGTCGTACTGGAGATAGTATGCAGGTGCTCGTTAGGTTACGAGTACACTGGACATGACTCGTCGGGAACTGTTGGTTTGTATTATACCTATCGTCAGTTAACAGTTCCCAGGTGACATGAGTACAGCTTAGTCCGCTGACTTGACACTATCACTTAGCCTCGAGTGTGTTCCTACTGTTCTTAGATTACTACCCTACCACGGCTCTACTGAGTCATGCAAACAGGTAGTAGTTGGGTGCAGTCCCGAAGCACTTGGAGGTAGTGACGGTTAGACAGGATTCGTCTCTCCCGATATTGGGGGTTGATATCGCGCTGTGTCTAGGAGAGCCATTAAACAAAGTCCCTGGCCAGGGCAAGCGAGATATACTGGTAGGTTTCCAGTGTTATCTCAGGGTGTTCTGGGCTACACTCCGATACGACTTGTACCGCTATTAGGGGACTGACGTTTACCACCCCCTAGGCCCGCCATGCGATATTCTCTGACGAACAGATCGGACTGTACGGAGATTGTCACTTTCAGGCTCAGTAGGAGTTCGATGGGTTCACCTCATCAGTCTTCTTATCGGCATCTACCTGGGGACCGTTACGTACAGCTAGTACCGCTTGCGGCCTATGGTTAAACCCACTGCCAGCGTAGTGTCGAGCCTTTAGAGTCCCATACAGAGGGTTACTCGCATTTAGGCAAAACAGAGTAGAGGTTGCATGGTTTTGCGATGGGGTTCGTTCACATCCGCGCACTTGTGCACGTTTGGTGTCCGGACATTAGTTACTAGCAGGCTTTGGTTTATGCCAGATCCTAGTAATTGTTTGGGAATTGGTTTTGTCTCAGTATATTCGTGTTCCTTGGAGCACGGATGCGGGCGTGTATGCACAGTTGACAGAGGCAGAGCATTCTCATTTGGGTTGTTGACCATTTGGCTTTGGTTGACTTGTTGACCGTTGACTTTTCTTTAAACCCTAATTAGAATATGATATATGATTAATAATATTAATTAAGTATTATTGTGTCATGGTTGAGTTGAAAGTTTGACTTTTGTTGACTTTTTGACTTTGTTGACCGGTTGACCATTTTGGACTTGTTGACCATCATCATTTCATGGCTATCATTTCATGGGTATGACTTTTGCTTGCTTGTTGTTTGCAAAATGCAATAACAGTATGAAATGATAATGGTCATTGAAACTAACCATCACCATATACTTAATTATTATTATTATTATCATTATTCTCACTTTTGTGAGAAGGGGTTGGATTATGAGAGGTCATTCTATCATTCTCTCTCTCTCCTAGAAAGAAAGCTCTCCCTCTTCCTCTTCCTCTTCCTCTCTCAAGGTTTAAGTGTTCCATGAGTTGGAAATCATGAACCTTTGAGACAAAACCACCATCACTCTTCTCTACTCAATCTAAGGTATTAGGTTTAGCAAACCAAACACCTTAGTCATCTCTAGGTTGAGATTGGAGCTCAATTTCTTGACTCTCGGGTGGATCCATCTATGGCAAAGAGGAGACGACAAGGAGGATCCGTTCAAGCAACTACAAGGAGCAAGCAAGAGGATGAACAACAACAAGAAGATAAGGAGTTCAAGACCAAGGTATAAGCATTCCACATAGTAGTTAGAACTTGTAGAATATTTGTTAGTTCTTGTTTAGCAACGATCCTTCTTGTACGGTCCATGTTACCTAGTTAGGAAAAATTTTTGTTTTACCTATTCCGCCTCCCCGAAAGGACCGGGCTGGGTAACGTGGACCTAACAGTACGGGTGAGTTCAAATTAACCTGGACAATGACGGGTAGAACTTGACATGTGACTTATGATTTTTTGACCTTCGTCAAGGTTATAAGAGCATGGGGCAAAAATCACATCGGGAGTTTCTAAAGAAACTGAAACTTGCCAGATATGCGCATACCTTCTGAGTGTGATAACGTGAGCGGATTCCGTCATGTCACCATACGATGATAGTTGGATCCCGATTCCCACTGATGAGTTAGTTTACTCCTCGGGTGATCCCGACTAATTCTTCTTTCAGATTTGGAGGAGAATTTGACGGTACAGAGGGAGGTTTCCTGATTAGATAAAGCGACAACCATTCTGATCTAGGTAAGAGTGCACGCTGAGTGTTTCTTTTCTCTCTCTCTCTGGCAGCGACCATGACCCGACCCTAAGACTATGACTCTGTAGGGTTGCTAGGCACGTTCACAAGGGTCTACGAGGCATCAACCATGCCCGATTAAACTTTTAGCCGTGCCGAACAACCCAAGCCGGATCTTTAAACTAGGGTTTAGGCGAAAACTAGCATGTTAAACGCTTTAACACTAAGTGATAGGGATTACAACCTTTGTAGATCTGGTCCTTCACTTCTTAAGCTCTGTGTTGAGGTCCCTTCGCTGCGATCATCGTGTTGTGGACTCTCGAGATGCTTCACGAAGAGAATGATGCAACCTTTGCTTCCAATCTTCGATACCAAGATGATCTACCTTGAAATTTAGATAACACAAGCTAACACTCATAATATGAAGTGAACACCCTCATCTAAATAGCAAGGATAGATGAGGATGATGAAGTAGGATTTTTCCTCTCATTTAAAATCTTTTTCTCACTCACTTTCATCACAAAAGAAAGCTTTCTCATCACGGAACTCAAGCATGAAGAAGAAGAATGAAGAAGATAACCTTAATCCTTTTGTGATGAACAATGAATAATTGTAGTGATTACAAATCTAACCAAGGGTTAAGCATGAGAGAGTTAACCCTTGTAAAGAGTTAACTATAGTTAATGGTTTGGATTGGGTTAACATATTATCTCACAAAAATATCAAGCATCCACAAAGTCAAAGCTTCATGAAGCTTCATGGAAGCTTCATGCAAAAGCTAACCCTAATTCAAACCCTAACCAAGTTTAAACCCTAATCCAATGTTAAATTTGTAACCCTAATATGTTACAATATTATATATCACATATACAATATATTTTGTAACAATAGAAAATAATACAATTAACATATATCGCATATATATCAATGTATTATCCCGTGAGAAAATGAATCTTTTAGTGAGCAAATATTAGTTAATGTAATTTAATATATCATATATATTATTATACATTAAATTATCGAATCAACACTTGATCCGATAATCCGGCTATTTCACAAATAACCGACTAATAGTATGACCCGGCTATATCACATATACCCGGCCGATATCTCATATCGCGAGAATCCAATACGGTATCATATACCGCATTATCCTCGGTCCCGCACATATTACATATGTGCTCCTACTCTGTTTCGCCTGAGCCAAGAATCCTCTGTGTAGGACTCTAAAGAATCGTCAATACACCGGCAGTAGGTGATGATCATATCAAACACCCACAAGCTGCAAGCGGTCAGCTAAACGTAACAGCTACCCAGGTATTGAGCGCTCAGAAGATCAACAAGCAAGCCTGTACATTCTCCTGTGAATCCAAACAGTAACACTCCCGTACAGTCCGGTCTCGTCGTCTGATATGTCGCATATCTCGCCTAGGTGAGGTAAACGTCAGACCCCAGTTGCTCGATAAGTCGTGTCGATATGAGGTCTATAACAGTTCGAGAAACTACTGGTAACACTTGCCAGTAAATCTCAGCAATCCTGGCCAGGGATTTCGGGTTATAGCCAATCAAACACAGCGCAACATCAACTTCCTATACCGGGAGAGACGAATCCCCTCCTATCGCTCATTGCCTCCATGTGATTCGGGACTATACCCAAAAGCCACGTTTTTGCATGCCCTCTTGGACGTGGTATGATAGAAATCAAAGCACAGTGGGAATGACACAAGACTCTATGACGATCTCGGGTCAACAGACTACTCTGTACCAGTGTCACCGGAGAACTGCCATCTGACGTGATGTATAATACCATCTGGGAGTTCTCGGCGAGTCCGTCCAGTACCCAGTCTTTACTGAGCACCCGTACACCATCCTTGATGTCAAACACCGATGGATATGGTATCATCCATCGCCCATCATATGGGTCAAGATGCGTATACGCTAGTCTACACTGGTGCATCGATGCCCTGTCTCGATACACCCTCGACTAGGAACAGTTATAGGATGTACTCGTCGACTACCGTGGCCCCACTAGTATGATCTCATCATAGTCCCAGTAGTCGAGTACATATCCTAAGGGCTTTATCAACATGTAACATAGAGACAATCAGAGTACATGTTAAGATAAAGTACAACCAGATAGCATACTATCATGTCGAGCAAGAAAGTCCTCCCTATATATGTCCTAGCATCCACTAAAATATACATCGTATGTACAGTAATGGCCTCTAGGGCATACATATAACTAACAATCTTCCACTTGCACTAGGGCCATCTGTTGTGGTATCATATACCCAACAATTAGCTGCGGTTGAAGTATCTCATACTCAACCATCCCATATATGTCTCTACTGGGAAAAAGGCCTTTGTGAGTGGATCCGCGCTGTTGTCCTCTGTGTCTAATCTCCTAACCTCGATCTCCCTGGAGATCAACCATCTCCATGATCAGGTGATACTGCCTAAGAATTATATCTGGATTTCGATGGGACGGTAGTTCCTTGGCTAAAGCCACAACTCCATCGTCACACAATGGTTGGAACGAAGTTCATCTCATGAACTTATATATATCCAGACTGCCTCTTTGGCAGCATCCTTGGTAACGATGTATCTTGCCTTTAATCGTCTAGTAAGTCACGGTATCTAGCTTGGAACTCTTCCAACATACCGTCCCTCCACTGAGGGTAAAGACAATGCCTGCGATTGACATTCAGTCGTCCTTATCACCCTGGAACCTTTCCAGTGATTCTCCCCAGGATCGATTGATACCATCTCACTACAACTAATGAGCATCCTAACATCCAATTAGATCTATCTCATAGATCCAAAATCCAGGATTTAGAAGGTATCACTTTGATCCTATATGGAGAATCCTTATGATAAGCGGAGATTGACCGAGCGTAGCATAGGAAACTCCTTACCTATCAAGAGTATGTCATCCATGTACTTTACGAGGATCACCTCCATACTCTCTACTACCTTTTTGTATATACAAGGTTCATCTACCATTTTGATGAAGTCAAACTCTTTGAGTACCACATCAAAATAGATGTTCCAACTCCGCGATGCCTATTTTATCACATAAAACATCTTGCACACGTTTCCGCTGCTCCCACTGTCTACGAAGCTCTCTAGCTGTGTACTTATAGACACACTCTTCTAAAACATCATTTAGAAAAGCAGTCATGACACCCAACCACCAGATATCGTAGTCATGGTATGTAGCCATGGCAAGTAGGATCTGGATGGACTTTAAGCATAGCTCCTTAGAAAAGGTTTCATCATAATCCATACCTGGTCAATGATGCAAACCTTTAACAAGTCTAGGTTTGAAAGTCTCAACTTTTCCATGTACACCAAGTAATCTTCTCAAGATATACTTGCTCCTGATGGGGATTTAACCCTTCAGATAAAGCAACCAAAGTCCATACTTTGTTAGTGTATAAGGATTCCATCTCAGATCGATAAGAATCCTGCCATTCTTACAGAGTCCCACTCCTGATGGCCAGCCCGAAACTAGTTGGGTCATCATCTCATGATGCAATCCTCGCTCCCACTGTCATAGAGAAACCGAAGTATCTCTCAGGTGGGTGAGGAACCCTACTAGATCGGCGGAGAGGCTGAGGTTCATTGGAAACTATTGAATCCTTTGGTTCTGCCAAATCATCTGCTGTAGTTTGTATAGCTGGAACTCCTTCCAGTTCTACCTCATGACCACTAATTTCTTCACAAGAAATTCCCTTTCACAAAGGTAGCATGTTGAGAAACAAAACATATATTTTTCCTCGATTAGGTAGAAGATATTCCCTTGCGTATGCTTGGGATATCCAACAAACTTCCGCAGATCTGTCTTTACCTCGAGCTTGTCCGGATTTTGCTTTTAGACATAGGCCGGACAACCCCAAATCTTAACAAACTTAAGACATGGGCTCTTCCCTTTTCCATATCACATATGAAGTGGTAGGCAACTGATTTGTTTTGAACCCTATTCAATAGGTATGCAGCTTCTCAAGTGCATGACTCCCGAAAGGAAATAGGAAACTCAGTAGTACTCATCATAGAGCACACCATATCACATAGGGTGCTATTGCTCCGCCCCGATACACCGACGTGCTGTGGTGTATTCGGAAGAGTAATGCTGAGAGAGAATCTCATTCTCCTTTAGAATAGTCCAGGAATTCCGTGCTCAAGTATTCTCCTTCTTGATCTCATCAAAGGACATAATACTTTTACCCATATTTTGGTTCTCTACTTCTAACTTATATTCCGTGAATATCTCAAAAGCTTCAGACTTGTGTTTCAACAGGAACATATGTTTGAATCTTGAGAGATCATCAGAGCACATAATGAAGTATAAAGAACCGGTCTTGGCATGTGTAGACAGGGGACCTTCATACATCAACATGTATCAATCCCAAAAGTTCACTAACTCTTTCTCTGTTTCTAATAAACGGAGCTATGGTCATTTTATCTCTGTGACATGACCGGCAAGTTTCACAAGATGTAAATTCAAACTAATTTAAATATGCATCTAAATGTAACTTCAGCTAGTCGGGTCACATTGATATGACCTAGTCTACAATACCTCAAGAAGGATGCGTTCATTTCTGAACTCTTTCTCTTTTGTGTGTTCTGTATACTAAGAACTGTAGTTTGATTTAGAACGTCAATGCTTTTAGATAACGTGCCTGAACTGATCAACTCTTGATATAGGAAATGTTCAAAACATTATCCAACAATACAAAATTATATCCTTCTTTACTAATAAAGAGACTGATATGATTTTGTATATCAGGTTCGGTATCTAATAACATTTATTCAAAAATCAATGTATTCTGGTAATACAGGGTGACAGTGAC
The DNA here is from genome assembly GCA_030015575.1 of Agapanthus africanus. Lineage (NCBI taxonomy): Eukaryota > Viridiplantae > Streptophyta > Magnoliopsida > Asparagales > Amaryllidaceae > Agapanthus > Agapanthus africanus. The sequence goes on along the minus strand of JASDDO010000004.1, from coordinate 84,185,924 downwards.
CAACAGACTTGGCTGCAACACTTGCACCGTTTCTATCTCATGAAACTTAACACCCGTTCTCAGTTCTCTACCTCTCGGTAGCCCATGTAACAGATTACATATGCGGGATCCTGATCCGGTATCACATACCCAGGACGTAAAGGATACTGAGAAACAGTTCTCTGTAATGAACACACCTGAAGATGATGCATCAACATGCACTTTCTTCGTTTGGGCGGCACGGGAAATCTGGTATTCCCCAATTTCCTGCTCTGTCTTATAACATTTAGAAGTTGGAGCGGGACCAACGTTCCCCATCTCAGTATAACAAGCGGGTTCGGTCAATATATCCGTATTTTTATCTTAATTAAGGCGTGATATGGTCGGTACCAGGAGAGAGAGAGAAGAAAACACTCAGCGTATGCTCTTGCAAGATCAGATTGGTTATTATTTTATCTAATCAGGATGTCTCCCAATGTTTTATTCAAATCTTCCTTCAAACCCAAAAAGGAAAGACTAGCCGGGATTAATTACACGCTATAAGTTCGCCAATCTTTCAGCCAGGCCAGTGTCGGTACTTTGAGGGAGGTTCCCCGTGCTTTCGCACGGACCTAATTAAAGTAAACCTCGTTTTCCCAGAGGCGTAACCCCGTTAACACCTTTCTAGACACCTACTTGATCGACTAATTATAATGTGTAAAACTCTCCCAGGAGTAACTCTTACTCGCAGCGGGTATCGGGATCCAACTATCTCATAGAAGGTATGCAATCTCATTTCAAATTTCAACACTTGAAATTCCTAATAATATTTTACCCCAAGTGATCTATGACCTTGACTGAGTCAACAAACCATAGACCGCAAGTAAAGTTCAACCCATCATTTCCCGATTGAATTAAACCCACCCGCACGACCCTTGACTGAGTCAACAAGGCCGCACGACTACCCTAATCTAATCGCATCATATGCTTTGCAGATAAGCACTAATCAGCTACCGCACACTATGCCTTGACTGAGTCAACAAACGCAGCACGAATACTAACTATTACTTATCTGAAATGACGGAGGGCTACGACAGGTTTTTCAGAAAACCCTTTGCGTAATGAACTTTATATCGTTGTAGAATCGAGTGATTTTAAATGGAGTGTTTTTTAGGCTTTTCTAGTTTTGCTGAAGGGATCACTCCTGGTGAAGGGATCGTCGGCCCTTTCCTCATCGAATAAGGTGCGGGATATATTATATATACCACTATGCAAAGAAAAACTCCAAAAGCAATCAAAAGACAAACCGAGGGGTGTAGCATCTGCCAGTCATTGATAAAGGGGTCACTCCCGGTGAAGGGATCTCGGCCCTTTCCTTATCGAATAAGGTGCAGGATGTTCTACAAGGAACACCGCGATGCAAAGCAAGAACCGTAGCTACCTGTTTTTGAAACAAGTTTCTACAACATCTTAGGTTTCTTTTAGTTTCATTAATCTCATTAATGAAGTCCTATTTTTAATTATGCTTCACAAGAATCACATTTGAAACGAAATCTGCAATATAACATATATCTCATATATATAATATAAACATTCGTCTCAGGCAGTAATATGATCTCATCACAGAACATTGCAGCAGAAGAACATATATGAAATATTGGATATAATAGGACGTCCGTGTTTTCAATACGAGCCTATATAAAACACGGATTCCACGGTCGCGATGAATAGCCAAACCCACATCCCTAGACCCCTACGAGAGCGGCAAGCAACACTGCCAATTCTAGGGTTAGGAGACCCGGTCTCGACTCCTCGAGATAGTCTCCCACTGGACCATAGAACCCGGTTACTTGTGCTCCCCGCCTTGGGTCTACCTAATGCGGAAAAGTAAATAATATACAACGGTGACATCATCCGCTACCTGAAAGTGCCCCAATAAAAGAATATTAGATACAAATGAATTTTATATGAATGAAAAAGAAAAACTCTCATCTCACATAAAACCCCCGGCTATTCAGAACGCGACGATCAAATATAACATATCACAGCAACACATAATATCTCATATCATCAACGTAAGCAAGTATGCGTATCCCGATTGTCGTTGATGTATAGCAACGAAGCCGGCGATACATCACATACTACGCTTACGGTCACAGAAAAGAAAGTGTAAAACTACAACAGTTGGAATCCGCAACCTCCTTAGACATCTCATGCCTAACCAGATGAATTTCTTAGACATCGCATGCCTAACAATTATAAACCCCGCATTTTAGTCTCATTATCGAAAACCCTTTTCAATATCAAGTCGGGAAATTCAACAAGATTCCCAACATGCTGATCGAATGCTCGTCGCAAACTTTAGTAGACGGCCGCAACCCCGATGCCGTCGATGAAGTGCACTAAGGCGGAACACCGTCGCCGCGAGCACCCGAACGAATGCTTTTGGCGACGGGGTTCTCCTACAGTCACTTGGTCGGGGCTACGGGGCATGGCTGTCTATTAAGTTTACCCGGCGAGTATCCGCGTACGCTACGTGATTGCGACGAACTTTTCATCACATCAAAATTCTGTGGCAACCGATCATCTGAGACTAAACAGCTATGTTTATAACATTCATATTAGTTATCTCATAACTACTTGTGGATTCCAAATATTGTATCACATTCCAGATAAATAGACAATGTTAAACTTTCCGATCGAATAATCAAACACCCAAGTTTTCCCAAATATATCTCAACACTTGAAATCAGTTTAAAAACATCCATCACATGCCACAATACCAATGGTCCAGCCGTAGAAGGGTCAAGCCAACGCCTCACATGTGGCATGCCGTACTGTCCCAAACCCAAAGGTTCAAAAGGCAGTTCAAGACGGTCACATAATCGAGTTAAGGTTTGTTGTCTTCTAGAGGGTCCACCGCGTTACTTGCACGACGTAGAACGTTCTTAAACTCGAGAAAAAATCCAACTTTTGAAAAATTTTCCGACTGGGGAAAAAGTGAGTTATTGATATCCGTTCGAACTTTTTAACAGTTTCTAAAATTATCCTGAAAAAACTAAACAAAGTTAAATTATCCGATCAAATCAACGAGTCCCCAATACAACCCTAGAAAACTCAACACTTGAGTGGAATTAAAATATTCCCAGAAAAAATTGCCAAGAATGGACCTAAGAATAATTAAGTGAAATTCCAGGGACTAAGTCAAATTTTGGCCGCGGAACCGCCTCAAAAACCATGGTTTGGCCGCGGTTCCGCGGTCAAATTGTTGACTCAGAGATCCGTACTTCACAGTAATTCTTCGTTTTTCCTGTTTGTTTTTCTGAGCATTTTTAATTCAGAAAAAATCAACTTTTTGAAAATTATCCAGACAGGGGTAAACATCGGGGTATCCGGGTTCGATCGGACTTTAAACTTCGCTCAGACTTTGCCTAAAGCTCTAGCTTGGCTCTGATACCACTGTAGGGTTGCTAGGCATGTGCACAAGGGTTTACGAGGCATCAACCATGCCCGATTAAATTTTTAGCCGTGCCAAACAACCCGAAGCCGGATCTTTAAACTAGGGTTTAGGAGAAAACTAGCATGTTAAACGCTTTAACATTAAGTGAGAGGGATTACAACCTTTGTAGATCCGGTCCTTCACTTCTTAAGCTCTGTGTTGAGGTCCCTTCGCTGCGATCATCGTGTTGTGGACTCTCGAGAGGCTTCACGAAGAGAATGATGCAACCTTTAGTTCCGATCTTCGATACCAAGATGATCTACCTTGAAGTTTCGATAACACAAGTTAACACTCATAATATGAAGTGAACACCCTCATTTAAATGGCAAGAATAGATGAGGATGATGAAGTAGAATTTTTGCTCTCATTTAAAATCTTTTTCTCACTCACTTTCATCACAAAAGAAAGCTTTTTCATCAAGGAACTCAAGCATGAAGAAGAAGAATGAAGAAGATAACCTTAATCCTTTTGTGATGAACAATGAATAATTGTAGTGGTTACAAATCTAACCAAGGGTTAAGCATGAGAGAGTTAACCCTTGTAGAGAGTTAACTATAGTTAATGGTTTGGATTGGGTTAACATAATATCTCACAAAAATATCAAGCATCCACAAAGTCAAAGCTTCATGGAAGCTTCATGCAAAAGCTAACCCTAATCCAAACCCTAACCAAGTTTAAACCCTAATCCAATGTTAAATTTGTAACCCTAACATATTACAATATTATATATCACATATACAATATATTTTGTAACAATAGAAAATAATACAATTAACATATATCGCATATATATCAATGTATTATCCCGTGAGAAAATGAATCTTTTAGTGAGCAAATATTAGTTAATGTAATTTAATATATCATATATATTATTATACATTAAATTATCGAATCAACACTTGATCCGATAATCCGGCTAGTTCACAAATAACCGACTAATAGTATGACGCGGCTATATCACATATACCCGGCCGATATCTCATATCACGAGAATCCAATACGGTATCACATACCGCATTATCCTCGGTCCCGCACATATCACATATATGCTCCTACTCCGTTTCGCCTGAGCCAAGAAACCTCTGTGTAGGACTCTAAAGAATCGTCAATACGCCGGCAGTAGGTGATGATCATATCAAACACCCACAAGCTGCAAGCGGTCAGCTAAACGTAACAGCTACCCAGGTATTGAGCGCTCAGAAGATCAACAAGCAAGCCTGTACATTCTCCTGTGAATCCAAACAGTAACACTCCCGTACTGTCCGGTCTCGTCGTCTGATATGTCGCATATCTCGCCTAGGGGTGGTAAACGTCAGACCCCAGTAGCTCGATAAGTCGTGTCGATATGAGGTCTATAACAGTTTGAGAAACTACTGGTAACACTTACCAGTAAATCTCAGCAACCCTGGCTAGGGATTTTCGGTTATAGCCAATCGAACACAGCGCAACATCAACTCCCTATACCGGAAGAGACGAATCCCTTCCTATCGCTCATTGGCTCTATGTGATTCGGGACTGTACCCAAAAGCCACCTTTTTGCATGCCCTCTTGGACGTGGTATGATGGAAATCAAAGCACAGTGGGAATCAGAAAAGACTCTATGACGATCTCGGGTCAACAGACTACTCTGTACCAGTGTCACCGGAGAACTCCCATCTGACGTGATGTATAATACCATCCGGGAGTTCTCGGCGAGTCCGTCCAGTGTACCCAGTCTCTACTGAGCACCCGTACACCATTCTTGATGTCAAACACCGATGGATATGGGATCATCCATCGCCCATCATATGGGTCAAGATGCGTATACGCTAGTCTACGTTGGTGCATCGATGCCCTGTCACGATACACCCTTGACTAGGAACAGTTATAGGATGTACTCGTCGACTACCGTGGCCCCACTAGTATGATCTCATCATAGTCCCAGTAGTCGAGTACATATTCTAAGGGCTTTATCAACATGTAATATAGAGACAATCAGAGTACATGTTAATATAAAGTACAACCAGATAGCATACTATCATGTCGAGCAAGAAAGTCCTCCCTATATATGTCCTAGCATCCACTACTATATACATCGTATGTACAGTAATGGCCTCTAGGACATACATATAACTGACAGACTCAGAGACCAAAATTAACCGAACCTTCTTAAACACTGGCTTTTGGATTGTCAGTGTAATATTTCAAAATAATAAAATACCATTTTTGGGAAATTTTATAATTTAATATTACTTTATTGAATATTTTAATAATCCGGTATAATTAAATACAAATAAATAGAGAAAAAATGGAAAAATTATGGAAAATTATAAAATAGGGTAATTTAGAGAATTATGCCATTTTTAAGTTGTTATGATTAGTTATATGCTAATTTAGGGCTAATCGCGATTAAAAATCGCTAATCGAGTTTTCGAGCAATTTTGTGCAAAACATGCACATATCATTTCCTACACTTGTGTTGCATTATTCTTGCCATAGTTTTATTTTGGGGTTCACTATTTGAGTGAGAAGGAATATGAAGGAAAAGAAAAGAAAAGGTTCTAGAATAAAATATGAGGTTTGGTGAGAGAGAGAGGTATGGTCTCCTTTGACCCAAGGACTTAGCCATCTCCTTCATTTCCTTCACTCATCTCTCTCTCCCCCTTTCAGCCCTTGCTGCTGCTGCTTCTCTTTACCTCCCTCCCCTCTTCAATAGCCCCAATCACCATGAAAACTACACCAAAACCCCATCATCATTTCACAAAAAATGTGCACAAGCTCAAGATCTATACATTGGACCAAGAAAGTGAGGATTTTGGCCACTAGGGGCAACTTAAGAAAATTCTTGAGTTGCCAAATGAGGTATTTACTGAACCCTTAGCTTAGTTTTAGTATTGCTTATACCCCATGTTTAGTTTAGAACCGATATTGTGTGGCTATGTGGATTTGAGGAAAACCTAGTTAGGGTTTGAGGGAATTTTGGGTTGTACTGTGAAATTGAACTCAGTTGAGGTTATATAAACACCCAAGTGCATGAAATGAGACCCCAAACTGAGAGTTGAAACCCGAAATACGGATTTAGAAACCGATATCGGAAAAGTTATGAAATCTGGGAAGCTTTTATGAGATCTGCTATCACCCGAGACATCCTAAAATGAAATTGAATTGACAGTGACATGTGCAGGCACCCAGGAAGCTAACCCCAAGACCCTAGCCCCTAACTCTATGGCCCGGCCGCAGATTTAATTCCTTTGGCCGCAATTTGCGGCCAGACCTGGCCCATTTTGTGTCGTTTTGGTTCAGTAGCCCCTACATCTGTAGTTTAGGCCCCTGGCATGTATAGATTTGTCTAATTTGACTTAGGGTGAAATCTGGAGCCTATTTCCTTAGTTGCTGTTTTGGATTCGTGTTTCCGTATTCCGTATTTTTATTTCTGAATTTTTGTATTGTGTTTTATCTCGACTATTTGGCGTTTATACGACGATATCGAGGGTTGTTGATGGTTTTGGAAGGCGTTGTCCATAGGTTCTAACCTATAGATCACAGTGTATCGTTTTGGGATTCGTATGCCGTTTTAGCTTTGATTTGGTTTTAATACGCAATACGATACTTCGACGTGTAGGTACCCCATGAAGACTCCGGGACGACAAGCAAGCGCGTGGCGACGTCCACAAATGAAGACGCAAGGTGAGTAGATTATATCTACAGGGGGAAGTCGGGTGGATGGCGTATAGCACCCCCGCAGTCCGTAGTTGATATCATGTATATTTTTATATATGATAGTTATAGTGTGTCGTGGATACTGTGTTAGGTGTATTATGGGTAGTTTAGGGTTAGAAGCAACTAGTGTAGTTCATAGTCGCGAACCATGGAATAGATTTACACCTACACGTACACCCTTGCACATTCATTATGCTTGCACCGTGTTTGATGATATTTGACGATATTGGAGGTGAGTCGATGATTTGGGCATAGTTCCGCGAGATCGGTGATTTGATATGATTCGTATGTGGGATACGACATGTGATCTCTAGCGGGCCTTGGAACGTGTGTTTACACACGCAGTCATATTGATGGTATCAGTTGTACTAGACTTAGATCAGTACCCCAGATTATGTGATATGATAATGAGGATACCGATTAATTGATGAGCTGATTGTGATAATTGACCCGTACCCAGCTATTGGGATGCCGTACGATGATGTACCGTACGAGCTTTATATTGATGATAGATCCGCACTCATGACTTGAGGATTGTCATATGATATACTGTATTGTACGCGATACTATTGAGGTGGGATCACCGACTATTATATGTATATATATTTATATCGACTCAGATTTAGGTGGATTCCATACCCCTCCCAGTTGACTTGATACTTAGATCTGTAGTTTGCATATTGGATGTTAGACTAGACCCAAGTCGTACCTATTCCAACAACTAACGAATCGGGGGTATCATAAAAACACTGTAGCCCTTATTTTAAAAAGACCCTGATTTGTCTTATTTCAAATGGTAAGCTGCATTACTATTCTGTTACCATTTATTCTACGGCTCGCATCGCATTGCATGCTTATATGTTATTGATTCATATTCTTTTGTGCATATGCCTTTACGTAGTTCCATGCTCATATTAGTGTTTCATGTAGCATGTATTATAATTCATGGATTTCGCACTGTGATATGGTGGCATATGATGATCTGGATTATTTTACTCCTGCGCATATATATCAGTGGTATGGGACGCTGAGATATATACGTATACTCATAGTATATATATTAGTGGTATGGGACGCCGATATATATATATACACCTACTTGATAAATCATCATGATGATCTATGTAAACTTATATATACGGATGCCCGATATATGAGAGTGAGGGCTGACCCGGACTGACGGATGCCCGATATATGAGAGTGGGGGCTGACCCGGACTGACGGATGCCCGATATATAAGAGTGGGGGGGGCTGACCCGGACTGACGGATGCCCGATATATGAGAGTGAGGGCAGACCCAGACTGACGGATGCCCGATATATGAGAGTGAGGGCTGACCCGGACTGACGGATGCCCGATATATGAGAGTGAGGGCTGACCCGGACTGACGGATGCCCGATATATGAAAGGAGCCTGTGTGCTCGATATGAAAGGAGCCTATGTGCTCGATATGAGAGGAGCCTTTATGATCGATGGTATATTATACCCCCCGTTGTGCCACATTTATTTTATATGCATTGCATCATGTATTAGTAGTACCTGATAGAGTACCTTCATGGATGTTGCATACATATCGGATACATGATATATGGGATTTATTTGATATTGAGATATGTATTTGTGTCGATCCTCGACACTGATTTTCGGATGACTTCATTCGTGATACCTTCTGCTTTCATTTCACAGCATACATACATCCTATTTATGATATGTTATTACGTGAGGCACTGGCACGAGTTCTTGGAAATACACTTATGTCCAGATGTTACATTGCCACTTTACCATGCTTCAGACTAATTCATTTGAGGTTTATATTATATTTGATCGTTTTGACTAAGGATTATGTCATGCTTTCAATTTCTGCTTGTATATATTTTCTATTCACGAGTTGGCAACTCACCCCCGTTGTGCCACAGTTCTTGCAGGTTTGCCGTACAGGTTTCATAGCGGCATTTCTGGCACACTGCTTTCCTTTGTGGGTGATTTGCTTGGTAGGTGGGTTCCTTGTATCAGAACCGCTGTTGTACATGTATTATTCATTGTATCTAGAAATTCCATCAACCAAAATCTTGTATATTGTTTCAGACTCAGACATTAGTGATGTATTATTTCGACCTTAGAGTCGCGCTTAGTAGTGCTACAGTTTTCATGCTTATCTGGGTTTTCTTTTGAATTTTGATCCTCGCCATTCGGCGTTGTATAGTATATTGCTTGTATGTTCATTTATCCTTAAAATGGTTTTAGATTTCTGGGATTTTGGCTTGCTTGGATCAGATGGAGTCCTATAGACTGCATATGGTTCAAGGGCCAGTCACGTTGTCTTTCGGATCGTGACAAAGTTGGTATCAGAGCGCTAGGTTAACCTTGGTTCGAGTCTAAGTTTGACTATGTGGAGCCTAGGGTGTCTATAAATATACGGAACTTAGGCTTGACCTTACGGAACTTAGACTTAGTCGAAGGGGTATTAGACCCGAACTTTCGTCGTGTAGGATGACCCTTGGTAGAATAGGTGACTAAAGTAGAGTGACGTACCGTGGATATGTTCCGTGGCATACTTACGACACGCCACTCCACTTAAGGAACCTTAGGATGCATATATTTTCGAGATCAGTGATTCTCTTCATATCCATGATTATACATCCATTTGAGATCCTCGATTCTATTAGTCCATGATCATACCTTCATTGATGTTGTTCCTTCTTATGATCATGTATCCATGCTAGATCTGTTGTTTTCCTTTTGCCATCGATCTGCTCTCTTCGATACTCGATTGAGGTTCCTGTCGCCATTGTTGAGCGCAGTTGAGCTGTTGCTGGTGTTACGGTCAGAGCGAGCTCGTCTGGTATGAGGGCCGATCGTTGTGTTTTCTGGTGACATGGGAACGTCTCGAGTTAGTATTGGTGATTGTGACCTCTAGTGGAGGCAAGTGCTTAGTTTTGCACAGGATGATCGGGCCATTGTTAGAGCTGTAAGTTGAGAGAGGACTGTTGATGTATACCATACCTTAGAGATTGACAGGATGTCGCTTCGGGAGCCTACGAGCTGAGATCACCGGAGCTTCCGGGCAGATATGAGACATATGATAGCTAGTCTACCCGATTTGAGAGACGAAGGTAATTCGTCCGATTTATGCGTCGGAGCAGGCCCAGTTGAGTTAAAGATTTCCAGTGTGGAGAGTCTTACTTGGATCTGGAGCAGACCGACTTAGAGATGACTGCCAATGTATTGCCTTTCCTAGAGAATTGAGGCGCTGTTCAGCGTACAGACGAATGAGCCAGTTGCTGCTGCAAACGACGGGATATCGCCCAGATGATTGGAGCTACTGCAGCATGAGTATATAATTAGAGATATGATGGACGGTCGCTAGTCACCGAGGGTGAATGACTAGGACATGTGATTCGTTCGCATACCCAGATGAGAGGTCATCGGATAGATTGCTTCCAGCTAGAGACGACTTCACGCAGAGACGTTGAGAGTCGACAGAGACGATCGAATGTCGGGAACATGCTATTCCAAGTTTAAGTATTCGGAAAGATATGCAGGCTATTCTATGGACCCTCTAGAAGAATGAAACCCTAACTCGACTTAAAGACCGTGTGAAGCCTTTGAACCTTAGGGTTTGCGGAAGTTCCGTGGCGCCATTATTGAGGCTTGGGTTTGCCCTTCTACGGTCGGACCACTGATGCTGTGGTATGTACTCGATACTATTAAATTGTACTCAAGATGTTGATTTCCTGGGGGATTATGAGGTTCTGACGAGTCGATGGGATGGTTCGACATCATTCGGATATCATGTGATAGGACACACTGCTTGGGAGACTCCAGATACGAGAATAGCCGTTGGAGCGCAGTTCATGTAGCCACGATGAGACGAGTCCGAATTAGTCGACATTGAAGCAGAGTGAAGTAAAGAGTTCGCAAGAGGTTGCGACGAGATGACGTTCCCACTCCGCTGACATCAGGGATGCGATACACACGTAGAGGCATTATATATGGAGATACCTTCCAGAAGGAGTTGCGATGAGTATGAAGCCGTTCCGGAACAAGAATTAGCTTCAGCAATGGACGATGACTTCCAGGAAATTCGGCAGGAATGAGATTAGGGAGAGGCCTCGACTGGACCTTTCTGGAATACTACGAGAAGACCTGGACCCAAGAGGGGTCATATTATGCACACTCAGCAGGCTAGAGCTCGACATCGTCGACGAGGTAGTTGACCAGGTTCGGATAAAGGAACTTACCCAGATGCGTTGCGAGTTGATCGAGGACGGACGAGTATTGAGTATTCATCCGATGGTTGGGACGTGTTCCCGAGGACCTGTTCGGCCAGACATCTTCTACAGAATGATAAAGCTACAGAGTACGCGATTTCGAGTCCATGCGAGAGACTTCGGATTGACCGTGGCCGAGAACAGTGAAGTGCGTAGATAGCATGGCGTGACGTCATAGTAGAAAACGATAGAGACAAGTGGAACCAGAGGTTCGTGCGAGACGCTGACGAGCTGTCGTTACTTCCCGTCGAGACCAGAGACCTGATATGCTTACAGAGGCGTTGAGATGCGACCAGTTTCCGAGAAAATGCTGTACTGAAGGCACAGATGTCCATCGAGTGAGAAGAGATTGTGCAAGAGAGTCAGCCTCCGTACAATTCTCCATAGGCAAGATCGGAAGAGACCTTGAGCGGGATTCCTTCCAGGACACTACTGCAATGATAATTGCACCCAGGATCGGATGTGTCACATGCATTCAGAGAGCCAGAGGCCGACGCCAGCGACTTGCTGCTTTACGAGTGGTCGTGATGATTGACCGAGAGATGACTAGAGAAGTGCCAGAACGGAATCGTCCCCGTTAGCATACCTGACATGGCCGATGAGCTGATTGATTGCGAGATAGGTAATCCGCAGAGAAGATAAGGACCCCAGAGATAGAGGACGTCAGACCGTGAGCAAGAGGCAAGTGGATATCTTGCACTGCTAGTATTAGATGCATCGACACCTTCTCGACTTTGAAGGAGGGACTACCGACGACAGTATTTATGATTTGTGATTTTGTGATTCGATTATCACGTATCCGACAACTTGGATTTTGACTGAATGTTTTAGTAGTTGGGGGTTTAAATTTAAATTCGGGGAGCGAATTTATTTAGGGGGGGGGTAGATTGTAACATTTCAAAATAATAAAATACCATTTTTGGGAAATGTTATAATTTAATATTACTTTATTGAATATTTTAATAATTCAGTATAATTAAATACAAATAAATTGAGAAAAATTGGAAAAATTATGGAAAATTCTAAAATAGGGTAATTTAGAGAATTATGCCATTTTAAAGTTGTTAAGATTAGTTATATGCTAATTTAGTGCTAATTGCGATTAAAAATCGCTAATCGGGTTTTCGGGCAATTTTGTGCAAAACATGCACATATCATTTCCTACACTTGTGTTGCATTATTCTTGCCATGGTTTTATTTTGGGGTTCACTATTTGAGTGAGAAAGAATTTGAAGGAAAAGAAAAGAAAAGGTTTTAGAATAAAATATGAGGTTTGGTGAGAGAGAGAGGTATGGTCTCCTTTGACCCAAGGACTTAGCCATCTCCTTCATTTCCTTCACTCATCTCTCTCTCCCCCTTCAGCCCTTGGTGCTGCTGCTACTCTTCACCACCCTCCCCTCTTCAATAGACCCAATCACCATGAAAACTATACCAAAACCCCATAATCATTTCACAAAAAATGTGCACAAGCTCAAGATCTATACATTGGACCAAGAAAGCGAGGATTTTGGCCACTAGGGGAAACTCAAGAAAATTCTTGAGTTGCCAAATGAGGTATTTACTGAACCCTTAGCTTAGTTTTAGTATTGCTTATACCCCATGTTTAGTTTAGAACCGATATTGTGTGGCTATGTAGATTTGAGGAAAACCTAATTAGGGTTTGAGGGAATTTTGGGTTGTAATGTGAAATTGAACTCAGTTGAGCTTATATAAACACCCTAGTGCATGAATTGAGACCCCAACCTGAGAGTTGAAACCCGAAATACGGATTTAGAAACCGATATCGGAAAAGTTATGAAATCTGGGAAGCTTTTATGAGATCTGCTATCACCCGAGACATCCTAAAATGAAATTGAATTGACAGTGACATGTGCAGGCACCCAGGAAGCTAACCCCAAGACCCTAGCCCCTAACTCTATGGCCCGGCCGCAGATTTAATCCCTTTGGCCGCAATTTGCGGCCAGACCTGCCCCATTTTGTGTCGTTTTGGTTCTGTAGCCCCTACATCTGTAGTTTAGGCCCCGGGCATGTATAGATTTGTCTAATTTGACCTAGGGTGAAATCTGGAGCCTATTTCCTTAGTTGCTGTTTTGGATTCGTGTTTCCGTATTCCGTATTTTTATTTCTAAATTTGTGTATTGTGCTTTACCTCGACTATTTCGCGTTCATACGACGATATCGAGGGTTGTTAATGGTTTTGGAAGGCGTTGTCCATAGGTTCTAACCTATAGATCACAGTGTATCGTTTTGGGATTCGTATGCCGTTTTAACTTTGATTTAGTTTTAATACGCAATACGATACTTTGACGTGTAGGTACCCCATGAAGACTCCGGGACGACAAGCAAGTCCGTGGCGACGTCCACAAATGAAGACGCAAGGTGAGTTGATTATATCTACAGGGGGAAGTCGGGTGGATGACGTATAGCACCCCCGCAGTCCATAGTTGATATCATGTATATTTATATATATGATGGTTATAGTTTGTCGTGGATACTGTGTTAGGTGTATTATAGGTAGTTTAGGGTTAGAAGCAACTAGTGTAGTTCATAGTCGCGAACCCTGGTATAGATTTACACATACACGTACACCCTTGCACATTCATTATGGTTGCACTGTGTTTGATGATATTGGACGATATTGGAAGTGAGTCGATGATTTGGGCATAGTTCCGCGAGATCGGTCATTTGATATGATTCGTATGTGGGATACGACATGTGATCTCTAGCGGGCCTTGGAACGTATGTTTACGCACGCAGTTATATTGATGGTATCAGTTGTACTTAGATCATTACCCCAGATTATGTGATATGATAATGAGGATACCGATTAATTGATGAGCTGATTGTGATAATTGACCCGTACCAAACTATTGAGATGCCGTACGACGATGTACCGTACGAGCTTTATATTGATGATAGATCTGCACTCATGACTTGCGGATTGTCATATGATATACTGTATTGTACGCGATACTATTGAGGCGGGATCACCGACTATTATATGTATATATATTTATATCGACTCAGATTTAGATGGATTCCATACTCCTCCCAGTTGACTTGATACTTAGATCTGTAGTTTGCATATTAGATGTTAGACTAGACCCAAGTCGTACCTATTCCAACAACTAACGAATCGGGGGTATCATAAAAACACTGTAGCCCTTATTTTACAAAGACCCTGATTTGTCTTATCTCAAATGGCAAGCTGCGTTACTATTCTGTTACCATTTATTCTACGGCTCGCATCGCATTGCATGCTTATATGTTATTGATTCATATTCTTTTGTGCATATGCCTTTACGTAGTTCCATGCTCATATTAGTGTTTCATGTTGCATGTATTATAATTCATGGATTTCGCACAGTGATATGGTGGCATATGATGATTCTGGATTGTTTTACTCCTGCGCATATATATCAGTGGTATGGGACGCTGAGATATATACGTATACTCATAGTATATATATCAGTGGTATGGGATGCCGATATATATATATATATATATATATATATATATATATATATACTCCTACTTGATACATCATCATGATTATCTATGCAAACTTATATATACGGATGCCCGATATATGAGAGTGAGGGCTGACCCGGACTGACGGATGCCCGATATATGAGAGTGGGGGCTGGCCCGGACTGACGGATGCCCGATATATGAGAGTGAGGGCTGGCCCGTACTGACGGATGCCCGATATATGAGAGTGAGGGCTGACCCGGACTGACGGATGCCCGATATATGAGAGTGAGGGCTGACCCGGACTGACGGATGCCCGATATATGAGAGTGAGGGCTGACCCGGCCGATATATGAGAGTGAGGGCTGACCCGGACTGACGGATGCCCGATATATGAGAGTGAGGGCTGACCCGGACTGACAGATGCCCGATATATGAGAGTGGGGGCTGAGCCGGACAGAAGGATGCCCGATATATGAAAGGAGCCTGTGTGCTCGATATGAAAGGAGCCTATGTGCTCGGAGCCTATGTGCTCGATATGAGAGGAGCTTTTATGGTCGATGGTATATTATATCCCCCGTTGTGCCACATTTATTTTATATGCATTGCATCATGTATTAGTAGTACCTGATAGAGTACCTTCAAGGATGTTGCATACATATCGGATACATGATATATGGGATTTATTCGATATTGAGATATCTATTTATGTCGATGCTCGACACTGATTTTCAGATGACTTCATTGGTGATACCTTCTGCTTTCATTTCACCGCATACATACATCCTATTTATGATATGTTATTACGTGAGGAACTGGCACGAGTTCTTGGCAATACACTTATGTTCAGATGTTACATTGACACTTTACCATGCTTCAGACTAATTCATTTGAGGTTTATATTATATTTGATCGTTTCGACTAAGGATTATGTCATGCTTTCAATTTCTGCTTGTAGATATTTTCTATTCACGAGTTGGCAACTCACCCCCGTTGTGCCACAGTTCTTGCAGGTTTGCTGTACAGGTTTCATAGCGGCATTTCTGGCACACTGCTTTCCTTTGCGGGTGATTTGCTTGGTGTTAGTTATATGTATGCCCTAGAGGCCATTACTGTACATAGGATGTATGTTGTAGTGGATGCTAGGACATATATAGGGAGGACTTTCTTGCTCGACATGATAGTATGCTATCTGGTTGAACTTTATCTTAACTTGTACACTGATTGTCTAACTGTTACATGTTGGTAAAGCCCTTAGGATGTGTACTTGACTACCTGGACTATGATGTGGATCATACTAGTAGGGACATGGTAGTCCATAAGTACATCCTTCAAGGTCCCTAGTCGTGGGTGTATCGAGACGGGGCATCGATATACCAGAGTAGACTAGCGTATACCTTCTCGACCCATACAGATGGGCGATGGATGATCCCATATCCATTGGTGTTTGACATCAGAGATGATATACGGGTGCTCAGTGGAGACTGGGTACACTGGACGGACTCGCCGAGAACTCCCAGATGGTATTATACCTTACGTCAGATGGCAGTTCTCTGGTGACACTGGTACAGGTTAGTCTGTAGTCCCGAAATCGTCATAGAGTCTTGTGTGATTCCCACTTTGCTTTGATTTCCGCCTTACCACGTCCAAGAGGGCATGCAAAACGGTGGTTTTTGGGTACAGTCCCGAATCACATGGAGGCAATGAGCGATATGAGGGGATTCGTCTCTCCCGGTATATGGAGTTGATGTTGCGCTGTGTTCGATTGGCTATAACCGGAAATCCCTGGCCAGGGTTGCTGAGATTTACTGGTAAGTGTTACAAGTAGTTTCTCGAACTGTTATAGAACTTATATCGACACGACTTATCGAGCTAATGGGGTCTGCCGTTTACCACCCCTAGGTGAGATATGCGACATATCAAATGAACTGACCGGACTGTACGGTAAGTGTTACTGGTTGGATTCACAGGAGTGTGAGCGGGCTTGCTCGTTGATCTTCTGATCGCTCAATATTCGGGTGGCCGTTACGTTTAGCAGACCACTTGCGGCTTGTGGGTGTTTGATATGATCATCACTTACTGCCGGTGTATTGACGAGTCTTTAGAGTCCTACACAGAGGTTTCCTGGCTCAAGCGAAATGAAATAAGAGCGCATATGAGATATGTGCGGGACCGAGATTAATACCAGTATATGATACTGTATTCTATTCTCGTGATTTGTATCATTGGACGGTTATATGAGATATAGCCGGGTTACCGAATCAAGTGTTGATTCGATACATTGATACACTTGATATTAGTCGGTTATATGCAGTATGACAGGATCATTAAATCAAGTGTTGATTTAATGATTTAATGTATAATTATATATTCGATATATTACTTTACATTAACTAGTATTGGTTCACTTCAGATTATTTTCTCACTAGATTGTGCACATTGTATATATGATATATATTTGTGCACTTCTTTGTGTCATGTTTGATGATACATGCAAACTTGGGTGTGCATGCTTTAAACCATAGTTTAGGTTAATGGTTAAGGTATTATTTATTTCTTTATTTATTTAGTTAAAACAAAATGGTGGCTTTCTTTCTTTTCTTTACTAGAAGCTTCATGTTGTTTTCTAGCATCTTTGAAAAAGTCTTACCATTTTGTTTTATTCCTTAACCCTAACCATTTACCTAAACCCTAGTTTATTCTCTACATGAGTTTATCTCACCCATGGTTGCAATATGATAGATATCACTTGAATTTTCTTTTTGTAATAATTCTTTTTCTTTCATCTTCTTCTTCTTCTTCATGAAGAAAAGAAAAGCTTACTAGAAAATTCTTAGTGATGAAATCAAGTGAGAAATCCAATTCCAAAGTGAACCCACTTCCTATTTCTTCATCCTCTACCACTTGCCATGTTGTATAGGGTGTTTTCTTCACAAGGTTCATGTCCAAGTGAAGATGGGGCTTGAGTTTGAGTCGCCTCGACGTAGATCATTTTCGGCACCGATGTCAACGACCTAGCCCGCTCATTTCTCTGATGAAACCGATGCTAGAGTCTGGGATCCCGATGATCGCAGCGGAGGGACGTCATCTCAGAGCTAAAGTAGTGGTGGACCGGATCTACAAAGGTTGTAATCCCTTTCACTTATTAGCAAAGTTGTTTGCTTTCTTGTAGTTTCGCCTAATCTCTAGTTAACGATCTATATTAGGGTTTCTCGGCACCTAAATTTTTTAATTTGGCATGGTTGATACCTTGTGGAACCTCTTGAGTGTGCCTAGTAACCCTACAGTGGTATCAGAGCCTAGCTAGAGCCTTAGGCGACGTGTAGACGATTTTAGAAACCCGATCGAACCCTGAAACCCTAATCGATACCCCTTTCTGTACATTTTCTGAAATTGTGGATTTTTCCAAATTAAAAATATCCAAAAAATTCAGCAGGGTTTTGTATGAGTTACTTTATAGCACGTGCCCTTGATTCGACAGATGCGCCGCGGAACCGCGGCCCCACCCTGGCTTGCGCGGCGGTTCCGCGGCCAAAGTGATGAATCAATGCACGTGGTTTGCACAGTAATTTTTTTCTGTAAGTGCTGTATTTTCTGGGAATTTTTAATATTTACTCAAGAGTTGAGTTTTCTGGGTTGTATTGGGGACTCGGTGTTTCGATCGGGAAGTTTAACTTCGTCTGTGTTTTTCCGGATAATTTTAGAAAATGTTGAAAAGTTCGACCGGATATAAATACCCAATTTTTCCCCTGTCGGGAAATTTCCAGGTGTTGGATCTTTCCGTAGTTTAAGAACGTTCGAAGTAGTGCAAGTAACGTGATGGACCCTCTAGAAGACAACAAACCTTAACTCGATTATGTGACCGTCTTGAACTGCCCTTTAAACCTTAGGGTTTGGGGCAGTACGGCATGCCACATGTGAGGCGTTGGCTTGACCCTTCTATGGCTGGACCGTTGGTACTGAGGCATGAAGTGAATGTTTTTAAACTTATTTCATGTGTTGACCTGTTTCGGGAAAACTTGGGTGTTTGATTGTTCGATCGAAAAGTTTAACATTTTTCTATTTATCTGGAATGTGATACAATATTTGGAATTCACAAGTAGTTATGAGATAACTAATATGAATGTTATAAACATAGCACTTTAGTCTCACTTGATCGGTTGCCACGGGATTTTGATGTGATCAAAAGTCCGTCGCAATCGCGTAGCGTACGCGGATACTCGCCGGTAAACTTAATAGACAGCCACACCCCATAGCCCCGACCAAGTGACTGTAGGAGAACTCCGTCGCTGAAAGTATCCATTCGGGTGCTCGCGGCAGCGGTGTTCCGCCTTAGTGCACTTCGTCGACGGCATCCGGGGGTGCGGCCGTCTACTAAAGTTTGCGATGAGCATTCGTTCAGGATGTCGGGAATCATTTTGAATTGCCCGACTTGATAATGAAAAGAGTTTTCGATAATGAGACTAAAATGCGGGGTTTATAATTGTTAGGCATGCGATGTTAAGAAATTCATTTGGTTAGGCATAAGATGTCTAAGGAGGTTGCGGATTCCAACTGTTGTAGTTTTACACTTTCTTTTCTACGACAGTAAGTGTAATATGTGATATCGCCGGTTTCGTTGCTATATGTCAACGACAATTGGGATGCGCATATTTACTTACGTTGATGATATGTGATGTTATGTGTTGCTGGATATGTTATATTGGATCGTCGTGTATGAATAGCAGGGGCTTTTTATGTGAGATGAGCGTTTTTCATTTTCATTAATGTAAAAATATGTATGTAATATTCTTTTATTAGGGCACTTCCAGGTTGCGGAAGATGTCACCTTTTGTATATTATGTACTTTTCCGCACTAGGAAAGACCCAAGGAGGAGAGCACAAGTAATAGGGTTCTAGAGTCCAGTGGGAGACCAACTTGAGGAGTCGAGTCCGGGTTTCCTAACTCTAGAATTGGTAGGGTTGCTTGCCGCTCTCGTAGGGGTCTAGGGGTGTGGGTTTGGCTATTCATCGCGATCGTGGAATCCGTGTTTTATACTGGCTCGTATTGAAAATACAGATGTCCTAGTATATCCAATGTTTCATATGTTTCTTCTGCTGCGATATCTGTGATGTGATCATTTGATATGTTGTGATAGATACTATATATAGTATATTTGATATATTATATAGACGTTACTTATGTTTTACACCCGCGCTAGCCTTGCCCCGCTCTGCCGTTAGTCACCTAACCTAACGGTGCACGAGGGGACATCAAGGCGAATGCGGATGGCATAAGTGTACGTCGTATTTATCTGTGATGTTTAGGTGATTTAAATGATGGGACTTCATTAATATGATTAATGAAAGAAAAGAAACCTAAAAGATGTTGTGGAATCGAATTTTCAAAAACAGGTAGCTACATTTCTTGCTTTGCATCGCGGTGTTCCTTATAGAACATCCTGCACCTTATTCGATAAGGAAAGGGCCGAGATCCCTTCACCGGGAGTGACCCCTTTAGCAATAACTGGCAGGTGCTACACCCCTCGGTATGTATTTTGATTGCTTCTATAGTTTTTGCTTTGCACAGCGGTATATATGATATATCCTGCACCTCATTCGACAAGGAAAGAGCCTACGATCCCTTCACCGGGAGTGACATCTTTAAAGAAACTAGTAAAAGCCTCAAAAACACTCCATTTTAAAATCATTTGATTCTACAACGATATCAAGTTCATTACGCAATAGGTTTTCAGAAAAACCTGTCGTAGCCCTCCGTCATTTCAGATAAGTACTACTTAGTATTCGTGCTGCGGTAGTTTGGCATGCGTCAAGGCGTAGTGTACGGTAGCTAACGAGTGCTTATCTGCTAGCATACGATGCGATTGGATTAGGGTATTCGTACGGCGTTGTTTGGCATGCGTCAAGGGTCGTGCGGGTGGGTTTAATTCAATCAAGAAATGTATGGGTTGAACTTGACTAGCGGACTATGGGTTGTTTGGCATGCGTCAAGGTCATAGCACGCTAGGGGTAAAATATTATCGGGAATTTCAAGTGTAGAAATTTGCAATGAGATTGCATACCTTCTATGAGATAGTTGGATCCCGATACCCGCTGCGAGTAATTGTTACTCCTGGGAAAGTTTTACACATTACAATTAGCCGATCAAGTAGGTGTCTAGAAAGGTGTCAACGGGGTTACGTCTCTGGGAAAACGAGATTTACATTAATTAGGTCCGTGCCAAAGCATGGGGAACCTCCCTCAAAGTACCGACACTGGCCTGGCCGAAAGATTGGCGAAGTTGTAAGGTGTAATTAATCCCGGCTAGTCTTTCCTTTTAGGGTTTGAAGGAAGATTTGATAAAAACAGTGGGAGCTATCCTGATTAGATAAATAATAACCAATCTGATCTTGCAAAAGCATACGCTGAGTGTTTTCTTCTCTCTCTCTCCAGGTAGCGACCATATCACGCCTTAATCAAGATAATAAAACGGATATATTGACCGAACCCGCTTGTTACATTGAGCCGGGGAACGTTGGTCCCGCTCCAACTTATAATTGTTATAAGACAGAGCAGGAAATTGGGGAATACCAGATTTCCCGTGCCGCCCAAATGAAGAAAGTTCATTTTGATGCATCATCTTCGGGTGTGTTCGTTACATAGAACCGTTTCTCAGTATCCTTTACGTCCTGAGTATGTGATACCAGATCAGGATCCCGCATATGTAATCTGTTACATGGGCTACAGATAGGTAAAGAACTGAGAACGGGTGATAAGTTTCATGAGACAGAAAACGGTGCAAGTGTTGCAGCCAAGTCTGTTGGTCACTGTCACCCTGTATGACCAGTACATTGATTCTGAACGAATGTTATTAGATACTGAACCTGATATACAAAATTATATCTGTCTCTTTATTAGTAAAGAAATGATAAAATTTTGTATTGTTGGATAAGGTTTGGAACATTTCTATATCAAAAGTTAATCGGTTCAGGCACGTTATCTAAAAGCATTAATGTTCTAAATCAAACTACAGTTCTTAGTATACGGAACACATATAAGAGGAAGAGTTCAGAAATGAATGAATCCTTCTTGAGGCATTGTAGACTAGGTCATATCAATGCGACCCGACAGGCCGAAGTTACATTTAGATGCATATTTAAATTAGTTTGAATTTACATCTTGTGAAACTTGCCGGTCATGTCACAAAGATAAGATGACCACAGCTCTGTTTATTAGAAACAGAGAAAGAGTTAGTGAACTTTTGGGATTGATACATGCTGATGTATGAAGGTCCCCTGTCTACATATGCCAAGACCGGTTCTTTGTACTTCATTACATTTTCTGATAATCACTCAAGATTCAGACATATGTTCCTGTTGAAACACAAGTCCGAACCTTTTTGATATTCACAGAATATAAATTAGAAGTAGAGAACCAAAAATGGGTATAAGTATTATGTCCTTTGATGTGATCGAGGAGGAGAATACTTGAGCACGGAATTTCTGGACTATTCTAAAGGAGAATGAGATTCTTTCTCAGTGTTACTCCTTTGAATACACCACAGCACAACGGTGTATCGGGGCAGAGCAATCACACCCTATATGATATGGTGCGCTCTATGATGAGTACTACTGAGTTTCCTGTTTCCTTTTGGGAGTTATATGCTTGAGAAGCTACATACCTATTGAATAGGGTTCAAAT
The DNA here is from genome assembly GCA_030015575.1 of Agapanthus africanus. Taxonomy (NCBI): domain Eukaryota; kingdom Viridiplantae; phylum Streptophyta; class Magnoliopsida; order Asparagales; family Amaryllidaceae; genus Agapanthus; species Agapanthus africanus. The sequence continues at coordinate 84,163,346 of JASDDO010000004.1, read as the reverse complement.
CAAAACAGTTGCCTACCGCTTCATATGTGATATGGAAAGGGAAGAGCCCATATCTTAAGTTTGTTAAGATTTGGGGTTGTCCAGCCTATGTCTAAAAAGCAAAATCCGGACAAGCTCGAGGCAAGATTGGCTATGTAGAACTGGAAATGTTCCAGCTATACAAACTGCAGCTGATGATTTGGAAGAACCAAAGGATTCAATAGTTACAAACGAACCTCAGCCTCTCCGCCGATCTAGTAGGGTTCCTCACCCACCTGAGGGATACTTCTGTTTCTCTATAACAGTGGGAGCGAGGATTGCATCATGAGATGATGACCCAACTAGCTTCGAGCTGGCCATCAGGAGTGGGACTCTGTAAGAATGGCTGGATGCTTAGCGATCTGAGATGGAATCCATGTACACCAACAAAGTATGGACTTTGGTTGCTTTATCTGAAGGGTTAAATCCCCATCAGGAGCAAGTATATCTTGAGAAGATTACTTGGTGTAGATGGAAAGGTTGAGACATTCAAAGACTAGACTTGTTAAAGTTTTTCGTCATCGACCAGGCGTGGAAAATGATGAAACCTTTTCAAGTAGCTAAGCTTAAGTCCATCCAGATCCTACTTGCCACGGCTACATACCATGACTACGATATCTGGCGGTTGGGTGTCATGACTGCTTTTCTAAATGATGATTTAGAAAAGAGCGTCTATAAGTACACAGCCAGAAGGCTTCGTAGACAGTGGGAGCAGCGGAAGTGTGAGCAAGATGTTTTATGTGATAAAGCAGGCATCACGAAGATGGAACATCTGTTTTGATGTGGTGGTCAAAGAGTTTGACTTCATCAAAATGGTAGATGAACCTAATATATACAAAAAGGTAGTAGAGAGTATGGTGGTGATCCTCGTAGAGTACGTGGATGACATACTCTTGATAGGGAAGAAGTTTCCTATGCTACGCTTGGTCAATCTCCGCTTATCACAAGGATTCTCTATATAGGATCAAGATGATACCTCGTAAATCCTGGGTTTTGGATCTATGAGATAGATCTAATTGGATGTTAGGATTCTCACTTGATGAAGTGAGATGGTATCAATCGATCCTGGGGAGAATCACTGGAAAGATTCCAGGGTGATAAGGACGACTGAATGTCAGTCACAGGCATTGTCTTTACCCTCAGTAAAGGGACGGTATGTTGGAAGAGTTCCAAGCTAGATACCGTGGCATACTAGACGATTAAAGGCAAGATACATCGTTACTAAAGATGCTACCAAAGTGGAAGTCTGGGTGTATAGTAGTTCATGAGATGAACTAGGTTCCTACCATTGTATGACAATGGAAGTGTGGCTTTGGCCCAGGAACCCCGGTCCCATCAGTGACCCAGACATATTCTGAGGTAGCATCACATGATCATGGAGATAGTTGATCTCCAGGGTGATCGAGGTCAGGAGAGTAGACTCAGAGGATCCACTCACAAAGGCCTTTTGCCAGAGATAGACTTTTATGGGATAGTTGAGTATGAGATACTGCAACCACTGCTACAGATGGCCCTAGTGCAAGTGGGAGATTGTTAGTTATATGTATGCCCTAGAGGCCATTACTGTACATAGGATGTATATTGTAGAGGATGCTGTTCATCACAGAATACTGCATTTTATACCGCCCATTCTTATGCTCGGTTGTTTATAGGTAGGTACTTTTAATCCGTGTTTGTTACATATTTACAGAATACAGGTTTCCAGTACAAATATTGCAATTCAAGACAAAATCTCCACAGTTACACCAAATACAGAACATCTGTTGACAGCAGATAAAAGCCGGGTTCCGGTCATCCATATCCGTCCAGTGCTGCGTACCGGTCCCAGGGACAAGACATATGACAGTGGTCATTCGTGTCTCGGACATGCACAAAGCACGAGAGGGGCTGCACAAGAATCAATGGTTGCCCGGAGCTCGAGAGAGATAAAGTCAAAAGTAAAGAGAAGTGTGCAATCTTGGACAAGGAATTCTGCTGATATTCTGGAAAGACTATCTGAAAATACATGTATCATACAACAGGGGGCACAAAACCAGGGACAGCCACCAAAATTCACCACACAACTCCACCACATGGCCGCGTTTCCGCGGCCAATAGGGGGTATTGACCTCGGAAACGCGGCCGTACTGTGCACTCATCTTGTCGTCTTTTGGGGGTATTTTGGGTACTTCATTTATGGTCTGGTGGTTGCCCTAGAATTCCATTCTCCTGCCTATAAATACAGCAGATCTGATCAAAGCCAAGGGAGCTTTTCTTTAGCCTCTTTTTTGTAGTTTTGTTCTTCTTTCTTCTTCTTCTTCATTCTTCCTCCATGAAATTGTAGTGAGAGCTTTTGAGTGGATGTTAATGAAGATGAGGGTTTTTTATCTTTCTTGTTAGTTTGCTCCCCCTTGAGATTCTTGCTTTCTCTTGCTCATTCAACCTCTTTATTGAGCTTGAATGGTTAAGGGTTAGTTATTGATCTCAAGGGTCGTATTTTCTCACGGGACTAGTTCTTCTCTTCACATGCGTTCTCTACCCTTCCCTTGATCTTGCAACCTCTTCATTGAGCTTGCAAGTTTAAGGGTTGGCTATTGAGCACATGCTTGGCTTGGGTTCTACTTCCGTGTTCTTTTTATCGCTTTTTATTACTTGCTCTTTATTACCTTGTCTTTATTTACTTGCAATTTATATTCATGCACTTAATTACTTGTATTCTTTTCTTTTCTTTGTTCTTTTCTTTTTGTTCTCTTTTGTTCATTTTGTGAATGTTGTATTTATTGTTGTTGTTAAGAATTATATGATATTGTAAGTTAACAATTCTTTGCCTCATTCCTTTTCCCGTTATTTTCCATTGAACTCCGCCCAAACCATACGCAAGCGCTCCGTTAGGCACCGTACCCTGACAAGGTAACGGTGATTCCTAACCGCGACCGGTTGCGTTCGGTTTAGCCGGAGGCGAAAACAAGAGACAAGAACGGAAGGACAAGGGTAAATAAGCCGGATTCCACGAATACCGCGCTTAAATCCCCTAATCCACGTTGTTGCCGATTGTCTAGCTTCAATTGGTCAAGACTCGGCTCAAAGGTTTTGAGTACGGATTTCTTAGCTTACAATCTCGTATTTTTCTTAACAACTTTATACTTGCAAATAAACACATAGGTTAGAACAAACTCATACAGATTCTTTATTGACTCGTCTAAGACAAGAAGGTAAGATACCACCATCTCCCTGTGGACCGACCCGTGCTCAACCGGCTAGCTGCAAAGCGACACCGTCCTGATCGCGGTTACACTTTAATTCTTTGAACATCCGACACGCCAAAAGCGTGCGATCAAATGGCGCCGTTGCCGGGGAGACGGTAGCGTATTTTCTTTCTTGTTATTCGGGTTAATATTCTTTTTGTATATATTTAAAAAAAAATATATATATAAAAATCTTTTTGTTTTTTTTTTTGATAATTTTTGTGGGCAAGAGTGCAGATTTTTGCAAGTTTGCAAACTGCGATTGTGGGGAGCAAAGTGTGCATTCAAGGAAAAGGTGATTACGAAGTACAGTGCCAAAGATCCGGGTAGTTTGACCCGCGCAAGCGAACCCTTCAAGCTTACCGGATTTGATTCAACGGGGGTTTCCTAACCCAAAACTTAAACGGTACGTACTTTACTAACACCTTCTTCTCAAATCCGACGCTTCCAATATACTATTCTTTGCAGGATTCTTTGCAAGTTCGCTAGCAAACGCCAAAATTGACTAACCCGTATTTGTTGCAGTGCCGCGCTTAAACTAAAAAAACGATTGTTTGATTCTTTATAGAATTTTTGAATTGCGCAATGCATACTTTAATACGGACATAAGGGCAAGCGAACCCCATAACATACGGTAAAGGATTTCATCACCTTTTCCGTGGCCCACAAATCACGAACTTGAGCATAACGTTTACCCGCACAAAATTTAAAAGAAACTAGACTTTAAGTCTTAAGGACTTCGCGCTCACTAGGAGAAGTTAACTGTGTTTAGAACCTTGCTTAACGGTATATTGTTTACGGGGTGTCTAGGAAAGTGTTAACGGCGAAACCGCCAAAAAGAGAAAGGGTTATTTAATTAAGGAACTTCGCGAAAACGTTGGAAAACCTCTCCTTATCTCTGCACTTACCTGGCCTCGTGATCAGTGTATCTTGAGCCTGTTTCTCGACACAGTTTTACTTCGACAATCAAGTTCTGGAGCAGGTCTAGTTGACCTAGGTTAACCCTAGAACGATTAGGTGTGTGGTATTTTTGTGTCGTGATTATTTTTGTCCATATTCTTTTTGTGTATATTTCATTCTTTTGTCTATTAAAAAAAAAAATCACATTCTTTTTCCCCCTCCTTTTCTCTACCTTTCTTTCTCTCTCTTCATATCATGGGTACTCCACCTCGCAAAACTCTTACCGAACTTTGGTACCCACAACCAGACATTACTTCCTACGGTTCTTGTTTTGGTCGAACTTCGAACGATCCATCCATGCCAAAAATTTCTTTGAAAGATCGAATAGACGCGTCTAGGACGAACAACTGGACTCCGCAATCCACTTCGTATCAACTGTTTCAAACATTCACCCCTTCTTACGTTGATACCCCTTCTTCGAGTCATGTTGCAATTCCAAGACCTATGTCTATTGCAGAACGTATTGAACAATCTCGTAGCCGATCTTTCACTCCTTTCACCACTTCAAATTCTTGGGATCAACAATGCCATTCACCTTCATATCCAAATGTTGATCCTGCTCCTGTCCAGCCATTCAACTCCTACCAATCCTACCCTACTTTTGCACCTTCCCTAGATATTGCATCAGAACAGCCATTTGGGAGTTTTCAGTATCCAAGCAACTTTGAATCTTTTACTGAAACCCCTTCACAACCAATGTCTAGTCTAGAACAGTCCTTGGAAGACTTTAGGGTAGCGTTAAGCCAACAGATGATGGAATTGAATGCGTCCATGGCCGCTCTCATATAACCAACTGACCCGGTAGCTAGTTTCCAGCTAGCTCCAAATTTTCCAATGTATGATGAGGCGGTAGGACAGGCTGTGAATTTGAGTGGAGAGAGTGAGTTGTATACCCTTCCAAATCAAACCTACCCGTCTCAAATTGAATCCCACAACTCCTATGTTGAAAGTCTATCAAGTGTCCCAAATGAATTATCAGTTGAAGATAGAATGTTTAATGAGTTGTGCGACTTCGTAGTGTTTGATTTGCCCGATTGTGAAGGGTCTCTTCCAAGTGAAACCGATCCCAAACCTTCTGACCTCTACACCTCCACTCTAGAACCTGAATTGATTGAAATCCATGCTTTTGATGAGGTGTCTGAGAATATTGATTTTCACTTGATCGAGAATATTGACGCTGGGAACATTTTGGATGATGAACCAGTAGATTTGGCTAAGGTTGTCTCTTCAAATCATCATCCCGAGTCTTTAACTGTTTTTCCCGAACTTCATATGCGTCTTGATATTAATGATAAAGGCATGGATGAGATAAATTTTGAGGAGAATATTGAGGATAGTTTTGAGGATGAAACAGTTTTAATTGATGAGTCGGATTTTCCAATTCATCATGTTCCTTTCACTGACTGTGTACACCCTCCTGAACCTTTAACCGATACCCTTCCTCAACCACTTCCCTCCATCCTTTTCATCGTTCCGACCTTGCAAGAACCCGTCTCACTTTCATTTACTGTGTCTGGTTTACCAAGTTCGGCGTACCCATGGTTTCTCACGAACCTTGAGGGATTTGACCCCATTTCTCGACGGGTAAATATATTAGCACAATCGCTTTTCACACATCGGTCATCACAAATTGTGCTAATCTATTTACTCCATTTGCACCCTCAAGTTCGTATTCCACTTCTTTTTCCCTTCCGCCATTCTTCTTCCTCTCATATACCGAGACCGTATCCCGCTTCTCTTCGCATACGGTCTCGCGTATTGTCCTTCTCTTTTCTCTACGCCTTCTTCCACCAACCGGTACATTATAGCGATAAAATCTTTGAATGGTTGGTGTTAACTTTTGGCCTGTGTAAGGCCTTGTATAGATTGATACTGTTCTTTCCCCCCTAATCCTGAACTTTATCGTTTAACAGTGGAAACACTGTTTCACTTAAGTTTGGGGGGGACTTTTCTTTTGTATATATTTTTTGTTTTTTTGTATATAATTTCTTTTGGAGAGCGCCGACAATTTTGACCCTCTTGATATAGCCTGACAGTGAGGGCACTGTCAAGTTTAAGTTTGGGGGTGTGCTCGGTAAGCTTTCTTCCTTCGCATTCATTTGTATATTTTGCATTTGCATACCTTATTAAAAACCCACAAAAATCTGAAAATTTTCTAAAAATATAAAAACTTTTTTGTCAAGTTAGCTTGTGGAAGAACTCTGATTCAACATTCGACGTTTTTTTTTTTGAAAAAAATAGGAATAACTAAATCTTATGTTTAGATTTTGAAAACCTGAAAGATAACTCTCCTTTGAAGTTAACTATAGCTGATATACGTCTTTACATCACACTACACGTGTCGTGAATTTTGGGAATTAGATGACAAGTCTTTCATGTTTAAACTTTTAAACAGATAAATGATTTTCTGAGGATCAAATAGGTTTGTTCTGAAATAAGTAATGTCAAGAATAGTTTATGAAGTAAAGCGAATATGAAGGAATGTTATTGATGCCGTAATTGGAGCTAAGTCTGAAAAATAACCCATCGGAAACTTGATTGGAATGATTACACACCAAACCCACTAAACACGTCTTTTATCCAAAAAATATTTGAACTGCCGGTTATACCTCCGTTCGTATTAAATCATCTGATTTTCATGACAAAACTGTCTTTTGTTTTTGGACCTAGGTAACTTGAGTAATTAAGTCCGCTGGGGTGTTTCTACACCTAATGCCCTAAAACCAACTGGTTTGGGTGCATTGGCCCAAAGCTCGCTAAGAAGCCTAGAAAGTCCAGTTTTAAAACAAAGTCAAGCAAGTGTTCTCTCCGAGTTAAAATTCCTAACGGTTCTTTGTGTGAGAATAATCTTGATAAAAGACAGGCTTTTATAAAATTTTTTAACGGAGATATGAAGGTTTTATTCTATGATAAAGACTATTGCACGTTCACAGAAGTGTGTATGAAATGAAAACAAGAAAAAGGTGGAGTGAAAAATACGACTTAGTTTCCTGTTATGGAAGATAGAAATTCTGAAGTTGAAACCTTACTGGAAAACGAAACTTGAAAAATGCTTAACTCTTTATAAAACTTATGTGATCCTTTTAAAATTGTTATCTGGGCTTTATTGTGCGACATGATGACTTTATTCGACCTTTCGGGAACTTAACGACACTATTTGCACTGCACGTAAAGACATATAAAATCTGTAGTTAAATAAGAAGCGAGGTGTGAAAAATAAAGGTTCGATAGTCTAGATTTAGGATTATAGAATTGTTATTTTCTGAAACAAAAACTTTAGGGTTTGAATCTTAGTTATTGTACAAAACCAACTTGACCGGATTTTGTGGGTAGTATCCGCTGAAAACCCTCAGGAGACAACACTCCTCCTACTAGGGACACCTAGAGGTTTAACGGCTTGTTGCACGCGCACAGTGCAATCGCGTTCCCTGCGAAAGTGCGGTTAGGATTTTATTTTTGTGAATAATTGGTTTTGCTCGAGACGAGCAAATGTTAAGTTTGGGGGTATTTGTTCATCACAGAATACTGCATTTTATACCGCCCATTCTTACGCTCGGTTGTTTATAGGTTAGTACTTTTAATCCGTGTTTGTTACATATTTACAGAATACAGGTTTCCAGTACAAATATTGCAATTCAAGACAAAATCTCCACAGTTACACCAAATACAGAACATCTGTTGACAGCAGATAAAAGCCGGGTTCCGGTCATCCATATCCGTCCAGTGCTGCGTACCGGTCCTAGGGACAAGACATATGACAGTGGTCATTCGTGTCTCAGACATGCACAAAGCACGAGAGGGGCTGCACAAGAATCAATGGGTGCGCGGAGCTCGAGAGAGATAAAGTCAAAAGTAAAGAGAAGTGAGCAATCTTGGACAAGGAATTCTGCTGATATTCTGGAAAGACTATCTGAAAATACATGTACCATACAACAGGGGACACAAAACCAGGGACAGCCACCAAAATTCACCACACAACTCCACCACATGGTCGTGTTTCCGCGGCAAATAGGGGGTATTGGCCGCGGAAACGCGGCCGTACTGTGCCCTCATCTTGTCGTCTTTTGGGGGTATTTTGGGTACTTCATTTATGGTCTGGTGGTTGCCCTAGAATTCCATTCTCCTGCCTATAAATACAGCAGATCTGATCAAAGCCAAGGGAGCTTTTCTTTAGCCTCTTTTTTGTAGTTTTGTTCTTCTTTCTTCTTCTTCTTCATTCTTCCTCCATGAAATTGTAGTGAGAGCTTTTGAGTGGATGTTAATTAAGATGAGGGTTTTTTATCTTTCTTGTTAGTTTGCTCCCCCTTGAGATTCTTGCTTTCTCTTGCTCATTCAACCTCTTTATTGAGCTTGAATGGTTAAGGGTTAGTTATTGATCTCAAGGGTCGTATTTTCTCACGGGACTAGTTCTTCACTTCACATGCGTTCTCTACCCTTCCTTTGATCTTGCAACCTCTTCATTGAGCTTGCAAGTTTAAGGGTTGGCTATTGAACACATGCTTGGCTTGGGTTCTACTTCCGTGTTCTTTTTATCACTTTTTATTACTTGCTCTTTATTACCTTGTCTTTATTTACTTGCAATTTATATTCATGCACTTAATTACTTGTATTCTTTTCTTTTCTTTTCTTTGTTCTTTTCTTTTTGTTCTCTTTTGTTCATTTTGTGAATGTTGTATTTATTGTTGTTGTTAAGAATTATATGATATTGTAAGTTAACAATTCTTTGCCTCATTCCTTTTCCCGTTATTTTCCATTGAGCTCCGCCCAAACCATACGCAAGCGCTCCGTTAGGCACCGTACCCTGACAAGGTAACGGTGATTCCTAACCGCGACCGGTTGCGTTCGGTTTGGCCGGAGGCCAAAACAAGAGACAAGAACGGAAGGACAAGGGTAAATAAGCCGGATTCCACGAATACCGCGCTTAAATCCCCTAATCCACGTTGTTGCCGATTGTCTAGCTTCAATTGGTCAAGACTCGGCTCAAAGGTTTTGAGTACGGATTTCTTAGCTTACAATCTCGTATTTTTCTTAACAACTTTATACTTGCAAATAAACACATAGGTTAGAACAAACTCATACAGATTCTTTATTGACTCGTCTAAGACAAGAAGGTAAGATACCACCATCTCCCTGTGGACCGACCCGTGCTCAACCGGCTAGCTGCAAAGCGACACCGTCCTGATCGCGGTTACACTTTAATTCTTTGAACATCCGACACGCCAAAAGCGTGCGATCAGATGCTAGGACATATATAGGGAGGACTTTCTTGCTCGACATGATAGTATGCTATCTGGTTGAACTTTATCTTAACGTGTACACTGATTGTCTCTCTGTTACATGTTGGTAAAGCCCTTAGGATGTGTACTTGACTACCTGGACTATGATGCAGATCATACTAGTGGAGACATGGTAGTCCATAAGTACATCCTTCAAAGTCCCTAGTCGTGGGTGTATTGAGACGAGGCATCGATATACCAGAGTAGACTAGCGTATACCTTCTCGACCCATACAGATGGGCGATGGATGATCCCATATCCTTTGGTGTTTGACATCAGAGATGATATACGGGTGCTCAGTGGAGACTGGGTACACTGGACGGACTCGCCGAGAACTCCCAGATGGTATTATACCTTACGTCAGATGGCAGTTCTTTGGTAACACTGGTACAGGTTAGTATGTAGACCCGAGATCGTCATAGAGTCTTGTGTGATTCCCACTATGCTTTGATTTCCACCTTACCACGTCCAAGAGTGCGTGCAAAACGGTGGTTTTTGGGTACAGTCCCGAATCACATGGAGGCAATGAGCGATAGGAGGGGATTCGTCTCTCCCGGTATAGGGAGTTGATGTTGCGCTGTATTCGATTGGCTATAACCGGAAATCCCTGGCCAGGGTTGCTGAGATTTACTGGTAAGTGTTACCAGTTGTTTCTCGAACTGTTATAGACCTCATATCGACACGACTTATCGAGCTAATAGGGTCTGACGTTTACCACCCCTAGACGAGATATGCGACATATCAGACGAACAGACCGGACTGTACGGTAAGTGTTACTGGTTGGATTCACAGGAGTGTGAGCGGGCTTGCTCGTTGATCTTCTGATCGCTCAATACCCGGGTGGCCGTTACGTTTAGCAGACCGCTTGCGGCTTGTGGGTGTTTGATATGATCATCACCTACTGCCGGCGTATTGACGAGTCTTTAGAGTCCTACACAGAGGTTTCCTGGCTCAAGCGTAACGAAATAGGAGCGCATATGAGATATGTGCGGGACCGAGAATAATACCAGTATGTGATACTGTATTCTATTCTCGCGATTTGTATCATTGGACGGTTATATGAGATATAGCCGGGTTACCGAATCAAGTGTTGATTCGATACGTTGATACACTTGATATTAGTCGGTTATATGCAGTATGACCGGATCATTAAATAAAGTATTAATTTAATGATTTAATTTATAATTATATATTTGATATATTACTTTACATTAACTAGTATTGTTTCACTTAAGATTATTTTCTCACTAGATTGTGCACATTGTATATATGATATATATTTGTGCACTTGTTTGTGTCATGTTTGATGATACATGCAAACTTAGGTGTGGATGCTTTAAACCATAGTTTAGGTTAACGGTTAAGGTATTATTTATTTCTTTATTTATTTAGTTAAAACAAAATGGTGGCTTTCTTTCTTTTCTTTACTAGAAGCTTCATGTTGTTTTCTAGCATCTTTGAAAAAGTCTTACCATTTTGTTTTATTCCTTAACCCTAACAATTTACCTAAACCCTAGTTTATTCTCTACATGAGTTTATCTCACCCATGGTTGCAATATGATAGATATCACTTGAATTTTCTTTTTGTAATAATTCTTTTTCTTTCATCTTCTTCATGAAGAAAAGAAAAGCTTACTAGAAAATTCTAAGTGATGAAATCAAGTGAGAAATCCAAATCCAAAGTGAACCCACTTCCTATTTCTTTATCCTCTACCACTTGTCATGTTGTATAGGGTGTTTTCTTCACAAGGTTCATGACCAAGTGAAGATGGAGCTTGAGTTTGAGTCGCCTCGACGTAGATCATCTTCGGCACCGAAGTTAACGGCCTAGCCCGCTCATTTCTCTGATGAAACCGATGCTAGAGTCCGGGATCCCTATGATCGCAGTGGAGGGACGTCATCTCGGAGCTAAAGAAGTGGTGGACCGGATCTACAAAGGTTGTAATCCCTTTCACTTATTAGCAAAGTTGTTTGCTTGCTTGTAGTTTCGCCTAATCTCTAGTTAAAGATCTATATTAGGGTTTCTCGGCACCTAAATTTTTGAATTTGGCATGGTTGATACCTTGTGGAACCTCTTGAGTGTGACTAGTAACCCTACACTTGGTAGGTGGGTTCCTTGTATCAGAACCGCCGTTGTACATTTATTATTCATTGTATCTAGAAATTCCATCAACCAAAAACTTGTATATTGTTTCAGACTCAGACATTAGTGATGTATTATTTCGACCTTAGAGTCGCGCTTAGTAGTGCTACAGTTTTCATGCTTATCTGGGTTTTCTTTTGAATTTTGATCCTCGCCATTCGGCGTTGTATAGTATATTTCTTGTATGTTCATTTATCCTTAAAATGGTTTTAGATTTCTGGGCTTTTGGCTTACTTGGATCAGATGGAGTCCTATAGACTTCATATGGTTCAAGGGCCAGTCACGTGCTCTTTCGGGTCGTGACAGTCAGAGTTGCAAATCTCATTGCCACTCCTACTTTTACCCTTTTCTCCAGGACACCCCGTATTACTACGAACGTCCACTTCCATTGGATAAAACCATCGTATGGTTATATACGAACTCAAAGGAATTTATTCGAGGATGGTTTCCGGTTCTGGAGAAAACGAATAGGACTATTCAGTTGTCTTTTCCTTTTACCTTCTCTTAGGTTGCGAGTGTTCCTTGGATTACGACAGTACACCTATTACGCAAATTGGATAGTCTTCTTCCAAACCATAGGCAGGTGCCGAACGGTAGGGAATGAAAAAAACCAATTAGCCTAACGATGATGTACAGAAGGTATTAAGTAAAGACAAATAAAGGGATTAGTAAGAGGGCAAAGTAAATTGCGACTGCTATTCACAATGAAACCAAGTATTTCATGTAAGTGCACGGCGGCGCCCCGGCCGTCAATCCGACGCCGGAATGCGGAAGCGGTGAAAAACTTTAATTTTGCGGACTTAGCAAACCGGCACCACCGCGCACTAAACATCCGGATCGTAACCATTAACAAGTCTAAGCTACAAACAAGATAGGGAAGAGAAGTATACCGACAGATCCGAGTCCTCCGGTCTTCTCGTCATCGTCCCGATCTCCTGCGGAATGTCCCGTCTCCTCCTCATCGCCGGAAGTGCACCACATCGCCTACTTCTTTTACGGGCTCCCACCTCAATGCCGAGGCAACTCGGGCACGAAGCCGGCTACTCGACATGCCCAAGATTTGCTGTAGAATATGTATAGAACCATGTCTCACTTTGGGGTTGTAGGAATTGCCATTTTGGTGGAGGAAATCAAGGAGGTTTTTGGATGAACAAGAGAGCAATTTTCATAGCACCATAAGAACCAAAATTGCCACACCCACAAAAGAAATGAATCCCCATCCCTCCTTAGGAATGGCCGGCCCACCCCCCCTTTGTGTGATTGGAGAGAGAAAGAGAGAGCAAGGTCAAGGGGTGGGTGGAAGCAATGATGAAAAGAGATGATGAGAGAACAAAACCCAACACTCCAAAAGCCAATCATAACCTACAATGGTCAAGCCATCATCATAAAGCTAGAAGTCAAAGGATGGGCTCCATCATGAAACCATCATGATATAAATATATGCAAAGAACCCCTTCCAAAAACACTTATTTGCAACAATGCAAATAAGCCCTCCTCCACCAATCTTCGGCCAATGAACGGAACAATGGAAATCGGCCGAAACGGAAAGCAAACTGGCAACTCCAGAAAACTGGTCCCGTAATAAATTACAGGAAAACCCCGATACTGTGCATACACACCCGCATCTGTATTTCGACCGAAATACAAATGCCATGAGACAAAATCTCCACTGTACTATACTAGAATCCGGCTTATACCAAAACCGGCTAGTAATATCTGTTCGATCCTAATCCGTGCAATACCGCACGTATCTGATCGAACCCTGCCATATAACCATACGGCCTATAGTACAAACTGTCCGATCCTGATCCGTGCAATACCGCACGTATCTGATCGGACCTTGCCATATCTCCATACGGCCTCTACAAACTTTCGCCCGAAAGCTGAGTAACTGAATGTGGGGGACTCTAAAGACTCGTCAACACCTTGGTTGTGGATTTAACCACTAGCACGTCAGAGGTATAAGCCAATACGTAACGGGCTACCAGGTATTGACTAAAAGGGATGTCTGTGAGTGAACTCAGCCTGACAACCCTACTGAGCCTGTCAGTGACAATATCCGTGCAGTCCGGTCCGTTCGTCTATGAGCATCGCATGGCGGGCCTAGGGGGTTGGTAAAAGTCAGACCCCCAAAAGCGGTACAAGTCGTGTCGGAGTGTAGCCCAGAACACCCTGAGATACTACTGGAATACCTACCAGTAAATCTCCTTGCCTCGGCCGAGGGCTTCGTGTAATGGCTCTCCTAGACACAGCACGACCTCACCCCCAATACCGGGAGAGACGAACCCCTGAAGATACGCTCACTGCCTCCATGTGGCTCGGGACTGTACCCAACTAAAACTTGTTTGCACGACTCCTTTGAGCCGTGGTAGGGTAGTAATCAAAGTACAGTGGGAACTTACACAAGACAAATGACGATCCCCAGGTCGATGAACTAACCTGCACACATGTCACCAGGGAACTGCCATCTGACGTCTGGTATATGACCAACTAGCATGTTCCCGGCGAGTCCTGTCCGGTGTACTCATAACCCAATGAGCACCTGTATACATCTTAGGTGATCCAACTGACACCAGTGGCTTGTGAGACCGGCCACCGCCCCTCGTCGGGGTCTCGACTGTATACACTAGTCTACTATGGAGTATCGATGCCCTATCTCGAAACTCCCACGACTAGGGACCATTTAAGGATATGCTTATAGACTCCCAGCTCCCACTTATATGATCGCCCTCATACTGCTGGTGGTCAAGCAAGAATCCTAGGGGCTCTATCAACGTGTAGTAGCGACTTGTCAGGTCACCTAAAGCAGTACACGATGATAAAGGTAAACTAGATAGCATACTATCATCTCGAGTAAGACTATCCTACCGGGATAGGTCCTCCATCAATCATTGCAATCACGTACCTGTGATCCAATAATTGACTCTGAGGGCATTATCTCCAACAATCTCCCACTTGCACTCAAGGCTAATTATTGCGATGTCGCATACTCACAGCCCGTGTGATACCGAACACCCAACTCCTCTACTATTCAGTCTCACAAAGCTCGTTTGCGAAACTATTGCGTTCGAGGAATAGCCTTAGTGAATGGATCCGCCTTGATGTCTCTTTCTATGTCTCTCTATATCTCAAGTTCGCGGAGAAACCCATCTCCCGAAATGAGCAATACCTGTCTTAGAATGTGTCTGGATGTCTGATGGGACATAGCTCATAAATGAACTCCAAATCCAAACTTCTTAGACTGTATCGTCAACTGAACTTAATCAGTATCCTGCGCCATGCCTCCCTCAGTATTGCCTTGGACCACCTGTCCAAAATACTGCCCCTCGTCAGAGGGAAAACTATAACTCTGACAACCTCCTTGTCGTCCATGTCACCTTGGAAGCCTGGAATGATAACTGTCCCCCGAATGAGGCTGTCGTTATCATATCCCTAGAACATCCACTTATGTTCTAAAACTGCTTCCGACTGTTTCTCCAGGATTGGATCATTATCAACTTATTGCATCTACTGCAAGAACAACATCTGGTGTGGTACTTGACATCTCATGATTGACTCAATTGCCTGAGCAAGTGATCTGCCAATCATGCACGTCCCTCTCCCCTTTAGTCTGTAAGACACCTTTAGAGAGGGTGACTCCATTACCTGCAGGTACACTACCGTGCCAGGAGTCGTCCATTCTAAATACTCTTAGAATGCTGTCAAGTACCCTGATTGGAAAACCACCCAAATCTAGATCTAAAACCATAGATCTAGTAACCAGTATGTCTGATATAAAATCCATTTCCTTTGTGGAGAAACCACTGTGTGACGACCAAAGTATAACCGACTGTAGTATAGGAGTTTCTTTTCCTACTCTGTGTATGTCATCCAAATACCAGGATATCACACCCTACTACCTTCTCAACAGATCCATCCCCTATCCTGATGAAGTCAAAACCCATGACTGTCACATCAGAAATAGATGATCTATCTCCGCTACATCTGCTTTAGTCTATAAATAGACATAAGCTACCTGTCCACCAATGCTTCCGCCGCTCCCACTGACTGCGACAACCCTCTGGCAGAGTCATACAGACGTACACTTCTAAAGCAAGTTTAGAACGACGCTATACTCATCCTCCTGCCGGGTCTCACAGTCTGGAACAACAGCACTGGCAAGTGTGGGTAAACAAGAACTTCCCTGACACCGTCCTTGAGGCTACCGGAGTACCTCTCGGGTGCCTGAAGTTACCCACCTTATCTGCGGAGTGGCCAATGGAATGTCAATCCAGATTGAATCTTTAGGTTCCTTATCAAATCTTCAGTAATCATTTGTGGTTCTGGAATCACTTCCAGTTCTACCATACTCCCACTACTGTTTTCTGAAAAAATCCATTTTTGATAAAACTGTGGCGAGTATAGAACAATATCGCTATTGTTCATCCAGATGGTAGAAAATCAACCCTCGTCACAGCCTGGGTCAACCCACAAACAGCCATTACAGAAACGTGCCTTGAGTTGTCCAATGTCTGGTTTTAAGCATAAACCGGACAACTCCCCGTACCTTAACAATGTTAAGATATGAACTGTACTATATCCAACATAGAACCAGAGGCACTGATTTAATTGAACCAGATCCAAATCATGCAACTGTCTCCAGTGCATGTCAACTAAATAGAAGGAGGCCGATCAGCGTTACTCAACTTAGGAATGCTTCCAATTATGAGTAACCTGAAAGAGAAGCAAGTTCTCTTAATCATTACTTTCAACTGAGTACCATACACAAGTATCTACATCTTCGATCACTTTGAAGAATCCCGATACTTGCTATACCTGGTTCTCTACTCTATTCAAATACCTATAACTTCTCAAAATTCGGACCCTGTGTTTCTACGAAACACTTGTCCAAAAACCAGAGAAGTCATAAGTAAACCGAATATAGTACGAGGACCAACCCCTCTGTTCTGATTGACCCTGGACAACATACAATACTCTGTATAAGTCCCTTGTGTTTGATAACTCATTCACTGTGTGTCGTAGGTTGAAAACTGTACTTATGGTTAAGAAGAATTACACCGCTGTTTAATGCTCCTTACCTAACCATCCACTGATATAGGTAAATGTCGTAGACATAATTTCAGAAAGTTATATCTCACTCTATGAAAATAGACGTACAGATATATCAATTTGAAATTGGTGCATAAAAGCGGATATTCAAAACCAAATATTTGCCGACCGGCAAACAGCCCAGGTGATTTCCTCAAATATCACTGATTACAACGAATCCCGATGAGGATGATCACCCAATTCCCAATAACCTATTCCCACTCATCATCTGTAAAACCATACAGATGTGAGAATCATACTTGGTAAATACATACCCTGGAGTAAGTATCTAATCGGGAAATCAGTTTTCTTTTAACATTACACAGTGAAACTGAAACATCGAAATGTTTCGTAGGGGTATCCTGGTATTCCTAGTAATGCCTCTTCCAGTATCCAGATTCACAACTGTAACCGTGTAATTCTTTGCCACCTCTCCAAATCCCTTCATTTGTCTTTAGTCTTTACCTTCTGCACACCCCTTTAGGCCAAATGGTTTTCTTCCTTCCCTACCGTTCGACACCAGCCTATGGTTTGGAAGAAGACTATCCAATAAGCATAATGGGTGTACTGTCCCAATCCTAGGAACACTCGCAATGTGAGAGAAGGTGAAGATATAAGACACCTGAATAAATCTTATTCCTATTTCTCCTGAACCATAATCCATCCCCGAACTGGAACAAGTTCCTTTCGAGTTCGTATATAACCATACGATGGAGTATCCAATAAACCGTGGATCTTCGTAGTGATACGGAGTGTCCTGGAGAAATACAAAGGTGATTTAGGATTGGCGAAAAGATACTTGGTTTGGTCGTGAATATCTGTTGCAATTTACTTTGCCCTCTTACTAATCCCTTACTTTGTCTTAACCTAATACCTTCTGCACACCATCGTTATGCTAATTGGTTTTCTTCATTCCCTACCGGTCGGCACCAGCCTAAGGTTTGGAAGAAGACAATCCAATTTGCGTAATAGGTGTACTACCCCTAAACCAAGGAGTACTCGTAACCTGAGAGAGGGTAAAAGGAAAAGACAACTGAATAATCCTATCCGTTTTCTCCAGAACCGGAAACCATCCTCGAATAAATCCCTTCGAGTTCGTATCTGACCATACGATGGTTTTGTCCAATGGAAGTGGACGTTCGTAATAGTACGGGGTGTCCTGGAGAAAAGGGTAAAAGTAGGAGTGGCAATGAGGTTCGCAACTCTGACAATCCAAAAGCCAGTGTTAAGAAGGTTCGGTCAACTTGGTCACTGAGTCATAGTCTTAGGGTCGGGTCAATGGTCGCTACCGAAGAGAGAGAGAAAAGAAACACTCAGCGTGCACTCTATCCTAGACCAGAATGGTTACCAATTTATCTAATCTGGAAACCTCCCACTGTACCGTCAAATTCTCCTCCAAACCTGAAAGAAGAATTAGTCGGGATCACCCGAGGAGTATACCAACTCATTAGTGGGAATCGGGATCCAACTCTTATCGCATGATAACGTGACGGAATCCGCTCACGGTATCACACTCCAGAAGGTATGCGCATATCTGGCAAGTTTCAGTTCTTTTGAAACTCCCGATGTGATTTCTGCCCCATGCTCTTATGACCTTTGCGAAGGTCAACAAATCATAAGTCACATGTCAAGTTCTACCCGTCATTATCCAAGGTTAATCTGAATCCACCCGTACAAGCCCTTGACGAAGGTCAACAAGGCTATACGACTGTCCCAAACCAACGCATCTATCTATGCAGCAGAAAGGTAACAAGCAGCTACCATACACTATGCCTTGACGAAGGTCAACAAACATAGCATGAATACCACGTGCTACCCGTCTGAAACGACGGAGGGCTACGAATGGTTTCTGGCGAAAACCTTTAACGTAATGAACTTGATATCGTTGAAGGAACGGATAGCTTTTTGAAAATATAGTGACGAAAACCGTTGCTAAAGTGGTCACTCCCGGTGAAGGGATCTCGGCTCTTTCCCCGTAGAATGGGGTGCAGGATATTCCAACTGAATACCACGGTGCAAAGCAAAAGTAATCGGCTATAGTGAAGTTAATGCCCTGACGCAAACCTTTTGTCCAAGGGGTCACTCCCGGTGAAGGGATCTCGGCCCTTGCCTCGTCGACTGAGGAGCAGGATATTCCAACTGAATACCACGATGCAAAACAAAAGTGAACGTCTTTGCAATAACAGCTTTTTGAAAAGTGTTCCAACAACATCAGATTAGGTTTGTTTTTAACTTGCATTGATCCGAATCAATGCAGTCCCATCAATAGATCACACCACAAAGAACGAAAATATACTGACGTACGTATATCCCATCCGCATTCGCCACTGGGTCCCGTCATTACCCGTTAGGTTAGCTAACTAACGACAGAGCGGGGACTGGACTAGCGCGGATGTAAAACATATACAACATCTACTAATATATATACTAATATATTATATTTCGCTCAAGGCGTGAAAGAAATGCAACATCACAGAAAATGTACAGCATCACAGAAACAATACAGATATCTGGGATCCCCGGGTTTCACAGAGCCACTGCTGAAACCCGACGTTCCCCTGGTCGTGTGGATAGCCTGCGCAATGAAATCCTAGACCCCTACGGGCGCGGCAAGTCACCCGCCAAAACCTGAAGCGAGGCAGCCCCCTTCAGCAACGTGAATGGACCACCCAGCACTTCACGGAATCCGGCAACTTGGGCACCCCTTCTGGGTCAACCTGTACCCCCTACGAGTGCGGCGAATAGCCTGCCAATCCTAGAGTGAAGCCCCCTCCGTCTCAATGCCATGAGATGCGGGCTTGTAGCCCTCCAGAACCCGGCTATCCGTGCACCCCTCCGCGGGGTAATCCTAGTACAGAAAGTAAATATACATACAACGGGTACATCGACCGCAACCTGGCCGTGCCCCAAAATAATAATACAATCAGGCAGTGACGGCAGTCCACATGTCGGACGCTCGCCCCGCAATATCAAATGTACATAATACAACCACAACGGTACTAGTATTGCATCCAGGCTATCCCCCACGACCGATCCGCAACATCACAGCAAAAACAAAACATCAACGTGAAAGTCACGTTCGCAAATTCGTCTAACCGGGCTATAGCAGTTAGACCGGATTTACCGATCGAGTGACATTCACGGTCGCAGATATAATGTAAATACTGTGAAAAATGTGTTTAAAATATTCGATCCATCAAATTTTAACAAGTGGGCCCCCAAACAATACTGTAGCAGATCAAGAAATCCTGGGCCCAAAATTAATATTCCAAAACCCAAATTTAAAGCCCACAAGCCCACTGAAAAAACCTGGTGAGCTGAACCCAAATACCTGCGGCGGAACCGCGGCCAACAAGGGGTTATGGCCGCGGTTCCGCGGTCGTACGGAGGGTTCAGGGAACCAAAATTTTCCAGTGGTCTTAGGGTACTCTGTACATCATTCTGCAATCACCTGAAAAATTTTTCGAGACCAAAAATTTTCAACAGAAACTGATGCGAACTAAAATGCAGTTTTGGAACATTCGATCGATCGAAACAGAAAAACACATTACACAAAGCTAGACTAAGTTAATGGCGAGGCTCTGATACCACTGTAAGTGCACGGCGGCGCCCCGGCCGTCAATCCGACGCCGGAATGCGGAAGTGGTGAAAAACTTTAATTTTGCGGACTTAGCAAACCGGCACCACCGCGCACTAAACATCCGGATCGTAACCATTAACAAGTCTAAGCTACAAACAAGATAGGGAAGAGAAGTATACCGACAGATCCGAGTCCTCCGGTCTTCTCGTCATCGTCCCGATCTCCTGCGGAATGTCCCGTCTCCTCCTCGTCGCCGGAAGTGCACCACATCGCCTACTTCTTTTACGGGCTCCCACCTCAATGCCGAGGCAACTCGGGCACGACGCCGGCTACTCGACGTGCCCAAGATTTGCTGTAGAATATGTATAGAACCATGTCTTACTTTGGGGTTGTAGGAATTGCCATTTTGGTGGAGGAAATCAAGGAGGTTTTTGGATGAACAAGAGAGCAATTTTCATAGCACCATAAGAACCAAAATTGCCACACCCACAAAAGAAATGAATCCCCATCCCTCCTTAGGAATGGCCGGCCCACCCCCCCTTTGTGTGATTGGAGAGAGAAAGAGAGAGCAAGGTCAAGGGGTGGGTGGAAGCAATGATGAAAAGAGATGATGAGAGAACAAAACCCAACACTCCAAAAGCCAATCATAACCTACAATGGTCAAGCCATCATCATAAAGCTAGAAGTCAAAGGATGGGCTCCATCATGAAACCATCATGATATAAATATATGCAAAGAACCCCTTCCAAAAACACTTATTTGCAACAATGCAAATAAGCCCTCCTCCACCAATCTTCGGCCAATGAACGGAACAATGGAAATAGGCCGAAACGGAAAGCAAACTGGCAACTCCAGAAAACTGGTCCCGTAATAAATTACAGGAAAACCCCGATACTGTGCATACACACCCGCATCTGTATTTCGACCGAAATACAAATGCCATGAGACAAAATCTCCACTGTACTATACTAGAATCCGGCTTATACCAAAACCGGCTAGTAATATCTGTTCGATCCTGATCCGTGCAATACCGCACGTATCTGATCGAACCCTGCCATATAACCATACGGCCTATAGTACAAACTGTCCGATCCTGATCCGTGCAATACCGCACGTATCTGATCGGACCTTGCCATATCTCCATACGGCCTCTACAACCTTTCGCCCGAAAGCTGAGTAACTGAATGTGGGGGACTCTAAAGACTCGTCAACACCTTGGTTGTGGATTTAACCACTAGCACGTCAGAGGTATAAGCCAATACGTAACGGGCTACCAGGTATTGACTAAAAGGGATGTCTGTGAGTGAACTCAGCCTGACAACCCTACTGAGCCTGTCAGTGACAATATCCGTGCAGTCCGGTCCGTTCGTCTATGAGCATCGCATGGCGGGCCTAGGGGGTTGGTAAAAGTCAGACCCCCAAAAGCGGTACAAGTCGTGTCGGAGTGTAGCCCAGAACACCCTGAGATACTACTGGAATACCTACCAGTAAATCTCCTTGCCTCGGCCGAGGGCTTCGTGTAATGGCTCTCCTAGACACAGCACGACCTCACCCCCAATACCGGGAGAGACGAACCCCTGAATATACGCTCACTGCCTCCATGTAGCTCGGGACTGTACCCAACTAAAACCTGTTTGCACGACTACTTTGAGCCGTGGTAGGGTAGTAATCAAAGTACAGTGGGAACTCACACAAGACAAATGACGATCCCAGGTCGATGAACTAACCTGCACACATGTCACCAGGGAACTGCTATCTGACGTCTGGTATATGACCAACTAGCATGTTCCCGGCGAGTCCTGTCCGGTGTACTCATAACCCAATGAGCACCTGTATACATCTTAGGTGATCCAACTGACACCAGTGGCTTGTGAGACCGGCCACCGCCCCTCGTCGGGGTCTCGACTGTATACACTAGTCTACTATGGAGAATCGGTGCCCTATCTCGAAACTCCCACGACTAGGGACCATTTAAGGATATGCTTATAGACTCCCAGCTCCCACTTATATGATCGCCCTCATACTGCTGGTGGTCAAGCAAGAATCCTAGGGGCTCTATCAACGTGTAATAGCGACTTGTCAGGTCACCTAAAGCAGTACACGATGATAAAGGTAAACCAGATAGCATACTATCATCTCGAGTAAGACTGTCCTACCGGGATAGGTCCTCCATCAATCATTGCAATCACGTACCTGTGATCCAATAATTGACTCTGAGGGCATTATCTCCAACATTTCATTACCACTCCCATTTCACCTTTGTATTTCTCCAGAACACTCCGTATCACTATGAAGATCCATAGTTTATTGGATATTCAATCGTATGGTTATATATGAACTCGAAAGGAACTTGTTCCAGTTCGGGGATGGATTCTGGTTCGGGAGAAATAGGAATAAGGTTTATTCAGTTGTCTTTTATCTTCACCTTCTCTCGCATTGCGAGTGCTCCTAGGATTAGGACAGTACACCTATTATGCGTATTGGATAGTCTTCTTCCAAACCATAGGCTGGTGCCGAACGGTAGGGAAGGAAGAAAACCACTTGGCCTAAAGGGGTGTGCAGAAGGTAATGACTAAAGACATATGAAGGGATTTGGAGAGATGGCAAAGAAATATACGGTTACAGTTGTGAATCTGGATAATGGTAGAGGCATTACTAGGAATACCCGGATACCCCTACGAAACATTTCAATGTTTCAGTTTCACTGTGTATTGTTAAAAGAAAACTGATTTCCCAATTTGCACTTGCTCTAGGGTATGTATTTACCACGTTTGATTCTCACATCTGTATGGTTTTACAGATGCTGAGTAAGAGTAAGGTATTGGGAATTAGGTGATCATCCTCAATATATCGGAATTCGTTGTAATTGGTGATATTTGAGGAAATCGCCTGGTTGTTTGCCGGTTGGCAAATATTTGGTTTTGAATATCTGTTGCTATGCAACAATTTCAAATTGATATATCTGTACGTCTATTTTTATAGAGTGAGATATAACTTTTTTAAATTATGTCTATGACATTTACCTATATTAGTGGATGGTTAGGTAAGGAGCATTGAACAGCGGTGTAATTCTTCTTAACCATAAGTACAGTTTTCAACCTACGACACACAGGGAATGAGTCAATAGACTCAAAGGGACTTATACAGAGTATTGTATGTTGTCCAGTGTCCATTAGGACTGAGGGGTTGGTACTCGTACTAGATTCTGTTTACTTGTGACTTCTCTGGGTCTTAGACATGTATTTCGTAAAAACACAAGGTCCAAGTTTTGAGAAGTTATAGGTAAAAGAATAGAGTAGAGAACCAGGTGTTTCGAGTATCGGGATTCTTCAAGGTAATCGAAGATGTAGATACTTGTGTATGGTATTCGGTTGATAGTAATGATTAAGAGAACTTGCTTCTCTTTCAGGTTACTCATAATTGGAAGCACTCCTAAGTTGAGTAATGCTGATAGGCCTCTCTCCATTTAGTTGACATGCACTGGAGACAGCTGCATGATTTGAATCTGGTTCAATTAAATCAGTGCCTCTATTTCTATATTGGATATAGAACGGTTCATATCTTAACAATATTAAGGTACGGGGAGTTGTCCGGCTTATGCTTAAAACCAGACTCTGGATAACTCAAAGCACGTTTCTGTAATGGCTGTTTGTGGGTTGACCCAGGCTATGACGAAGGTTGACTTTCTACCATCTTGAAGATCAATAGTGATATTGTTCTTGACTCGCCACAGTTTTAACAAAAATGGAATTTTTCAGAAAACTGTAGTGGGAGTATGGTAGAACTGGAAGTGATTCCAGAACCGCAGACGATTATTGAAAATTTGATAAGAACCAAAAGATTCAATTTGGTTTGACATTTCATTGGCCACTCCGCAGATATGGTGGGTAACCTCAGGCACTCGAGATGTACTTCGGTATGCTCAAGGATGGTGGCAGGGAGGTTCTTGTTTACCCAGACTTGCCATTGCTGTTGTTCCAGGCTGCGAAACCCGGCATGAGGATGAGTATAGCGTTGTTCTAAACTAGCTTTAGAAGTGTACGTGTATATGACTCTGCCAGAGGGTTGTCGTAGTCAGTGGGAGCAGCGGAAGCATTGGTGGACAAGTGGCTTATGTCTATTTATAGACTAAAGCAGATGTAGCGGAGATAGATCATCTATTTCTGATATGACAGTCATAGGTTTGACTTCATCAGAATAGGGGATGGATCTGTTAAGAAGGTAGTAGGGTGTGATGTCCTGGTATTTGGATGACATACACAGAGTAGGAAGTGATGTTACTATACTACGATCGGTTATACTTTGGTTGTTACATAGTGGTTTCTCCACATAGGAATTGGGATTATATCAGACATTCTGGTTACTATATCTATGGTTTTAGATCTAGATTTAGGAAGTGTCCTAATTAGGGTACTTAGACAACATTCTAAAGGTGTTTTAGAATGGACGACTTTTGGCATGGTGGTGTACCTGCAGGTGATGGAGTCACCCTCTCTAAAGGTGTCTTACAGACTAAAGGGGAGAGGGATGTGCATGATTGGAAGATCACTTGCTTAGGCAATTGATTCAATCATGAGATGTCAAGCACCACACCAGATGTTGTTTTTTGCAGTAGATGCAATATGTTGATATTGATCCAATCCTAGAGAAACGAACGGAAGCAGTTTTAGAACATAAGTGAATGTTCTAGGGATATGATAACAACAGCCTCATTCAGGAGACAGTTATCATTCCAGGCTTCCAAAGTGACATGGATGACAGAGAGGTTGTCAGAGTTATAGTTTTCCTTCTGACAAGGGGCAGTATTTTGGACAGGTGGTCCAAGGGGATACTGAGGGAGGCATGACGCAGGATACTGATTAAGTTCAAATGACGATACAGTCTAAGAAGTTTGGATTTAGAGTTCATTTATGAGCTAGGTCCCATCAGACATCCAAACACATTCTAAGACAGGTATTGCTCATTTCGGGAGATGGCTTTCTCCGCGAACTTGAGATATAGAGAGACATAGAAAGAAACATCAAGGCGGATCCAATCACTGAGGCTATTCCTCGAACGCAATAGTTTCGCAAACGGATTTTGTGAGACTGATTAGTAGAGGAGTTTGGTGTTCGGAATCACACGGGCTGTGAGTATGCGACATTGCAATAATTAGCCTTGAGTGCAAGTGGGAGATTGTTGGAGATAGTGCCCTCAGAGTCAATTATTGGATCACAGGCACGTGATTGCAATGATTGATGGAGGACCTATACCGGTAGGACAGTCTTACTCAAGATGATAGTATGCTATCTAGTTTACCTTTATCATCGTGTACTGCTTCAGGTGACCTTACAGGTCACTATTACACGTTGATCGAGCCCCTAGGATTCTTGCTTGACTGCCAGCAGTATGAGGGCGATCATATACGTGGGAGCTGGGGTCTATAAGCACATCCTTAAAAGGTCCCTAGTCGTGGGAGTTTCGAGACAGGGCATCAATTCTCCTGAGTAGACTAGTCTATACAGTCGAGACTCTGACGAGGGGCGGTGGCCCGTCTCATAAGCCACTGGTGTCAGTTTGTTCACCTAAGATGTATAGAGGTGCTCATTGGGTTATGAGTACACCGGACAGGACTCGTCGGGAACTTGCTAGTAGGTCTTATACTTGACGTCAGATAGCAGTTCCCTGGTGACATGTGTACAGGCTAGTTCATCGACCTGAGATCGTCATTTGTCTTGTGTGAGTTCCCACTGTACTTTGATTACTACCCTACCATGCTCAAAGGAGACGTGCAAACAGGTTTTAGTTGGGTACAGTCCCGAGCCACATTGCGGCAGTGAGCGGATCTGCAGGAGTTCGTCTCTCCCGGTATTGGGGGTGAGGTCGTGCTGTGTCTAGGAGAGCCATTACACAAAGTCCTTGGACAAGGCAGGAGATTTACTGGTAGGTATTCCAATAGTATCTCAGGGTGTTCTGGGCTACACTCCTACACGACTTGTACCGCTTTTGGGGGTCTGACTTTTACCAAACCCTGGGCCCGCCATGCGATGCTCATAGACGAACAGACCGGACTGTACGGATATTGTCACTGACAGGCTCAGTAGGGTGTCAGGATGAGTTCGCTCATCGACGTCCCTTTTTGTCAATACCTGGTTGGCCGTTACGTATGGCTAATACCTCTGACATGCTAGTGGTTAAATCCACAGCCAAAGTATTGACGAGTCTTAAGAGTCCCCCACAGACCGTTTCTCAAGTTTCGGGCGAAACTCTGTAGAGGCCGTATGGAGATATGGCAGGGTTTGATCACATACGTGCGGTATTGCACGGATCATGATCAGACAGATAATACTAGCGGGGCTTTGGTTTGAGCCGGATCCTAGTATTGTACAGTATAGATTTTGTCTCACTGCATTTGTATTCGGTCGGAATACAAATGCGGGTTTGTATATACTGTCGCGGTGTTTTCCTGTAATTTATTACGGGATCAGTTTTTTGAAGTTGCTAGTTTGCATTCCTTTTCGGCCATTTTCCTTTGTATCTTTCTTTGGCAGAAAATTGGTGGAGGAGAGCTTATTTGCAAATGTGCAAATTTGATTAGTGGAGGGTGTTATTTGCAAGTAGTAGTATCATAATGGTTCCACCATCTCTTGACTTCTATTTCTTCATCATTGCTTGACTTTTGAGAAATGATAGCTTGCTTTTTATGATAGGTTATTGATTTGATTTTGGTGTGATCATGACTCCTCATCATCACCCATTCTTTTCTCTCTCTTGCATGATGGCTTTGTCCCCTCCTTGACTTTCACTCTATCATCTCATTCCAGTGAGAGGTCCGACCACTATGGTGAGGGGTGGGTGATTCATTTTTTTAGTGTGAGGATTTTTGGTTCATTTTTCATTGAAAAAGAAAAGTCCTCAAGTTCATTCCTCTTGCTCATTTTAACTCCACTTCCTCATGGCAACTTCAACCCCAATGAGACATAGCACTACACTTATTCTACAGCAATTCTTAGACACGTCGAATCGCCAACTTCGTGCCCGAGTTGCCTCGGTCCAGAGGTGGGATCCCGTAAAAGAACCCGGCGATGTGGTGCCCTTCCGACAAGGAGATGAAGACCGGAGATTCCGCGGGGAGATCAGGACGACGACGCGAAGAACGAAGGACACGGATCGTTCGGTATATCTCTCTACCACTTCTCTAGTTTGCTAGGAGTAGGTTAATGGACCGATCCGGGATTTTAGTGTGCGGTGGTGCCGGTTTACAAGTTAAAGAAAAGTATCGTTTCTGCATTTTGGCCTCGGATTGAGGGCCGGGGCGCCGCCGTGCACTTACATGATGTTTGGGCGGATAATACTGGTGGGCTTTGGTTTAAGCCGGATCCTAGTATTATATTGATGGATCGATTTTGTCTCTTTGTATTCGTGTTTCTCGGAATACGGATGCAGATATGTATATACGGATGAGAGGGGCAGAGAAGGAGACACCTCATTTGGGTTTTAAACATTGACTTGATTAAAACAATTATAAAGTGGAGGAAAGTATTTGTTATATTTGTAAATGATAATTGTTGCATGGCTACTTGTTTTGACTACTTGACTTGGTTTGACCATTTGACTTGGTTTGACCACTTGACTTGGTTTGACTCTTTGACTAGATATTTTTGTGAGATATTTTGTGACCTAGATATTTTGATGAGATATTTTTCATGCCATGCTTGAGGTCATGTCAAGTTAGCCATCTCATTTTATCATTATCATTATCAAAAATCATTTCTTTTTCCTCAAGCTAGCTCTCTTCTTCTTCCTCACATCAAAACCCTAAAAGCTTTCATGTGTTGAGAATCCTAGGTTTTTAAGAGACAAATAAATCCATCTTCATACTCTATATCACCTAGGCCATCAAGTTTAGCATGTTTGTTGCCCTAGTTATCTTGGTTTTGAGGTGGAGTTCGGACTATAGACTCTCGGGTGGATCGTCTTTGACTCGAGAAGGCCGTCGAAGAAGCTACGATCTGGATCGATCCTTGGAGCCTACATAGACGCGGAGGACATCGATGAAGACCCTAAGGACATGTATCGTGAGGTATAACTTTGTATCTGAGTAGTTAAATCTCATTTTGTTTGCTATCTAGGGTTTATGGACGATCCTTGGTTCTAGTCGGTGTTGCGAAGCCCGTAAAATTCATTTTTTGCAAATTCCGCCCCCCCGTGAACACGTGGGGTGCACGACATCGACATACAATATACGCATCGGAAGAAAACACTAAAAGAATACGTGTCATGACTACGTTCGATGCCTGCATGTCCCGAGGAGTCAAAGTGAATACTCGGCCTATCCCCCACTAGTAGCCGGCTGTCCTCTGCCTCTGCCACCACCGTCTCTTGGAATGAACCTGTCATAGCGTCTGTTGGAGATAGTGCCCTCAGAGTCAATTATTGGGTCACAGGCACGTGATTGCAATGATTGATGGAGGACCTATCCCGGGAAGACAGTCTTACTCGAGATGATAGTACGCTATCTGGTTTATCTTTATCATCGTGTACTGCTTTAGGTGACCTGACATATCGCTATTGCACGTTGATAGAGCCCCTAGGATTCTTGCTTGACTACCGGAAGTATGAGGGCGATCATATAAGTGAGAGCTGGAGTCTATAAGCACATCCTTAAAAGGTCCCTAGTCGCAGGAGTTTCGAGACAGGGCTTCGATTCTCCAGAGTAGACTAGTGTATACAGTCGAGACACCGACGAGGGGCGGTGGCCGGTCTCACAAGCCACTGGTGTCAGTTGGTTCACCTAAGATGTATACAGGTGCTCATTGGGTTATGAGTACACCGGACAGGACTCGCCGGGAACATGCTAGTTGGTCTTATACCTGACGTCGGATAGCAGTTCCCAGGTGACATGTGTACAGGTTAGTTCATCGACCTGGGGATCGTCATTTATCTCGTGTGAGTTCCCACTGTACTTTGATTACTATCCTACCACGGCTCAAAAGAGTCGTGCAAACAGGTTTTAGTTGGGTACAGTCCCGAGCCACATGGAGGCAGTGAGCGGATCTTCGGGGGTTCGTCTCTCCCGGTATTGGGGGTGAGGTCGCGCTGTGTCTAGGAGAGCCATTACACGAAGTCCTTGGCCAAGGCAGGAGATTTACTGGTAGGTATTCCAGTAGTATCTCAGGGTGTTCTGGGCTACACTCCGACACGACTTGTACCGCTTTTGGGGGTCTGACTTTTACCAACTCTCTAGGCCCGACATGCGATGCTCATAGACGAACGGACCGGACTGTACGGATATTGTCACTGACAGGCTCAGTAGGGTGTCAGGATGAGTTCGCTTATCGACGTCCCTTTTGGTCAATAGCTGGTGGCCCGTCACGTATTGGCTTATACCTCTGACGTGCTAGTGGTTAAATCCACATCCATAGTATTGACGAGTCTTTAGAGTCCACCACACTTTCAGTTACTCAAGCTTTCGGGCGAAACGCTGTAGAGGCCGTATGGAGATATGGCAGGGTCCGATCAGATACGTGCGGTATTGCACGGATCAGGATCGGACAGTTTTGTACTAGTGGCCGTATGGTTATATGGCAGCGTTCGATCAGATACGTGCGGTATTGCACGGATCAGGATCAGACGGATATTACTAGCCGGCTTTGGTTTAAGCCGGATCCTAGTATAGTACAGTGTAGATTTTGTCTCTTTGCATTTGTATCCGGACGGAATACAGATGCGGGTGTGTATGCACAGTATCGGGGTTTTCCTGTAATTTATTACGGGACCAGTTTTCTGGAGTTGCCAGTTTGCATTCCGTTCCGGCCGGTTTTCCTTTGTTCTTTCCCGGCCGGACTTTTCCGATGGAGGGGGTTATTTGCAATTGTGCAAATAACATTTGTGGAGGGGGTTTCTTGCAATTGTAGAGATTATGATAGCATCTTTGATTCCCTCCATCACTTGCATTAAATGAGATTAGAAAGGATATGGGTTTGATGTGAAAAAGGGTATGGTTGATGTTTGTTTATGGTCACCTTCCTACTTTTACTACACTCACTCTCCTTCTTGATTTAAGGTTGGTTGATTTCATTTTTCCCCCCACCCATTCTCTTGATATGGCCGGCCACCTCTTTGAGTGAGGAAGAGTGAATTTGATTTTGGTGGTGTGGCAAATTTCATACATCTCATTTTTGATACAAGGAAAAATGAAAGCACCATTTTTCATACCTTCATTCCTCCATCTTCAAAAGGCAACCAATACCCCAAAGTGAGACATGCACTCTACACTACATTTTATAGCAAGTCTTGGGCATGTCGACTTGCCAGCTTCAAGCCCGAGTTGCCTCGGTATAGAGGCGGGAGCCCGTAAAAGATGCAGGCGACGTGGTGCCCATCCGGCGAGGAGGCGACGACCGGAGATCCCGCGAGGAGATCGGAGTGGAGATGAAGACCGGAGGACTCGGATCAGTCGGTATATCTCTAACCCATCTTCTAGTTAGCTTAGACTTGTCAATGGTTACGATCCGGGTGTTTAGTGCGCGGTGGTGCCGGTTTGCTAAGTCCGCAAAATTAAAGTTTATCACCGTTTCCGCATTTGGCCGTCGGATTGACGGCCGGGGCGCCGCCGTGCACTTACAGTGGTATCAGAGCCTCGCCATTAACTTCGTCTAGCTTCGTTTAATGTGTTTTGCATTTCCGATCGACCAAAATTCCAAAATCTACGTTTTAGTTCACATCAGTTTTCTGTTAAGATTTTTTGGTGTCCAAAAATTTTTCAGGTGACAGAAAAGTGATCTACCAAAAGATATAAGAATTCTGCAAAAATACGATAAACTGATTCCTCTGTCAGAGCGCGGAACCGCGGCTAAAACCCCCATTGGGCCGCGGTTCCGCCGCACTGTAGCGAGATCAATTTATCATATTTCTTCAGTTTCTTTCTGGGCTTATTTTGGGGGTTTTGGAATATTAAAATTGGGCCAATTATTTCTGTGAGTGCTACAGTATTTCTTGGGGGCCCACATGTTAATTTTTGGTCAATCGGAAAATTTAAAACACATTTTTCACAGTATTTACATTATATCCGCGACCGTGAATGTCACTCGATCGGTAAATCCTGTCTAGCTGCTATAGCCCGGTTAGACGGATTTGCGAACGTGACTTTCGCGTTGATGTTCTATGTTTATGCTGTGATGTTGCGGCTGTAAGTGCACGGCGGCGCCCCGGCCGTCAATCCGACGGCCAAACGCGGAAACGGTGATAAACTTTAAATTTTGCGGACTTAGCAAACCGGCACTACCGCGCACTAAACCCCGGATCGTGCCATTAAACTTTAATTTTGCGGACTTAGCAAACCGGCACCACCGCGCACTAAACCCCGGATCGTGCCATTAAACTAGTCTAAGCTAACTAACAAGATAGGTTAGAGATGTACCGACTGATCTGAGTCCTCCGGTCTTCATCTCCTCTCCGATCTCCTCGCGGGATCTCCGGTCGTCGCCTCCTCGCCGGAAGGGCACCACGTCGCCTGCATCTTTTACGGGCTCCCGCCTCTATACTGAGGCAACTCGGGCGCGAAGTAGGCTACCCGACGCGTCCAAGATATGCTGTAGGAAGTGTAGTGTAGAATGCAAGTCTCACTTTGGGGTATTGGTTGCCTTTTGAAGATGGAGGAATGAAGGTATGAAAAATGGTGCTTTCATTTTTCCTTGTATCAAAAATGAGATGAATGAAAGCTACTCTCTCAAAGATGAAGATGAAGCTCTCTCATTTTCTTCTTCTCTCTTTCTTTTTTTTCTCTCTTGCTTTTTGTCTCTTGAAAAACTTATCATTCCTTATCAAAAATGGTGGAGGAAAGAATGTATATGAAGCATGAAGGTAGGTGAGTGTAGGAAGTGTAAAGAGGTGACCATATCCTAGACAAGAAAACATCAACCATGCTTACATCTTAATCATATCATATCTCATTAATGCAAAAGCATGGATGAAAGATATCATAATCAATACAATTGCAAGAAGACCCCTGCACAAATGTTATTTGCACAAATGCAAATAACCCCCTCCATCGGAAAAGTCCGGCCGGGAAAGAACAAAGGAAAACCGGCCGGAACGGAATGCAAACTGGCAACTCCAGAAAACTGGACCCGTAATAAATTACAGGAAAACCCCCATACTGTGCATACACACCCGCATCTGTATTCCGTCCGGATACAAATGCAATGAGACAAAATCTACACTGTACTATACTAGGATCCGGCTTAAACCAAAGCCGGCTAGTAATATCCGTCCGATCCTGATCCGTGCAATACCGCACGTATCTGATCGAACGCTGCCATATAACCATACGGCCACTAGTACAAAAACTGTCCGATCCTGATCCGTGCAATACCGCACGTATCTGATCGGACCCTGCCATATCTCCATACGGCCTCTACAGCGTTTCGCCCGAAAGCTGAGTAACTGAAAGTGTGGTGGACTCTAAAGACTCGTCAATACTATGGCTGTGGATTTAACCACTAGCACGTCAGAGGTATAAGCCAATACGTGACGGGCCACCAGCTATTGACTAAAAGGGACGTCGATGAGCGAACTCATCCTGACACCCTACTGAGCCTGTCAGTGACAATATCCGTACAGTCCGGTCCGTTCGTCTATGAGCATCGCATGTCAGGCCTAGGGGGTTGGTAAAAGTCAGACCCCCAAAAGCGGTACAAGTTGTGTCGGAGTGTAGCCCAGAACACCCTGAGATACTACTGGAATACCTACCAGTAAATCTCCTGCCTTGGCCAAGGTCTTCGTGTAATGGCTCTCCTAGACACAGCGCGACCTCACCCCCAATACCGGGAGAGACGAACCCCCGAAGATCCGCTCACTGCCTCCATGTGGCTCGGGACTGTACCCAACTAAAACCTGTTTGCACGACTCCTTTGAGCCGTGGTAGGGTAGTAATCAAAGTACAGTGGGAACTCACACGAGACAAATGACGATCCCCAGGTCGATGAACTAACCTGTACACATGTCACCTGGGAACTGCTATCTGACGTCAGGTATAAGACCAACTAGCATGTTCCCGGCGAGTCCTGTCCGGTGTACTCATAACCCAATGAGCACCTGTATACATCTTAGGTGAACCAACTGACACCAGTGGCTTGTGAGACCGGCCACCGCCCCTCGTCGGGGTCTTGACTGTATACACTAGTCTACTCTGGAGAATCGATGCCCTGTCTCAAAACTCCTATGACTAGGGACCTTTTAAGGATGTGCTTATAGACTCCAGCTCTCACTTATATGATCGCCCTCATACTGCTGGCAGTCAAGCAAGAATCCTAGGGGCTCTATCAACGTGCAATAGCGACATGTCATGTCACCTAAAGCAGTACACGATGATAAAGGTAAACCAGATAGCGTACTATCATCTTGAGTAAGACTGTCCTACTGGGACATGTCCTCCCCTCAATCATTGCAATCACGTGCCTGTGATCCAATAATTGACTCTGAGGGCATTATCTCCAACAATCTCCCACTTGCACTCAAGGCTAATTATTGCGATGTCGCATACTCATAGCCCGTGTGATACCGAACACCCAACTCCTCTATTAGTCAGTCTCACAAAAACCGTTTGTGAAACTATTGCGTTCGAGGAATAGCCTCAGTGAGTGGATCCGCCTTGATGTTTCTTTCTATGTCTCTCTATATCTCAAGTTCGCGGAGAAAGCCATCTCCCGAAATGAGCAATACCTGTCTTAGAATGTCTGGATGTCTGATGGGACCGAGCTCATAAATGAACTCCAAATCGAAACTTCCTAGACTGTATCGTCAACTGAACTTAATCAGTATCCTGCGCCATGCCACCCTCAGTATTGCCTTGGACCACCTGTCCAAAATACTGCCCCTCATCAGAAGGAAAACTATAACTCTGACAACCTCCTTGTCGTCCATGTCACCTTGGAAGCCTGGAATGATAACTGTCTCCCGAATGAGGCTGTCGTTATCATATCCCTAGAACATCCACTTATGTTCTAAAATTGCTTCCGATTGCTTCTCCAGGATTGGATCAATGTCAACTTATTGCATCTAGTGCAAGAACAACATCTTGTATGGTACATGACATCTCATGATTGACTCAATTGCCTAAGCAAGTGATCTGCCAATCATGCGTATCCCTCTCCACTTTAGTCTGTAAGACACCTTTAGAGAGGGTGACTCCATCACCTGCAGGTATACTACCGTGCTAGGAGTCGTCCATTCTAAATACTCTTAGAATGCTGTCAAGGTACCCAGATTAGGAAACCACCTAAATCTAGATCTAAAACCATAGATCTAGTAACCAGAATGTCTGATATAATATCCAAGTCCTATGTGGAGAAAACACTGTGTGACGACCAAAGTATAACCGATCGTAGTATAGGAATATCACTTCCTACTACCTTCTCAACAGATCCATCCCCTATTCTGATGACGTCAAACCTATGACTGTCACATCAGAAATGGATGATCTATCTCCGCTACATCTGCTTTAGTCTGTAAATAGACATAAGCCT
Source organism: Agapanthus africanus (assembly GCA_030015575.1). Classification (NCBI taxonomy): domain Eukaryota; kingdom Viridiplantae; phylum Streptophyta; class Magnoliopsida; order Asparagales; family Amaryllidaceae; genus Agapanthus; species Agapanthus africanus. Next base: position 84,128,550 of record JASDDO010000004.1, on the reverse strand, counting down.
GATGTCCACCAATGCTTTCGCTGCTCCCACTGACTACGACAACCCTCTGGCAGAGTCATACAGACGTGCACTTCTAAAGCAAGTTTAGAACGACGCTATACTCATCCTCCTGCCGGGTCTCGCAGCCTGGAACAACAACAATGGCTAGTGTGGGTAAACAAGAACTTCCCTGTCACCGTCCTTGAGGCTACCGGAGTACCTCTCGGGTGCCTGAAGTTACCCACCTTATCTGCGGAGTGGCCAAAGGAATGTCAAATCAGATTGAATCTTTAGGTTCCTTATCAAATCTTCAGTAATCGTTTGCGGTTCTGGAATCACTTCCAGTTCTACCATACTCCCACTGCTGTTTTTGAAAAATCCATATTTAATAAAACTGTGGCGAGTCTTGAACAATATTTCTATTCATCTCCCAGATGGTAGAAAGTCAACCCTCGTCATAGCCTGGGTCAACCCACAAACAGCCATTACAGAAACGTGCCTTGAGTTATCCAGAGTCTGGTTTTAATCATAAGCCAGACAACTCCCCGTACCTTAACAACGTTAAGATATGAACTGTTCTATATCCAATATAGAACCAGAGGCACTGATTTAATTGAACCAGATTCAAATCATGCAGCTATCTCCAGTGCATGTCAACTAAATGGAAGGAGGCCGATCAGCGTTGCTCAACTTAGGAATGCTTCCAATTATGAGTAACCCGGAAGAGAAGCAATTTCTCTTAACCATTACTATCAACTGAATACCATACACAAGTATCTACATCTTCGATCACTTTGAAGAATCCCGATACTTGCAATACTTGGTTCTCTACTCTATTCAAATACCTATAACTCCTCAAAACTTAGACCCTGTGTTTCAACGAAACACATGTCTAAGAACTAGAGAAGTTAAAAGTAAACAGAATATAGTATGAGGACCAACCCCTCTGTCCTAATGGACACTAGACAACATACAATACTCTGTATAAGTCCGCTGAGTCTAACAACTCTTTCACTGTGTGTCGTAGGTTGAAAACTGTACTTATGGTTAAGAAGAATTACACCGCTGTTTCATGCTCCTTACCTAACCATCCACTGATATAGGTAAATGTCATCGACATAATATCAAAAGGTATATCTCACTCTATGAAAATAGACGTACAGATATATCAATTTGAAATTGGTGCACAACAGCGGATATTCAAAACCAAATATTTGCCGACCGGCAAACAGCCCAGATGATCTCCTCAAATATCACCGATTACAACGAATCCCGATATAATGAGGATGATCACCTAATTCCCAATAACTTACTCCCACTCACTATCTGTAAAACCATACAGATGTGAGAATCAAACCTGGTAAATACATACCCTGGAGCAAGTGTCTAATCAGGAAATCAGTTTTCTTTTAACAGTACACAGTGAAACTGAAACATTGAAATGTTTGGGTGGGGTATCCCGGTATTCTTAGTAATGCCTCTTCCATTATCCAGATTCACTACTATAACCGTATAATTCTTTGCCACCTCTCCAAATCCCTTTATATGTCTTTAGTCATTACCTTCTGCACACCCCTTAGGCCAAATGGTTTTCTTCCTTCCCTACCGTTCGGCACCAGCCTATGGTTTGGAAGAAGACTATCCAATAAGTATAAAGGGTGTACTGTCCTAATCCTAGGAGCACTCGCAACGCGAGAGAAGGTGAAGATAAAAGACAACTGAATGTACTTTATTCCTATTTCTCCTGAACCAGGATCCATCCCCGAACTGGAACAAGTTCCTTTCGAGTTCGTATATAACCATACGATGGATTATCCAATAAAATGGGATCTTCGTAGTGATACGGAGTGTCTTGGAGAAATACAAAAGGTGATTTAGGATTGGCGAAGAAATACTTGGTTTGGTCGTCAATAGCAGTCGCATTTTACTTTGCCCTCTTACTAATCCTTTTCTTTGTCTGAACTTAATACCTTCTGTACACCGTTTAGGCTAACTGGTTTTCTTCATTCCCTACCGGTCGGCACCAGCCTATGGTTTGGAAGAAGACTATCCAATTTGCACAATAGGTGTAATACTCCTAAACCAAGGAGTACTCGCAACCTGAGAGAGGGTGAAAAGAAAAGACAACTGAATAATCCTATCCGTTTTCTCCAGAACCGGAAACCATCCTCGAATTCCTTCGAGTTCATATCTAACCATACGATGGCTTTGTCCAATGGAAGTGGACGTTCGTAGTAATACGGGGTGTCCTGGAGAAAAGGGTAAAAGTAGGAGTGGCAATGAGGTCTGCAACTCTGACAATCCAAAAGCCAGTGTCAAGAAGGTTCGGTCAACTTGGTCACCGAGTCATAGTCTTAGGGTCGGGTCAATGGTTGCTGCCAGAGAGAGAGAAAAGAAACACTCAGCGTGCACTCTATCCTAGATCAGAATGGTTACCAATTTATCTAATCTGGAAACCTCCCACTGTACCTCAAATTCTCCTCCAAACCTGAAAGAAGAATTAGTCGGGGTCACCCGAGGAGTAAACCAACTCATCAGTGGGAATCGGGATCCAACTCTCATCGCATGATAAAGTGACGGAATCCGCTCACGTTATCACACTCCAGAAGGTATGCGCATGTCTGGCAAGTTTCAGTTCTTTTGAAACCCCCGATGTGATTTTTGCCCCATGCTCTTATGACCTTGACTAAGGCCAACAAATCATAAGTCACATGTCAAGTTCTACCCGTCATTGTCCAGGTTGATTTGAACCCACCCGTACAAGCCCTTGACTAGGGCCAACAAGGCTATACGACTGTCCCAAACCAACGCATCTATCTATGCTGCATATGAATACCCAACAGCTACCAAACACTGTGCCTTGACTAAGGCCAACAAACACAGCTTGAATACTATTGACTACCCATATGAAACGACGGAGGGATACGAATGGTTTCTGGCGAAAACCTTTAACGTAGTGAACTTGATATCGTTGAAGGAACGGATAGCTTTTTAGAAAATATAGTGACGAAAACCTTTACTAAAGAGATCACTCCCGGTGAAGGGATCTCGGCTCTTTCCCCGTAGAATGGGGTGCAGGATATTCCAACTGAATACCACGGTGCAAAGCAAAAGTAATCGGCTATAGTGAAGTTAATGCCCTGACGCAAACTTCTGTCCAAGGGGTCACTCCCGGTGAAGGGATCTCGGCCCTTGCCTCGTCGACTGAGGAGCAGGATATTCCAGATGAATACCGCGATGCAAAACAAAAGTGAACGTCCTTGCAATAACAGCTTTTTGAAAAGTGTTCCAACAACATCAGAATAGGTTTGTTTTAACTTGCATTGATCCGAATCAACGCAGTCCCATCATTGATCACACCACAAAGAACGAAAATATACTGACGTACGTATATGCCATCCGCATTCGCCACTGGGTCCCGTCATCACCCGTTAGGTTAGCTTACTAACGGCAGAGCGGGGACTGGACTAGCGCGGATGCAAAACATATACAACATCTACTAATATATATACCAATATATTATATTTCGCTCAAAGCGTGAAAAGAAATGCAACATCACAGAAATGTACAGCATCACAGAACAATACAGATATCTGGGATCCCCGGGTTTCACAGAGCCACTACTGAAACCCGACGTTCCCCTGGTCGTGTGGATAGCCTGTGCAATGAAATCCTAGACCCCTACGGGCGCGGCAAGTCACCCGCCAAAACCTGAAGCGAGGCAGCCCTCTTCAGCTCCGTGAATGGACCACCCAGCACTCCACGGAATCCGGCAACTTGGGCACCCCTCCTGGGTCAACCTGTACCCCCTACGAGTGTGGCGAATCGCCCGCCAATCCCAGAGTGAAGCCCCCTCTATCCCAATGCCATGAGATGCGGGCTTGTTGCCTTCCAGAACCCGGCTATCCGTGCACCCCTCCGCGGGGCAATCCTAGTACAGAAAGTAAAATATACATACACCGGGTACATCGACCGCAACCAGGTCGTGCCCCAAAAGAATAATACAAACAGGCAGTGACGGCAGTCCACATGTCGGACGCTCGTCCCGCAATATCAAATGTATATAATACAACAGCACAGTACTAGCATTGCATCCAGGCTATCCCCCACGACCGATCCGCAACATCACAGCAAATACATAGAACATCAACGTGAAAGTCACGTTCGCAAATCCGTCTAACCGGGCTATAGCAGTTAGACCGGATTTACCGATCGAGTGACATTCACGGTCGCAGATATAATGTAAATACTGTGAAAAATGTGTTTAAAATTTTCCGATTGATCAAACTTAACAAGTGGGCCCCCAAACCAATACTGCAGCACTCACAGAAAACCTGGGCCCAATTTTAATATTCCAGAAACCACATTTCTCACTCAGGAACATACTGTAAAGTTTTGGGGGGGTGAACTGTTCACACTGCGGCGGAAGCGCGGCCCCAGCAAGGGTTTGGCCGCCCTTCCGCGGTGGTATGAACAGTTCATGCTACCAAATTTTTACTGTATGCTTATATTTCCCTGCACATCATTCTGAGACAACCTGAAAAATTTTTGGACTCAAAAAAAATTCGACAGAAACTGATGTGCATGAAAAAATGCGGTTTCGGGATTTTGTTCGATCGGAAACGTAAAACACATTAAACCAAGCTAGACGAAGTTAATGGCGAGGCTCTGATACCACTGTAAGTGCACGGCGGCGCCCCGGCCGTCAATCCGACGGCCAAACGCGGAAACGGTGATAAACTTTAAATTTTGCGGACTTAGCAAACCGGCACCACCGCGCACTAAACCCCGGATCGTGCCATTAAACTTTAATTTTGCGGACTTAGCAAACCGGCACCACCGCGCACTAAACCCCGGATCGTGCCATTAAACTAGTCTAAGCTTACTAACAAGATAGGTTAGAGATGTACCGACTGATCCGAGTCCTCCGGTCTTCATCTCCTCTCCGATCTCCTCGCGGGATCTCCGGTCGTCGCCTCCTCGCCGGAAGGGCACCACGTCGCCTGCATCTTTTACGGGCTCCCGCCTCTATACCGAGGCAACTCAGGCGCGAAGTAGGCTACCCGACGCGTCCAAGATATGCTGTAGGAAGTGTAGTGTAGAATGCAAGTCTCACTTTGGGGTATTGGTTGCCTTTTGAAGATGGAGGAATGAAGGTATGAAAAATGTTGCTTTCATTTTTCCTTGTATCAAAAATGAGATGAATGAAAGCTACTCTCTCAAAGATGAAGATGAAGCTCTCTCATTTTCTTCTTCTCCCTTTCTTTTTTTTCTCTCTTGCTTTTTCTCTCTTGAAAAACTTATCATTCCTTATCAAAAATGGTGGAGGAAAGAATGTATATGAATCATGAAGGGAGGTGAGTGTAGGAAGTGTAAAGAGGTGACCACATCCTAGACAAGAAAACATCAACCATGCTTACATCTTAATCATATCATATCTCATTAATGCAAAAGCATGGATGAAAGATATCATAATCAATACAATTGCAAGAAGACCCCTCCACAAATGTTATTTGCACAAATGCAAATGCAAATAACCCCCTCCATCGGAAAAGTCCGGCCGGGAAAGAACAAAGGAAAACCGGCCGGAACGGAATGCAAACTGGCAACTCCAGAAAACTGGTCCTGTAATAAATTACAGGAAAACCCCCATACTGTGCATACACACCCGCATCTGTATTCCGTCCGGATACAAATGCAATGAGACAAAATCTACACTGTACTATACTAGGATCCGGCTTAAACCAAAGCCGGCTAGTAATATCCGTCCGATCCTGATCCGTGCAATACCGCACGTATCTGATCGAACGCTGCCATATAACCATACGTCCACTAGTACAAAAACTGTCCGATCCTGATCCGTGCAATACCGCACGTATCTGATCGGACCCTGCCATATCTCCATACGGCCTCTACAGCGTTTCGCCCGAAAGCTGAGTAACTGAAAGTGTGGTGGACTCTAAAGACTCGTCAATACTATGGCTGTGGATTTAACCACTAGCACGTCAGAGGTATAAGCCAATACGTGACGGGCCACCAGCTATTGACTAAAAGGGACGTCGATGAGCGAACTCATCCTGACACCCTACTGAGCCTGTCAGTGACAATATCCGTACAGTCCGGTCCGTTCGTCTATGAGCATCGCATGTCGGGCCTAGGGGGTTGGTAAAAGTCAGACCCCCAAAAGCGGTACAAGTCGTGTCGGAGTGTAGCCCAGAACACCCTGAGATACTACTGGAATACCTACCAGTAAATCTCCTGCCTTGGCCAAGGTCTTCGTGTAATGGCTCTCCTAGACACAGCGCGACCTCACCCCCAATACCGGGAGAGACGAACCCCCGAAGATCCGCTCACTGCCTCCATGTGGCTCGGGACTGTACCCAACTAAAACCTGTTTGCACGACTCCTTTGAGCCGTGGTAGGGTAGTAATCAAAGTACAGTGGGAACTCACACGAGACAAATGACGATCCCCAGGTCGATGAACTAACCTGTACACATGTCACCTGGGAACTGCTATCTGACGTCAGGTATAAGACCAACTAGCATGTTCCCGGCGAGTCCTGTCCGGTGTACTCATAACCCAATGAGCACCTGTATACATCTTAGGTGAACCAACTGACACCAGTGGCTTGTGAGACCGGCCACCGCCCCTCGTCGGGGTCTCGACTGTATACACTAGTCTACTCTGGAGAATCGATGCCCTGTCTCGAAACTCCTATGATTAGGGACCTTTTAAGGATGTGCTTATAGACTCCAGCTCTCACTTATATGATCGCCCTCATACTGCTGGCAGTCAAGCAAGAATCCTAGGGGCTCTATCAACGTGCAATAGCGACATGTCATGTCACCTAAAGCAGTACACGATGATAAAGGTAAACCAGATAGCGTACTATCATCTTGAGTAAGACTGTCCTACTGGGACATGTCCTCCCCTCAATCATTGCAATCACGTGCCAGTGATCCAATAATTGACTCTGAGGGCATTATCTCCAACAGATCGGTCGTGGGGGATAGCCTGGATGCAATGCTAGTACAGTTGTGGTTGTATTATGTACATTTTTATTGCGGGGCGAGCGTCCGACATGTGGACTGCCGTCACTGCCTGTTTGTATTATTATTTTAGGGCACGACCTGGTTGCGGTCGATGTACCCGGTGTATGTATATTTTACATTCTGTACTAGGATTACCCCGCGGAGGGGTGCACGGATAGCCGGGTTCTAGAAGGCAACAAGCCCGCATCTCATGGTATTGAGACGGAGGGGGCTTCACTCTGGGATTGGTGGGCTATTCGCCGCACTCGTAGGGGGTACAGGTTGACCCAGGAGGGGTGCCCAAGTTGCCGGATTCCGTGGAGTGTTGGGTGGTCCATTCACGGAGCTGAAGGGGGCTGCCTCGCTTCAGGTTTTGGCGGGTAACTTGCCGCGCCCTTAGGGGTCTAGGATTTCATTGCACAGGCTATCCACACGACCAGGGGAACGTCGGGTTTCAGTAGTGGCTCTGTGAAACCCGGGGATCCCAGATATCTGTATTGTTCTGTGATGCTGTACATTTCTATGATGTTGCATTTTTTATCACGCCTTGAGCGAAATATAATATATTGGTATATATATTAGTAGATGTTGTATATGTTTTACATCCGCGCTAGTCCAGTCCCCGCTCTGTCGTTAGTTAGCTAACCTAACGGGTGATGACGGGACCCAGTGGCGAATGCGGATGGCATATACGTACGTCAGTATATTTTCGTTCTTTGTGGTGTGATCAATTGATGGGACTGCGTTGATTCGGATCAATGCAAGTTAAAACAAACCTATTCTGATGTTGTTGGAACACTTTTCAAAAAGCTGTTACTGCAAGGACGTTCACTTTTGTTTTGCATCGTGGTATTCATTTGGAATATCCTGCTCCTCAGTCGACGAGGCAAGGGCCGAGATCCCTTCACCGGGAGTGACCCCTTGGACAGAAGTTTGCGTCAGGGCATTAACTTCACTATAGCCGATTACTTTTGCTTTGCACCGTGGTATTCAGTTGGAATATCCTGCACCTCATTCTACGGGGAAAGAGCCGAGATCCCTTCACCGGGAGTGACCTCTTTAGCAAAAGTTTTCGTCACTATATTTTCTAAAAGCTATCCGTTCCTTCAACGATATCAAGTTCATTACGTTAAAGGTTTTCTCCAGAAACCATTCGTAGCCCTCCGTCGTTTCATATGGGTAGTCAATAGTATTTAAGCTGTGTATGTTGGCCAAAGTCAAGGCACAGTGTTTGGTAGCTGTTGGTTATTCATATGCAGCATAGATAGATGCGTTGGTTTGGGACAGTCGTACTGCCATTTTGGCCAAAGTCAAGGGTATGTACGAGTGGGTTCAAATTAACCTGGAGAATGATGGGTAGAACTTGACATGTGACTTATGATATGTTGGCTAAAGTCAAGGTCATAAGAGCATGGGGTAAAAATCACATCGGGAGTTTCAAAAGTACTGAAACTTGCCAGATATGCGCATACCTTCTGGAGTGTGACACCGTGAGCGGATTCCGTCACGTTATCATGCAATGATAGTTGGATCCCGATTCCCACTGATGAGTTGGTTTACTCCTCGGGTGACCCCGACTAATTCTTCTTTCAGGTTTGGAGGAGAATTTGAGGGACAGTGGGAGGTTTCATGATTAGAAAAAGTGATAACCATTCTGATCTAGGTTAGAGTGCACGCTGAGTGTTTCTTTTCTCTCTCTCTCTGGCAGCGACCATTGACCCGACCCTAAGACTATGACTCAGTGACCAAGTTGACCGAACCTACTTAACACTGGCTTTTGGATTGTCAGAGTTGCAGACCTCATTGCCACTCCTACTTTTACCCTTTTCTCCGGGACACCCCGTATTACTACGAACGTCCACTTCCATCGGACAAAACCATCGTATGGTTAGATACGAACTCGAAGGAATTCGAGGATGGTTTCTGGTTCTGGAGAAAACGAATAGGATTATTCAGTTGTCTTTTCTTTTCACCCTCTCTCAGGTTGCGAGTACTCCTTGGTTTAGGAGTAGTACACCTATTACGCAAATTGGATAGTCTTCTTCCAAACCATAGGCTGGTGCCGACCGGTAGGGAATGAAGAAAACTAATTAGCCTAAACGGTGTACAGAAGGTATTAAGATTAAGACAAAGCAAGGGATTAGTAAGAGGGCAAAGTAAATTGCGACTGACATTCACGACTAAACCAAGTATTTCTTCGCCAATCCTAAAATCACCTTTGTATTTCTCCAGGACACTCCGTATCATTACGAAGATCCCAGTTTATTGGATAATCCATCGTATGGTTATATACGAACTCGAAAGGAATTTGTTCCAGTTCAGGGATTGATTCTGATCCAGGAGAAATAGGAATAAGGTTTATTCGGTTGTCTTTTATCTTCACCTTCTCTCGCATTGCGAGTGCTCCTAGGATTAGGACAGTACACCCATTATGCTTATTGGATAGTCTTCTTCCAAACCATAGGCTGGTGCCGAACGGTAGGGAAGGAAGAAAACCAATTGGCCTAAAGGGGTGCAGAAGGTAATGACTAAAGACATATAAAGGGATTTGGAGAGGTGGCAAAGAATTATACGGTTATAGTCATGAATTTGGATAATGGTAGAGGCATTACTAGGAATACCAGGATACCCCATCGAAACATTTCAATGTTTCAGTTTCACTGTGTACTGTTAAAAGAAAACTGATTTCCCGATTAGACACTTGCTCCAGGGTATGTATTTACCAGGTTTGATTCTCACATCTGTATGGTTTTACAGATGATGAGTGGGAGTAAGTCATTTGGAATTGGGTGATCATCCTCATTATATCGGGATTCGTTGTAATCGGTGATATTTGAGGAGATCACCTGGGCTGTTTGCCGGTCGGCAAATATTTGGTTTTGAATATCCGCTGTTGTGCACCAATTTCAAATTGATATATCTGTACGTCTATTTTCATAGAGTGAGATATACCTTTTTATATTATGTCGATGACATTTACCTATATCAGTGGATGGTTAGGTAAGGAGCATTAAACAACGGTGTAATTCTTCTTGACCATAAGTACAGTTTTCAACCTACGACACACAGTGAAAGAGTTGTTAGACTCGGCGGACTTATACAGAGTATTGTATGTTGTCCAGTGTCCATTAGGACAGAGGGGTTGGTCCTCATACTATGTTCTGTTTACTTTTAACTTCTCTAGTTCTTAGACATGTGTTTCCTAGAAACACAGATTCTAAGTTTTGAGGAGTTATAGGTATTTGAATAGAGTAGAGAACCAGGTGTAGCAAGTATCGGGATTCTTCAAAGTGATCGAAGATGTAGATACTTGTGTATGGTATTCAGTTGATAGTAATGATAAAGAGAAATTGCTTCTCTTTCAGGTTACTCATAATTGGAAGCATTCCTAAGTTGAGTAACGCTGATCGGCCTCTCTCCATTTAGTTGACATGCACTGGAGACAGCTGCATGATTTGAATCTGGTTAAATTAAATCTGTACCTCTGGTTCTATATTGGATATAGAACAGTTCATATCTTAACGTTGTTATGGTACGGGGAGTTGTCCGGCTTATGATTAAAACCAGACACTGGACAACTCAAGGCACGTTTCTGTAATGGCTGTTTGTGGGTTGACCCAGGCTATGACGAGGATTGACTTTCTACCATCTGGCAGATCAATAGAAATATTGTTCTAGACTCGCCACAGTTTTATTAAAAATGGATTTTTTCAAAAACAGTAGTGGGAGTATGGTAGAACTGGAAGTCATTCCAGAACAGCAAACGATTACTGAAGATTTGATAAGGAACCTAAAGATTCAATCTGATTTGACATTCCATTGGCCACTCCACAGATAAGGTGGGTAACTTCAGGCACCCGAGAGGTACTCCGGTAGCCTCAAGGACGGTGACAGGGAAGTTCTTGTTTACCCACACTCGCCATTGTTTTTGTTCCAGGCTGCGAGACCCGGCAGGAGGATGAGTATAGCGTCGTTCTAAACTAGTTTTAGAAGTGCACGTCTATATGACTCTGGCAGAGGGTTGTCGTAGTCAGTGGGAGCAGCAGAAGCATTGGTGGACATCAGGCTTATGTCTATTTATAGACTAAAGCAGATGTAGCAGAGGTAGATCATCTATTTCTGATGTGACAGTCATAGGTTTGACGTCATCAGAATAGGGGATGAATCTGTTGAGAAGGTAGTAGGAAAGGAAACTCCTATACTACGATCGGTTATACTTTGGTCGTCACACAGTGGTTTCTCCACAAAGGACTTGGACATTATATCAAACATACAGGTTACTAGATCTATGGTTTTAGATCTAGATTTGGGTGGTTTCCCAATCAGGGTACTTTGACAGCATTCTAAGAGTATTTAGAATGGACGACTCCTGGCACGGTAGTGTACCTGCAGGTAATGGAGTCACCCTCTCTAAAGGTGTCTTACAGACTAAAGGGGAGAGGGATACGCATGATTGGCAGATCACTTGCTTAGGCAATTGAGTCAATCATGAGATGTCAAGTACCACACCAGATGTTGTTCTTTCACTAGATGCAATAAGTTGACATTGATCCAATCCTGGAGAAACAGTCGGAAGCAGTTTTAGAACATAAGTGGCTGTTCTAGGGATATGATAACGAAAGCCTCTTTCGGGAGACAATTATCATTCCAGGCTTCCAAGGTGACATGGACGACAAGGAGGTTGTCAGAGTTATAGTTTTCCTTCTGACGAGGGGCAGTATTTTGGACAGGTGGTCCAGATGGATACTGAGGGAAGGCATGGCGCAGGATACTGATTAAGTTCAGTTGACAATACAGTCTAAGAAGTTTGGATTTAGAGTTCACTTATGAGCTAGGTCCCATCAGACATCCAGACATACTAAGACAGGTATTGCTCATTTCGGGAGATGGCTTTCTCCGCGAACTTGAGATATAGAGAGACATAGAAAGAAACATCAAGGCGGATCCACTCACTGAGGCTATTCCTCGAACGCAATAGTTTCACAAACGGTTTTTGTGAGACTGACTAGTAGAGGAGTTGGGTGTTCGGTATCACACGGGCTGTGAGTATGCGACATCGCAATAATTAGCCTTGAGTGCAAATGGGAGATTGTTGGAGATAGTGCCCTCAAAGTCAATTATTGGGTCACAGGCACGTGATTGCAATGATTGAGGGAGGACCTATCCCGGGAAGACAGTCTTACTCGAGATGATAGTATGCTATCTGGTTTATCTTTATCATCGTGTACTGCTTTAGGTGACCTGACATGTCGCTATTACACGTTGATAGAGCCCCTAGGATTCTTGCTTGACTACCGGCAGTATGAGGGCGATCATATAAGTGAGAGCTGGAGTCTATAAGCACATCCTTAAAAGGTCCCTAGTCGTAGGAGTTTCGAGACAGGGCTTCGGTTCTCCAAAGTAGACTAGTGTATACAGTCGAGACCCCGACGAGGGGCGGTAGCCGGTCTCACAAGCCACTGGTGTCAGTTGGTTCACCTAAGATGTATACAGGTGCTCATTGGGTTATGAGTACACCGGACAGGACTCGCCGGGAACATGCTAGTTGGTCTTATACCTGACGTCGGATAGCAGTTCCCAGGTGACATGTGTACAGGTTAGTTCATCGACCTGGGGATCGTCATTTGTCTCGTGTGAGTTCCCACTGTACTTTGATTACTACCCTTCCACGGCTCAAAGGAGTCGTGCAAACAGGTTTTAGTTGGGTACAGTCCCGAGCTACATGGAGGCAGTGAGCGGATCTTCGGGGGTTCGTCTCTCCCGGTATTAGGGGTGAGGTCGCGCTGTGTCTAGGAGAGCCATTACACGAAGTCCTTGGCCAAGGCAGGAGATTTACTGGTAGGTATTCCAGTAGTATCTCAGGGTGTTCTGGGCTACACTCCGACACGACTTGTACCGCTTTTGGGGTCTGACTTTTACTAACCCCCTAGGCCCGACATGCGATGCTCATAGACGAACGGACCGGACTGTACGGATATTGTCACTGACAGGCTCAGTAGGGTGTCAGGATGAGTTCGCTCATCGACGTCCCTTTTGGTCAATAGCTGGTGGCACGTCACGTATTGGCTTATACCTCTGACGTGCTAGTGGTTAAATCCACAGCCATAGTATTGACGAGTCTTTAGAGTCCACCACACTTTCAGTTACTCAAGCTTTCGGGCGAAACGCTGTAGAGGCCGTATGGAGATATGGCAGGGTCCGATCAGATACGTGCGGTATTGCACGGATCAGGATCGGACAGTTTTGTACTAGTGGCCGTATGGTTATATGGCAGCGTTCGATCAGATACGTGCGGTATTGCACGGATCAGGATCGGACGGATATTACTAGCCGGCTTTGGTTTAAGCCGGATCCTAGTATAGTACAGTGTAGATTTTGTCTCTTTGCATTTGTATCCGGACGGAATACAGATGCGGGTGTGTATGCACAGTATCGGGGTTTTCCTGTAATTTATTACGGGACCAGTTTTCTGGAGTTGCCAGTTTGCATTCCGTTCCGGCCGGTTTTCCTTTGTTCTTTCCCGGCCGGACTTTTCCGATGGAGGGGGTTATTTGTAATTGTGCAAATAACATTTGTGGAGAGGGTTTCTTGCAATTGTAGAGATTATGATAGCATCTTTGATTCCCTCCATCACTTGCATTAAATGAGATTAGAAAGGATATGGGTTTGATGTGAAAAAGGGTATGGTTGATGTTTGTTTATGGTCACCTTCCTACTTTTACTACACTCACTCTCCTTCTTGATTTAAGGTTGGTTGATTTCATTTTTCCCCCCACCCATTCTCTTGATATGGCCGGCCACCTCTTTGAGTGAGGAAGAGTGAATTTGATTTTGGTGGTGTGGCAAATTTCATACATCTCATTTTTGATACAAGGAAAAATGAAAGCACCATTTTTCATACCTTCATTCCTCCATCTTCAAAAGGCAACCAATACCCCAAAGTGAGACATGCACTCTACACTACATTCTATAGCAAGTCTTGGGCATGTCGACTTGCCAGCTTCATGCCCGAGTTGCCTCGGTATAGAGGCGGGAGCCCGTAAAAGATGCAGGCGACGTGGTGCCCATCCGGCGAGGAGGCGACGACCGGAGATCCCGCGAGGAGATCGGAGTGGAGATGAAGACCGGAGGACTCGGATCAGTCGGTATATCTCTAACCCATCTTCTAGTTAGCTTAGACTTGTCAATGGTTACGATCCGGGTGTTTAGTGCGCGGTGGTGCCGGTTTGCTAAGTCCGCAAAATTAAAGTTTATCACCGTTTCCGCATTTGGCCGTCGGATTGACGGCCGGGGCGCCGCCGTGCACTTACAGCGTCTACCTAACCTCCTCTGAGCTGGCATACCGGTATAATTTCGCTTCGATCCAGAAACGACCGAAGTCTCAGAAATGCGCTCCTTCAAAAGTAAGGTTGCATCCATCGTGACTCTATAAGTGTCAAAATGCTGGGCGCCGGTGGCAAGAAAATAACTATGCGTCAAGTCCCCGTGCCAACCTCTTTATGCGTTTCTCTTCAGTGTCCACCAGGTAAGAAGCATATCGGGACAACTGAGTAAACTGAATGGCATACTCGAACACTGTCATCCCTGAAGTCTTACACAAAGACTCAAAACTACGAGCTCGGGCATTTCGAACGCTCTCCGGAAGGAAACGGGTAAGAAATACAGCTGTGAACTCATCCCAGGTAATAGGAGGTAGACCTACAGCTCGGCTTCTCTCAACTGACTCGCACCATGTCAAAGTAAGACCCTATAGACGAAAACTCGCAAGCTCGGCCCATCTCTCGTCAGAACATCTCTATGGACGACAAATCCAAGCCATCCTGTCGAAGAATGTCGGCGGATCCTCCGCTGCGTCTGTGCCGGTGAAAACTGGAGGCTTCAGCCTTTAAAACTCCTGTAAGGATACGAAAATAATCACGGTAAAATAGGAACAGCTGCCTGAGCAACAGGTACAATCACAGTCCCTGCAGTAGGAGGGACATCATCGGCTCTCGGAGCTCCGCTAGCCTCGACTAACGATCCAACCATTTGTTGTAAGTCCTGAATACTCGACTCCAGCCTAGCTATCCAGCCTGGAGAAGGCGGATTAATATATCCCTGAGGGGTAGGCATACCGCCCTGATCGGTCCTCGTCTCAAATGAGCCCGCTCTAATCTCATCCCTGGCGGCAGCCCTCGGGCCCTCGTAATCTTCGGCGGCATAGTGGCTGGAACAACAAACAGGATTGATAAGGACATTGCAACTGAATCAAGGATATGTGGAATCAAGGAAGGAAATACAAGCAAATATATATCCTAAGGTCACCTAGGAGGAGTACCGTATCGTAAGTATGCCGCGTAACATACACACGCTATGTCACTCTGCTTAAGTCACCGACTCCATCTATCAAGGGTCATCCTACATTCAGAAAGGTAAAACCTATTGCTCTGATACCAACTTTGTCACGACCCGAATATGTGGAATGTGATTGGCACTTAAATTACGAAATGTCTAAAGGCGTAACATAATCTAAGTAAGCCAAAGCCCAGAAATCTAAACCATTTAAAGAAATAAAGTAAAGGAAAACATAACCTAAAAAGGTTGTTTGAGTAAAATAAAGTCATATTAAAACATTTTTAAACATCAAATTTTCCCGAAAAATTCGGCAGAGTTTCCCTTGTAAATACTGGCCCCAAACAGGTACAAACATGAATATATATACAAGTAATGGACAAAGGCATCCCCAAGCGGGAGCTAGTTCTTCGCCAAAGGCGGAATCACAACCACATGCAATATATATCATCATAATATGCGATAAGCATTAGAAAACAAGAATTAAGAAAACACCACGTCGGCTCAAGTGAGCATCGACACCAGAAATAGAATACATACAAGTCTCACAAGCTCACCATCTAAATCCAAATACAACTGGTGGAAAACGGTAGATAAAGTAGATGGAGTGTACTAGATACAATAGTATTATACAAGTGGGAACAAAATATCCTCGTAACCCGCCTACGAACAAACCGCAAGTCAATGCTAATGAAGCAAAATGAGGAAGTACGCCCGTCGCTACTGTGCTGATGGGTCAGACCTGCAAGATACTGTGGCACAACGGGGATGAGTTGCCAACTCGTGAGTAGTATGTAATATCTAATAAGGTTATCGTAAGCATGCACGCAAATGCGTCACAACCTACATATACCAATATGATGCGTTGCAAAAGTGTGAATGCAACATGAATGGATAATCAACACGAAATCCAGATATAACTGAAATGCGAAGATCTGTATCCTTATCATAGTAAAACTTTTGTATAATAAAAACTGGAGTATCATCAGTGAAATCAACAGAAAATCCGTGTCAAGCATCGACAAAATATATGTATATCCCAATATCTCAATATCTCAGGCTCCATCAGTCCGGATCGGCCCATATCATCAAATCTCACGACCATGGTCGGTATCCTCCAGATATCCGCCGCGTCAGACATCACCAGTATATAGTCCTCCCCTGCCAGGCTCGTCGTCTACAACCCGAGCTTATTGCCCCGGGGTACCTTACCTGGCCCACCATGTACCCGAGACGATTCATCCTACTCCTCGAATCGGGTCTCGAATGTTAGTTATATGTATGCCCTAGAGGCCATTACTGTACATATGATGTATATTGTAGTGGATGCTTGGACATATACAGGGAGGACTTTCATGCTCGACATGATAGTATGCTATCTGGTTGCACTTTATCTTAACATGTACTCTGATTGTCTCTATGTTACATATTGATAAAGCCCTTAGGATGAGTACTTGACTACCAGGATTATGATGCAAATCATACTAGTGGGGACAGTGTAGTCGTTAAGTACATCCTTCAAATGTTCGTAGTCGTGGGTGTATCGAGACAGGGCATCGATATACCAGAATAGACTAGCGTATAGCTTCTCGACCTATGTATATGGGCGATGGATGATCCCATATCCATTGGGGTTTGACATCAGAGATAGTATACGGGTGCTCAGTGGAGACTGGGTACACTGGACGGACTCGCCGAGAACTCTCAGATGGTATTATACCTCACGTCAGATGGCAGTTCTCTAGTGACACTGGTACACGTTGTTGGATATAGTGCCCTCAAGGAAATTATCATAGTCGCGGACAGAAGATTGTGATGATTGAGGCAGGACCTATACCGATAAAACAGTCTTAATCAAGATGATAGTATGCTATCTGGTTTGTCTTTATCATCATATACATGTTGATAGAGCCCATAGGATTCTTTCTTGACTGCCAGCATTGTGATGGCGATCATATATGTGGGAGCTGGGGTCTATAAGCACATCCTTAAATGTCCCTAGTCGTACGAGTATCGGGACCGGGCATCGATTCTCCAGTGTAGACTAGTGTATACTGATCGAGATCCCGACGAGGGGCGGTGGCCAGGTCTCAGAAGCCATTGGCATTAGTATGTTCACCTAAGATAGTATACAGGTGCTCATTGGGTTATAAGTACACTGTACGGACTCGCCGGGAACTTGCTAGTTGGTATTATACCTATTGTCAGATAGCAGTTCCTAGGTGGCATGTGTACAGGTTAGTCTGTCGACCTGAGATCGACATTTGTCTCGTGTGAGTTCCTACTGTACTTTGATTACTACCCTACCACGGCTCAAAGGAGTCGTGCAAATAGGTTTTAGTTGGGTACAGTCCCAAGCCACATGGAGGCAGTGATCAGATCGTCGGGGATTCGTCTCTCCCGGTATTGGGGGTTGATGCCGCGTTGTGTACGGATGGCCATCACCATAAATCCGTGGCCACTGTGGACGAGAACTACCGATCCAGGATCGATAGTTTCTCAGGTGGTGATGGGTTTCATACCGACACTAAATGTCGCGTTGTTGGGGGCCTGACTTTATCCACCCCCATAGACTCGATATGCGATACTCTTAGATGAACAGATCGGACTCTACGGATATTGTCACTGTCAGGCTCAGTAGGGGTTCAGGATGAGTTTGCTCACCGGCCTCCCTTTCGCTCAATACCTGGGTAGCCGTTACGTACGGCTAGTGCCGCTGACGTGCTTGTAGTTAAACCCACTGCCAGCGTATTGACGAGTCTTTAGAGTCCCACACAGAGGGTTTTCACGGTTCAGGCGATTTGGTGTACATGACGTATGTTGATACATACAGGTGTCCGATTAAATATGTGCATACTGTGCGGACTTTAATCGGACGGTTGATATTACTAGCGGCTTAGGATTAAGCCGGATTATTAAATCGGGTTTTGATTTAATAATTTATATATGTATTTGTATATACGTATTCTAGTATTATTGTTCACTATTCATTTTCTCTCTTGGCTATTCGTATTTTTGTACGAATACGCGTAAATGTATTTCGATACATGTACCGGGAAGTATTCCGTATTTTATACGGAATGGCTTCTAGAAGATGTGCCACCTCATTATTGATTTTCTTTTTAGAAAAATCATTTGTTTTATAATGAGGTGGAGGGTGTGAGGTGGCATGAGGCATTGACCATGGTATGGGTTTTGGGTATGGTTGCATTTGTTTAATGTTAAAAGACGATGAGATATTTTTTTTGATGGGAGAGAGGGGGGCGGCCACTTTAGGGAAGGGGATTGATTTCATTTTTGGTTGATGGTTTTATCACAAACTAGCCTCCTCACTCTCTCAATCTCATGCTTCACAAATACTTAGCCATTTTATTAGTTGCTCATGCCAAAGCTTCGTCACCTCTTTCATCTCCTTCTTGCATTGCTCATTGAGCATATGGGTTGAGAGAAAATTGTAGTGACACTTTCATACACCCCCACTCTCCATCGGTATAAAATTTGGAGAGTCGTTGTCTCGTTCGACGACGCTGGAGCTTGCGTCATTTCCCTCGGGTGGATCGTCGGAGATGGAGGAAGATCTGCAACCAAACCACATCAAGGAGCCGCTAGGAGCTTGGAATGAAGAACGAAGGACACGGATCAACTCGGTATAATGATTCTAACTCTTAGTTAGTTTGCTAGTTTAGGGTTTAAGGTCGATCCGGGATTCGGGTAACGGAAGTGCCGGTTTAGAAATTTTTGTTCCGCATTTTGGCCGCGTTTTGACGGCTGGGGCGCTGCCGCAACCCAACATGGTATTAAAGCCGCCCTTTAAACCCCTTACTAGCTTATTTAAACGTGCTTAAAAGATCGATCGACGGAATTTACCAAAATTACGATTTCATTTTTGGGTTTGCGGTTGATTTTCAAAAGTGGTCAAAAAATATTTTCCAGAGGCTTAAAAATCTGTGTAGGCATTTTTTAGGGTACAGAAAAAATTTGGGCTCCCGATGCCTCCAATGCGCCTCGGAACTGCCGCACTTACCCCCAATTGGCGGCGGTTCCGTGGCCATTTAGTAGCGACGGGCTTCGATATTTTTCCTGTAGCCCCCTGACTTGGAATTGTGATTTTTGACATATTCTGTTTTGGCCCAGATTTCTGTTTCAGTGCTGGTTTTGCTATTGGGGCCAATTTGGAAATTTAGTCGATCGATATTTTAAGTGTGCGTTTAACAGTACTTACATTACTATCTGCGACCGTGAATGTCATTTGATCGGTAAACCCGTTTAACTACTATATGTTCTTTTAGACGGGTTTGCGAACGTGACATTCACGTTGATGTTCTATGTTGTGCTGTGATGTTGGTTGGATCGTCGTGGTGGATAGCTATGGTGCAATTTAGTACAGTTTAATTTCTTTTGTACATTTGATATTGCGGGGCGAGCGTCCGATATGTGGACTGTCGTCACTGCCAGTTTGTGTATTATTCTTTTGGGGCACGACTGGGATGAGGTCGATGTCACCCTTGTATATTATTTTCTTTTCTGTACTAGGATTACCCTACGGTGTTGTGCACGAATAGCCGGGTTCTAGAGGGCAACGGGTCCGCATCTCATGGCGTTGAGACAGAGGGGCCTTTACCCTAGAATTGGCGGGCTATTCGCCGCACTCGTAGGGGGTATAGGTTGACCCAGGAGGAGTGCTCAAGTTACCGTATTCCGTGAAGTGCCGGGTGGCCCATTCACTTTGCTGAAGGGGGCTTCCTCACTTCTAGTTTTGGCGGGTAGCTTGCCGTGCTCGTAGGGGTCTAGGCTTTCGTTGCACAAGATATCCACATGACAGGGAACGTCGGGTCTCACTTGCGGCTCAAATGAAACCCAGGGCTCCAGATTATCCACCATTCTGTGTTGTTTCTGTGATGTTTCTGTGATGTAGTTTTATATCATGCCTGGGATGATTGTTATATATTTATATATATACTAGTAGATGTTGTATATGTTTTGCACCCGCGCTAGCCCAATCCCCGCTCTGTCATTAGTTAAGTAACCTAACGGGTGATGACGGGACCCAGTGGCGAATGCGGATGTCATATACGTACATTTTAGTTTCGTTCTTTTCTGGTGTGATTAATTAATGGGACTGCATTGATTCTTATCAATGCAAGGATAAAACAAACCTATTTATTATGTTGTTGGAACCAAGCTTTTTAAAAACTGACATTACAGACGTTCTCTTTTGCTTTGCATCGTGGTATTCGATTGGGAATATCCTGCGCCTCATTCGACGAGGCAAAGGCCGAGATCTCTTCATCGGGAGTGACCCCTTGAGTAAAAGTTTGCGTCAACGTAATAACTTCAATATAGCCGATTACTTTTGCTGTGCATCGTGGTATTCGGTTTGGGATATCCTGCACCCCATTCGATAGGGAAACGGGAGTGACCTCTTTATAAAAAGTTTTTGCCACTATATATTTGTAATACCACTTGGATTCCTTTAACGATATAAAGTTCATTACATTAATTGTTTTTCGCCAAAAACCAGTCGTAGCCCTCCGTCATTTCGGATAAGTAGCACATAGTATTCGTGCGGTGTTTGTTGGCCTAAGTCAAGTCATCGTGTGCGGTAGCTGTGTGTTGCTTGTCCGTTGCATGGATATGCATTGGTTTAGGACAGTCGTACCACTTTGTTGGCCAAAGTCAAGGGGGTGTGCGGGTGGGTCTAAATCAATCAGGACAATGATGGGTAGAACTTGACTTGCGGGTTATGATTTATTAGCCAAAGTCAAGGTCATAAACCGCTTGGGGTAAAAATCATATCGGGAGTTTCAAACATATAGGAAACTTGCCAGGCTTGCTCATACCTTCTGGAGTGTGGTAACTTGAGTGGCTTCCATCAAGTTATCATGCGATGATAGTTGGATCCCGATTCCCACTGATGAGTAGGATTACTCCTCGGGTGATTCCGACTAATTCTCCTTTTAGGTTTGGAGGAGAAATTGAGGATAAAGTGGGATCCATCCATATTAGATAAAGTGATTAACCATTCTAATCTAGGTTAGAGTGCACGCTGAGTGTTTCTTTTCTCTCTTTCTCTAGCTGCGACTATGACCCGATTTTTGACTAAAACTCATGAAACCAAGTTGACCGAACCTTCTTAAAACACTTTGACTTTTGGAATGTCACAGTGTCGCATACATCATTGCTACTTCTTTATCACCTTTACATTTCTCCAGAACACCTCATATCACTACGAACATCCACTTCCATTGGATAAATCCATCATATAGTTACATACAAACTCGAAGGAACTTTTTCGAGGATGGATTCTGGTTTTGGAGAGATTTTATAGGATTATTCGGTTTTCTTTTCTCTTTAACTTCTCTCAGGCTGTGAGGGCTCCTAGTATTAGGAGAGGGTACACCTATTGAGCTTATTGGATAGTCTTCTTCCAAACCATAGGCTGGTGCCGAACGGTAAGGAAGGAAGAAAACCAATTAAGCTTAAGTGTGGTGGACAGAAGGTAATAAGTAAAGACATATAAAGGGATTAGAATAATGGCAAAGGAAATTGCGACCACCATCTTTCACGACAAAGACCGAGTATACCCCTGCCACTCCTACATCCACTTTGCTTCTCTCTAGAACACTCTGTATCACTACGGATATTCACTTCCATTGGATAAATCCATCGTATAGTTACATGCGAACTTGAAGGAACTATTTCGAGGATGGATTCTGGTTCAGGAGAAATAGAATAGGATTATTCAGATGTCTTTTCTCTTTACCTTCTCTCAGGTTGCGAGGGCTCATAGGATTAGGAGAGTACACCTATTACGCTTATTGGATAGTCTTCTTCCAAACCTTAGGCTGGTGCCGAAAGGTAGGGATGGAAGAAAACCAATTAGCCTAAAGAAGGTGTACAGAAGGTAATAAGTAAAGACATAATAAAGGGATTGGAGTGAGGGAAGGTAAGTATATGGTTACTGTCATGAATCAGGATAATGGATGAGGCGTTACTAGGAATACCAGTTAACCCCTTTTGAAACATTTTCCTGTTTCAGTTTCACTGTGCGATGTTAATTGAAAACTGTTTTCCCAATTGGAATCTAACTTCAGGGTATGTATTTACCAGATCAGTTTCTCACATCTGTATATTATTACAGATGGTGAGTGGGAGTAAGATATTGGGAATTGGGTGATTAGATCCTCATTATATCGGAATTCGTTGTAATTGGTGATATTTGAGGAAATCATCTGGTTTTTGCCGGATGGCAAATATTTGGTTTTGAAT
The DNA here is from genome assembly GCA_030015575.1 of Agapanthus africanus. Classification (NCBI taxonomy): domain Eukaryota; kingdom Viridiplantae; phylum Streptophyta; class Magnoliopsida; order Asparagales; family Amaryllidaceae; genus Agapanthus; species Agapanthus africanus. The sequence goes on along the minus strand of JASDDO010000004.1, from coordinate 84,105,938 downwards.
ATCCGTTGTTATGGACCAATTTCAAACTGATATATCTGTACGTTTATTTTATAAAGTGAGATATAACTTTTTGATATTATGTCTGTGACATTTACCTATATCAGTTGGTGATTAGGTAAAGTGCATTCAAGAGCGGTGTAATCCTTCTTAACCATACTACAGTTTTTCAACCTACGACGCACAGGGTTTGAGTTATTGAACTCAGGGGACTTATACAAAGTATTGTATGTTGTCCTGTATCCATTAGGACAATGGGGTTGGTACTCGCACTGTATTCTATTTACTCATAACTTCTCTGATTCTAGACATGTATTTCGTTGAAGTGCAAGGTCCAGATATTGAGAAGTTATAGGTATAAGAATAAAGTAGAGAACCATTTGTTGGAAGTATCAGGATTCTTCGATGAAGTCGAAGATGCAGATACTTATGTTTGGTATTCCGTTGATAGTAATGGTTTTGAGAACTTGTTTCTCTTTCAGGTTATTCATATTTGGATACACTCCTAGATGAGTAAGGCTGATTGACCTCATTCCATTTGGCTGATATGCACTGGAGACAGCTGCATGATTTTGAATCTGGTTCAAATTAAATTAGTGCTTTTGTTTCTGTATTAGATGTATATAGAATCAATTTATATCTTAACAATGTTAAGTTATAGGGAGTTGTCCGGCTGATGCTTAAAACCAGAATCCGGATAAACTCAAGGCACGTTTCAGTAATGGCTGTTTGTGGGTTATCTTGGGCTTTGACGAGGGTTAATTTTCTACCATCAGAAGATCAATATTTATATTGTTCTTGACTCGCCACAGTTTTAGCAAAATGGATTTTTTTTCAAGAAAACAAAAGTGGGAGTATGGTAGAACTGGAAGTGATTCCAGAACCACAAACGATTACTGAAGATTTAATAGAACCTGAGGATTCAAATGGTTTCGACATTCCATTAGCCACTCCGCAGATTTTGGTGGGTAACCTCAGCCACCCGAGAGGTACTTCGGTCTTCTTTGTTACGGGGACAGGGAGGTTCTTGTTTACCCAGACTTGTCATTGCTGCTGTTCTAGACTATAAGACCCGGCAGGAGGATGTGTATAACGTTGTTCTAAACTAGCTTTAGAAGTGCACGTATATATATGACTCTGCCAGAGGGTTATTGTAGTCAGTGGGAGCAGCGGAAGCATAGTGGGCAAGTAGCTTATGTCTATTTATGGACTAAAGCAGGTACGACGGAAATAGATCATCTATTTTTGACGTGACAGACATATGCTTTGACTTCATCAGAATAGGAAATGGATCTTCTAAGAAGGTACTAGGGAGTGATGTCCAGGTATTGGGATGACAAGCACTTGATAGGAACACATATTCCTATACTACGATCGGTTATACTGTGGTTGTCACACAGTTGTTTCTCCACATAGGATATGGATATAATATCAGGTTTTCTGGTTACTAGATCTATGGTTTTAGATCTAGATTTGGGAAGTATACCAATTTGGGTACCTTGACATTATTCTAAAGGGATTTTAGAATGGACGACTCCTGGCATGGTGGTGTACCTGCAGGTGATGGGGTCACCCTATCTAAAGGTGTCTTACAGACTAAAGAGGAGAGGGATCCGCATGATTAACATATCACTTGCTTAGGTAATTGAGTTAATCATATAATGTTAAGTACCACACCAGATGTTGATTTTGCACTAGATGCAATAAGCAGATATATTAATCCAATCCCGGGGAAACGTTGGGAAGCAGTTTTTGAACATAAATAGATGTTCTTGGGAAATGATTATGGCAGCCTCCTACGGGAGACGGTTATCATCTCAGGCTTCCAAGACGACCTTGATGACAGAGTGACTGTCAGAGTTATAGTTTTTCCCTCTTTTGAGGGACAGTGTGTTGGACAGGTGGTCCAAGCAGATACTGAGGAAAGGCATGGCGCAGGATATTGATTAAATTCAGTGGACGATATAGTCTAAGTAGTTTGCTATATTTGGAGTTCATTTGTGAACTGGGTCGCATCAGATATCCAGAAAAATTCTAAGACAAGTATTGCTCATTTCGGGAGGTAGTTTTCTCCGCGAAGTTGAGATATAGAGAGATACAGAAAAAAAAACATTGGAGCGGATCCACCCACTGAGGCTATTTCTCGAATGCAATCATTTTCGCAAACGGGCTTTGCGAAACTGATTAGTAGAGAAGTTGGGAGTTCGGTATCACACAGGCTGTGAGTATGCGACATTGCAATAATTGGCCTTAAGTGCGAGTGGGAGATTGTTGGATATAGTGCCCTCAAGGCAATTATCATAGTCGCGGACAGATGATTATGATGATTGAGGCGAGACCTATACCGATAAAAAAGTCTTACTCAAGATGATAGTATGCTATCTGGTTTGACTTTATCATTATATACATGTTGACAGATCCCATAGGATTCTTGCTTGACTGCCAGCATTGTGATGGCGATCATATATGTGGGAGCTGGGGTCTATAAGCACATCCTTAAATGTCCCTAGTCGTAGGAGTATCGAGACAGGGCATCGATACTCCAGTATAGACTAGTGTATACTGATCGAGATCCCGACGAGGGGTGGTGGCCAGGTCTCACAAGCCATTGGTGTTAGTATGTTCACCTAAGATAGTATACAGGTGCTCATTGGGTTATGAGTACACTGGACGGACTCGCCGGGAACCTGCTAGTTAGTATTATACCTATTATCAGATAGCAGTTCCCAGGTGACATGTGTACAGGTTAGTCTTTCGACCTGAGATCGACATTTGTCTCGTATGAGTTCCTACTGTACTTTGATTACTACCCTACCATGGCTTAAAGGAGTCGTGCAAACAGGTTTTAGTTGGGTACAGTCCCGAGCCACATGGAGGCAATGATCGGATCGTCGGGGATTCGTCTCTCCCGGTATTTGGGGTTGATGTCGTGTTGTGTACGGATGGCCATCTCCATAAATCCGTGGCCACGGTGGACGAAAACTACCGATCCATAATCGATAGTTTCTCAGGTGGTGATGGGTTTCATACCGACACTAAATGTCGCGTTGTTGGGAGTCCAACTTTATCCACCCCTACACTCGATATGCGATACTCTTAGACGAACAGACCGGACTGTAGGTATATTGTCACTGTCAGGCTCAGTAGGGGTTCAGGATGAGTTTGCTCGTCGGCCTCCCTTTCGCTCAATACCTGGGTAGCCGTTACATACAGCTAGTGCCGCTGACGTGCTTGTGGTTAAACCCATTGCCAGCGTATTGACGAGTCTTTAGAGTCCCACACGGAGGGTTTTCACGGTTCAGGCGATTTGGTGTACATGACGTATGTTGATACATACAGGTGTCCGATTAAATATGTGCATACTGCGCGGACTTTAATCGGACGGTTGATAATAATAGCGGCTTAGGAATAAGCCGGATTAATAAATCGGGTTTTGATTTAATAATTTATATATGTATTTTTATATACGTATTCTAGTATTATTGTTCACTATTCATTTTCTCTCTTGGCTATTCGTATTTTTGTACGAATACGCGTATATGTATTTCGATACATGTACCGGGAAGTATTCCGTATTTTATACGGAATGGCTTCTAGAAGATGTGCCACCTCATTATTGATTTTTCTTTTTAGAAAAATCATTTGTTTTATAATGAGGTGGAGGGTGTGAGATGGCATGAGGCATGGACCATGGTATGGGTTTTGGGTATGGTTGCATTTGTTTAATGTTAAAAGATGATGAGATATTTTTTTTGATGGGAGAGAGGGGGCGGCCACTTTAGGGAAAGGGATTGAATTCATTTTTGGTTGATGGTTTTATCACAACACTAGCCTCCTCACTCTCTCACTCTCATGCTTCAAAAATACTTAGCCATTTTATTAGTTGCTCATGCCAAGCTTCATCACCTCTTTCATCTCTTTCTTGCATTGCTCATTGAGCATATGGGTTGAGAGAAAATTGTGGTGACACTTTCATACACCCCCAGTCTCCATCGCTAGCAACTTTGGAGCGTCGGTTGTCTCGTTCGACGAGGCTGGAGCTTGCGTCGTTTCCCTCGGGTGGATCATCGGAGATCGAGGAAGACCGGCAACTCGGTATAACTCGGTATAACGATTCTAACTCTTAGTTAGTTTGCTAGTTTAGGGTTTAAGGTCGATCCGGGATTCAGGTAACGGAAGCGCCGGTTTAGAAATTTTTGTTCCGCATTTTGGCCGAGTTTTGACGGCCGGGGCGCTGCTGCATCCCAACACAGGTTAGTCTGTAGACCCGAGATCGTCATAGAGTCTTGTGTGATTCCCACTATGCTTTGATTTCCACCTTACCACGTTCAAGAAAACGTGCAAAACGGTGGCTTTTAGGTACAGTCCTGAGTCACACTGAGGTAATGAGCGATAGGAGGGGTTTCGTCTCTCCTGGTATTGGGAGTTGATGTTGCGCTGTGCTCGATTAGCTATAACAGGAAGTCCCTGGCCAGGGCTGCTTCAGAGATATGCTGGTAAGTGTTATCAGTAGTTTCTGGACCCGTTATGAGCCTCACATCGGCACGACATATCGAGTGTCACGACCTGAAATTGGCACGTTACGGCCCTTAAACTACGCAACGTCTATAGGTGAAACAAAATTTAAGTAAGACGAAAACCCAGCAATCTAAACCATCAAAAGTAGTAAGAAAGTGATAATAGCATTTTCAAAACCTTTGAAATCTCAACCCAAAATTCTTTAAAGTCCAACTTTTCATCCAAAGTCACAAATAATACACAATATCGTCCTCACATCTCGTCTCTAAGTCAAAACATGAAAATGGTAGATGGAGAGTACAAGTGTAACGTTTCAAAAAAATAAAATATTATTTTTGGGAATTTTTATAATTTAATATTATTTTAATGAATATTTTAATATTCCGGTATAATTAAATACAAATAAATTGGGAAAAATTATGGAAAATTCTAAAATAGGGTATTTTATGGAATTATGCCATTTTTAAGTTTTTAAGATTAATCATATGCTAATTTAGTGCTAATCGCGATTAAAAATCGCTAATCGGATTTTTAGCTTTTTTCTGCAAAAATGTGCATATATCATTTTCCACACTTGTTGCACTTGTTACATGTTTTGGGGTATGGTTGCTTAGGGTTTGCAATGGAGTGAGAAGGAAAAGAAAAAGAAAAAGAAAAGAAAAGGTTTCATGATGAGAGAGAGAGATACTAGGTCAACCCCCACTTTTTGAACCATACTCCCATCATTTCCTCACACCTATTTCTCTCTCCCTTCTCCTAGAGCTGCTGCTGATCCTGCTCCTCCCTCATCTCCCTCCCCTTCACTCCATAGATCCCTCTCATTTCCCTCACCAAAACCCCATTCCCACTTCACAAAACTTGCTCCCAAGCTCACTAGCTACACATTGAACCTAGCAAGATTGGATTTGGAGGACTTTGAGCAACTCAAGAATTTTCTTAAGTTGCCAAAGGAGGTAAATTCTGGACCTATTAGAGTAGTATTTCATTTCTTGTGCATCAATTCTAGTTTCATGTCGATATGGTGTCGTTTGGTGGATTTTTGAAACTTCAAGTTAGAGTTTATGTGAGATCTGAAATTAAAGATGAAATTGAGAATTGTGGTGACCCTAGAACCCCTGGTGTGATGTTATTTTGGATCAAACTAGAGACTAGAACACAGGATACGGATTTATGAGACAATGTCGGAGAAAAACTGTAAATCTGGGAGTGTATTTTGTAATCTGCTATCACCCCGAGAACCCTAAAATAAAATTGAGTTGACAGTAAGATGTGCAAGCACCATGGAACCATCACACAAGACCTTATCCCCTAACTCCAAATTCTGGCCGCAGATTTAATCCCCCTGGCCGCAATTTGCTGCCAGAGCAGGGGTTCTGGTGCTCGTTTTGGTTATGTAGCCTTATACCCTGTAGACTTGACCCTGAGTATGTATAGTTTTGACTGATTCCTGTTACGGTAAAATTTGGGTTGATTTTCTTGAGTTGGCGTATGATTTACGACTTGTTTTAGCATGGATTTTGGTATTTGGTGATTCGTTTCTGTCGGGTGGCGTTTGGACGTCAACGACAAGTGGATATTGAACGTGTTTACATGCGAGACGATAGGTTTTTACCTATGCGAGTAGCGTGTGCTGTTTTGGTTTTCCGATGTGATTTTCATGTGTTTTAGCATTTTTGATGTACTTGTAGGTACCCTACGTGATGTTGAGGTGAAGAAGGTGAAGATGGCAACATCGGCAGCGGCATACGAGAAGCAAGGTAAGTATATTTATATCTACGGGGAGAAGTCGGGTGGATGGCGTATAGCACACCCGCAGTCCGTGGTGATGTATACGAATACGTATACACACATATATTTATTATGTGTTGTTAGGATTATTGATGGTGATAATAGAATTATTGATGATAAGGATGTATTGGTTTAGTATAGTGTGAAACCCTAGAGTAGTAGTTGCACCCACACATACACGTACACATATACTTGCATACATTCTTTCATTTATCTGTGCACATATGGAGGTGTGTATATCTACACATGGGTATGGGACTATATGTTCATATACGGGATTTGAGGATGATACGTGGGATTGAGATGAGTCAATGAGATTTGATTTAAGGCCGTGAGATCGGCGATATGACAGAGTTCGTATTTGAGATGTGATATGATGGTAGTGATACCTGTTATGTGATGAGATAATGTATATATTGACTCAGATTTAGGTGGCATACCCCTCCCGATTGACTTGATTGTTGGGTTCGTAGTTCGCATAGTAGGCGTTAGACTAGACCCGAGTCATACCTATTTCAAAACTAACGAATCGGGGATATTTTAAAGATAGGAAAAAGGGATTCTACGGATATTTTCAAACGACACATCTTTTCTTAAAACACCGTAGACCTTATTTTACCAAAAACGTTGATTCGTCTTATTTCAAAAGGCGAGGCTGCATGAAATATTTATTGAGATAGATTCTTTACTGTTGCGTTGATTATTCGATTCCGCATACTCATGCTATTTGCATTTCCCTCAAAGTCAATTATTGGATCTCAGGTACGTGATTGCAATGATTGAGGCAGGACCTATACCGAGATGACAATCTTGCTCGAGATGATAGTTTGCTATCTGGTTTGTTTTTATCATCGTATACATGCTTTAGTTCACGATTGCATGATGATAGAGCCCATAGGATTCTTGCTTGACTACCAGTAGTATGATGGCGATCATATACGTGGGAGCTGGGGTCTGTAAGCACATCCTTAAAGTGTCCCTAGTCGTGGGAGTTTCGAGACAGGGCATCGATACTCCAGAGTAAACTAGTGTATACAGTCGAGACCCCGACGAGGGGCGGTGGCCGGTCTCACAAGCCACTGGTGTCCGTTTGATCACCTAAGATGTATACAGGTGCTCATTGGGTTATGAGTACACCGGACAGGACTCGCCGAGAACCTGCTAATTGGTATTATACATATCGTCAGATAGCAGTTCCCTGGTGACATGTGTACATGTTAGTTCATCGACCTGAGGTCGTCATTTGTCACGTGTGAGTTCCCACTGTGCTTTGATTTCTACCCTACCACGGCTCAAAGGAGTCATGCAAACAGGTCTTTTTTGGGTACAGTCCCGAGCCACATGGAGGCAAGTGAGCGGATCGGCAGGGGATTCGTCTCTCCCGGTATTGGGGGTGAGATCGCGCCGTGTCTAGGAGAGCCATTACACAAAGCCCTCGGCCGAGGCAGGAGATTTACTGGTAGGTACTCCAGTAGTATCTCAAGGTGTTCTGGGCCACTCTCTGTAAGTCTACGGTAGCGCCCCGGCCCTCTACAGACTCCAAATACGGAACAAAAAACTTTTAACTGGCGCTATCGTATACTTTAACCCGGATCTGCCATTATTGCTAAACTAACAAACTGTAAAGAGAGTAGAAAGGTTATACCGAACGATCCGATTCCTTCGTTCTTTAACCATCATCCCACGCTTCGTTGCGGCTGCTCTGATCTCATCGATCTCCGATCTGCTCGTCCAGGTGGCACCACGTCAACGATTCTTTAAACGGGCTCCAGCCTCTGACTTGAGGCAACTCGGTCGTCAAGTTTGCTAAAAGAGACAACCAAGAATGATGTAGAGAATGAGTAGAAGACTTTGGCTCACTTCGTCCAAAATCGTGGACGATCGGTTAATGAAGTTGCCACTCGAATCGGGTGATGGAATGAAACGAGATATGAAATTTCCATACACCCAAAACCATAGTCTTTTCTCTCAAGAATGAAATTAATCTCTCTCTCTCTCTCTCTAAGGGTGGCCAGCCAATACAAGTAGAAGGAGGAGAGTGAGTGTAGGAGCAAAGGGGGCGATTGTAAGAAAAAAGATCTAAAGCAAATATCCTTAAGTAAACAAGAAACATTAAAGCTTAAAGCATGAGTCATTATACACCTCATCAAGAAATTAATGACTCCATTAATGCACTAATTACTCACCAAGCCAAGTCACCCTCTCTAGAACCTTCTAGAAGCATGACTCACCCTCATCCATGAAAAGATAAATCCGTCTTTAACCGAATGTTAAAAGACGGCTGATAGAAAACTGGAAACTGGCAACTTCCAAAAGTGATCTTGAAACGAATTTCAGGATAACCCCGTAACTGTATAAATATGCCCGCATTTGTATTACGACCGATTACAAATGCGACTGAGACAAAGATATTATATCTACTCAATATAATACTCGGATCCGGCTTAAACCAAAGCCGACCAGTATTATCTGCCCGAAAAATAACACATGCGTAAACGCACGTGTATTTTCCGAACCCTGCCATAAAACCATACGGCCTCTACAACGTTTCTCCCGAACTTGGGAAACTGTCTGTGGGGGACTCTAATGACTCGTCAGTACCCTGGCAGTGGGTTTAACCACAAACCGTCAGAGGCACTAGCTATGCGTAACGGCTGCCCATGGACTGACCTCAAGGGAGGCCGATGAGCGAACTCATACGGAAACCCTACTGAGCCTAACAGTGACAATGTTTATACAGTCCGGTCCGTTCGTCAATGAGTATCGCAAATCTGCCTAGGGGGCTAGTAATGTCAGACCCCCAATAGCAGTATAAGTCGTGTCGAAGTGTAGCCCAATAACACCCTGAGATATTACTGGAGTACCTACCAATAAATCTCCTGCCACGGTCGTGGGCTTTGTTTAATGGCTCTCCTAGAAACAGCACGATCTCGCCCCCAATACCGGGAGAGACGAATCCCCTGCCGATCCGCTCACGTGCCTCCATGTGGCTCGGGACTTTACCCAAAAACTACCTGTTTGCATGATTCCTTTGAGCCGTGGTAGGGTAGAAATCAAAGCACAGTGGGAACTGACACGAGATAAATGACGACCTCAGGTCGATGAACTAACCTGTACACATGTCACCAGGGAACTGCTATCTGACGATATGTATAATACCAACTAGCAGATTCCTGGCGAGTCCTGTCCGGTGTACTCATAACCCAATGAGCACCTGTATACATCTTAGGTGATCCAACTGACACCAGTAGCTTGTGAGACCGGCCACCGCCCCTCGTCGGGGTCTCGACTGTTTACTCTAGTCTACTCCGGAGTATCGATGCCCTGTCTCGAAACTCCTACGACTAGGGACCACAATTAAGGATATGCTTATAAACTACCCAACTCTCACGTATATGATCGCCATCATACTGTTGGTAGTAAAGCAAGATCCTAAGGGCTCTATCAAAGTGTAACATGTAATCAGTCACCTGAACAAGTACACGACAGATAAAGGCAAACCAGATAGAATACTATCATCTTGAGTAAGACTGTCCTACCGGTATAGGTCCTCCGCAATCATTGCAATCACATACCTGCGATCCAATAATTGACTCTGAGGGCACTATCTCCAACAATCTCCCACTTGCACTTAAGGCTAATTATTGCGATGTCGACTACTCACAGCCCGTGTGAAACCGAACATCCAACTCCTCTACTAATCAGTTTCACAAAGCCCGTTTGTAAAACTATTGTGTTCGAGAAATTGCCTCAGTGAGTGGATCCTCCTAGATGTTTCTTTCTATATCTCTCTTAATCTCAAGTACGCGGAGAAAGCCATCTCCCGAATCGAGTAATACCGGTCTTAGAATATGTCTGGATATCTGATGGGACCTAGTTCATAAATGAGCTCCAAATCCAAACTTCTTAGACTGTATCGATCACTGAACCTAATCAGTATCCTGCACCAAGCCTCCCACAGTATCCTCTTGGACCACCTGTCCATAATACTGTCCCTCGTCAGAGGAAAAACTATAACTCTGACAATCACTCTGTCATCCATGTCACCTTTGAAGCCTGGAGTGATAACCGTCTCTCGAAGGAGGCTGTCGTCATCAAATCCGTAGAACATGTACTTATGTTCTAAAACTGCTTCCTTATGTTTCTCCAGGATTGGATTAATACAAACTTATTGCATCTAGTGCAAAAACAACATTTGGTGTGGTACTTGACATCTCATGATTGACTCAATTGCCTAAGCAAGTGTTCTGCCAATCATGCACATCCCTCTCTCCTTTAGTCTGTAAGACATCTTTAGAGAGGGTGACTCCATCACCTGCAGGTACACCACCATGCTAGGAGTCATCTATTCTAAAAATCATTAGAATACTGTCAAAATACCCACATTGGGAAACTACCCAAATCCAGATATAAAACCATAGATCCAGAAACCAGAATGTCAAATATTATATCCATATCCTGTCTGGAGAAACAACTGTGTGACGACCACAGTACAACCGATCGCAGTGTAGGAATTTTACTTCCTACTCTGTGTATGTCATCCAAATACCATGACATCACACCCTACTACCTTCTTAACAGATCCATCCCTTATTCTGATTGAAGTCAAACCCATGACTGTCACATCAAAAAATGAATGATCTATCTCCGCTATAACTGCTCAAGTCTATAAACAGACATAAGCATCTTGCCCACTATGCTTCCGTTGCTCCCACTGACTATGACAACCCTCCTACCGGGTCTCATAGCCTAGAACAACAGTAGTGTCAAGTCTGGGTAAACAAGAACCTCCCTGTCACCGTCTTTGAGGCTGCCGAAGTACCTCTTGGGTGTCTGAGGTTACCCATCATATCTGCGGAGTGGCTATTAGAATGTCAAACCTGATTGAATATATAGGCCCTATTAAATTTTCCATAATCGTTCATGGTTCTAGAATCACTTCTAGTTCTACCATACTCCCACTACTTTTTTCTGAAAAAGATCCGTTTTACTAAAACTGTGGCGAGTCAAGAACAATATCACTATTGATCTTCCAAATGGTAGAATATCAACCCTCGTCATAGCCAGGGTCAACCCACAAACAACCATTACAGAAACTTGCCCTGAGTTATCTAGAGTCTGGTTTTAAGCATAAGCTAGACAACTCCACGTACCTTAACATCTTTTAAGGTATGAACCATTCTATATCTAATATAGAAACTTTGCACTTATTTAATCGGAACCAGATTCAAATCATGCAGCTGTCTCCAGTGCATCAACTTAATGGAAAGAGGCTAATCAGCATTACTCAACTTAGGAATCCAACCAATTATGAGCAACCTGAAAGAGAAACAAGTTTCTCAAAACCATTACTATCATCTGAATACCAATCACAAGAATCTACATCCTCGATCTCTTTGAAGAATCCCGATACTTGTGACACCTGGTTCTCTACATTATTCTTATACCCACAACTTCTCAAAACTTAGACCTTGTATTTCTACGAAACACTTGTCTAAATACTAGAGAAGTCATAAGTAAACAGAACATAGTACGAGGACCTACCCCTTTGTCCTGATGGACACTAGACAACATACAATACTCTGTATAAGTCCGCTAAGTTAAGCAACTCATAACCTGTGCGTCGTAGGTTGAAAACTGTATCCTGGTGATTTCCTCAAATATCATCAATTACAACGAATTCCGATATAATGAGGATAATCACCTTATTCCCAATAACTTACTCCCACTCATCATCTGTAAAACCATACAGATATGAGAATGAAACCTGGTAAATACATACCCTTGGTGTAAGTATCTAATCGGGAAAACAGTTTTGCTTCAACAATGCACTGAAACATGAAAATGTTTCGTAGGGGTATCCTGGTATTCATAGCAATGCGTCTTCCAAAATCCAATTCATGACTATAACCGTATATTTCTTTGCCATCCCTCCAAATCCCTTTATTTGTCTTTAGTCGTTACCTTCTGTACACCATCGTTAGGCTAAATGGTTTTCTTCCTTTCCTACCGTTCGGCACCAGCCTATGCTTTGGAAGAAGACTATCCAGTAAGCATAATAGGTGTACCCTCCTAAACCAAGGAGTACTCGCATCTTGAGAGAAGGTGATAATAAAAGACAACTGAATAAACCAATTCTATTTCTCCTGAACCTGGATCCATCCTCGAAGAAGTCCCTTCGAGTTCGTATATAACCATACGATGGATCTATCCAATGGAAGTGGATATCCGTAGTAATACGGGTGTTCTGAGAAATTCAAAAGGTAAAAGAAGGAGTGGCAATGATTTATGCAACTCAGACAATCCAAAAGCCAGTATTTTAAGAAGATTCGGTCAACTTGGTCACTGAGTCATAGTCTAGGGTCGGTCAAAGGTCGCTGCCAAAGAGAGAGAGAGAAAAGAAACACTCTGCGTGCACTCTAACCTAGATCAGAATGGTTATCACTTTATCTAATCCGGAAACCTCCCACTGTCCTGTCAAATTCTCCTCTAAACCTGAAAGAAGAATCAATCGGGATCACCCGAAGAGTAAACCAACTCATCAGTGGGAATCGGGATCCAACTCTCATCGTATGATAACGTGATGGAATGCATCCACGTTACTCATACTCTAGAAGTATGCGCATACTTGGCAAGTTTCAGATTCTTTAGAAACTCCCGATATGATTTTTTCCCCATGCTCTTATAACCTTGGCGTTAGGTCAAAATGTCATAAGTCGCATGCCAAGTTCTACCCGTCACTATCTTGTTAATTTGAACCCACCCGCACATGCCCTTGGCGTTAGGTCAAAATGGCAGAACGGCTGTCCCAAACCAACTCATCTATCTATGCAACAAATGAATACCCAGCAGCTACCAAATAATATGCCTTGGCGTTAGGTCAAAATACATAGCTTGAATACTACTGAATACCCAAAAGAAGTGACGGAGGGCTACGGCTAGTTTTTGGCGAAAAACCTTTAACGTAACGAACTTGATATCGCTGAAGGAACCTGATGGCTTTTTAAAATATAGTGGCGAAAACCTTTTGCTAAAGAGGTCACTCCCGGTGAAGGGATCTCGGCTCTTTCCTCATGGAATGAGGTGCAGGATATTCCACTGAATACCGCGATGCAAAGAAACTTGTAATCGACTATAGTGAAGTTATTACCTTGACACAAACTTCTGCCCAAGGGGTCAGTCCCGGTGAAAGGATATCGGCCCTTGCCCCGTCGAATGAGGTGCAGGATATTCCACTGAATACCGCTATGCAAAACAAAAGGAAACGTCTTTGTAATAATACTTTTTAAATTTGTTCCAACAACTGCAAACAGGTTTGTTTTACTTTGCATTGATCAGAATCAACGCAGTCCCATCAATCAATCACACCAGAAAAGAACGAAAATAAAATGTGCGTATATGCCATCCGCATTCGTCACTGGGTCCCGTGATCACCCGTTAGGTTACTTAACTAACGACAGAGCGGGGACTGGACTAGCACGGGTGTAAAACATATACAACATCTAATAGTATATAAACCAATATACAATAATCGCTCCAGGCGTGATAATATGCAACATTACAGAAAAGTAATAAGCATCACAGAACAATACAGATAATCTGGGATCCCCGGGTTTCACAGAGCCGCTGCTGAAACTCGACGTTCACCTGTCATGTGGATAGCCTGTGCAATGAAACCTAGACCCCTATGGGTGCGGCAAGTTACCCGCCAAAACCTGAAGCGAGGCAGCCCCCTACAGTAAAGTGAATGGACCACCCAGCACTTCACGGAATCCGGTAACTTGAGCACCCCTCCTTGGGTCAACCTGTACCCCCTACGAGTGCGGCGAGTAGTCTGCCAATTCTATAGTGAGGCCCCTCTGCCTCTCAAAGCAATGAGATGCGGACCCGTTGCCCCCAGAACCCGGCTATCCGTGCACTTCGTCGCGGGATAACTCTAGTACATAAATAAATAATAGTACAACAGGTACATCGACCGCAACCTGGTCGTGCCCCAAAAGAATATTATACAACAGGCAGTGACGGCAGGTCACATATTGGACGCTCGCCCCGCAATATCAAATGTACAAATAAACTCAAACTGCACTACCATTGCACACTGCTATCCACCGCGACAAATCTGCAACATCACAGCACAACACAGAACATCAACGCGAATGTCACGTTCGCAAACCCGTCTAAAAGAACTATAGCAATCAGACGCGGTTTACCGATCAAATGACATTCCCGGTCGGAGATATAATGTAAGCACTGTAAACTAACATGTTTAAATTTCGATCGACTAAATATCACAAAGTGGGCCCCACGATCAACTGGTGAACAGTAACAAAATCTGGGCCCAAAAGATATGTACCAAAAACCCCAATTTCCAGAGAAGAATACACTGTGCAAGTTTGGGGGCATGATCACACAGAATGGCCGCGGATGCGCGGCCAAACCATGGGTTTGGCCGCGATTCCGCGGCAGTCTTGTCGATTCATGAGCCCAAATTTGTACGGTGTTCTTATAAAACCCTGCACAGTTTTCTGAGATATGTAGAATAATTTTAGGACATCATTTAAAATCGACAGAAACTGTGAAGCTTGAAAATTGTGTTTTTCGATATCCGGTTCGATCGATGTTTTAAACGCGTTAGCACAAGTTAGTACAGAAAAATGGTGAGGCTCTGATACCACTGTATGTCTACGGTAGCGCCCCGGCCGTCTACAGACGCCAAATGCGGAACAAAAAACTTTTAACTGGCGCTATCGTATACTTTAACCCGGATCTGCCATTATTGCTAAACTAACAAACTGTAAAGAGAGTAGAAAGGTTATACCGAACGATCCGAGTCCTTCGTTCTTTAACACTCATCCCACGCTCCGTTGCGGCTGCTCTGATCTCGTCGATCTCCGATCTCCTCGTCCAGGTGGCACCACGTCAACGATTCTTTAAACGGGCTCCCGCCTCTGACTCGAGGCAACTCGGTCGTCAAGTTTGCTAAAAGAGACGACCAAGAATGATGTAGAGAATGAGTAGAAGACTTTGTCTCACTTCGTCCAAAACCGTGGACGATCAGTTGATGAAGTTGCCACACGAATCGGGTGATGGAATGAAACGAGATATGAAATTTCCATACACCCAAAACCATAGTCTTTTCTCTCAAGAATGAAATTAATCTCTCTCTCTCTCTCTCTCTCTCTCTCCAAGGGTGGCCGGCCAATATAAGTAGAAGGAGGAGAGTGAGTTTAGGAGAAAAGGGGGTGAGTGTAAGCAAAAAGATCTAAAGCAAATATCCTTAAGTAAACAAGAAACATTAAAGCTTAAAGCATGAGTCATTATACACCTCATCAAGACATTAATGACTCCATTAATGCACTAATGACTCACCAAGCCAAGTCACCCTCTCTAGAACCTTCTAGAAGCATGACTCACCCTCATCTAAGAAAAGATAAATCCGTCTTTAACCGAATGTTAAAAGACGGCCGATAGAAAACTGGAAACTGGCAACTTCCAAAAGTGATCCTGAAACGAATTTCAGGATAACCCCGTAACTGTATAAACATACCCGCATTTGTATTACGACTGAATACAAATGCAACTGAGACAAAGATATTATATCTACTCAATATAATACTCGGATCCGGCTTAAACCAAAGCCGACCAGTATTATCTGCCCGAAAAATAACACGTGCGTAAACGCACGTGCATTTTCAGAACCCTGCCATAAAACCATACGGCCTCTACAACGTTTCACCCGAACTTGGGAAACTGTTTGTGGGGGACTCTAATGACTCGTCAGTACCTTGGCAGTGGGTTTAACCACAAACCGTCAGAGTTACTAGCTATGCGTAACGGCTGCCCATGGACTGACCTCAAGGGAGGCCGATGAGCGAACTCATCTGGAAACCCTACTGAGCCTAACAGTGACAATGTATATACAGTCCGGTCCATTCATCAATGAGTATCGCATATCAGCCTAGGGGGCTAGTAACGTCAGACCCCCAATAGCAGTATAAGTCGTGTCGGAGTGTAGCCCAATAACACTCTGAGATACGACTGGAGGACCTACCAGAAAATCTCCTGCCACGGCCGTGGGCTTTGTGTAATGGCTCTCCTAGACACAACACGATCTCGCCCCCAACACCGGGAGAGACGAATCCCCTGCCGATCCGCTCACGTGCCTCCATGTGGCTCGGGACTGTACCCGAAAACTACTTGTTTGCACGACTCCTTTGAGCCTTGGTAGGGTAGAAATCAAAGCACGGTGGGAACTCACACGAGACAAATGACGACCTCAGGTCGATGAACTAACCTGTACACATGTCACCAGGGAACTGCTATCTGACGATATGTATAATACCAACTAGCAGATTCCTGGCGAGTCCTGTCCGGTGTACTCATAACCCAATGAGCACCTGTATACATCTTAGGTGATCCAACTGACACCAGTAGCTTGTGAGACCGGCCGCCGCCCCTCGTCGGGGTCTTGACTGTATACACTAGTCTACTCCGGAGTATCGATGCCCTGTCTCGAAACTCCTACGACTAGGGACCACAAATAAGGATATGCTTATAAACTACCCAACTCTCACGTATATGATCGCCATCATACTGTTGGTAGTAAAGCAAGATCCTAAGGGCTCTATCAAAGTGTAACATGTAATCAGTCACCTGAACATGTACATGACTAATAAAGGCAAACCAGATAGCATACTATCATCTTGAGTAAGACTGTCCTACCGGTATAGGTCCTCCGCAATCATTGCAATCACGTACCTGCGATCCAATAATTGACTCTGAGGGCACTATCTCCAACACTCTCTGACACGACTTATACTGCTATTGGGGGTCTGACGTTACCAGCCCCTAGGCAGATATGCGATACTCATAGACGAACGGACCGGACTGTATGTATATTGTCACTGTTAGGCTCAGTAGGGTTTATGGATGAGTTCGCTCGTCAGCTTCCCTTCCAATCAATACATAGGAAAACCGTTACGTACAGCTTGTACCTCTGACGTGCTAGTGGTTATATCCAGTGCCAGTGTGTTGATGAGTCATTAGAGTCCCCCACAGACACTTTCCCAAGTTCGGGCGAAACGTTGTAGAGGCCGTATGGTTTCATGGCCGGGGTCGGAAATTGCACGTGCGTTTTCGCACTTGTCATTTTTCGGGCAGATAATACTGATCGACTTTGGTTTAAGCCGGATCCGGGTATTATATTGTGTAGATATAATATCTTTGTCTCAGATTCATTTGTATTCGGTCGTAATACAAATGCGGGTATATTTATACCATTACGGGGTTATCCTGAAATTCATTTCAGGATCACTTTTGGAAGTTGCTAGTTTCCAGTTTTCTATCACCCGTATTTTACATTCGGTTAAACACGGATTTATCTTTTCTTGAGATGAGTGTGGAAGCTTCTAGAGGCTTCTAGAAGGTGGTGACTAGGTTCATGCAACTTTGTGACACATTTGTGCATTTAATGATGTTTGATGACCAGGGTTAATGATTCATCACTTGCATTAATGGTGTTCATACTAGGTGTTATGTGACTCATTCTTTCTTTTGCTTTGTGGTCACCACTCCCTACTCCTACACTTACCCCCCCCCCTCTCCTATATATGGCCGCCCCCTTGCTTGTGAAGGAAATGGTTGTTGTTTTGAGAAAAGATTATAGTTTATGTGTATGGAAATTTCATAGCTATTTTCATTCCATCATCCGATCCAAAAGGCAACTTCATTAACCGTTCGTCCGTGACTTTGGACGTAACGAGACAAAGTGTTCTACTCATTCTCCACATCATCTTGGTCATTTCTTCTAGCAAACTTGACGATCGAGTTACCTCGGTTCAAAGGCGGGAGCCCGTTTAAAGATCCGTCGACGTGGTGCCACGTGGACGAGAAGATTGGAGATTCAGCAGATCGGAGCAGCTGCAACAAAGCGTGGGATGATGGTTGAAGACCGAAGGACTCGGATCATTCGGTATAACTCTTCTACCCACTTTGTAGTTTGTTAGTTTAGCTTTAATGGCAGATCCGGGTTATAGTACGCGATAGCGCCAGTTGTAAAAAGTTTTTGTTCCGCATTTGGCGTCTGTTAGACGGCCGGGGCTCTACCGTGGACTTACAGTGGTATCAGAGCCTCACCATTAAGCTTTACTGACTTGTGCTAACACGTTTAAAATATCGATCGAACGGATTTTCAAAATCGCAATTTTCCATGTTCTAAGTTTCTGTCGATTTTAAAAGGGTTCGAAAAATAATTTTACATATCACAGAAAACAGAGCAGGCTTTTTTAAGAATTTTGGTGAAATTTGGTCAACTGAAGCTTCCAAAGAGCCGCGGAACCGCCGCGCAAACCCTAGTTTGGCCGCGGTTCCGCCGCCGTTTTGGAGCTACAGTAAACCATTTTTCTACGGTAGGTTCTTCTTGTAAAATTGCTGTTTATGGAATATTTCTTTTGGGCCCAAATTTTATTACTGTACAGCAGATGTACGTGGGGCCCACTTCGGCAAATTTTATCAATCGAAATTTTAAACGTGTTAGTTTACAGTACTTACTTTATATCTCCGACCGGGAATGTCATTTGATCGGTGATCAGTCGAAAATAATGCATCTTTAAACCGGCAATTTCCCTATTATTTGCACTCATCTAGAAGTGTTCGGCAATCATATAGTACATATTAGCAAAATAGTCGTAAAATATCAGATTGCATGTGTTAGACTTTAAAACCGGCACTATAAGAGAAATTGACTGTATTTCATAGCATCGCATCATTCTTGCATATCGCAACTTGTGTTTCGAAGTCTATGCATGAAATTACAGAAGATCGGTCAAATTTACGTAACAAAGACTGTTAAAAAGACGCCAACTCAAGGATTTGGAATCTGGCAATGATCTAAGAAGCATTCAGAGATTCAACATATCAGAAAAACACCAAGAAGACATCAGGAAGCAACAAAAGAAAGTTGAAGCCCTAAGACTCCAACTTGGCCGCGGTTCCGCGGCCGGAGCCGCCTTGCGCCGCGGAACCGCGGCGGCTTGGCCACGTCACCATCCTTTCTCTGTTGCAGTACCTCTACTTCAGTTCCTAAAGCTCTTCAAAACACTGAAATCTCCAGATTAATCCAGAACATTCTGCCGGATCAGCAACCATAAGGTTCCTAACTAAACACCCCAATCTTCCACAACAAGCTTCACCTAAACTACATTAGAGCCTAGAACCTTCTCCCTAACCTCCTAGCTTAGGGTAGAAGCTAAGCCCTAACTAATTACTTCTAGAAGCCTCTCCCTATAACTAACTTTTGGAGGGAAATTCAAAATTCAAATCCTAGACCTTGGGTTTGGGAAACCTATAAAAAGACCCTAAGGATCACTTGAAATGGTTGTTGAAGGTTGTTGATTGTTGTTCAAAAATTAGGGTTGAAAGCTAATCAATCTCTAATCTCCCCCATTCTTCAACCCAACTCCTACCACCTCCAAACCCTAACCCTAATCCAAATCAAGAACTCAAATTCAAGATCCTTTGAGTGCAAGCAAAGCAAGTCTTCAACGATCCTTTGAAGCGAACCCGGACTTCAACGGAGCACGAGATCCAAGTTGATCCACGACTCAAGGAGCCGAGCGACGCTAGATCGACGATCAAAGTGTTAGTGTATATGCCCTAGAGGCCATTACTGTATCATACTAGTTTGTATATTACTTAATGGAAGCTTGGGATATTCACCTTGTATAGACAATCTTGCTCAATATAGTAGTATGCTACTTGGTTTGTTTCTACTTCAATGTGTACATGTGTTTATTTAAGTATATCACCTATACACATTAGTGGAGCCCTTAGGATCTTTGCTTGATTACCAGCGTTGTGATGGCAGTCACACTAGTGGGGTCTGGGTAATATACAAGCACAACCTTATGTAGGTCCCTAGTCGTAGGACTATCGAGATATGGCATCGATACTCCGGAGTAGTGTCACGACCCGAAAGAGCACGTGACTGGCCCTTGAACCATATGAAGTCTATAGGACTCCATCTGATCCAAGTAAGCCAAAAGCCCAGAAATCTAAAACCATTTTTTGAATAAGTAAAGAAACTGGTTTAAAGAAGTGAAGAAAAACATGTTTGAAATCAAGGTTTTTAAATAACTAAGCCGAATGTGCATTTTAAAAACAGTACAGTCTTTTCTAAAAATTTCGGCAGAGTTTCTCTTGTAAAATTGGCCCCGAATGGGGTACAACAAGGATAACAATATATGCAATGATAAAGGCATCCCCAAGCGGGAGCTAGCTTTTCGTCAATCGACGGTCACAACCACACATGCAACAGTAATATACAACGCCAAGTGGCGAGGATCAAATCCGAAAGAAAGTTCAAAAGCAACAAGAAAACTGCAATACTACTAAGCGGGACTCTATGGTCGAATAATACATCACTAAGTCTAGGTCTGAAACATTATACAAGTTTTGGTTAATGGAAATTCTAGATACAATGAATAAAATAAATACAATGGTGGTTCTTGATGCGAAAGAATCCACCTACCAAAAGCAAATCACCCGCAAGAAAGAAGTGTGCCAGAAATGCCGCAATGGAACCTGTACGGCAGAACCTGCAAGAACTGTGGCACAACGGAGGTGAGTTGCCAACTCGTGAATAGAAATATCTACAAGCAGAAACCGAAAGCAAGACATAATCCTAGGTCAATACGATCAGTATATAGAAATCCTCAATATAAAACCTGCAGCCTATAACAAGGCTAGGGTAAATATCTAACCCGAGTGCAATCTCCTGTGTCTGTGTCAGTGCCTCAGATAACAATATAGCATATGAATGAGATATGAATGCGTGAAAACAGAATACATTTACATGAAGCAACTGTTTTCAAACTTTAGTGAGATTTCCCTTGTATTTTAAAAGACGAGGTACCCTAATGAAATCAGCATAAAACTGTGCCTAGCATCGGCACAAAAGAAATCCCAATATCTCGATATCTCAAAGTCTCAACCACAAAATCTAGGGCGCCGTCAGTCCAGACCGGCCCCTACCATAAATCTCAAGACCACGACGGTATCCTCCGGATATCCGACGCGTCGGGTAATATCACCGGTAGGTAGTACTCCCCTGCCAGGCTCAACGTCATCACCACATTCCTCTTGCCCCGGGGTACCGCACCGGGTCCACCATGTACCCGAAACGGTTCATCCGTCTCCTCGAATCGGGTTTCCAAATCCATCAGCAAACTCATGGTGGACGACTCATACATCATAGGAAAACCGCACTTTTTATTTTAAAAGAGAGAATATGTTTATTTGTGTTTTTGGGGTTTTCCTCCAAATCCAGAAAATCTCATGGAAATCCAAATCCAAACCTCAATAGCATGTAAAATAGTGAATATATGCATGAGAATCCATGAATGCGGCATAAAAATGAATAGCAGTATGCAGGAAGTAGCAGGTAATAACTACAATG
This sequence comes from Agapanthus africanus, assembly GCA_030015575.1. Lineage (NCBI taxonomy): Eukaryota > Viridiplantae > Streptophyta > Magnoliopsida > Asparagales > Amaryllidaceae > Agapanthus > Agapanthus africanus. The sequence continues at coordinate 84,084,181 of JASDDO010000004.1, read as the reverse complement.
TCTAAACGATTAGCTAATAGGCTATGTTAAGCAATAATATTTTCTAAGGTGTACGTGACATGGCAATTACCGATGAAGATGTGTGTGAGCCGGCAAGTAAGTGTACGTGGTACATACGCATCATCGGTAATGGTGCTGGTGTCCTATCAGCATGATATTAATAATGGAGTATGAAACATAATATAGGAATGCGATGCAAAGCGAACCACAAAAAGGGAGTGGGAGCTGAAACTGGACGTAACTAAAACTAATCTGCATTAATCTAACATAAGTCCTACGAATGGTGCCTTTTGAAATAACACGAATCATGGGTTTTTGAAAATAGGGGCTACGTTGTTTTTATGAAAAGATACGTCGTTTTTGAAATATCCGTAGATTCCCTTGAGCTGTCTTTAAAAATGCCCACGATTCGTTAGTTTTTGAAATAGGTAAGAAGTCTAATCTACTCTAACAACTACACTAACTATACGGCTGAACTAACAAGCTGAACTACAGGTAAGGAAACCGCCTAACATCTGAGTCGATATATATAGATATATAGTCGGTGATCTCGCCTCAATGTCATATCGTAAGATATCCTCGAGTTATGAGTGCGGATCTATCATCAATATCGGCTCGTACGGTAAATCATCGTACGGCATCCCCAATAGCTGGGTAGGGTTCAACATCTCACTGTCTCATCACATAACAGGTATACTCTATGTCTAGTATACCTGTCTAGTACAATCGATACCATCAATGAAGTATGCATGCGGGGGTAAACACATATCCCAAGCCCGCAAGAATCACAAGTCGAATCCCACATATGAATCATATCCAATCACCGATCTCACGGCACCAAGCCCACATCATCGACTCAACTCCAAAGTCATCCCATATCATCAAACATAGTGCAAGTATAAGAAACACACAAGTGTATGCGTGTGGGTGTAAATCTATCCTATGGTTCGTAACTAGGAACTATGCTAGTTATTCCTACCCCTAACTAACCATAACACACTATAACTATCACACATATAACTATACTACATAGTACTAATTACGGACTACGGGGGTGCTATACGCCATCCCCCCGATTTCCCCCTGTAGATATAATCTACTCACCTGTCCTGCGTGTCGGTGTCGATGTCTCCGTCATCTTCTGCATCGCCTCGGAGCGTCGCGGGGTACCTACACATATCACACGTATCGCATCGCATCAAAACCAAATCAAAACTTGAAACGACACGCTAAAACCAATACGATACGCTAAAAGGCCTATAGGTTAGAACCTACGGTTAGCCTTCGCAAAACAACCCGAAATCACTCGATACAGTCGTACAAACGTCACACGATCGAGATAACGTACAAACACAAAAATATGGAAATCAAAATACGTAAAACCAAAAACTGAAAGTAAGGCAGCAATCGAGAAAATGATCCCAGATTTCGTCTCAGGCCAAAACAGGGCAAATAAACAACTCTAGGGTGATGTATATGATATATTTAAGCTACTGGACCAACCCCGACACATTCCACCACTACTTGGCCGGCCACATCCTTGCCAAAACCGGCCTGGCCGGCCCCCTTATGCCCAATGGGGTCCATTTGGTCAGGGTGGCCTCCTATGGTCTCAATTGGGTCCCTGGTGTTGTTTAATTTTCCTGAAAACGTCCCAGTACATTCCAGATTTCCCTGCACACTCTAAACACTCACAAACCGACATGAAAGTCCCGTAATTCCGTATTTTTAGTTTTCCGGTGGGGTTGGCCTGGGTTTCTAGTCAATATAGGGTCTAAGGTCACCATTTGAGTCCAATTGCAAAGCCACCTCTCAACTTTACCCTAACCCTCTCTAGTTTTGTCCAAAGTGCACCAATTCACACGATATCGATATGAAACTTGAATTAAAGCTTAAGCACAAGAATTAACACTCTAATTGTGAAGAAATTACCTCACAAGACCCTCATGAATCCTCAATAGCACCAAAACACCACCTTTCTTGGTCCATCCTTTAGCTTGTGAGCTTGTATGCATGTTTTGTGAAATGAGTGTGAGGTTTTGAGTATGTTTTAGTGGTGTATCTTGGGGGATTTGAAGAAGGAGGAAGAGGAAGAAGGGAGCAGCAGGAGGAGGAGGATGAGGAGGGAGGGAAAATGATGGGAGGAAAAATGGCTAAGTCTCAAGGTCAATGACCCATGCCTCTCTCTCACCTACCCTCATTTCATTTCTTTTTCTTTTTCCCTTTTCTTTTAATTCCAAAACCCTTCTCACAAGAATAGTAGCTCCAAAAGAAAACCATGGCTAGAAAATGTAACACAAGTCCAAAAATGATATGTGCACAATTTTGCACAAAAAGCCAAAAAGTCCGATTAGCGATTTTTAATCGCGATTAGCATAAAATTAGTGTCAAACTAATCACAAAAACTTAAAAATGTCATAATTATCTAACTTACCCTATTTTAGAATTTTCCATAATTTTTCTCAAATTTTTCCTATTTATTTGCATTTAATTATAGATTTAATATTAAAATAATCAATAAAATAATATTAAATTATTAAAAATTCCCAAAATTAATATTTTATATTTTTGAAAATATTACAATCTACCCCCCTTAAAGAAATTCGGTCCCCGAATTTAAATTTAAACCCCCAATACTTAAAACAATTTCTGAAATAATCCTATTTTGTCGGGGCTCCGAAAACATCAACACATAGAGAATATCATAAAAATGTACTGCTCTACTAGAAATCAATCCCCAAAATGCATATATAAGAATATCCTATGCGTCTGGTGCGCAAGGAAATCAAATCCATATATGTGTCAAATAGGTGTACAAACAACATCTAGGTGCAACTGGTGTGCACAAAACACCTGTCGTAGGCAACGTGTGTGCCTGACAGAAAAAAAAATTAAGGTGCATGTGACATGCACGAAGAATCCCGATTTAGTACATCTGGCGTGCACCAAAATCGTATATCAAAACACTAAAGGTGCATGAAAACTACGCTGGAAGTGCAAATCAAGTCACTGTATACGGAAGGCATGAAATCTCGATCAATATCTCAAATGTAATAACTAGGCGCAAAATATATAAATATCCAGTGGGTGCATGAAACCAATATCATGAAACTCAGTCGTCAAAACTAAATCATGCAAACAGAATGCCCAAAAATACCGAAATCCAAAGTGACGGATACGTGATAATCGGATCACAAAATCACAAATCATAAATACCGTCATCGGTAGTTCCTCCTTCAAGGTCGAGAAGGAGTCGGTGCATCCACTGCTAGCAGCGCAGGATATCTACTTGTCTCTTGCTCACGGTCTGGCGCCCTCTGACTCTCTGGGTCCTTATCTTCTCTATGGGTTACCAATCTCACAGTCAATCGGCTCATCGGCCCTGTCAGGTGTGCTAACGGGGACGATTCCGTTCTGGCACTTCTCTGGTCACCTCTCGGTCAAACCTCACGACCACTCGTAAGGTAGCATATCACTGGCGTCGGCCTCTGGCTCTCTGAAAGCACGTCACACATCTGATCCTGGGTGCAAACATCATTGCAGTAATATCCTGGAAGGAAACCTGCTCAAGGTCTCTTCTGATCTTGCCTATGCCGATCTGCACAGAGGCTGGCTTTCCTGCACAACCTCTTCTCGCTCAAAAGACACCTGTGTCCTCAACACAATATTTTCTCAGAAACTGGTCACATCCCAACGCCTCTGTAAGCATATCAGGTCTCTAGTCTCGACGGAAAGTAATGACAGCTCGTCAGTGTCTTGCACGAACCTCTTGTTCCACCTGTCTCTATCGTCGTCCACTATGATGTCACGCCAAGCTACTACGCACTGCACTGTCCTCGGCCACGGTCAATCTGAAGTCTCTCGCACGGACTCGAAATCGCGTACTCTGTAGCTTCATCATTCTGTAGAAGATGTCAGGCTGAACAGGTCCTCGGGAACGCGTCCTAACCATCGGAGGAATACTGAATACTCGTCCGTCCTTGATCAATTCGCACTGCATCTGGGTAAGTTCCTTTATCCGAATCTGGTCAACTACCTCGTCGACAATGCCGAACTCTGGCCTGCTGGGTGTGCGCAACCATGACCACTCCTGGGTCTAGGTCTTCTCGTATCGTATTCCGGAAAGGTCCTGTCGAGGTTTCTTTCTCAAATCTCATTTCCTGCCGCATTTCCCGGAAGTCATCATCCATTGCTGAAGCTAATTCATATTCCGGAATGGCTGCATACTTATCGTGCCTCCTTCTGGAAGATATATCCAAATGCAACGCCTCTGGGTGCGTATCACATCTCTGATATCAGCGGAGTGGAACGTCATCTCGTCGAAATATCTTGCGAACTCTTTTCTTCACTCGGCTTCCATGTCGACTGATTCGAACTCGCCTCATCATGGCTGCATGGACTGTGCTCCAATGGCTATCCTCGTATCTGGAGTCTCCCAAGCAAAGCATCCCATCACATGATATCCGAATGATGTCGAATCATCCGATCGACTCGTCAGAACCTCATAATCCCCCAAGAGCTCACATCTCGGGTACAGTTTAATAGTATCGAGTACATGCCACAGCGTCGGTGGTCCAGCCGTAGAAGGGCAAACCCAAGCCTCACTAATGGCGCCGAGGAACTGCCGCAAACCCTAAAAGGTTCAAAGGCTTTCACACGGTCATTAAGTCGAGTTAGGGTTTCATTCTTCTAGAGGGTCCATAGAATGACCTGCATGTCTTTCCGTATACTTTAAACTTGGAAAATGGGCTCCTGACATTCGATCGTCTCTATCGACTCTTAACGAACCTGCGTGAAGTCGTCTCTAGCTGGAAACAATCTATCTGATGACCTCGCATCGGTAAACGAACGAACCACATGTCCTAGTCATTCATCCTCGGTGACTAGCGACTCACCATCATATCCCAAGAATATGCTCATGCTGCAGTAGCTCCAACCATCTGGGCGATATCTCCTCATTTGCAGCAACAACCGGCTCATACGCCTGTACGCCGAACAACGCCTCAATCCTCCAGGAAAGGCAACACATTGGCGATCATCTCTGAATCGGTCTGCTCTAGATCTGAGTAAGACTCTCCACACTGGAAATCTTCAACTCAACTGGGCCCGCTCTGGCGCAAAAATCGGACGAATCACCTTCGTCTCTCAAATCGGGTAGACTAGCTATCATTTGTCTCCTATCTGCCTGAAAGCTACGGCGATCTCAGCTCGTAAGCTTCGGAAGCGACATCCTGTCAATCTCAGCAACAGCTGGTCCATCTGTCTGCACGGTAGGCGACATCACAATCTCTGAGGTATGCTGTACATCAACAATCCTCTCTCAACTGGCAGCTCTAACAATGGCCCGATCATCCGGTGTAAGACTAAGCACTCGCCTCCACTAGAGGTCACAATCACCAACACTAACTCGAGACGTTCCCATGTCACCAGAAAACACAATGGTCGGCCCTCGTACCAAACGAGCTCACACCGGCCGTAACCCTAGCAGCAGCCCAAACTGCGCTCAAACACGGTGACAGGAAAATCAATCGAGTATCAAAAGAGCACATCAATGGCAAGAAAGGAAACAACAGATCCAAAGTGGATACATGATCATAGGAAGGAACAGCATCAATGAAGATATGATCATGAAACTAATAGAATCGGGGATCTCAAATGGATGTAAAATCCTGGATATAAATAGAATCACTGATCTCGAAAAAATGTACATCCTAAGGTTCCTTAAGCGGAGTGGCGTGTCGTAAGTATGCCGCGGAACATACCAACGGTACGTCACTCTACTTTAATCACCTATTCCATCAACCAAGGGTCATCCTACGCGACGAAAGTTCGGGTCTAATACCCCCTCGACCAAGTCTAAGTTCCGTAAGGTCAAGCCTAAGTTCCGTATATATATAAACGCCCTAGGCTCCACATAGTCAATCTTAGACTCGAACCAAGGTCAACCTAGCGCTCTGATACCAACTTTGTCACGACCCGAAAGAGCACGTGACTGGCCCTTGAACCATATGAAGTCTATAGGACTCCATCTGATCCAAGTAAGCCAAAAGCCCAGAAATCTAAAACCATTTTTTGAATAAGTAAAGAAACTGGTTTAAAGAAGTGAAGAAAAACATGTTTGAAATCAAGGTTTTTAAATAACTAAGCCGAATGTGCATTTTAAAAACAGTACAGTCTTTTCTAAAAATTTCGGCAGAGTTTCTCTTGTAAAATTGGCCCCGAATGGGGTACAACAAGGATAACAATATATGCAATGATAAAGGCATCCCCAAGCGGGAGCTAGCTTTTCGTCAATCGACGGTCACAACCACACATGCAACAGTAATATACAACGCCAAGTGGCGAGGATCAAATCCGAAAGAAAGCTCAAAAGCAACAAGAAAACCGCAATACTACTAAGCGCGACTCTATGGTCGAATAATACATCACTAAGTCTAGGTCTGAAACATTATACAAGTTTTGGTTGATGGAAATTCTAAATACAATGAATAAAATAAATACAATGGTGGTTCTTGATGCGAAAGAATCCACCTACCAAAAGCAAATCACCCGCAAGAAAGAAGTGTGCCAGAAATGCCGCAATGGAACCTGTACGGCAGAACCTGCAAGAACTGTGGCACAACGGGGGTGAGTTGCCAACTCGTGAATAGAAATATCTACAAGCAGAAACCGAAAGCAAGACATAATCCTAGGTCAATACGATCAGTATATAGAAATCCTCAATATAAAACCTGTAGCCTATAACAAGGCTAGGGTAAATATCTAACCCGAGTGCAATCTCCTGTGTCTGTGTCAGTGCCTCAGATAACAATATACCATATGAATGAGATATGAATGCGTGAAAACAGAATACATTTACATGAAGCAACTGTTTTCAAACTTTAGTGAGATTTCCCTTGTATTTTAAAAGACGAGGTACCCTAATGAAATCAGCATAAAACTGTGCCTAGCATCGGCACAAAAGAAATCCCAATATCTCGATATCTCAAAGTCTCAACCACAAAATCTAGGGCGCCGTCAGTCCAGACCGGCCCCTACCATCAATCTCAAGACCACGACGGTATCCTCCGGATATCCGACGCGTCGGGTAATATCACCGGTAGGTAGTACTCCCCTGCCAGGCTCAACGTCATCACCACATTCCTCTTGCCCCGGGGTACCGCACCGGGTCCACCATGTACCCGAAACGGTTCATCCGTCTCCTCGAATCGGGTTTCCAAATCCATCAGCAAACTCATGGAGGACGACTCATACATCATAGGAAAACCGCACTTTTTATTTTAAAAGAGAGAATATGTTTATTTGTGTTTTTGCGGTTTTCCTCCAAATCCAGAAAATCTCATGGAAATCCAAATCCAAACCTCAATAGCACGTAAAATAGTGAATATATGCATGAGAATCCATGAATGCGGCATAAAAATGAATAGCAGTATGCAGGAAGTAGCAGGTAATAACTACAATGTCTAAACGATTAGCTAATAGGCTATGTTAAGCAATAATATTTTCTAAGGTGTACGTGACATGGCAATTACCGATGAAGATGTGTGTGAGCCGGCAAGTAAGTGTACGTGGTACATACGCATCATCGGTAATGGTGCTGGTGTCCTATCAGCATGATATTAATAATGGAGTATGAAACATAATATAGGAATGCGATGCAAAGCGAACCACAAAAAGGGAGTGGGAGCTGAAACTGGACGTAACTAAAACTAATCTGCATTAATCTAACATAAGTCCTACGAATGGTGCCTTTTGAAATAACACGAATCATGGGTTTTTGAAAATAGGGGCTACGGTGTTTTTATGAAAAGATACGTCGTTTTTGAAATATCCGTAGATTCTCTTGAGCTGTCTTTAAAAATGCCGACGATTCGTTAGTTTTTGAAATAGGTAAGAAGTCTAATCTACTCTAACAACTACACTAACTATACGGCTGAACTAACAAGTTGAACTACAGGTAAGGAAACCGCCTAACATCTGAGTCGATATATATAGATATATAGTCGGTGATCTCGCCTCAATGTCATATCGTAAGATATCCTCGAGTTATGAGTGCGGATCTATCATCAATATCGGCTCGTACGGTAAATCATCGTACGGCATCCCCAATAGCTGGGTAGGGTTCAACATCTCACTGTCTCATCACATAACAGGTATCACTATCATCAGATCAAATAGTCTGGGTACTACTCTATGTCTAGTACAATCGATACCATCAATGAAGTATGCATACGGGGGTAAACACATATCCCAAGCCCGCAAGAATCACAAGTCGAATCCCACATATGAATCATATCCAATCACCGATCTCACGGCACCAAGCCCACATCATCGACTCAACTCCAAAGTCATCCCATATCATCAAACATAGTGCAAGTATAAGAAACACACAAGTGTATGCGTGTGGGTGTAAATCTATCCTATGGTTCGTAACTAGGAACTATGCTAGTTATTCCTACCCCTAACTAACCATAACACACTATAACTATCACACATATAACTATACTACATAGTACTAATTACGGACTGCGGGGGTGCTATACGCCATCCCCCGATTTCCCCCTGTAGATATAATCTACTCACCTGTCCTGCGTGTCGGTGTCGATGTCTCCGTCATCTTCTGCATCGCCTCGGAACGTCGTGGGGTACCTACACATATCACACGTATCGCATCGCATCAAAACCAAATCAAAACTTGAAACGACACGCTAAAACCAATACGATACGCTAAAAGGCCTATAGGTTAGAACCTACGGTTAGCCTTCGCAAAACAACCCGAAATCACTCGATACAGTCGTACAAACGTCACACGATCGAGATAACGTACAAACACAAAAATATGGAAATCAAAATACGTAAAACCAAAAACTGAAAGTAAGGCAGCAATCGAGAAAATGATCCCAGATTTCATCTGAGGCCAAAACAGGGCAAATAAACAACTCTAGGGTGATGTATATGATATATTTAAGCTACTGGACCAACCCCGACACATTCCACCACTACTTGGCCGGCCACATCCTTGCCAAAACTGGCCTGGCCGGCCCCCTTATGCCCAATGGGGTCCGTCTGGTCAGGGTGGCCTCCTATGGTCTCAATTGGGTCCCTGGTGTTGTTTAATTTTCCTGAAAACGTCCCAGTACATTCCAGATTTCCCTGCACACTCTAAACACTCACAAACCGACATGAAAGTCCCGTAATTCCGTATTTTTAGTTTTCCAGTGGGGTTGGCCTGGGTTTCTAGTCAATATAGGGTCTAAGGTCACCATTTGAGTCCAATTGCAAAGCCACCTCTCAACTTTACCCTAACCCTCTCTAGTTTTGTCCAAAGTGCACCAATTCACACGATATCGATATGAAACTTGAATTAAAGCTTAAGCACAAGAATTAACACTCTAATTGTGAAGAAATTACCTCACAAGACCCTCATGAATCCTCAATAGCACCAAAACACCACCTTTCTTGGTCCATCCTCTAGCTTGTGAGCTTGTGTGCATGTTTTGTGAAATGAGTGTGAGGTTTTGAGTATGTTTTAGTGGTGTATCTTGGGGGATTTGAAGAAGGAGGAAGAGGAAGAAGGGAGCAGCAGGAGGAGGAGGATGAGGAGGGAGGGAAAATGATGGGAGGAAAAATGGCTAAGTCTCAAGGTCAATGACCCATGCCTCTCTCTCACCTACCCTCATTTCATTTCTTTTTCTTTTTCCCTTTTCTTTTAATTCCAAAACCCTTCTCACAAGAATAGTAGCTCCAAAAGAAAACCATGGCTAGAAAATGTAACACAAGTCTAAAAATGATATGTGCACAATTTTGCACAAAAAGCCAAAAAGTCCGATTAGCGATTTTTAATCGCGATTAGCATAAAATTAGTGTCTAACTAATCACAAAAACTTAAAAATGTCATGATTATCTAATTTACCCTATTTTAGAATTTTCCATAATTTTTCTCAAATTTTTCCTATTTATTTGCATTTAATTATAGATTTAATATTAAAATAATCAATAAAATAATATTAAATTATTAAAAATTCCCAAAATTAATATTTTATATTTTTGAAAATATTACAAGTAGACTAGCGTATACGTTTCTCATCCCAGTGTGGGAGACGGTCTGTCCCACAGCCGTCAGTACGTCGTACTTGAGATAGTATGCGGGTGCTCGTTAGGTTATGAGCACACTGGACAGGACTCGTCGGGAACTGTTGGTTGGTACTATACCTATCGTCAGTTATCAGTTCCCAGATGACATGAGTACAGCTTAGTCCGCTGACTTGACACTGTCACTTCACCTTGAGTGTGTTCCCACTGTACTTAGATTACTACCCTACCACGGCTCAAAGAAGTCATGCAAACGGGTTGTAGTTGGGTGCAGTCGCGAAGCACTTGGAGGCAGTGACGATTAGATAGGATTCATCTCTCCCGGTATTGGGGGTTGACATCGCGCTGTGTCTAGGAGAGCCATTACACGAGTAGTCCCTGGCCAGGGCAAGCGAGATATACTGGTAGGTTTCCAGCGCTATCTCAGGGTGTTCTGGGCTACACCCCGACATGACTTGTACCGCTATTAGGGGACTGACGTTTACCGCCCTCTAGGCCCGCCATGCGATGTATCAGACGAACAGACCGGACTGTATAGAGATTGTCATATTCAGACTAAGTAGGAGTTAAGATGGGTTTCACCTCGTCAGCCTTCTTGTCGGCATCTACCTGGGGACCGTTACGCACAGCTAGTGCCGCTCGCGGTCTGTGGTTAAACCCACTGCCAGCGTAGTGTCGAGTCTTTAGAGTCCCACACAGAAATCTATTCGCCTTTAGGCAAAAGAGTAGAGGTCGCAGGGTTTTGCGACAGGTCGCATGGTTTTGCGACAGGGTTCGGTCACATCCGTGCACTTGTGCACGTTTGGTTTAAGCCAGATCCTAGTGTACATTTTGGGATTGGTTTTATCTCGTTTGTATTCGTGTTCCTCGGAACGCGGATGCGGGTGTGTATGCACAGTTGACAGAGAGACAGAGGCATAGGATTCTTATTGGGGTTGTTGACTGTTGATTGTTGACTGTTGACCATTGACTTTTGCTTAACCCTAATGAGAATAAGAAATATGATTAACAATAATATTAATTAAGTATTATAGTGACATGGTTGTTGAGGGGTTGACTTTGTTGACCGGTTGACTAGGTTGGACTAGTTGACCATCATCATGACAATGGCTATCATTTCATGGCAAAGACTTTTGCTTGCTTGTTTGTTTTTGCAAAATGAGTGCATGAAATTTTATAGCCATTTTGACTTGAACCATCACACAATACTTGATTCCTATTTTTGTTATGATGGTTTTGGATTATGAGAGCTTGGATGGCAAAAGAGTTACTCATTCTCTCATTTCATTTCTCTCTCTTGCTCTTGCTCTCCCTCTTGCTCTTTCTCTTGCTCTCTCTCTAGTTCAAGGCAACACCCTCTCATGAGTTGAGAAACATTGCCTTAGAGATAAAAGAAAACCCATATCACTTCTCTACTCATCCTAGTTCACAAGGTTTATCAAACCAAGTGTTCTAGTTTCTTCAAGTTCGAAGAAGAAGCCAAAGGTAGAAGCTTTCAGGTGGATCCATCTTCGGCGCAAGGAGATGACGAGGTGAGGCCGATCCGTACACCGGAAAGAGTCGAAGACGAAGGAGTTCAAGAAAGGTATATCCCCCTAACCGAGTAGGTAAAACTCTAGTTAGGTTGTTAGGTAGTTGTTTAACAAAGATCTGTATTTTGAGTCCATGTTACCACCTCTTGAAAAATCGTTTTTCATCATTTCCGCAAGCCCGTAAGTACCGGGAGAGGTAACGTGGACTTACACAAAGTTCCATCCTCTTGTAGTTCTTGAGAGTTGTAACTAATTGTTGATATAATAAAGGTGAAGATTCTTTAAAATTGCTTACATTTCAATTCGAGCATTATGATCCGTATTCAATTCTTGAATGTATTCTTCGCGATGATGCTTGAATAAAACTCCGCCCGTGGAGGAATCGAAACGATTATAGAATGATGATGTTGACGAATCTTTAAACGTTTTCTTAAGTCTTATAACAATTGTAAATTCTTGAAAATTGAATTATCGATGATCTAGATCGATGCGAATACTTTCTTGATTCCTTTCGCACGATCTAGAGATCAACGATCGATCATCCGATTTTCAAAAAGCTATCTAGTGAATGTGATTAATCGAAAGGACAAAGGATAGGATGAGGAACCCTAATTCTTCGCAAGATCCTTGATCCTCGATGAATCTACATCGATTTAGCATCAATTTGTTAATGGATAAGAAACGGTAATTTCGAATCTTCTTCACATTTACGATCGAATCGATTCCTATGAGTTTTACTTCAAATCTTGAAACCTAAATTGATTGGAATTCTATCGATACTTGATTCTTGATGTTTATCGTTTTCTCGATTCTTGATTAGATTTAGTTGATTCTTGAAATTCATCGATATAAATCTTGAATCGTTTTTGGTTTTCTTTTCTATTAAATTTTCAATTCAAACAAAACAAAATACGAACGAATCGCGCAATCCCTGTGGACGATCCGCACTCACTAATGCGCTACAAACCGACACCGTTATTGATTGCGGTCAAATAATTCTTTGATTGTGAATTCTATTCATTTTCTAAACCGACACACAAAGAAATGATCAATCAATCGGTAAACCGCGTCCGATTACTATAGTTCTTTTAGACGGGTTTGCGAACGTGACATTCGCGTTGAAGTTCTGTGTTGTGCTGTGATGTTGCGGATTTGTCGTGGCGGATAGCAGGGTGCAATGATAGTGCAGTTTGGATTTATTTGTATATTTGATATTGCGGGGCGAGCGTCCAACATGTGGACTGCCGTCACTGCCTGTTTGTATAATATTCTTTTGTGGCACGACCAGGTTGAGGTCGATATACCCGTTGTACATATTTTTCGTTTCTGTACTAGTTTTATCCCGCGAAAGAGTGCACGGATAGCCAGGTTCTGGAGGGCAACGGGTCAGTATCTCATGGCTTTAAGAGGAAAAAGGACCTCACTCTAGAATTGGCAGACTATTCGCCACATTCGTAGGGGGTAAAGGTTGACCCGAAGAGGGGTGCTCAATTTATCGGATTCCGTGAAGTGTCGGGTGTTCCATTCACTATGTTGTGGGGACTACCTCGCTTCAGGTTTTGTTGGGTAACTTGCCGCACCCGTAGGGGTCTAGGTTTCATTGCACAGGCTATCCACACGACCAGGGGAACGTCAGGTTTTAGCAGCGGCTCTGTGAAACCCGGGGATCCCAGATTATCTGTATTGTTCTGTGATGCTTATTACTTTTCTGTAATGTTGCATATTATCATGCCTCGAGCAATTATTGTATATTGGTATATATACTATTAGATGTTGTGTATGTTTTACACCTGCGCTAGTCCAGCCCCCGCTCTGTCATTAGTTAAGTAACCTAACGGGTGATGACGGGACCCAGTGACGAATGCTGATGGCATATACGTACATTTTATTTTCGTTCTTTTCTGGTGTGATTGATTGATAGGACTGCATTGATTCTTATCAATGCAAGGATAAAACAAACCTATATTTGATGTTGTTGGAAAAAAATTTTAAAAGGTGTTATTACAAAGATGTTTCCTTTTGTTTTGCATAGTGATATTCAGTTAGAATATCCCGCACCTCATTCGACGAGGCAAGGGCCGAGATCCCTTCACCGGGAGTGACCCCTTGGGCATAAGTTTACGTCAGGGTAATAACTTCACTATAGTCGATTACAAGTTGCGTTGCATCGCGGTATTCAGTTGGAATATCCTGCACCTCATTCCACGAGGAAAGAGCCGAGATCCCTTCACCGGGAGTGACCTCTTTAGCAAAGGTTTTTGTCACTATATTTTTATAAAAAGCTATCAGGTTCCTTCAACGAGATCAAGTTCATTACGTTAATGGTTTTTCGCCAAAAACCAGCCGTAGCCCTCCGTCGTTTCTTATGGATAGTCAGTAGTATTCAAGCTATGTTTGTTGACTAAAGTCAAGGCATAGTGTTTGGTAGTTGCTGGGTATTCATCTGATGCATAAATAGATGTGTTGGTTTGGGACAGTCGTATTTCCTTGTTGACTAAAGTTAAGGGTATGTACGGGTGGGTTCAAATCAACCTAGACAATGACGGGTAGAACTTGACATGTGACTTATGATTTGTTGACTAAAGTCCAGGTCATAAGAGCATGAGGCAAAAATCACATCGGGAGTTTCAAACATACAGTTAACTTGCCAGGCATGCGCATATCTTCTGGAGTGTGATAACTTGAGTGGCTTCCATCAAGTTATCATGCGATGATAGTTGGATCCCGATTCTCACTGATGAGTTGGTTTACTCTTCGGGTGATCCCGACTAATTCTTCTTTCTGGTTTGGAGGAGAATTTGAGATAACAGTGGGAGGTTTCCTGATTAGATAAAGTGATAACCATTCTGATCTAGGTTAGAGTGCACGCTGAGTGTTTCTTTTCTCTCTCTCTTTGGCAGCGACCTTTGACCGACCCTAGACTATGACTCAGTGACCAAAGTTGATCGAACCTTCTTAAAATATTGGCCTTTGGATTGTCTTAGTTGCATAAATCATTGCCGCTCCTTCTTTTACCCTTTGCATTTCTCAGAACACCCCGTATTACTACGGATATCCACTTCCATTGGATAGATCCATCGTATGGTTATATACGAACTCGAAGGGACTTCTTCGAGGATGGATCCAGGTTCAGGAGAAATAGAATTAGTTTATTCAGTTGTCTTTTGTTATCTCCTTCTCTCAGGTTGCGAGGGCTCCTTAGTTTAGTAGAGTACGCCTATTACGCTTATTGGATAGTCTTATTCCAAACCATAGGCTGGTGCCGAAAGGAAGGGAATGAAGAAAACCAATTAGCCTAAGTAGGGTGTACAGAAGGTAATATATAAAGACAAAATGAAGGGATTACAAAGAAGGAATAGTAAATTACGACTGTTATCATTCATGACCAAACATCGTACTTCATCACCACTCCTATTTCACCTTTGCCTTTTACCCAGTTCGGGAGAAATAGAATAAGGTATTATTCAGTTGTCCTTTATCGTCACCTTTTCTCAAGTTGCGAGTTCTCCTAGGGTTAGGAGGGTACACCTATTATTCTTACTGGATAGTCTTCTTCCAAACCATAGGCTGGTGCCGGTAGGGAAGGAAGAAAACCATTTAGCCTAACGAAGGTGTACAGAAGGTAATGACTAAACACAAATAAAGGGATTTGGAGAGATGGCAAAGAAATATACAGTTACAGTCATGAAGAGGATTATGGAAGAGGCATTACTAGTAATACCAGGATATACCTACGAAACATTTTCATGTTTCAGTTACACTGTACATTGTTAAAAGAAAACTGATTTCCCGATTAGATGCTTACTCCAGGGTATGAATTTACCAGGTGAGTTTCTCACATCTGTATGGTTTTACAGATGATGAGTGGGAGTAAGTTATTGGGAATTAGGTGATTATCCTCATTATATCGGAATTCGTTGTAATTGGTGATATTTGAGGAAATCGCCAGGGTACAGTTTTCAACCTACGATGCACAGGTTTTAAGTTATTCAACTCAGTGGACTTATATAGAGTATTGTATGTTGTCCAGTGTCCATCAGGACAAAGGGGTAGGTCCTCGTACTATGTTCTGTTTACTTATGACTTCTCTAGTTTTTAGACAAGTGTTTCGTAGAAATACAATGTCTAAGTTTTGAGAAGTTGTGGGTATATGAATAAAGTAGAGAACCAGGTATTGCAAGTATCGAGATTCTTCAAAAAGATCGAAGATGTAGATTCTTGTGATTGGTATTCAGATAATAGTAATGGTTTTGAGAAACTTGTTTCTCTTTCAGGTTACTCATAATTGGATGGATTCCTAAGTTGAGTAATGATGATTAGCCTTTCTCCATTAAGTTGGTATGCACTGGAGACAGTTGCATGATTTGAATTTAGTTCCAATTAAATTAGTGCCTCTATTTCTATATTGTATATAGATTAGTTCATATCTTAACGATGTTAAGGTACGGGGAGTTGTCCAACTTATGCTTAAAACCAGACACTGGATAACTCAAGGCACGTTTCTGTAATGGCAGTTTGTGGGTTGACCCTGGCTTCGATGAGGGTTGATTTTTCTACCATCTGGAAGATCAATAGTGATATTGTACTTGACTCGCCACAGTTTTAGTAAAAATGGATTTTTTCAGAAAACAGTAGTGGGAGTATGGTAGAACTGGAAGTGATTCCAGAACCGCAAACGATTACGGAGAATTTAATAGGACCTATATATTCAATCAAGTTTGACATTCCAATAGCCACTTCGCAGACATGGTGGGTAACCTCAGACACCCGAGAGGTACTCCGGTAGCCTCAAGGACGGTGACAGGGAGGTTATTGTTTACCCAGACTTGACAATACTGTTGTTCCAGACTATGAGACTCGGCAGAAGGATAAGTATAGCGTCGTTCTAGACTAGCTTTAGAAGTGTACGTATATATTATTCTGCCAGAGGGTTGTCGTAGTCAGTGGGAGCAGCGGAAGCATAGTGAGCAAGTAGCTTATGTCTATTTATAGACTTGAGCAGATATAGCGGAGATAAGATCATCTAATTTTGATATGACAGTCATAGGTTTGACTTCATCAGAATAGGGGATGGATCTGTTAAGAAGGTAGTAGGGTGTGATGTCCTGGTATTTGGATGACATACACAGAGTAGAAAGTAAAATTCTTGTACTACGATCGGTTGTATTGTGGTCGTCACACAGTTGTTTCTCCAGACAGGATATGGATATAATATCAGACATTCTGGTTACTAGATCTATGGTATTAGATCTAGATTTGGGTAGTTTCCCAATGTGGGTACTTTGATAGTATTCTAATAGTATTTAGAATAGAAGACTCCTGGCATGGTGGTGTACCTGCGGGTGATGGAGTCACCCTCTCTAAAGGTGTCTTAGAGACTAAAGGAGAGAGGGATGTGCATGATTGGCAGATCACTTACTTAGGCAATTGAGTCAATCATGAGATGTCAAGTACCACACCAGATGTAGTTTTTTCACTTGATGCGATAAGTTTATATTAATCCAATCCTGAAGAAATATAAGGAAGCAGTTTTAGAACATAAGGTGCATGTTCTATGGATTTGATGACGGCAGCCTCTTTCGGGAGACGGTTATCATTCCAGGCTTCAAAGGTGACATAGATGACAGAGTGATTGTCAGAGTTATAGTTTTCCCTATGACAAGGGACAGTATTATGGACAGGTGGTCCAAGAGGATAATGTGGGAGGCATGGTGCTGGATACTGATTAGGTTCAGTTATCGATACAGTCTAAGAAGTTTGGATTTGGAGTTTATTTATGAACTAGGTCCCATCAGATATCCAGACATATTCTAAGACAGGTATTACTCGATTCGGGAGATGGCTTTCTCCGCGAACTTGAGATTAAGAGAGACATAGAAAGAAACATCAGGGCGGATCCACTCACTGAGGCTATTTTCTCGAACACAAGAGTTTTTACAAACTAGCTTTGTGAAACAGATTAGTAGAGGAGTTGGGTGTTCGGTATCACACGGGATTTGAGTATGCGACATCGCAATAATTAGCCTTAAGTGCAAGTGGGAGATTGTTGGAGATAGTGCCCTCAAAGTCAATTATTGGATCGCAGGTACGTGATTGCAATGATTGAGGCAGGACCTATACCGATATGACAGTCTTGCTCGAGATGATAGTTTTCTATCTGGTTTGTCTTTATCATCGTATACATGCTTTAGTTCACTATTGCATGATGATAGAGCCCATAGGATTCTTTCTTGACTACCAGTAGTATGATGGCGATCATATACGTGGGAGCTGGGGTCTGTAAGCACATCCTTAAAGTGTCCCTAGTCGTGGGAGTTTCGAGACAGGGCATCGATACTCCAGAGTAGACTAGTGTATACAGTCGAGACCCTGACGAGGGGCGGTGGCCGGTCTCACAAGCCACTGGTGTCAGTTTGATCACCTAAGATGCATACAAGTGCTCATTCGGTTATGAGTACACCGGACAGGACTCGCCGGGAACCAGCTAATTGGTATTATACATATCGTCAGATAGCAGTTCCCTGGTGACATGTGTACAGGTTAGTTCATCGACCTGAGGTCGTCATTTGTCTCGTGTGAGTTCCCACTGTGCTTTGATTTCTACCCTACCACGGCTCAAAGGAGTCGTGCAAACAGGTCTTTTTTGGGTACAGTCCCGAGCCACATGGAGGCAAGTGAGCGGATCGGCCGGGGATTCGTCTCTCCCGGTATTGGGGGTGAGATCGCGCTGTGTCTAGGTGGGCCATTACACAAAGCCCTCTGCCGAGGCAGGAGATTTACTGGTAGGTACTCCAGTAGTATCTCAGGGTGTTCTGGGCCACTCTCTAACACGACTTATACTGCTATTGGGGGTCTGACGTTACCAGCCCCTAGGCAGATTTGTGATACTCATAGACGAACGGACCGAACTGTATGTATATTGTCACTGTTAGGCTCAGTAGGGTTTATGGATGAGTTCGCTCGTCATCTTCCCTTCCAATCAATACATAGGAAAACCGTTACGTACAGCTTGTACCTCTGACGTGCTAGTGGTTATACCCAGTGCCAGTGAGTTGATGAGTCATTAGAGTCCCCCACAGACACTTTCCCAAGTTCGGGCCAAACGTTGTAGAGGCCGTATGGTTTTATGGCAGGGTTCGGAAATTGCACGTGCGTTTTCGCACGTGTCATTTTTCGGGCAGATAATACTTATCGGCTTTGGTTTAAGCTGGATCCGAGTATTATACTGTGTAGATATAATATCTTTGTCTCATTTGCATTTGTATTCGGTCGTAATACAAATGTTGGTATGTTTATACCATTACGGGGTTATCCTGAAATTCGTTTCAGGATCACTTTTGGAAGTTGCCAGTTTCTAGTTTTTTATTGCCCGTATTTTACATTCGGTTAAATACGGATTTATCTTTTCTTGAGATGAGTGTTGGAAGCTTCTAGAGGCTTCTAGAAGGTGGTGACTAGGTTCATGCATCTTTGTGACTCATTAGTGCATTTACTGATGTTTGATGACTAGGGTTAATGATTCATCACTTGCATTAATGGTGTTCATACTAGGTGTTATGTGACTCATTCTTTCTTTTGCTTTGTGGTCACCACTCCCTCCTCCTACACTCACCCCCACTCTCCTATATATGGCCGGCTCCTTGCTTGTGAAGGAAATGGTTGTTGTTTTGAGAAAAGATTATAGTTTATGTGTATGGAAATTTCATAGCTATTTTCATTCCATCACCCGATCCAAAAGGCAACTTCATTAACCGTTCGTCCGTGACTTTGGACGTAACGAGACAAAGTGTTCTACTCATTCTCTACATCATCTTGGTCGTCTCTTCTAGCAAACTTGACGATCGAGTTGCCTCGGTTCAGAGGCGGGAGCCCGTTAAAAGATCGGTCGACGTGGTGCCACCTGGACGAGAAGATTGGAGATTCAGCAGATCGGAGCAGCCGCAACAAAGCGTGGGATGATGGTTGAAGACCGAAGGACTCGGATCGTTCGGTATAACTCTTCTACCCACTTTGTAGTTTGTTAGTTTAGCTTTAATGGAAGATCCGGGTTATAGTACGCGATAGCGCCAGTTGTAAAAAGTTTTGTTCCGCATTTGGCGTCTGTTAGACGGCCGGGGCGCTACCGTAGACTTACATATATTACAGTCATGCTGCTAGGACACGAGCACCATTATCGATGATGCGTATGTTCCACGTACACTTGTTGCCGGCTCACACACTTCATCATCAATAATTGACATGTCACTACATTGTAGTACTGTTGCATTCGGTATATGATTCTTGCATGACAGACTGATATGCTTACATTTCTTTTACATGTCATATACATCATGCTTTCTGATTTTACGTATTGACATTTGCTATTTCTATGATATTTCTGGATTTGGGAACCGTGGGTATTTCAAAAGAGAATATGTCATTGCTTTAAAAACCCGGTTACCCTTGATATGATATTTCAGTGCGTCCACCATGTGTTTTCTCGGTGTTGAGAGCGACATGTGAAACCCGATTCGAGGAGCGGACGAGCCGATTGCGGGTACATGGTGGACCAGGTATGGTTCCCCACGGCAAGATGATCGAAGGATTTTTCCGATTGAGCCTGGAGGTGGGCGAGTACCTACTGGTGATTGGTTGGACCTGGCGGTTATCCGGAGGATACCGGCCAGAGTCGATAGATGGATATGGGCGTACTGCTGGGGCCGAGGGCCGATTCCGCAGATGGAGCCCGATATATGAGGATTTACGTGCCGATGCTGGGCACAGTTTTCATGATGTTTTCGAGTGTCAATGCTGGGCACTCCGTTTCTATGATTTTGACGTGTCGGGAGGGACACAGGTGGTTTATATCCTCATATTTCCATGCATATGCTGATGATATTTACATGCATGATGGTTATTGTCATTGGGTGACGAGTGGATGGGATCCACGTACATGCAGATTGAATTCATTAATTACACCTAACATTTATGATATGCTATTACCTGAGGCACTGGCACGAGCACTTGGCACTACACTCATGTATAGAGATTACATTGCCAGTTTAGCATGCTTCAGACTTGTTCATATTGAGGTTTGTATATATATCTGATCGTATTGACCTAGGATGGGTCATACATTCGATCTCTTCTTGTAGATATTTTCTATTCACGAGTTGGCAACTCACCCCCCTTGTGCCACAGTTCTTGTAGGTTTTTGTCGTACAGTTTCCATAGCGGCATTTCTGGCACATTGCTTCCATATGGGTGACTTGCTTGGGTAGGTGGGTTCTTTTGTATCAGAACCGCCATTGTTCCTGTATTGTTCATTGTATCTACAAATTCCATCAACTAAAACTTGTATATTGTTTCAGACATAGAGACAGTGATGTATTATTTCGACCTTAGAGTCGCGCTTGTAGTATTATGGTTTTCTGGCTGTTTGAGTTCTTTTTGTGTTTTGATCCTCGCCCTTTGGCATTGTATATTATTATTGCTTGCGTGGTTGTGACCGTTGATTGACGAAGAGCTAGCTCCCGCTTGGGGATTCCTTTTATCATTTCATATATATTATTCCTGTTGTACCCCGTTTGGGGCCAATTTTTACAAAGGAAACTCTGCCGAAATTTTCAGAAAAGACTACACATTTTTAAAATGCATTTCGGCTTAGTTATTTAGAAACTTTGATTTTCAAATCATGATTTCTTTACTTCTTAAAACCCGTTTTCCTTATTTACTCCTTAAAATGGTTTTAGATTTCTGGGCTTTTGGCTTACTTGGATCAGATGGGGTCCTATAGATTTCATATAGTTCAAGGGCCAGTCACGTGCTCTTTCGGGTCGTGACAAAGTTGGTATCAGAGCGCTAGGTTGACCTTGGTTTGAGTCTAAGTTTGACTATGTGGAGCCCAGGGCGTTATCTATATACGGAACTTAGGCTTGACCTTACGGAACTTAGACTTAGTCGAGGGGGTATTATACCCGAACTTTTGTCGCATAGGATGACCCTTGGTTGATAGAGTAGGTAGCTTGAGTAGAGGGACGTACCGTACGTATGTTCTGCGGCATACTTACGACATGCCACTCTGCTTAAGAAACTTTAGGATGTACATTTCCTTGTACCGTATTATATTCCTTCCTACGATCTATCCTTATCGAGACTGGTTATGGTTTTGCTGCCACTATTGCACGGGCAGAGTGAGCTACGGCTCGAGTTGCGTCAGCATGAGCTCGTCGTGGACGAGGACTAACTAGGGCGTGTTTCCAGAGACATACGATTGCATATAGAGGCGTCGTCTTATTGTGCTTTCGCGCCATGAGCGTTGGACTGATCGCTTTTACGAGATTTCTCGGGCGTACCGATCGGTACCAGAGGATTGAGCTACTGATAGAGGCCAGCCGGGATGTGACGACCGTTGATATATTGCTTATCCAGGACGATTGAGGCGCTGTTCAGCGTACGGACGAATGAGCCAGTTGTTGCTGCAAATAACGAGATCTCACCCAGATGGTTTGGGCTACCGCAGCTTGAACTTATACTTGGAGATATGATGTGAGTCGCTAGTCACCGAGGATGAATGACTAGGACATGTGGTTCGTTCGCTTACCCCGATGCGAGGTCACCAGATAGATTGATTCCAGCTAGAGGCGACTTCACACAGATTCGTTGAGAGTCGACTGAGATGATCGAATGTCAGGAAACCACTTTCCAAGTTTATAGTATTCGGAAAGACATGCAAGCGATTCTATGGACCCTCTAGAAGAATGAAACCCTAACTCAACATAATGACCGTGTGAAATCTTTGAACCTTAGGGTTTGCGGCAGTTCCGCGGCGCCATTAGTGAGGCTTGGGTTTGCCCTTCTACGGCTGGACCACTGATGCTGTGGTATGTACTCGATACTATTAAACTGTACCCAAGATGTTGATCTCTTGGGGGATTATAAGGTTCTAACGAGTCGATCGGATGGTTCTACATCTTTCGGATATTGTGATGGGACACTGCTTGGGAGACTCCAGATACGAGCATAGCCGTTGGAGCGTAGTCCATGTAGCCACGAGTAGACGGGTCCGAATCAGTCGACGTTGGAACAAGTGGAGTAAAGAGTTCGCATGAGATTTCGACGAGATGACGTTCCACTCCGCTGAAATCAGAGATGCGATACACACGTTGAGGACGTGATCGGCTAGATATCTTCTACTGAGTGATGAAGATACCGAGTTCGTGATTTCGAGTCCGTGTAAGGGACTTCGGATTGACCGTAGCTGAGGGCATTGCAGTGCGCAGATAGAAACGCGGCGTCGAAATGGACGATGATACAGACAAGCGGGACAAGAAGTTCATGCGAGATGCAGACGAGCTGTTACTGCTCCCCGTTAAGATTAAAGGTCGGATATGCATACAGAGGGGCAGGGATGCGACCAGCTTTCGAGTAGATGTTGTACTAAGAACGCAGATGTCCAGAGAGCGAGGAAAGATTATGCCAAAGTACCAGCCTCCGTACAGTTTGGCTTAGGCGAGATCAGAAGAGACTTTGAGAAGGAATTCCTTCCAGTACACTGCTGCAATAAGATTTGCGCCAGGAGCCGATGTGTGATGTGCATTCAGAGGACCCAAGGTCGGCGCCAGAGATGTGCTGCTTTACGAGCGGTCGTGGGCGGTCGTGAGGATTGACCGAGAGATGACCAGAGAAGTGCCAGAACGGAATCGTTCCTGTTAGCACACCTGACCGGGCCGATGAGCCGATGGATTGCGAGATTGGTAATCCACAGGAATGATAAGGAACCAGAGGCAGAAGACGCCAGCCACGAGCAAGAGGCAAGTAGATATCTTGCGCCGCTAGCATTGGATGTACCGGCACCTTCTCGACTTCGAAGGAGGATATACCGATGGCGGTAATTATGATTTGTGATTTTGTGATTTGACTATCACGTATCCGTCACTTTGGATTTCGGTATTTTGGGCGATCTATTCGCATGATTTAGTCTCGATGACTGAGTTTCATGGTATTTGTTTTCTTGCACCATGGTTGCACCTACTGAGTATTTATACCTTGCCCATAGTTATTACTCTTGAGGTATTGATTGTGATTTCATGCCTATTTTTTGCCGGTGATTTGATTTACGCTTCCAGCATAGTTTTCATGTACTTTTAGTGTTTTGATTTGATTTGTGCACGCTGATGCACGCGGTTGTGAGATTTTCCATCGCGGTACACCTGATTTTGATTAAGCCGCATTGTATATCATTTCGTGCCTGGGCTGCCCCTGCTTATGACTTCATGGATTTCATACGGTTGATTTGTTGTTGTGCATATGTTACGGACACGATTTGATTTTGCACTCGGTATAGCTTATATGTGCTTGTAGTGCATTGATTTATGTTTTGTGCACGCAATTTCATACGTTTATGATTTTCTTTATACCTGGGTACACTTGGTGTTGCTGCTTACGCATTTGAGTTATTTCTTGGTATTTGTGCATGGGATGCACCAGTTCTATACTTCGTGCGTTTGTCGCACCAGTTTTATGTTTCGTGCGTTTATCGCATCAGATTTATATTTCGTACCTTTGTTGTACTGGATTTATATTTTGTGCACTACGGTTGCACCTGACTTCGATTTGATGTCATTCGATATGTCGATTTTGATTCTGATATTGATGTTGATTCTTGCACTCCGTGCTTTTGACTGGACTTACGCATGTTCGGCGTTTGCCATTGGATTTCGTGATTCCGTGCATGTTGAGTGCGCAGGGTTTAGATTTTCATTCGTGCATGATGGATGCACCGACTTAGATTTTCGTGCATGTTGGGCGCATGTTTTGAGATACGATTTAGGTACACACCAGATGCACTAAATTGAGATTCTTCGTGCATGTCAGATGCACCTGATTTGGCTGTCAGGCACACTCGTTGCCTATGACAGATACTTCGTGCACACCCGTTGCACCTAGATGTGGTTTTGTGCACCTGTATGTCACATATATGGATTTTGATTTCCGTGCGCACCAGACACACAGGGTGGTGTTATGTGCATTTTTGGGATTTATTCCTTTTGTAGCAGTACATTTTTATGATATTTGATATTCGTTTTGTACTGAGCAGGACTAGTCAGAGGACAGTACATGGATATATTTTGCATGCATTGATAGTTATCAAAGGTATTTCCAAGGAGCGAGATATAGTCTCGGCATATATACCTACGTGTCCGATATGACACGAAACATTTTAAAAACAAGAAAACCCTTCTAAATTGTTTTCAAAACGGCGGAACGTACATAGTAAACAAAAGATATATACATATATGGTTATTTTCTTATGAAAAACGTCCGCCACTGTGCAGTGTTATGCGCATCGCACAGCGACTTAAGAGAGATTTGGCATGCATTTACATCAGCTATTCACATGCATAGATTGGATGTCTACATGTATAGTTCTGATCTATATCATATTGGTTTTGTATTGGATTTGACATTTGTGTCTTTACCATGACTCCGATGATTGCGGGATGCTTGACGGAGTTGTTCTTTTGAATTATCTGCTCAGTACTCATGCGCATGCATTGCGCTATGATGTTTTATGTATTGATGATTTCGGAGCCCCGATGACTTGGAATTTGTATTGAAATATTTTAGTATTTGGGGGTTTAAATTTAAATTCGGGGACCGAATTTCTTTAAGGGTGGTAGATTGTAACGTTTCAAAATAATAAAATATTATTTTTGGGAATTTTTATAATTTAATATTATTTTAATGAATATTTTAATATTCCGGTATAATTAAATACAAATAAATTGGGGAAAATTATAGAAAATTCTAAAATAGGGTATTTTATAAAATTATGCCATTTTTAAGTTTTTAAGATTAGTTATATGCTAATTTAGTGCTAATCGCGATTAAAAATCGCTAATCGGATTTTTAGCTTATTTTGTGCAAAAATGTGCACATATCATTTTCCACACTTGTTACATGCTTTGGGGTATGGTTGCTTAGGGTTTGCAATGGAGTGAGAAGGAAAAGAAAAAGAAAAAGAAAAAAAAAGGTTTCATGATGAGAGAGAGAGAGACTAGGTCAACCCCCACTTTTTGAACCATACTCCCATCATTTCCTCACACCCATTTCTCTCTCCCCTCTCCTAGAGCTGCTGCTGATCCTGCTCCTCCCTCATCTCCCTTCCCTTCACTCCATAGATCCCTCTCATTTCCCTCACTAAAACCCCATTCCCACTTCATAAAACTTGCTCCCAAGTTCACTAGCTACACATTGAACCTAGCAAGATTGGATTTGGAGGACTTTGAGCAACTCAAGAATTTTCTTGAGTTGCCAAAGGAGGTAAATTCTAGACCTATTAGAGTAGTATTTCATTTCTTGTGCATCAATTCTAGTTTCATGTCGATATGGTGTCGTTTGGTGGATTTGTGAAACTTCAAGTTAGGGTTTATGTGAGATCTGAAATTAAAGATGAAATTGAGGATTGTGGTGACCCTAGAACCCCTGGTGTGATGTTATTTTGGATCAAACTAGAGACTAGAACACAGAATACGAATTTATGAGACGATGTCGGAGAAAAACTGTAAATCTGGGAGTGTATTTTGTAATCTGCTATCACCCCGAGAACCCTAAAATAAAATTGAGTTGACAATAAGATGTGCAGGCACCATGGAACCATCACACAAGACCCTAGCCCCTAACTCCAAATTCTGGCCGCAGATTCAATCCCCCTCGCCGCAATTTGCGGCCAGAGCAGGGGTTCTGTTGCTCGTTTTGGTTCTGTAGCCTTATACCCTGTAGACTTGACCCTGAGTATGTATAGTTTTGACTGATTCCAGTTAGGGTAAAATCTGGGTTGATTTTCTTGAGTTGGCGTATGATTTACGACTTGTTTTAGCATGTATTTTGGTATTTGGTGATTCGTTTCTGTCGGGTGGCGTTTGGACGTCAACGACAAGTGGATATTGAACGTGTTTACATGCGAGACGATAGGTTTTTACCTATGCGAGTAGCGTGTGCTGTTTTGGATTTCCGATGTGATTTTCATGTGTTTTAGCGTTTGTGATGTACTTGTAGGTACCCTACGTGATGTTGAGGTGAAGAAGATGAAGATGGCGACATCGGCAGCGACACACGAGAAGCAAGGTGAGTAGATTTATATCTACGGGGAGAAGTCGGGTGGATGGCGTATAGCACCCCCGCAGTCCGTGGTGATGTATACGAATACGTATACACACATATATTTATTATGTGTTGTTAGGATTATTGATGGTGATAATGGAATTATTGATGATAAGGATGTATTGGTTTAGTATAGTGCGAAACCCTAGAGTAGTGGTTGCACCCACACATACACGTACACATATACTTGCATACATTCTTTCATTTATCTGTGCGCATATGGAGGTGTGTATATCTAGACATGGGTATAGGACTATGTGTTCATATACGGGATTTGAGGATGATACGTGGGATTGAAATGAGTCGATTAGATTTGATTTGAGGCCGTGAGATCGGGGATATGACATAGTTCGTATTTGAGATGTGATATGATGGTAGTGATACCTGTTATATGATGAGATAAAGTATATATTGACTCAGATTTAGGTGGTTTTCATACCCCTCCCGATCAACTTGATTGTTGGGTTCGTAGTGCGCATAGTAGGCGTTAGACTAGACCCGAGTCATACCTATTTCAAAACTAATGAATCGAGGATATTTTAAAGATAGGCAAAAGTGATTCTACGGATATTTTCAAACGACATATCTTTTCATAAAACACCGTAGCCCTTATTTTACCAAAAACCCTGATTCGTCTTATTTCAAAAGGCAAGGTTGCATGATATATTTATTGAGATAGATTCTTTACTGTTGCGTTGATTATTTGATTCCACATACTCATGCTATTTGCATTGCATTGCTTGTGTTTATTGATATATATTACAGTCGTGCTGCTAGGACACCAGCACCATTATCGATGATGCGTATGTTCCACGTACATTTGTTGCCGGCTCACGCACTTCATCATCGATAATTGCCATGTCACTACTGTAAGTCCATGCTACCTCTCCCGGTACTTTCGGGCAAGCGGAATTTGATAAAAAACGATTTTCTTAGAGGTGGTAACATGGACTTATAACCCGGATCTTTGTTAAACATCTAACTAACAACCTAACTACGAGTTGCTAACTACTCGGTTAGGGGGTTATACCTTTCTTTTTCTCGAACTCCTTCGTCTTCAAGCTTCGATGGTCGTCCGGATCGGCTTCTTCCCGTCGTCTCCTTACGCCGAAGATAGATCCACCTGAAAGCTTCAATCTTTGGCTCCTTCTTCGATCTTTGAAGAAACTAGTTCACTCGGTTTTCTAAACCTTGTGAACTAGAGTGAGTAGAGAAGAGTTTGTATGGGATTTTATCTATGGTTCTTGGTTCTCAACTCATGAGACAAGTGAACCATAGAGTCAAGAGAGGGAGCAAGAGGAAGAGGGTGAGAGCAAAAGCAAGAGAGCTCAAAAACAAAGAGAGAGAAAGGTCAAGCAAGAATGAGCCTCTCTTTTGTCTTTCACCCTCTCATAATCCAAAACCATCATAACTCATCATACCAATCAAGTGCTATGTGATGGTTGAAGCAACCATAACCAAATCATTTCATGCACTCATTTTGCACAAAGGAGCAAGCAAGTAAAGTCTTTGCCAAGAAATGATAGCTATGGTTATCATGATGGTCAACTAGTCAAGCCTAGTCAACAAAGTCAACAAGTCAACAAAAGTCAACAAAGTCAACAAAAGTCAACAAGTCAACAAAAGTCAAACCCTCAACAACCATGTCACCATAATACTTAATTAAAATAATTGTTAATCACATATCATATTCTCATTAGGGTTGAGCAAAAAGTCAATAGTCAACTGTCAACGGTCAACAACCCTAATGAGAATCCTCTGCCTCTGTCTCTCCGTCAACTGTGCATACACACCCGCATCCGCGTTCCGAGGAACACGAATGCATACTGGATAAATCCAATCCCAAAAGGTACACTAGGATCTGGCTTAAACCAAAGCCCGCTAGTGTAAACTGTCCGGACACTGTACGTGCACAAGTGCACGTACAGTGACCGAACCCTGTCGCAAAACCATGCGACCTCTACTCTTTTGCCTAAAGGCGAATAGCTTTCTGTGTGGGACTCTAAAGACTCGACACTACGCTGGCAGTGGTTTTAACTGTCACGACCCAAAATTGGCCCGTGACGGCCCTAATACTACGCAACGCCCTAA
Source organism: Agapanthus africanus (assembly GCA_030015575.1). NCBI lineage: Eukaryota > Viridiplantae > Streptophyta > Magnoliopsida > Asparagales > Amaryllidaceae > Agapanthus > Agapanthus africanus. Next base: position 84,055,322 of record JASDDO010000004.1, on the reverse strand, counting down.
GACGCAACGTAGTAAAAGAAAGCTAAACCCAGAAATCTAAACCATGAAAATACGGAAAAAGATAATATAAGTTTTTGAAACATTTGAAATCGCAACCCAAATTCTTTAAAAAGGTCTAGTTTCTTTCTTTAAAATTTTAGCAACACCCCTTTTTGTAAAGACTAGTCAAGATGAATGCAACACAAAAATAATGACAGTAGAGAAAAAAAGCTGTATATAAAAGACATCAAATCCACAATAATACACATAACGTCCTCACCAAGTCTCTATGTCAATAATACAATAGTAGATGGAGAGTACAAATACAACGAAGGTACAATATGAAATACAAATAACCACCAACCCACCTAAGCAAAATAGTACTGTGAGCTGAGGTGGTATCTGGAGCAAAAGATGATAGCTGGATAGCTGAATAGAGAAATAGCCTGCCTCGACTACTCTGGGGAAAAACCTGAAACACCTGTGGCACAACGGGGGTGAGTTGCCAACTCGTGAATAATATAAAACATATGCAGGTAATCGCAGGAATGCACGTACAGCATGAATCTAAGATATGCGATTACAATAATAATATGTCATGCAAATGCTGAAATAAGGAGAGTACACTAGCAGGTACAATCAATATGTGAAGCAATAGTAACATGACAATAGTATGCAATAGCCATGCATAGAGGATATGAGAATGTAGATATGCAACTTATCATAAGGGTACACTAACAGGTACTACCAATGTATGAAACTGTGCATAAAATAGATAAGGGTGAGGTATAGGGTGGAATATGTCATTTCCACGGAAACCTGACATCGGGGCAGCATCACAATCCATCAAGACACTCAAATCCCAAATCCTCAAATCAGCCCCCACAATGGCTCTCACAATATATAAGTCTCATATCACCTCAATATACAATATCGAATAGCTCTCCTATATCTCGAATGTACAATTCAACAATCTCATTCATATCCAATCTCAATGAATCACCTATATCCCAAGTCGAACCCCAAGTAAGTTTCTAACATCCTAAAGGTATATATATATATACAGAAATAAATATGATGGGGGCAATACACATAAATCAGCGTCCCATTCCACTAATATTGGTGAAAGGGTATATATAACAACGGCTAAATCCCCTGTTATATATACAAAAGGGGTTAAAGAAATATCATGAAAGCAGTGTGCCAAGCATCGACACAGAAATCCTCGTATAGCGGGCTCCGTCAGTCCGGATCGGCCCACGGGGTCCGTCTGCAGTATCGACCCTCGGCCCCGACAGTACAGATCATCCCGCATCCATCTCTCGACTCTGGCCAGTATCCTCCGGACAACTGCCAGGTCCAACCAATCACCGGTAGGTACTCGCCCGACTCCAGGCTCAATCGGCAAACCCATCGATCTTCTTGCCGAGGGGAACCATACCGGGCCCCACCATGTACTCTCATACGACAACCACACCTCGTATGGAGTATATAATCAGCACCGATAAAACTCATGGGGGACGCTCAAATATCATATCAAGGAAACCGGGTTGTTCCATGTATGCATAATTTCATGAACTCCCGAGGTTCCCAAATCCCGAAAACATCATATAAAATCCAGATAAACAATGTACAAATCCAGGAATAAATATATGCGATATATCTGAATGCGAGCAGGTAAACAAATATATATAGCTGAACCAGATGTATGCGGAATCAAGATGATACAGCTAAGTGACATCAGTAAAAGCAAATAGGTATCTGCAACTGAATATGTGTGTAACATACAGGTGTAGCAATGCACAGGTATCTACCTATAGGAACTGATATCGTATACCCCCCTGGGTATAAGTAACATATGTAGAAAATCCCTCCCGGTATAACTAAGATATGTGCACGGTATACCAGTAGCTGTATCGCAAGGTGTAAATGTACCTATCACTAAAGGTATGATACACTATAGGTATACCGGTAATCTAGATGTCATGTGTGGTAGGCAATAGTAGCTATAAGGGTTAGTGTGTGACATGGCAATTATTGACGGTGTGTGTGTAGCATACAATCCGTGTTCATGCAACATGGACCGTCAATAATATGTGCAGTGTCCTACGGCTGCTAGTCACAGTATAACAATATCTAAGGAAAAACAGTAAAGGCGCAATTCTACAATGACGTAGAATGTGCGACAGGTATTTGAATCCTAGCCCAGACGCATAACGCCATGCGGGCGATTCCCCTGTAGATGTTAAATCTACTCACCTACACTCCACGCTAGGTGAATCCTACAATCTGCTCCCCCTGTAGCCGTGTCCGTAGTCCCTGCCTGCAAACCTGCAAATACGACATGAAAATCATATAAGCCAAAATATTCCGCGAAACGCGATATCGAATCGAAACGAGAAACTCGCGTCGCGAACTAAACGCGCGTGTGCACGATACGCTGAATCGTGTGTATACGTGTCTAAAACCATCGCGACACGTCGCGATACGCTGGATCACAGAACCCAATCACGTATCGCGCGTATCGCGCAAACACAACGGACACCAAAAACGACATATTATCCCAGATTTTCCTACAGGCCAAAACTTACAAAACTAGACATACCAAAACACTACACTACACAGAAGGGAACCCCACACCAAACCCCAACACCCAACTCACCTTCCTGGCCGCAAATTGCGGCCAGAACCCAATAATTGGCGGCCTGGGGTGGGAATTGGGGGCTCGTGTTCATGTGGTTTGCTCTAGACCTAGGTATCATGTCCCAGTTTCCTCAATTTTATTCTGTAAGCATCGGGTCACAAGCAGATTTCAAAAGTCACAAATATCGCTTAAAAATGACAATTTCGCACAATTAAGAAACCTTATGGTATTTTAGTGTAATCTGGGGATTTCTCAGTGTGAGTGACCCTACCAACACTAAATTAACCTAAGGTAGCTAAGACAATCAACAATTACCACAATATCTCACAATCACCAAAATCTAGCACTAATTTAGCTAATTTAACACTAATCGACACAAAACCACACACAACTTAAGCAAACATGAAATGGGGTTCAGAAATATACCCTGTAGCACCCTAAGAAGCAGGTGAAGGTGAGGAATTAAGTTGCTACGGCTGCTGGTGATGCAGGGGCAGCATGTGGCTGGTGCTGTTGCTGCCAGTGCTGAAGTTGATGCTGCTGATGTTGCTATGCTGATGTTGTTGTTGTTGATGTTGAAGCTGCTTCTGGTGCTGGAGCTAACTTCTTGTGATGCTCTCTGTTGCTGCTAAAGCTCCTGCTGCTGCTTCTCTTGCTATTGTTGTTGTTGATAATGAAGCTGCTGCTACTGCTGTTGTCTGCTACTGCTCTTGCTATTGTTGCTGCTACTGATGATGGAGATGCTGCTGCTTCTTCTGCTGCTGCTGGGGCTGAGTGTGTGTGTGAGTGAGAGAATGAGAGCAAGGAAAATGAGTGTGAGGATGAGAATGAGAGGAATTCCAACACCCCCTCTTCTCACTCTCTCTCTTTCTCAATTAAGAAGCATGGCACAAGCCATGTTGTCCCATGCCCTCTCTCCCCCAAAGTCAACATTCAAACCAATTTAAAACCCTTTTAAATTCATTTTAATTCAAAACAACCATAACACACAAAAAAAAACAATTAGCTTAAAGAGAATGGGTTAAATCCATCATGCTAGCTAATCATGGTCTAATCCCCTCTCTAAACCCTAGTTTACATGCACAAGTGTGTGTGTGCCTAACAAAATTCTAATAAAATACTCATTAAATAGGATAAAATATTTAAAACTTTATTTGGTAAACTTTTACTAAAAAACATATATTAAAAATATAATTAGCTACAAAATACATTCTATGGTGTTACAATCTCCCCCCCTTAAAAGAAATTCGTCCCCGAATTTAAAAATATACTGATACGGGTACCTTCCAAGAGAAGATTAAAATCCTCAAATCTCGCTCGCAGCCTCCCAAGTGATTACCTCACTATACGGCTACGTCCAAGAAAACCCTTCACAGATGGCAAGACCCTTGACCGATGTTCCTCCACCTGTCGGGCCATTAACACACAAGGCTGCTGGTGAACGAAAGATCGCGTCCAGCAAAATGGTCTGGTGCCAAATCATGTGAGAAAGGTCATGAAGGTAAATGTAAAGTATCATCACAAGGAATACGGGGTGAAAATCCAATAATCTGGGCGGAAGTGCCAAATTAAAGGCAACTAAACTAACTCGCTTATAGGATCTCAGAAAGACCTAAATCCTGGGATAAACTTCCCAAAATCCAACACGTCATTCCTCGGAATGTCCATAGGAATGCAAGATCTGTCCCTGCGAACTCGAGTCTATGACCAACACAGTCGGCATAAGACTTCGGTTCGAAATGGACAATTCCCATCTTGACCTAACACAACTGGACTATCTCCGAAAGTCTCTAGACTAGCTGGGGTCCAAGGTCCTACTTACGCAGAGTCAGAAGAACAACAGACTGGTGATTGACACGACCTAACCCCTAAGCCTAAGGGTGGCCAATTGGAGTGTCTCCTGATAACAGCTATCGAAGGAGAACCCTAACGATGGCGAGTGACGATCCCAACTGCTGACGACAAACAAAACAAACACAAATGAGCACATTGAGTATAACCGGACGACAAGAATCCGAATGGAGTCACACCCTGACTAAACTTGGGTAGAAACCATAACGAAATTCGTGGAGATCTGCTCCCATTCCTACTTCGGAACGGTAAAAGGTTGCAACTCTCCAGCCGGCCTCAGATGCTCGACCCAAGCACACAACAAGACTGACACCTTGAAGCGAAACCTGAAACTTCTCTTTACATCCCTGTCCACTCGTAACTATCTCACAAGTCACGCCAAAGCTGGTGGAACTTGAATGAATAAAGAGAGTTGACAGATGTGCATGTGCTAGGATTACACGCCTCTACCTGATAATGGCAGGTACACAAACGTGTCCCTAACCTAGCACGTCATTGTCACAAATCAAGGTCTCCGAATCATTACCCAGCCGAATATGCTCAAGTATCTCTGATGTACGAGCATCGACGGGCAGTGTCTCGCGAAAACGATTTAAGGGAAGTGGTCGGGCGCGGACATGAGCAAGCTGTCCCCTCCGTAGAGGCGAACTAAGCTATACTCGACGAACACACAAAAACTGTAAATCTGCAGAAGACTAACACAACAATCCAAATCCGCTGCAGGAAGATGTACATTAAGCTCTGGTGGTCCGTGAAAATCTGACGTGACTCTGAAACAAGTAGTGTCCCTAAATCTCCAACACAAAACCACCGCGGCCATCTCCAGATCATGAGTGGAATATCCTCCTCGTACTTCCTCCAAATGTAGGAAAGCAAAAGCGATAACTCTATAGTGTCACCTCAGTACACAATCGAGCCCACTCAAGAAACACTACAGTTAAACAACAAAGTCGCCCGAACCAAAAGAAAAGAAAGACTGATGCAGTTGTTAACTGAATCTTCAACTGCTGAAAACTCCGTACACATGCCTCAGTCCAAAGAAAAGAAACCTCCTTTCTGGTCAATTCAGTCGATGGTACGCACTACTCTAGAAATCCTGCATGAAACGGCGGTAAAAACCTGCTAAGACCAACCATCTGCGGATCTCCGTCCTGCACACAAGTCTGGGCCTAAGCTGTACGGCCACGATCTCCCTCGGAACCATACGGAACCGCCTCCCGTGACTACAAGACCTAGGAGTCAACACAAACAAGCCTGAAGAAACACTCCGAGAATTTAGCAACTGCTGGTGCTCTCCCAGCATCTGCATAACAAATCCCCAAGTGCTACTCCTGTCCCTCAAGACACATTAAGTAGACCAGAGTGTCGTAAATAACACAACAAAAACTGGTCGAGGAACGGCCCGCAGAAATCTGGTTCATCATATCTACGAATGCTGCTAGGGCATCAGGGAATCCAACGACTCACTGATACACACAAAGCCCGTAGCACGGATAGGCAATCTTCGGAATGCCGTCACTCCGAATCCGCAATAATGATGACCTGATCCCAATCAAACTTAGAAAAATGTCTCGCACTCTGGAGCTGATCGAAGAAATCGTCACGGCGAGGTGAAGGATACCTATCCGCACCGTAAGCCGGTTCAATTGGCGATCCGTCGATACGCAACCCTAACTGCCGTCTTTCTCCTGGACGAACAGAAATAGGAGATTCTAAAAGCGAAGCACTCAGACACACAAAACACCCCAAACCAGAACTCTGCAGCCGATCCTTTAGCTCCCAAGCTTCGCCGGCTCACCCGGAACACGTCGGAAAACTCTCGCACGAAAGGAACCCGGTCCAACAATCCCACTGTGGCTCCGGTATCACGAATGAACGCCAAGAATCCACGACATCTCCTCAGAAGTCGTCTAGCTAAAAGGCTGAATTCAAGCTGTGAGAGGCGGCACAACTATCCACCTGCACAACCAGAACTGACTTGCCGGGAAAACAAACCTGACTGTTTCCTCACGGTAGTCCACAGACGCCTAACACGTAGTTAATCAGTCCGTGCCCAGGAGAACGTCAAATCCAACATCTCTAGAAGGATCAAGACGACGGACGAATCTCTATCTCCTATCCGATTGGCACACAACTGAATACGTGTCGCGCAACAAAAGAATCGCTGACAGAAGTTAACACTACTACGACTAATCTACCCAACCACGGTACAAGCAAGAAGACAACGAATACATCAGAAGAACATATAAATCAAAGATACCTGAAAACTCCACATTGGAGGTCTGCGCGTCCCGATGAGTAGAAGCAAACTCCTGCGTCTGCCCTCTACTCAGAGCTGGATGAACTCCTCTGGTAGACTGAGCCCTTTGAGCAAATCTTCCACGTCCACGGCCTCTCTGAAAACGATCATGACGAGGTGCTAAGGAACAATCCCTGACGAAGTGCTGAAGGCTACCGCATCGAAAACATCCACATGCTGACTACTGACCATCCTGGGGATGAGAGCTGAACGACTGTCCTCGTCCTAAGCCTCTGCTACTCCCACGACAGCCACGAAATCTGTCTCGACGACCAAACCTCTGTCTCTGGGCTGGTACACTGGTACGAGTCCTCCACTGTCCTGGAACTCTCTGAGCCTCTGGAATATGCGCCTCGTCAACTGGAGCTGCAACCACTGGTGCTTTGTAGGTGACGGACTGCTGCATGCTGACCGTAAGGGACGGCTGAGTAACAGGGGTAACAACCTCCTGTCGTAGCTCCCGAACGACGTCAACTAAAGAACTCATCGTCTGGCGGAACACCTGCATCTCTACCAAAAGTCTATCCATAGTATAGATCGTAGGCTGATCCGTCTGCACCTGTGCAACTAGAGTACCATCCTGGTCAGTACTCGTCTCACCCGAGCTGACTCTGACCTCGGCCCTCGCTGCATCACTCAGAGTCCCCATAGTCATCGGCGGCAAGGCTATAAATAGATATAAGATGAGATTCGATAAGAATGAGGAAATCGAATCTCAAAGATATGAATCATCAAGGAAAGAATGTCAAGCAAATTGTACTTAGGTCACTTAATGCAAAGTACCGCGCTGTGGGTATGCTGCAGACATACACACACTACGTTACTCTGCTTAAGCTACCTACTCCATCATACTAAGGTCATCCTACACTCCGAAAGGTAAAACCTAACGCTCTGATACCAACTTTGTCACGACCCAAAATTGGCCCGTGACGGCCCTAATACTACGCAACGCCCTAAGACGCAACGTAGTAAAAGAAAGCCAAACCCAGAAATCTAAACCATGAAAATACGGAAAAAGATAATATAAGTTTTTGAAACATTTGAAATCGCAACCCAAATTCTTTAAAAAGGTCTACTTTCTTTCTTTAAAATTTTAGCAACACCCCTTTTTGTAAAGACTAGCCAAGATGAATGCAACACAAAAATAATGACAGTAGAGAAAAAAAGCTGTATATAAAAGACATCAAATCCACAATAATACACATAACGTCCTCACCAAGTCTCTATGTCAATAATACAATAGTAGATGGAGAGTACAAGTACAACGAAGGTACAATATGAAATACAGATAACCACCAACCCACCTAAGCAAAATAGTACTGTGAGCTGAGGCGGTATCTGGAGCAAAAGATGATAGCTGGATAGCTGAATAGAGAAATAGCCTGCCTCGACTACTCTGGGGGAAAACCTGAAACACCTGTGGCACAACGGGGGTGAGTTGCCAACTCATGAATAGAATAAAACATATGCAGGTAATCTCAGGAATGCACGTACAGCATGAATCTAAGATATGCGATTATAATAATAATATGTCATGCAAATGCTGAAATAAGGAGAGTACACTAGCAGGTACAATCAATATGTGAAGCAATAGTAACATGAAAATAGTATGCAATAGCCATGCAAAAAGGATATGAGAATGTAGATATGCAACTTATCATAAAGGTACACTAACAGGTACTACCAATGTATGAAACTGTGCATAAAATAGATAAGGGTGAGGTATAGGGTGGAATATGTCATTTCCACGGAAACCTGACATCGGGGCAGGATCACAATCCATCAATACACTCAAATCCCAAATCCTCAAATCAGCCCCCACATTGGCTCTCACAATATATAAGTCTCACATCACCTCAATGTACAATATCGAATACCTCTCCTATATCTCGAATGTACAATTCAACAATCTCATTCATATCCAATCTCAATGAATCACCTATATCCCAAGTCGAATCCCAAGGAAGTTTCTAACATCCTAAAGGTATATATATATATACAGAAATAAATATGATGGGGGCAATACACATATATTAGCGTCCCATTCCACTAATATTGGTGTAAGGGTATATATAACAACGGCTAAATCCCCTGTTATATATACAAAAGGGGTTAAAGAAATATCATGAAAGCAGTGTGCCAAGCATCGACACAGAAATCCTCGTATAGCGGGCTCCGTCAGTCCGGATCGGCCCACGGGGTCCGTCTGCGGTATCGGCCCTCGGCCCCGACAGTACAGATCATCCCGCATCCATCTCTCGACTCTGGCCAGTATCCTCCGGACAACTGCCAGGTCCAACCAATCACCGGTAGGTACTCGCCCGACTCCAGGCTCAATCGGCAAACCCATCGATCTTCTTGCCGAGGGGAACCATACCGGGCCCCACCATGTACTCTCATACGGCAACCACACCTCGTATGGAGTATATAATCAGCACCGATAAAACTCATGGGGGACGCTCAAATATCATATCAAGGAAACCGGGTTGTTCCATGTATGCATAATTTCATGAACTCCCGAGGTTCCCAAATCCCGAAAACATCATATAAAATCCAGATAAACAATGTACAAATCCAGGAATAAATATATGCGATATATCTGAATGCGAGCAGGTAAACAAATATATATAGCTGAACCAGATGTATGCGGAATCAAGATGATACAGCTAAGTGACACCAGTAAAAGCAAATAGGTATCTGCAACTGAATATGTGTGTAACATACAGGTGTAGCAATGCACAGGTATCTACCTATAGGAACTGATGTCGTATACCCCCTGGGTATAAGTAACATATGTAGAAAATCCCTCCCGGTATAACTAAGATATGTGCACGGTATACCTGTAGCTGTATCGCAAGGTGTAAATGTACCTATCACTAAAGGTATGATACACTATAGGTATACCGGTAATCTAGATGTCATGTGTGGTAGGCAATAGTAGCTATAAGGGTTAGTGTGTGTCATGGCAATTATTGACGGTGTGTGTGTAGCATACAATCCGTGCTCGTGCAACATGGACCGTCAATAATATGTGCAGTGTCCTACGGCTGCTAGTCACAGTATAACAATATCTAAGGAAAAATAGTAAAGGCGCAATTCTACAATGACGTAGAATGTGCGACAGGTATTTGAATCCTAGCCCAGACGCATAACGCCATGCGGGCGATTCCCCTGTAGATGTTAAATCTACTCACCTACACTCCACGCTAGGTGAATCCTACAATCTGCTCCCCCTGTAGCCGTGTCCGTAGTCCCTGCCTGCAAACCTGCAAATACGATATGGAAATCATATAAGCCAAAATATTCCGCGAAACGCGATATCGAATCGAAACGAGAAACTCGCGTCGCGAACTAAACGCGCGTGTGCACGATACGCTGAATCGTGTGTATATGTGTCTAAAACCATCGCGACACGCCGCGATACGCTGGATCACAGAACCCAATCACGTATCGCGCGTATCGCGCAAACACAACGGACACCAAAAACGACATATGATCCCAGATTTTCCTACAGGCCAAAACTTACAAAACTAGACATACCAAAACACTACACTACACAGCAGGGAACCCCACACCAAACCCCAACACCCAACTCACCTTCCTGGCCGCAAATTGCGGCCAGAACCCAATAATTGGCGGCCTGGGGTGGGAATTGGGGGCTCGTGTTCATGTGGTGTGCTCTAGACCTAGGTATCATGTCCCAGTTTCCTCAATTTTATTCTGTAGGCATCGGGTCACAAGCAGATTTCAAAAGTCACAAATATCGCTTAAAAACGACAATTTTGCACAATTAAGAAACCTTATGGTATTTTAGTGTAATCTGGGGATTTCTCAGTGTGAGTGACCCTACCAACACTAAATTAACCTAAGGTAGCTAAGACAATCAACAATTACCACAATATCTCACAATCACCAAAATCTATCACTAATTTAGCTAATTTAACACTAATCGACACAAAACCACACACAACTTAAGCAAACATGAAATGGGGTTCAGAAATATACCCTGTAGCACCCTAAGAAGCAGGTGAAGGTGAGGAATTAAGTTGCTACGGCTGCTGGTGATGCAGGGGCAGCATGTGGCTGGTGCTGTTGCTGCCAGTGCTGAAGGTGATGCTGCTGATGTTGCTATGCTGATGTTGTTGTTGTTGATGTTGAAGCTGCTTCTAGTGCTGGAGCTAACTTCTTGTGATGCTCTCTGTTGCTGCTAAAGCTCCTGCTGCTGCTGCTCTTGCTATTGTTGTTGTTGATAATGAAGCTGCTGCTACTGCTGTTGTCTACTACTGCTCTTGCTATTGTTGCTGCTACTGATGATGGAGATGCTGCTGCTGCTGGGGCTGAGTGTGTGTGTGAGTGAGAGAATGAGAGCAAGGAAAATGAGTGTGAGGATGAGAATGAGAGGAATTCCAACACCCCCTCTTCTCACTCTCTCTCTCTCTCAATTAAGAAGCATGGCACAAGCCATGTTGTCCCATGCCCTCTCTCCCCCAAAGTCAACATTCAAACCAATTTAAAACCCTTTTAAATTCATTATAATTAAAAACAACCATAATACACACAAAAAAACAATTAGCTTAAAGAGAATGGGTTAAATCCATCATGCTAGATAATCATGGTCTAACCCCCTCTCTAAACCCAAGTTTACATGCACAAGTGTGTGTGTGCCTAACAAAATTCTAATAAAATACTCATTAAATAGGATAAAATATTTAAAACTTAATTTGGTAAACTTTTACTAAAAACCATATATTAAAAATATAATTAGCTACAAAACACATTCTAAGGTGTTACATTAACCACAGACCGCAAGCGGCACTAGCTGTGCGTAACGGTCCCCAGGTAGATGCCGACAAGAAAACTGACGAGGTGAAACCCATCTGAACTCCTACTGAGCCTGAATGTGACATTCTCCGTACAGTCCGGTCTGTTCGTCTGATACATCGCATGGCGGGCCTAGGGGGCGGTAAACGTCAGTCCCCCAATAGCGGTACAAGTCGTATCGGAGCGAAGCCAAAAACACCCTGAGATAACACTGGAAGCCTACCAGTATATCTCGTTTGCCCTGGCCAGGGACTACTCGTGTAATGGCTCTCCTAGACACAGCGCGATGTCAACCCCCAATACCGGGAGAGACGAATCCTGTCTAACCGTCACTGCCTCCAAGTGCTTCGGGACTGCACCCAACCACTACCTGTTTGCACGACTCCTTTGAGCCGTGGTAGGGTAGTGATCAAAGTACAGTGGGAACACACTCGAGGCGAAGTGACAGTGTCAAGTCAGCGGACTAAGCTGTACTCATGTCACCTGGGAACCGATAACTGACGATAGGCATAATACCAACTAGTCAGTTCCTGATGAGTCCTGTCCAGTGTACCCGTAACCTAACGAGCACCCACATACTATCTCAAGTACGACGTACTGACGGCTATGGGACAGACCGTCTCCCACACTGGGATGAGAAGCGCATGCGCTAGTCTACTCTGGAGTATCGATGCCCTGTCTCGATAGTCCTGCGACCAGGGACCTGCATAAGGATGTGCTTATAGATTACCTAGCCTCACTAGTGTGACTGCCATCACATCGCTGGTAATCAAGCAAAGATCCTAAGGGCTCCACTAATGTGTATAGGCGATATACTAAAATAAACACATGTACACATTTAAGTAGAAACAAACCAAGTAGCATACTACTATTTTGAGCAAGATTGTATATACAAGGTGAATATCCCAAGCTTCCTTTAAGTAATATACAAACTAGTATGATACAGTAATGGCCTCTAGGGCATATACACTAACAATCTCCCACTTGCACTAAGGCCATGTACTGGCGTATCGAAGACCTATCATCTCGATCAGCCGCTCAAACTGAGTCTGGGGCAGGGCCTTGGTGAATGGATCTGCAGTATTATTTTCTGAAGCGACTCTCCGAACCTCGATCTCTTGGCGATCCACGATCTCCCTGATCAGGTGATACCGCCTCAAATGTGTCTGGATCTCTGATGGGACCTGGGTTCCTTTGCTAAAGCTATAGCCCCGTTGTTGTCGCAATACAGAGGTATTGGATCAACAATGGACGGAACCACCTGAAGTTCTTTCAAGAACTTCCTCATCCAGACAGCTTCTTTTGCGGCATCAGATGCAGCGATGTATTCCGCTTCCATCGTCGAGTCTGCAACGGTTTCCTGTTTGGAACTCTTCCAACACACCGCCCCTCCATTGAGGGTGAAGACAAAACCCGACATGGACTTGGAATCATCCTTGTCACTCTGGAAGCTGGAGTCAGCAAAGGCCTCGATCTGGAGGTCTTTTCCGCCATACACCAAGAACATCTCCTTAGTCCTTCTCAGGTACTTGAGAATGTTCTTTACCGCTATCCAGTGTTTCTCCCCAGGATTTGACTGATACCGGCTTACCACACTCAGTGCATAAGCTACATCCGGTCTGGTACACAACATCGCATACATTATAGAGCCTACCGCAGAAGCGTAGGGTATAATAGACATGCGATCCCTCTCCAAATCAGTCTTGGGAGACATCTCTTTAGAGAGGGTGATCCTGTGACAAGCCGGTAGGTTACCGCGCTTGGAATCTTCCATACTGAATCTCTTCAGTATGGTGTCGATGTACCTGGACTGTGAAAGTCCTAATATCCTCTTGGATCTATCACGATGGATCCGGATCCCCAGGATGTATGAGGCATCACCCAGGTCTTTCATGGAGAACCTGTGTGACAAGAACCCCTTGACAGATTGTACCATAGGAATGTCATTTCCTATTAAGAGAATGTCATCCACGTATAAAACGAGGAATACTACAGTTCTCTCTACAAATCTACTATAGATGCATGGTTCATCTGGATTTTTGATAAAGCCAAATTCCTTGACCGTCTCATCAAAACAGATGTTCCAACTCCGCGATGCCTGCTTTAGTCCATAGATGGACTTAAGCAACTTGCACACCTTTCCGCTGCTCCCACTCTGAATGAAACCTTCTGGCTGGTCCATATAGACACACTCCTCTAAATTTCCATTTAGAAAAGCTGTCTTTACGTCCATCTGCCAAATCTCATAATCGTGGAAGGCAGCAATGGCAAGAAGGATCCGAATGGATTTCAGCATAGCCACTGGAGAAAAGGTTTCGTCATAGTCCAAACCAGGTCTTTGACGAAAACCCTTTGCTACAAGTCTAGCTTTATAGGTCTCAACCTGTCCATCTACACCAATCTTCCTTTTGAAGATCCACTTGCATCCTACGGGTTTTACCCCGTCTGGAGCAATGTCCAACGTCCATACTTTGTTGGTGAACATGGACTCCATTTCGGTCCGCATTGCATCCAGCCATTTCACTGAGTCAACGCTCTGAATGGTCTGCTGGAAGCTAGTAGGCTCATCATAATCTATGATTCAATCCTCTCTATCCCCGTCTATGAGAAAACCGTAGTATCTCTCGGGCGGATGAGACTGCTTACTACTTCTGCGGAGCGGCGTAGGAATGTCCTGTTCTTTTGAACCCTCTGGTTCCACTAAACTTTCAGTAATAGTCCGTGGTTCTGGAATTTCTTCTAGTTCTACTGTGCTCCCACTTATCTGGTTTTCCAAAAACTCAGTTTCCAAGAAGTAGGCATGACGAGAAACAAGAACTTTTTGTTCCTCTTCACAGTAGAAGAAATATCCCTTGGAGTTCTTTGGATATCCCACAAACTTGCACTGTACTGAGCGTGCCTCGAGCTTGTCCGCATGCTGCTTTTTGACAAAAGCTGGACATCCCCTTGTCTTAATGTGCTTAAGATAGGGTCTCTTCCCACACCACATCTCATATGGTGTAGTAGGCACAGTCTTAGTAGGAACTCGGTTCAAAAGGTATGCGGCTGATTCTAGCGCATATCCCCAGAATGATCACGGTAACTCAGCGTTACTCATCATGGACCGCACCATATCCAATAGGGTGCGGTTCCGTCTCTCCGATACACCGTTATGTTGCGGAGTGTATGGAGGAGTAAGCTGAGAGAGAATTCCATTCTCTTTTAAATAGTCCAGGAACTCGGCACTTAAGTATTCTCCACCTCGATCCGATCTTAGAATCTTAATACTTTTGCCGGTTTGTTTTTCTACTTCATTCTTATATTCCTGGAATTTTCCAAAGGCTTCGGACTTATGTTTCATTAAGAAGACATAACCGTACCTTGAGAAGTCATCCGTAAAAGTAATGAAGTAAGAATAACCGCTTCGCACATGTGTAGACATTGGACCGCACACGTCGCTGTGTACGAGTCACAAGAGCTCGCTCGCTCTTACTCCGTGTCCAGTAAACGGAGTCTTTGTCATCTTTCCTTTGAGACAGGATTGACAAGTGGCATACGATTGATATTCGAACGGATTCAAATATCCTTCTGTATGTAACTTAGTCAACCTTCTCTCATTGATGTGACCCAGTCTACAATGCCACAAGAAAGTCTGATTTATTTCCGGAGACTTTCTTTTGTGTGTATTCTGGACATTGAAAATCTGTGGTTGGTTTAATACGTATATACCATTACTCAATGTACTTGACCCAATCAGAACTTGATTAAGGTGAATGTTTACAACATTGCTTACAAACGCAAATTCATAACCTTCTTTAGAAACTAAAGATACAGAAATGATATTACAAGTTGCGTTGGGTACAAAAAAGCAATTACGCAAAACCAAAACATGTCCATCTGACATTCCCAGGTGATAGTCCCCCACGGCTTTAGCATCCATGCTAGCTCCGTTCGCAACTCTGAGGGTCATGTCACCTGCCTTCAAAACCCTACGGTTTCTCAACGCCTGGAAAGAATTACAGATATGAGATCGTGATCCGGTATCCAATACCTAGGAAGTAGAGTTTATTGAAAGACAGTTTTCAATAACATACACACCTGAAGCTGAAGCTGCAATCTGCTTCAATTCCTGTGTTCTGGCTTTCCAAGCCCTGCAATCATTCTTCCAGTGACCTTTCTTATGACAATAGAAGCATTCTTCCTTATCCACAAGCTTCCCCGCTTTCTTTGTTGCTTTTGCTTTTCCCTTCGTATCCACTTTACTAACACCGCCCCTTGGTTTGGCGGGGGCTTTCTTCTTCTTTCCCTTGGCTTTCGCCTTGGACCTAGAAGAAGATGATCCTCCTACAAACAAAGTGGATATTTCCCTACCTTTCTGTAGGATGCCCTCTGCGCTCCTCAGCATGTTGAGGAGCTCTGAAAGTTCAACTTCTTTTTCTTGCAAGTTGAAGTTCAGTATAAACTGGGCGTAAGTGGAAGGAAGGGACTGGAGAACTAAGTCCGTATAGAGCTCACTCTCCAATGTGGTCCCTAGGTCCGCGAGCTCCTCAATGTAGCCGATCATCTTAAGCACGTGCTCTGCTACTGATGATCCGACGGCCATCCTTGCCGAAAATAACTTTTTCGACGCTTCGTATCTTGCGATACGAGACTGCTCTCCATACAGTTCTTTTGTATGAAGAAATATGGATTCCAGGTCCATATTCTCGTGCCTCCTCTGATGTTCATTGTCCATAGAGGCAAGCACGAGGCATTTGGCCTTCGCGCTATCAATCTCCCAAGTCTTACGGATTTCCTTATCCGCGACGCTGGAAGTGGGACCAGGGACAGGGGGAACTTTGGTGGTAAGAAGATACCCCAGCTTGTCGTAAGTGATTGCCATTTTGACATTCCTGAGCCAATCTTTGTAGTTTGGCCCTGTCAGTATGTTTTTATCTAGAAGTAACTTAAGTCCAGTCATGTCGATTGGTCGCTGCAATTAGGAGAGAGAAGAAGAAACACTCAGCATGATGCTCTTGCAAGTTTAGAGTGGTTTTTAGTTTGTGTAAACAGGATGGCTCCCACTGTTTCTCGAATCCCTCCTCAAACCATAAAGGAAGAATTAGTCGGGATCAATCCCACCACACAATACTTGCTTAACCGTTCAGCCATGCCAGTGTCGGTACTTCGAGGGAGGTTTTCCAACGCTTTCGCGAAGTTCCTTAATTCAAGAACCTCTTTTCCCTGGGGGCGTAGCCCCGCTAACACCTTTCTAGGCACCTACTAGGTTTATAGCATTGATCGTTTAGTGAGAAATTTCCCGAGGAGTAGCATATACTCACAGTAGGATCGGGATCCAAATATCATCGCGTGACGAAACTAAAGGAATACTACCAGAATTATCACACTCCAAATGGTATGCAACGCTAGCAAGTTTCAGTACTTATGAAACTCCCGATGTGGATTTTTTCCCCATGCTCTTATGACCTTGACTTTGGCCAACAAATCATAAGTCACATGTCAAGTTCTACCCATCATTCTCGAGGTTAATTTGAATCCACCCGCACCTACCCTTGACTTTGGCCAACAAGGCAGTACGACTGTTCCAAACCAACGCATCTATCTATGCTGCACATGAATACCCAATAGCTACCAATCACTATGCCTTGACTTTGGCCAACAAACACAGCTTGAATACTATTGACTATTCATGTGAAACGACGGAGGGCTACGAATGGTTTTGGCAAAACCGTGAACGTAGTGAACTTGATATAGTCGATGGAACGAGATAGCTTTTAAAAGGAGTGGCTCAAGCTCCGCATTTAAAAGTTGGTTTTGAAAAGAACCGAGTGGTTTTTCGAAAGTGTTCCAACGACTTTAACTTGGTTTATTATCTTGCATTAGGTCTTTTAATGCGTGATATTCTTGCATTAGTTCTTTTAATGCGTCCCATCATTTAATCCTACCATTGCAGAAAACAACCAAAATATGACGTACGCTTATGCCATTCGCATTCGCCACTGGGCCCCGTCATTACCCGTTAGGTTACTTAACTAACGACAGAGCGGGGGCTGGGCTAGCGCAGCTGTAAAACATAAACAACGCCTAAATAATATCATATATAGATATATTGCAATGATAGCCATTTCAGATCACAGATGAATACATTGGATATACTAGGAATCTGTAATTCGTACGAGCCTGTAACGAAAAGCAGATTACACGTTCGCGGTGAATAGCCAATACCCCACCCAAGACCCCTACGGGTGCGGCAAACTACCCGCCAAGTACCCGAAGCGAAGCAACCTCCCTCAACTCCGTGGGTAGGCCACTCGGCACTTCGGCATACCCGGTAGTTTGTGCACCCCCTCCATGGGTCTATCCTAGGAGCAAAAACAGTAAAAAGAAATTATACAATGACGGCTACAACCCCGACCCGGTTGTGTGGCCATACAAATAATTATTACATCAATTTACAAATTTACATGAATTGAAAGAAAAGAAAAACTCTCGTCTCACAACCCCCCGGCTATTCACCCGCGACAATCCAACATATTCATATACACATTCCAGCAATATTACAGATCACAGATTTGTATAACCCCCACTAATCGACATATAACGATTAGCAGACGTTCAATACAAATATCACATTTCAGAAAAACCCGTCAGCTAAAGTCATTTAGAAGTTCGATCAAAAATACGGATTTTTAGGACCCCAAAAATAAAATTTTCGTTCTGGAAAATCTGGGCTGAAAACACATATTCCAAAAATCCCAAAACAACCCTAGAAATACACTGCA
This sequence comes from Agapanthus africanus, assembly GCA_030015575.1. Classification (NCBI taxonomy): domain Eukaryota; kingdom Viridiplantae; phylum Streptophyta; class Magnoliopsida; order Asparagales; family Amaryllidaceae; genus Agapanthus; species Agapanthus africanus. The sequence continues at coordinate 84,036,967 of JASDDO010000004.1, read as the reverse complement.
TCAACTTTGGACCCCGACCGAGTCAACTCGGCCGCGGAACCGCGGCTGGAGCGTGCTCCCGCCGCGTTTCCGCGGCGCTTTGACTCGATCGTTGGACCAAATTTGGTGGTTATTCAAACAAAAGCCTGAGCCGATTTTAGAGATGAAAATTATCAACTTTTGAACAGAATAAAAATCGGCAGAAACTTGACAGTTTTGGGTTCGTTTTGCGACTTTTCTTTGATCGATCTTCTAGCTACTTTGCTAACATGTTAGATAGAGTTTAACTAGGCTCTGATACCACTGTAAGTCCATGCTACCTCTCCCGGTACTTTCGGGCATGCGGAATTTGATAAAAAACGATTTTTTTAGAGGTGGTAACATGGACTTATAACCCGGATCTTTGTTAAACATCTAACTAAAAACCTAACTACGAGTTGCTAACTACTCGGTTAGGGGGTTATACCTTTCTTTTTCTCGAACTCCTTCGTCTTCAAGCTTCGATGGTCATCCGGATCGGCTTCTTCCCGTCGTCTCTTTACGCCGAAGATAGATCCACCTGAAAGCTTCAACCTTTGGCTCCTTCTTCGATCTTTGAAGAAACTAGTTCACTCGGTTTGCTAAACCTTATGAACTAGAGTGAGTAGAGAAGAGTTTGTATGGGATTTTATCTATGGTTCTTGGTTCTCAACTCATGAGACAAGTGAACCATAGAGTCAAGAGAGGGAGCAAGAGGAAGTGGGTGAGAGCAAAAGCAAGAGAGCTCAAAAACAAAGAGAGAGAAAGGTCAAGCAAGAATGAGCCTCTCTTTTGTCTTTCACCCTCTCATAATCCAAAACCATCATAACTCATTATACCAATCAAGTGTTATGTGATGGTTGAAGTAACATAACCATATTATTTCATGCACTCATTTTGCACAAAGGTGCAAGCAAGCAAAAGTTTTTGCCATGCAATGATAGCTATGGTTATCATGATGGTCAACTAGTCGAGCATGGTTAACTAGTCGAGCCTAGTCAACAAGTCAACAAAGTCAACAAAAGTCAACAAGTCAACAAAAGTCAAACCCTCAACAACCATGTCACCATAATACTTAATTAATATAATTGTTAATCACATATCATATTCTCATTAGGGTTGAGAAAAAAGTCAATAGTCAACTGTCAACGGTCAACAACCCTAATGAGAATCCTCTGCCTCTGTCTCTCCGTCAACTGTGCATACACACCCGCATCCGCGTTCTGAGGAACACGAATGCATACTGGATAAATCCAATCCCAAAAGGTACACTAGGATCTGGCTTAAACCAAAGCCCGCTAGTGTAAACTGTCCGGACACTGTACGTGCACAAGTTTACGGATGTGACCGAACCCTGTCGCAAAACCATGCGACCTGTCACAAAACCATGGGACCTCTACTCTTTTGCCTAAAGGCGAATAGCTTTCTGTGTGGGACTCTAAAGACTCGACACTACGCTGGCAGTGGGTTTAACCACTGACCGCAAGCGGCACTAGCTGTGCGTAACGTTCCCCAGGTAGATGCCGACAAGAAGACTGACGAGGTGAAACCTATCTGAACTCTTACTGAGCCTGAATGTGACATTCTCCGTACAGTCCGGTCTGTTCGTCTGATACATCGCATGGCGGGCCTAGGGGGCGGTAAACGTCAGTCCCCCAATAGCGGTACAAGTCGTGTCGGAGCGAAGCCCAAAACACCCTGAGATAACACTGGAAGCCTACCAGTATATCTCGTTTGCCCTGGCCAAGGACTACTCGTGTAATGGCTCTCCTAGACACAGCGCGATGTCAACCCCCAATACCGGGAGAGACGAATCCTGTCTAACCGTCACTGCCTCCAAGTGCTTCGGGACTGCACCCAACCACTACCTGTTTGCACGACTCCTTTGAGCCGTGGTAGGGTAGTGATCAAAGTACAGTGGGAACACACTCGAGGCGAAGTGACAGTGTCAAGTCAGCGGACTAAGCTGTACTCATGTCACCTGGAAACTGATAACTGACGATAGGCATAATACCAACTAGTCAGTTCCCGACGAGTCCTGTCCAGTGTACCCGTAACCTAACGAGCACCCGCATACTATCTCAACTACGACGTACTGACGGCTGTGGGACATACCGTCTCCCATACTGGAATGAGAAGCGCATGCGCTAGTCTACTCCGGAGTATCGATGCCCTGTCTCGATAGTCCTGCGACCAGGGACCTGGATAAGGATGTGCTTATAGATTACCTAGCCCCACTAGTGTGACTGCCATCACATCGCTGGTAATCAAGCAAAGATCCTAAGGGCTCCACTAATGTGTATAGGCGATATACTAAAATAAACACATGTACACATTTAAGTAGAAACAAACCAAGTAGCATACTACTATTTTGAGAAAGATTGTATATAAAAGGTGAATATCCCAAACTTCCATTAAGTAATATACAAACTAGTATGACACAGTAATGGCCTCTAGGGCATACACACTAACAACTACACTGTAGTACTGTTGCATTCGGAATAAGATTCTTGCATGACAGACTGATATGCTTACATTTCTTTTACATGTCATATACATCATGCTTTCTGATTATACGCATTAAGAGTTGCTATTTCCATGATATTTCTGGATTTAGGAACCGTGGGTTTTTCAAAAGAGAATATGTCATTGCTTTAAAAACCCGGTTACCCTTGATATGATATTTCAGTGCGTCCACCATGTGTTTTCTCGGTGTTGAGAGCGACATGTGAAACCCGATTCGAGGAGCAGACGAGCCGATTGCGGGTATATGGTGGACCCGGTATGGTTCCCCTCGGCAAGATGATCGAAGGATTTCGTCGATTGAGCCTGGAGGTGGGCGAGTACCTACCGGTGATTGGTTGGACCTGGCGGTTATCCGGAGGATACCGGCCTGAGTCGATAGATGGATATGGGCGTACTGCTGGGGCCGAGGGCCGATTCCGCAGATGGAGCCCGATATATGAGGATTTACGTGCCGATGTTGGGCACAGTTTTCATGATGTTTATGAGTGTCGATGCTGGGCACTCCGGTTCCATGATTTTGACGTGTCGCGAGGGACACAGGTGGTTTATATCCTTATATTTCCATGCATATGCTGATGATATTTACATGCATGATGGTTATTGTCATTGGGTGACGAGTGGACGGGAACCACATACATGCAGATTGAATTCATTAATTATACCTCACATTTATGATATGCTATTACCTGAGGCACTGGCACGAGCACTTGGCACTACACTCATGTATAGAGATTACATTGCCAGTTTAGCATGCTTCAGACTTGTTCATATTGAGGTTTGTATATATATCTGATCGTATTGACCTAGGATGGGTCATACATTCGATCTCTGCTTGTAGATATTTTCTATTCACGAGTTGGCAACTCACCCCCGTTGTGCCATATTTCTTGCAGGTTTTTGCCGTACAGTTTCCATAGCGGCATTTCTGGCACACTGGTTCCATATGGGTGACTTGTTTGGGTAGGGGGTTCTTTTGTATCAGAACCACCATTGTTCCTGTATTATTCATTGTATCTAGAAATTCCATCAACCAAAACTTGTATATTGTTTCAGACTTAGAGACAGTGATGTATTATTTCGACCTTAGAGTCGCGCTTGTAGTATTATGGTTTTCTAGCTGTTTGAGTTCTTTTTGGGTTTTGATCCTCGCCCTTTAGCGTTGTATATTATTATTGCTTGCGTGGTTGTGACCGTCGATTGACGAAGAGCTAGCTCCCGCTTGGGGATGCCTTTTATCATTTCATATATATTATTCCTGTTGTACCCCGTTTGGGGCCAGTTTTTACAAATGAAACTCTGCCGAAATTTTCAGAAAAGACTACACATTTTTAAAATGCATTTCGGTTTAGTTATTTAGAAACTTTGATTTTCAAAACATGATTTCTTTACTTCTTAAAACCCGTTTTCCTTATTTACTCCTTAAAATGGTTTTAGATTTCTGGGCTTTTGGCTTACGTGGATCAGATGGGGTCCTATAGACTTCATATGGTTCAAAGGCCAGTCACGTGCTCTTTCGGGTCATGACAACAAGGTACAAGATAACAATAAACAACAACGGATAGCCGCAAAACCCACCAATAGCAAAACCGTGCACAGTCAGCCGAAGCGGTATTTGCAGCAAAAGATGATACGAGAGATGAAAAGCCTGCCGCGACTGCCCTGGGGAAACACCTAAATACACTGTGGCACAACGGGAGTGAATTGCCAACTCGTGAATAGTAAATAACATATGCAGGTAATCGCAAGTATGCACGTACAACGCGAATCTAAAACATGCTAGCTGATGGCAATAAGATGGCAGTATGTATGTGCAATAGTCATGAAAAGTACTCTAGCAGGTATTACAATACATGAAGCAATGCATATAAAGTAAATGAGGAGTATGGAATAAAACATGTCATAAATCATAATCCTGACCTCATGACAGGACCAACGTCCATCAAGATAATCTAAATCCCAAAGTTCCTCAAATCAGCCCCCAAATTGGCTCTCATATCAAATAAATCTCATATATCCTGTATGCACAACATCAGTATATCCGACATATCCCGTATGTACAACATCAGTATATCTCACATATCCCGTATGTACATCATCAGTATAAAATAAGTTTCATATAAGGTGAGTGTCTACCATCGATACCCATAACATCATGAAATAAGTGTCTAGCATCGATACAGAAATTCTGAACTCTGAGGCGCCATCACCTGGGACTGTCCCTCTCATGTCATGTACGTACATCCTAATAACCTGGGTAAGCACCACCCACAATCTGCAAGGCATGTACGTACATAATCTCGATCGATATCCCCCAGATATACGTCGAGTCCAAATACTATCACCGAATGACAAACGCCCCCAGCCGGGCTCAACGGCATGGACCTTCGATCTTCTATTCCGGGGGAACCAACCGGGCTCCACCATGTACCCGCACATGGCCCACGACACCTTCTCACATGGGGTATATATAAGCTCAGAACCGAGAAATCTCATGGTGGAAGCCGAAATATCATATCATGAGAAACCGGGTTTTTCAAATAATGCATAATTTCTTGAAACAACCACTGTCCTCAAATCCAGAAAACATCAAGTAATAAATAAGTATAACTGCATGAATCAATACATATATATTAGCGTCCCACTCCACTAATATATATATATATATATATATATATGCATATATATATAACAGCGTCCCACTCCACTGTTATATACACTTAGGAGTAACAATATCAGAGAACATCATATGAAATCCAATAATGTAACATATGCAACATGAAACAGTAATATGAGCATATAAATGAAAACCGCTATTTAAGTGCAACAAGTTATTAAATATATCATGTGGTCCCAGATTTCTCCGGAATCAGATACAACCTCATATACAGGTGAACATGTAGCTATAACAAGGTATGCATAACCATGTCGGTATAGCAAGATATGTGTGTCCATATATAAGTATGTATGATGTAAAAGTATCTATAGCAAGGTATGTCTCTATGCTTATCCATAATACCCTCCAGGTATATGTATGTATGTATGCCAGATATACATGTAGGTATGTCTCATATGTGTATATACCTATCACTAATGGTATATTACCCTGTAGGTATATGGGTAACTAGTATGTAAGAATGTCAGGGCATATGTGTAAGCATGTAGGTATACAGGTATGCTATATGTCATATGCATAATGAAAATAAAGATCATGACTCAATGTCCATAAGCAATCCAATATCACATATGTATAGGTGTTGTGCGTGTCATGGCAATTATTGACGGTGTGAGTGGTATATAATCAGTGCTCGTGCAACATGAACCGTCAATAATAGTGTTGTGTCTTATTAATACTATGTCCAAATACAATAGGTAAATGAGTATGCAACGAAATACACATGCACAAACGAGTCCATATACTAAACACTAAAGGTCATATCATTTGATCTAGCCCAGACGCGTAACGCCATGCGGGCGATCCACCTGTAGATGTTAAGTATACTCACCAACGATCCTGGCTAAGTAAAGCCAACCACCTACATTCCCTTCTTCGCAGCGTCCGAAGTCTCCGCCTGCGATCCTGAACACATATAATAATAAAGTGAGTGTATATAAGCAATCGACCAAAATACGTACAACTACGTTTAACCGACACAACAACTCCAAACATACGCCCAAGTGTTCGTTTTAGTGGCTAACGCGCGTAGCGACACTACGAAACGAACTCAAGAGCAAAAGCTACACAAAGAAACAAACGACATCGGCACGACCCTAGCTAGGAACGCAAAGCGACACAATTACAAAGTCTAGACTCTGATCGTACCGATCGCACATTCACAACACAAGATATAGTGTGGAATCAATATTCATAACATCGCAACGTCAAAAGAAACCCACGCCTAAAATATCCGGAAATCTAGTAAGCAGCATATATCAATTTAGCACAAAAATACAAATTTTACCAAAACTAGAGCTTACAAACATCTTCAAATAGCAAGGTTAAACCACTTATACCTTTACTAAAATTTTAGATTTCACTAATTAGGATTAGCAAAAGTTTAGTTTGTTAATTAGCTTGATTATCCTATTTGGAAAATAATCAACTAACAAAATAGCAACTTGATTAAGTTTTCATAAACTTAAGTTAACCATTAACAATTTTATCAAGGTAAAACCTAACTTGAACTTCATTAACATTAACAAAAATGAATTAAACATGAAATTAAAGCTATAATTAACCAATTAATTACCTAACTTAAATAGCTAGTCTAAGATTTAAACACATAATTAAGGACTAGGGTTAAGGTTTTTATACCTTCAAAAGATCATGGATTAGCAACAAAACTCCAAACTTTAGCCTTCAAAATCATTACTTTCTTGAAGATCCAAAGAAGATTAGTGAAGATGAAAGAAGAGAAATGATTTGTATTTGAGTTTTTGTGATTTATTTAGAATTTTAAATGAATTTGGAGAGCTTTGAGATGAAGAAAAGAGCTTGGAAAAGAATGAGGGCAGAATAGGGTAAGGCTCGGCCATGAGGAGGAAATGGGGCGGTTTTGTGTAAAAGAAATGGAACAATCTAGCTAAAAAGCAATTAATGCATCATTAAATGTATAATGCCACCTTTCTTTCTTTTCTTTTCTTTTTAAATTAAAAACCTTTTGCACAAAGTAAAAGTATAGATATTTGATGAGAACGTTCTAAACAATTCTAGTAATGATTTTCAATGATTCTCATTTAGAAGTAATTACTACAATTTACGTGTACAATTTACCACTTAAAATAATATTTAATTTGGGAAAAATTCTATTTGAACCAAAGCTTTCCATTGACCCCCAAAGTTCGCGCACTAGTATTATTCTAGCTAAACTAGGTGCCCACAAGTGTATATTGAAGTTTTATCACAATCGGGCTAAAATGGAAAATACCGACTATTTTACCCTAAAAAAGGAAAATTCGCAAAACGATTCCTACAACGTTACAATCTTCCCCCCTTAAAGAAATTCGGTCCCCGAATTTAAAATTCTCACTAAGCGTACCTTCAAACAGATGAGTACAAAACTCCCAAATCTCGCTGGCAGCCTCCCAAGTGATCACCTCATTATACGGCTATGCCACGAACCTTCACATATAGCAAGACTCTTGACCGAAGTCTCTCCATCTGCCGATCCACTAAAATAATCGGCTGCTGGTGAACGAAAGTTCGTATCAAAAGAGTGGCCTGGTGCTGAGTCATGTGAGAAATGTCATGAAGGTATTTGCTAAGTATCGACACAAGGAAAATGGGTGAATACTCAATAATCTGGACGGAAGTGCCAAATTAATGGCAACGTAACTAACTCGCTTTAAGGATCTCAAAGGGACCCACTATCCTGGGATAAGCTTCCCAAAACTCAACAAGCCATTTCACCGGAAAAATCCGTAGGAATACATGATCTCCCACTGCGAACTCAAGTCTGCAACCACCACGGTCGGCATAAGACTTCTATCTGCACTGGGCTACTCTCATCCTGACCTGAACCAATTGGATCTTCTACGACGTCTCTGGACTAGCTGGGGTCCAAAATCCTGCTCACGCAGAGTTAGTACAACAGACTAGCGATCGACACAACCAACCACACATGGCCAGAAAGGTCGCCAATTGGAAAGTCTCCTGATAACAGCTATCGAAGGATAATCCTAACAATGGCCAGTGACGATCCCCATAGCCGACAACAATTAGTACGTACGCACAAGCATATCCTCCAGATTCTATATAACCCGTTCTCACAAACCCTCGTCCTGCGGATGGAAAAAAGCGGAGCTAAAGCTCAACTAGTACCCAAGGTTTCCTGAGGCTTCTGCCCAAGGCGGTAAGAGAACAGGGTGCCTCCATTGGATACAACAAATGAAGGAACTCCATTCAAACGCACAAACTTAATAAAGAACAACTGAGCAAACTGAGCATAACAGGACAACAAACACCGAAATGGAATCACACCCTGTCTAAACCGGGTAGACACCACAACGAAATTCAAAGAGATCTGCTCCCATTCCCACTCTGGAACGGTTAAAGGTTCCAACTCTACAGCCAGTCTCAACTGCTCAACCAAGCACGCAACAAGTCCGACACCTCGAAATGAAATCCGAAACTTCACTCTTCATCTCTGCCCACCCGTAACTATCTCACAAGTCATGTCACATCTTGGTGGAACTTAGATGAACACAGAAGGTTGATTGATGTGCCTACTCTGGGACCTCACGTCTCTACCTATCAGTATCAGGTACAACCAACGAGTCCGAACGTAGCACACCTTGGTCATAAATCAGAACTCCGAATCTTTGCCTAGCCGAACAGGCTCAAAATCTCAGACAAACGAGCATCGGAGGGTTGTGCCTCACTACAACGATTAAGGAAAACCATCACAAGAGTCCGGGATCTCGATGATCGCAGCGAAGGGACGTCAACACGGAGCTTTAGAAGTGAAGGACCGGATCTACAAAGGTTGAAATCCCTTTCACTTAGTGTTAAAGTGGATTACTTACTAGTTTTCGCATAATCTCTAGTATACGACCTTGGTTAGGGTTGTTCGGCACGTCTAATTTTTTGAATCGGGTATGGTTGATGCCTTGTAGAACCTTGTGAGAGTGCCTAGTAATCCTACAGTGGTATCAGAGCCAAGCTAGAGCTTTAGGCGAAATCTATACGAAGTTAAAACACCGAATTAACTCCGAAACGACGAAATATACCCTTCTCTGGAAATTTTTTTTAAACTGTGATTTTTCTGTATTAAAAATACTTTAAAAATTCAGAAGGAAAATCTAAGCATTTCTGTAAAAAACGATACCATATTCCGCACAAACTGCCGCGGAACAGTGGCCATAACCTGATTGGGCCGCGGATTCACGGCCGTACTTAAGCAATATTTTATCATTTTTGCACAGTAATGTTCAAAGCTGCTTATAGATATTTTTGGGTATTTTTAATTTAACTCAAGTGTTGAGTGTTCTGGGGATAATTTTGTATTCGTTGATTCGATCGGAATATTTAATTTCATTGTGTTTTTCCGGGTAATTTTAGAACATGTTAAAAAGTTCGAACGGATATCAATAACTCACTTTTTCCCCTGCCGGAAAATTTCTAAGTGTTGGATTTTTCTGTAGTTTAAGAACGTTCTAAGTCGTGCAAGCAATGCGATGGACCCTCTAGAAGACAACAAACCTTAAATCGATTATGTGACCGTCTTGAACTGCCTTTTGAACCTTAGGGTTTGGGGCAGTACGGCGTTGCCACATGTGAGGCGTTGGCTTGACCCTTCTATGGCAGGACCATTGGTACCGTGGCATGAAATGGATGTTTTTAAACTTATTTCAAGTGTTGAGCTATTTGGGAAAACCTGGGTGTTTGATTATTCGATCGGAAAGTTTAACATTGTCTATTTATCTGGAATGTGATACAATATTTGGAATCCACAAGTAGTTATGAGATAACTAATATGAATGTTATAAATCTAGCACTTTAGTCTCATTTGATCGGTTGCCACGGGATTTTGATGTGATCAAAAGTCCGTTGCAATCATGTAGCGTACGCGGATACTCGCCGGGAAAACTTAATAGATAGCCACGCCCCATAGCCCCGACCAAGTGACTGTAGGAGAACCCCGTCGCCAAAAGCATCCGTTCGGGTGCTCGCGGCAGCGGTGTTCCGCCTTAGTGCACTTCGTCGACGGCATCCTGGGGTGCGGCCGTCTACTAAAGTTTGTGACGAGCATTCGATCAGGGTGTCGGGAATCTTGTTGAATTGCCCGACTAGACATTGAAAAGTGTTTTCGATAATGAGACTAAAATGCGGGGTTTATAATGGTTAGGCATGCGATGTCTAACGAGATTTCGGATTCCAACTGTTATAGTTTTACGGTTTCTTTTCTGCGACCGTAAGTGTAATATGTGGTGTATCACCGGTTTCGTTGCTATACATCAACGATAATTGGGATACGCATATTTACTTACGTTGATGACATGCGATGTTATGTGTTGCTGGATATGTTATATTGGATCGTCGTGTTTGAATAGCCGGGTTTTTTTATGTGAGATAAGTGTTTTTCATTTTTCATTCATGTAAAAACTTGTATGTAATATTCTTTTATTAGGGCACTTCCGGGCTGAGGATTATGTCACCATTGTATATTATTTACTTTTCCGCATTATGATAGACCCATGGAGGGGAGCACAAGTAACCGGGTTCTTGGGTCCAGTGGGAGACCATCTCGAGGAGTCGAGTCCGGGTCTCCTAACTCTAGAATTGGTAGGGTTGCTTGTCACTCTCATAGGGGTCTAAGGGTGTGGAATTGGCTATTCATCACGACCGTGGAATCCTGTTTTATACAGGCTCAAAATAAAACATGGACGTCCTAGTATATCCAATATTTCATATGTTGTTTTCTGCTGCGTTATCTATGATGTGATCATGTGATATGTTCAGATAGATACTGTATATACTATATATGATATATTATATAGACGTTGCTTATGTTATACACCCGCGCTAGCCCTGACCCGTTCTGCCGTTAGTTACCTAACCTAACGGTGCAGACGGGACATCGAGGCGAATGCGGATGGCATAAGTGTACGTTGTATTTATCTGTGATGTTTAGGTGGACTTAAATGATGGGACATTCATTAATGAGATTAATGAAAGAAAATAAACCTAAAAGATGTTGTGGAATCGAATTTCAAAAAATTATGTAGCTCTAGTTGTTGCTTTGCATAGCGGCGTTCCTTGTAGAACATCCAGCACCATATTCGATAAGGAAAGAGCCGAGATCCCTTCACTGGGTGTGACCTCTTTAGCAATAACTAGCTGATCCTATAACCTTCGGTTTTTCTTTTGACTGCTTTTCTATTTCTTGCTTTGCATAGTGGTATTGTGAATATCCTGCACCTCATTCGACGAGGAAAGACCCCAGATCCCTTCACCGGGAGTGACCGCTTTAGCGAAACTAGCAGAAGCCTAAAAAACACTCCATTTAAAACCATTTGATTCTGCAACGAGATCAAGTTCAAAGTGTTAAAGGTTTTCTTAAAAACCATCCGCAACCCTCCGTCATTTTAGGAAGTAGAGTACTTAGTATTCGTGCTGTGTTTGTTGACTATAGTCAAGGCACAGTGTACGGTAGCTAAGTGATGTCTTCCTACACAGCATATGATGCGATTAGTTAGGACAGTCATGTGACTTTGTTGACCTTAGTTAAGGGTCATGTGGATGGGTCTAATTAATCACGAAATGACGGGTAGAGCTTGACAACTGCTTATGATTTGTTGACCATAGTTAAGGTCATAAATGCTAGGGGTAAAAACAATTATCGGGAGTTTCAAGTGTTGAAATTTGCAATAAGATTGCATACCTTTTATATGATAGTTGGATCCTGATACCCACTGCGAGTAATTGTTACTCCTGGGAGAGTTTTGCACTTTGCAATTAGCCGATCAAGTAGGTGCCTAGAAAGGTGTCAACGGGGTTACGCCCCTGGGAAAACGAGGTTTATTTTAATTAGGTCCGTGCGAAAGCATGGGGAACCTCACTCAAAGTACCGGCACTGGCCTGGCTGAAAGATTGGCGAACTTGTAGAGTGTAATTAATCCCGGCTAGTCTTTCCTTTTAAGGTTTGAAGGAAGATTTGATAAAAACAGTGGGAGCCATCCTGATTAGATAAAATAAATAACCAATCTAATCTTGCAGGAGCGCACGCAGAGTGTTTTCTTCTCTCTCTCTCCAGGTAGCGACCATGTCACACCTTAATCAAGATAATAATATGGATGTATTGACTGAACCCGCTTGTTATACTGAGCTGGGGAACGTTGGTCCCGCTCCAACTTATAATTGTTATAAGACCGAGCTGGAATTAGGGGAATACCAGGATTCCCATGCCACCCAAACGAAGAAAATGCATGTTGATGCATCTCCTTCGGGTGTGTTCATTACATAGAACTGGTTCTCAGTATCCTCTACATCCTAGGTATTTGATACCGGATCAGGATCCCAAATATGTAATCTATTACATGGGCTATAGAAAGGTAGAGAATTGAGAACGGGTAATAAGTTTCAAGAGTTGAAAATGGTGCAATTGTTGCAGCCAAGTTGTTGGCAGTTATCACCCTGTATTTCCAAATACATTGATTCTGAACGAATGTTGTTAGATACCGAACCTGACATACAACATCATATCAGTCTCTTTATTTATTAAAGAAGGATATAATTTTGTATTGTTGGATAATTTTTTGCACATTTCCTATATCAAGTATTGATCAGTTCAGGAACATTATCTAAAAGCATATACGTTCTAAATCAAACCACAGTTCTTAAACGTACAGAACGCACACAAGAGGAAGAGTTCATAAATGAATGAATCCTTCTCTAGGCATTGTAGACTAGGTCATATCAATGCGACCCGACTAGCTAAGTTACATTTAGATGCATATTTAAATCAGTTTGAATTTACATCTTATGAAACTTGCCGGTCATGTCACAAAGATAAGATGACCATTGCTCCGTTTACTGGAAACAGATAAAGAGTTAGTGAACTCTTGGGACTGATACATAGTGATGTATGAAGGTCCCCAGTCTACATATGCCAGGAATGGTTCTTTGTACTTTCTTACATTCACTGATGATCTCTCAAGATTCGGACACATGTTCCTGTCGAAACACATGTCTGAAGCTTTTGAGAAATTCAAACAAAGTCAGAAGTAGAGAACCAAAACGGGTATAAGTATTATGTCCTATGTTGAGATCAGGGAGGAGAATACTTGTGCATGGAATTCTTGGACTATTCTAAAGGAGAATGAGATTCATTCTCAGTGTTACTCCTCCGTATACACCACAGTACAACGGTGTATCGGGACGGAGCAATCACACCCTATTAGATATGGTGCGCTCTATGATAAGTACTACTGAGTCACCTATTGCCTTTTGGGGGATATGCGCTTGAGAAGCTGCATACCTATTGAATTATGTTCCAATCAAATCAGTGCCTACCACTCCATATGAGATATGGTATGGGAAGAGCCCATCTCTTAATCAAGTTAAGATTTGGGGTTGTCCGGCCTATGTCAAAAGAAAAATCCGGGCAAGATCGAGGCAAGGTCAGTTCTGTAGAACTGGAAGGAGTTCCAGCTATACAAACTACAGCTGATGATTTGATAGAACCAAAGGATTCAATAGTCCCCGACGAACCTCAGCCTCTTGGCCGATCTGGTAGGGTTCCTCATCCGCCTGAGAGATACTTCGGTTTCTCGATGACAGTGGGAGCGAGGAATGCATCATGAGATGATGACCCAACTAGTTTCGATCAGGCCATCAAGAGTGGGGACTCTGTAAGAATGGCTGGATACTTAGCGATCTGAGATAGAATCCATGTACACCAACAAAGTATGGACTTTGATTGCTATATCTGAAGGGTTAAATCCCCATCAGGAGCAAGTATATCTTGAGAATATTACTTTTGGTAGATGGAAAAGTTAGGACTTTCGAAGCTAGACTTGTTAAAGGTTCTCTTCATCAACCAGGTGTGGATAATGATGAAACCTTTTCCAGTGGCTATGCTTAAGTCCATCCAGATCCTACTAGCCATTGCTACATACCATGACTACGATATCTGGTGGTTGGGTGTCATGACTATTTTTCTAAATACTGATTTCGAAGAGAACGTCTATAAGTACATAGCCAGAGGGCTTCATAAACAGTGGGAGCAGCGAAAACGTGTGCAAGTTGCTTTACAGATTAAAGCAGGCATCACAAAGTTGGAATGTCTGTTTTGATGTTGTAGTCAAAGAGTTTGACTTCATCAAATTCGTAGATGAACCTTGTATATACAAAAAGGTAGTAGAGAGTTTGATGGTGATCCTCGTATTGTACGTGGATGATGTAAGTCCACGTTGCTCACCCCAGTTCTTACGGGGAGGCGGAAACGGCGAAAAACAATTATTTAGCGCAAAGGCAACATGGACTAAAAGCCGGATCTTTGCTAAACTAGAAACTAGCAAACTACTAGAGGCGTTAACTACTATGCCGTAGAAATTATACCTCACGAAACCGGTCCTTCGGGTCTTCTCTCCGCTGTCCGGGTCATCAATCCATACTCCGGGGGTCGATCCGGATCTTGGTCACCTCCGCGGCCTTCTTGAGTCGAAGACGATCCACCCGAGAGATGTACACCGAGCTCCACCTCGAGCCGAGGCAACTAGGGAAACAAGATCGCTAGTCTTAAAGTCCTAGGTTATGTAATAGAGGTTGATGGAAGTGTTTGTCTTTGTGGATTCTTTTTCTCTCAATACATGAGATCAAAAGAATTTATCAAGAGGAGGAAGATCAAGAAGAACTAGCAACCATGAGAGCTCATTTTTTTTTCTTCTCACAAGAGAGAGAATGAGAAAAGAAAATAATGAATAAAGAAAATTAACCATGGTTTAATAATACTCAAATTCATCATTACTAATCCTATCATGATAAAATTGATGGCTACATTGACATGACCATTTTCATAATCCAAAAAGAAAAAGAAAACCAAAGAAGAGTGTAGACCTCTCATGAAGGTCAAGGTCAACTTTGGTCAACGGGTCAACAAAGTCAAGAGTGGTCAATGTGGTCAAATGGTCAAAGCAATTAGCCATCACAAAATTATCACTGAAATGATTAGTAAGTAATGTCCTTGGCTCATAATGGTTTTGACCGAACGAATTGCCAAAACCCTAATGAGCCTGCCACATAACGGTTTTGGCCGAACCAACTGCCAAAACCCTAATGTGGCACCTCCTCCTTCTTCGCTCCTCACAACTGTGCATACACACCCGCATCCACATTCCTTAGAATGCGAATGCACAGAAGACAAAACAAATCCATCCGTGCAATACTAGGATCCGGCTTAAACCAAAGCCCTCTAGTATTGCCTGCCCGAACAGCATACGCACACAAGTGTACGTAAGTGATCGCGGCCCTGCCGTAAAACCATACTGCCTCTGCACGTTTCGCTCAATGCAGGGAAACTCTCTGCGTGGGACTCTAAAGACTCGACACTACGCTGGCAGTGGGTTTAACCACAGACCGCAAGCGGCACTAGCTGTACGTAACGTTCCCCAGGTAGATGTCGATAAGAAGGCCGATGAGGTAAATCCATCCGAACTCCTACTGAGCCTGTATGTGACAATCTCCGTACAGTCCGGTCTGTTCATCTGAAACATCGCATGGCGGGCCTAAGGGGCGGTAAACGTCAGTCCCCTACTACCGGTACAAGTCGTGTCGGAGTGTAGCCTAGAACACCTGAGATAACACTGGAAACCTACCAGTCTATCTCGCTTGCCCTGGCCAGGGACTTTGTGTAATGGCTCTCCTAGACACAACACGATATCAACCCCCAATACCGGGAGAGACGAATCCTGTCTAACCGTCACTGCCTCCAAGTGCTTCGGGACTGCACCCAATTACTACCTGTTTGCACGACTCCTTTGAGCCATGGTAGGGTAGTAATCAAAGTACAGTAGGAACACACTCGAGGCGAAGTGACAGTGTCAAGTCAACGGACTAAGCTGTACTCATGTCACCTGGGAACTAATAACTGACGATAGGTATAATACCAACCAACAGTTCCCGACGAGTCCTGTCCAGTGTACTCGTAACCTAACGAGCACCCGCATACTATCTCCAGTACGACGTACTGATGGTGTGGGACAGACCACCTCCCGTGCTGAGATGAGAAGCGTATGCGCTAGTCTACTCCGGAGTATCGATGCCCCGTCTCGATAGTCCTACGACTAGGGACCTGTATAAGGATGTGCTTGTAGATTACCCAGCCCCCACTAGTGTGACTGCCATCACAACGCTGGTAATCAAGCAAAGATCCTAAGGGCTCTACTAATATGTATAAGCGATACGCTAAAAGAAACACATGCACAAATTGAAGTAGAAACAAACCAAGTAGCATACTACCATTTTGAGCAAGATTGTCTATACAACTGTGAATATCCCAAGCTTCCATTAAATAATATACAAGCTAGTATGATACAGTAATGGCCTCTAGGGCATATAAACTAACAGATGATATACTCTTGATAGAGAAGGAGTTTCCTATGCTACGGTCGGTCAATCTCCTCTTATCACATGGATTCTCCATATAGGATCAAAGTGATACCTCCTAAATCCTAGATTTTATATCTATGAGATAGATCTAATTGGATGTTAGGATTCTCACTAGGTGTAGTAAGATGGTATCAATCGATCCTAGGGAGAATCACTGGATAGCTTCCAGGGTGGTAAGGTTGACAGAATGTCAGTCATAGGCATTGTCTTTACCCTCAGTGGAGGGACGGTATGTTGGAAGAGTTCCAAGCAAGATACCATAGCAAACTAGACGATAAAGGCCGGTGACATCGCTATCAAAGATACTACAAAAGGGCCAGTTTGGGTGTATATTGGTTTATGAGATGAACTAGGTTCCAACCATTGTGTGACAATGGAAGTGTGGCTTTGGCCCAGGAACCCTGGTCCCATCAGTGACCCAGACATATTCTGAGGCAGCATCACCTGATCATGGAGATGGTTGATCTCCAGGGTGATCGAGGATAGGAGAGTAGACTCAGAGGACAACATGGCGGATCCACTCACAAAGGCCTTTTCTCAGAGAGAGACTTTTATGGGATGGTTGAGTATGAGATACCACAACAACTCCTACAGATGGCCCTAGTGCAAGTGGGAGATTATTAGTTATATGTATGCCCTAAAGGCCATTACTGTACATGAGATGTATATTGTAGTGGATGCTGGGACATATATAGGTAGGACTTTCTTGCTCGACATGATAGTACGCTATCTGGTTGCTCTTTATCTTAACTTGTATACTTACTGTCTCTCTGTTACATGTTGATAAAGCCCTTAGAATGTGTACTCGACTTGCAGGACTATGATGCATATCATACTAGTGGGGCCTGGGTAGTCCATGGTACATCCTTCAATATTCCTAGTCGTGGGAATATCGAGACGGGGCATAGATATTCTAGAGTAGACTAGCGTATATCTTCTCGACCCATATGATGGGCAATGGATGATCCCATATCCATTGGTGTTTGACATCAGAGATGGTATGCGGGTTCTCAGTGGAGACTGAGTACACTGAACGGACTCACCGAGAACTCCCAGATGGTATTATACCTCACGTCAGATGGCAGTTCTCTGGTGACACTGGTACAATTTAGTCTGTTGACCCGAGATCGTTATAGAGTCTTGTGTGTCTCCCACCGTGCTTTGATTTCCACCCTACCACGGCTCTACTGATTCGTGCAAACAGGTGGTTTTTGGGTACAGTCCCGATTCACATGGAGGCAATGAGCGATAGGAGGGGATTCGTCTCTCCCGGTATTGGGGGTTGATGTTGCGCTATGCTCGATTGTCCATAACTGGAAATCCCTGGCCAGGTTGCACTGATTTACTGGTAAGTTTTATCAGTAGTTTCATGCTTGTTATGGACCTTACATCGTGTTAGGTCCACGTTACCTCTCCCGGTACTTTCGGGGTTGCGGAAACGGTAAAACAAAAATTTTTCTAAACTTTGTAACATGGACCGTAAAAGCCGGATCTTTGCTAAACAATACACTAGCATCCTAACATGAGATGTATCTACTCGGTTAGGGGTTATACCTCAACTTGAACTCCTTCTCTTCTTGTTGTTCTTCTTCTTTGTTGTTCTTCTCTTCTTGTTGTTCTACTCTTCTTATCGTTCTTATCTTTGCTTGCTCAATGGTTGATCCGGACTTTGGTCACCTCCGCGGCCTCCTAGAGTCGAAGACGATCCACCCGAGAGATGTACACCGAGCTCCACCTCAAGCCGAGGTAACTAGGGCAAGGAGATTGCTAATCTAGAAGCCCTAGGATATGTATAGGAGATGTATGGATGTGTTTGTCAAGTGGAATCCTTTTTCTCTCAACACATGAGATCAAAGGAGAAAATCAAGAGGAGGAAGAAGAAGGAGGAAGGTTAGCAACCATAGAGCTTCTCATTTCAAGAGAGAGAATGAGAATAATATTATGATCAAAAGAAAAACAACCATGGTTGCAAAATAATGCAAAACAACATCATTACTAATCCCATCAAGATAAAGTTGATGGCTACTTTGAAATGACCATTATGATAATCCAAAAGAAAAAGGAAAAGAAAAAGAAGAGTGTGGAACCCTCTTGAAAGTCAATGGTCAACCCGGTCAACCGGTCAACAAAGTCAAGAGAGGTCAACGGGGTCAAATGGTCAATGCAATTAGCCATCATAAGATTATCACTAATAGGATTAGTAAATGATGTTCGCGGCTCATAATGGTTTTGACCAAACGGACTGTCAAAACCCTAATGAGTCCGCCTCAAAATGGTTTTGACCGAATCGACTGTCAAAACCCTAATGAGACTGCCACATAACGGTTTTGGCCGAACCAACTGCCAAAACCCTAATGAGGCACCTCCTCCTTCATCACTCCGAAAAACTGTGCATACACACCTGTATCCGTATTCCGTAGAATGCGGATGCACAGAAGACAAAACAAATCCATCCGTGCAATACTAGGATCCGGCTTAAAGCAAAGCCTACTAGTACTGCCTGCCCGAACACCATACGCACACAAGTGTACGTAAGTGATCGCAGCCCTGCCGTAAAACCATACGGCCTCTACACGTTTCGCTCAGTGCAGGGAAACTCTCTGTGTGGGACTCTAAAGACTCGACACTACGCTGGTAGTGGGTTTAACCACAGACTGCAAGCGGCACTAGCTGTACGTAACGGTCCCCAGGTAGATGTCGATAAGAAGGCCGATGAGGTAAACCCATCCGAACTCCTACTGAGTCTGTATATGACAATCTCCGTACAGTCCGGTCTGTTCGTCTGATACATCGCATGTCGGGCCTAGGGGGCGGCAAGCGTCAGACCCCTAATAGCGGTACAAGTCGTGTCGGAGTGAAGCCCAGAACACCCTGAGATAACACTGGAACCTACCAGTACATCTCGCTTGCCCTGGCCAGGGACTACTTATGTAATGGCTCTCCTAGACACAGCGCGATGTCAACCCCCAATACCGGGAGAGACGAATCCTGTCTAACCGTCACTGCCTCCAAGTGCTTCGGGACTGCTCCCAACTACTACCTGTTTGCACGACTCAGTAGAGCCGTGGTAGGGTAGCAATCAAAGAACAGTGGGAACACACTCGAGGCGAAGTGACAGTGTCAAGTCAGCGGACTAAGCTGTACTCATGTCACCTGGGAACTGATAACTGACGATAGGTATAATACCAACCATCAGCTCCCGACGAGTCCTGTCTTGTGTACTCATAACCCAACGAGCACCCACATACTATCTCAAGTATGACGTACCGACGGCTGTAGGACAGACCGTCTCCCGTGCTGGGATGAGAAGCGCATACGCTAGTCTACTCCGGAGTATCGATACCCTATTTCGGTACTCCCACCACTAGGGACGTGTATAAGGATGTGCTTGTAGATTACCCAGCCCCCACAAGTGTGATCGCCATCACAACGCCGGTAATCAAGCAAAGATCCAAAGGGCTCTACTAATGCGTATAGGTGATATAATAAATAAACACACAAGTACACATTAAAGCAGAGACAAACTAAGTAGCATACTACTATATTGAGCAAGATTGTCTGTACAACTGTGAATATCCCAAGCTTCCATCAAGTAATATACATACTAGTATGATACAGTAATGGCCTCTAGGGCATATACACTAACACATCGGCATGACATATCAAGCTACTGGGGTCTGACGTTTACCACCCCTAGACGAGATATGCGGCATATCAGACGAACAAACCGGACTGTGCGGTAAGTGTTACTGATTGGATTCGCAGGAGTGTGAGCAGGCTTGCTCGTTGATCTTCTGATCGCTCAATACCCGGGTGGCCGTTACGTTTAGCAGACCGCTTTCGGCTTGTGGGTGATTGATATGATCACCACCTACTGCCGGCGTATTGACGAGTCTTTAGAGTCCTACACAGAGGTTTCCTGGCTCAAGCGAAACTAAATAGGAGCGCATATGAGATATGTGCGGGACCGAGATTAATACCAGTATGTGATACTGTATTCTATTCTCGTGATTTGTATCATCGGTCGGTTATATGTGATATAGCCGGGTTACCGAATCAAGTGTTGATTCGATATATTGATACACTAGATATTAGTCGGTTATATGAGATATGACCGGATCATTAAATCAAGTGTTGATTTGATGATTTAATTTATAATTATATATTTGATATATTACTTTACATTAACTAGTATTGGTTTACTTAAGATTGATTTTCTCACTTGATGTGCACAAGTTGTATATGTAATATATGTTTGTGCACTAGTTTGTATCATGATTGATGATACATGCAAACTTGGGTGTGTGTATGACTTAAACCATATTTAAGATAATGGTTTGGGTTTTTATTTATTTTGGTAAAACAAAATGGTGGCTTTGTTTGTCTTTGCTTGAAGCTTCATGAAGCTTTCAAGCATCTTTGACAAAGTCTACTAATTTTGTTTTGCATAAGATTTTTATTAACCAAACCATTATCTCAAACTATGGTTTAGTCTCTACAAAGGTAAACTCACCCATGGTTGTATCATGATAGACTTCACTTGATTATTCTTTTTAGATAATTCATTTTTCTTATTCTTTTCTTTCTTCTTCTTCTTCTTCAAGAAGAAGAAAAGCTTTCTAGAAAATTTTCAAGTGAAGAAATAGAGTGAGAAATCCAAATCCAAAGTGGTTCACTTCCTATTTCATCATCCTCTACTACTTGCCATTTAGTTTAGGGTGTTCTCTTCACAAAGTTCATGACCTAGTGAAGATCATCTTTGGCCTCGAAGTCAACGAGCTAGCCCGTTCATTTCTCCGAGGAAACCATCATAAGAGTCCGGGATCTCAATGATCACAGTGAAGGGACGTCAACACGGAGCTTTAGAAGTAAAGGACCGGATCTGCAAAGGTTGTAAGCCCTTTCATTTAGTGTTAAAGTGGTTTACTTACTAGTTTTCGCATAATCTCTGGTATACGATCTTGGTTAGGGTTGTTCGGCACGTCTAATTTTTTGAATCGGGTATGGTTGATGCCTTGTAGAACCTTATGAGAGTGCCTAGTAACCCTACAATCTCCGAGCTCGATCTTCTCGTCGGAAAGGGCACCACATCTTCGAGTCTTTTTACGGGCTCCCGCTTCATCCGAAGCAACTCGGGCATGAAGTTCGCTAGCCGACGTGTCCAAGGCGAAGTAGAGAATGTTTGTGACAACCTTGTCTCTTGCATCCATTGCATGGATGGAGGTTGAAGATGAAGCCAACAATGGAGGTTGTGAGCTAGAGGAGGAAGAAGAAGAGGAAGAAGAAGAAGTTGCCTTTTCTTTTTCTTATGTCTTATGATGATAATGAGAGTAAGAGTGTTATAGAAAAAAAACAAGACCAAAACTATATCATGGCATTCCTTCTCTCTCTCCTTATCATATCAAGACACAAATCCATCAAATAATGTGACATTAGCACAAGAAAAGAGACCATGAGTCACTATTGAAGTCTATGTCACATTAAATGCGCAAAATGATAATTTCTAGCTCATAATTTCCATATGCAAATATTAATCCAAATGTTTGCAACAATAAAAAGATACAGCGACATCTAAAGTAAACTCGTGACGGATCATAAGGATACCCCTCACCTGTATATACATACCAGCATCCACATTCCGACCGAATGCGAATGCGATGAGAATAAAGTAATCCAACAAATCTAATACTTGAATCCGGCTTAAACCAAAGCCCACTAGTATGATCCGTCCGATCATGATCCATGCACTACTGCACGTATATGATCGAACCCTGCCATATATCATACGGCCTCTACAACGTTTCGCCCGAAACTTGAAAACTGTCTGTGGGGGACTCTAATGACTCGTCAATACTTTGGCTGTGGATTTAACCACCAGCACGTCAGAGGTACTAGCTGTACGTAATGGGCTACCAGGTATTGACCAAAAGGGAGGTCGATAAGCGAACTCATCCTGACACCCTATTGAGCCTGTCAGTGACAATATCCGTACAGTCCGGTTCGTTCGTCTATGAGCATCGCATGGCGGGCCTAGGGTGTTGGTAAAAGTCAGACCCCTAAAAGCGGTACAAGTCGTGTCGGAGTGTAGTCCAGAACACCCTGAGATGCTAATGGAATACTGATCAGTCAAAAATAATGTATTTTTAACACGTCAATTTCCCTATCTTTTGCATTCATCTAGATGTGTTCGGTTTGCATATTTCACATATTAGCAAAACAATAGTAAAATACCGAATTACCTGTGTTGTACTCTAAAACCGGCATTTTTAGGGAAATTGACTGTTTATCATGGCATCGCATCATTCTTGTAGCGCAACACTTGTTTCGAAGTCTGTGCAGGAAATTCCAGAAACCGAGACAAATTGTCAAAAGTGCTAATCAAAATTACACCAAGTCTAAGTCTGGTGATCTGGCAGTAAAATTCCAGAAATTTATTCAAGGCCAATGGGCGCTTCCCGCCGCGGATCCGTGGCATGATGACGTCAGCAAAGAAGCAGATTTTCCCCATGTGCTTATTTCTAACGGCAAAGCTTCCAGAACTCTCCAGAAACTCCACGTGGCTTCATCTAGAAGGCTCGGCCTAACAACCTAGTTCTAGAAGCCTCCCTCTAACTAACTTCTTCTAGAAGCCTCCTTATAACAACCTTCTTCTAGAAAGCTCTCTCCAACAACCTTCTTCTAGAAGCCTCCTTATAACAACCTTCTTCTAGAAGCCTCCTTGTAACAACCTCATTCTAGAATATTCCTTCCAACAAACTTCTTCTAGAAGATTCTTTCTAACAACCTCATTTTGGAGGGAAAATTCAAATGAGGTGGTTCATTTTGGACGGAAAATTCAAATGAGGTGGTTCATTTTGGAGGGAAAATTCAAATTCAAATGAGGTAGTTCATTTTGGAGGGAAAAGTTGTTCATTTTGGAGGGAAATTTGAAATTTGAATTCTAGATCTAGGGTTATGAAAACTTATAAAAGGGAGCCTAGATCTAAGGTTAAAAGTTGTTCATTAGTTCAATTCTTCATCCCCCCCATTCCATCTACAAGTTGAGTGACACATCTTGTAGCCCCAAATTCTAAATCCAATTCCAAATTCAAGGTCCCGAGTACCATTCAAGCAAGAAGCCTTCAACCTTTTAGGAGCCGAGCCGATCTTCAATCGAGCAAGTGATCCAAGCCGATCCGCGACTCAAGGAGACAAGCGAAGCCAAATCGACGATCGAGTTTTTCCTCTTGTAGTTCTTGAGCGATTGTAACGAAATTGTTGATATAAATAAAAGGTGAAATTCTTTAATCTTGCTTTCTTTAAATTCTTGCATCATGATTCGATCTCGATTTGTGATTGTAGTTCTTGTTGTGATGTTTGAGTAAAACTCCGCTCGTAAAGGAGTCGAGACGATCAATAGAATGATGATGTAACAAATCTTAAAACAATTCTTAAGTCCTACGAGTTTTGTAAACCCTAGCAAATTGAAGAATCGACAACCTAGTTTCGTTGCGATGCTTTCTTGATTGTGTTCGCTCGAAATTAGGGATCCACGATCGATTCTTGAATTTACTAGAGGCTAGAATGTGAATGATATCGACGAAGAAACAAGGGATAAATGTTGAAACCCTAGTTTCACTAGAAATCCCTAATTCTCGTCGATGATCATCGATCTAGTATCAATTCATCGAAGGATAAGAATACGTAATCTCTAGATTTCATCACTTCTATAGATCCGATCGATTCCTATGAGCCTCGTTTCGATTCTTGACATTTGGATTGGAAATCTACAAACTCTCAATTCTTGATTCTATCTTTTTCTTGTTATTAGATCTATATTTTCTAATTCTTGAACTTCAAATATAAATCATGAATTGTTTTGTTTTGTTTTCTTTTCTTTAAAGTTTCGACTAATCTAATTCAAAAGACGAACTATTACACTGTCCCTGTGGACGATCCGCACTCACTAACAATCTACATCCGACACCGTAGTTAATTGCGGTCAAATAATTCTTTGATTGTGATTTCTTTACAATTTTCCAACTACACAATCCGAAATCTTTTTCAATCAAATACCTACCAGTAAATCTCCTGCCTTGGCCAAGGATTTCATGTAATGGCTCTCCTAGACACAGCGCGATCTCACCCCCAATACCGGGAGAGACGAAACCCCTGCCGATCTGCTCACTGCCTCTATGTGGATCGGGACTGTACCCAACTAAAACCTGTTTGCACAACTCTTTTGGGCCATGGTAGGGTAGTAATCAAAGCACAGTGGGAACTCACACGAGACAAATGACGATCTCAGGTCGACGAACTAACCTGTACACATGTCACCAGGGAACTGCTATCTGACGTCAGGTATAATACCAACTAGCAGGTTCCCGGCGAGTCCTGTCCGGTGTACTCATAACCCAATGAGCACCTGTATACATCTTAGATGGAGGCAGTGAGCAGTTCCCTGGTGACATGTGTAAAGGTTAGTTCATCGACCTAAGATCGTCATTTGCCTCGTGTGAGTTCCCACTGTGCTTTGATTACTACCCTACCACGCTCAAAGGAGACGTGCAAACAGGTTTTAGTTGGGTACAGTCCCGAGCCACATGGAGGCAGTGAGCGGATCTGCAGGGGTTCGTCTCTCCCGGTATTGGGGGTGAGGTCGCGCTGGGTCTAGGAGAGCCAGAACATGAAAAGTCCTTGTCCAAGGCAGGAGATTTGCTGGTAGGTATTCCAGTAGTGTCTCAGGGTGTTCTGGGCTATACTCCGACACGACTTGTACCGCTTTTAGGGGTCTGACTTTTACCAACCCCTTAGGCCCGCCATGCGATGCTCATAGACGAACGGACCGGACTGTACGGATATTGTCACTGACAGGCTCAGTAGGGTGTCAGGATGAGTTCGCTCATCGACGTTCCTTTTGGTCAATAGCTGGTAGCCCGTCACGTATGGCTTATACCTCTGACGTGCTAGTGGTTAAATCCATAGCCATAGTATTAACGAGTCTTTAGAGTCCACCACACACAGTTACTCAGGTTTCGGGCGAAACGCTGTAGAGGCCTTATGGAGATATGGCAGGGTTCGATCAGATACGTGAGGTATTGCACGGATCGTGATCGGACGGTTTTTACTAGCCGGCTTTGGCTTAAGCCGGATCCTAGTATTATATAGTGTAAATTTTGTCTCTTTGCATTTGTGTTCAGTGGGAATACTAATGCGGGCATGTATATGCAGTAGCGGGGTTTTCCTGTAATTTATTACGGGATCAGTTTTCTGAAGTTGCCAGTTTGCATTCCGTTCCGGCCGGTTTTCCTTTGTTCCTTCACGGCCGGACTTTATCGTTGGAGGGTGTTATTTGCAGTTTGCAAATAACATTTTGTAGAGGGGTTTTATTGTGATTGTGGCTTCCTCATGATGAGATTCCTTTTGCATCATATGTCTTGCATTAAATGAGAAAAGGATGGATGAGTTTTTTGATGTGGCTTTTGTTGTGACAATTTTTCTTTATCATTCATTTTTCCTCCACTTGCAATTTAGGCTCCACCATTTTTCTTTGGTGATTGGGGAGGCCGGCCATTCTTGAGAGGGAGAATGAGAGAGTTTCATTTTTGAGTGGTGGCATTATTCTTGATCTCATTTTCTTGCTAGGAAAAATGAAAGCACCATTTTTCCTTAACCTCTTTTCTCCACATCCATGGCAACTTGCAAAGACCTCAAAAGAGACATAGCCTACTACACTAGCCTACAGCAAATCTTGGACGCGTCGGCTAGCCAACTTCGCGCCCGAGTTGCCTCGGTCCAGAGGTGGGAGCCCGTAAAAGTATTCGGCTACTTGGTGCCCTTTCCGACGAGGACGTGACGGACGGAGATTCCGCGGGAGATCGGAGTGGAGATGAAGACCGAAGGACACAGATCGCTTGGTATACTTCTCTACTCTTATTTTAGTTTGCTAGTGGCGAGGTTATTGGCCCGATCCGGGATAAAAGTGCGCGGTGGTGCCGGTTTGCTAGTTTGCAAAGTTTTTCGTTTCCGTGTTTCCGGCGTTGGATCGACGGCCGGGGCGCCGCCGCGGACTTACATTGGTATCAGAGCCACGCCATTAACTTAGCCTAGCATGGTCTAGTGTGTTTACATCCTCGATCGAACAAAAATCCCGAAAACCCGATTTCAAGTGTATCAGTTTCTGTCGAATTTTTTTTTGGCTGCAAAAATTTTTCAGGTTATTGCAGAATACTTTGAAGAGAATTCTAAGCAATCTGTGAAAAATTGGTCAAGTGATCTCACCATACCACCACGGAACCGCGGCCAAACCCATGCTTGAGCCTCGGTTCCGCCGCGCTTTTGACTGATCATTTGACCAAATTTTTGCAGATAGCTTCTCAGTTGAAAATGGGGGTTTTGGGATATTCTTTTTGGGCCCAGATTTTCTGTAAGTGCTACAGTACTGCTTGGGGCCCACTTCGATAAATTTGTTCGATCGGATGGTTTAAACATGTTAGTTCACGGTATTTACATTATATCAGCGACCATGAATGTCATTCGATCGGTAAATCCTTTCTAACTGCTATAGCCCTTTTAGACGGATTTGCGAACGTGACATTCACATTGATGTTCTGTGTTGTCCTGTGATGTTGCGGATCGGTCGTGGGGGATAGCCTGGATGCAATGTTAGTACAGTTTTGTTTTATATGTACATTTGTTTTTGCGGGGCGAGTGTCCGACATGTGGACTGCCATCACTGCCTGTTTGTATTATTCTTTTGGGGCACGACCGGGTCGAGGTCGATGTACCCGTTGTATGTATATTTTACTTTCTGTACTAGGATTACCCTAAGGTGGGGTGCATGGGTAGCTGGTTTCTAGAGGGCAACGAGCCCGCATCTCATGGCATTGAGACGGAGGGGCCTTCACTCTAGAATTGGCGGGCTATTCGCCGCACTCGTAGGGGGTACAGGTTGACCCAAGGAGGGGTGTCCAAGTTACCGGATTCCGTGAAGTGCTGGGTGGTCCATTCACGTTGCTGAAGGGGGCTGCCTCGCTTCAGGTTTTGGCGGGTGACTTGCCGCGCCCGTAGGGGTCTTGGATTTTCATTGCACAGGATATCCACACGACCAGGGGAACGCCGGGTTTCAGTAGCGGCTCTATGAAACCCGGGGATCCCAGATATCTGTATTGTTCTGTGATGCTGTACATTTCCGTGATGTTGCATTTTATCACGCCTTGAGCGAAATATTATATATATTATATATACTAGTAGATGTTGTATATGTTTTGCATCCGCGCTAGTCCAGTCCCCGCTCTGTCGTTAGTTAAGTAACCTAACGGGTGATGACGGGACCCAGTGGCGAATGCGGATGGCATATACGTACATCATTATTTTCGTTCTTTTGTGGTGTGATCAATTGATGGGACTGCGTTGATTCGGATCAATGCAAGTTAAACAAACCTATTCTGATGTTGTTGGAACACTTTTTCAAAAAGCTGTTATTACAAGGGCGTTCTCTTTTGTTTTGCACAGTGGTATTCAGTTGGAATATCCTGCTCCTCAGTCGACGAGGCAAGGGCCGAGATCCCTTCACCGGGAGTGACCCCTTGGACAAAAGTTTGCGTCAGGGCAGTAACTTCACTATAGCCGTTTACTTTTGCTTTGCATCATGGTATTCAGTTGGAATATCTTGCACCTCATTCTACGGGGAAAGAGCCGAGATCCCTTCACCGGGAGTGACCTCTTTAGCAAAGGTTTTCGTCACTATATTTTTAAAAAGCTATCAGTTCCTTCAACGATATCAAGTTCATTACATTAAAGGTTTTCGCCAGAAACCATTCGTAGCCCTCCGTTGTTTCATATGGATAGTCAATAGTATTCAAGCTGTGTATGTTGGCCAAAGTCAAGGCACAGTGTTTGGTAGCTGTTGGGTATTCATATGCAACATAGATAGATGCGTTGTTTTGGGACAGTCGTACTGCCATTTTGGCCAAAGTCAAAGGTATGTATGGGTGGGTTCAAATTAACCTGGATAATGACGGGTAGAACTTGACATGTGACTTATGATATGTTGGCCAAAGTCAAGGTCATAAGAGCATGGGGCAAAAATCCACATCGGGAGTTTCTAAAGAAACTGAAACTTGCCAGATATGCGCATACCTTCTGGAGTGTGATAACGTTGTTGGAGATAGTGCCCTCATAGTCAATTATTGGATCGCAGGTACGTGATTGCAATGATTACGGAGGACCTATCCCGGTAGCACAGTCTTACTCGAGATGATAGTATGCTATCTGGTTTACCTTTATCAGTCGTGTACATGTTCAGGTGACTGATTGCATGTTACACTTTGATAGAGCCCTTAGGATCTTGCTTTACTACCAACAGTATGATGGCGATCATATACGTGAGAGTTGGGTAGTTTATACGCATATCCTTAATTGTGGTCCCTAGTCGTGGGAGTTTCGAGACAGGGCATCGATACTCCGGAGTAGACTAGTGTATACAGTCGAGACCCCGACGAGGGGCGGTGGCCGGTCTCACAAGCCACTGGTGTCAGTTGGATCACCTAAGATGTATACAGGTGCTCATTGGGTTATGAGTACACCGGACAGGACTCGCCGGGAATCTGCTAGTTAGTATTATATCTATCGTCAGATAGCAGTTCCCTGGTGACATGTGTACAGGTTAGTTCATCGACCTGAGGTCGTCATTTGTCTCGTGTGAGTTCCCACTGTGCTTTGATTTCTACCCTACCACGGCTCAAAGGAGTCGTGCAAACAGGTAGCTTTTGGGTACAGTCCCGAGCCATATGGAGGCACGTGAGCGGATCGGCAGAGGATTCGTCTCTCCCGGTATTGGGGGCGAGATCGTGCTTTGTCTAGGAGAGCCATTACACAAAGCCCACGGCCGTGGCAGGAGATTTACTGGTAGGTACTCCAGTAGTATCTCAGGGTGTTATTGGGCTTCACTCCGACACGACTTATACTGCTATTGGGGGTCTGACGTTGCTAGCCCCCTAGGCGGATATGCGATACTCATTGACGAACGGACCGGACTGTATATACATTGTCACTGTTAGGCTCAGTAGGGTTTTCCGGATGAGTGCGCTCATCGGCATCCCTTGAGGTCAGTCCATGGGCAGCCGTTACGCATAGCTAGTGCCGCTGACGTTTTGTGGTTAAACCCACTACCAGGGTACTGACGAGTCATTAGAGTCCCCCACAGACAGTTTCCCAAGTTCGGGAGAAACGTTGTAGAGGCCGTATGATTTTATGGCAGGGTTCGGAAAATGCACGTGCGTTTACGCACGTGTTATTTTTTCGGGCAGATAATACTGGTCGGCTTTGGTTTAAGCCGGATCCGAGTATTATATTGATTAGGTACAATATCTTTGTCTCAGTTGCATTTGTATTCGGTCGTAATACAAATGCGGGTATATTTATACAGTTTCGGGGTTATCCTGAAAGTCGTTTCAGGATCACTTTTGGAAGTTGCCAGTTTCCAGTTTCCAGTTTTCTATCAGCCGTCTTTTAACATTTGGTTAAAGGCGGATTTATCTTTTCTTGGATGAGAGTGAGTCGTGCTTCTAGAAGGTTCTAGAAGGTTCTAGAATTTGTGACAAGGCTAAGTGACTCATGCTTTGGTTTCATTACATTCTTGTTTTGGTTAAGATCTTTTTGTTGATATTTTGATGTGTTCATATTATGATAATGATGGTGGTTTATGGTCACCTCCTTATCTCCTCCTACACTCACCCTCCTCCTTCATATATGAATGAAAGGCCTCCTCTCTCATTCACTCTCTCACTTGATGATTCATTTGTGAAAAGATTATGATAGATTTTGGGTGTATGGAATCCACAGCTCATTTCATTCCATCACCCAATTCCCTCGGCAACTTCATTAACCGATCGTCCACGGATTTGGACGAAGTGAGACAAAGTCATCTACTCATTTTCTACATCAATCTTGGTCGTCTCTTTTAGCAAACTTGACGATCGAGTTGCCTCGAGTCAGAGGCGGGAGCCCATTTAAAGAACCGATCATGTGGTGCCACCTCGACGAGGAGATCGGTGATCGACGAGATCGGAGCAGCCGCAACGGAGCGTGGGATGATGGTTGAAGAACGAAGGACTCGGATCGTTCGGTATAACATTCCTACACTCTTCACAGTTTGTTAGTTTAGCAATAATGGCAGATCCGGGTTAAAGTATACGATAGCGCCAGTTTAAAAGTTTTTGTTCCGCATTTGGCGTCTGTAGACTACCGGGGCGCTAGCGTGGACTTACAGTGGTATCATAGCCTAACCATTTTGCTATACTAACTTGTGCTAACGCGTTCAAAACATCGATCGAACCGAAAATCAAAAACGACAAAATCCTTGCTTGACAGTTTCTGTTGATTTTAAATGGTCTCAAAATTTATTTCTGGATGTCTTAAAAATCCGTGCAGGCATATTTAAGAACCACGACAAAATTTGGGGTCGTGATCCCTCTAGGCTGCCGCGGAAGAGCGGCCAAACCCATGGTTTGGCCGCCCATCCGCGGCCACGTGGGGAGCACGTGCTCCCAAATTTGGTCAGTGGGTTCTCTGTTGGGTTTTGTGATTTTTGGTATATATATTTTTGGCCCAGGTTTTGTTACTGTTCACCAGTAAGCAGTAGGGCCCACTTTTTGATATTTGGTCTTTGGTCGATCGAAATTTAAACACGTTAGTTTACAGTGCTTACATTATATCTCCGACCGGGAATGTCATTTGATCGGTAAACCGCGTTTGATTACTATAGTTCTTTTAGACGGGTTTGCGAACGTGACATTCGCGTTGATGTTCTGTGTTGTGCTGTGATGTTGCGGATTTGTCGTGGTGGATAGCAGTGTGCAATGGTAGTACAGTTTGTGTTTATTTGTACATTTGATATTGCAGGGCGAGCGTCCAACTTGTGGACTGCCGTCACTGCCTGTTGTATAATATTCTTTTGGGGCACGACCAGGTTGCGGTCGATGTACCTATTGTACTATTTTTCATTATTGTACTAGGTTTTACCCCTCGACGGAGTGCACGGATAGCCGGGTTCGGGAAAGCAACGGGTCCGCATCTCATGGCTTTGAGAGGCAGAGGGGCCCCACTTCAGAATTGGCAGACTATTCGCCGCACTCGTAGAGGGTACAGGTTGACCCAAGGAGGGGTGCTCAATTTACCGGATTCCGTGAAGTGCCGGGTGTTCCATTCACTATGCTGTGGGGACTACCTCGCTTCAGGTTTTGGCGGGTAACTTGCCGCACCCGTAGGGGTCTAGGTTTCATTGCACAGGCTATCCACACGACAAGGGAACGTCGAGTTTCAGCAGCGGCTCTGTGAAACTTGGGGATCCCAGATATCTGTATTGTTCTGTGATGCTTATTACTTTTCTGTAATGTTGCATATTATCATGCCTGGAGCTATTATGTATATTGGCTTATATACTATTA
This sequence comes from Agapanthus africanus, assembly GCA_030015575.1. Classification (NCBI taxonomy): domain Eukaryota; kingdom Viridiplantae; phylum Streptophyta; class Magnoliopsida; order Asparagales; family Amaryllidaceae; genus Agapanthus; species Agapanthus africanus. The sequence goes on along the minus strand of JASDDO010000004.1, from coordinate 84,004,909 downwards.
GATGTTGTATATGTTTTACACCCGCGCTAGTCCAGCCCCCGCTCTGTCGTTAGTTAAGTAACCTAACGGGTGATGACGGGACCCAGTGACGAATGCGGATGGCATATACGTACATTTTATTTTCGTTCTTTTCTGGTGTGATCGAATGATGGGACTGCGTTGATTCTGATCAATGCAAAGTAAAACAAACCTGTTTGAGTTGTTGGAACAATTTTAAAAAGTGTTATTGCAAAGACGTTTTCTTTTGTTATGCATAGCGGTATTCAGTGTGAATATCCAGCACCTCATTCGACGAGGCAAGGGCTGATATCCCTTCACCGGGAAAGACCCCTTGGACAGAAGTTTGCGTCAGGGTAATAACTTCACTATAGTCGATTACATGTTGCTTTGCATAGTGGTATTCAGTGGAATATCCTGCACCTCATTCCACGAGGAAAGAGCCGAGATCCCTTTACCGGGAGTGACCTCTTTAGCAAAAGGTTTTCGCCACTATATTTTAAAAAAGCTATCAGGTTCCTTCAGCGATATCAAGTTCACTACGCTAAAGGTTTTTCGCCAAAAACCAGTCGTAGCCCTCCGTCACTTCTTTTGGGTATTTAGTAGTATTCAAGCTATGCATTTTAGCCAAAGTTAAGGCATAGTGTTTGGTAGCTGCTGGGTATTCAATTGTTGCATAGATAGATGAGTTAGTTTGGGACAGTCGTTCTGTCGATTGGCCAAAGTCAGGGGCATGTGCGGGTGGGTTCAAATTGACAAGATAGTGACGGGTAGAACTTGGCATGTGACTTATGACATTTTGACCAAAGCCAAGGTTATAAGAGCATGGGGCAAAAATCATATCGGGAGTTTCTAAAGAAACTGAAACTTGCCAAGTATGCGCATACCTTCTGGAGTATGAGTAACGTGGATGCATTCCATCACGTTATCATGCGATGAGAGTTGGATCCCGATTCCCACTGATGAGTTGGTTTACTCTTCGGGTGATCCCGATTGATTCTTCTTTAAGTTTGGAGGAGAATTTGACAGGACAGTGGGAGGTTTCCGGATTAGATAAAATGATGACCATTCTGATCTAGGTTAGAGTGCACGCAGAGTGTTTCTTTTCTCTCTCTCTCTTTGGCAGCGACCTTTGACCGACCCTAGACTATGACTCAGTGACCAGGTTGACCGAACCTTCTTAAAATACTGGCTTTTGGATTGTCTAAGTTGCATAAGTCATTGCCACTCCTTCTTCTACCCTTTGCATTTCTCAGAACACCCGTATTACTACGGATATCCACTTCCATTGGATAGATCCATCGTATGGTTATATACGAACTCGAAGGGACTTCTTCGAGGATGGATCCAGGTTCAGGAGAAATAGAATTGGTTTATTCAGTTGTCTTTTATTATCACCTTCTCTCAGGTTGCGAGAGCTCCTTGGTTTAGGAGAGTACACCTATTACGCTTATTGGATAGTCTTATTCCAAACCATAGGCTGGTGCCGAAAGGTAGGGAATGAAGAAAACCAATTAGCCTAAGTAGGGTGTGCAGAAGGTAATATGTAAAGACAAAATAAAGGGATTAGAAAGAGGGCAAAGTAAATTGCGACTGATATCATTCACGACCAAAACCGCGTACTTCATCGCCACTCCTATTTCACCTTTAAAAGAATAAAGTATTATTCAGTTGTCTTTTATCATCACCTTCTCTCAGTTGCGAGTACTCCTTGGTTTAGGAGGGTACACCTATTATGCTTACTGGATAGTCTTCTTCCAAAACATAGGCTGGTGCCGAACGGTAGGGAAGGAAGAAAACCATTTAGCCTAACGATGGTGTACAGAAGGTAACGACTAAAGACAAATAAAGAGATTTGGAGAGACGGCAATAAAATATACGGTTGAAGTCATGAATTGGATTATGGAAGAGGCATTGCTATGAATACTAGGATACCCCTACGAAACATTTTCATGTTTCAGTGCATTGTTAAAGAAAAACTGTTTTCCCGATTAGACACTTACTCCAAGGGTATGTATTTACCAGGTTTCATTCTCATATCTGTATGGTTTTACAGATGATGAGTGGGAGTAAGATATTGGGAATTAGGTGATCATCCTCATTATATCGGAATTCGTTGTAATTGGTGATATTTGAGGAAATCGCCAGGGTACAGTTTTCCACCTACAACGCACAGGTTTAGAGTTGTTCAAACTCAGCGGACTTATACAGAGTATTGTATGTTGTCCAGTGTCCATCAGGACAAAGGGGTAGGTCCTCGTACTATGTTCAATTTACTTGTAACTTCTCTAGTATTTAGACAAGTGTTTCGTAGAAATACAAGGTCTAAGTTTTGAGAAGTTGTGGGTATAAGAATAAAGTAGAGAACCAGGTATCACAAGTATCGGTATTCTTCAAAGAGATCGAAGATGTAGATTCTTGTGATTGGTATTCAGACGATAGTGATGGTTTTGAGAAACGTCTTTCTCTTTCAGGTTACTCATAATTGGATGGATTCCTAAGTTGAGTAATGCTGATTAGCCTCTTTCCATTAAGTTGATATGCACTGGAGACAGCTGCATGGATTGAATCTTGGTTCCAATTAAATAAGTGCCAAAGTTTCTATATTGGATATAGAATAGTTCGTACCTTAAAAGATATTAAGGTACGGGGAGTTGTCCAGCTTATGATTAAAACCAGACACTGGATAACTCAGGGCACGTTTCTGTAGTGGCTGTTTGTGGGTTGACCCTGGCTATGACGAGGGTTGATATTCTACCATTTGGAAGATCAATAGTGATATTGTTCTTGACTCGCCACAGTTTTAGTAAAAATGGATCTTTTTCAGAAAACAGCAGTGGGAGTATGGTAGAACTGGAAGTGATTCCAGAACCGCGAACGATTACGGAAAATTTAATAGGACCTATACATTCAATCAGGTTTGACATTCCAATAGCCACTCCGCAGGTATGGTAGGTAACCTCAGACACCCGAGAGGTACTTCGGTAGGCTCAAGGACGGTGACAGGGAGGTTCTTATCTACCCAGACTTGACACTACTGTTGTTCCAGGTTATGAGACCCGGTAGGAGGGTTGTCGTAGTCAGTGGGAGCAACGGAAGCATGGTGGGCAAGATGCTTATATCTATTTATAGACTTGAGCAATTATAGCGGAGATAGATCATCTAATTTTGATGTGACAGTCATGGGTTTGACTTCAATCAGAATAGGGGATGGATCAGTTAAGAAGGTAGTAGGGTGTGATGTCATGGTATCTGGATGACATACACAGAGTAGGAAGTAAAATTCCTATACTACGATCGGTTGGACTGTGGTCGTCACACAGTTGTTTTCTCCAGACAGGATATGGATATAATATTTGACATTTTGGTTTCTAGATCTATGGTTTTAGATCTGGATTTGGGTAGTTTCCCAATGTGGGTACTTTGACAGATATTCTAATGGTTTTTGGAATAGTTGACTCCTAGCATGGTAGTGTACCTGCAGGTGATGGAGTCACCCTCTCTAAAGGTGTCGTATAGACTAAAGAGGAGAGGGATGTGCATGATTGGCAGATCACTTGCTTAGGCAATTGAGTCAATCATGAGATGTCAAGTACCACACCAAATGTTATTTTTGCATTAGATGCAATAAGTTTGTATTAATCCAATCCTGGAGAGACATAAGGAAGCAGTTTTAGAACATTAGTACATGTTCTAAGGATTTGATAAACGGCAGCCTCCTTCGGGAGACGGTTATCATTCCAGGCTTCAAAGGTGACATAGATGACAGAGTGATTGTCAGAGTTTTAGTTTTCCCTCTGACGAGGGACAGTATTATGGACAGGTGGTTCCAGAGGATACTGTGGGTGGCATGGTGCCGGATACTGATTAGGTTCAGTGATCCATACAGTCTAAGAAGTTTGGATATGGAGTTCATTTATGAACTAAGGTCCCATCAGATATCCAAACATATTCTAAGACAGGTACTACTCAATTCGGGAGATGGCTTTCTCCACGAACTTGAGATTAAGAGAGATACAGAAAGAAACTTCTAGGCGGATCCACTCACCGAGGCTATTTCTCGAACACAATAGTTTTACAAACGGGCTTTGTGAAACTGATTAGTACAGGAGTTGGATGTTCGGTTTCACACGGGCTGTGAGTAGTCGACATCGCAATATTAGCCTTGAGTGCAAGTGGGAGATTGTTGGAGATAGTGCCCTCATAGTCAATTATTGGATCGCAGGTACGTGATTGCAATGATTACGGAGGACCTATCCCGGTAGCACAGTCTTACTCGAGATGATAGTATGCTATCTGGTTTGCCTTTATCAGTCGTGTACATGTTCAGGTGACTGATTGCATGTTACACTTTGATAGAGCCCTTAGGATCTTGCTTTACTACCAACAGTATGATGGCGATCATATACGTGAGAGTTGGGTAGTTTATACGCATATCCTTAATTGTGGTCCCTAGTCGTGGGAGTTTCGAGACAGGGCATCGATACTCCGGAGTAGACTAGTGTATACAGTCGAGACCCCGACGAGGGGCGGTGGCCGGTCTCACAAGCCACTGGTGTCAGTTGGATCACCTAAGATGTATACAAGTGCTCATTGGGTTATGAGTACACCGGACAGGACTCGCTGGGAATCTGCTAGTTAGTATTATATCTATCGTCAGATAGCAGTTCCCTGGTGACATGTGTACAGGTTAGTTCATCGACCTGAGGTCGTCATTTGTCTCGTATGAGTTCCCACTGTGCTTTGATTTCTACCCTACCACGGCTCAAAGGAGTTGTGCAAACAGGTAGCTTTTGGGTACAGTCCCGAGCCATATGGAGGCACGTGAGCGGATCGGCAGGGGATTCGTCTCTCCCGGTATTGGGGGCGAGATCGTGCTGTGTCTAGGAGAGCCATTACACAAAGCCCACGGCCGTGGCAGGAGATTTACTGGTAGGTACTCCAGTAGTATCTCAGGGTGTTATTGGGCTTCACTCCGACACGACTTATACTGCTATTGGGGGTCTGACGTTGCTAGCCCCCTAGGCGGATATGCGATACTCATTGACGAACGGACCGGACTGTATATACATTGTCACTGTTAGGCACAGTAGGGTTTTCCGGATGAGTGCGCTCATCGGCATCCCTTGAGGTCAGTCCATGGGCAGCCGTTACGCATAGCTAGTGCCGCTGACGGTTTGTGGTTAAACCCACTACCAGGGTACTGACGAGTCATTAGAGTCCCCCACAGACAGTTTCCCAAGTTCGGGCGAAACGTTGTAGAGGCCGTATGATTTTATGGCAGGGTTCGGAAAATGCACGTGCGTTTACGCACGTGTTATTTTTTCGAGCAGATAATACTGGTCGGCTTTGGTTTAAGCCGGATCCGAGTATTATATTGAGTAGGTATAATATCTTTGTCTCAGTTGCATTTGTATTCGGTCGTAATACAAATGCGGGTATATTTATACAGTTTCGGGGTTATCCTGAAAGTCGTTTCAGGATCACTTTTGGAAGTTGCCAGTTTCCAGTTTTCTATCAGCCGTCTTTTAACATTTGGTTAAAGGCGGATTTATCTTTTCTTGGATGAGAGTGAGTCGTGCTTCTAGAAGGTTCTAGAAGGTTCTAGAATTTGTGACAAGGCTAAGTGACTCATGCTTTGGTTTCATTACATTCTTGTTTTGGTTAAGATCTTTTGGTTAATATTTTGATGTGTTCATATTATGATAATGATGGTGGTTTATGGTCACCTCCTTATCTCCTCCTACACTCACCCTCCTCCTTCATATATGAATGAAAGGCCTCCTCTCTCATTCACTCTCTCACTTGATGATTCATTTGTGAAAAGATTATGATAGATTTGGGGTGTATGGAATCCACAGCTCATTTCATTCCATCACCCAATTCCCTCGGCAACTTCATTAACCGATCGTCCACGGATTTGGACGAAGTGAGACAAAGTCATCTACTCATTTTCTACATCAATTTTGGTCGTCTCTTTTAGCAAACTTGACGATCGAGTTGCCTCGAGTCTGAGGCGGGAGCCCATTTAAAGAACCGATCATGTGGTGCCACCTCGACGAGGAGATCGGTGATCGACGAGATCGGAGCAGCCGCAACGGAGCGTGGGATGATGGTTGAAGAACGAAGGACTCGGATCGTTCGGTATAACATTCCTACACTCTTCACAGTTTGTTAGTTTAGCAATAATGGCAGATCCGGGTTAAAGTATACGATAGCGCCAGTTTAAAAGTTTTTGTTCCGCATTTGGCATCTGTAGACTGCCGGGGCGCTAGCGTGGACTTACAAACGTGAGCGGATTCCGTCACGTTATCATGCGATGATAGTTAGATCCCGATTCCCACTGATGAGTTGGTTTACTCCTCGGGTAATCCCGGCTAATTCTTCTTTTAGGTTTGGGGAAGAATTTTACGTTACAGTGGGAGGTTTCCAGATTAGATAAAGTGATAACTATTCTGATCTAGGTTAGAGTGCACGCTGAGTGTTTCTTTTCTCTCTCTCTTTGGCAGCGACCATTGACCCGACCCTAGACTATGACTCAGTGATCAAGTTGACCGAACCTTCTTAACACTGGCTTTTGGATTCTCAGAGTTGCAAACCTCATTGCAACTCCTACTTTTACCCTTTTCTCCCGGACACCCCGTATTACTACGAATGTCTACTTCCATTTGACAAAACCATCGGATGGTTATATACGAACTCGAAGGAATTCGAGGATGGTTTCCGGTTCTGGAGAAAACGAATAGGACTATTCAGTTGTCTTTTATTTTTACCTTCTCTCTCAGATTGCGAGTACTCCTTGGTTTAGGAGATAGTACACCTATTACGCAAATTGGATAGTCTTCTTCCAAACCATAGGCAGGTGCCGACCGGTAGGAAATGAAGAAAACCAATTAGCCTAAAATGGTGTACAGAAGGTATTAAGTAAAGACAAAGTAAGGGATTAGTAGGAGGGCAAAGTAAATTGCGACTGCTATTCACAACCAAACCAAGTATTTCTTCGCCAATCCTAAATCACCTTTGTATTTCTCCAGGACACTCCGTATCACTACGAAGATCCCAAGTTTATTGGATAATCCATCGTATGGTTATATACGAACTCGAAAAGAACTTGTTCCAGTTCGGGGATGGATCCTGGTTCAGGAGAAATAGGAATAAGGTTTATTCGGTTGTCTTTTATCTTCACCTTCTCTCGCATTGCGAGTGCTTCTAGGATTATGATAGTACACACATTAAGCTTATTGGATAGTCTTCTTCCAAACCATAGGCTGGTGCCGAACGGTAGGGAAGGAAGAAAGCCATTTGGCCTAAAGGGGTGTACAGAAGGTAATGACTAATGACATATAAAGGGATTTGGAGAGATGGCAAAGAGATATACGGTTACAGTTGTGAATATAGGTAATGGAAGAGGCATTACTGGGAATACCCGGATACCCCATCGAAACATTTCAATGTTTCAGTTTCACTATGTACTGTTAAAAGAAAACTGATTTCCCAACTAGACACTTGCTCCAGGGTATGTATTTACCAAGTATAAATCTCTCATCTGTATGGTTTTACAGATGATGAGTGGGAGTAAGTTATTGGGAATTAGGTGGTCATCCTCATTATATCGGGATTCGTTGTAATTGGTGATATTTGAAGAAGTCACCTGGGCTGTTTGCCGGTCGGCAAATATTTAGTTTTCAATATCCATTGTTGTGCACCAATTTCAAATTGATATATCTGTATGTCTATTTTTATAGAGTGAGATATACCTTTTTGAAATTATGTCTATGACATTTACCTATATCAGTAGATGGTTAGGTAAGGAGCATTGAACAGCGGTGTAATTCTTCTTAACCATAAGTACAATTTTCAACCTACGACACACAGTGAATGAGTTGTTAGACTCAGCGGACTTATACAGAGTTTTGTGTATTGTCCGGTGTCCATTAGGACAGAGGGGTAGGTCCTCGTACTATATTCTGTTTACTTATAACTTCTATAGATCTTAGACAGGTGTTTCAAAGAAACACAAGGTCGAAGTTTTGAGAAGTTATAGGTATAAGAGTAACGTAGAGAACCAGGTATTGCAAGTATCGGGATTTTTCAAAGTGATCGAAGATGTAGATACTTGTATATGGTATTCAGATGATAGTAATGGTTAAGAGAACATGCTTCTCTTTTAGGTTACTCATAATTGGAAGTACTCCTAAGTTGAGTAACGATGATCGGCATCCTTCTATTTAGTTGACATGCACTGGAGACAGCTGCATGATTTGATTCTGGTTCAATTAAATCAGTGCCTCTATTTCTGTATTGGATATAGAACAGTTCATATCTTAACGATGTTAAGGTACGGGGAGTTGTCCGGCTTATGCTTAAAACCAGACTCTGGATAACTCAAGGCACGTTTCTATAATGGCTGTTTGTGGGTTGACCCGGGCTATGACGAGGGTTGATTTTCTACCATATGGAAGACCAATAGTGATATTGTTCTTGACTCCCCACAGTTTTAATAAAAATGGATTTTTTTTTCAGAAAACAGTAGTGGGAGTATGGTAGAACTGGAAGTGATTCCAGAACCGCAAACGATTACTGAAGATTTGATAAGAACCTAAAGATTCAATCTGGTTTGAAATTCCATTGGCCACTCCGCAGATAAAGTGGGTAACCTCAGGCACTCGAGAGGTACTTCGGTATGCTCAAGGACGGTGGCAAGGAGGTTCTTGTTTACCCAAACTTTCCATTGCTGTTGCTCCAGACTGTGAGACCCGGCAGGAGGATGAGTATAGCGTCCTTCTAAACTGGCTTTAGAAGTGTACGCCTATATGACTCTGCCAGAGGGTTGTCGTAGTCAGTGGGAGCAGCGGAAGCATTGGTTGACATCAGGCTTATATCTATTTATAGACTAAAGCAGATATAGCGGAGATAGATCATCTATTTCTGATGTGACAGTCATAGGTTTGACTTCATCAGAATAGGGGATGGATCTGTTAAGAAGGTAGTAGGGTGTGATGTCCTGGTATTTGATGACATACACAGAGTAGGAAATGATATTCCTATACTACGATCGGTTATACTTTGGTCGTCATACAATAGTTTCTCCACATAGGAATTGGATCCTATATTGTACATTCTGGTCACTAGATCTTTGGTTTTAGATCTAGATTTGGGTGGTTTCCCAATCTGGGTACTTAGACAGCATTCTATGAGTATTTTGAATGGACAACTCCTGGCATGGTGGTGTACCTGCAGGTAATGGATTCACCCTCTCTAAAGGTGTCTTGCAGACTAAAGGGGAGAGGGATGCGCATGATTGGCAGATCATTTGCTTAGGCAATTGAGTCAATCATGAGATGTCAAGTACCACACCAGATGTTGTTCTTGCAGTAGGTGCAATAAGTTCATATTAATCCAATCCTGGAGAAACAATCGGAAGCAGTTTTAGAACATAAGTGGATGTTCTAGGGATATGATAACAGCATTCTCCTTCAGGAGACCGTTATCATTCCAGGCTTCCAAGGTGACCTGGATGGCAGAGTGGCTGTCAGAGTTATAGTTTTCCCTCTGACGAGGGGCAGTATTTTGGACAGGTGGTCCTGGTGGATACTAAGGGAAGGCATGGCGCAGGATACTGATTAAGTTCAGTTGACGATACAGTCTAAGAAGTTTGGTTTTGGAGTTCACTTATGAGCTAGGTCCCATCAGATATCCAGACACATTCTAAGACATGTATTGCTCATTTCGGGAGATGGTTTTCTCCGCGAACTTGAGATATAGAGAGACATAGAAAGAAACATCAGAGCAGATCCACTCACTGAGGCTATTCCTCGAACGCAATAGTTTCGCAAACGAGCTTTGTGAGACTGACTAGAAGAGGAGTTGGGTGTTCGGTATCACACGGGCTGTGAGTATGCGACATCGCAATAATTAGCCTTGAGTGCTAGTGGGAGATTGTTGGAGATAGTGCCCTCAGAGTCAATTATTGGATCACAGGAACGTGATTACAATGATTGAGGGGAGGACCTATCCCAGTAGGACAGTCTTACTCAAGATGATAGTATGCTATCTGGTTTACCTTTATCATGGTGTACTGCTTTAGGTGACCTTACGAGTCGCTATTGCACGTTGATAGAGCCCATAGGATTCTTGCTTGACTACCAGCAGTATGAGGGCGATCATATACGTGAGAGCTGAAGTCTATAAGCACATCCTTAAAAGGTCCCTAGTCGTGGGAGTTTCGAGACAGGACATCGATTCTCCAGAGTAGACTAGTGTATAAAGTCAAGACTCCGACGAGGGGCGGTGGCCGGTCTCACAAGCCACTGGAGTCAGTTGGTTCACCTAAGATGTATACAGGTGCTCATTGGGTTATGAGTACACCGGACAGGACTCGCCGGGAACCTGCTAGTTGGGATTATACCTGATGTCAGATAGCAGTTCCCTGGTGACATGTGTACAGGTTAGTTCATCGACCTAAGATCATCATTTGTCTCGTGTGAGTTCCCACTGTGCTTTGATTACTACCCTGCCACGCTCAAAGGAGACGTGCAAACAGGTTTTAGTTGGGTACAGTCCCGAGCCACATGGAGGCAGTGAGCGGATCTGCAGGGGTTCGTCTCTCCCGGTATTGGGGTGAGGTCGTGCTGTGTCTAGGAGAGCCAGAACATGAAAAGTCCTTGGCCAAGGCAGGAGATTTGCTGGTAGGTGTTCCAGTAGTGTCTCAGGGTGTTCTGGGCTACACTCCGACACGACTTGTACCGCTTTTAGGGGTCTGACTTTTACCAACCCCCTAGGCCCGCCATGCGATGCTCATAGACGAACGGACCGGACTATACAGATATTATCACTGACAGGCTCAGTAGGGTGTCAGGATGAGTTCGCTCATCGACGTCCCTTTTGGTCAATAGCTGGTAGCCCGTCACGTATGGCTTATACCTCTGACGTGCTAGTGGTTAAATCCACAGCCATAGTATTGACGAGCCTTTAGAGTCCACCACACAGAGTTACTCAGGTTTCGGGCGAAACGCTGTAGAGTCCGTATGGAGATATGGCAGGGTTCGATCAGATACGTGCGGTATTGCACGGATCGTGATCGGACGGTTTTTACTAGCCGGATTCTAGTATTAGATAGTGTAGATTTTGTCTCTTTGCATTTGTGTTCAGTGGGAATACTAATGCGGGTATGTATATGCAGTAGCAGGGTTTTCCTGTAATTTATTATGGGATCAGTTTTCTTAAGTTGCCAGTTTGCATTCCGTTCCGGCCGGTTTTCCTTTGTTCCTTCACGGCCGGACTTTATCGTTGGAGGGTGTTATTTGCAGTTTGCAAATAACATTTTGTAGAGGGGTTTTATTGTGATTGTGGCTTCCTCATGATGATATTCCTTTTGCATCATATGTCTTGCATTAAATGAGAAAAGGATGGATGAGTTTTTTTATGTGGCTTTTGTTGTGACAATTTTTCTTTATCATTCATTTTTCCTCCACTTGCAATTTAGGCTCCACCATTTTTCTTTGGTGATTAGGGAGGCCGGCCATTCTTGAGAGGGAGAATGAGAGAGTTTCATTTTTGAGTGGTGGCATTATTCTTGATCTCATTTTCTTGCTAGGAAAAATGAAAGCACCATTTTTCCCTAACCTCTTTTCTCCACATCCATGGCAACTTGCAAAGACCTCAAAAGAGACATAGCCTACTACACTAGCCTACAGCAAATCTTGGACGCGTCGGCTAGCCAACTTCGCGCCCGAGTTGCCTCGGTCCAGAGGTGGGAGCCCGTAAAAGTATTCGGCTACGTGGTGCCCTTTCCGACGAGGACATGACGGACGGAGATTCCACGGGAGATCGGAGTGGAGACGAAGACCGAAGGACACGGATCGCTTGGTATACTTATCTACTCTTATTTTAGTTTGCTAGTAGCTAGGTTAATGGCTCGATCCGGGATAAAAGTGCGTGGTGGTGCCAGTTTGCTAGTTTGCAAAGTTTTTCGTTTCCGCGTTTCCGGCGTCGGATCGACGGCCGGGGCGCCGCCGCGGACTTACAGTTTTTCGCCTTTGGGCGTGTTTTTTTTTCCTCCCGTTTGGAGATGCTTTACTTATATTTATGTTGTGCCCATTTTTGGGGTTGGTTTTTACAAAGGATGTGCTGCCAAAATTTTAAAGGAAGAAAGTTGGACTTTAAAGAATTTGGGTTGAGATTTCAAAAGTTTTAATAATGTTCTTATTTCTTACTATTTCGATGGTTTAGATTGCTCGGTTTTCGGCATACTTAAATTGCGTTACTCCTGTAGACGTTGCGTAGTTTAAGGGCCGTCACGTGCCATTTTCGGGTCGTGACAAGTAAAGAATGATATAATTTTGTATTGTTGGATAATGTTTTGAACATTTCCTATATCAAGAGTTGATCGTTTCAGGCACGTTATCTAAAAGCATATATGTTCTAAATCTGTAACGTTTTGGAAATCATTTTGGCGATTTTCTGTTTTTAGATAAAATAAATTGTATTTTCCATAAAACCTAGAAGCGATCTTTTCGCAGTATAGAAATGACTGCACCTAGTTTAGCTAGAATATTGCTAGTTTGCGGGTTTTTGTAAGCCACTTGTAATTTTAGTGCATTTTAATATTTTTCCCTAATTAAAATATTATTTTAATCTTTTTATTATGCACTAAATTACTGGTAATTACATTTTTGCTTGGGTTAATTAATACTAATGTGAATCTATGCTAAGTTAATCACTAGATTAGCACTAATCCATCTTTGAAAATATCCATCCAAAATATCTAGATATTTGGGTAATTAAAATGAATTTTAAAGAAAAGGAAATGAGGTGTACAAAAGGGTTTTTGTTTTATTAAGCTTTTAAGTTGTTTTCTTCTAGATTTTTCTACACATTACCACAAAACTCCCCCCACTTCATCCTTGGCCGAGCACTCCCTCCCCTTGCTGCCCTTCTCTTTTCACATCTCATTTACACAATTTCATGTCCAAATAAATCATCAAAAAATCATAAATAATTCACACAAACTCATTTATAAATCAATACTCATCATTCTTCTTCACACATCAAGCATGAATCTTCATAGAAATCATCACTTTGGAGCTTATTTTGATGATCTTGGTTCTTTTTTTTGTGAATCCTTGAAGGTATAAAACCCTAACCCTAATCTCTATATGTTGTGATAATATTTTAATTAGCTTATTAGATGTTAATTTAAGCTTGTATTAGCATGTTTAGATTTTATTGAAAAGGGGTTTTGGTAATCAAGTTAAGTTTTGATTAGTGAGAAAGTTAACTAATATGTTAAGCTTGAAGAAAACTTAACCTAGTTGCTAGTTTGCTAAATGATATTTTCCTAATTGTATAATTAAGCTATTTAGCAATCTAAACTTTTAATAATCCTATTTGAGTGAGTTTAAAATTCTAGTAAGGGTTTGTATGGGTTAAACATGCTATATTGTGATGTTTGTGATTTCTGGTTTTGGTAAAACTTGTAGTTTTGAGCTAAAAATGATATATGTTGCTTACTAGATTTCTGGATAATTTAGGCGTGGATTTCTTTTAACGTTGCGACGTTATTTATATTAGATTCCACATTTATTATTTTTTTTTGAATGCGCGATCGGTACGATCGGGGTCTAGGCTTGATGGTTGTGTCGTTTAGCGTTCCCAGCTAGGGTTGTGCTGATGTCATTCGTGTATTTGTGTAGTTTTTGCTCTTGAGTTGGTTTCGTAGTGTCGCTACGCGCGTTAGCCACTATACGGACACTTGAGAGTATGTTGGAGTTGGTGCGTCGGTCAAATGTAGTTTGTACGTGCTATTGGTCGATTGGTAATATACACTTGTTATATTGTTATATGCTTTCAGGATCGCAGGCGGGGACTTCGGGCGTTGCGAAGAAGGAAAAGAGAGTGGTTGGCTTTACATAGCCATGATTGTTGTGAGTAGATTTAACATCTATAGGGAAATCTTCCGCATGGCGTTATGCGTCTGGGCTAGATTAAATGATATGACTATTAGTTAGATGTATACGGATATTGATTGTGCATGTGTACCTTTGTTGCATTTCTCATTTCCTATTGTGCATGGATTTAGTATTAATGAGACACAACACCATTATTGACGGTTCATATTTCATGAGCACTAATTGTATGCTACACACACACCGTCGATAATTGCCATGACACGAACAACACCTATACATATGTGATATTGTATTGTTAGGGACATTGAGACATGATCCTTATTTTCCTTCGTGCATATAACATATAGCATACCTGTATACCTATATGCTTCCACCATGAGATTTCTCGGTTCTGAGCTTATATATTACCCCATGCGAGGAGTGAGTGGGCCGTGTGCGGGTAAATGGTGGAACCCGGTTGGTTCACCGGGGCAAGAAGATCGACGGTACATGCCGATGAGCCTGGCTGGGGGCGTGTGCCAACCGGTGATAGTATTTGGACTCGACGGATATCTGGAGGATACCGATCGAGGTTATGTACGCACATGCCTTGTCGATTATGGGTGGTGCACACTCAGGTTCTATAGGATGTACGTACATGATATGGGAAGGTCAGTCCCAGGTGACGGCGCCTCAAAGATGAGTATTTATGTGTCGATGCTAGACACTTGTTTTCATGATGTTTTTGGGTGTAGATGTTGGACACTCAGGTTTCATGAGACATACTCGATATTGGATATTGGCTATATGATATTTACTTGATATTGGACACTCAGGATATATGAAACTTACAGGATATGAGGGCCAATTTAGGGACTGATTTGAGGAAATTGGGGATTTAGATTGTCTTGATGGACTTTGTCCTGCCACGAGGTCAGGATTCCGTGAGGATGACATGTTTTATCCCATACTCCGCATTTATTTTATATGCATTGCTTCATGTATTAGTAGTACCTGATAGAGTACCTTGTTAGTGTATATGCCCTAGAGGCCATTACTGTATCATACTAGTTTGTATATTACTTAGTGGAAGCTTGGGATATTCACCTTGTATAAACAATCTTGCTCAATATAGTAGTATACTACTTGGATTGTTTCTACTTCAATGTGTACATGTGTTTATTTTTGTATATCATCTATACACATTAGTGGAGCCCTTAGGATCTTTGCTTGATTACCAGCGTTGTGATGGCAGTCACACTAGTGGGGGCTGGGTAATTTATAAGCACATCCTTATGCAGGTCCCTAGTCGCAGGACTATCGAGACAGGGCATCGATACTCCGGAAGTAGACTAGCGTATGCGCTTCTCATCCCAGAGTGGGAGGTGGTCTGTCCCACAGCCATCAGTACGTCGTACTGGAGATAGTATACGGGTGCTCGTTGGGTTACGAGTACACTGGACAGGACTCATCGGGAACTGACCGGTTGGTATTATACCTATCGTCAGTTATCAGTTCCCAGGTGACATGAGTACAGCTTAGTCCGCTGACTTGACGCTGTCACTTCGCCTCGAGTGTGTTCCCACTGTACTTTGAATACTACCCTACCACGGCTCAAAGGAGTCGTGTAAACAGGTAGTAGTTGGGTACAGTCCCGAAGCACTTAGAGGCAGTGACGGTTAGACAGGATTCGTCTCTCCCGGTATTGGGGGTTGACATCGCGCTGTGTCTAGGAGAGCCATTACACGAGTAGTCCCTGGCCAGGGCAATTGAGATATATTGGTAGGCTTCCAGTGTTATCTCAGGGTGTTTTGGGCTTCACTCCGACACGACTTGTACCGCTATTAGGGGACTGACGTTTACCGCCCCCTAGGCCCGCCATGCGATGTATCAGACGAACAGACCGGACTGTACGGAGATTGTCATATTCAGGCTCAGTAGGAGTTCAGATGGGTTTCACCTCGTCAGTCTTCTTGTCGGCATCTACCTGGGGACCGTTACGCACAGCTAGTGCCGCTTGCGGTCTGTGGTTAAACCCACTGCCAATGTAGTGTCGAGTCTTTAGAGTCCCTCACAGAAAGCTATTCTCCTTTAGGCAAAAGAGTAGAGGTCGCATGGTTTTGCGACAGGTTGCATGGTTTTGCGACAGGGTTCAGTCACATCCGTGCACTTGTGCACGTTAAGTGTCGGGACAGTTAACACTAGCGGGCTTTGGTTTAAGCCAGATCCTAGTGTACGTTTTGGGATTGGATTTATACAGTTTGTATTCGTGTTCCTCGGAACGCGGATACAGGTGTGTATGCACAGTTGACGGAGAGACAGAGGCAGAGGATTCTCATTAAGGTTGTTGACCGTTGACTGTTGACTATTGACTTTTTGCTCAACCCTAATAAGAATATGATATATGATTAACAATAATATTAATTAAGTATTATGGTGACATGGTTGTTGAGGGGTTGACTTTGTTGACTTGTTGACTTTGTTGACCGGTTGACTAGGTTTGACTAGTTGACCATCATGATGACAATGGCTATCATTTCATGGCAAAGACTTTTTACTTGCTTGATTCTCTTGTGAGAAATGAGTGCATGAAATGATATGGCTATTGTAGCTTAAACCATTTACACAATACTTGATTACTATTATTGTGATGATGGCTTTGGATTATGAGAGCCAAGAGAGAAAAGTCTTCTCTCATTCTATCATTCTCATTCTCTCTCTTGTTCTTGATCTCTCATCTCCTTCCTCTTGCTCTCCCTCTCTTGAGTCTATGGTTCACTTGTCTCATGTGTTGAGAACCAAGAACCATAGAGAAAATCCCAACACACTCTTCTCTACTCACTCTAGTTCATAAGGTTTAGCAAACCAAGTGAACTAGTTTCTTCAAAGATCGAAGAAGAAGCCAAAGGTAGAAGCTTTCGAGGTGGATCTATCTTCGGCGCAAGGAGACGACGGAGTGAAGCCGATCCGGACAACCATCGAGGCTTGAAGATGAAGGAATTTAAGAAAGAAAGGTATAACCCCCTAACCGAGTAGTTAACAACTCCTAGTTAGGTTGTTAGTTAGATGTTTAACAAAGATCCGGTTTTGAGTCCATGTTACCACCTCTAGAAAAATTGTTTTTCGTCAGATTCTGCATGCCCGAAAGTACCGGGAGAGGTAGCATGGACTTACAGTGGTATCAGAGCCTAGTTAAACACTACCTAACATGTTAGCATAGTAACTAGAAATTCGATCGGAGAAAAAGTCGCGAAATACACCCGGATTTCAAACTTTCTGTCGATTTTCAAAGTGCTGCAAAAATTATTTGAGATATACCAAAAATCGACTCGGGGTTTTTAGAAGAAACTGCAAAAATTCGACCCACTGAATCAATCAACGCGTCGTGTTTCCGCGGCGGGAGCTTGCTCCCGCCTCGGAACCGCGGCCGAGTTGACTCGATCGTGGGGTTTTATTTTTGCAGTTTGTTCATAGGGGTATTTTGGGATTTTTGGAATATATATTTTCTGCCCAGATTTTCCAGAACGAAAATTTTGTGTTTGGGGCCTGAAAATCCGTATTTTTTATCGAACTTCTAAAAGACTTAAGCTGACGGGTTTTTCTGTGATGTGTTATTTGTATTGAACGTCTGCTAATCGCTATATGTCGATTAGTGGGGGTTATACAAATCTGTGATCTGTAATGTTATTGGAATGTGTATATGAATTCATTGGATTGTCGCGGGTGAATAGCCGGGGGTTGTGAGGCGAGAGTTTTCTTTTCTTTCAATTCATGTAAATTTGTAAATTGATGTAATAATTATTTATATGGCCGCACAACCGGGTCGGGGTTGTAGCCGTCATTGTATAATTTCTTTTTACTGTTTTTGCTCCTAGGATAGACCCATGGAGGGGGTGCACAAACTACCGGGTATGCCGAAGTGCCGAGTGGCCTACTCACGGAGTTGAGGGAGGTTGCTTCGCTTCGGGTACTTGGCGGGTAGTTTGCCGCACCCGTAGGGGTCTTGGGTGGGGTATTGGCTATTCACCGCGACCGTGTAATCTGCTTTTCGTTACAGGCTCGTACGAATTGCGGATTCCTAGTATATCCAATGTGTTCATCTGTGATCTGAAATGGCTATCATTGCAATATATCTATATATGATATTATTTTGGCGTTGCTTATATTTTACAGCCGCACTAGCCCAGCCCCCGCTCTGTCGTTAGTTAAGTAACCTAACGGGTAATGACGGGGCCCCGTGGCGAATGCGAATGGCATAAGCGTACGTCATATTTTGGTTGTTTTCTACAATGGTAGGATTAAATGATGGGACGCATTAAAAGAAATAATGCAAGAATATCACGTATTAAAAGTGCTAATGCAAGAAAATAAACCAAGTAAAAGTCGTTGGAACACTTTCGAAAAACCACTCGGTTCTTTTCAAAACTAACTTTTAAATGCGGAGTTTGAGCCACTCCTTTTAAAAGCTATCTCGTTCCATCGATTATATCAAGTTCTCTACGTTCACGGTTTCGCCAAAACCATTCCTAGCCCTCCGTCGTTTCACATGAATAGTCAATAGTATTCAAGCTGTGTTTGTTGGCCAAAGTCAAGGCATAGTGATTGGTAGCTATTGGGTATTCATGTGCAGCATAGATAGATGCGTTGGTTTGGAACAGTCGTACTGCCTTGTTGGCCAAAGTCAAGGGTAGGTACGGGTGGATTCAAATTAACCTGGAGAACGACGGATAGAACTTGACATGTGACTTATGATTTGTTGGCCAAAGTCAAGGGCATAAGAGCATGGGGCAAAAATCCACATCGGGAGTTTCAAAAGAACTGAAATTTGCTAGTGTTGCATACCATTTGGAGTGTGATGATTCTGGTAGGATTCCTTCAGTTTCGTCACGCGATGATATTTTGGATCCCGATCCTACTGTGAGTATATGCTACTCCTCGGGAAATTACTCACTAAACGATCAATGCTATAAACCTAGTAGGTGTCTAGAAAGGTGTTAGCGAGGCTACGCCCCCAGGGAAAAGAGGTTCTTAAATTAAGGAACTTCGCGAAAGCATTGGAAAACCTCCCTCGAAGTACCGACACTAGCCTGGCTGAACGGTTAAGCAAGTATTGTACGTTGAGATTGATCCTGACTAATTCTTCCTTTTTGGTTTGAGGAGAGATTCGAGAAATAGTGGGAGACATCCTGTTTAAACAAACTAAAAACCATTCTAAACTTGCAAGAGCATCATGCTGAGTGTTTCTTCTCTCCCTAATTGCAGCGACCAATCGACATGACTGGACTTAAGTTACTCCTAGATAAAAACATACTGACAGGGCCAAACTACAAAGATTGGCTCAGGAATGTCAAGATGGCAATCACTTACGACAAGCTGGGGTATCTTCTTACCACCAAAGCTCCCCCTGTCCCAGGTCCCACCTCCAGCGTCGCGGATAAGGAAATCCGTAAGACTTGGGAGATCGATTGCGCGAAGGCCAAATGCCTCGTGCTTGCCTCTATGGACAACGAACATCAGAGGAGGCATGAGAATATGGACCTCGAATCCATATTTCTCCATACAAAAGAACTGTATGGAGAGCAGTCGTATCGCAAGATACGAAGTGTCGAAGAAGTTATTTTCGGCAAGGTTGGCCGTCGGATCATCGGTAGCGGAACACGTGCTTAAGATGATTGGCTACATAGAAGAGCTCGCGGACCTTGGGACCACGTTGGAGAATGAGCTCTATACGGACTTGATTCTCCAGTCCCTTCCTTCTACTTACGCCCGGTTTATCCTGAACTTCAACTTACAAGATAAGAAAGTTGAACTTTCAGAACTCCTCAACATGCTGAGGAGCGCAGAGGGCACCCTACAGAAAGGTAGGGAAACATCCACTTTGTTTGTAGGAGGATCTTCCTCTTCTAGGTCCAAGGAGAAAGCCAAGGGAAAGAAGAAGAAAACCCCCGCCAAACCAAGGGGCGGTGTTAGTAAAGTGGATACGAAGGGAAAGGCAAAAGCAACAAAGAAAGTAGGAAAGCTTGTGGATAAGGAAGAATGCTTCTATTGTCATAAGAAGGGACACTGGAAAAATGATTGCAGGGCTTGGAAGGCCAGAACACAGGATCTGAAGCAGGTTGCGGCTTCAGCTTCAGGTGTGTATGTTATTGAAAACTGTCTTTCAATAAACTCTACTTCCTGGGTATTGGATACCGGATCAGGATCTCATATCTGTAATTCTTTGCAGGCGTTGAGAAACCGTAGGGTTTTGAAGGCAGGTGACATGACCCTCAAAGTTGCAAACGGAGCTAGCATGGATGCTAAGGCCGTGGTGGACTATCACCTGGGAATGTCAGATGGACATGTTTTGGTTTTGCTTAATTGCTTTTTTGTACCCAACGCAACTTGTAATATCATTTCTGTATCTTTGGTTTCTAAAGAAGGTTATGAATTTGCGTTTGTAAGCAATGTTGTAAACATTCACCTTAATCAAGTTATGATTGGGTATATACGTATTAAACCAACCACAGATTTTCAATGTCCATAATACACACTAAAGAAAGTCTCCGGAAATAAATCAGACTTTCTTATGGCATTGTAGACTGGGTCACATCAATGAGAGAAGGTTGACCAAGTTACATACAGAAGGATATTTGAACCCGTTCGAATATCAATCATATGCCACTTGTCAATCCTGTCTCAAAGGAAAGATGACAAAAACTCCGTTCACTGGACACGGAGTAAGAGCGAGCGAACTCTTGGGACTCGTACACAGCGACGTGTGCGGTCCAATGTCTACACTTGCGCGAAGCGGTTATTCTTACTTCATTACTTTTACGGATGACTTTTCAAGGTACGGTTATGTCTTCTTGATGAAACATAAGTCCGAAGCTTTTGGAAAGTTCCAGGAGTATAAGAATGAAGTAGAAAAACAAACCGGCAAAAGTATCAAGATTCTAAGATCAGATCGAGGTGGAGAATACTTAAGTGCCGAGTTCCTGGATTATTTAAAAGAGAACGGAATTCTCTCTCAGCTTACTCCTCCATACACTCCGCAACATAACGGTGTATCGGAGAGACGGAACCGAACCCTATTTGATATGGTACGGTCCATGATGAGTAACGCTGAGTTACCGCGATCATTCTGGGGGTATGCGCTAGAATCAGCTGCATACCTTTTGAACCGAGTTCCAACTAAGACTGTGCCTACTACACCATATGAGATGTGGTGTGGGAAGAGACCCTATCTTAAGCATATTAAGACATGGGGATGTCCAGCTTTTGTTAAAAAGCAGCATGCGGACAAGCTCGAGGCACGCTCAGTACAGTGTAAGTTCGTGGGATATCCAAAGAACTCCAAGGGATATTTCTTCTACTGCGAAGAGGAACAAAAAGTTCATGTTTCTCGTCATGCCTACTTTTTGGAAACTGAGTTTTTGGAAACCCAGATAAGTGGGAGCACGGTAGAACTGGAAGAAATTCCAGAACCACGAGCCATTACTGAAAGCTTAGTGGAACCAGAGGGTTCAAAAGAACAGGACATTCCTACGCCGCTCCGCAGAAGTAGTAGGCAGTCTCATCCGCCCGAGAGATACTACGGTTTTCTCATAGACGGGGATAGAGAGGATTGCATCATGGATTATGATGAGCCTACTAGCTTCCAGCAAGCCGTTTAGAGCGTCGACTCGGTAAAATGGCTGGATGCAATGCGGACCGAAATGCAGTCCATGTACACCAACAAAGTATGGACGTTGGACATTGCTCCAGATGGGGTAAAACCCGTAGGATGCAAGTGGATCTTCAAAAGGAAGATTGGTGTAGATGGACAGGTTGAGACCTATAAAGCTAGACTGGTTGCAAAGGGTTTTCGTCAAAGACCTGGTTTGGACTATGACGAGACCTTTTCTCCAGTAGCTATGCTGAAATCCATTCGGATCCTTCTTGCCATTGCTGCCTTCCACAATTATGAGATTTGGCAGATGGACGTAAAGACCGCTTTTCTAAATGGAAATTTGGAGGAGTGTGTTTATATGGACTAGCCAGAGGGTTTCATTCAGAGTGGGAGCAGCGGAAAGGTGTGAAAGTTGCTTAAGACCATTTACGGACTAAAGCAGGCATCGCGGAGCTGGAACATCTGTTTTGATGAGACGGTCAAGGAATTTGGCTTTATCAAAAATCCAGATGAACCATGCATCTATAGTAGATTTGTAGCAAGAACTGTAGTATTCCTCGTTTTATACGTGGATGACATTCTCTTAATAGGAAATGACATTCCTATGCTACAATCTGTCAAGGGGTTCTTGTCACACAGGTTCTCCATGAAAGACCTGGGTGATGCCTCATACATCCTGGGGATCCGGATCCATCGTGATAGATCCAAGAGGATATTAGGGCTTTCACAGTCCAGGTACATCGACATCATCCTGAAAAGATTCAGCATGGAATATTCCAAGCGCGGTAACCTACCGGCTTGTCACGGGATCACCCTCTCTAAAGAGATGTCTCCCAAGACTGATTTGGAGAGGGATCGCATGTCTATTATACCCTACGCTGCTACGGTAGGCTCTATAATGTATGCGATGTTGTGTACCAGACCAGATGTAGCTTATGCACTGAGTGTGGTAAGCCGGTATCAGTCAAACCCTGGGGAGAAACACTGGATAGCAGTGAAGAACATTCTCAAGTACCTAAGAAGGACTAAGGAGATGTTCTTGGTGTATGGCGGAAAAGACCTCCAGATCGAGGCCTTTGCTGACTCCAGCTTCCAGAGTGACAAGGATCATTCCAAGTCCATGTCGAGTTTTGTCTTTACCTTCAATGGAGGGGCGGTGTGTTGGAAGAGTTCCAAACAGGAAACCATTGCAGACTCGACGATGGAAGCGGAATACATCGCTGCATCTGATGCCGAAAAAGAAGCTGTCTGGATGAGGAAGTTCTTGAAAGAACTTCAGGTGGTTCTGTCCATTGTTGATCCAATACCTCTGTATTATGACAACAACGGGGCTATAGCTTTAGCGAAGGAACCCAGGTCCCATCAGAGATCCAGACACATCTTGAGGCGGTATCACCTGATCAGGGAGATTGTGGATCGCCAGGAGATCGAGGTTCGGAGGGTTGCTTCAGAAGATAACACTGCAGATCCATCCACCAAGGCCTTGCCCCAGACTCAGTTCGAGCGGCTGATCGAGATGATAGGTCTTCGATACGCCAGTACATGGCCTTAGTGCAAGTGGGAGATTGTTAATGTATATGCCCTAGAGGCCATTACTGTATCATACTAGTTTGTATATTACTTAGTGGAAGCTTGGGATATTCACCTTGTATAAACAATCTTGCTCAATATAGTAGTATGCTACATGTTTTGTTTCTACTTCAATGTGTACTTGTGTTTATTTTGGTATATCACCTATACACATTAGTGGAGCCCTTAGGATCTTTGCTTGATTACCAGCGTTGTGATGGCAGTCACACTAGTGGGGGCTGGGTAATCTATAAGCACATCCTTATGCAGTTCCCTAGTCGCAGGACTATCGAGACAGGGCATCGATACTCCGGAGTAGACTAGCGTATGCGCTTCTCATCCCAGAGTGGGAGGTGGTCTGTCCCACATCCATCAGTACGTCGTACTGGAGATAGTATACGGGTGCTCGTTGGGTTACGAGAACACTGGACAGGACTCGTCGGGAACTGACCGGTTGGTATTATACCTATCGTCAGTTATCAGTTCCCAGGTGACATGAGTACAGCTTAGTCCGCTGACTTGACACTGTCACTTCGCCTCGAGTGTGTTCCCATTGTACTTTGATTACTACCCTACCACGGCTCAAAGGAGTCGTGCAAACAGGTAGTAGTTGGGTACCGTCCCGAAGCACTTGGAGGCAGTGACGGTTAGACAGGATTCGTCTCTCCCAGTATTGGGGGTTGACATCGCGCTGTGTCTAGGAGAGCCATTACACGAGTAGTCCCTGGCCAGGGCAATCGAGATATACTGGTAGGCTTCCAGTGTTATCTTAGGGTGTTTTGGGCTTCACTCCGACACGACTTGTACCGCTATTAGGGGACTGACGTTTACCGCCCCCCTAGGCCCGCCATGCGATGCATAAGACGAACAGACCGGACTGTACGGAGATTGTCACATTCAGACTCAGTAGGAGTTCAGATGGGTTTCACCTCGTCAGTCTTCTTGTCGGCATCTACCTGGGGACCGTTACGCACAGCTAGTGCCGCTTGCGGTCTGTGGTTAAACCCACTGCCAGCGTAGTGTCGAGTCTTTAGAGTCCTACACAGAAAGCTATTCGCCTTTAAGCAATAGAGTAGAGGTCGCATGGTTTTGCGACAGGTCGCATGGTTTTGCGAAAGGGTTCAGTCACATCCGTGCACTTGTGCACGTTTAGTGTCGGGACAGTTAACACTAGCGGGCTTTGGTTTAAGCCAGATCCTAGTGTACGTTTTGGGATTGGATTTATCCAGTTTATATTCGTGTTCCTCGGAACGCGGATACGGGTGTGTATGCAAGTTGACAGAGAGACAGAGGCAGAGGATTCTCATTAGGGTTGTTGACCGTTGACTGTTGACTATTGACTTTTTGCTCAACCCTAATGAGAATATGATATATGATTAACAATAATATTAATTAAGTATTATGGTGACATGGTTGTTGAGGGGTTGACTTTGTTGACTTGTTGACTTTGTTGACCGGTTGACTAGGTTTGACTAGTTGACCATCATGATGACAATGGCTATCATTTCATGGCAAAGACTTTTTACTTGCTTGTTTCTCTTGTGAGAAATGAGTGCATTAAATGATATGGCTATTGTAGCTTAAACCATTTACACAATACTTGATTACTATTATTGTGATGATGGCTTTGGATTATGAGAGCCAAGAGAGAAAAGTCTTCTCTCATTCTATCATTCTCATTCTCTCTCTTGTTTTTGAGCTCTCATCTCCTTCCTCTTGCTCTCCCTCTCTTGAGTCTATGGTTCACTTGTCTCATGTGTTGAGAACCAAGAACCATAGAGAAAATCCCAACACACTCTTCTCTACTCACTCTAGTTCACAAGGTTTAGCAAACCAAGTGAACTAGTTTCTTCAAAGATCGAAGAAGAAGCCAAAGGTAGAAGCTTTCGAGGTGGATCTATCTTCGGCGCAAGGAGACGACGGAGTGAAGCCGATCCGGACAACCATCGAGGCTTGAAGACGAAGGAGTTCAAGAAAGAAAGGTATAACCCCCTAACCGAGTAGTTAACAACTCCTAGTTAGGTTGTTAGTTAGATGTTTAACAAAGATCCGGTTTTGAGTCCATGTTACCACCTCTAGAAAAATTGTTTTTCGTCAAATTCCGCATGCCCGAAAGTACCGGGAGAGGTAGCATGGACTTACATACCTTTCATGATGGTTGCATATACATATTGCCATTTATTGCTTCATTTATTAGTTGTACCTGATAGAGTACCTTTCATGACTGTTGCATACATATGGCCATTTATCCCTGTTAGCTTGCATGTTATAGATTCGCGCAGTACGTGCATACTTGCGATTACCTGCATATGTTATTTACTATTCACGAGTTGGCAACTCACCCCCGTTGTGCCACAGGGTTTGCAAGTTGTTCTTCAGAGTAGTCGAGGCAGGTCTTCTACCTATCATATCATCCTTTGCAGCGGATACCGCTTCGGCGGACTGTGTGATGTTTTGCTATAGGTGGGTTTTGCGATTATCCGATGTTGCTGATTATATATCTTTGTACCATGTACTCTCCATCTACCCCTTTCATGTATTGACTTAGAGACTTGATGTGAGGACGATATTGAAAGGTTTGTCTAGCACCCTATGTAGAGTTTTGAAGCATCACATGTCTCAAAGTTCGGATTTTGATGGTGCTAAACAAGCATGGAAAGGAATCGATCCTAGAAAATTAGGGTTACAAAACTTAAAGCTAATAAAATTAGGGTTTCGAGACTACAACCTTTGTAGCTCCCTTTCGCTGAACTCCTTGGTCTCTTGGGTGTTGGAAGAAGGTCCTCTTGAAGTCATCTCACGTCCACGACGATCCACCCGGAGTTCCCCGTCCAAGCTCGCAACTTCGAGAATCGAAGAGAACACTCTAAACAAGTTGGCTAAACTTGTGTAGAATGATGTTGTGGTTAAGATTCTCACGTCAAAAACCTTTCTTAATTTGTATTTTACTCACTAGAAGAAACTAGAGAGCAAATATTGAAGGAGGAAGAAGATGGCTTTTTATTTTAACAAGAGTAGAATGATAACCATGAAAATAAAAATGAAATATATCATTATATATTTTATTTCTTCTCACTATGAACCATGGTTAAAATGATGGAGACATTATTTAACTTGAGTTTTAGAACATAAAGGGAAGGATAACTCAAGGTTAGAAGTAGGTGAGAATGGTTAGGTTTAAAGAAGAATGTAGAAGCTAGCAAGAATTATCCTTATCTTTTCTATTTTGTTTTAAACAATAAATCAAATAATAATCCATATATTCAACCATGGTGTGAGTCTTATATTGCCATCTTATTCCATATATAAACAACCATGATAGATGTATGTATGTATGTATGTATGTATGCACATCCATATGTGCATGAAACTAGTAAGAAAGAAAGAAAGAAAAACATACATGCATGCACACATCCATCATTCAAGAAAAGGTTTTAAGTGAAAAAACTAATGGTTAAATGATAAATCAACACTTGATTCATCAATCCGGCCATATCACATATGACCCCACCAAAAGCAGGCCGCCCGATCAATGTACGGTATCATATACGCGCATTTTAATCGGGTCCATGCGCATATCGCATACGCGCACCACAACGTTTCGCCTGGACTAGGTAACTCCTGTGTGGGACTCTAAGACTCGTCAATACGCCGGCAGAGGGTGATGATCATATCAAGTACCCCCAAACCGCAAGCGGTCAGCTAAACGTAACGGCCACCCGGGTATTGAGCGATCAGAAGAAAACAAGCGAACCTTCTACAACTCCCGTCGAGCCAACCGGCAACACTACCGTACAGTCCGGTCTCTTCGTCAGATATGCTGCATATCGAGCCTAGGGATGGTCACGTCGACCCCAATAACTCAATAAGTCATGCCGGTGAATGGTATATAACAGATCGAGAAACTACTGATAACACTTATCAGCAATTCTCAGCAGCCCTGGCCAGGGACTTGCTGATATAACCAGTCAGGCACAGCACAACATCAACTCCCAATACCAGGAGAGACGAAACCCCTCCTATCGCTCATCGCCTTCGTGTGCCTCGGGACTGTACCCAACGGCCACCTGTTTGCACGACTCGGTAGAGCCGTGGTAGGGTGGCAATCAAAATACAGTGGGAGAACACACAAGACTCTATGACGATCTCGGGTCTACAGACTAACCTGTACCAGTGTCACCTGAGAACTGCTATCCGACGATAGATATAATTCCATATAGGAGTTCTCGGTGAGTCCGTCCAGTGTACCCAGTCACCACTGAGCACCCGTATATGATCTTGATGTCAAACATCGATGAATGTGGGAACATTCATCGCCCATCGTATGGGTCTAGTATCATATACGCTAGTCTACTCTGGTATATCAATGCCCCATCTCGATATACCTACGACTAGGGACATTCCAGGATATGCTTACAGACTACAGATGTCCTACTAGTATGATCTCCATCATAATCAAAGTAGTCAAGCCGATATCCTCAGGTCTTTATCAGCATGTATGAATGAATAAAAGCATGATCAAATCAACATGTCAGATAAAGAAGAACCAGATAGCATACTATCATGTCGAGCAAGAATGCATACTGAATATATATATACATGTATAGATACATCCACCATCACATAATGGCCTCTAGGGCATACATATATCCAACTATCTCCCACTTACACTAAGGCCGGTTATTGTCGTATCTCATACCCAACATCTCAAAAAGTCGCTCATGCTGTGGCTGAGGGAGGGCCTTGGTGAGTGGATCCGCGGCGTTATTCTTTGTGTCTACTCTCTTAATCTCGATCTCGCGGCGATCTACAATCTCCCGGATCAAATGAAAGCGCCTCAGGATGTGTCTGGACCGCTGATGGGACCTGGGCTCCTTGGCTTACGCCATAGCCCCATTATTATCACAATACAAGGGTATTGGATCAATAATGGTTGGAACTACTCCTAGCTCCGAGACGAACTTCTTCATCCAGACGGCTTCCTTGGCGGCATCATTTGCAGCAATGTACTCAGCCTCCATCGTAGAGTCTGCAATGGTATCCTGTTTGGAACTCTTCCAACTTACCGCCCCTCCATTGAGGGTAAATACAAACCCTGAGATAGATTTGCTGTCATCCTTATCGCTCTGGAAGCTCGAATCGGTAAAGGCCTCCATTTGGAGATCTGTATTACCATACACCAAGAACAATTCTTTAGTCCTTCGTAAGTACTTAAGAATGTTCTTCACAGCTGTCCAGTGGTTCTCCCCTGGGTTGGATTGATACCTGCTTACAACACTAAGTGCATAGGCTACATCTGGGCGTGTACATAACATCGCATACATTATAGATCCTACTGCCGAAGCATAAGGTATAATGCTCATGCGAGCTCTCTCTTCATCGGTCTTTGGACAAGAATCCTTGGAGAGAGTGACTCCATGGCAAGCGGGTAAGGCACCCCGCTTGGAGTCTTCCATACTAAACCTTTTTAGGATGGTGTTGATGTACCTGGTTTGGGACAATCCCAATAACTTTTTGGATCTATCCCTATAGATCCTTATGCCCAGGATGTATGTGGCATCACCCAGGTCCTTCATGGAGAACCTTAGTGATAAGAATGATTTGACCGACTGTAGCATAGGAATATCATTTCCTATCAGAAGAATGTCATCCACGTACAATACAAGGAATGTGACAGCTCTTCCTACAGCCTTCTTATAAACACAAGGTTCATCTGGATTTTTGATGAAATCAAACTCTTTGATAACATCATCGAAACAGATGTTCCAACTCCGAGATGCCTGCTTTAACCCATATATGGATTTAAGCAATCTACATGCTTTCCCGCTGCTCCCACTGTCAATGAAGCCCTCTGGCTGATCCATATAAACGCATTCTTCTAAATCTCCATTTAGAAATGCTGTTTTAACGTCCATCTGCCAGATTTCATAGTCGTAGTGAGCAGCAATAGCAAGTAGGATCCCAATGGATTTAAGCATGGCTACGGGCGAAAAAGTTTCGTTATAGTCCAAACCTGGTCTTTGACGAAAACCTTTCGCCACAAGTCTTGCCTTATAGGTCTCTACCTGCCCATCTACACCAATCTTTCTTTTAAAGATCCATTTGCACCCTACAGGTTTTACCCCAGGGGGTACAACGTCCAAAGTCCATACTTTGTTGGTGTACATAGACTCCATTTCGGATCTCATGGCATCCAGCCACTTCACAGAAGCACCACTCGTGATAGCTTGCTGAAAACTGGTAGGATCATCATCATCCATGATGCAATCTTCTCCATCACCATCAATGAGGAAACCGTAGTACCTCTCCGGTGGGCGAGAAGTCCTACCAGACCTTCAGAGTGGCCGAGGTTCCTCAGTTTCTATTGCAACAGCCGGTTCAACCAAATCGTCATTAGTAGTTTTTGTTTCTAGAACCTCTTCGAGATCCACTACCTTGCCATCATCTTTATCTGTGAAAAACTCTTTTTCTAAGAATGTGGCATACTGAGAAACAAACACTTTTTTTTCCTCTTTGTGGTAGAATAGATATCCATAAGAATTCTTTGGATAACCTACAAAGTTACACATGACTGACCGTGTCTCGAGTTTGTCCGGATTCTGCTTTTTAACATAGGCCGGGCAACCCCAAATCTTAATTCTATTAAGAGATGGTCTCTTCCCATGCCATATCTCATATGGCGTGGTAGACACGGCTTTGGTTGGAACCCTGTTTAGCAGAAACGCTGCAGTCTCCAATGCATGCCCCCAAAACGAGACTGGTAACTCAGCGTCACTCATCATGGACCGGACAATATCTAATAGGGTCCTATTCCGTCGTTCTGACACACCGTTGTGCTGTGGTGTGTAAGGAGGAGTGAGCTGAGAGAGAATCCCATTCTCTTTTAGGAAGTTTACAAATTCTGTACTGAGATACTCACCACCTCGATCTGATCGAAGCATTTTGATACTCAAGCCTGTTTGTTTTTCTACTTCTTGTTTATATTCAATGAATTTCTCAAAAACTTCGGACTTGTGCTTTAATAAAAATACATGACCGAATCTTGAGAAAATCGTCAGTGAATGTAATGAAGTATGAAAAACCGTCTCTAGCCTGTGTAGACATTGGCCCGCATACATCACTATGTATGAGGCCTGGGAGCTGAGTAGCTCTTTCTCCGTGTCCGGTAAACGGAGTTTTGGTCATTTTACCCTTGATACAAAACTGGCAAGTCGCATAAGATTTATATTCAAAAGAGTTTAAATATCCATCTTTGTGTAACTTGTTTAGTCTTGTTTCGTTAATATGACCAAGTCTACAATGCCAAAGAAAAGCTTCATTTAATTCTGAAAGTTTTCTTTTATTAGTGTGTTGTATACTGAAAATTGTGTGTTGATTTAGGACATATATTCTGCTATTAAGCGTACCATACCCAACCAACATTTGATTTAGGTGAATGTTCATAACATTGTTCTGCAATACAAAATTATATCCTTCATTGTCCAACAAAGAAACGGATATTATATTACATAGCATACTTGGTAAAAAATAACATGGATTCAAAATCAAAATACATCCAGATGGAAACCCCAAGTGATACTCTCCCACTGCGACTGTATGTACATTGGAACCATTTCCAACGCGGAGAGTATGGTCACCTGTATTCAAAACCTTGCTATTTCTCAGCCCCTGCATAGAATTGCAAATGTGAGAACCTGAACCGGTATCTAATACCCAGGATGCAGAGTTTATTGAAAAATAGTTTTCTGTCACAAACGCGCCTGAAGCAGAAGCATCACAATGCTTCTTCTTGAGACTTAAGTACTCCGTGCAGTTGCGCTTCCAATGTCCTGTCTTGTGGCAATGAAAATATTCACCTTTCCCCGAGTCTCCAGCCTTGGACTTTTCCTTTCCCTTCACCTTTTTAACTCCACCCTTAGGATTAGTGGGCTTCTTCTTTTTCTTTCCCTTGGCCTTAGCTTTCGGGCGAGAAGAGGAAGACTGTCCAATAGTCATAACGGGAGTTTTTGCTGACTTCATAGTGCTCTCTGCACTCCTTAACATGTTAAGGAGTTCAGGGAGTTCCTTCTCCATGCCGTGCATGTTGAAGTTCACTATGAATTGAGCAAAGGTGGAGGGGAGGGACTGCAGAATAATATTTATATATTGTTCATTGTCCATTGTCCATCCTAGGTCCTCAAGCTCTTCTATAAGAGCTATCATCTTCAGAACATGGTCTCCTACTGGTGTGCCAGGGGCCATTCGCATCTGAAACAATTTCTTTGATGCTTCGTATCGTAATACGCAGGATTGCTCTCCATACAACTCCTTTGTATGGAGAAATATGGTTTGAATGTCCATATTCTCATGCTACTTTTGATGTGAATTGTCCATCGATGCAAGCGCGAGGCATTTTGCCGTGGCACAGTCAGCGTCCCATGTTTTGCGGACTTCAACGTCCGCAACTGAGGATTTTGGACCTGGGACGGGCGGGGCTGAAGCCGTGAGGACATATGATACTTTATCATAAGTCAAGGCGATTTTCAGATTCCTCAGCCAGTCTTTATAATTGGTCCCATTCAGTTTGTTTTTATCTAGTAGAAGCTTGAGTCCAGTCATGCGTATCTGCCATTAAGAGAGAGAAAAGAATACACTCAGTGAAAGCTCTTGCACATATCAGATTGGTTATTATCTTGTCTAATAGATGTCTCCCACTGCTTTAATCAAGTTTTTCTTTCATACCTTACAAAGAAAACTAGCCAGGATTAATTACAGTCTACAACTTAGCTAACTGTTCAGCCAGGCCAGTGTCGGTACTTGAGGGAGGTTCCCCGTGCTTTCGCACGGACCTAATTAAAGTAAACCTCGTTTTCCCAGAAGCGTAGCCCCGTTAACACCTTTCTAGACACCTAATGAGTTAGCTAATTGTAAACTGCAAAACTCTCCTAGGAGCAACTATTGCCCACAGTGGGATCGGGATCCAACCATCGCATGGAAGGTATGCAATCTCATTGCAAATTTCAACACTTGAAATTCCCAATGTAATTTTTACCCCTAGTACTTATGACCTTAACTATGGTCAACAAATCATAAGTACCAGTCAAGTTCTACCCGTCATTTCTTGATCAATTAGACCCACCCATATGACCCTTAACTATGGTCAACAAAGTCGCATGAATGTCCTAATTAATCTGCATCATATGCAGTGTAGGAAGACATCACTTAGCTACCGTACACTACGCCTTAACTAAAGTCAACAAACGTAGCACGAATACTAAGTACTCTACTTCCTAAAATGACGGAGGGTTGCAGATGATTTTTAAGAAAATCTTTAACGCTTTGAACTTGAAATCGTTGTAGAATCAAACAGTTTTCGAAAGGAGTGGCTTAAGCTCTGCAGTTTTGAAATATAGCTTTTTCATAAAGAGCCAAGTGGTTTTCAAATATGATTCTACAATATCTTTTTAGGTTTATTTTCTTTACATTAATCATATTAATGTAATCCCATCATTTAAGTCCTTAAGCCAATCACAGAAAAGAAACGAAAATAACACGTACGCTTATGCCATCCGCATTCGCCGCAATGTTCTGTTATGCACCGTTAGGTTACTTAACTAACGGCATACCGGGACGGGACTAGCGCGGGTGTAAAACATAAGCAACGTCTACTATATATCATATATATAATATGTCATTCGTCTCAGATATCACAGAACACAGGCAACAGAAACATATATATAATGTGGGATATACTAGGACGTCCGTATTTAGTATTTAGCCAATAATAGAAAATACAGATTCCACAGTCGCGATGAATAGCCAAGCCCACACCCCTAGACCCCTACAAGAGCGGCAAGCAACCCTACCAATCCTGGTGTTTAGGAGACCCGGTCTCGACTCCTCGAGATGGCCTCCCACTGAACCCCATAACCCGGTCACTTGTGCTCCCCACCTTGGGTCTATCCTAATGCGGAAAAGTAAATAATATACAACACTGGTGACACAACCTCAACCCGGAAGTGCCCCAAATAAAAGAATATTACATTACATTTGAATTTACATGAATGAAAATATAAAACTCTCATCTCACATAAACCCCCCCGGCTATTCAATCGCGACAATCCTGCACATCATATCTCAGCAACACATAATATCACATATCATCAACGTAAGTAAGTATGCATACCCCAATTGTCGTTGACGTATAGCAACGAAACCGGCGATATCGAACATACTACACTTACGGTCACAGAAAAGAAAGTGTAAAACTACAATATTTGGAATCCACATTCTCTTTAGACATCATAAATGCGAAATATCATATATTTCGTATTTCATGCCTAAACTATATGAATTCCACATATTGTATCAAATTCCAGATAAACAGACAGTATTAAATTTTTCAAACGAACGATCAAGCACCCAAGATTCACTAAAGCTCAACACTTGAGCAGGGTTTCAAAAATTCGGAGTGTGACACGGTAGTAGCGGTCCAGCCGTAGAAGGGTCAAGCCAACGCCTCACATGTGGCACGCCGTACTGCCCCAAACCCTAAGGTTCAAAGGGCGGTTCAAGACGGTCACATAATCGAGTTAAGGTTTGTTGTCTTCTAGAGGGTCCACCACAAAAAGACTTGCACGTATCTCCAAAGTATTTAAACCCCGTTAATACTAAGCAAATGATACTCGTTCAAACACATCAATACTTTCTAATTTACCCGGATAAACAACGAAATGAAAATTCCGATCGAATCTACGCGTTCAAAACCATCTCCCGAAAATACAGTACTATATACAGATTAAACTAAAAGACTGTACAAGAAGATATAAGAATTACAGTGGAAAAATTATCCATTGATGCCTCTGTACGGCCGCGGAACCGCGGCCTAAGCCAGGAAATGCGGCAGTTCCGCGTCGGTTTATGCTCTTCAGGTCATCGAATTTCACTGTTATTCTTATAATTTCCTGCTGTAATTTTTAAGTATTTTTAATTCTGAAAAACGTCAGATTTTAAAATTTTTCCAGAGAGGGTCTCAAAATATCGTATTTTTGTCCGATTTGAGTTTTTACATCGTAAAAGCATCGCCTAATGTTCTAGGTCGGCTCTGATACCAATGAAAGTCAGGCAGCCACCCCATCCAATGGGGTCGCTGTGGCACCAACGGTTTCCTCAGCCGCTACTTTTTACGCATGCCCCCTCGCGAGGACTACAACCCGCCGGAACACCTTCCGGTCTCGGGACACCCTGAGGGTAAGAGCCTATGCTTCGCCACACTGTCACACAGTGAGAACCCCCCATAAGTCGACATCCAATGCCTAGTAGTTCTGATACCAATGAAAGGTTTGTCTAGCACCCTATGTAGAGTTTTGAAGCATCACATGTCTCAAAGTTCGGATTTTGATGGTGCTAAACAAGCATGCAAAGGAATCGATCCTAGAAAATTAGGGTTACAAAACTTAAAGCTAATAAAATTAGGGTTTCGAGACTACAACCTTTGTAGCTCCCTTTTGCTGAACTCCTTGGTCTCTTGGGTGTTGGAAGAAGGTCCTCTTGAAGTCCTCTCACGTCCACGACGATCCACCCGGAGTTCCCCGTCCAAGCTCGCAACTTCGAGAATCGAAGAGAACACTCTAAACAAGTTGGCTAAACTTGTGTAGAATGATGTTGTGGTTAAGATTCTCACTTCAAAAACCTTTCTTTATTTGTATTTTACTCACTAGAAGAAACTAGAGAGCAAATATTGAAGGAGGAAGAAAATGGCTTTTTATTTTAACAAGAGTAGAATGATAACCATGAAAAGAATAGTGAAATATATCATTATATATTTTATTTCTTCTCACTATGAACCATGGTTAAAATGATGGAGACATTATTTAACTTGAGTTTTAGAACATAAAGAGAAGGATAACTCAAGGTTAGAAGTAGGTGAGAATGGTTAGGTTTAAAGAAGAATGTAGAAGCTAGCAAGAATTATCCTTATCTTTTCTATTTTGTTTTAAACAATAAATCAAATAATAATCCATATATTCAACCATGGTGTGAGTCTTATATTGCCATCTTATTCCATATATAAACAACCATGATAGATAGGTGTATTTATGTATGTATGTATGCACATCCATATGTGCATGAAACTAGTAAGAAAGAAAGAAAGAAAAACATACATGCATGCACACATCCATCATTCAAGAAAAGGTTTTAAGTGAGAAAACTAATGGTTAAATGATATATCAACACTTCATTTATCAATCCGGCCATATCACATATGACCCCACCAAAAGCAAGCTGCCCGATCAATGTACGGAATCATATACGCGCATTTTAATCGGGTCCATGCGCATATCACATACGCGCACCACAACGTTTCGCCTGGACTAGGTGACTCCTGTGTGGGACTCTAAGACTCGTCAATACGCCGGCAGAGGGTGATGATCATATCAAGTACGCCCAAACCGCAAGCGGTCAGCTAAACGTAACGGCCACCCGGGTATTGAGCGATCAGAAGAAAACAAGCGAACCTGCTACAACTCCCGTCGAGCCAACCGGCAACACTACCGTACAGTCCGGTCTCTTCGTCAGATATGCTGCATATCGAGCCTAGGGATGGTCACGTCGACCCCAATAACTCAATAAGTCGTGCCGGTGAATGGTCTATAACAGATCGAGAAACTACTGATAACACTTATCAGCAATTCTCAGCAGCCCTGGCCAGGGACTTGCTGATATAACCAGTCGGGCACAGCACAACATCAACTCCCAATACCGGGAGAGACGAAACCCCTCCTATCGCTCATCGCGTTCGTGTGTCTCGGGACTGTACCAAACGGCCACCTGTTTCCACGACTCGGTAGAGCCGTGGTAGGGTGGCAATCAAAATACAGTGGGAGAACACACAAGACTCTATGACGATCTTGGTCTACAGACTAACCTGTACCAGTGTCACCTGAGAACTGCTATCCGACGATAGATATAATTCCATATAGGAGTTCTCGGTGAGTCCGTCCAGTGTACCCAGTCACCACTGAGCACCCGTATATGATCTTATGTCAAACATCGATGAATGTGGGAACATTCATCGCCCATCGTATGGGTTTAGTATCATATACGCAAGTCTACTCTGGTATATCAATGCCTCGTCTCGATATACCTACGACTAGGGACATTCCAGGATATGTTTACAGACTACAGATATCCCACTAGTATGATCTCCATCATAATCAAAGTAGTCAAGCCGATATCCTCAGGGCTTTATCAGCATGTATGAATGAATAAAAGCATGATCAAATCAACATGTCAGATAAAGAAGAACCAGATAGCATACTATCATGTCGAGCAAGAATGCATACTGAATATATATATACATGTATAGATACATCCACCATCACATAATGTCCTCTAGGGCATACATATATCCAACAGATATTGTATATTTTTGGTGACTTGGTGGTCTTTTATGCAGTTTTATTTATATCGACTTTTATTTCTTCGCTACGGCGTCGTATATCTGTTGTGGTGATTGTTTCCGCCTTTGGGCGTGGATTTTGCTCCCGTTGGGGATGCTCTACTTATATTTATATTGTACCCATTTTTGGGGTTAGTTTTACAAAGGAGGTGCTGCCAAAAATTTTAAGAAACTAAAATTGGACTTTAAAGAATTTGTACTCGAGATTTTTAAGAAGTTTTAATAATGTTCTTATCACTTACTACTTTTTATGGTTTAGACTGTTGGGTTTTCGGCTTACTTAAATTGCGTTACGCCTGTAGACGTTGCGTAGTTTAAGGGCCATCACGTGCCAATGTTCGGGTCGTGACAAAGTTGGTATCAGAGCGCTAGGTTTTACCTTTCGGATTGTAGGATGACCTTGGTATGATGGAGTAGGTAGCTTAAGCAGAGTAACGTAGTGTGTGTATGTCCGCTACATACTAACGATCACGGTACTCCGCCTAAAGTGACCTAAGTACTAATTGCTTGAAATTCATTCCTTGATGATACATATCCTTGTGATTCGATTTCCGTGTACATATCGAATCCTATTTTCATTTATAGCCTTTGCCGCCGATGACCATGAGGACTTAGAATGATGCAGCGAGAGCCGAGGTCAAAGTTGACTCGTATGGAACGAGGACAGACCAGGATGGCATGCTCGTTGCATAGGAGCAGATGGATCCGCCTTCGATAGATCGTATCGCTAAGCTTGAGGCAGAGATGCAGGACTTGCGCCAGATGATGAGGTCTTTGGTCGAGGCCAGTCGAGCGCAGCTACAGGAGGTTGCCACCCCTGTTTCCCAGTTATTCCTTACGATCAGCTCACAGCATTGTGTTACATACACAGCACCAGTGGATGCAGCCCTATTTGACGAGGAGCGTCTTTCCGAGACTTTGGGAGTTCGAGGATGGAGGAGGGCTCGTACAGGTGTATCGGCCCAGAGACAGAGGTTCAGTCGCCGTGACAGGTTTCATGCACGTCACGGGAGTACAGAGGCTTAGAACGAGGAGAGTCGTGTCAGATAGATCAGCCTTTTGTTGTGTTAATTTCTGTCAGCGATTCTTTTGTTGCGCAACACGTATTTCGGTCCTGTGCCAATCGGATAGGAGATAGAGATTCGTCCGTCCTTTTGATCCTTCTAGAGATGTTGGATTTGACGTTCTCCTGGGCACGGACTGGTTAGCTGCGTGCTATGCGTCTTTGGACTACCATGACAAAACAGTCAGGATTTATTTTCCCGGTGAGTCAGTTCTTGTTTTGCAGGGGGACAGTGGTGCCACCATCACAGCTTGAATTCGGCCTTTTTCGCTGGTCGGCTTTAGAGGAGAAGATGTCGAGGATTCTTGGCTTTCATTTGTGATACCGGAGCCACAGTGGGTTTATTGGATCGGGTTCCTATCGTGCGGGGGTTTCCGACTTTGTTCCAGATGAGCCGGCGGAGTTTAGGGAGCTTAAGGATCAGTTGCAGAGTTGCTGGATAGGGGGACATGTGCGTCCGAGTGTTTCCCTTTAGGGAGCTCCTATTCTGTTCGTCAGGAGAAGGACAGCAGTTTGAGATTGTGTATTGATGGATCGTCAAATGAACCGAGTTACGGGCGGATAGGTATCATTTACCTCTCATTGACGATTTCTTTGATCAGCTCCAGGGTGCGAGACATTTTCTAAGTTTGTTTGGGATCAAGTCATCATTGGTTGCGGGTTCCGAGTGATGACATTCCGAAGACTGCTTTTGTGAGTGCTACGGGTAGTATGAGTTTTGGTGGTGTCGTTGGACTCACCAATGCCCTAGTAGCATTCGTGGATGTGATGGACTAGATTTCTTCAAGCAGTTCCTCGACCAGTTTATTGTTGTGTTATTGATGACATTCTGGTCTTTTCCAAGAGTCGTGAGGAACAGGAGCAGCACTTGAGGATTTATTTTGCAGACATTGGGAGAGCACCAGCTGTTTGCTAAATTCGCGGAGTGTTCCTTCTGGCTTGATTGTGTTGAACTCCTAGGGCTTGTAGTTACGAAAACGGTTTTCGTATGGACCCGAGAAAGATCGAAGCCATAAAGCTTTGGCCCAGACTTGTGTACGGGACTGAGGTCCGCGGTTTTGGGCTTAGCAGGGTTTTACCGCCGTTTCGTACAGGATTGTTTGTGTATCGATGCACCATTGACTGGACTGACCGGGAAGGAGGTTCCTTTTTCTTGGACTGAGGCATGTGAGTTGAGTTTTCAGCAGTGTAACGTTTTGAAAATGGTTTAGGTGAAATTTCGGAAAATCGGTAAAATAACGGGTGTTTTCCGTAAAAATCAAGATATAAATATCTTTTAATATAAAATTAAATATACATATTCTAGCTATGAAATTGCTGGTGTTTGGTGTTTATTTTTCCACTGGTAAAATTTCTAATTTATTGAAATTTTTTCCGAAATTAATTATTTTAATATTATTTTAAGCCGTCTTTAATACATTTAATTAGGGATAATTACAAACTGGAATGGGTTGATACAAATTTTGTGTATCATGACACATTAAACTAACATGTAAAATATTCTTTTTGAAATGAAATTAAATTGTCAAACGGTTTTAGAAAATATCGAAGAAAAAGGCTTAAATGGTGAAATTGGTGTAAATAGAAATTGGGGTATAATATTTATCATTTTCTGTCACGACCCGAAAGTATGGAACATGACCAGCACTTAAACTACGAAACTTCTCGAGGCGTACGTAATCTAAGTAAGCCGAAAACCCAGAAATCCAAACCAAGAAAAGTAGTAGAGTGAAGGAAAAACCATTTTAATTCAAATAGTTTGCAACATACGTCGAAATATGCATTTTAAAATCACAAGTCTTTTCTAAAAATTTCGGCTAAGTTTCCGTTGTAAAAACTGACCCCAAACGGGTACAAAACCTGATAAAACATATATAATGAAAAATGCATCCCCAAGCGGGAGCTAGCTCTTCGTCAATCGACGGTCACAACCACGCAAGCAATATAATATACAACGCCGAAAGGCGAGGATCACAATAGAAAAGGAAACTCAAAACAGGATGAAATCCATAGGAATACAACGTGCGACTCTAAGGTCGAAAGAATAAACATCACTGGTCTCTATCTCTGAAATAAATACATGTTTGGTTGATGGAACTTCTAGATACAACTGAATAATAATATACAAAATATACTGATGGTCACAATACAAGTGAACCCACCAACTAGCAAATCACCCAAAAATGGAAGTAGTGCCAGCAAAGCCGTAATGAAACCTGTACGGCAAAACCTGCAAGAAACTGTGGCACAACGGGGGTGAGTTGCCAACTCGTGAATAGAATACATCTACGAACAGGAATCGCATGTATGACGCAATCCTAGGTCATACGATCATAATATATCCTCAAATATATAACCAGCAGCCTAAAACCATGGCTAGGGTATACCTCTAAACAACAGTAATACCAAGTGCTCGTGTCGGTGCCTCAGATAGCAATATATCATATGGATGGGGTATGAATGCATGAAAACAGAGTACATGTAAACGAAGAAACTGCTTTCATAATTTAGTGAGATTTCTGTATTTTCAAAACGAGGAATCATAAATGAAATCAGTATAACCCGTGTCTAGCATCGACACAAAAAATAAATCCAATATCTCAATATCTCAGGCTCCGGCTACCCGGACTGACCTGGATCATCAAATCTCAGTACCTCGATATCTCAAAATCTCAATGTCTCAATCTCACTATCTAGGATGCCGTCAGTCCAGACTGGCCCCTGCCATTCTCGAGACCACGACAGTATCCTCCGGATATCCGACGTGTCGGGTAAAATCACCGGTCGGTAGTGCTCCCCTACCAGGCTCATCGTCTACTACTCGAACTTCTTGTCCCGGGGTACCTTACTGGGCCCACCATGTACCCGAAACGGTTCATCCAACTCCTCGAATCGGGTCTCAAAATCCATCAGCAAACTCATGGTGGACGACTCATACATCATGGGAAAACTGCACTTTTCATTTAAAAAGAGAGAGAAAATAAGTTTATAAATGTTTTTTGCGGTTTTCCCCCAAATCCAGGAAATCCCATATGTAAGTCTACGGTAGCGCCCCGACCGTCTAACAGACGCCAAATGCGGAACAAAAACTTTTTAGCTGGCGCTATCGCATACTATAACCCGGATCTGCCATTAAAGCTAAACTAACATACTGTTAAGTTGGTAGAAAAGTTATACCGAACGATCTGAGTCCTTCGGTTTTCAACCATCAACCCACGCTTTGTTGCGGCTGCTCCGATCTCCTGAATCTCCAGTCTTCTCGTCCAGGTGGCACCACATCAACGGATCTTTAAACGGGCTCCCGCCTCTGAACCGAGGCAACTCGATCATCAAGTTTACTAAAAGAGATGACCAAGATTGATGTAGAGAATGAGTAGAATACTTTGTCCCATTACATCCAAAGCTATGGATGAACGGTTAATGAAGTTGCCTTTTGGAATCGGGTGAAATGAGAATTTAGTATACTAATTTCCATGAATCCATAACCTTAATCTTTTTCCAAGCAACCATCATCCCTCACAAGAATGGGCCGGCCACTTAAAATGAGGGGGGGTGAGTGTAGGAGAGGGGAAGGTGACCACAACAATAAATTAGTGAGAATGAGTCATTATCCACCTTGCATTATTATTAATGCACTAATGAATCATCTAACCTAATCATGCTATCATTAAATGAACAATTAATGCAACCAGTGAATCAAGAACACCTCACTAACCTAGTCACCATTTCTAGAATCTTCTAGAACCTTCCACACTCATCAAGAAATATTGGATATACTAGGACGTCCGTGTTTTATTTTGAGCCTGTATAAAACACGGATTCCAGGGTCGTGATGAATAGCCAATCCCACACCCCTAGACCCCTACGAGAGCGGCAAGCAACCCGACCAACTCTAGGGTTAGGAGACCCGGACTCGACTCCTCGAGATGGTCTCCCACTGGACCCTAGAACCCGGTTACTTGTGCTCCCCTCCTTGGGTCTATCCTAATGCGGAAAAGTAAATAATATACATCAACGGTGACATCTTCCGCAACCTGGAAGTGCCCCAATAAAAGAATATTACATACAAGTTTTTTAAATGAATGAAAATGAAAAACACTCATCTCACATAAAAAACCCCGGCTATTCAAACACGACGATCCAATATAACATATCTAGCAATACATAACATCACATGTCATCAACGTAAGTAAATATGCCCATCCCAATTGTCGTTGACATATAGCAACGAAACCGGCGATATCACATATTACACTTATGGTCGCAGAAAAGAAAATGTAAAAGTACAACAGTTGGAATCCGCAACCTCTTTAGACATCGCATGACTAATCAAATGAATTCCATAGACATCGCATGCCTAACAATTATAAACCCCGTATTTTAGTCTCATTATCGAAAACTCTTTTCAATATCAAGTCGGGCAATTCAACAAGATTCCCGACATCCTGATCGAATGCTCGTCGTAAACTTTAGTAGACGGCCGCACCCCCTGATGCCGTCGACGAAGTGCACCAAGGCGGAATACCGCTACCGCGAGCACCCGAACGGATGCTTTGGGCGATGGGGTTCTCCTACAGTCACTTGGCCGGGGCTATGGGGTGTAGCTGTCTATTAAGTTTACCCGGCGAGTATCCACGTACGCTATGTGATTGCGACGGACTTTTGATCACATCAAAATTCCGTGGCAACCGATCAAGTGAGACTAAACTGCTATGTTTATAACATCCAAATCAGTTATCTCATAACTACTTGTGGATTCCAAATATTGTATCACATTCCAGATAAATAGAAAATGTTAAACTTTCCGATCGAACAATCAAACACCCAAGTTTTCCCGAAAAGTTCAACACATGAAATAAGTTTAAAAAACATTCACTTCATGCCACAGTACCAACGGTCTATCCGTAGAAGGGTCAAGCCAACGCCTCACATGTGGCACGCCGTACTGCCCCAAAACCCTAAGGTTCAAAGGGCAGTTCAAGACGGTCACATAATCGAGTTAAGGTTTGTTGTCTTCTAGAGGGTCCATCGCGTTACTTGCACTACTTAGAACGTTATTAAACTACGGAAAAATCCAACAATTGGAAATTTCCCGGCAGGGGAAAAAGTGGGTATTTATATCCGGTCGAACTTTTTAACATATTCTAAATTATCCGGAAAAACACATAGACAAAGTTAGACAATCCGATCGAATCATCGAGTCCCCAAAACAACCCAGAAAACTCAACTGTTGAGTAGAAATTAAAAATTCCCAGAGAACAGAGGAAACAGATACGGGCATTACTGTGTGAAAAAGAATCCATAACCTTTACATACGGCCGCGGAACCGCCGCCAAAAGCAGGGTTAGGCCGCGGTTCCGCGGCGCTACAGTAGAGTTAGGGCTTCGTTTTCTACAGTTTTCCTTATAATTTCCTGCTCTATTTTCTGAGGATTTTTAATTCATAAAAATCCACAGTTTGAAAATTTGTACAGAGAGGGGTGAAATCGGGGAATATCGGGTTCGATCGGACTTCTAGATTCGTCTGCACTTTGCCTTAAGCTCTAGCTAGGCTTTGATACCATTGTAGGGTTCCTAGGCACACCCATGAGGTTCTACAACTGATCAACCATGTCCAATTAAAAATTTTCATGTGTCGAGAAACCCTAAACTAGATCGTTAACTAGAGGATAGGCGAAAGCAAGCAAGTTAACAACTTAACTACATGTGAAAGTGATTACAACCTTTGTAGACCCGGTCCTCCACCTCTTTAGCTCCGTGATGACGTCCCTCCGCTGCGATCAACCGGATCCCGGACTCTAGCATTGGTTTCATCCGAGAAATGATCGGGCTAGGTCGTTGACTTCGATGCCGAAGATGATCTACGTCGAGGCGACTCAAACTCAAGCTCCATCTTCACTAGGTAATGAAACTTGTGAAGATAACACCCTATACAACATGGCAAGTGGTATAGGATGAAGAAATAGGAAGTGGGTTCACTTTGGATTTGGATTTCTCACTTGATTTCATCACTAGAAATTTTCAAGAAAGCTTTTCTTTTCTTCATGAAGAAGAAGATGAAGAAGAAGAAAGAAAAATGAATAATTGAAAATAATAAATCAAGTGATGCTTATCATAATGCAACCATGGGTGAAGATAACTCATGTAGAGAGCAAACCATAGTTTAGGTGATGGTTAGGTCAAAGCATAAAGACAAAATAGTTAAGACTTTGAAAAATGCTAAGAAGCTTCATGAAGCTTAAAGCAAAGAAAGAAAAAAGGCACCATTTTTTTTTTTACAAAATAAATAAAGAAAATAAAACCCTAACCATTAACTAAACATGGTTTAAAGCATACACACCCAAGTTTGCATGTATCATCAAACATGATACAAACTAGTGCACAAACATATATCATATATACAATGTGCACAATCTAGTGAGAAAAAACAATCTTAAGTGAACCAATACTAGTTAATGTAAAGTAATATGTCAAATATATAATTATACATTAAATCATTAAATCAAAACATGATTTAATGATCCGGTCATACTGCATATAACTGACTAATATCAAGTGTATCAATGTATCGAATCAACATTTGATTCGGTAACCCGGCTATATCTTATATGACCGTCCAATGATACAAATCGCGAGAATAGAATTCAGTATCACATACTGGTATTATTCTCGGTCCCGCACATATCTCATATGCGCTCCTACTTTGTTTCGCTTGAGCCAGGAAACCTCTGTGTAGGACTCTAAAGACTCGTCAATACGCCGGCAGCAGGTGATGATCATATCAAACACCCACAAGCCGCAAGCGGTCTGCTAAACGTAACGGCCACCCGGGTATTGAGCGATCAGAAGATCAACGAGCAAGCCCGCTCACACTCCTGTGAATCCAACCAGTAACACTTACCGCACAGTCCGGTCTGTTCGTCTGATATGTCGCATATCTCGCCTAGGGGTGGTAAACGTCAGACCCCAGTACCTTGATAAGTCATGCCGATATAAGGTCCATAAAAAGTGTGAAACTAATGATAACTCTTATCAGTATATCACTGCAACCCTGGCCAGGGATTTCCAGTTATGGCCAGTCAAGCATAGCGCAACATCAACCCTCAATATCGGG
Organism: Agapanthus africanus; assembly: GCA_030015575.1. Classification (NCBI taxonomy): domain Eukaryota; kingdom Viridiplantae; phylum Streptophyta; class Magnoliopsida; order Asparagales; family Amaryllidaceae; genus Agapanthus; species Agapanthus africanus. The sequence continues at coordinate 83,960,186 of JASDDO010000004.1, read as the reverse complement.
AGAGACGAATCCCCTCCTATCGCTCATTGCCTCCATGTGAATCGGGACTATACCCAAAGACCACCTGTTTGCATGACTCAGTAGAGTCGTGGTAGGGTGGAAATCAAAGCATAGTAGGAGACACACAAGACTCTATGACGATCTCGGGTCAACAGACTAAGCTGTACCAGTGTCACCAAGAACTGCCATCTGACGTGAGGTATAATACCATCTGGGAGTTCTCGGCGAGTCCGTTCAGTGTACCCAGTCTCCACTGAGCACCCGCATACCATCTCTGATGTCAAACACCAATGGATATGGGATCATCCATCGCCCATCACATGGGTCGAGAAGAAATACGCTAGTCTACTCTGGAATATCGATGCCCCGTCTCGATATTCCCACGACTAGGAACATTGAGGGATGTACTCATGGACTACCCAGGCCCCACTAGTTGTTAGTGTATATGCCCTAGAGGCCATTACTGTATCATACTAGTTTGTATATTACTTGATGGAAGCTTGGGATATTCACAGTTGTATATACAATCTTGCTCGAAATGGTAGTATGCTACTTGGTTTGTCTCTACTTCAATATGTGCATGTGTTTCTTTTAGCATATCGCTGATATACATATTAGTAGAGCCCTTAGGATCTTTGCTTGATTGCCAGCGTTGTGATGGCGCTCACACTCGTAGGAGCTGGGTAATCCATAAGCACATCCTTATACAGGTCCCTAGTCGTCGGACTATCGAGACAGGGCATCGATACTCCGGAGTAGACTAGCGTATGCGCTTCTCATCCCAGCGTGGGAGACGGTCTGTCCCACAGCCGTCAGTACGTTGTACTTGAGATAGTATACGGGTGCTCGTTAGGTTACGAGTACACTGGACAGGACTCGTCGGGGACTGTTGGTTGGTATTATACCTATCGTCAGTTATCAATTCCCAGGTGACATGAGTACAGCTTAGTCCGCCGACTTGACACTTTCACTTCTCCTCGAGTGTGTTCCCACTGAACTTTGATTACTACCTTACCACGGATTAAAGGAGTCATGCAAACAGGTAGTTTTTGGGTGCAGTCCCGAAGCACTTGGAGGCAGTGACGGTTAGACAGGATTCGTCTCTCCCGGTATTGGGGGTTGACATCGCACTGTGTCTAGGAGAGCCATTACACAAGTAGTCCCTGGCCAGGGCAAGCGAGATATACTGGTAGGTTTCCAGTGTTATCTCAAGGTGTTCTGGGCTTCACTCCGACACGACTTGTACCGCTATTAGGGGACTGACGTTCACCGCCCCTAGGCCCGCCATGCGATGTATCAGACGAACAGACCGGACTGTACGGAGACTGTCACATACAGGCTCAGTAGGAGTTCAGATGGGGTTCACCTCGTCAGTCTTCTTATCGGCATCTACCTGGGGACCGTTACGTACAGCTAGTGCCGCTTGTGGTCTGTGGTTAAACCCACTGCCAGCGTAGTGTCGAGTCTTTAGAGTCCCACACAGAGAGTTATTCGCCTTTAGGCAAAATGAGTAGAGGTCGCATGATTTTTGCGACAGGGTTCGTTCGTATCCGCGCACTTGTGCACGTTTGCTGTCCAGACAGCTTATACTAGCGGGTTTTGGTTTAAGCCGGATCCTAGTATATGATTTGGGATTGGTTTTATCTCATTGTATTCGTATTCCTCGGATCACGAATACGGGTGCGTATGCACAGTTGCTTGAGACAGAGGGAGAGGACTTTGATTAGGGTTAATAACCATTGTCATTTTATTAACCCTAATGCTTATGTGTGTATTATGATTAATTGATATTTAGTTTAATATAATTGTGCATGGTTATAGTTGTTGACCATTTGACCTTCTTGACTTGTTGACCTAGGTTGACACTTTGGCCATCATCATTTCATTTGGAAGATGCTCTTTGATCCTTGCAATTTGCATTAAAAATGAAATGATAATGGTCATGTCATGATTAACCATGACAATTATCTAGCTAATTATCAATTTAAAGTAATTCACACATATATGTGAGAATGGTTCATTATTCTCTCATTCTATCATTCCCTTTCTCTCTCTTGTTCTTCCTCTCCCTCAAGCTCTCCCATCTCATGTGTTGAGAAACACTTGAGCTTGAGAAAAACCTCTTCTTGATAATCTCTACTCTCATCTAGGGTTCAAGGATTAGCACTTCTTGCACCCTAGTTACTTCTAGCTTGGAGTTGAAGCCAAAGGTTGAGGCTTTCAGGTTGATCCTTCTTTAACGTGAGAAGACAACAAAGGTGACCTCTTTCTACTACTCCAAGGAGCAAGGAGAGAAGGACATAAAGCCCTAGGTATAACCATTCTAACACTTAGCTAGTTTCTTGTTAGCTTTAGCTTGTTTTTGTTTAGCAAAGATCCATCTTTGTCTAGTCCATGTTGCCTAAGTTGATAAAAATTTGATTTTTATTCTGTTTCCGCCTCCCCGTAAGCACCGGGGTGGGCAACGTGGACTTACAGTGGTATCAAAGCCTAACTAAACATAAACTAGCTAGGTAGTAAAGTGTATGGAAGTTCTAATCGGAAAAATCGAAAAACCGAGTTTTCAAAACCCTAAGTTTCTGTTAAAATTTTTTCTGTTCAAAACAAAATAAATCATACTCCAAAAATCATCTCAGGATTTTGTGAAGAAAGCCACCAAAAACGATCCAGAGATTCGACCAAAGAGCCGCGGTTCCGCGGCAATAGCAAGCTAGTGCCGCGCAACCGCGGCCGTCTTGGCTCGGCTCTGGGTCGATTTTGGTGCAGTGTCTTTCTGGCTTGGTTTTAGGATTTTTAAGATGGTTTATATGTGCCCAGATTTTCCAGAATAGAAATTTATTTTTGGGGGCCTATAAATCCGTATTTTTTTATCGAACTTCACTACACTTTGACTAAAGGGTTATATCTGTGATGTTTATATGTATTGAACATCGGCTAATCGCTATATGTCGATTAGTCGGGGTTATACATATCTGTGATCTGTGTTTGATGTTGGTATGTGTAGATGAATGTGTTGGATTGTCGCGGGTGAATAGCCGGGGTGGATGTGAGATGAGTGTTTCTTTTTCTTTCATTCATTGTAATATGTAAATTGATGTAATATTATTATTTGTATGGCCGCACAACCGGGTCGGGGTTGTAGCCGTCATTGTATAATTCTTTTTACTGTTTTTGCTCCTAGGATAGACCCATGGAGGGGGTGCACAAACTACCGGGTATCTCGAAGTGCCGAGTGGCCTACTCACGGGGTTGAGGGAGGTTGCTTCGTTTCGGGTACTTGGCGGGTAGTTTGCCGCACCCGTAGGGGTCTTGGGTAGGGTATTTGGCTATTCACCGCGACCGTGTAATCCGCTTTTCGTTACAAGCTCGAACGGATTGCGGATTCCTAGTATATCCAATGTATTCATCTGTGATCTGTAATGTCTATCATTGCTATATATATTTATATATGATAACTATTTAGGCGTTGCTTATGTTTTACAGCCGCGCTAGCCCAGCCCCCGCTCTGTCGTTAGTTAAGTAACCTAACGGGTGATGACGGGGCCCCGTGGCGAATGCGAATGGCATAAGCGTACGTCATATTTTGGTTGTTTTCTGCAATGGTAGGATTAAATGATGGGACGCATTAAAAGAACTAATGCAAGAAAATAAACCAAGTAAAAGTCGATTGGAACACTTTAAAAACCAATCGGTTCTTTTCAAAACTAAACTTTTAAACGCGGAGCTTGAACCACTCCTTTTAAAAGCTATCTCGTTCCATCGATTATATCAAGTTCACTACGTTCACGGTTTCGCCAAAACCATTCGTAGCCCTCCGTCATTCCACATGAATGGTCAAAAAGTATTCAAGCTATGTATTTTGGCCAAAGTCAAGGCATAGTGATTGGTAGCTATTGGGTATTCATGTGCAGCATAGATAGATGCGTTGGTTTAGGACAGTCGTGCTGCCATTTTGGCCAAAGTCAAGGGTAGGTACGGGTGTGTCCAAATTAACCAGGAGAATGACGGGTAGAACTTGACATGTGAGTTATGATATTTTGGCCAAAGTCAAGGTCATAAGAGCATGGGGCAAAAATCCATATCGGGAGTTTCATAAGTACTGAAACTTGCTAGCGCTGCATACCATTTGGAGTGTGATGATTCTGGTAGGATAACTTCGGTTTTATCACGCGATGATATTTGGATCCCGATCCTACTGTGAGTATATGCTACTCCTCGGGAAAACTCTCACTTAATGATCAATGCTATAAACTTAGTAGGTGTCTAGAAAGGTGTTAGCGGGGCTACGCCCCCAGGGAAAAGAGGTTCTTAAATTAAGGAACTTCGCGAAAGCGTTGGAAAACTTCCCTCGAAGTACCGACACTGGCCTGGCTGAACGGTTAAGCAAGTATTGTACGGTGAGATTGATCCTGACTAATCCTTTCTTTACGGTTTGAGAAGGGATTCGAGAGACGGTGGGAGCCATCCAGTTTAGACAAACTAAAAACCACTCTAAACATGCAAGAGCATCATGCTAAAGTGTTTCTTTTCTCTCTCCTAATTGCAGCGACCATTCAACATGACCGGACTTAAGTTATTACTAGATAAAAACATATTGACATGGATAAACTACAAAGATTGGCTCAGGAATGTCAAGATGGCAATCACTTACGACAAGTTGGGGTATATCCTTACCACCAAAGCTCCCCCTGTCCCAGGTCCCACCTCCCGCGTCGTGGATGTAGAAATCCGTAAGACATGGGAGATAGATTGCGCGAAGGCCAAATGCCTCGTACTTGCCTCGATGGTCAATGAACATCAAAGGAGGCACGAGAATATGGACCTAGAGTCCATATTTCTCCATACAAAAGAACTGTATGGAGAGCAGTCTCGTATCGCAAGATACGAAGTGTCGAAGAAGCTATTTTCGGCAAGATTGGTCGTCGGATCATCGGTAGCGGAACACGTGCTTAAGATGATTGGCTACATAGAGGAGCTCGCAGACCTTGGGACCACGTTGGAGAATGAACTCTATACTGATTTGATTCTCCAGTCCCTTCCTTCCACTTACGCCCAGTTTATCCTTAACTTCAACATGCAAGGAAAGGAGGTTGAACTTTCCGAACTTCTGAACATGTTGAGGAATGCTGATGGCACCCTACAGAAAGCTAGGGAGACATCCACTTTGTTTATAGGAGGATCTTCCTCTTCTATATCCAGGGCGAAAGCCAAGGGTAAGAAGAAGAAAGCCCCCGCCAAACCAAGAGGCGGTGTCAGTAAAGTGGATACGAAGGGAAAAGGAAAAGCAACAAAGATAGCGGGAAAGCTGATGGGGAAGGAAGAATGCTTCTATTGTCACAAAAGTGGTCACTGGAAACAGGATTGCAAGGTTTGGAATGCCGGAACACAGGATTGGAAGCGAGTTGCGGCTTCAGCTTCAGGTGTGTATGTTATTGAAAACTGTCTATCAATAAACTCTACATCCTGGGTATTGGATACCGGATCAGGATCTCATATCTGTAATTCTTTGCAGGAGTTGAGAAAGCGTAGAGTTTTGAAGGCAGGTGACATGACCCTCAGAGTTGCAAACGGTGCTAGCATAGATGTTGTGGCCGTGGGGGACTATCAACTGGGATTGTCGGATGGACACTTTTTGGTTTTGCGTAGTTGTTATTATGTACCAAATGCAACCTGTAATATCACTTCTGTATCTTTATTATCTAAAGAAGGTTATGAATTTGCATTTGTAAGTAATGTAGTGAACATTCACCTTAATCAAGTTTTGATTGGGTCAGGTACATTGAACAATGGTATATACGTATTAAACCAACCACAGATTTTCAATGTCCAGAATACACACAAAAGAAAGTCTCCAGAAATCAATAAAACTTTCTTATGGCATTATAGAATGGGTCACATCAATGAGAGAAGGTTGACTAAGTTACATGTAGAAGGATATTTTGATCCGTTCGAATATCAATCGTATGCAACTTGTCGATCCTGTCTCAAAGGAAAGATGACAAAGACTCCGTTTACTGGACACGGAGAAAGAGCGAGCGAGCTCTTGGGACTCGTATACAGCGACGTGTGCGGTCCGATGTCTTCACATGCGCGAAGCAGTTATTCGTACTTCATTACTTTTACGGATAACTTTTCAAGGTACGGTTATGTTTTCTTAATGAAACATAAATCCGAGGATTTTGAAAAATTCCAGGAATATAAGAATGAAGTAGAAAAACAAACAGGCAAAAGTATCAAGGCACTGAGATCTGATCGAGGTGGTGAATACTTGAGTGCCGAGTTCCTGGGTTACTTAAAAGAGAATGGAATTCTCACTTAGCTTACTCCTCCATACACTACGCAACATAACGGTGTATCGGAGAGACGGAACCGAACCCTATTGGATATGGTACGGTCCATGATGAGTAACGCTGAGTTGCCACGATCGTTCTGGGGATATGTGCTAAAATTAGCTGCATACCTTTTGAACCGAGTTCCAACTAAGACTGTGCCTACTACACCATATCAGATGTGGTGTGGGAAGATACCCTATCTTAATCACATTAAGACATGGGGATGTCCAGCTTTTGTAAAAAAGCAGCATGCGGACAAGCTCGAGGCACGCTCAGTACAGTGCAAGTTTGTGGGATATCCAAAGAACTCCAAGGGATATTTCTTCTATTGCGAAGAGGAACAAAAAGTCCTTGTTTCTCGCCATGCCCACTTTCTAGAACACCAGTTCATAGAAAAAGAACTAAGTAGGAGCGCAATAGAACTGGAAGAAATTCCAGAACCACGAGCTGTTACTGAAAGCATAGTAGAACCAGAGGGTTCGAAAGATCAGGACATTCCCATGCCACTCCGCAGGAGTAGTAGGCAGTCTCATCCGCCCGAGAGATACTACGGTTTTCTTATTGACGGGGATAGAGAGGATTGCATCATAGATTGTGATGAGCCTACTAGCTTCCGGCAAGCCATTCAGAGCGTCGACTCGGTAAAATGGCTGAATGCAAAGCGGACCGAGATGGAGTCCATGTACACCAAAAAAGTATGGACGTTGTACATTTCTCCAGATGGGGTAAAACCCGTAGGATGCAAGTGGATCTTCAAAAGAAAGATTGGTGTAGATGGATAGGTTGAGACCTATAAAGCTAGACTGGTAGCAAAGGGTTTTCGTCAGCGACCTGGTTTGGACTATGACGAAAACTTTTCTTCAGTAGCTATGCTGAAATCCATTCGGATCCTTCTTGCCATTGCTGCCTTCCACGATTATGAGATTTGGCAGATGGACGTAAAGACAGCTTTTCTAAATGGTCATTTAGAGGAGTGTGTCTATATTGACCAGCCAGAGGGTTTCATTCAGAGTGGGAGCAGCGGAAAGGTGTGCAAGTTGCTTAAGTCTATTTATGGACTAAAGCAGGCATCACGGAGTTGGAACATCTGTTTTGATGAGACGGTCAAGGAATTTGGCTTTATCAAAAATCCAGATGAACCATGCATCTATTGTAGATTTGAAGCGAGAACTGTAGTATTCCTCGTTTTATAGGTGGATGACATTCTCGTAATAGGAAATGACATTCCTATGCTACAATCTGTCAAGGGGTTCTTGACAGGTTCTCCATGAAAGACCTGGGTGATGCCTCATACATTCTGGGTATCCGGATCTACCGTGACAGATCCAAGAGGATATTAGGACTTTCACAGTCCAGGTACATCGACACCATACTGAAGAGATTCAGTATGGAAGATTCCAAGCGCGGTAATCTGCCTGCTTGTCACGGGATCACCCTCTCCAATGAGATGTCTCCCAAGACTGATTTGGAGAGGGATCGCATGTCTATTATACCCTACGCTTCTGCGGTATGCTTTATAATGTATGCGATGTTGTGTACCAGACCGGATGTAGCTTATGCAATGAGTGTGGTAAGAAGGTATAAGTCAAACCCTGGGGAGAAACATTGGATAGCAGTAAAGAACATTCTCAAGTACCTGAGAAGGACTAAGGAGATGTTCTTGGTGTATGGCGGAAAAGACCTGCAGATTGAGGCCTTTGCTGACTCCAGCTTCCAAAGTGACAAGGATGATTCCAATTCCATGTCGGGTTTGTCTTTACCCTCAATGGAGGGGCGGTGTGTTGGAAGAGTTCCGAACAGGAAACCATTGCGGACTCGACTATGGAAGCGGAATACATCGCTGTATCTGATGCCGCAAAAGAAGCTATCTGGATGAGGAAGTTCTTGAAAGAACTTCAGGTGGTTCCATCCATTGTTGACCCAATACCTCATTATTGCGACAACAACGGGGCTATAGCTTTAGCGATGGAACCCAGGTCCCATCAGAAATCCAGACACATCTTAAGGCGGTATCACCTGATCAGGGAGATCGTGGATCGCCAGGAGATCGAGGTCCGGAGGGTTGCTTAGAAGATAACACAGCAGATCCATTCACCAAGGCCTTGCCCCAGACTCAGTTCGAGCGGCTGATCGAGATGATAGGTCTTCGATACGCCAGTACATGGCCTTAGTGCAAGTGGGAGATTGTTAGTGTATATGCCCTAGAGGCCATTATTGTATCATACGAGTTTGTATATTACTTGATGGAAGCTTGGGATATTCACAGTTGTATATACAATCTTGCTCGAAATGGTAGTATGCTACTTGGTTTGTCTCTACTTCAATATGTGCATGTGTTTCTTTTTGCATATCGCTGATATACATATTAGTAGAGCCCTTAGGATCTTTGCTTGATTGCCAGCGTTGTGATGGCACTCACACTCGTGGGAGCTGGGTAATCCATAAGCACATCCTTATACTGATCCCTAGTCGTTGGACTATCGAGACAGGGCATCGATACTCCGGAGTAGACTAGCGTATGCGCTTCTCATCCCAGCGTGGGAGACGGTCTGTCCCACAGCCGTCAGTACGTCGTACTTGAGATAGTATACGGGTGCTCGTTAGGTTACGAGTACACTGGACAGGACTAGTCGAGGACCGTTAGTTGGTATTATACCTATCGTCAGTTATCAGTTCCCAGGTGACATGAGTACAGCTTAGTCCGCTGACTTGACACTGTCACTTCGCCTCGAGTGTGTTCCCACTGCACTTTGATTACAACTCTACCACAGCTCAAAGGAGTCGTGCAAACAGGTAGTTTTTGGGTGCAGTCCCGAAGCACATGGAGGCCGTGACAGTTAGACAGGATTCGTCTCTCCCGGTATTGGGGGTTGACATCGCGCTGTGTCTAGGAGAGCCATTACACAAGTAGTCCTTGGCCAGGGCAAGCGAGATATACTGGTAGGTTTCTAATGTTATCTCAGGGTGTTCTGGGCTTCACTCCGACACGACTTGTACCGCTATTAGGGGACTGACGTTCACCGCCGCCTAGGCCCGCTATGCGATGTATCAGACGAACAGACCGGATTGTACGGAGACTTTCACATACAGGCTCAATAGGAGTTCAGATGGGGTTCACCTCGTCAGTCTTCTTATCCGCATCTACCTGGGGACCGTTACGTACAGCTAGTGCCGCTTACGGTCTGTGGTTAAACCCACTGCCAGCGTAGTGTCGAGTCTTTAGAGTCCCACACAGAGAGCTATTCGCCTTTAGGCAAAATGAGTAAAGGTCGCATGGTTTTTGCTACAGGGTTCGTTCGTATCCGCGCACTTGTGCACGTTTGCTATCCGGACAGCTTATACTAGCAGGCTTTGGTTTAAGCCGGATCCTAGTATATGATTTGGGATTGGTTTTATCTCATTATATTCGTATTCCTCGGATCACGAATACGGGTGCGTATGCACAGTTGCTTGAGACAGAGGGAGAGGACTTTGATTAGGGTTAATGACCATTGTCATTTTATTAACCCTAATGCTTATGTGTGTATTATGGTTAATTGATATTTAGTTTAATATAATTGTGCATGGTTATGGTTGTTGACCATTTGACCTTCTTGACTTGTTGACCTAGGTTGACACTTTGACCATCATCATTTCATTTGGAAGATACTCTTTGATCCTTGCAATTTGCATTAAAAATGAAATGATAATGGTCATGTCATAATTAACCATAACAATTATCTAGCTAATTATCAATTTAAAGTAATTCATACATATATGTGAGAATGGTTCATTATTCTCTCATTCTATCATTCCCTTTCTCTATCTTGTTCTTCCTCTCCTTCATGCTCTCCCCTCTCATGTGTTGAGAAACACTTGAGCTTGAGAAAAACCTCTTCTTGATAATCTCTACTCTCATCTAGGGTTCAAGGATTAGCACTTCTTGGACCCTAGTTACTTCTAGCTTGGAGTTGAAGCCAAAGGTTGAGGGTTTCGGGTGGATCCTTCTTTGACGTGAGAAGACAACAAAGGTGACCTCTTTCTACTACTCCAAGGAGCAAGGAGAGAAGGACATAAAGCCCTAGGTATAACCATTCTAACACTTAGCTAGTTTCTAGTTAGCTTTAGCTTATTTTTGTTTAGCAAAGATCCTTCTTTGTCTAGTCCATATTGCCTAAGTTGATAAAAATTTGATTTTTATTCCGTTTTCCGCCTCCCCGTAAGCACCGGGGTGGGCAACGTAGACTTACACTAGTATGATCTACATTATAATCCTGGAAGTCGAGTACACATCCTAAGGGCTTTATCAACATGTAACAGAGAGACAGAAAGTATACATGTTAAGATAAAGAGCAACCAGATAGCGTACTATCATGTCGAGCAAGAAAGTCCTACCAATATATGTCCTAGCATCCACTACAATATACATCCAATGTATAGTAATGGCCTCTAGGGCATACATATAACTAACAGTTGAGGGAGGTTGCTCCGCTTCGGATATTTGGCGGGTAGTTTGCCGCACCCGTAGGGGTCTAGGGTGGGGTATTGGCTATTCACCGCGACCGTGTAATCCGCTTTTCGTTACAGGCTCGTACAAATTGCGGATTCCTAGTATATCCAATATGTTCATCTGTGATCTGAAATGGCTATCACTGCAATATATCAATATATGATATTATTTAGGCGTTGCTTATGTTTTCCATCCGCGCTAGTCCAGCCCCCGCTCTGTCGTTAGTTAAGTAACCTAACGGGTAATGACGGGGCCCCGTGGCGAATGCGGATGGCATAAGCGTACGTCATATTTTGGTTGTTTTCTGCAATTGTAGGATTAAATGATGGGACACATTAAAATTAATGCAAGAAAAATAGACCATGTAAAGTCGTTGGAACACTTTCAAAACCACTCGGTTTCTTTTCAAAAATAACTTTTAAACACGGAGCTTAAGACACTCCTTTTGAAAGCTATCTCGTTCCTTCGATTATATCAAGTTCACTACGTTCACGGTTTCGCCAAAACCATTCGTAGCCCTCCGTCGTTTCATATAAATGGTCAATAAGTATTCAAGCTATGTTTGTTGGCCAAAGTCAAGGCATAGTGATTGGTAGCTATTGGGTATTCATGTGCAACATAGATAGATGTGTTGGTTTGGGGCATTCGTTCTACCTTGTTGGCCAAAGTCAAGGGTATGTGCGGGTGGGCTCAAATTAACCTGTAGATTGACGGGTAGAACTTGACATGTGACTTATGATTTGTTGGACAAAGTCAAGGTCATAAGAGCATGGGGCAAAAATCCACATCGGGAGTTTCAAAAGAACTGAAACTTGCTAGCGCTGCATACCATTTGGAGTGTGATGATTCTAGTAGGATTCCTTCAGTTTTGTCACGTAATGATATTTGGATCCCGATCCTACTGTGAGTATATGCTACTCCTCGGGAAATTTCTCACTTAACGATCAATGCTATAAACCAAGTAGGTGTCTAGAAAGGTGTTAGCGGGGCTACGCCCCCAGGAAAAAGTGGTTATTTAATTAAGGAACTTCGCGAAAGCGTTGGAAAACCTCCCTCGAAGTATCGACACTAGCCTGGCCGAACGGTTAAGCAAGTATTGTACGGTGAGATTGATCCTGACTAATTCTTCCTTTTTGGTATGAAGAGGGATTCGAGAGACAGTGGGAGCCATCCTGTTTAGACAAATTAAAAATCACTCTAAACTTGCAAGAGCGTTGTGCTAAAGTGTTTCTTCTCTCTCTCCTAATTGCAGCGACCAAACATCATGACCGGACTTAAGTTACTACTAGATAAAAACATACTGACAAGGCCAAACTACAAAGATTGGCTCAGAAATGTCAAAATGGCAATCACTTATGACAAGTTGGGATATCTCCTTACCACCAAAGCTCCGCCTGTCCCAGGTCCCAAAACCAGCGTCGTGGATAGGGAAATCCATAAGACCTAGGAAATCGATTGCGCGAAGGCCAAGTGCCTCGTGCTTGCCTCTATGGACAATGAACATCAGAGGAGGCACGAGAATATGGACCTCGAATCCATATTTCTCCATACAAAAGAACTGTATGGAGAGCAATCTCGTATCCCTAGAAACGAAGTGTCGAAAAAGCTGTTTTCGGCAAGGTTGGCCGTCGGATCATCGGTAGCGGAACACGTGCTTAAGATGATTGGCTTCATTGAGGAGCTCGCGGACCTTGGGACCACGTTAGAGAACAAGCTCTACACGGACTTGATTCTCCAGTCCTTCCTTCCACTTACGCCCAGTTTATCCTGAACTTCAACTTGCAAGAAAAAGAAGTTGAACTTTCAGAACTCCTCAACATGCTGAGGAGTGCAGAGGGCACCCTACAGAAAGGTAGGGAAACATCCACTTTATTTGTAGGAGGATTTTCCTCTTCTAGGTCCAAGGCGAAAGCCAGGGAAATAAGAAGAAAGCCCCCGCCAAACCAAGGGGCGGTGTTAGTAAAATGGATACGAAGGGAAAAGCAAAAGCAAAAAAGATAGCGGGGAAGCTTATAGGGAAGGAAGAGTGCTTTTACTGTCACAAGAGTGGACACTGGAAGAAAGATTGCAGGGCTTGGAAGGCCAGAACACAGGATCTGAAGCAAGTTGCGGCTTCAGCTTCAGGTGTGTATGTTATTAAAAACTGTCTATCAATAAACTCTACTTCCTGGGTATTGGATACCGGATCAGGATCTCATATCTGTAATTCTTTGCAGGCGTTGAGAAAGCGTAGGTTTTTGAAGGCAGGTGACATGACCCTCAAAGTTGCAAACGGAGCTAGCATGGATGCTAAGGCCGTGGGGGACTATCACCTGGGAATGTCAGATGGACATGTTTTAGTTTTACGTAATTGCTTTTTTGTAACCAACGCAACTTGTAATATCATTTCTGTATCTTTAATATCTAAAGAAGGTTATGAATTTACGTTTGTAAGTAATGTTGTAAACATTCTCCTTAATCAAGTTTTGATTGGGTCAGGTACATTAAGCAATGGTATATACGTACTAAACCAACCACAGATTTTCAATGTCCAGAATACACACAAAAGAAAGTCTCCAGAAACAAACCAGGCTTTCTTATGTCATTGTAGACTGAGTCACATCAATGAGAGAAGGTTGACGAAGTTACATACAGAAGGATATTTGGATCCGTTCGAATATCAAACATATGCAACTTGTCAATCCTGTCTCAAAGGAAAGATGACAAAGACTCCGTTCACTAGACACGGAGTAAGAGCGAGCGAGCTCTTGGGACTCGTACATAGCGACATGTGCGGTCCAATGTCTACGCATGCACGAAGCGGTTATTCTTACTTCATTACTTTTACGGATGACTTTTCAAGGTACGAATATGTCTTCTTAATGAAACATAAATCCGAAGCCTTTCGAAAATTCCAGGATTATAAGAATGAAATAGAAAAACAAACCGGCAAAAGTATCAAGACACTGAGATCTGATCGAGGTGGTGAATACTTGAGTGCCGAGTTCCTGGATTACATAAAAGAGAATGGAATTCTCTCTCAGCTTACTCCTCCATACACTCCGCAGCATAACGGTGTATCGGAGAGACGGAACTGAACCCTATTAGATATGGTACGGTCCATGATGAGTAACTCTGAGTTACCGTAATCATTCTGGGGATATGCACTAGAATCAGCTGCATACCTTTTGAACCGAGTTCCAACTAAAACTGTGCCTACCACACCATATCAGATGTGGTGTGGGAAGAAACCCTATCTTAAGCACATTAAGACATGGGGATGTCCAGCTTTTGTCAAAAAGCAGCATGCGGACAAACTCGAGGCACGCTCAGTATAGTGTAAGTTTGTGAGATATCCAAAGAACTCCAAGGGATATTTCTTTTATTGCGAAGAGGAACAAAAGATTTTTGTTTCTCGTCATGCCCACTTCTTGGAAACTGAGTTTTTGGAAAATCAGATAAGTAGGAGCGCAATAGAACTGGAAGAAATTCCAGAACCACGAGCTATTACTGAAAGATTAGTAGAACAGAGGGTTCGAAAGATCATAACATTCCTGCGCCGCTCCGCAGGAGTAATAGGCAGTCTCATCCGCCCGAGAGATACTACGGTTTTCTCATAGACGGGGATAGAGAGGATTGCATCATTGATAGTGATGAGCCGACTATCTTCCAGCAGGCCATTCAGAGCGTTGACTCGGTAAAATGGCTGGATGCAATGCGGACCGAAATGGAGTCCATGTACACCAACAAAGTATGGACGTTGGACGTTGCTCTAGAAGGGGTAAAACCCGTAGGATGCAAGTGGATCTTCAAAAGGAAGATTGGTGTAGATGGACAGGTTGAGACCTATAAAGCTGGACTGGTTGCAAAGGGTTTTCGTCAAAGACCTGGTTTGGACTATGAAGAGACCTTTTCTCCAGTAGCTATGCTGAAATCCATTCGGATCCTTCTTGCCATTGCTGCCTTCCACGATTATGAGATTTGGCAGATGGACGTAAAGACCGCTTTTCTAAATGGAAATTTAGAGGAGTGTATTTATATGGACCAGCCAGAGGGTTTCATTCAGAGTGGGAGCAGCGGAAAGGTGTGCAAGTTGCTTAAGTCCATCTACGGACTAAAGCAGGCATCGCGGAGTTGGAACATCTGTTTTGATGAGACGGTCAAAGAATTTGGCTTTATCAAAAATCCAGATGAACCATGCATCTATTGTAGATTTGTAGCGAGAACTGTAGTATTCTTCGTTTTATACGTGGATGACATTCTCTTGATAGGAAATGACATTCCTATGCTACAATCTGTCAAAGGGTTCTTGTCACACAGGTTCTCCATGAAAGACATGGGTGATGCCTCATACATTCTAGGGATCCGGATCTATCGTGACAGATCCAAGAGGATACTGGGACTCTCACAGTCCAGGTACATCGACACCATACTGAAAAGATTCGGTATGGAAGATTCTAAGCGCGGTAATCTACCGGCTTGTCACGGGATCACCCTCTCCAAAGAGATGTCTCCCAAGACTGATTTGGAAAGGTATCGCATGTCTATTATACCCTACGCTTCTGCGGTAGGCTCTATAATGTATGTGATGTTGTGTACTATACCAGATGTAGCTTATGCACTGAGTGTGGTAAGCCGGTATCAGTCAAACCCTGGGGAGAAACTCTGGATAGCGGTAAAGAACATTCTCAAGTACCTGAGAAAGACTTAGGAGATGTTCTTGGTGTATGGCAGAAAAGACCTCCAGATCGAGGCCTTTACTGACTCCAGCTTCCAGAGTGATAAGGATGATTCCAAGTCCATGTCGGGTTATGTCTTTACCCTCACTGGAGGGGCGGTGTGTTGGAAGAGTTCCAAACAGGAAACCGTTGCTGACTCGACGATGGAAGAGGAATATATCGCTGCTGCAGATGCCGCAAAAGAAGCCGTCTGGATAAAGAAGTTCTTAACTGAACTTCAGGTGGTTCTGTCCATTGTTGATCCAATACCTCTGTATTGCGACAACAACGGGGCTATAGCTTTAGCAAAGGAAACCAGTTCCCATCAGAGATCTAGACACATCTTGAGGCGGTTTCACCTGATCAGGGAGATCGTGGGTCGCCAGGAGATCGAGGTTCGGAGAGTTTCTATGGAAGATAACACTGTCGATCCACTCATAAAGGCCTTACCCCAGACTCAGTTCGAGCGGCTGATCGAGATGATAGGTCTTCGATACGCCAGTACATGGCCTTAGTGCAAGTGGGAGATTGTTAGTGTATATTCCCTAGAGGCCATTACTGTATCATACTAGTTTGTATATTACTTAATGGAAGGTTGGGATATTCACCTTGTATAGACAATCTTGCTCAATATAGTAGTATGCTACTTGGTTTGTTTCTACTTTAATGTGTACATGTGTTTATTTTAGTATATCACCAATACACATTAGTGGAGCCCTTAGGATCTTTGCTTGATTACCAGTGTTGGGATGGCAGTCACACTAGTAGAGGCTGGATAATCCACAAGCACATCCTTATGCAGGTCCCTAGTCGTCGGACTATCGAGACAGGGCATCGATACTCCGGAGTAGACTAGCGTATGCGCTTCTCATCCCAGTGTGGGAGACGGTCTGTCCCACAGCCGTCAGTACGTTGTACTTGAGATAGTATGCGGGTGCTCGTTAGGTTACGAGTACACTGGACAAGACTCGTTGGGAACTGTTGGTTGGTACTATACCTATCGTCAGTTATCAGTTTCCAGGTGACATGAGTACAGCTTAGTCCGCTGACTTGACATTGTCACTTCGCCTCGAGTGTGTTCCCATTGTACTTTGATTACTACCCTACCACGGCTCAAAGGAGTCGTGCAAACAGGTAGTAGTTGGGTGCAGTCCCGAAGCACTTGGAGGCAGTGATGGTTAGACAGGATTCGTCTCTCCCGGTATTGGGGGTTGACATCACGCTGTGTCTAGGAGAGCCATTACACAAGTCGTCCCTGGCCAGGGCAAGCGAGATATACTGGTAGGTTTCCAGTGTTATCTCAGGGTGTTCTGGGCTGCACTCTGACACGACTTGTACCGCTATTAGGGGACTGACGTTTACCTCCCCCTAGGCCCGCCATGCGATGTAATCAGACGAACGGACCGGATTGTATGGAGATTGTCACATTCAGGCTCAGTAGGAGTTCAGATGGGTTTCACCTCGTCAGTCTTCTTGTCGGCATCTACCTGGGGACCGTTACGCACAGCTGGTGCCGCTTGCGGTCTGTGATTAAACCTACTGCCAGCGTAGTGTCGAGTCTTTAGAGTCCCATACAGAAATCTATTCGCCTTTAGGAAAAAAAGTAGAGGTCGCATGGTTTTGCGACAGGTCACATGGTTTTGCGACAGGGTTCGGTCACATCCGTGCACTAGTGCACATTTAGTGTCCGGACAGTTAACACTAGCGGGCTTTGGTTTAATCCAAATCCTAGTGTACTTTTTAGGATTGGTTTTATCTCGTTTGTATTCGTGTTCCTCGGAACGCGGATGCGGGTGTGTATGCACAGTTGACAGAGAGACAAAGGCAGAGGATTCTCATTAGGGTTGTTGACTGTTGACTGTTGACTATTGTCTTTTTGCTAAACCCTAATGAGAATATGAAATATGATTAACAATAATATTAATTAAGTATTATAGTGACATGGTTGTTGAGGGGTTGACTTTGTTGACTGGTTGACTTTGTTGACCGGTTGACTAGGTTGGACTAGTTGACCATCATCATGACAATGGCTATCATTTCATGGCAAAGATTTTTGCTTACTTGTTTCTTTTTGCAAAATGAGTGCATGAAATGATATAGCCATTTTGACTTGAACCATCACATAATACTTGATTACTGTTATTTGTTATGATGGTTTTGGATTATGAGAGCTTGGATGGCAAAAGACTTACTCATTCTCTCATTTGCTTTCTCTCTCTTGCTTGAGCTCTCCCTCTTGCTCTTCCTCTTGCTCTCTCTAGCTCAAGGCAACTCCCTCTCATGAGTTGAGAAACATTGCCTTAGAGATAAAAGAAAACCCAAATCTCTTCTCTACTCATCCTAGTTCATAAGGTTTAGCAAACCAAGTGTTCTAGTTTCTTCAAGTTCGAAGAAGAAGCCAAAGGTAGAAGCTTTCAGGTGGATCCATCTTCGGCGCAAGGAGACGACGAGGTGAGGCCGATCCGTACACCGCAAAGAGTTGAAGATGAAGGAGTTCAAGAAAGGTATAGCCCCCTAACCGAGTAGGTAAAACTCCTAGTTAGGTTGTTAGGTAGTTGTTTAACAAAGATCCGTTTTTGAGTCCATGTTACCACCTCTTGAAAAATCGTTTTTCATCATTTCCGCAAGCCCGTAAGTACCGGGAGAGGTAACGTGGACTTACATACCCAAATTAGGAAACTACCCAATTCTAGATCTAAAACCATAGATCTAGTAACCAGAATGTATTATATTATATCCATGTCCTTTGTGGAGAAAGAACTGTGTGGCGACCAAAGTACAACCGATCGTAGTATAGGAATTTTACTTCCTACTCTGTGTATGTCACCCAAATACCAGGACATTACACCTTACTATCTTCTTAACAGATCCATCCCCTATTCTGATGAAGTCAAAGCCATGACTGTTACATCAAAATTAGATGATCTTATCTCTGCTATATCAGCTCAAGCCTATAAATAGACATAAGCTACTTGTCTACTATACTTCCGCTGCTCCCACTAACCACAACAACCCTCTGGCAGAATAATATATATGTGTACTTCTAAAACTAGTTTTGAACGACGCTATACATATCCTCTTGCCGGGTCTCATAGTCTGGAACAACAGTAGTGTCAAGTCTGGGTAAACAAGAACCTCCCTGTCACCGTCCTTGAGGCTACCGGAGTACCACTTGGGTGTCTGAGGTTACCCACCATGTCTGCGGAGTGGCTATTGGAATGTCAAACCTGATTGAATATATAGGCCCTATTAAATTTTCCGTAATCATTTGCGGTTCTGGAATCACTTCCAGTTCTACCATACTCCCACTTCTATTTTCTTGAAAAAACCCATTTTAATAAAACTGTGGTGAGTCAAGAACAATATCACTATTGATCTTCCAGATGGTAGAAAATCAACCCTCGTCAAAGCCAGGGTCAACACACAAACTACCATTACAGAAACGTGCCTTGAGTTATCCAGTGTCTGGTTTTAAGCATAAGCTGGACAACTCCCCTTACCTTAACATCGTTAAGATATGAAGCATTCTATATCCTATATAGAAACTTTGGCACTTATTTAATTGGAACCAGATTCAAATCATGTAGCTGTCTCCAGTACATATCATCTTAATGGAGAGAGGCTAATCAGCATTACTCAACTTAGGAATCCATCCAATTATGAGTAACCTGAAAGAGAAATAAGTTTCTCAAAACCATTAACTGAATACCAATCACAAGAATCTACATCTTCGATTTCTTTGAAGAATTCCGATACTTGCGACACCTGGTTCTCTACTTTATTCTTATACCCACAACTTCTCGAAACTTAGACCTTGTATTTTTACGAAACACTTATCTAAAATTTAGAGAAGTCATAAGTAAATAGAACATAGTACGAGGACCATCCCCTTTGTCCTGATGGACACTGGACAACATACAATACTCTGTATAAGTCCTCTGAGTTTAATAACTCAAAACATGTGCGTCTTAGGTTGAAAACTGTCCCCAGGCGATTTCCTCAAATATCTCCAATTACAACGAATTCCGATATAATGAGGATGATCACCTAATTCCCAATAACTTACTCCTACTCATTATCTGTAAAACTATACAGATGTGAGAATGAAACCTGGAAAATACATACCCTGGAATAAGTATGTAATTGGGAAATCAGTTTTCCTTTAACAATGCACTGAAACATGAAAATGTTTCGTAGGGATATCCTGGGATTCCCTGCAATCTCTCCAATTCCCTTTATTTGTCTTTAGTCGTTACCTTCTGTACACCATCGTTAGGCTAAATGGTTTTCTTCCTTCCCTACCGTTCTGCACCAGCTTATGGTTTGGAAGAAGACTATCCAGTAAGCATAATAGGTGTCCTAAACCAATGAGTACTGTAACATCCTAGTTCATTTATACCAATTCCAGTTCTCGTATTTCCTTAATTGTGGTATTTTCCTGATTTATCGTGTTTTGGGTGCAAATAGTACTGTACATTTTACATTGCATTCGACCCGGCCCGCTTGCTTGAACCTATTTGATTCATATTTATAGATTACCCTGAGTTGTTATATAGACACGTGCATCTCATGTATACTGTATACTGGTATTGCATATTTTACCATATAACATTTTAGGTCATGTAAAATAATTTAAAATTGCATTTCATAGCCTGCATGATACCCCTAACCCCGTGGTAGCATCCGCGCAACATGTTCCCGTCCCGTTCAGTGAAACGAACGTGTTTGGATGGCAACGCGCATGTACGTGCATCCGTTCTTGGGGGTATGCATTTTCGTTACCTGAGCATTCATTTTGAATTTTGAAAGTCGCACATGTTTTTCGTATTTTAAATCTGAATTTTTAGACCCGACCCGGGCGTGTTTTGAAATATTTTTGTATCCCGCCAAAATTCAATTTATTTAATTTTAAAATTTAGTTTAAATATTTTCATATGATTTCTTTAACAAACTGAAACCTCTTATCTAAAATTTTAAATCTAAAAATCTTTTAAAATTTTAAATCTAATTTCCTAACAAACTAACAACTCCTTTCTCTCTCTCCCTCTCCTCTGCATATATATATTTATATATTTTTTATTTAGTTAATTTTTTTCCTTATTTAATACACAACCTCTTCTTCTTACTTCTTCTTCTTCTTTCTTCTTTCTTTTCTTGATCTTGTTTCTTGATTCCGGTGATCATCGCCGGAGCCGTGCTCGTCGCCGACGATCCGAGTGATCCAGTGAACGTACCTGACTTGCGTGATCACCCTCGTGCGTTGTTTGGAACCGTTCCGTGCACCGTGCGCGCGTCGCGACATTTTGCCGACGAAGGACGTTCCGTACACATCCGTTCTTGTTCCGTCTAGGCAAGTTAATCTTGCTACATGCTATATAATTCAATTTTATATCTATTTAAATAAATACCATACCTATAGTTTAATCTAGTACCCCATGTTTAATTTTATAACGTTTCGATGTTCCGTTTGCATCCGTTTATATCATATTAAATCTATATCATGAAAACTTATCTTGTGACATACTAGATTACATTATACTGCATCCATATCATTTAAAATATATATCGTCGTAATATTTCTTAATATTATCTTTAATTAGTTATTAATCGCTTTGAGTATGCTATCCATATTAATATTATTATATCAATATTTATATCACGTATTGCTTAGTTGTACATCCCACATTACCATTTTATAGTTTTATAACTTTTCGGATACCCGTTTGCATCCATTGCATTTAAGATACATATAATTGCATCCATAGATCACATTACTACATAATACTATGATATTAACACTCCATGTTTAATAAATTGGATCTTAATTAATATTGGAACTATAAATGTAATCCTAATCGATAACTGTGCATCCATATCCTTGAAATTATATCTATTTGCATATCATATTACATGTTCCAGTTTATTGTTCTGATAGTACCCATGCTTGTTTATTTATACACATGCCTATGTTAGTTTGATTATGAGCACCCACATGCCATCTTGTGCTTCCTGACATGACCTGTTACACTTCCTACTTGACATGACATGGTACCGTACACTCTTGACATGACCTGACACCTTTATACATTACCTGGCTTGACCTGATGTACCATGGCTTTACCTGTTACCTGATCTTGTGTCTAATGCCAACAAACATAACCTGTAGTCCTTACGGACCATTCCTATTGTCTATCCAGACAAACCTGCACCTACCTGCTCCTGTGTTGGCATTAGTTCTTGATTACTTAAATACCTGACTTGAACACATATAACTTGGGGGTATGGAGAAATCAATGATTAAACCTGACTTGTAACTCGACAGTTCGATACCTGTTCTGATCAGTCTTACGGGCTAGGCCAGCCCCGGGGTGATGATGCTGACATCACTCATCTGTACATGCTACCTTTTACTGCCTAGCGGCACGTCTCAGATTCAGCTCTTGGCCGTGGTCCCTGGCACGCACGGGATACCATTGAGTTACATCGACGATTCATCAAATTGATTTCAAAGACTTGAGAGTATTTAACCCAATAGACCAGTTTAGATTACTCACTGCACACTACCTGTCACTGCCCTGATTTACATTGCTGTTAAACTTGCTTTACCTTTTATGATCATACTTGCATGTCTTGCTACCCTGTTTATATATTATTGCTTGATGTTATTGTTAGGTTTACCTAGCACCTCATGAAGGGTTTGGAAGCATCACATGTACCAAAGATTAAATTTTTAGGGTGCTAAGTAAGCATACAAAGAATCAATCCTAGAAAATAAGGGTTTCATAACTTTAATCAACATCACAAGCAACAAAGGCTAGGGTTTTGAGAGTACAACCTTTGTAGCTCCCTACGCTAGAATCCTTGGCCACTTGATGGTTGGAGAAGTGTTCGCTTGAAGTCTTCTAGTGTCCACGACGATCCACCCAAAGCTCCTTTGTGCAAGCTTGCAACTTCACTTGATCAAGAGAAAGAAATGAAGCTAACACTCTAAACAAGTGGGCAAGACTTGTGTAGAGAAATCTAGAGAGCAAAATAAGAAGGAGGAAAAAGATGATGGCCTTTTTTAGAACAAGAGAAAAGATAATCTCTTATGAAAGAAAAAAGAAAATATATGTATATATATTTTCCACTTCTCATCTCAAACCATGGTTATATCATATGGATATTATTTCACTTGAGTTATAACATAAAAGAAAAGATTAACACATGGTTAAAAGGTAGGTGAGCATGGTTAGTTGAAGAAGAGTGTAGAAACCATGTATTAATCTTTATCTTTTGTTTTGTTTTAAAACAAATGAAAATAAATATATATCCATATATATAAACATAGTGTGTGATTCTTATATTGCCATCATTTTCAGTGTATATACAACCATGAAGGATGATGTATGTATGTATGTGTGCATGCACATCCATATGTGCATGAACAAGAATGAATGCATACATGCATGCATACATCAAAAAAATATACAAGAAAGGATTTCTAGTGAGAAACTAATGGTTAAATGATAAATCAACACTTGATTTATCAATCCGGCCATATCAAATACGACCTAACCAAAAGCAAGCCGCCCGATTAATATATGGTATTTTATACGTGCATTTTAACCGGGTCCATGCGCATATCGCATACGCGCACCACAACATTTCGCCTGGACTAGGTAACTCCTTTGTGGGACTCTAAGACTCGTCAATACGCCGGCAGTGGGTGATGATCATTGATTTTTCGATTTTCCTGTTGTGTAGTATGAATCAATTCAAAAGGTCCTAAAACGGTACCATTTGATTGAAACTGTTTCTTGTGTCGGTAATCAGAAAATTTATAAAGAACTTCACAACCAAAAAATATTTTGACCGCAATCAAACTACGGTGTCGGATGTAGTTTGTAGTGAGTGCGGATCGACCACAGGGATTGCACGATTCGTTTTTATGATATGCTTGAATTGAAAACTTAATTGACAAGAAAAGAAAACATGATTCAAGAATTTATCAATTGATTCAGGTGTCACGATGTTTAATCAAGAATCAAGAACTGATAAACAATCAAGAATTGGGTTTCGATAATATTTTTCCAATCAACAGTCAAGAATCTAAAAGAGGCTCATAGGAATCGATCGGATCGATAGACGTGATGTAATCTAAAGATATCGTGTTCTTGTCCTTCGAAGGATTGATACTAGATTGATGATGATCGACGAGAGTTGGGGCTTTCTCGTGAAACTAGGGTTTCATCCTATAACTCTTGTTCTTTCGTCGATATCATTCCTCTTCTAGCCTCTACCAAATTCAAGAAACAATCGTAACTCCCCAATTTTGAACGATGTCAATCAAGAAAGCATCGAAACAAAATGGGTCGTCGTTTCTTGAAATTGCTAGGGTTTACAAAACTCGTAGGACTCAAGAATCGATTAAAGCTATGTTACATCATCATTCTATTGACCGTCTCGACTCCTCGACGAGCGGAGTTTTATTCACACATCACCACACAGAAAAGATTTACGAATTGTAAAGATATCATGATGCAGAAATTAAAGAAAACAAGATAAAAGAATATCACCTTTATTTATCTCAACAATTTTGATTACATTTGCTTCAAGAACTACAAGAAGAAGAATCTAGATTGTTGATAGGGCGTCGCTCGGCTTCGTGAGTCGTGGATCGGCTCGGATCGCTTGCTCCGTTGAAGATCGGCTCTGCTCCTAAAAGTTGTTGGGCTTCTTGCTTAATAGGTACTCGGGATCTTGACTTTTGGAGTTGGAATTAGGGTTAGGGTTTCACACAAGCCCTGTCACTAGACTTGTGGAAGAAGAAGAAGTTGATGAAGAGAGAGATAGATTGGGGATAGATTCACTAATTGGATGAATAATTCCCAAGGTTGAATTATTATTCACAATGAGCCTAGGGTCTTATTTATAGAGCATCCAAACCCTAGGTTTAAGTTTGAAATGGTAGTTCCCTCCTAAACTTTGTTGAGAGAGTTTGTTAGGAGCTAGCTTAGGGTTTAAGTTAGGGTTTAGGAGGAAAGTTCTAGAATGATAGGCTAGTTTAGTGTAGATCAAAGTGTTTGCTGATCTGGTAGAAGTCCATGGAGTCTTCTGGAAACTGAGATGTCTTTCTGAGCAGTGGGCCCTTAATGAAGCATTGTAGACCAAAATTGAGATGATGATGTCACCAATAGGCCGCGGATCCGCGGCACAAGCAAGCCATTGCCGCGGATCCGCGGCTCTTTGATGGGCTTAGGCTGTGTGCTTTCTGGAGTGGTCTTGTACTGCTATTTGGGGCTTCTTCTGATGTTTTGAATTGTATTTTGCCTTTTGGATTTCTACCAGATCTGAAAGCATTGGGTTGGCGTATCTTTTGAGCGGTGTAAATTTGAGCAAGCTTTTTCCTTTTCCTGCACAGACTTCGAAACACGGGTTGCGACATATAGAAATATTGTGATGCCATGCAATGCAGTCAATTTCCCTAGAAATGCCGGTTTTAAGGTCTAATACATGTAATATTAGAATCTGTGATAGATTTGCTAATATGTGAAATACGGATACCGAACACTTCTATATGAATGCAAATGATGAAGAAATTGCCGGCTAAAATATGCAATATTTTCGACTGATCAAATACCCCCAAACTTAATTTCGATCGTCTCGAGCGAATGTTTTATTAAAAAGAGAAGGAGAAAATAAAGAAAGAGAAAAACTAACTAGCACACTTTCGTAGGCAACACGATTGCACTAAGCACGTGCAACAAGCCTTTAAACCTCTAGGTGTCCCTAGTAGGAGGAGTGTTGTCTCCTGAGGGTTTTTAGCGGATTGCACCCACAAAATCCAATAATAAAAGCAAGATCTTGAATATTACATTTAAAGAAAAGAATTTGTAAAAGAAAGACTTTGAAAATTAGGGTTTCCAACTAAGCTAGCTTTTCGGTTGTTATGAGCCCTATCTTAATGGTCATGAAAAGATGTCGGAAATCACGTTCTCCCTCAATAAAACATCGTCTTATTCTTCATTCCTATCTTTATTCCAAACATCGATCATATAACCCTGCGTGTGTGTAAAGACATCCCTACACCCGGAGAATTCAATTCAAGCTATCATACTCTTGCCCATCAGCCTTAGTACTTTTTAATTAATGAATATTTAGATGAGATTGCTCACACACTTTCATGCGACCGTTAATACTTCTTGAGGTACTAACCGACCGATTACTCCTGCGCTTGCTTACTTGGTGTATTTTCCTCGTCTTGCACCACCTCAGGCATAGCAGTGACTCCCAGACCAGTTGGCCTTAGAGCACTAGGTGAAGAAGCACCCTCGCTATACATTTTTATTGCCCTCGGTGATAACAAAACCAGTGTCCATTTTTCTCACCACTTATATTTTTCTTTATTCATTTTTTTTTCTTTTTATTTCCTTCATACATCGGCTTTAAGACAAGAGCATTTCAAGGTATCCTCTACTATCCCAGGCTTCAAGACGTGTGTAAGTGCGAATAGCAGGGTATCAACGTTCAAAATGTTTGGCTTCCAGAATAGAAACTATTTTTCAGACTTATTTTTATCCTCAGATTAGTGGCGTCCTTCATCTTACTAACCCTTGGGACAACGGCTCATAACTACTTATTACTAGTTCGTATAAGAAAACTTCTAATTTTCTTAGTTTTCTAAAAAATTTCTAATCTCATGGATGTAATTTTTCACTATCTAAACTTTCATTATCTTATTTATATACAAAAAAGTGTAAATATTAAAATTATTTTTATATTTGAAAATTTTTAAATTTTTATGGGTTTTGAAAATTTTTCAATTTTTATAGATTTTTAAAAGAAATGTTTTGTGCTTATGCAGATGATATGCAAATGATGCAAAAATAAGCACAAACCTCCCCGAAACTTGTTTTCAACAGTGTCCTCACTGTTGCCGACAGTTATATCTACAAAAACCTGTAAATCTGGGAGGAATTATTAGTGGGGGCAAAATATATAAGTGAAGAACTTCCCCCAAACTTATCCTTTCACTCACCTTCATTCAAAAGATGATGCAATAATATACTGGATATGAAGGTGAGACGGAGGAATTTTATTCCAAATAAACTGGCTCTTGTAAGAACAAGAGCTCCTCCGTGGGGTCAGTGGAAAAATACGGCTTTAATCTATGTCCATTTACTTTGAAAACAGTGCCGTTTTTAACATTTTCAACTTCTACTGCCCCGTGCGGGTATACAGACCGCACAACAAAAGGTCCCTTCCATCGAGATCGGAGCTTACCCGTGTGAAGGTGTAATCGTGAATCATAAAGAAGGACTTGTTGACCAGGTAAAAATGTTTTCCTTAAAATGTTTTTATCGTGAAAAACCTTAGTCCTATTCTTTGTGATTACAGCGTTATCATAAGCTTCATCGCGGAGTTCGCTTAGCTCGTTAAGTTGCAGCTTCCGAAAGCTGCAAGCAAGGTTTAGATCAAAATTTATTTCCTTTATAGCCCACAATGCTTTATGCTCTATCTCGATAGGTAAATGACATGCTTTACCAAACACTATCCTATATGGAGACATTCCTAGGTCGGTCTTATATGCAGTCCTGAATGCCCAAAGAGCATCCGTCAATTTGGTCGACCAGTCTTTTCTATTTTTAGCAACAGTTTTCTCCAGGATAAGTTTGATTTGTCTGTTTGAGATTTCAGCCTGCCCGCTTGTTTGGGGGTGATAGGGTGTAGAAAGTCGGTGGTTGATTGAGTATTTCCGCATCAGAGTCTCGAAAGACCTGTTGCAGAAGTGTGTCCCATTATCGCTAATGATAGCGCGTGGGTGTCCAAATCGCGAGAAGATATTCTCTTTTAAGAACTTAATGACAACTTTCTTGTCATTAGTGCGACATGGAATGGCTTCTACCCACTTTGAGACATAATCAACCGCCAGCAATATGTACAAATTCCCAAAGGAGTTGGGAAAAGGACCCATAAAATCTATACCCCAAACATCGAACATTTCAACAACCAAGATGGGTTGCTGAGGCATTTCATTCCTCTGGGATATTCTACCCGTATACTGACATTGTGTACAGGTTTTGCAATGCTCAAATGCGTCCTTGAATAAGGTCAGCCAATAAAATCCACATTGCAAAACCTTTTCCGCTGTCTTTCTAGGACCAAACTGACCCCCACAGGCCTGATCATGACAAAAAGAAAGAATACTCTTGAACTCTTCATTTGGGACGCACCGGCGAATGATCTGATCAGGACAATATTTAAACAAATAGGGCTCGTCCCAGTAAAAGTGTTTTACTTGGGATAGAAAACGGTATTTGTCCTGTTTCGACCAATCGCTGGGTATCAGTCCCGTGGCATGATAGTTCACAATATCCCTGAACCATGGTTCAGTGGATACGCTCAAGAGTTGTTCATTAGGGAACGAGTCATTGATCGGTAGGGTCACAGGGGAAGAAACGATGCGTGAAAGGTGGTCAGCTACTACGTTTTCACATCCTTTCTTATCTTTGATAACAAGATCGAATTCTTGTAACAGAAGGATCCAACGTATTAGTCGACCTTTTGCATCTTTCTTCGCCAAAAGATGTTTTAAACCGGATGGGTCAGTATACACAACTATAGGTGAGCCGATTAAGTAAGGCCTGAATTTTTCTAATGCAAATACAACCGCTAAAAGTTCTTTCTCTGTGGTTGTATAATTGATTTGCGCATCATTCAGGGTCTTACTAGCATAGTAAATCACGTGTGGTATCTTTTCAATGTGCTGTCCTAAGACTGCACCTACTGCAAAATCAGATGCGTCACACATCAGCTCAAAAGGGTAGTCCCAGTTTGGTGATGATAAAACGGGGGCTGAAGTGAGTGAGTGTTTAAGTGAGTCGAAAGCTGTCTCGCAATCCGAGTCAAAATGGAAGGTCGTATCCTTGGCCAGGAGAAGAGTTAAAGGTCTAGCAATTTTGCTAAAGTCCTTAATGAATCTCCTATAAAAGCCCGCATGGCCAAGGAAAGAGCGAATATCTTTGACGCTTTTGGGATGAGGGAGGTTTTGAATGACATCTACTTTAGCTCTGTCAACCTCAATGCCTTTCTGTGAAATGACATGTCCAAGGACAATTCCTTCTTGGACCATAAAGTGGCATTTTTCCCAGTTCAAAGTCAAGTTCTTCACTTTGCAACGAGTAAGAACAGCGTCAAGATTCGCTAGGCAATCGGAAAAAGAGTCTCCAAAAATCGAAAAGTCGTCCATAAATATCTCCAAAAAATTCTCTACCATATCAGAGAATATCCCCATCATACACCGCTGAAAGGTAGCGGGAGCATTGCATAGCCCGAAGGGCATGCGACTGTAAGCAAAGGTACCAAAAGGACAAGTAAAAGTGGTTTTATCTTAATCCTTTTTGGCGATGGGGACCTGATTATAGCCTGAGTATCCGTCCATAAAACAATAGTACTGTCGTCCCGCTAAGCGTTCCAGCATCTGATCAATAAATGGTAGAGGAAAATGATCTTTCCTCGTAGCAGCGTTGAGTTTTCTATAATCGATACATACACGCCACCCAATTTGGGTGCGTGTCTGAATCAACTCATTCTCCTCATTTGTGATAACTGTGATGCCGGATTTCTTAGGAACGACATGTATAGGACTTACCCACTGGCTATCGGAGATGGGGTATATAATACCACTATCTAAGCATTTGACGATCTCTTTCATGACCGCCTCCTTCATGACGGGATTTAACCGTCTCTGTGGTTCTCGGGTTGGTCTGGCATCATCCATCACATGTATATGATGTTCAACTATCAAGGGACTAATCCCTTTGATGTCCGCCATACTCCAACCAAACGCCTCTTTGTTAGATCTCAATACCGATAAAAGTGCATTTTCTTGCTCTGATGTAAGAGAAGCGGATATTATAACTGGTAAAGTTTCCTTCTCACCTAGATATGCATATTTAAGGTGAGAGGGTAAAATTTTTAGATCTAATTCAGGCGGAGAAATGATAGAAGGAGGTATCATAGTTTGATTTTTGGATTTACAAAGAAGCTCAGAGCCTGTGAAAGATACAGACTCGGGTGGAGAAAAGTCAGAAGTGCAGGACTCAAGTGTAGGTAAAGTGTCCTCAATAAGATCTTGTGCAAAGTCAAACAGAGATGTGGTAATGTCATCGAGATCAGTAAAGCAAAGTTCCTCAGCTCCACAACTATCGGGAGCGATCTCATGGACAGAGCACACATCTAAAATATGAGCAGAGGGTTCTGATGGCTGACTTCCAACTTTGTAGATATTTAGTTCAATGGTCATATTTCCAAATGATAAGTTCATTGAACCGTTTCTACAGTTTATAACAGCGTTGGAAGTGGCAAGGAAAGGACGACCTAAAATCACCGGAATTTGGCCCCGGGGGTTTGCTACAGGATGTGTGTCGAGCACAATGAAGTCTACAGGGAAAACAAATTCCCCGACCTTTATCAACACATCCTCTAATTCACCCCTTGGTTTGGTGATAGATCGGTCTGCCATCTGGAGAGTGCAGTGAGCAGGTTTCAGCTCTCCAATCCCTAGTTGCTCATAGACAGAATAAGGGAGCAGGTTAACAATCGCGCCAAGGTCTAAAAGAGCACGATTTATGTTTTTACCCCCAATAGAAATCGATATTGTAGGACATCCTGGGTCCTTTCGTTTCTTTGGTAGCTGGGGAATAAAAGCAGTGCTGATATTATTAGACATAAAGACCTTCTTCCCCACTTGAGTCTTCCTCTTCCTAGTGCACAAGTCCTTAAGAATTTTCGCATAAGCGGGGACTTGTTGAATCGCATCTAGGAGAGGGATATTGATGTTAACCTGTTTGAACATTTCTATAATTTTCTCCATATGAGGACTCGTTCTGTTACCCCTTAACCGGTTCGGGTAAGGAGCTTTCGCAATAAGCGCAGGGTCCATCATAGGAGAAGGAAAGGGGGGTAGACGAGGTCCCAAAAGAGGTGTGGGGACCGTCTGTGGAGAACTATAAGGGTTGGGTGAAGGTGTTGAGCCTAAAGGGAACTGGAGAATAGGCTCGTGAGAAGGTGGTTTGGTAGAAGAAGAAGAAGGATCAGAAGGAGAAGTGTGTGTGTGGAAAGGTCTCAGCCGGGGTGTTGATATGATTTTCAGTATTATCAATATCTTCCCCGACATTATTATTCAGCACTCTTCCTGATCTCAACGTTGTAATGGCATTTACATTGTAATGCCCAGGATTCTGTAGGGGTTGAGAGGGAAGTTTCCCTTTTTCTCTCGCACTCATTTCGGCTTTGAGGCGTGCAATTTCAGCTTCCATCGATCTGATACTCTCAGCTTGTGACGCTGAGTTTTTCTTTATCTCACTGACGGATGATCTAACCTCAGTTGAAACGTCCATGAAATTTGATAAAAGTGATTTCATGGTTTGAGTGAATTGAGAGAAATCGTCAGCACAGGACAACTGCATAGGATTAGACTGTGCAGGATAGTTGCCCTGGTTTTGGAAATTTTGTGACTGGTAGGGGTGCTGAGTGAGTTGAAGGGGTTGCTGTTGTGGTGGAGGAATAGCCCTTTGAAAATTATTCGTGTTTGGAACCGTGTTTTGAGATTGATTTTGGTTCCAAGCAAAATTTGGGTGGTTCCTCCAACCCTGATTGTACGTGGAAGAATATGGATCGTTTTGAGGTCTTTGAAATGCGGCATTAGAATGCTCGTGACCTTGAAACGCAGAGTTTAATGGACATTCTTCCGTTAAATGTGACGGATCAGAACAGCACCCACAAACAGTTTTGGGGAGTGACATTGGGTTTAGGGAGGCTGCTGCAAATTTGTGTTCCATAGCGTCGAGCTTCTTTTGCATTGCTGCCATCTCAGCTCGAACACCTATGGACACATCTATTTGGTGAACGCCACCCCTATTCAATAGTTTCCACTCTCCCACTGTAGTGATTTTTCAGCGAACTCTTCTAAGTATCGCCAAGCTTCCCCATCATCCTTAGTCATAAAAGTACCTTGACACATGTTTTCAAGGCTCTGTTTAGTGCTAGGGTTACTGCCCTAATATATGATTCGGCAAAGCTCCCATCTCGGGATGCCGTGATGAGGACATTGAACCAATAGATCCTTGAAATGTTCAAAGTATTTAGAGAATGGTTCAGTAGGGAGCTGGGCAAATTGGTTCAGTTCGCTACGGATTCGAGCTGTCTTTTGGTGTGGGTAGAATTTCTTAAGGAATGCAGCGGCGAATTCTTCCCAATTCGTAATAGAATGTGCGGTAGTGTTATATAGCCACTTCTCGGCTATATCGCACAATGTAAATGGAAGAAGTCGTAGACGCATCGCATCCACTGAAAGTTGTGACGTACCCATCATTGCGCATACGTTTTCAAATTTGGTAATGAAAACGTAAGCGTCCTCAGTCTCGAGTCCGTGGTATTTGGGTAAAAGATTGATATACTGGGGCTTGATTTCAAAGTTATCCCCATTGGCTGGTGGTGTGGATAAGCAGGTCGAAAGAGGACCTCTATGTGGATAGCATCTCTCCTGGAGAGAAATGTGGGGTGGATTCTGCGCACCAACGGACGGCGGTAGATTAGGGTTAAAGAAGTTTGATGGATTCGGGTCCATCGGGGTGGGTGTGGTAGTAGGTAAAGAAAAAGTAAATGGAGAATTATCGACTTCGGAGTCGATAAGGGGTACGCGGACAAAACGGGCACTAGAATCCCGTGTCCAGCCTATCTTGTACTAAAAAGGGTTAGTACAAGTGGCAGCGTTGGTTTATAATTAGGGGTAAATGAATACGGTGTTTGTTTTTGAAAAAGGGACGGATTTTGAAAAAATGATGCGACAAAACAAATGCAGCAACACAACCCTAGAATCTAGTGGTCACCTAGGTCCGGCTCTAGACCGCTCCTAACTGCCAAAAGACAAGTCGCGGGATAGAATCCTCCACTGCCTCTTTGTCCCCCTGTGGCCGGATAAGTGCCAGGTAAGTGGGAAGGTACTCCACTACATAAGTAGTGGGCCTAATTAAAAACCACTAGCCTTAGACACACTCGCCTTAGGCACCACAAGAAAACGCGGATAAGCAATGAATTACCCACGGCCCTCTTCTGTCCTAATTGAGCGCGACAGTCCTTAGAGTCATCTCTAGATTTCTTTTAGTTAATGTGGGTCAATGCGGATGCAAGTTTGGTGGTTTTCGGGGCCTAGGAAGGGTAATGAAATCCCCACCTAATTTGGATTTGGCCGTGCCCCTTATTATCCGTATTTAGAATGCAAAACAACCAAGAAACAAAATCACACACAATTTTAATTTGCAATTTGTGAGCTGCGATTATTTGCAAAGGATCCTGCAGCAAAGTGTTAGTTAGAGCTAAAAGAGGAGAGGGGAGAGAGTAAGAAAGTACCTGCACCAAAAAGTTTTCAGAGAACCCCCGAAGAGGCCGCGGTTCCGCCGCGTATGCACTCCAATGCCGCGTTTCCGCGGTTCTTTCAAGGGATCAATCCACCAAATTTCTTCAGGGAGCTTCTGTGAACTCCCTCAGCTCTCTGGTATTTTCCAAAAAATTTTATCACAGCACAGAATGCTCCAGATCACCTTGCAATCAATCACAACACACGTATAAGAGTTTTACGAATTTTGATTTCAAGAAGTAAAATGTAATAATTCTTTCAATTCAAACTATAAAATGTAAACGAATTAGCGCGTAATCCCCGGCAACGGCGCCATTTTGATTGATCGATTTTCCTGTTGTGTAGTATGAATCAATTCAAAAGGTCCTAAAACGGTACCATTTGATTGAAACTGTTTCTTGTGTCGGTAATCAGAAAATTTATAAAGAACTTCACAACCAAAAAATATTTTGACCGCAATCAAACTATGGTGTCGGATGTAGTTTGTAGTGAGTGCGGATCGTCCACAGGGATTGAACGATTCGTTTTTATGATATGCTTGAATTGAAAACTTAATTGACAAGAAAAGAAAACATGATTCAAGAATTTATCAATTGATTCAGGTGTCACGATGTTTAATCAAGAATCAAGAACTGATAAACAATCAAGAATTGGGTTTCGATAATATTTTTCCAATCAACAGTCAAGAATCTAAAAGAGGCTCGTAGGAATCGATCGGATCGATAGACGTGATGTAATCTAAAAATATCGTGTTCTTGTCCTTCGAAGGATTGATACTAGATTGATGATGATCGACGAGAGTTGGGGCTTTCTCGTGAAACTAGGGTTTCATCCTATAACCCTTGTTCTTTCGTCGATATCATTCCTCTTCTAGCCTCTACCAAATTCAAGAAACAATCGTAACTCCCCAATTTTGAACGATGTCAATCAAGAAAGCATCGAAACAAAATGGGTCGTCGTTTCTTGAACATGCTAGGGTTTACAAAACTCGTAGGACTCAAGAATCGATTAAATCAATGTTACATCATCATTCTATTGACCGTCTCGACTCCTCGACGAGCGAAGTTTTATTCACACATCACCACACAGAAAAGATTTACGAATTGTAAAGATATCATGATGCAGAAATTAAAGAAAACAAGATAAAAGAATATCACCTTTATTTATCTCAACAATTTTGATTACATTTGCTTCAAGAACTACAAGAAGAAGAATCTAGATTGTTGATAGGGCGTCGCTCGGCTTCGTGAGTCGTGGATCGGCTCGGATCGCTTGCTCCGTTGAAGATCGGCTCCGCTCCTAAAGGTTGTTGGGCTTCTTGCTTAATGGGTACTCGGGATCTTGACTTTTGGAGTTGGAATTAGGGTTAGGGTTTCACACAAGCCCTGTCACTAGACTTGTGGAAGAAGAAGAAGATGATGAAGAGAGAGATAGATTGGGGATAGATTCACTAATTGGATGAATAATTCCCAAGGTTGAATTATTATTCACAATGAGCCTAGGGTCTTATTTATAGAGCATCCAAACCCTAGGTTTAAGTTTGAAATGGTAGTTCCCTCCTAAAGTTTGTTGAGAGAGTTTGTTAGGAGCTAGCTTAGGGTTTAAGCTAGGGTTTAGGAGGAAAGTTCTAGAATGATAGGCTAGTTTAGTGTAGATCAAAGTGTTTGCTGATCTGGTAGAAGTCCCTGGAGTCTTCTGGAAACTGAGATGTCTTTCTGAGCAGTGGGCCCTTAATGAAGCATTGTAGACCAAAATTGAGATGATGTCACCAATAGGCCGCGGATCCGTGGCACAAGCAAGCCATTGCTGCGGATCCGCGGCTCTTTGATGGGCTTGGGCTGTGTGCTTTCTGGAGTGGTCTTGTACTGCTATTTGGGGCTTCTTCTGATGTGTTGAATTGTATTTTGCCTTTTGGATTGCTACCAGATCTGAAAGCATTGGGTTGGCGTATCTTTTGAGCGGTGTAAATTTGAGCAAGCTTTTTCCTTTTCCTGCACAGACTTCGAAACACAGGTTGCGACATATAGAAATATTGTGATGCCATGCAATGCAGTCAATTTTCCTAGAAATGCCGGTTTTAAGGTCTAATACATGTAATCTTAGAATCTGTGATAGATTTGCTAATATGTGAAATACGGATACCGAACACTTCTATATGAATGCAAATGATGAGGAAATTGCCGGCTAAAATATGCAATATTTTCGACTGATCAAATACCCCCAAACTTATATGAATGCAAATGATGAGGAAATTGCCGCTAAAATATGCAATATTTTCGGCTAAAGTATGTATATTACTTGATGGAAGCTTGGGATATTCACAGTTGTATAGACAATCTTGCTCGATATAGTAGTATGCAACTTGGTTTGTCTCTACTTTAATGTGTACATGTGTGTTTATTTATTATATCACCTATACGCATTAGTAGAGCCCTTAAGATCTTTGCTTGATTACCGGCGTTGTGATGGCGATCACACTCGTGGGGGCTGGGTAATCCACAAGCACATCCTTATACACGTCCCTAGTCATGGGAGTATCGAGATAGGGCATCGATACTCCAGAGTAGACTAGCGTATGCGCTTCTCATCCCAGCACGGGAGACGGTCTGTCCCACAGCCGTCAGTACGTCGTACTTGAGATAGTATGCGGGTGCTCGTTAGGTTACGAGTACATTGGATAGGACTCGTCGGGAACTGATGGTTGGTATTATTGTAAGTCCATGCTACCTCTCCCGGTACTTACGGGCCTTCGGAATTTGGTAAAAAATGATTTTTATAGAGGTGGTAACATGGACCTATAACCCGGATCTTTGTTAAACATCTAACAAACAACCTAACTACGAGTTGCTAACTACTCGGTTTGGGGGTTATAGCTTGCTTGTCTTGAACTCCTTCGTCTTCAAGCTCCAATGGTGGTCCGGATTGGCTTCTTCCCGTCGTCTCCTTACGCCGAAGATAGATCCACCTGAAAGCTCCAACCTTTGGCTCCTTCTTCGAACTTTGAAGAAACTAGTTCACTCGGTTTGCTAAACCTTGTGAACTAGAATGAGTAGAGAAGAGTTTGTATGGGATTTTTTCTATGGTTCTTGATTCTCAACTCATGAGATAAGAGAACCATAGAGTCAAGAGAGGGAGCAAGAGCAAGAGGGTGAGAGCAAAACAAGAGAGCTCAAGAACAAGAGAGAGAATGGTCAAGTGAGAATGAGCAACTCTTTTTCCTTTCACCCTCTCATAATCCAAAGTAATGATAACTCATCATACCAATCAAGTGTTATGTGATGGTTGAAGCAACCATAACCATATCATTTCATGCACTCATTTTGCATAAATGAGCAAGCAAGCAAAAGTCTTTGCCATGAAATGATGGCTTTGGTTATCATGATGGTCAACTAGTCAAGCCTAGTCAACCGGTCAACAAAGTCAACAAGTCAACAAAAGTCAACAAAGTCAACAAGTCAACAACCATGTCACCATAATACTTAATTAATATAATTGTTAATCATATATCATATTCTCATTAGGGTTGAGCAAAAAGTCAAATAGTCAACGGTCAACAGTCAACAACCCTAATGAGAATCCGCTGCCTCTGTCTCCCCGTCAACTGTGCATACACACCCGCATCCGCGTTCCGAGGAACACGAATGTATAGTGGATAAATCCAATCCTAAAAGGTACACTAGGATCTGGCTTAAACTAAAGCCCGCTAGTGTAAACTGTCCGGACACTGTACGTGCACAAGTGCACGGATGTGACCGAACCCTGTCGCAAAACCATGCGACCTGTCGTAAAACCATGCGGCCTCTACTCTTTTGCCTAAAGGCGAAAAGCTTTCTGTGTGGGACTCTAAAGACTCGACACTACGCTGGCAGTGGGTTTAACCACAGACCGCAAGCGGCACTAGCTGTGCGTAACGGTCCCCAGGTAGATGCCGACAAGAAGACCGACGAGGCGAAAACCCATCTGAACTCCTACTGAGCCTGAGTGTGACATTCTCCGTACAGTCCGGTCTGTTCGTCTGATACATCGCATGGCGGGCCTAGGGGGCGGTAAACATCAGTCCCCCAATAGCGGTACAAGTCGTGCCGGAGCGAAGCCCAAAACACCCTGAGATAACACTGGAAGCCTACCAGTATATCTCGTTTGCCCTGGCCAGGGACTACTCGTGTAATGGCTCTCCTAGACACAGCGCGATGTCAACCCCCAATACTGGGAGAGAAGAATCCTGTCTAACCGTCACAGCCTCCAAGTGCTTCGGGACTGCACCCAACTACTACCTGTTTGCACGGCTCCTTTGAGCCGTGGTAGGGTAGTAATCAAAGTACAGTGGGAACACACTCGAGGCGAAGTGACAGTGTCAAGTCAGCGGACTAAGCTGTACTCATGTCACCTGGGAACTGATAACTGACGATAGGCATAATACCAACTAGTCAGTTCCCGACGAGTCCTGTCCAGTGTACCCGTAACCTAACGAGCACCCGCATACTATCTCAAGTACGACGTACTGACGGCTGTGGGACAGACCGTCTCCCACACTGGGATGAGAAGCGCATGCGCAGGTCTACTCCGGAGTATCGATGCCCTGTCTCGATAGTCCTGCGACCAGGGACCTGCATAAGGATGTGCTTATAGATTACCCAGCCCCGCTAGTGTGACGGCCATCACATCGCTGGTAATCAAGCAAAGATCCTAAGGGCTCCACTAATGTGTATAGACGATATACAAAAATAAACACATACACACATTGAAGTAGAAACAAACCAAGTAGCATACTACTATTTTGAGCAAGATTGTATATACAAGGTGAATATCCCAAGCTTCCATTAAGTAATATACAAACTAGTATGATACAGTAATGGCCTCTAGGGCATATACACTAACAATCTCTCACTTGCACTAAGGCCATGTACTGGCATATCGAAGACCTATCATCTCGATCAGCCGCTCGAACTGAGTCTGGGGCAGGGCCTTGGTGAATGGATCTGCAGTGTTATCCTCTGAAGCGACTCTCCGAACCTCGATCTCCTGGCGATCCACGATCTCCCTGATCAGGTGATACCGCCTCAAGATGTGTCTGGATCTCTGATGGGACCTGGGTTCCTTCGCTAAAGCTATAGCCCCGTTGTTGTCGCAATACAAAGGTATTGGATCAACAATGGACGGAACCACCTGAAGTTCTTTCAAGAACTTCCTCATCCAGACAGCTTCTTTTGCGGCATCAGATGCAGCGATGTATTCCTCTTCCATCGTGGAGTCTGCAACGGTTTCCTGTTTGGAACTCTTCCAACACACCGCCCCTCCATTGAGGGTAAAGACAAAACCCGACATGGACTTGGAATCATCCTTGTCACTCTGGAAGCTGGAGTCAGCAAAGGCCTCGATCTGGAGGTCTTTTCCGCCATACACCAAGAACATCTCCTTAGTCCTTCTCAGATACTTGAGAATGTTCTTTACCGCTATCCAGTGTTTCTCCCCAGGGTTTGACTGATACCGGCTTACCACACTCAGTGCATAAGCTACATCCGGTCTAGTACACAACATCGCATACATTATAGAGCCTACCGCAGAAGCGTAGGGTATAATAGACATGCGATCCCTCTCCAAATCAGTCTTGGGAGACATCTCTTTAGAGAGGGTGATCCCGTGACAAGCCGGTAGGTTACCGCGCTTGGAATCTTCCATACTGAATCTTTTCAGTACAGTGTCGATGTACCTGGACTGTGAAAGTCCTAATATCCTCTTGGATCTATCACGATGGATCCGGATCCCCATGATGTATAAGGCATCACCCAGGTCTTTCATGGAGAACCTGTGTGACAAGAACCCCTTGACAGATTGTGGCATAGGAATGTCATTTCCTATTAAGAGAATGTCATCCACGTATAAAACGAGGAATACTACAGTTCTCGCTACAAATCTACTATAGATGCATGGTTCATCTGGATTTTTGATAAAGCCAAATTCTTTGACCGTCTCATCAAAGTAGATGTTCCAACTCCGCGATGCCTGCTTTAGTCCATAGATGGACTTAAGCAACTTGCACACCTTTCCGCTGCTCCCACTCTGAATGAAACCCTCTGGTTGGTCCATATAGACACACTCCTCTAAATTTCCATTTAGAAAAGCGGTCTTTACGTCCATTTGCCAGATCTCATAATCGTGGAAGGCAGCAATGGCATGAAGGATCCGAATGGATTTCAGCATAGCCACTGGAGAAAAGGTTTCGTCATAGTCCAAGCCAGGTCTTTGACGAAAACCCTTTGCTACAAGTCTAGCTTTATAGGTCTCAACCTGTCCATCTACACCAATCTTCCTTTTGAAGATCCACTTGCATCCTACGGGTTTTACCCCGTCTGGAGCAATGTCCAACGTCCATACTTTGTTGGTGTACATGGACTCCATTTCGGTCCGCATTGCATCCAGCCATTTCACTGAGTCAACGCTCTGAACGGCCTGCTGGAAGCTAGTAGGCTCATCATAATCTATGATGCAATCCTCTCTATCCCCGTCTATGAGAAAACCGTAGTATCTCTCGGGCGGATGAGTCTGCCTACTACTCCTGCGGAGCGGCGTAGGAATGTCCTGTTCTTTTGAACCTTCTGGTCCCACTGAGCTTTCAGTAATAGTTTGTGGTTCTGGAACTTCTTCCAGTTCTATTGTGCTCCCACTTATCTGGGTTTCCAAAAACTAAGTGGGTTTCCAAAAACTCAGTTTCCAAGAAGCGGGCATGCTGAGAAACAAAAACCTTTTGATCCTCAGCGGAATAGAAAAGATACCCCCTGGAGTTCCTTGGGTATCCCACAAACTTACACTGTACTGAACGTGCCTCAAGCTTGTCCGCATGCTGCTTTTTTACAAAAGCTGGACATCCCCATACCTTAAGATACTTAAGACAGGGTTTCTTCCCAGTCCACATCTGATATGGGGTGGTAGGCACAGTCTTGGTGGGAGCCTTGTTCAAGAGATACGCAGCTGCTTCTAGTGCATATCCCCAGAATGATCGCGGTAACTCAGCGTTACTCATCATGGACCAAACCATATCCAATAGGGTTCGGTTCCGTCTTTCCGATACACCGTTATGTTGCGGAGTGTATGGAGGAGTAAGCTGAGAGAGAATTCTGTTCTCTTTTAAATAGTCCAGGAACTCGGCACTTAAGTATTCTCCACCTCGATCCGATCTTAGAATCTTAATACTTTTGCCGGTTTGTTTTTCTACTTCATTCTTATACTCCTGGAATTTTCCAAAGGCTTCGGACTTATGTTTCATTAAGAAGACATAACCGTACCTTGAGAAGTCATCCGTAAAAGTAATGAAGTAAGAATAACCGCTTCGCGCATGTGTAGACATTGGACCGCACACGTCACTGTGTACGAGTCCCAAGAGCTCGCTCGCTCTTGGTCCATGTCCAGTAAACGGAGTCTTTGTCATTTTTCCTTTGAGACAGGATTGACAAGTGGCATACGATTGATATTCGAACGGATTCAAATATCCTTCTGTATGTAACTTAGTCAACCTTCTCTCATTGATGTGACCCAGTCTACAATACCATAAGAAAGTCTGATTTATTTCCGGAGACTTTCTTTTGTGTGTATTTTGGACATTGAAAATCTGTGGTTGGTTTAATACGTATATACCATTACTCAATGTACCTGACCCAATCAGAACTTGATTAAGGTGAATGTTTACAACATTGCTTACAAACGCAAAATCATAACCTTCTTTAGAAACTAAAGATACAGAAATGATATTACAAGTTGCGTTGGGTACAAAAAAGCAATTACGCAAAACCAAAACATGTCCATCTGACATTCCCAGGTGATAGTCCCCCACGGCTTTAGCATCCATGCTAGCTCCGTTCGCAACTCTGAGGGTCATGTCACCTGCCTTCAAAACCCTACGGTTTCTCAACGCCTGCAAAGAATTACAGATATGAGATCCTGATCCGGTATCCAATACCCAGGAAGTAGAGTTTATTGAAAGACAGTTTTCAATAACATACACACCTAAAGCTGAATCTGCAACCTGCTTCAATTCCTGTGTCCTGGCTTTCCAAGCCCTGCAATCATTCTTCCAGTGACCTTTCTTATGACAATAGAAGCATTCTTCCTTATCCACAAGCTTCCCCGCTTTCTTTGTTGCTTTTGCTTTTCCCTTCGTATCCACTTTACTAACACCGCCCCTTGGTTTGGCGGGGGCTTTCTTCTTCTTTCCCTTGGCTTTCGCCTTGGACCTAGAAGAAGATGATCCTCCTACAAACAAAGTGGATGTTTCCCTACTTTTCTGTAGGGTGCCCTCTGCGCTCCTCAGCATGTTGAGGAGCTCTGAAAGTTCAACCTCTTTTTCTTGTAAGTTGAAGTTCAGTACAAACTGGGCGTAAGTGGAAGGAAGGGACTGGAGAACTAAGTCTGTATAGAGCTCACTCTCCAATGTGGTTCCTAGGTCCACGAGCTCCTCAATATAGCCGATCATCTTTAGCACGTGCTCGGCTACTGATGATCCGACGGCCATCCTTGCCGAAAATAACTTTTTCGACGCTTCGTATCTTGCGATACGAGATTGCTCTCCATACAGTTCTTTTGTATGGAGAAATATGGATTCAAGGTCCATATTCTCGTGCCTCCTCTGATGTTCGTTGTCCATCGAGGCAAGTACGAGGCACTTGGCCTTCGCTCTATCAATCTCCCAAGTCTTGCGGATTTCCTTATCCGCGACGCTGGAAGTGGGACCAGGTACAGGGGGAGCTTTGGTGGTAAGAAGATACCCCAGCTTGTCGTAAGTGATTGCCATTTTGACATTCCTGAGCCAATCTTTGTAGTTTGGCCCTGTCAGTATGTTTTTATCTAGAAGTAACTTAAGTCCAGTCATGTCGATTGGTCGCTGCAATTAGGAGAGAGAAGAAGAAACACTCAGCATGATGCTCTTGCAAGTTTAGAGTGGTTTTTAGTTTGTCTAAACAGGATGGCTCCCACTGTTTCTCGAATCCCTCCTCAAACCATAAAGGAAGAATTAGTCGGGATCAATCCTACCGCACAATACTTGCTTAACCGTTCAGCTAGGCCAGTGTCGGTACTTCGAGGGAGGTTTTCCAACGCTTTCGCGAAATTCCTTAATTAAAGAACCTCTTTTCCCTGGGGGCGTAGCCCCGCTAACACCTTTCTAGGCACCTACTAGGTTTATAGCATTGATCGTTTAGTGAGAAATTTCCCGAGGAGTAGCATATACTCACAGTAGGATCGGGATCCAAATATCATCGTGTGACGAAACTGAAGGAATCCTACCAGAATCATCACACTCCAAATGGTATGCAAATCTAGCAAGTTTCAGTACTTATGAAACTCCCGATGTTGATTTTTGCCCCATGCTCTTATGACCTTGACGAAGGTCAACAAATCATAAGTCACATGTCATGTTCTGCCCGTCATTATCTAGGTTAATTTGAACCCACCCGTATATACCCTTGACGAAGGTCAACAAGGTAATGTGAATGTCCCAAACAAACGCATCTATCTATGCTACATATGAATACCCAACAGCTACCAATCACTATGCCTTGACGAAGGTCAACAAACACAGCTTGAATACTATTGAATATTCATACGAAACGACGGAGGGCTACGAATGGTTTTGGCGAAACCGTGAACGTAGTGAACTTGATTTGGTCGATGGAACGAGATAGCTTTTAAAAGGAGTGGCTCAAGCTCCGTATTTAAAAGTTGGTTTTGAAAAGAACCGAGTGGTTTTTCGAAAGTGTTCCAACGACTTTAACTTGGTTTATTATCTTGCATTAGTTCTTTTAATGCGTGATATTCTTGCATTAGTTCTTTTAATGCGTCCCATCATTTAATCCTACCATTGCAGAAAACAACCAAAATATGACGTACTCTTATGCCATTCGCATTCGCCACTGGGCCCCGTCATTACCCGTTAGGTTACTTAACTAACGACAGAGCGGGGGCTGGGCTAGCGCGTCTTTAAAACATAAGCAACGCCTAAATAATATCATATATAGATATACTGCAATGATAAACATTTCAGATCACAGATGAATACATTGGATATACTAGGAATTTGTAATTCGTACGAGCCTGTAACGAAAAGCAGATTACACGGTCGCGGTGAATAGCCAATACCCCACCCAAGACCCCTACGGGTGCGGCAAACTACCCGCCAAGTACCCGAAGCGTAGCAACCTCCCTCATCTCCATGAGTAGGCCACTCGATACTTCGGCATACCCGGTAGTTTGTGCACCCCCTCCATGGGTCTATCCTAGGAGCAAAAACAGTAAAAAAGAAATTATACAATGACGACTACAACCCCGATCCGGTTGTGCGGCCATACAAATAATTATTACATCAATTTACAAATTTACATGAATTGAAAGAAAAGAAAACTCTCGTCTCACAACCCCCGGCTATTCACCCGCGACAATCCAACATATTCATATACACATTCCAGCAACATTACAGATCACAGATTTGTATAACCCCCACTAATCGACATATAGCGATTAGCAGACGTTCAATACAAATATCACATTACAGAAAAACCCGTTAGCTTAAGTCTTTTAGAAGTTCGATCAAAAATACGGATTTTCGGGACCCCAAATATAAAATTTTCGTTCTGGAAAATCTGGGCAGAAAATATATATTCCAAAAATCCCAAAACAACCCCATAATAACACTGCACTAAACTTGGACCTCGGCCGAGTCAACTCGGCCGCGGATCCGCGGCGGGATCGTGCTCCCGCAGCGTTTCCGCGGCGCTTTGACTCGATCGTTGGACCAATTTTGGTGGGTGTTCACACAAAAGCCTGAGCCGATTTTAGGTGTGAAAATAATCAACTTTTGAACAGTATAAAAATCGACAGAAACTTCGAATTTTGGGGTTCGTTTTCGTGACTTTTTCGTTGATCGATCTTCTAGTTACTTGCTAACATGTTAGATAGAGTTTAACTAGGCTCTGATACCACTGTAAGTCCATGCTACCTCTCCCGGTACTTACGGGCATGCGGAATTTGGTAAAAAACGATTTTTATAGAGGTGGTAACATGGACCTATAACCTGGATCTTTATTAAACATCTAACTAACAACCTAACTACGAGTTGCTAACTACTCGGTTAGGGGGTTATACCTTGCTTGTCTTGAACTCCTTCGTCTTCAAGCTCCAATGGTGGTCCGGATTGGCTTCTTCCCGTCGTCTCCTTACGCCGAAGATAGATCCACCTGAAAGCTCCAACCTTTGGCTCCTTCTTCGAACTTTGAAGAAACAAGTTCACTCGGTTTGCTAAACCTTGTGAACTAGAGTGAGTAGAGAAGAGTTTGTATGGGATTTTATCTATGGTTCTTGATTATCAACTCATGAGACAAGAGAACCATAGAGTCAAGAGATGGAGCAAGAGCAAGAGGGTGAGAGCAAAACAAGAGAGCTCAAGAACAAGAGAGAGAATGGTCAAGTGAGAATGAGCAACTCTTTTTCCTTTCACCCTCTCATAATACAAAGTAATGATAACTCATCATACCAATCAAGTGTTATGTGATGGTTGAAGCAACCATAACCATATCATTTCATGCACTCATTTTGCACAAATGAGTAAGCAAGCAAAAGTCTTTGCCATGAAATGATGGCTATGGTTATCATGATGGTCAACTAGTCAAGCTTAGTCAACCGGTCAACAAAGTCAACAAGTCAACAAAAGTCAACAAGTCAACAACCATGTCACCATAATACTTAATTAATATAATTGTTAATCATATATAATATTCTCATTAGGGTTGAGCAAAAAGTCAAATAGTCAACGATCAACTGTCAACAACCCTAATGAGAATCCGCTGCCTCTGTCTCCCCGTCAACTGTGCATACACACCCGCATCCGCGTTCCGCGGAACACGAATGCATACTGGATAAATCCAATCCCAAAAGGTACACTAGGATCTGGCTTAAACCAAAGCCCGCTAGTGTAAACTGTCCGGACACTGTACGTGCACAAGTGCACGGATGTGACCGAACCCTGTCGCAAAACCAT
The DNA here is from genome assembly GCA_030015575.1 of Agapanthus africanus. Taxonomy (NCBI): domain Eukaryota; kingdom Viridiplantae; phylum Streptophyta; class Magnoliopsida; order Asparagales; family Amaryllidaceae; genus Agapanthus; species Agapanthus africanus. The sequence continues at coordinate 83,915,245 of JASDDO010000004.1, read as the reverse complement.
GCGACCTGTCGCAAAACCATGCGACCTCTACTCTTTTGCCTAACGGCGAAAAGCTTTCTGTGTGGGACTCTAAAGACTCGACACTACGCTGGCAGTGGGTTTAACCACAGACCGCAAGAGGCACTAGCTGTGCGTAACGGTCCTCAGGTAGATGCCGACAAGAAGACCGACGAGGCGAAAACCCATCTGAACTCCTACTGAGCCTGAGTGTGACATTCTCCGTACAGTCCGGTCTGTTTGTCTGATACATCGCATGGCGGGCCTAGGGGGCGGTAAACGTCAGTCCCCCAATAGCGGTACAAGTCGTGCCGGAGCGAAGCCCAAAACACCCTGAGATAACACTGGAAGCCTACCAGTATATCTCGTTTGCCCTGACCAGGGACTACTCGTGTAATGGCTCTCCTAGACACAGCGCGATGTCAACCCCCAATACCGGGAGAGACGAATCCTGTCTAACCGTCACTGCCTCCAAGTGCTTCGGGACTGCACCCAACTACTACCTGTTTGCACGGCTCCTTTGAGCCGTGGTAGGGTAGTAATCAAAGTACAGTGGGAACACACTCGAGGCGAAGTGACAGTGTCAAGTCAGCGGACTAAGCTGTACTCATGTCACCTGGGAACTGATAACTGACGATAGGCATAATACCAACTAGTCAGTTCCCGACGAGTCCTGTCCAGTGTATCCGTAACCTAACGAGCACCCGCATACTATCTCAAGTACGACGTACTGACGGCTGCGGGACAGACCGTCTCCCACACTGGGATGAGAAGCGCATGCGCTGGTCTACTCCGGAGTATCGATGCCCTATCTCGATAGTCCTGCGACCAGGGACCAGCATAAGGATGTGCTTATAGATTACCCAGCTCCACTAGTGTGACGGCCATCACATCGCTGGTAATCAAGCAAAGATCCTAAGGGCTCCACTAATGTGTATAGGCGATATACAAAAATAAACACATACACACATTGAAGTAGAAACAAACCAAGTAGCATACTACTATTTTGAGCAAGATTGTATATACAAGATGAATATCCCAAGCTTCCATTAAGTAATATACAAACTAGTATGATACAGTAATGGCCTCTAGGGCATATACACTAACAATTATACCTATCGTCTGTTATCAGTTCCCAGGTGACATGAGTACAGCTTAGTCCGCTGACTTGACACTGTCACTTCGCCTTGAGTGTGTTCCCACTGTTCTTTGATTACTACCCTACCACGGCTCTACTGAGTCCTGCAAACAGGTAGTAGTTGGGAGCAGTCCCGAAGCACTTGGAGGCAGTGACGGTTAGACAGGATTCGTCTCTCCCGGTATTGGGGGTTGACATCGCGCTGTGTCTAGGAGAGCCATTACACGAGTAGTCCCGGGCCAAGGCAAACGAGATATACTGGTAGGTTTCCAGTGTTATCTCAGGGTGTTCTGGGATTCACTCCGACACGACTTGTACCGCTTTTTGGGGACTGACGTTTACCGCCCCTAGGCCCACCATGCGATGTATCAGACGAACACACCGGACTGTGCGGAGATTGTCACATACAGGCTCAGTAGGAGTTCGGATGGGTTCATCTCATCGGCCTTCTTATCGACATCTACCTGGGGACCGTTACGTACAGCTAGTGCCTCTTGCGGTCTGTGATTAAATCCACTGCCAGCGTAGTGTCGAGTCTTCAGAGTCCCACATAGAGAGTTTCCCTGCACTGAGCGAAACGTGTAGAGGCCGTATGGTTTTACGGCATGGCTGCGATCACTTACGTACACTTGTGTGCGTATGGTGTTCGGGCAGGCAGTACTAGTGGGCTTTGGTTTAAGCCGGATCCTAGTATTGCACGGATGGATTTGTTTTGTCTTCTGCGCATCCGCATTCTACGGAATGCGGATGCAGGTGTGTATGCACAGTTTTCCGGAGTGATGAAGGAGGAGGTGCCTCATTAGGGTTTTGGCAGTTGGTTCGGCCAAAACCGTTATGTGGTAGGCTCATTAGGGTTTTGACAGTTGATTTGGTCAAAACCATTTTGAGGCGGACTCATTAGGGTTTTGACAGTTCGTTTGGTCAAAACCATTATGAGCCGCGGACATCATTTACTAATCCTTTTAGTGATAATTTTGTGATGGCTAATTGCATTGACCATTTGACCCCGTTGACCTGTCTTGACTTTGTTGACTGGTTGTCCGTGTTGACCATTGACTTTCAAGAGGGATCTACACTCTTCTTTTCTTTTTCTTTTTCCTTTTGGATTATGATAATGGTCATTTCAATGTAGCCATCAAACTTTATCTTGATGGGATTAGTAATGATGTTGTTTTTACATTATTGCTACCATGGTTACTTTTCTTTGGATCATAATTTCTTTCTCATTCTCTCTCTTGTTTTTCAAGTGAGAAGAAAAGAAATAAACCATAGTTGTTGCTCCTCCTCCTTCTTCCTCCTATTGATTTATCTTTTGATCTCATGTGTTGAGAGATAAAGGTCCCACAAAGACAAAACCATTCATCTACCACTTCTACACAACCTAGGGCTTCTAGATTAGCAATCTCTTTGCCCTAGTTACCTCGGCTCGAGGTGGAGCTCGATGCACATCTCTCGGGTGGATCGTCTTCGACTCAAGGAGGCCGCGGAGGTGACCAAAGTCCGGATTAACTCTCGGAGCAAGCAAGGAGAAGAACAACAAGAAGAGAAGGAGTTCAAGTTGAGAGACCAAAGTCCGGATCAACCCTCGGAGCAAGCAAGGAGAAGAACAACAAGAAGAGAAGGAGTTCAAGTTGAGGTATAACCCCTAACCGAGTAGATAAATCTCAAGTTAGGATGCTAGTGTATTGTTTAGCAAAGATCTGGCTTTTACGGTCCATGGTGCCAAGTCCAGAAATTTTTTTGTTTTACCGTTTCCGCAACCCCGAAAGTACCGGGAGAGGTAACGTGGACCTAACAGTGGTATCAGAGCCTAACTAAACACACCCTAGCATGTTAGCAAAGTATTTAGAATTTCGACCGGACGAAAACCGCAAAATCACCCCGAAAAATTCAGTTTCTGCAGATTTTCAGATCTGTTCCAAAATCAATAAATCATGCACTAAAAATCGGCTCAGGCTTTTTAGAGAACACTGCAGAAAAATGATCCCCTAACTCGTCTAAAGCGCCGCGGTTCCGTGGCATAAGCTTGCTTATGCCGCGGAACCGCGGCCAAGTTGGCTCTGTTGGGGAATTTTTTTCCTGCAGTTTTCTTATTTGGGTATTTTGGGATTTTTGGTATATGACTTTTCTGCCCAGATTTTCCAGAAAGCAAAATTTGTTTTTGGGGCTTAAAATCCGTATTTTTAGTCGATGTTCTGTAGACTTTGGCTAATGGTTATATCTGTAATGTTTTATGTGTATTGAACGTCTACTAATCGCTATACGTTGATTAGTGGGGGTTATACATATCTGTGATCTGTGTTGTTGATGGTTTGTGTATATGAACTCGTTGGATTGTCGCGGATGAATAGCCGGGATGGATGTGAGATGAGAGTTTCTTTTTCTTTCATTCATGTAATAAATTTGTAAATTGATGTAATATTATTTGTATGGCCGCAGAACCGGGTCGGGGTTGTAGCCGTCATTGTATAATTCTTTTTATTGTTTTTGCTCCTAGGATAGACCCATGGAGGGGGTGCACAAACTACCGGGTATCTCGAAGTGCCGAGTGGCCTACTCACGGCGTTGAGGGAGGTTGCTTCACTTCGGGTACTTGGCGGGTAGTTTGCCGCACCCATAGGGGTCTTGGGTGGGGTATTGGCTATTCATCGCGACTGTGTAATCCGCTTTTCGTTGCAGGCTCGAACGAATCGCGGGTTCCTAGTATATCCAAAGTGTTCATCTGTGATCTGGATTGGCTATCATTGCTGTATATCTATATATAATAACTATTTAGACGTTGCTTATGTTTTACAGCCGTGCTAGCCCAGCCCCCGCTCTGTCGTTAGTTAAGTAACCTAACGGGTAATGACGGGGCCCCGTGGCGAATGCGAATGGCATAAGCGTACGTCATATTTTGGTTGTTTTCTGCAATGGTAGGATTTAAATGATGGGATGCATTAAAAGAACTAATGCAAGAAAATAAACCTAAAAGACGTTGTTGGAACAAGTTTTTCAAAAAAGCTGTTATTATAAGGACGTTCACTTTTGTTTTGCATCGAGGTATTCGATTGTGAATGCCCGGCACCTCAGTCGACGAGGCAAGGGCCGAGATTCCTTCATCGGGAGTGACCCCTTGGACAAAGGTTTGCGTCAGGGTAATAACTTCACTATAGTCGATTATTCTTGCTTTGCATCGAGGTATTCAGTTTGGAATATCCTGCACCTCAATCGACGAGGAAAGAGCCGAGATCCCTTCACAGGGAGTGACCTCTTTAGCAAAAGTTTTCGCCACTATATTTTTCAAAAAGTCTATCATGTTCCTTCAACTACATCAAGTTCATTACGTTAACGGGTTTTTCGCCAAAAACCCAGCCGTAGCCCTCCGTCGTTTCGGATAATTAATACTTAGTATTCGTGCTGCGTTTGTTGATTATTCGTCAAGACACAGTGAACGGTAGCAGAGTAATAATTCTCTGTTGCACTGATAGATGCGATTGGTTAGGACGGTCGCATGATTTTGTTGATTATTCGTCAAGGATCATGCGGGCGGGTCTAATGCAATCCTGGATAACGACGGGTTGAACTTGACTAGGACCTTTTGATTTATTGATTATTCGTCAAGGTCACTTGGGTCCTAGGGGCAAAAACCACATCGGGAATTTCAAAAGTACTGAAACTTGCAGATTTAGCATACCTTCTGGAGTGTGGTGACTAGAGTGGATTCCATCTAGGTCATCACCCAATGATAGTTGGATCCCGATCCCACTGATGAGTTGGATTACTCTTGGGAGATTATTTTCACTTGACAATCAATGCTATAAACCTAGTAGGTGTCTAGAAAGGTGTTAGCGGGGCTACGCCCCCAGGAAAAAGAGGTTCTTAAATTAAGGAACTGTTGGAGATAGTGCCCTCAGAGTCAATTACTGGATCACAGGCACGTGATTGCAATGATTGAGGGAGGACCTATCCCGGTAGGACAGTCTTACTCGAGATGATAGTATGCTATCTGGTTTATCTTTATCATCGTGTACTGCTTTAGGTGACCTAACATGTCGCCATTACACGTTGATAGAGCCCCTAGGATTCTTGCTTGACTACCAGCAGTATGATGGCGATCATATACGTGAGAGCTGGCGGTCTATAAGCACATCCTTAAAAGGTCCCTAGTCGTAGGAGTTTCGAGACAGGGCATCGATACTCCATTAGTAGACTAGTGTATACAGTCGAGACCCCGACGAGGGGCGGTGGCCGGTCTCATAAGCCACTGGTGTCAGTTGGTTCACCTAAGATGTATACAGGTGCTCATTGGGTTATGAGTACACCGGACAGGACTCGCCGGGAACATGCTAGTTGGTCTTATACCCGACGTCAGATAGCTGTTCCCTGGTGACATGTGTACAGGTTAGTTCATCGACCTGGGGATCGTCATTTGTCTTGTGTGAGTTCCCACTGTACTTTGATTACTACCCTACCACGGCTCAAAGGAGTCGTGCAAACAGGTTTTAGTTGGGTACAGTCCCGAGCCACATGGAGGCAGTGAGAGGATCTTCAGGGGTTCGTCTCTCCCGGTATTGGGGGTGAGGTCGCGCTGTGTCTAGGAGAGCCATTACGCAAAGTCCTCAGCCGAGGCAGGAGATTTACTGGTAGGTATTCCAGTAGTATCTCAGGGCGTTCTGGGCTACGCTCCGACACGACTTGTACCGCTTTTGGGGGTCTGACTTTTACCAACCCCCTAGGCCCGACATGCGATGCTCATAGACGAACAGACCGGACTGTACGGATATTGTCACTGACAGGCTCAGTAGGGTGTCAGGATGAGTTCGCTCATCGACGTCCCTTTTGGTCAATAGCTGGTGGCCCGTCACGTATTGGCTTATACCTCTGACGTGCTAGTGGTTAAATCCACAGCCATAGTATTGACGAGTCTTTAGAGTCCACCACACTTTAAGTTACTCAAGTTTCGGGCGAAACGCTGTAGAGGCCGTATGGAGATATGGCAGGGTACGATCAGATACGTGCGGTATTGCACGGATCAGGATCGGACATTTTGTACTAGAGGCCGTATGGTTATATGGCTGGGTTCGATCAGATACGTGCGGTATTGCACGGATCAGGATCGGACGGATATTACTAGCCGGCTTTGGTTTAAGCCGGATCCTAGTTTAGTACAGTGTAGATTTTGTCTCATTGCATTTGTATCCGGTCGGAATACAGATGCGGGTGTGTATGCACAGTATCGGGGTTTTCCTGTAATTTATTACGGGACCAGTTTTCTGGAGTTGCCAGTATGCATTCCGTTCCGGCCGGTTTTCCTTTGTTCCTTCCCGGCCGGACTTTTCCGATGGAGGGGGTTATTTGCAAGTTTGCAAATAACATTTGTGGAGGGGGTATCTTGCATATTGGTGGCATCATGATAGTTTTTCATGATGAGATCCTTTTTCTTTCTTATCCTTTGCTTTTTGTTGATGAGAAAGGATTAAGATTGATTTGGAGTTGATGTGAGGTTTGCTTTTGATATGGTCACCATTCTCTTTCTCCTACACTCACCTCCCTTGTATAATTCCCTCCACCATTCTCACATGTATATGGCCGGCCACTTTTGAGAGGGGAGATGAGAGAGTTTTCTTTTGGTGTGGGTGTGGGAAAATTATCATTCATATCATTTTTCAATTGCTACCAAAATTCCCAAGTTCATTTCTCAACCTCATTCCTCCATCAAGGCAACATAACCCCAAAGAGACAAAGCACTACACATTCTACAGCAAATCTTGGGCACGTCGACTTGCCAGCTTCGTGCCCGAGTTGCCTCGGTATTGAGGTGGGAGCCCGTAAAAGATGCAGGCGACGTGGTGCCCTTCCGGCAAGGAGGCGACGACATGGAGACAGGACTTTCCGCGGGAGATCTGGACGATGAAGAGAAGACCGAAGGACTCGGATCACTTGGTATACTTCTCTTCCCATCTCTTGTTTGCTAGTATAGGTTAATGGTTAACGATCCGGGTTTTATTGTCCGCGGTAGCGCCAGTTTCCAAGTAAGGAAAATTTTGATTCCGCATTATGGCCTCGGATAGACGGCCAGGGCGCTGCCGTGGCGCAACATGGTATCAGAGCCACGCCATTAACCTAGTCTAGCTTGCTCTAGTATGTTTAAAGACCCGATCGAACAAAAATCCCAAAAACCGTATTTTTCATCACATCAGTTTCTGTCGAAATTTTTTGGACTCTAAAAATTTTTCAGGTGATTGCAGAATGATGTACAGAGAATCCTAAGAACACTGCAAAATTTTGGTAGCTTGATCGTTCCGTACGACCGCGGAACCGCGACAATGACCCCTCTTTTGCCGCGGTTCCGCCGCAGTATGTTTGCTTCATTTGGCCAATTTTTTGTGGTGGGCTTTTGGGCTGAAAATAAGGGTTTTGGTATATTTTGTTTGGGCCCAGATTTTCTGCGAGTACTACAGTAATGCTTTGGGGCCCACTAGGTATATTTTATTCGATCGGATATTTTAAACTTGCTAGTTCACAGTATTTACATTATATCTGCGACCGTGAATATCACTTGATTGGTAAATCCTGTCTAACTGCTATAGCCCGGTTAGACGGATTTGCGAACGTGATTTTCACGTTGATGTTCCGTGTTTATGCTGTGATGTTGCGGATCGGTCGTGGGGGATAGCCTGGATGCAATGCTAGTACAGTTTTGTTTTATATGTACATTTGATATTGCGGGACGAGCGTCCGACATGTGGACTGCCGTCACTGCCTGTTTGTATTATTCTTTTGGGGCACGACCTGGTTGCGGTCGATGTACCCGGTGTATGTATATTTTACTTTCTGTACTAGGATTACCCCGCGGAGGGGTGCACGGATAGCCGGGTTCTAGAGGGCAACGGGCCCGCATCTCATGGCATTGAGACGGAGGGGGCTTCACTCTAGGATTGGCGGGCTATTCGCCGCACTCGTAGGGGGTACAGGTTGACCCAGGAGGGGTGCCCAAGTTACCGGATTCCGTGAAGTGCTGGGTGGTCCATTCACGGTGCTGAAGGGGGCTGCCTCGCTTCAGGTTTTGGCGGGTGACTTGCCGCGCCCGTAGGGGTCTAAGATTTCATTGCACAGGCTATCCACACGACCAGGGGAACGTCGGGTTTCAGCAGCGGCTCTATGAAACCCGGGGATCCCAGATATCTGTATTGTTCTGTGATGCTGTACATTTCTGTGATGTTGCATTTTATCACGCCTTGAGCGAAATATAATATATTGGTATATATATTAGTAGATGTTGTATATGTTTTACATCCGCGCTAGTCCAGTCCCCGCTCTGTCGTTAGTTAGCTAACCTAACGGGTAATGACGGGACCCAGTGGCGAATGCGGATGGCATATACGGATATCAGTATATTTTCGTTCTTTGTGGTTTGATCAATTGATGGGACTGCGTTGATTAGGATCAATGCAAGATAAACAAACCTATTCTGATGTTGTTGGAACACTTTTTCAAAAAGCTGTTATTGCAAGGACGTTCACTTTTGTTTTACATCGTGGTATTCATTTGGAATATCCTGCTCCTCAGTCGACGAGGCAAGGGCCGAGATCCCTTCACCGGGAGTGACCCCTTGGACAGAAGTTTGCGTCAGGGCATTAACTTCACTATAGCCGATTACTTTTGCTTTGCATCGTGGTATTCAGTTGGAATATCCTGCACCTCATTCTACGGGGAAAGAGCCGAGATCCCTTCACCGGGAGTGACCTCTTTAGTAAAGGTTTTCGTCACTATATTTTTATAAAAGGCTATGCAGTTCCTTCAACAATATCAAGTTCATTACGTTAAAAGTTTTTCGCCAAAAACTAGATGTAGCCCTCCGTCATTTCTTACAAGTATTACTTAGTATTCGTGCTGCGTTTGTTGACCTAGTCAAGACGTAGTGTTCGGTAGCTAAGTAGTACTTGTTTGTTGCATAAGTAGGATTGGTTAAGACAGTCGTGCGGCCTTGTTGACCTAGTCAAGGGCACGTACTGGTGGGTTTAATGCAATCCAGAATAATGACGGGTTGAACTTGACTGGCGGTTTATGGTTTGTTGACCTAGTCAAGGTCATAAACCGCTTGGGGTAAAAATCACATCGGGGGTTTCAAAAGAACTGAAACTTGCCAGATATGCGCATACCTTCTGGAGTGTGATGACGTGAGCGGATTCTGTCACGTTATCATGCAATAATAGTTGGATCCTGATTCCCACTGATGAGTTGGTTTACTCCTCGGGTGATCCCGACTAATTCTTCTTTCAGGTTTGGAGGAGAATTTGAGGTGACAGTGGGAGGTTTCCAGATTAGACAAAGTGATAACCATTCTGATCTAGGTTAGAGTGCACGCTGAGTGTTTCTTTTCTCTCTCTCTTTGACAGCGACCATTGACCCGACCCTGGACTATGACTCAGTGACCAAGTTGACCGAACCTTCTCAACACTGGCTTTTGGATTGTCAGAGTTGCAGACCTCATTGCCACTCCTACTTTTACCCTTTTCTCCAGGACACCCCGCATTACTGCGAACGTCCACTTCCATTGGACAAAACCATCGTATGGTTAGATACGAACTCGAAGGAATTCGAGGATGGTTTCCGGTTCTGGAGAAAACAGATAGGATTATTCAGTTGTCTTTTCCCTTTTACCTTCTCTCAGGTTGTGAGTACTCCTTGGTTTAGGAGATAGCACACCTATTACGCAAATTGGATAGTCTTCTTCCAAACCTTAGGCTGGTGCCGACCGGTAGGGAATGAAGAAAACCAATTAGCCTAAACGGTGTGCAGAAGGTATTAAGATTAAGACAAAGCAAGGGATTAGTAAGAGGGCAAAGTAAATTGCGACTGCTATTCACGACCGAACCAAGTATTTCTTCGCCAATCCTAAATCACCTTTGTATTTCTCCAGGACACTCCGTATCACTACGAAGATCCACAGTTTATTTGGATACTCCATCGTATGGTTATATACGAACTCGAAAGGAACTTGTTCCAGTTAGGGGATGGATTCTGGTTCAGGAGAAATAAGAATAAGGTTTATTCGGTTGCCTTTTATCTTCACCTTCTCTCGCTTTGCGAGTGCTCCTAGGATTAGGACAGTACACCCTTTATGCTTATTGGATAGTCTTCTTCCAAACCATAGGCTGGTGCCGAATGGTAGGGAAGGAAGAAAACCATTTGGCCTAAAGGGGTGTACAGAAGGTAATGACTGAAGACATATAAAGGGATTTGGAGAGATGGAAAAGAGATACGGTTACAGTTGTGAATCTGGATAATGGAAGAGGCATTACTAGGAATACCAGGATACCCCAACGAAACATTTCAATGTTTCAGTTTCACTGTGTACTGTTAAAAGAAAACTGATTTCCCGATTAGATACTTACTCCAGGGTATGTATTTACCTGGTATGATTCTCACATCTGTATGGTTTTACAGATGATGAGTGGGAGTAAGTCATTGGGAATAGGGTGATCATCCTCACTATATCGGGATTCGTTGTAATCGGTGATATTTGAGGAGATCATCTGGACTGTTTGCCGGTCGGCAAATATTTGGTTTTGAATATCCGCTGTTGTGCACCAATTTCAAATTGATATATATGTACGTCTATTTTCATAGAGTGAGATATACCTTTTGATATTATGTCGATGAGATTTACCTATATCAGTGGATGGTTAGGTAAGGAGCATTAAACAGCGGTGTAATTCTTCTTAACCATAAGTACAGTTTTCAACCTACGACGCATAGTGAAAGAGTTGTTAGACTCAGCGGACTTATACATAGTATTGTATGTTGTCCAGTGTCCATTAGGACAGAGAGGTTGGTCCTCATACTATATTCTATTTACTTTTAACTTCTCTAGTTCTTAGACATGTGTTTCGTAGGAACACAGGGTCTAAGTTTTGAGGAGTTATAGGTATTTGAATAGAGTAGAGAACCAGGTGTAGCAAGTATCGGGATTCTTCAAAGTGATCGAAGATGTAGATACTTGTGTATGGTGTTCAGTTGATAGTAATGATAAAGAGAAATTCTTTCTCTTTCAGGTTACTCATAATTGGAAGCATTCCTAAGTTGAGTAACGCTGATCGGCCTCGTTCCATTTAGTTGACATGCACTGGAGATAGCTGCATGATTTGAATCTGGTTCAATTAAATCAGTGCCTCTGGTTCTATATTGGATATAGAGCAGTTCATATCTTGACATTGTCAAGGTACCGGGGGTTGTCCGGCTTATGCTTAAAACCAGACTCCGGACAACTAAAGGCACGTTTCTGTAATGGCTGTTTGTGGGTTGACCCAGGCTATGACGAGGGTTGACTTTCTACCATATGGAAGATCAATAGAGATATTGTTCTTGACTCGCCACATTTTTAAAAAGAAATGGATTTTTTAGAAAACAGTAGTGGGAGTATGGTAGAACTGGAAGTGATTCCAGAACCGCAAAAGATTACTAAAGATTTGATAAGGAACCTAAAGATTCAATCTGGTTTGACATTCCATTGGCCACTCCGCAGATAAGGTGGGTAACTTCAGGCACCCGAGAGGTGCTCCGGTAGCCTCAAGGACGGTGACAGGGAAGTTCTTGTTTACCCACACTTGCCATTGCTGTTGTTCCAGGCTGCGAGACCCGGCAAGAGGATGAGTATAGCGTCGTTCTGAACTAGCTTCGGAAGTGTACGTGTATATGACTCTGCCAGAGGGTTGTCGTAGTCAGTGGGAGCAGCGGAAGCATTGGTGGACAGGTAGCTTATGTCTACTTATAGACTAAAGCGGATGTAGCGGAGATGGATCATCTATTTCTGACGTGACAGTCATAGGTTTGACTTCATCAGAATAGGGGATGGATCTGTTGAGAAGGTAGTAGGAAGTGATATTCCTATACTACGATCGGTTATACTTTGGTTTTCACACAGTGGTTTCTCCACACAGGACTTCGATATTATATCAGACATTCTTGTTACTAGATCTATAGTTTTAGATCTAGATTTGGGTGGTTTCCTAATCTGGGTACCTTGACAGCATTCTATGAGTATTTAGAATGGACGACTCCTGGCATGGTAGTGTACCTGCAGGTGATGGAGTCACCCTCTCTAAAGGTGTCTTACAGACTAAAGGGGAGAGGGATACGCATGATTGACAGATCACTTGCTTAGGCAATTGAGTCAATCATAAGATGTCAAGTACCACACCAGATGTTGTTCTTGCAGTAGATGCAATAAGTTGATATTAATCCAATCCTGGAGAAACAATCGGAAGCAGTTTTAGAACATAAGTTAATGTTCTAGGGATGTGATAACGACAGCCTCTTTTAGGAGACGGTTATCATTCCAGGCTTCCAAGGTGACATTGATGGCAGAGTGGCTGTCAGAGTTATAGTTTCTCCTTCTGACGAAGGGCAGTATTTTGGACAGGTGGTCCAAGGCAATACTGAGGGAGGCATGGCGCTGGATACCGATTAAGTTCAGTTGACGATACAGTCTAAGAAGTTTGGATTTGGAGTTCATTTATGAGCTAGGTCCCATCAGACATCCAGACACATTCTAAGACAGGTATTGCTCATTTCGGGAGATGGCTTTCTCCGCGAACTTGAGATATAGAGAGATATAGAAAGAAACATCTGAGCGGATCCACTCACTGAGGATATTCCTCGAACACAATAGTTTCGCAAACGGGTTTTGTGAGACTGACTAGTAGAGGAGTTGGGTGTTCGGTATCACACGGGCTGTGAGTATGCGACATTGCAATAATTAGCCTTGAGTGCAAGTGGGAGATTGTTGGAGATAGTGCCCTCAGAGTCAATTATTGGATCACAGGCACGTGATTGCAATGATTGAGGGAGGACCTATCCCGGTAGGACAGTCTTACTCGAGATGATAGTATGCTATCTGCTTTATCTTTATCATCGTGTACTGCTTTAGGTGACCTGACATGTCGCCATTACACGTTGATAGAGCCCCTAGGATTCTTGCTTGACTACCAGCAGTATGATGGCGATTATATACGTGAGAGCTGGCGGTCTATAAGCACATCCTTAAAAGGTCCCTAGTCGTAGGAGTTTCGAGACAGGGCATCGATACTCTATTAGTAGACTAGTGTATACAGTCGAGACCCCGACGAGGGGTGGTGGCCGGTCTCATAAGCCACTGGTGTCAGTTGGTTCACCTAAGATGTATACAGGTGCTCATTGGGTTATGAGTACACCGGACAGGACTCGCCGGGAACATGCTAGTTGGTCTTATACCCGACGTCAGATAGCAGTTCCCTGGTGACATGTGTACAGGTTAGTTCATCGACCTGGGGATCGTCATTTGTCTTGTGTGAGTTCCCACTGTACTTTGATTACTACCCTACCACGGCTCAAAGGAGTCGTGCAAACAGGTTTTAGTTGGGTACAGTCCCGAGCCACATGGAGGCAGTGAGCGGATCTTCAGGGGTTCGTCTCTCCCGGTATTGGGGGTGAGGTCGCGCTGTGTCTAGGAGAGCCATTACGCAAAGCCCTCGGCCGAGGCAGGAGATTTACTGGTAGGTATTCCAGTAGTATCTCAGGGCGTTCTGGGCTACGCTCCGACACGACTTGTACCGCTTTTGTGGGTCTGACTTTTACCAACCCCCTAGGCCCGACATGCGATGCTCATAGATGAACGGACCGGACTGTACGGATATTGTCACTGACAGGCTCAGTAGGGTGTCAGGATGAGTTCGCTCATCGACGTCCCTTTTGGTCAATAGCTGGTGGCCCGTCACGTATTGGCTTATACCTCTGACGTGCTAGTGGTTAAATCCACAGCCATAGTATTGACGAGTCTTTAGAGTCCACCACACTTTAAGTTACTCAAGTTTCGGGCGAAACGCTGTAGAGGCCGTATGGAGATATGGCAGGGTCCGATCAGATACGTGCGGTATTGCACGGATCAGGATCGGACAGTTTGTACTAGAGGCCGTATGGTTATATGGTTGGGTTCGATCAGATACGTGCGGTATTGCACGGATCAGGATCGGACGGATATTACTAGCCGGCTTTGGTTTAAGCCGGATCCTAGTTTAGTACAGTGTAGATTTTGTCTCATTGCATTTGTATCCGGTCGGAATACAGATGCGGGTGTGTATGCACAGTATCGGGGTTTTCCTGTAATTTATTACGGGACTAGTTTTCTGGAGTTGCCAGTATGCATTCCGTTCCGGACGGTTTTTCTTTGTTCTTTCCCGGCCGGACTTTTCCGATGGAGGGGGTTATTTGCAAGTTTGCAAATAACATTTGTGGAGGGGGTATCTTGCATATTGGTGGCATCATGATAGTTTTTCATGATGAGATCCTTTTTCTTTCTTATCCTTTGCTTTTTGTTGATGAGAAAGGATTAAGATTGATTTGGAGTTGATGTGAGGTTTGCTTTTGATATGGTCACCATTCTCTTTCTCCTACACTCACCTCCCTTGTATAATTCCCTCCACCATTCTCACATGTATATGGACGGCCACTTTTGGGAGGGGAGATGAGAGAGTTTTCTTTTGGTGTGGGTGTGGGAAAATTATCATTCATATCATTTTTCCATTGCTACCAAAATTCCCAAGTTCATTTCTCCACCTCATTCCTCCATCAAGGCAACATAACCCCAAAGAGACAAAGCACTACACATTCTACAGCAAATCTTGGGCACGTCGACTTGCCAGCTTCGTGCCGGAGTTGCCTCGGTATTGAGGTGGGAGCCCGTAAAAGATGCAGGCGACGTGGTGCCCTTCCGGCGAGGAGGCGGCGACATGGAGACAGGACTTTCTGCGGGAGATCGGGACGATGAAGAGAAGACCAGAGGACTCGGATCACTTGGTATACTTCTCTTCCATCTCTTGTTTGCTAGTATAGGTTAATGGTTAACGATCCGGGTTTTATTGTCCGCGGTAGCGCCAGTTTCCAAGTAAGGAAAATTTTGATTCTGCATTATGGCCTCGGATAGACGGCCGGGGCGCTGCCGTGGCGCAACAGGAACTTCGCGAAAGCGTTGGAAAACCTCCCTCGAAGTACCGACACTAGCCTGGCTGAAAGGTTAAGCAAGTATTGTAACGTGAATTAAAATCCCGACTAGTTCTTCTTTTAAAAGGTTTTAAGAAGAATTTGAGGAAACTGTGGGAGACATCCTGGTTAGATAAATTAATAAACCATTCTAATCTTGCAAGAGCGTATGCTGAGTGTTTCTTTTCTCTCTCTCCAGGTAGCAACCTTTTCACGCCCTAATCAAGATAATAAAATGTATCGCTTGACCGATCCGAATTCTTATTCGGGGCTGGGGAACGTTGGTTCAGCTCTAACTTGTGACAACAGTCATAAGTATGAGCAAGGGAAAGGGTATTGTATGGATTCCCAGGATACCCAGTTGAAGAAGAAGCATGGTTTTGCATCTACTTCAGGTGTTCTTGTAATTGAGAACTGTTTTACGGTCAGCCCTACCTCCTGGGTACTTGATACCGGATCAGGATCTCATATCTGTAATTTATTGCATGGACTGAGAAAAAGTAGGAAAGTTGCACCGGGTGATATGTCGCTCAGAGTAGCGAACGGAGCACAAGTTAATGCGGCAGCCGTCGGTGAATATCACCTAGTATTGCCAAATGGCAAGACTATGATTTTGAACGATTGCTACTATGTACCCTCCATGGTTTGCAACATCATATCAGTTTCTTTACTCGATAAAGACGGATATAACTTTGTTCTTGACAAGAATATCATGAACATTTATCTTAATAAGGTACTGGTTGCAGAGGGTACACTGTATAATGGTATCTATGTTCTAAATCAGAATACAGTTCTCAACATACAAAACACACGCAAAATGAAGAATTCAGATACGAATGAATCCTACATGTGGCATTGTAGACTTGGTCATATCGGAGAGAAAAGACTGAGTAAGTTGCATAAAGATGGACTCTTGGATGTGTTCGAGTTTTCATCTTATGAAACTTGTCAGTCCTGTCTCAAAGGGAAGATGACGAAGTCTCCGTTCACCGGACATGGAGAAAGAGCAGCAGAGCTCTTGGGACTCATACGCAGTGATGTATGTGGTCCAATGTCTACACATGCAAGGGGTGGGTTCTCCTACTAAATCACATTCACTGACGATCTCTCTAGGTTCGGATATGTGTATCTGATGAAACATAAATCTAAAGCTTTTGAGAAATTCAAGGAATTCAGAAACGAAGTAGAGAACCAGACTGGCAAAAGTATCAAGATCCTCCGGTCTGATAGAGGAGGGGAGTACTTAAGCATGGAATTCCTAGATTACTTAAAAGAGAATGGTATTCTCTCTCAGCTTACTCCTCCTTATACACCACAGCACAACGGTGTATCAGAGCGGAGGAATCGTACCCTATTGGATATGGTTCGCTCCATGATGAGTAGTGCTGAGTTACCTCTTTCATTCTGGGGACATGCGCTTCAGACAGCGGCATACCTTTTGAATCAAGTTCCGTCCAAATCTGTGCCTAAAACTCCGTATGAAATATGGAGCAGTAAGAAACCATGTCTTAAGTTTATTAAGATATGGGGTTGTCCGGCCTATGTGAAAACACAAAAACCGGACAAGCTAGAGGCACGATCAGTTCTGTGTAAATTTGTGGGATATCCTAAAGACTCACTGGGATATCTGTTCTACCACACTGAGGAACAGAAGGTGTTTGTATCTCGCCACGCCACCTTCTTAGAAAGGGAGTTTCTTGTAAAAGAAACTAGTGGGAGTTCGGTAGAACTGGAAGAAATTCAGCGACCACAAAATATAACTGAAAATTTGGAGGAACCGCTAGATTCAATAACCCCAAACGAACCTCAGCCACTCCGCAGATCTGGTAGGATTTCTTATCCGCCCGAGAGATACTACGGTTTTCTTATAGACGGGGATCGAAAGGATTGCATCTTGGAAGAAAATGACCCTACCAGTTTCAGGCAGGCCATTATTAGTAGGGACTCTGATAAGTGGCAGGAAGCAATGCAATCCGAAATGGAGTCCATGTATGCCAATAAAGTGTGGACCTTGGATATTGCTCCACCTGGGGTAAAACCCGTTGGATGCAAATGGATCTACAAAAGGAAACTTGGTGTAGATGGGCAGGTGGAAACCTATAAGGCTAGACTCGTTGCAAAAGGTTTTCGTCAAAGACCTGGTTTGGACTATGACGAAACTTTTTCTCCGGTGCTATGCTCAAATCCATTCGGATCCTACTTGCCATTGCTGCCTTCCATGACTATGAAATCTGGCAGATGGATGTTAAAACGGCTTTCCTAAACGGTTGTTTGGAAGTGTACGTTTACATGGATCAACCAGAAGGTTTCGTAGACAGTGGGAGCAGCGGGAAGGTGTGCAAGTTGCTTAAATCCATTTATGGATTAAAGCAGGCATCGCGGAGCTGGAACATCTGTTTTGATGAGGCAATCAAGGAATTTGATTTCATCAAGAACGAAGATGAACCCTGTGTTTATAAGAAGATTGTAGGACGAACTGTTGTATTCATAGTCTTGTACGTGGACGACATTCTTTTGATAGGAAATGACATTCCTATGCTACAATCGGTCAAGCTATTTTTGTCACAAAGGTTCTCCATGAAGGACCTGGGTGATGCCTCGTACATTCTGGGGATCAAGATCTATAGAGATAGATCCAAGAGACTATTGGGACTTTCGCAGTCCAGGTACATAGAGACCGTACTAAAGAGATTTAGTATGGAAGGTTCTAAGCGCTGTAACATACCCGCATTGCACGGAATTACCCTCTCCAAGAAAATGTCTCCTAAGACTGACGAGGAGAGGGTTCGCATAAGCAGTATACCCTACGCTTCGGTGGTAGGGTCTATAATGTATGCGATGATATGTACAAGACCAGATGTAGCTTACGTGTTGAGCGCGGTAAGCCGGTATCAGTCAGACCCAGGGGAGGACCACTGGACAGCAGAGAAGAACATTCTCAAGTACCTAAGAAGGACTAAGGAGATGTTCCTGGTTTACGGTAATGGAGACCTCAGGGTCGAGTCCTTTACCGATTCAAGCTTCCAGAGTGACAAAGATGACAGCAAGTCTGTCTCGGGTTTTGTGTTTACCCTCAACGGAGGGGTGGTATGTTGGAGGAGTTCCAAACAGGATACCGTCGCAGACTCGACGATGGAGGCTGAATACATTGCTGCAAGCGATGCCGCAAAAGAGGCGGTCTGGATGAAGAAGTTCATTAGTGAACTTCAGGTGGTTCCATCCATTGTTGACCCAATACCTTTGTATTGCGATAACAATGGGGCTATAGCTTTAACGAAGGAACCAAGGTCCCATCAGAAATCCAGGCACATCTTAAGGCGGTATCACCTGATCAGGGAGATCATTGATCGCCAGGAGATCGAGGTGCGGAGAGTGGACACAAAGGACAACACAGCGGACCCATTCACGAAGGCCTTACCCCAGACTCAGTTCGAGCGGCTGATCGAGATGATAGGTCTTCGATACGCCAGTACATGGCCTTAGTGCAAGTGGGAGATTGTTAGTGTATATGCCCTAGAGGCCATTACTGTATCATACTAGTATGTATATTACTTGATGGAAGCTTGGGATATTCACGGTTGTATAGACAATCTTGCTCGATATAGTAGTATGCTACTTGGTTTGTCTCTGCTTTAATGTGTACATGTGTGTTTATTTATTATATCACCTATACGCATTAGTAGAGCCCTTAGGATCTTTGCTTGATTACCGACGTTGTGATGGCGATCACACTCGTGGGGGCTGGGTAATCCACAAGCACATCCTTATACACGTCCCTAGTCGTAGGAGTATCGAGATAGGGCATCGATACTCCAGAGTAGACTAGCGTATGCGCTTCTCATCCCAGCACGGGAGACGGTCTGTCCCACAGCCGTCAGTACGTCGTACTTGAGATAGTATGCGGGTGCTCGTTAGGTTACGAGTACACTGGACAGGACTCGTCGGGAACTGATGGTTGGTATTATACCTATCGTCAGTTATCAGTTCCCAGGTGACATGAGTACAGCTTAGTCCGCTGACTTGACACTGTCACTTCGCCTCGAGTGTGTTCCCACTGTTCTTTGATTACTACCCTACCACGGCTCTACTGAGTCCTGCAAACAGGTAGTAGTTGGGAGCAGTCCCGAAGCACTTGGAGGCAGTGACGGTTAGACAGGATTCGTCTCTCCCGGTATTGGGGGTTGACATCGTGCTGTGTCTAGGAGAGCCATTACACAAGTAGTCCCTGGCCAGGGCAAACGAGATATACTGGTAGGTTTCCAGTGTTATCTCAGGGTGTTCTGGGCTTCACTCCGACACGACTTGTACCGCTTTTAGGGGACTGACGTTTACTTCCCCCTAGGCCCGCCATGCGATGTATCAGACGAACAGACCGGACTGTACGGAGATTGCCACATACAGGCTCAGTAGGAGTTCGGATGGGTTCACCTCATCGGCCTTCTTATCGACATCTACCTGGGGACCGTTACGTACAGCTAGTGCCGCATGCGGTCTGTGGTTAAACCCACTGCCAGCGTAGTGTCGAGTCTTTAGGGTCCCACATAGAGAGTTTCCCTGCACTGAGCGAAACGTGTAGAGGCCGTATGGTTTTACGGCAGGGCTGCGATCACTTACGTACACTTGTGTGCGTATGGTGTTCGGGCAGGCAGTACTAGTGGGCTTTGGTTTAAGCCGGATCATAGTATTGCACGGATGGATTTGTTTTGTCTTCTGCGCATCCGCATTCTACGGAATGCGGATGCAGGTGTGTATGCACAGTTTTCCAGAGTGATGAAGGAGGAGGTGCCTCATTAGGGTTTTGGCAGTTGGTTCGGCCAAAACCGTTATGTGGCAAGCTCATTAGGGTTTTGACAGTTGATTCGGTCAAAAACATTTTGAGGCGGACTCATTAGGGTTTTGACAGTTCGTTTGGTCAAAACCATTATGAGCCGCGGACATCATTTACTAATCCTTTTAGTGATAATTTTATGATGGCTAATTGCATTGACCATTTGATCCCATTGACCTCTCTTGACTTTGTTGACCTGTTAACCGTGTTGACCATTGACTTTCAAGAGGGATCTACACTCTTCTTTTCTTTTTCTTTTTCCTTTTGGATTATGATAATGGTCATTTCAATGTAGCCATCAAACTTTATCTTGATGGGATTAGTAATGATGTTGTTTTTACATTATTGCAACCATGGTTACTTTTCTTTGGATCATAATTTCTTACTCATTCTCTCTCTTGTTTTTCAAGTGAGAAGAAAAGAAATAAACCATGGTTGTTGCTCCTCCTCCTTCTTCCTCCTCTTGATTTATCTTTTGATCTCATGTGTTGAGAGATAAAGATCCCACAAAGACAAAACCATTCATCTACCACTTCTACACAACCTAGGGCTTCTAGATTAGCAACCTCTTTTCCCTAGTTACCTCGGCTCGAGGTGGAGCTCGATGCAGATCTCTCGGGTGGATCGTCTTCGACTCAAGGAGGCCGCGGAGGTGACCAAAGTACGTATCAACTCTCGGAGCAAGCAAGGAGAAGAACAACAAGAAGAGAAGGAGTTCAAGTTGAGTGACCAAAGTCCGGATCAACCCTCGGAGCAAGCAAGGAGAAGAACAACAAGAAGAGAAGGAGTTCAAGTTAAGGTATAACCCCTAACCGAGTAGATAAATCTCAAGTTAGGATGCTAGTGTATTGTTTAGCAAAGATCCGGCTTTTACGGTCCATGTTGCCAAGTCCAGAAAATTTTTTGTTTTACCGTTTCCGCAACCCCGAAAGTACCGGGAGAGGTAACGTGGACCTAACAAACTCCCTATACCGGGAGAGACGAAAACCCTCCTATCGCTCATTGCCTCCATGTGATTCGGGACTGTACCCAAAAGCCACCTTTTTGCATGCCCTCTTAGACGTGGTATGATGGAAATCAAAGCACATTAGGAATCACACAAGACTCTATGACGATCTCGGGTCTACAGACTAACCTGTACCAGTGTCACCAGAGAACTGCCATCTGACATAAGGTATAATACCTGCTGGGAGTTCTCGGCGAGTCCATCCAGTGTACCCAGTCTCCACTGAGCACCCGTATATCATCTCTGATGTCAAACAGCAATGGATATGGGATCATCCATCGCCCATCTGTATGGGTCGAGAAGGTATACGCTAGTATATTCTGGTATATCGATGCCCCGTCTCGATACACCCACGACTAGAGTCTTTGAAGGATGTACTTATGGACTACCATGTCCCCACCAGTATGATCCGCATCATAGTCCAGGTGGTCGAGTACACATCCTAAGGGCTTTACCAACATGTAACAGAGAGACAATCAGTGTACACGTTAAAGTAAAGAGTAACCAGATAGAATACTATCATATGGAGCAAGAAAGTCATCCCTATATATGTCCAAGCATCCACTACAATATACATCCTATGTATAGTAATGGCCTCTAGGGCATACATATAACTAACAATCTCCCACTTGCACTAGGGCCATCTGATAGCAGTGGTTGTAGTATCTCATACTCAACCGTCCCATAAAAGTCCCTCTCTGGGAAAAGGCCTTTGTGAGTGGATCCGCCGTGTTGTCCTCTGAGTCTGCTCTCCTAACCTCGAACCCCAGGAGATCTACCATCTCCACGATCAGGTGATACTGCCTAAGAATATGACTGGATCACTGATGGGACGGGCATTCCTAGGCATAAGCCATAACTCCATTGTCACACAATGGAAGGAACAAAGTTCATCTCATGAACTAATATATACCCAGACTTCCTCTTTGGTAGCATCTTTGGTAGCGATGTATCCAGCCTTTATCGTCTAGTATGCCACAGTATCTAGCTTGGAACTCTTCCAACATACCGTCCCTTTACTGAGGGTAAAGACAATGCCTGCGACTGACATTCAGTCGTCCTTATCACCCTGGAACCTTTCCAGTGATTCTCCCCAGAATCAATTTATACCATCTCACTACTTCTAGTGAGTATCCTAACATCCAATTAGATCTATCTCATAGATCCAAAACCCAGGATTTAGGAGGTATCACTTTGATCCTTTATGGAGAATCCTTGTGATAAGCGGAGATTGACCGAGCGTAGCATAGGAAACTTCTTCCCTATCATGAGTATGTCATCCACGTACTCTACGAGGAACACCACCATACTCCTTACTTCCTTTTTGTATATACAAGGTTCATCTACCATTTTGATGAAGTCAAACTCTTTGACTACCACATCAAAACAGATGTTCCAACTCCGTGATGCCTGCTTTATTACATAAAATATCTTGCACACGTTTCCGCTGCTCCCACTATCTACGAAGCCCTCTGACTGTGTACTTACAGACTCTTTCTTCTAAAACATCATTTAGAAAAGCAGTCATGACACCCAACCACCAGATATCGTAGTCATGGTATGTAGCCGTGGAAAGTAGGATCTGGATGGACTTAAGCATAGGTACTTAGAAAAGGTTTCATCACAATCTATAGCTGGTCAATGATGCAAACCTTTAACAAGTCTAGCTTTGAAAGTCTCAACTTTTCCATGTACACCAAGTAATCTTCTCAAGATATACTTGCTCCTGATGGGGATTTAACCCTTCAGATAAAGCAACCAAAGTCCATACTTTGTTGGTGTAAAAGGATTCCATCTCAGATCGATTAACATCCAGCCATTCTTACAGAGTCCCACTCCTGATGGCCAGCTCGAAACTAGTTAGGTCATCATCACATGATGCAATCCTCGCTCCCACTTTCATTGAGAAACCGAAGTAACTCTCAGGTGGATGAGGAACCTTACTAGATCGGCGGAGAGGCTGAGATTCGTTGGTTACAATTGAATCCTTTGGTTCTACCAAATCATCTGCTTCAGTTTGTATAGCTGGAACCTTTCCAGTTCTACATAACAGACCTTGCCTCGAGCTTGTCCGGATTTTTCTTTTAGACATAGTCCGGACAACCCCAAATATTAACAAACTTAAGATATGGGCTCTTCCCTTTCCATATCACATATGAAGTGGTAGGCAACTGATTTGATTTGAACCCTATTCAATAGGTATGCAGCTTTTCAAGTGCATAACTCCCAAAAGGAAATAGGAAACTCAGTAGTACTCATCATAGAGCACACCATATTACATAGGGTGTTATTGCTCCGCCCCGATATACCATCGTGCTATGGTGTATACGGAGGAGTAATGCTGAGAGAGAATCTCATTCTCCTTTAGAATAATCCAGGAATTCCGTGCTCAAGTATTCTCCTCCTTGATCACATCAAAGGACATAATACTTATACCCGTATTTTGGTTCTCTACTTCTAACTTATATTCTGTGAATATCTCAAAAATTTCGGACTTGTGTTTCAACAGGAACATATGTCTGAATCTTGAGAGATTATCAGAGAATGTAATGAAGTACAAAGAACCGATCCTTGCATGTATAGACAGGGGACCTTACATACATCATCATGTATCAGTCCCAAGAGTTTACTAACTCTTTCTCTGTTTCTAATAAATAGAGCTATGGTCATATAATATTTGTGACATGACTGGCAAGTTTCATAAGATGTAAATTCAAACTAATTTAAATATACATCTAAATGTAACTTCAGCCAGTCGGGTCGCATTGATATGACCTAGTCTACAATGCCTCAAGAGGGATTCGTTCATTTCTAAACTCTTCATCTTGTGTGTGTTCTGTATACTAAGAACTCTAGTTTGATTTAGAACATTAATGCTTTTAGATAACGTACCTGAACCGATCAACTCTTGATATAAAAATGTTCAAAACATTATCCAACAATACAAAATTATATCCTTCTTTACTAATAAAGAGACTGATATGATTTCGTATATCAGGTTCGGTATCTAATGACATTTGTTCAGAATCAATGTATCCAGGTAATACAGGGTGACAGTGACCAACAGACCTGGCTGCAACACTTGTATCGTTTCCTGCCTCATGAAACTTATCACCCGTTCTCAGTTCTCTACCTTTTTGTAGCCCATGTAATATATTACATATGTGGGATCCTGATCCGGTATCAAATACCCAGGACGTAAAGGACACTGAGAAACAGTTCTCTATAATGAACACACCCGAAGATGATGCATCATCATGCACTTTCTTCGTTTGGGCGGCACGGGAATTCTGGTAATCCCCAATTTCCTGCTCTGTCTTATAACAATTATAAGTTAAAGCGGGACCAACGTTCCCCAGCTCAGTATAACAAGCGGGTTCGGTCAATATATCCATTTTATTATCTTCATTACGGCGTGACATGGTCTCTACCTGGAGAGAAAGAGAAGAAAACACTCTGCGTGCGCTCTAGCAAGATCAGATTGGTAATTATTTTATCTAATCAGGATGGCTCCCACTATTTTTATCAAATCTTTCTTCAGACCCTAAAAGGAAAGACTAGCCGGGATTAATTACACGCTATAAGTTCGCCAATCTTTCAGCCAGGCCAGTGTCGGTATTTTGAGAGAGGTTTCCCATGCTTTCGCACGGACTTAATTAAAGTAAACATCGTTTTCCCAGAGGCGTAACCCCGTTGACACCTTTCTAGACACCTACTTGATCGGCTAATTATAATGTGTAAAACTCTCCCAGGAGTAACTCTTACTCGCAGCGGGTATCGGGATCTAACTATCTCATAGAAGGTATGCAATCTCATTGCAAATTTCAACACTTGAAATTCCCGATAATATTTTGCCCTTAACGTGCTATAACCTTGACGAAAGCCAACAAACCATAGCCCGCTAGTTAAGTTCAACCCGTACATTTCTTGATTGAATTAAACCCACCCGCACGACCCTTGACGAAAGACAACAAAGTCGTACAACTACCCTAATCCAATCGCATCGTATGCAGCAGATAAGCAGCATATAGCTACCGCACACTACACCTTGACGAAAGCCAACAAATGTAGCACGAATACTATATACAACTTATCTGAAATGACGGAGGGCTACGACAGGTTTTTCTGATAACCTATTGCGTAATAAACTTGATATCGTTGTAGAATCAAATGATTTTAAAATGGAGTGTTTTTTAGGCTTTTCTATTTTTGCTAAAGGGGTCACTCCCGGTGAAGGGATCGTCAGCCCTTTCCTCATCGATTAAGGTGCTGGATATATCATATATACCGCTGTGCAAAGCAAAAACTGTAGCTACCTGTTTTTGAAAATTCGATTCCACAACATCTTTTAGGTTTCTTTTCTTTCATTAATCATATTAAATGAAGTCCCATCCTTTAAATCACCTAAACATCACAGATAAATACGACGTACACTTATGCCATTCGCATTCGCCTCGATGTCCCCTCGTGCACCGTTAGGTTAGGTAACTAATGACAGAGCGGGGCAGGGCTAGCGCGAGTGCAAAACATAAGTAACGTCTATATAATATATCATATATATCATATACAGTATCTATCATCACATATCAAATTATCACATCACAGATATCGCAACAGAAGAAACATATGAAACATTGGATATACTAGGACGTCCGTGTTTTCAATACAAGCCTGTATAAAACACAGATTCCACGGTCGCAATGACTAGCCAAACCCACATCCCTAGACCCCTACGAGAGCGGCAAGCAACCCTACCAATTCTAGAGTTAGGATACCCGGACTCGACTCCTCGAGTTGATCTCCCACTGGACTCTAGAACCCGGTTACTTGTGCTCTCCTCCTTGGGTCTATCCTAGTGCGGAAAAGTAAATAATATACAAATGGTGACAGCAACCTCAACCCGGAAGTGCCCAAATAAAAGAATATTACATACAATAAATTTTACATGAATGAAAATAAAAACTCTCATCTCACATAAAAACCCCCGGCTATTCAAAACGAGACGATCCAATATAACATATCCAGCAACATATAACATCACATGTCATCAACGTAAGTAAATGTGCGCATCCCAATTGTCGTTGACATATAGCAACGAAACCGGCGAAATCACATATTACATTTACGGTCGCAGAAAAGAAAGTGTAAAACTACAACAGTTGGAATCCGCAAACTCTTTAGACATCGCATGCCTAACCATCTGAATTCCTTAGACATCACATGCCTAACAATTATAAACCCCGCATTTTAGTCTCATTATCGAAAACTCTTTTCAATATCAAGTCGGGCAATTCAACAAGATTCTCGACATTTTGATCGAATGCTCGTTGCAAACTTTAGTAGGCGGCCGCACCCCTTGTGTCATCGACGAAGTGCACCAAGGAGGAACACCGCTACCGCGTGCACCCGAACAGATGCTTTCGGCGACGGGGTTCTCCTACAGTCACTTGGTCGGGGCTATGGGGCATGGCTGTCTATTAAGTTTACCCGGCGAGTATCCGCGTACGCTACGTGATTGCGACTGACTTTTGATCGCATCAAAATTCCGTGGCAACCGATCAATTGAGACTAAAGTGCTAGATTTATAACATCCAAATCAGTTATCTCATAACTACTTGTGGATTCCAAATATTGTATCACATTCCAGATAAATAGAAAATGTTAAACTTTTCGATCGAACAATCAAACACCCAAGTTTTCCCGAAACAGCTCAACACATGAAATAAGTTTAAAAACATCCACTTCATGCCACAGTACCAATGGTCCAGCCGTAGAAGGGTCAAGCCAACGCCTCATATGTAGCACGCCGTACTACCCCAAACCCTAAGGTTCAAAGGACAGATCAAGACGGTCACATAATCGAGTTAAGGTTTGTTGTCTTCTAGAGGGTCCATCGCGTTACTTGCACTACTTAGAACGTCTTTAAACTACGGAAAGATCCAACACTTGGAAATTTCCCGACAGGGGGAAAAGTGGGTATTTATATCCGGTCGAACTTTTTAACATGTTCTAAAATACCCGGAAAAACACACAGACGAAGTTAAACTTCCCGATCGAAACATCGAGTCCCCAATACAACCCAGAAAACTCAACTCTTGAGCAAACTTTAAAAATTCCCAGAAAATACAGCACTGACAGAGAAAGATTACTGTGCAAGTCACGTGCCAAGATTCGTTTGTATGGCCGCGGAACCGCCGCGCAAGCTAGGGTGGGGCCGCGGTTCCGCGGCGCATTAGATGAATTGGGGGCACGTGCTCCACAGTAACTCCTAGAAAACCCTGCTGAATTTTTTGAATATTTTTAAAGAAAAAACCACATTTTCAGAAAATGTCCAGAGAGGGTTAAAAGTTAGGGTTTCGGGGTTCGATCGGATTTCTAACATCGTCTACACTTCGCCTAAAGCTCTAGCTAAGCTATGATACCATTATAGGGTTCCTAGGCACACTCAAGAGGTTCCACAAGGCATCAACCATACCATATTCAAATTTTCCGGGGCCGAGAAACCCTAAACTAGATTGATTACTAGAGGATAGGCGAAACAAACAAGAAAGCAAACGACTTTGCTACTAAGTGAATGGAAATATAACCTTTGTAGATCCGGTCCTCCACTTCTTTAGCTCCGTGATGACGTCCCTTCGCTGTGATCATCGGATCATGGACTCTAGCGATGATTTTGTCGGAGAAATGATCGGGCTAGGTCATTGACTTCGAGGCCGAAGATGATCTACGTCGGGGAGACTCAAACTCAAGCTATTCCTTCACTTGGTCCAAAACTTTATGAAGAGAACACCCTATACTACATGGCAAGTAGTAGAGGATGAAGAAATAGGAAGTGGGTTCACTTTAGAATTGGATTTCTCACTCTTTTTCCCATGGCACCATTGGAGCTAGCAAGCTTTTGTGAGCTTGATGAATGAGAAGAAGAAGAAAAGAATCATATGAATAAATATCCAAATGAAACTTATCCAATAAATAATGGCACCATGGTTGAGTTAAGCCCTCATGCTTAACTCATGTAGAGAATTAACCAAAGCATTAGGTTAAGGGTTGGGTTAACTAATATCTTGAACAAATGACAAAAGAGTTGACTTTGTCAATGTTTATCAAGCTTCATGAAGCTTGATAACTTTGACCAAAGTCACACTCTTTTGTTATATGCTAGGAAAATAGTAAACCCTAATTTAACCTCGATTTGGTTCAAGTCTCATACACTCAACTTGTTTGTATCATCAAGCATGATACAAACATGTACACTTGCATATATCACATATAAACAATGTGCACATTCAAGTGAGAAAATCAATCTTAAATGAACCAATACTAGTTAATGTAAAGTAATATATCAAATATATAATTATACATTAAATCATTAAATCAACACTTGATTTAATGATCCGGTCATATTGCATATAACCGACTAATATCAATAGTAACAACTTATCGAATCAACACTTGATCCGATAACCCGGCTATATCGCATACAACCGATCAATGTCACATATCGCGAGAATAGAATACAGTATCACATACTGGTATTATTCTCGGTCCCGCACATATCTCATATGCCCTCCTATTTCGTTTCGCTTGAGCCAGGAAACCCCTGTGTAGGACTCTAAAGACTCGTCAATACGCCGGCAGTAGGTAATGATCATATCAAACACCCACAAGCCGCAAGCGGACTGGTAAACGTAACGGCCACCCGGGTATTGAGCGATCAGAAGATCAACGAGCAAGCCCGCTCACACTCCTGTGAATCCAACCAGTAACACTACCATACAGTCCGGTCTATTCGTCTGATATGTCGCATATCTCGTCTAGGGGTGGTAAACGTCAGACCCCAATAACTCGATAAGTCGTGTCGATATGAGGCTCATAACGGGTCGAGAAACTACTGGTAACACTTACCAGTAAATCCCTAAAGCAGCCTTGGCCAAGGACTTCCTGTTATAGCCAATCGAGCATAGCGCAACATCAACTCCCTATACCGGGAGTGACGAAACCCCTCCTATCGCTCGTTGCCTCCATGTGATTCGGGACTGTACCCAAAAGCCACCTTTTTGTGCGCCCTCTTGGACGTGGTATGATGGAAATCAAAGCACAGTGGGAATCACACAAGACTTTATAACGATCTCGGGTCTACAGACTAACCTGTACCAGTGTCACCAGAGAACTGCCATCTGACGTAAGGTATAATACCAGCTGGGAGTTCTCGACGAGTCCGTCCAGTGTACCCAGTCTCCACTGAGCACCCGTATATCATCTCTGATGAGAAACACCAATGGATATGGGATCATCCATCGCCCATCTGTATGGGTCAAGAAGGTATATGCTAGTCTACTCTGGTATATCGATGCCCCGTCTCGATACACCCACGACTAGGGACTTTGAAGGATGTACTTATGGACTACCATGTCCCCACCAGTATGATCCGCATCATAGCCCAGGAGGTCAAGTACACATCCTAATGGCTTTACCAACATGTAACAGAGAGACAATCAGTGTACACGTTAAAGTAAAGAGTAACCAGATAGCATACTATCATATCGAGCAAAAAAGTCATCCCTATATATGTCCAAGCATCCACTACAATATACATCCTATGTATAGTAATGGCCTCTAGGGCATACATATAACTAAGATGATCTCTATCATAATCACTGTAGTCAAGCCAATATCCTCAGGGATTTATCAACATGTGTGAATGAGCAAAAGCATGATCAAATTAACATGTCAAATAAAAAGAACCAGATAGCATACTATCATGTCGAGCAAGAATGTACACTGAATATATATATATATATATATATATATATATATATATATATATATATATATATATATATATATATATATATATATACATCCACTATCTCATAATGGCCTCTAGGGCATACATATATCCAACAATCTCCCACTTGCACTAAGGCCAGTTATTGGCGTATCTCATACCCAACTTCTCAAAAAGTCGCTCATGCTGCGGCTGAGGGAGGGCCTTGGTGAGTGGATCTGAGGCGTTATTCTTTGTGTCTACTCTCTTAATCTCGATCTCACAGCGATCTACAATTTCCCTGATCAAATGAAAGCGCCTCAGGATGTGTCTGGATCGCTGATGGGACCTGGGCTCTTTGGCTAACACCATAGCCCCTTTTTTATCACAATACAATGGTATTGGATCAATAATGGTTGGAACTACTCCTAGCACCGAGACGAACTTCCTCATCCAGACGGCTTCCTTGGCGGCATCATTTGCAGCAATGTACTCAGCCACCATCGTAGAGTCTGCAACGGTATCTTGTTTGGAACTCTTCCAACTTACCGCCCCTCCATTGAGGGTAAATACAAACCCTGAGATAGATTTGTTGTCGTCCTTATCGTTCTGGAAGCACGAATCGGTAAAGGCCTCCATTTGGAGATCTCCATTACCATACACCAAGAACAATTCTTTAGTCCTTCGTAAGTACTTAAGAATGTTCTTCACAACTATCCAGTGATTCTCCCCTGGGTTAGATTGTACCTGCTCACAACACTAAGTGCATAAGCTACATCTGGGCGTGTACATAACATCGCATACATTATAGATCCTACTGCCGAAGCATAGGGTATAATGCTCATGCGAGCTCTCTCTTCATCGGTCTTTGGACAAGAATCCTTGGAGAGAGTGACCCCATGGCAAGCGGGTAAGGCGCCCCGCTTGGAGTCTTCCATACTAAACCTTTTTAGGATGGTGTTGAAGTACTTGGTTTGGGAAAATCCCAATAATCTCTTGGATCTATCCCTATAGATCCTTATGCCCAGGATGTATGTGGCATCACCCAGGTCCTCCATGGAGAACCTTAGTGATAAGAAAGATTTGACCGACTATAGGATAGGAATATCATTTCCTATCAGAATAATGTCATCCACGTACAATACGAGGAATGTGACAGCTCTCCCTACAGCCTTCTTATAAACATAAGGTTCATCTGGATTTTTGATGAAATCAAACTCTTTGATAACATCATCGAAACAGATGTTCCAACTCCGTGATGCCTTCTTTAACCCATATATGGATTTAAGCAATCTACATGCCTTCCCGCTGCTCCCACTGTCAATGAAGCCCTCCGGCTGATCCATATAAACGCATTCTTCTAAATCCCCATTTAGAAATTCTGTTTTAATGTCCATATGCCAGATTTCATAGTCATAGTGAGCAGCAATAGTAAGTAGGATCCGAATGGATTGAAGCATGGCTACGGGCGAAAAAGTCTCGTCATAGTCCAAACCTGGTCTTTGACGAAAACCTTTCGCCACAAGTCTTGCCTTGTAGGTTTCTACCTGCCCATCTACACCAATCTTTCTTTTAAAGATCCATTTGCATCCCACAGGTTTTACCCCAGGGGGTACAACGTCCAAAGTACATATTTTGTGGGTGTACATAGACTCCATTTCGGATCTCATGGCATCCAGCCACTTCACAGAGTCTCCACTCGTGATAGCTTGCTGAAAACTGGTAGGATCATCATCATCCATGATGCAGTCTTCTCCGTCACCATCAATGAGGAAACAGTAGTACCACTCCGGTGGGCGAGAAGTCCTACCAGACCTTCTGAGTGGCCGAGGTTCCTCAGTTTCTATTGCAACAGCCGGTTCAACCAAATCGTCATTTGTAGTTTGTGTCTCTAGAACCTCTTCTAGATCCACCACATTGCCATCATATTTATCTGTGAAAAACTCTTTTTCTAAGAATGTGGCATGCTGAGAAACAAACACCTTTTGTTCCTCCTTGTGGTAGAATAGATATCCATAAGAGTTCCTTGGATATCCCACAAAGTTACACATGACTGACAGTGTCTCGAGTTTGTCCGGATTCTGCTTTTTAACATAGGCCGGGCAACCCCAAATCTTAATTCTCTTAAGAGATGGTCTCTTCCCATGCCATATCTCATATGGGGTGGTAGATACGGTTTTGGTTGGAACCCTGTTCAAAAGAAACGCTGCAGTCTCCAATGCATGCCCCCAAAATGAGACAGGTAACTCAGCGTCACTCATCATGGACCGAACCATATCTAATAGGGCCTATTCCATCATTCAGACACACCGTTGTGCTGTGGTGTGTAAGGAGGAGTGAGCTAAGAGAGAATCCCATTCTCTTTTAGGAAGTTTGCAAATTCTGTACTGAGGTATTCCCCACCTCGATCTGATCGAAGCATCTTGATACTCAAGCCAGTTTGTTTTTCTACTTCTTGTTTATATTCAGTGAATTTCTCGAAAGCTTCGGATTTGTTCTTTAATAAAAATACATGACCGAATCTTGAGAAATCGTCAGTGAAAGTAATGAAGTAAGAAAAACCGCCTCTAGCTTGTGTAGACATTGGCCCACATACATCACTATGTATGAGTCCTAGGAGCTCGGTAGCTCTTTCTCCGGTTCCGGTTAACGGAGTTTTGGTCATTTTACCCTTGATACAAGACTGGCAAGTCGCATAAGATTTATATTCAAAAGGTTTTAAATATCCATCTTTGTGTAGCTTGTTTAGTCTTGTTTCGTTAATATGACCAAGTCTACAGTGCCAAAGAAAAGCTTCATTTATTTCTGAAAGTTTTCTTTTCTTAGTGTGTTGTATACTGAAAACTGTGTTGATTTAGGACGTATATCCCGTTATTAAGTGTACCATACGTAACCAACATTTGATTCAGGTGAATGTTCATAACATTGTTCTGCAATACAAAATTATATCCTTCATTGTCTAACAAAGAAATAGATATTATATTACAAAGCATACTTGGTACAAAATAACATGGGTTCAAAACCAATATACACCCAGATGGCAACCCCAAGTGATACTCTCCCACTGCGACTGTATGTACAATGGAACCATTTCCAACACGCAGAGTATGGTCACCTGCCTTCAAAACCTTTCTATTTCTCAGCCCCTGTATAGAATTGCAAATGTGAGAACCTGAACCGGTATCTAATACCCAGGAAGCAGAGTTTATTGAAAAAAAAAATTTCTGTCACAAACACACCTGAAGCGGAAGCATCCCCACACTTCTTCTTGAGATTTAAGTACTCCGTACAGTTGCGCTTCCAATGTCCTGCTTTGTGGCAATGAAAACATTCACCTTTCCCCGAGTCCCCAGCTTTGGACTTTTCCTTTCCCTTCACCTTTTTAACTCCACCCTTAGGATTGGTGGGCTTCTTTTTTTCTTTCCTTTGGCCTTAGCCTTTGGACGAGAAGAGGAAGATTGTCCAACAGTCATAACGGGAGTTTTCACTGATTTCAGTGTGCTCTCTGCACTCCTTAACATATTAAGGAGTTCAGGCAGTTCCCTCTCCATGTTATGCATGTTGAAGTTAACTATGAACCGAGCAAAGGTGGAGGGGAGGGACTGCAGAATAATATCCGTATATTGTACATTGTCCATCGTCCATCCAAGGTCCTCAAGCTCTTCTATAAGAGCTATCATCTTCAGAACATGGTCTCCTACTGATGTGCCAGGGGCCATTCGCATCTGAAACAATTTCTTTGATGCTTCGTATCGTAATACGCGGGATTGCTCTCCATACAACTCCTTTGTATGGAGGAATATGTCATGAATGTCCATATTCTCGTGCTGCTTTTGATGTGTATTGTCCATCGATGCAAGCGCGGGGCATTTGGCCGTGGCACAGTCAGCGTCCCATGTCTTGCGGACTTCAATGCCCGAAACTGAGGATTTTGGACCTGGGGTGGGCGGGGCTGAAGCCGTGAGGACATATGATACTTTATCATAAGTCAAGGCTATTTTCAGATTCCTTAGCCAGTCTTTATAATTGGTCCCATTCAATTTGTTTTTATCTAGTAGAAGCTTGAGTCCGGTTTGTTAGTGTATATGCCCTAGAGACCATTACTGTATCATACTAGTTTGTATATTACTTAATGGAAGCTTGGGATATTCACCTTGTATAAACAATCTTGCTCAATATAGTAGTATGCTACTTGGTTTGTTTCTACTTCAATGTGTACATGTGTTTATTTTAGTATATCACCTATACACATTAGTGGAACCCTTAGGATCTTTGCTTGATTACCAGCGTTGTGGTGGCAGTCACACTAGTGGAGGCTGGGTAATCTATAAGCACATCCTTATGTAGGTCCCTAGTCGCAGGACTATCGAGACAGGGCATCGATACTCCGGAGTAGACTAGCGTATGCGCTTCTCATCCCAGAGTGGGAGATGGTCTGTCCCACAGCCATCAGTACGTCGTACTGGAGATAGTATGCGGGTGCTCGTTAGGTTACGAGTACACTAGACAGGACTCGTCAGGAACTGACCGGTTGGTATTATACCTATCGTCAGTTATCAGTTCCCAGGTGACATGGTACAGCTTAGTCCGCTGACTTGACACTGTCACTTCGCCTCGAGTGTGTTCCCACTGTACTTTGATTACTACCCTACCACGGCTCAAAGGAGTCGTGCAAACAGGTAGTAGTTGGGTGCAGTCCCAAAGCACTTGGAGGCAGTGACGGTTAGACAGGATTCGTCTCTCCCGATATTGGGGGTTGACATCACGCTGTGTCTAGCAGAGCCATTACACGAGTAGTCCCTGGCCAGGGCAAGCGAGATATACTGGTAGGTTTCCAGTGCTATCTCAGGGTGTTCTGGGCTTCACTCCGACACGACATGTACCGCTATTAGGGGACTGACGTTTACCGCCCCCTAGGCCCTCCATGCGATGTATCAGACGAACAGACCGGACTGTACGGAGACTGTCACATTCAGGCTCAGTAGGAGTTCAGATGGGTTTCACCTCGTCAGTCTTCTTGTCGGCATCTACCTGGGGACCGTTACGCACAGCTAGTGCCGCTTACGGTCTGTGGTTAAACCCACTGCCAACGTAGTGTCGAGTCTGTAGAGTCCCACACAGAGAGCTATTCGCCTTTAGGCAAAAGAGTAGAGGTCGCATGGTTTTGCGACAGGTCGCATGGTTTTGCGATAGGGTTCGGTCGCATCCGTGCACTTATGCACGTACAGTGTCCGGACAGTTGACACTAGCGGGCTTTGGTTTAAGCCAGATCCTAGTGTACGTTTTGGGATTGGTTTTATCCAGTAGGTATTCGTGTTCCTCGGAACGCGGATGCGGGTGTGTATGCCCAGTTGACGGAGAGACCGAGGCAGAGGATTCTCATTAGGGTTGTTGACCATTGACTATTGACTATTGACTTTTTGCTCAACCCTAATGAGAATATGATTTGTAATTAACAATAATGTTAATTAAGTATTATAGTTACATGGTTGTTGAGGGGTTGACTTCCTTGACTTTGTTGACCGGTTGACTAGGTTGGACTAGTTGACCATCATGATGACAATGGCTATCATTTCATGGCAAAGACTTTTGCTTGCTTGTTCTCTTATGCAAAATGAGTGCATGAAATGATATGACTATTGTAGCTTAAACCATCACTAATACTTGATTGCTATTATTGGTTATGATGGTTTTGGATTATAAGAGCCAAGAGAGAAAAGTCTTGCTCATTCTTTCATTTCCTTTCTCTCTCTTGTGTTCTTGAGCTCTCATCTTCTTCCTCTTGCTCTCCCTCTCTTTAGTCTATGGTTTACTTGTCTCATGTGTTGAGAACCAAGAACCATAGAGAAAAATCCCAACACACTCTCCTCTACTCACTCTAGTTCACAAGGTTTAGCAAACCGAGTGAACTAGTTTCTTCAAAGCTCGAAGAAGAAGCCAAAGGTAGAAGCTTTCAGGTAGATCGATCTTCGGCGCAAGGAGACGACGGGGTGAAGCCGATCCGGACAACCATCGAGGTTTGAAGATGAAGGAGTTCAAGAAAGAAAGGTATAACCCCCTAACCGAGTAGTTAACAACTCCTAGTTAGGTTGTTAGTTAGATATTTAACAAAGATCCGATTTTGAGTCCATGTTACCGCCTCTAGAAAATTATTTTTCATCAAATTCCGCATACCCGAAAGTACCGGGAGAGGTAGCATGGACTTACAGTGGTATCAGAGCCTAGTTAAACTCTATCTAACATGTTAGCATAGTAGCTAGAAATTCGATCGGAGAAAAAGTCCCGAAATGAACCCGAAATTCATGCTTGCTGTCTATTTTCAAAGTACTGTAAAAGTAATAAATCATGCTTTAAAAATCGACTCAGGGTTTTTATAGTCTACTGTAGAAAAACGGTCCAGAGATCTCACCAAACCACCGCGGAAATGCGGCAATAGCTTGCTATTTCCGCGGTTCCGCGGCCGATTGAGCTCCTCTCTGGATCGTCTTCACTGCAGTTTGTTCTATGGGGGTATTATGGGAATTTTGGTATATTTTTTTCAGCCCAGATTTTCCAGAAAGAAAATTTTGTTTTTGGGGCTCTAAAAACCGTATTTTGATCGAGTTTCTAAAGACTTAAGCTGACGGGTATTTCTGTGATGTGATATTTGTATTGAACGTCTGCTAATCGCTATATGTCGATTAGTGGGGGTTATACAAATCTGTGATCTGTAATGTTGCTGGAATGTGTATATGAATTCATTGGATTGTCGTGGGTGAATAGCCGGGGGTTGTGAGACGAGAGTTTTCTTTTCTTTCTATTCATGTAAATTTGTAAATTGATGTAATAATTATTTGTATGGCCGCACAACCGGGTCGGGGTTGTAGCCGTCATTGTATAATTTATTTTTACTGTTTTTGCTCCTAGGATAGACCTATGGAGGGGGTGCACAAACTACCGGGTATCCTGAAGTGCCGAGTGGCCTACTCACGGAGTTGAGGGCGGTTGCTTCGCTTCGGGTACTTGGCGGGTAGGTTGCCGCACCCGTAGGGGTCTTGGGTGGGGTATTGGCTATTCACCGCGACCGTGTAATCTGCTTTTCGTTACAAGCTCGTACGAATTGCGGATTCCTAGTATATCCAATGTGTTCATCTGTGATCTGAAATGGCTATCATTGCAATATATCTATATATGATATTATTTAGGCGTTGCTTATGTTTTACAGCCGCGCTAGCCCAGCCCCCGCTCTGTCGTTAGTTAAGTAACCTAACGGGTAATGACGGGGCCCCGTGGCGAATGCGAATGGCATAAGCGTACGTCATATTTTGGTTGTTTTCTGCAATGGTAGGATTAAATGATAGGACACATTAAAAGAACTAATGCAAGAATATCACGCATTAAAAGAACTAATGCAAGAAAAATAAACCAAGTCGTTGGAACACTTTCAAAAAACCACTCGGTTCTTTTCAAAACCAACTTTTAAATGCGGAGCTTGAGCCACTCCTTTTAAAAGCTATCTCGTTCCATCGATTATATCAAGTTCACTACGTTCACGGTTTCGCCAAAACCATTCGTATCCCTCCGTCGTTTCACATGAATAGTCAATAGTATTCAAGCTATGTTTGTTGGCCAAAGTCAAGGCATAGTGATTGGTAGCTAATGGGTATTCATGTGCAGCATAGATAGATGCGTTGATTTGGAACAGTCGTACTGCCTTGTTGGCCAAAGTCAAGGGTAGGTGCGGGTGGATTCAAATTAACCTGGAGAACGACGGGTAGAACTTGACATGTGACTTATGATTTGTTGGCCAAAGTCAAGGTCATAAGAGCATGGGGCAAAAATCCACATCGGGAGTTTCAAAAGAACTGAAACTTGCTAGTGTTGCATACCATTTGGAGTGTGATGATTCTGGTAGGATTCCTTCAGTTTCGTCACGCAATGATATTTGGATCCCGATCCTACTGTGAGTATATGCTACTCCTCGGGAAATTTCTCACTTAACGATCAATGCTATAAACCTAGTAGGTGTCTAGAAAGGTGTTAGCGGGGCTACGCCCCCAGGGAAAAGAGGTTCTTAAATTAAGGAACTTCGCGAAAGCGTTGGAAAACCGCCCTCGAAGTACCGACACTAGCATGGCTGAACGGTTAAACAAGTATTGTACGGTGAGATTGATCCTGACTAATTCTTCCTTTTTGGTTTGAGGAGGGATTCGAGAAACAGTGGGAGCCATCCTGTTTAGACAAACTAAAAACCATTCAAAACTTGCAAGAGCATCGTGCTGAGTGTTTCTTCTCTCTCTCCTAATTGCAGCGACCAATCGATATGACTGGACTTAAGTTACTTCTAGATAAAAACATACTGACAGGGCCAAACTACAAAGATTGGCTCAGGAATGTCAAAATGGCAATCACTTATGACAAGCTGGGGTATCTTCTTACCACCAAAGCTCCCCCTGTCCCAGGTCCCAAAACCAGCATCGCGGATAAGGAAATCCGTAAGACCTGGGAACTAGACTGCGCGAAGGCCAAGTGCCTCGTGCTTGCCTCTATGGACAATGAACATCAGAGGAGGCACGAGAATATGGACCTTGAATCCATATTTCTTCATACAAAAGAACTGTATGGAGAGCAGTCTCGTATCGCAAGATACGAAGTGTCGAAGAAGTTATTTTCGGCAAGGTTGGCCGTCGGATCATCGGTAGCGGAACACGTGCTTAAGATGATTGGCTACATAGAAGAGCTCGCGGACCTTGGGACCACGTTGGAGAATGAGCTCTATACGGACTTGATTCTCCAGTCCCTTCCTTCCACTTACGCCCAGTTTATACTGAACTTCAACATACAAGAAAAGGAAGTTGAACTTTCAGAACTCCTCAACATGCTGAGGAGCCCAGAGGGCACCCTACAGAAAGGTAGGGAAACATCCACTTTGTTTGTAGGAGGATCTTCCTCTTCTAGGTCCATGGCGAAAGACAAGGGAAAGAAGAAGAAAGCCCCCGCCAAACCAAGGGGCGGTGTTAGTAAAGTGGATACGAAGAGAAAAGCAAAAGCAACAAAGAAAGCGGGGCAGCTTGTGGATAAAGAAGAATGCTTCTATTGTCATAAGAAGGGACACTGGAAGAATGATTGAGGGCTTGGAAGGCCAGAACACAGGAACTGAAGCAGGTTGCGGCTTCAGCTTCAGGTGTGTATGTTATTGATAACTGTCTTTCAATAAACTCTACTTCCTGAGTATTGGATACCGGATCAGGATCTCATATCTGTAATTCTTTGCAGGCGTTGAGAAACCGTAGGTTTTTTAAGGCAGGTGACATGACCCTCAAAGTTGCAAACGGAGCTAGCAAGGATTCTAAGGCCGTGGGGGACTATCACCTGGGAATGTCAGATGGACATGTTTTGGTTTTGCGTAATTGCTTTTTTGTACCCAACGCAACTTGTAATATCATTTCTGTATCTTTGACTTCTAAAGAAGGTTATGAATTTGCGTTTGTAAGCAATGTTGTAAACATTCACCTTAATCAAGTTCTGATTGGGTCAGGTACATTGAGCAATGGTATATACGTATTAAACCAACCACAGATTTTCAATGTCCAGAATACACACAAAAGAAAGTCTCCGGAAATAAATCAGACTTTCTTATGGCATTGTAGACTGGGTCACATCAATGAGAGAAGGTTGACGAAGTTACATACAGAAGGATATTTGAATCCGTTCGAATATCAATCGTATGCCACTTGTCAATCCTGTCTCAAAGGAAAGATGACAAAGACTCCGTTCACTGGACACAGAGTGAGAGCGGGCGAGCTCTTAGGACTCGTACACAGCGACGTGTGCGGTCCAATGTCAACACATGCGCGAAGCGGTTATTCTAACTTCATTACTTTTACGGATGACTTTTCAAGGTACGGTTATGTCTTCTTAATGAAACATAAGTCCGAAGCCTTTGGAAAATTCCAGGAATATAAGAATGAAGTAGAAAAACAAACCGGCAAAAGTATCAAGATTCTAAGATCGGATCGAGGTGGTGAATACTTGAGTGCCGTGTTCCTGGACTATTTAAAAGAGAACGGAATTCTCTCTCAGCTTACTCCTCCATACACTCCGCAACATAACGGTGTATCGGAGAGACGGAACCGAACCCTATTGGATATGGTACGGTCCATGATGAGTAATGCTGAGTTACCGCGATCATTCTGGGGGTATGCGCTAGAATCAGCTGCATACCTTTTGAACCGAGTTCCCACTAAGACTGTGCCTACTACACCATATGAGATGTGGTGTAGGAAGAGACCCTATCTTAATCACAGTAAGACATGGGGATGTCCAGCTTTTGTCAAAAAGCAGCATGCGGACAAACTCGAGGCACGCTCAGTACAGTGCAAGTTCGTGGGATATCCAAAGAACTCCAAGTGATATTTCGTCTACTACGAAGAGGAACAAAAGGTTTTGTTTCTCGTCATGCCTACTTCTTGGTAACTGAGTTTTTGGAAAACCAGATAAGTGGGAGCAAAGTAGAACTAGAATAAATTCCAGAACCACGAGCTATTACTGAAAGCTTAGTGGAACCAGAGGGTTCAAAAGAACAGGACATTCCTACGCCGCTCCACAGGAGTAGTAGGCAGTCTCATCCGCCTGAGAGATACTACGGTTTTCTCATAGACGGGGATAGAGAGGATTGCATCATAGATTATGATGAGCCTACTAGCTTCCAGCAGGCCGTTCAGAGCGTTGACTCGCTAAAATGGCTGGATGCAATGCGGACCGAAATGGAGTCCATGTACACCAACAAAGTATGGACGTTGGACGTTGCTCCAGACGGGGTAAAACCCGTAGGATGCAAGTGGATCTTCAAAAGGAAGATTGGTGTAGATGGACAGGTTGAGACCTATAAAGCTAGACTGGTTGCAAAGGGTTTTCGTCAAAGACCTGGTTTGGACTATGACGAGACCTTTTCTCCAGTAGCTATGCTGAAATCCATTCGGATCCTTCTTGCCATTGCTGCCTTCCACGATTATGAGATTTGGCAGATGGACGTAAAGACCGCTTTTCTAAATGGAAATTTAGAGGAGTGTGTCTATATGGACCAGCCAGAGGGTTTCATTCAGAGTGGGAGCAACGGAATGGTGTGCAAGTTGCTTAAGTCCATTTACAGACTAAAGCAGGCACCGCGGAGTTGGAACATCTGTTTTAATGAGACGGTCAAGGAATTTGGCTTTATCAAAAATCCAGATGAACCATGCATCTATAGTAAATTTGTAGCGAGAACTGTAGTATTCCTCGTTTTATACGTGGATGACATTCTCTTAATAGGAAATGACATTCCTATGCTACAATCTGTCAAGGGGTTCTTGTCACACAGGTTCTCCATGAAAGACCTGGGCGATGCCTCATACATTCTGGGGATCCGGATCTATCGTGACAGATCCAAGAGGATACTGGGACTTTCACAGTCCAGGTAAATCGACACCATACTGAAAAGATTCAGTATGGAAGATTCCCAGCGCGGTAATCTACCGGCTTGTCACGGGATCACCCTCTCCAAAGAGATGTCTCCCAAGACTGATTTGGAGAGGGATCGCATGTCTATTATACCCTATGCTTCCGCGGTAGGATCTATAATGTATGTGATGTTGTGTACCAGACCGGATGTAGCTTATGCACTGAGTGTGGTAAGCCGGTATCAGTCAAACCCTGGGGAGAAACACTGGATAGCGGTAAAGAACATTCTCAAGTACCTTAGAAGGACTAAGGAGATGTTCTTGGTATATGGCGGAAAAGACCTCCAGATCGAGGCCTTTGCTGACTCCAGCTTCCAGAGTGACAAGGATGATTCCAAGTAAATGTCGGGTTTTTTCTTTACCCTCAATAGAGGGACGGTGTGTTGGAAGAGTTCCAAATAGGAAACCGTTGCAGACTCGACGATGGAAGCGGAATACATTGCTGCATATGATGCCGCAAAAGAGGCTGTCTGGATGAGGAAGTTCTTGAAAGAACTTCAGGTGGTTCTGTCCATTGTTGACCCAATACCTCTGTATTGTGACAACAACG
Organism: Agapanthus africanus; assembly: GCA_030015575.1. NCBI lineage: Eukaryota > Viridiplantae > Streptophyta > Magnoliopsida > Asparagales > Amaryllidaceae > Agapanthus > Agapanthus africanus. The sequence continues at coordinate 83,873,481 of JASDDO010000004.1, read as the reverse complement.
GGGCTATAGCTTTAGCGAAGGAACCCAGGTCCCATCAGAGATCCAGACACATCTTGAGGCGGTATCACCTGATCAGGGAGATCGTGGATCGCCAGGAGATCGAGGTCCAGAGGGTTGCTTCAGTAGATAACACTGCGGATCCATTCACCAAGGCCTTGCCCCAGACTCAGTTCGAGCGGCTGATCGAGATGATAGGTCTTCGATACGCCAGTACATGGCCTTAGTGCAAATGGGAGATTGTTAGTGTATATGCCCTAGAGGCCATTACTGTATCATACTAGTTTGTATATTACTTAATGGAAGGTTGGGATATTCACCTTGTATAAACAATCTTGCTCAATATAGTAGTATGCTACTTGGTTTGTTTCTACTTCAATGTGTACATGTGTTTATTTTAGTATATCACCTATACACATTAGTGGAACCCTTAGGATCTTTGCTTGATTACCAGCGTTGTGATGGCAGTCACACTAGTGGGGGCTGGGTAATCTATAAGCACATCCTTATGCAGGTCCCTAGTCGCAGGACTATCGACACAGGGCATCGATACTCCGGAGTAGACTAGCGTTTGCGCTTCTCATCCCAGAGTGGGAGATGGTCTGTCCCACAGCCATCAGTACGTCGTACTGGAGATAGTATGCGGGTGCTCGTTAGGTTATGAGTACACTGGACAGGACTCGTCGGGAACTGACCGGTTGGTATTATACCTATCGTCAGTTATCAGTTCCCAGGTGACATGAGTACAGCTTAGTCCGCTGACTTGACACTGTCACTTAGCCTCGAGTGTGTTCCCACTGTACTTTGATTACTACCCTACCACGGCTCAAAGGAGTCGTGCAAACAGGTAGTAGTTGGGTGCAGTCCCAAAGCACTTGGAGGCAGTGATGGTTAGACAGGATTCGTCTATCTCGGTATTGGGGGTTGACATCGCGCTGTGTCTAGGAGAGCCATTACACGAGTAGTCCCTGGCCAGGGCAAGCGAGATATACTGGTAGGTTTCCAGTGCTATCTCAGGGTGTTCTGGGCTTCACTCCGACATGACTCGTACCGCTATTAGGGGACTGATGTTTACCGCCCCCTAGGCTCGCCATGCGATGTATCAGACGAATAGACCGGACTGTACGGAGATTGTCACATTCAGGCTCAGTAGGAGTTCAAATGGGTTTCACCTCGTCAGTCTTCTTGTCGGCATCTACCTGGGGACCGTTACGCACAGCTAGTGCCGCTTGCGGTCTGTGGTTAAACCTAATGCCAGCGTAGTGTCGAGTCTTTAGAGTCCCACAAAGAGAGCTATTCGCCTTTAGGCAAAAGATTAGAGGTCGCATGGTTTTGCGACAGGGTTTCGGTCACATCCGTGCACTTATGCACGTACAGTGTCCGGACAGTTGACACTAGCGGGCTTTGGTTTAAGCCAGATCCTAGTGTACATTTTAGGATTGGTTTTATCCAGTATGTATTCGTGTTCCTCGGAACGCGGATGCGGGTGTGTATGCACAGTTGACGGAGAGATAGAGGCGGAGGATTCTCATTAGGGTTGTTGACCGTTGACTGTTGATTATTGACTTTTTGCTCAACCCTAATGAGAATATGATATGTAATTAACAATAATATTAATTAAGTATTATAGTGACATGGTTGTTGAGGGGTTGACTTTGTTGACTTGTTGACTTTGTTGACCGGTTGACTAGGTTGGACTAGTTGACCATCATGATGACAATGGCTATCATTTCATGGCAAAGACTTTTGCTTGCTTGTTCTCTTGTGCAAAATGGGTGCATGAAATGATATGGCTGTTGTAGCTTAAACCATCACTAATACTTGATTGCTATTATTGGTTATGATGGTTTTGGATTATGAGAGCCAAGAGAGAAAAGTCGTGCTCATTCTTTCATTTCCTTTCTCTCTCTTGTGTTCTTGAGCTCTCATCTTCTTCCTCTTGCTCTCCCTCTCTTTAGTCTATGGTTCACTTGTCTCATGTGTTGAGATCCAAGAACCATAGAGAAAAATCCCAACACACTCTCCTCTACTCACTCTAGTTCACAAGGTTTAGCAAACCGAATGAACTAGTTTCTTCAAAGCTCGAAGAAGAAGCCAAAGGTAGAAGCTTTCAGGTGGATCGATCTTCGGCGCAAGGAGACAACGGGGTGAAGCCGATCCGGACAACCATCGAGGTTTAAAGACGAAGGAGTTCAAGAAAGAAAGGTATAACCCCCTAACCGAGTAGTTAACAACTCCTAGTTAGGTTGTTAGTTAGATGTTTAACAAAGATTCGGTTTTGAGTCCATGTTACCACCTCTAGAAAATTGTTTTTCATCAAATTCCGCATGCCCGAAAGTACCGGGAGAGGTAGCATGGACTTACACAGTCATTGGTATCTGCCATTAAGAGAGAGAAAAGAATACACTCAGCGAAACCTCTTGCATAGATCAGATTGGTTATTATCTTGTCTAATCGATGTCTCCCACTGCTTTAATCAAGTTTTTCTTTCAAACCTTAAAAAGAAAACTAGCCAGGATTAATTACAGTCTACAACTTCGCTAACCGTTCAGCCAGGCTAGTGTCGGTACTTGAGGGAGGTTCCCCGTATTTTCGCACGGACCTAATTAAAGTAAACCTCGTTTTTCCAGAGGCGTAGCCCCATTAACACATTTCTAGACACCTAATGAGTTAGCTAATTGTAAACTGCAAAACTCTCCTAGGAGCAACTATTGCCCACAGTGGGATCGGGATCCAACCATCATATGGAAGGTATGCAATCTCATTGCAAATCTCAACACTTGAAATTCCCGATGTGATTTTTACCCCTAGTACCTATGACCTTGGCTATGGCCAACAAATCATAAGTACTAGTCAAGTTCAGCCCGTCATTTCTTGATTAATCAAACCCGTTTACATGACCCTTGGCTAAGGTCAACAAAGTCATATGCCCGTCCTAATTAATCTGCATCAGCTGCATTGTAGGAAGACATCACTTAGCTACCGTACACTACGCCTTGGCTAAGGTCAACAAACGTAGGACGAATACTAAATACTCTACTTCCTAAAATAACGGAGGGTTGCGAATGATTTTTAAGAAAATCTTTAACGCTTTGAACTTGATATCGTCGTAGAATCAAATGGTTTTCAAAAGGAGTGGCTTGTGCTCCGCAGTTTTTGAAATACAGCTTTTTCATAAAGAGCCGGGTGGTTTTCAAATCCGATTCTACAACATCTTTTTAGGTTTATTTTCTTTACATTAATCATATTAATGTAATCCCATCATTTAAGTCCTTAAGCCAATCACAGAAAAGAAACGAAAATACAACGTACGCTTATGCCATCCGCATTCGCCGCAATGTTCCGTTATTCACCGTTAGGTTACTTAACTAACGGCATACCGAGACTGGGACTAGCGCGGGTCCAAAACATAAGCAACGTCTACTATATATCTCATATATAATATATCATTCGTCTCAGATATCACAGAACACAGGCAGCAGAAACATATATATAATGTGGGATATACTAGGACGTCCGTATTTAGTATTCAGCCAACAATAAAAAATACGGATTCCCCAGTCGCGATGAATAGCCAGGCCCACACCCCTAGACCCCTACGAGAGCGGCAAGCGACCCTACCAATCCTGGAGTTTAGGAGACCCGGTCTCGACTCCTCGAGATGACCTCCCACTGAACCACAGAACCCGGTCACTTGTGCTCCCCTCCTTGGGTCTATCCTAATGCGGAAAAGTAAATAATATACAACACTGGTGACATCAACCTCAACCCGGAAGTGCCCCAAATAAAAGAATATTACATTACATTTGAATTTTACATGAATGAAAAATAAAACTCTCATCTCACATAAAACCCCCCGTCAATTCGATCGCGACAATCCTGCACATCATATCTCAGCAACACATAATATCATATATTATCAACGTAAGTAAGTATGCGTACCCCGATTGTCGTTGATGTATAGCAACGAAACCGGCGATATCGAACATACTACACTTACGGTCACAGAAAAGAAAGTGTAAAACTGCAATATCTGGAATCCACATTCTCTTTAGACATTGTAAATGCGAAATATCACATACTTCATATTTCATGTCTAGCTATATGAATTCCACGCATTGCATCACATTCCAGATAAATAGACAGTATTAAAGTTTTTCGAACGAATGATCAAATACCCAAAATTCCCTAAAGCTCAACACTTGAGCGGAGTTCAAAAAACCCGGAGTGTGACACATTAGTAGCGGTCCAGCCGTAGAAGGGTCAAGCCAAAGCCTCACATGTGGCATGCCGTACTGTCCCAAACCCTAAGGTTCAAAAGGCAGTTCAAAAGGCAGTTCAAGACGGTCACGTAATCGAGTTAAGGTTTGTTGTCTTCTAGAGGGTCCACCACAAAACTTGCACGTATCTCCGAAAGATTTAAACCCCGTGAAAAGTGAGCAAATGATACTCGTTCGAACAATTCAATTCTTTCTAATTTACCCAGAAAAGACACGAAATCAAAATTCCGATCGAATCATTGAACTCAAAACCATCCCCAGAACATTCAGCACATGAATCAGATTAAACATACCTAAAACAATATACAAGCAGGTATAGGAATTACTGTGTAAATAAGAAGCTATGAAGCCTCTGTATGGCCGCGGAGCCACGGCCCAAGCAAGGATTGGCCGCGGTTCCGCGGTGGCTTGAACGGCTCATGGTTTCGTATTTCACAGTCTTTCTTAGATTTTCCTGCTATATTTTTTAAGTATTTTTAATTCTGGAAAAACCACAGTTTCAAAAATTGTCCAGAGAGGGTTCTAAATATTAGTTATGTATATGCCCTAGAGGCCATTGTTGTACATGTGATGTATATTATAATGGATGCTTGGATATATATAGAGAAGACTTTCTTGCTCGTGATGATAGTATGCTATTTGGTTTCACTTTATCTTAACATGTTGACTTGTATTGGTTTATTGTTTTACTCTCACATGTTGATAAAGCCCTTAGGATCTGTACTCGACTACTGGGACTATGATGAGATCATACTAGTGGGGCCGCGGTAGTCGATGAGTACATCCTATAACTGTTCCTAGTCGAGGGTATATCGAGACAGGGCATCGATACACCAGAGTAGACTAGCGTATACGCATCTTGACCCATATGATGGGTGATGGATGATCCCATATCCATCGGTGTTTGACATCAGAGATGGTGTACGGGTGCTCAGTGGAGACTGGGTACACTGGACGGACTCGCCGAGAACTCCCAGATGGTGATATACCACACATCAGATGGAAGTTCTCCGGTGACACTGGTACAGGGTAGTCTGTAGACCCGAGATCGTCATGGAGACTTGTGTGATTCCCACTGTGTTTTGATTTCCACCTTACCACGTCCAAGAGGGCGTGCAAAACGGTGGCTTTTCGGTACAGTCCCGAATCACATGGAGGCAAAGAGCGATAGGAGGGGATTCGTCTCTCCCGGTATAGGGAGTTGATGTTGTGCTGTGTTCGATTGGCTATAACTGGAAGTCCCTGGCCAGGGCTGATATAGAGATTTACTGGTAAGTGTTACCAGTAGTTTCTCGACCCGTTATGAGCCACACATCGACACGACTTATCGGTTACTGGGGTCTGACGTATACCACCCCTAGACTTGATATGCGACATATCAGACGAACAGACCGGACTGTACGGGAGTGTTACTGATTGGATTCACAGGAGAACGCACAGGCTAGCTTGTTGATCTTCTGATCGCTCAATACCTGGGTGGCTGTTACGTTTAGCTGACCGCTTGCAGCTTGTGGGTGTTTGATATGATCATCACCCGCTACCGGCGTATTGACGATTCTTTAGAGTCCTACACAGAGGTTTCTTGGCTCAGGCGAAACGGAGTAGAGGCACATATGTGATATGTGCAGGACCGAGAATAATGCGATATGAGATACCGTATTATATTCTCGCGATATTTAGATATGAACTGGGACATCGGATCAAGTGTTGATTCGATGAATCGGTACATGATATATTAGTCGGTAATATTCGATATAGCCGGATCATCGAATCAAGTGTTGATTCGATGATTTAATGTATAATAATATATATGATATATTATTACATTATCTAATATTGGCTCGCTTTATTATTTCATTTTCTCACTGGATGATACATTGATATATATGCGATATATGTTAATTGTATTATTTTCTTTTGTTGCAAATATATAATATATATGTGATATATATTATTGTGACATGATATGATTAATTGTTAAACATGTTTAAGGATGATTAATTGAGGTTAGGGTTTGATTAGGGTTAGATGCTTCATGCACCTTCTAGAAGCTTTTTTCTTTTGTCATTGTAAAGATATTTTTGGATGACACATTCTTAACCCAACCAAACCCTAACTCTAGTTTATTCTCTACTAAATCTTAGCCACTCACCCTTGACCATGGTTTATAAATCAATCATATAGCTTTCATTCTATTCATCACAAAAGGATTAATCTCATTATTCATTTTCCATTATCATCTTCTTCTCTCTTGAAAAAGCTTACTTGATTTTCTTTATGTGATGAATAAATAAGAGAAAATGATTTAAAAAGAAAGCAAAAATACTACTCTCTCATCCTCATCTCATCTAGACCATGAGATTAGTGTGTTCATCTCTTTAGAGTGAGAAAGCTTGAGTCTTTGCAACTTCGACGTAGATCATCGGAGATTTGGAACACTTCAAGCTAGCATGGATCGTTCAAGTCGTGGAGCCTCTCATGAGTCCGGGAGATCGTGGATCGCGGCAAAGGGACTTCTACTCGGAGCTTGTGAAGCGAAGGAGCGGACTACAAAGGTTGTAATCCCTCACACTTAGATAAAAGTTATCATCTTGCATGTTAAACCCTAATAATCTAGCAAAGATCCCGGCTTTGGGTTGTTCGGCACGTCTAAAATTTTATCCGGGCATGTTTGATGCCTTATGAACCTTCACAAGAGTGCCTAGGAACCTTTCAGTGGTATCAGAGCCTAGCTAGAGCATTAGGCGATGTGTTTACGAAGTTAAAACTCCGATCGAACCCGAACCGACGAAAATAACGCCCTCTCTGGAAATTTTTTAAAATCTGGGTTTTTTCTGAATTAAAAATACGTAAAAAAATCAGCAGGGAATTCTAAGAATTACCATAAAACCCGAGCCCCCAATTCGACCAAACGGCGGCGGAACCGCGGCGCAAGCATGCTTGCGCGGCGGTTCCGCGGCGGAACAGTGGATTTGTGACACGTGGCTTTTATGGTAATATCCGTAGGTGCTTGTTGATGCTTCTGGGTATTTTTAAATATGTTTCAAGTGTTGAAAATTCTGGGGTTTGTTTTGTAATAGTAGATTCGATCGGAATATTTAAATTCGTATTTCTTTCCGGATATTTAGAAACTGTTAAACTATTTGAACGGATATCATTAACTCACTGTTTCCCGGTATGGCAAACTTTCAAGTGTTGAATTTTTTTTCGGGTTTAAATCTTTCGGAAAAATTGTACAAGTTAAGAGGTGGACCCTCTAGAAGACAACAAACCTTAACTCGATTATGTGACCGTCTTGAACTGCCTTTTGAACCTTCGGGTTTGGGGCAGTACGGCGTGCCACATGTGAGGCGTTGGCTTGACCCTTCTACGGCTGGATCACTGGTACTGTGACATATTCTGAGATTATTTGAACTCCGCTCAAGAGTTGAGCACTTTGGGAAATTTTGGGTATTTGATTATCTGTTCGGAAAGTTTAATACTGTCTATTTATCTGGAATGTGATACAATATGTGGAATTCATAGAGTTAGGCATGAAATGCGAAGTATGTGATATTTCGGATTTACGATGTCTAAAGTGATTGTGGATTCCAAATGTTGTAGTTTTACACTTTCTTTTCTGTGACCGTAAGTGTAATATGTGATATCGCCGGTTTGGTTGCTATATGTCAACGACAATTGGGATGCGCATATTTACTTACGTTGATGATATGAGATATTATGTGTTGCTGTGATATGTTATATTGGATCATCGCGTTCTGAATAGCCGGGGGTTTTATGTGAGATGGGGGTTTTTATTTTCATTCATGTAAAATTCATTTGTAATGTAATATTCTTTTATTTGGGGCACTTCCAGGTTGCGGTTGCTGTCACCAGTGTATATTATTTATTTTTCCGCATTAGGTAGACCCAAGGAGGGGAGCACAAGTAACCGGGTTCTAGGGTCCAGTGGGAGGCCATCTCGAGGAGTCGAGACCGGATCTTCTAACCCTAGAATTGGCAGTGTTACTTGCCGCTCTCGTAGGGGTCTTGGGATGTGGGTTTGGCTATTCGTCGCGACCGTGGAATCCGTGTTTTATACAGGCTCGTATTGAAAACACGGACGTCCTAGTATATCCAATATTTCATATATGTTCTTCTGCTATAATGTTCTGTGATGAGATCATATTACTGCCTGAGACGAATGCTTATACTATATATATATGCTGATATATAAATATTACTGTTTTCGTTTCTTCTGTGATGCTTAGGAAGCATAAGCTGATGGGATATTTATTAATGAGATTAATAAAAAGAAAAGAAAGCTAAAGATGTTGAAGAATCAAAACTTTATAAAAAGGGTAGCTACAGTTTTGCTTTGCACAGTGATATATATGATATATCCTGCACCTTATTCGATGGGGAAAGAGCCGACGATCCCTTCACCGGGAGTGACCTCTTTAGCGAAACTGGCAGATGCTACAAAACGCGGTGTGTCTTTTGATTGCTTTTAAAGTTTTGCTTTGCACAGCGGTATATATGATATATCCTGCACCTTATTCGATGAGTAAAGGGCCGACGATCCCTTCACCGGGAGTGACCCCTTTAGCGAAACTAAGAAAAAGCCTCAAAAACACTCCTTTTCAAAATCACTCGATTCTACAACGATATCAAGTTCATTACGCAAAGGGTTTTTTCAAAAAACCTGTCGTAGCCCTCCGTCATTTCAGATAAGTACTAGTTAGTATTCATGCTACGGTAGTTTGGCCTCCGTCAAGGCGTAGTGTACGGTAGCTGACTAGTGCTTATCTGCTAGCATATGATGCGATTGGATTAGGGTATTCGTACGGCGTTGTTTGGCCACCGTCAAGGGTCGTGCGGGTGGGTTTAATTCAATCAGGAAATGACGGGTTGAACTTGACTAGCGGACTATGGGTAGTTTGGCCTCCGTCAAGGTCATAGGACGCTAGGGGCAAAATATTATTGGGGATTTCAAGTGTTGAAATTTGCAATGAGATTGCATACCTCCTATGAGATAGTTGGATCCCGGTACCCACTGCGAGTAAGAGTTACTCCTGGAAGAGTTTTATACAGGACAATTAGCCGATCAAGTAGGTGTCTAGAAAAGTGTTAACGGGGTTACGCCTCTGGGAAAACGAGGTTTACTTTAATTAGGTCCGTGCGAAAGCACGGGGAACCTCCCTCAAAGTACCGACACTGATCTGGCTGAAAGATTGACGAAATTGTAGGGTGTAATTAATCCCGGCTAATCTTACCTTTTAGGGTTTTAAGGTAGATTTGATAAAAACAGTGGGAGACATCCTGATTAGATAAGATAATAACCAATCTAATCTTGCAAGAGCATACGCTAAAGTGTTTTCTTCTCTCTCTCTCCAGGTAGCGACCATGTCAGGCCATAATCAAGATAATAATATGGATGTATTGACTGAACCCGATTATTGTACTGAGCAAGGGAACGTTAGACCCGTTCTTTCTTATAAGAGTTATAAGACTGAACAGGAAACAGGAGAATATCTGGATTCTCACGCCGCCCAAAAGAACATGCATGTTGATGCATCTTCTTCGGGTGTGTTAGTTATTGAGAACTGTTTCTCAGTTCACCCTACGTCCTGGGTATTAGATACCGGATCAGGATCCCACATATGTAAATTGTTACATGGGCTACGGAAAGGTAGAGAAGTAGGAAAAGGTGATCATTCCGTTCAAGTAGGGAACGGTGCAAGTATTGTAGCCAAAGCAGTTGGCGAATATCACCTAGTATTGCCGAGTCGCAATACACTGATTCTAAATGAGTGCTATTATATACCGAACATGATGTGCAACATTATATCAGTTTCTTTATTGTATAAAGAGGGATACAATTTTGTAGTACAGGATAATGTTATGAACATATTCCTAGATCAAAAGTTGATTGCATCGGGCTCGTTACATAATGGCATATTCATTCTAAATCAGAATACAGTCCTGAATATACAAAACACACACAAGAGAAAAAGTTCAGATGTGAACGAATCCTACTTGTGGCATTGTAGACTTGGTCATATCAATGCGACACGACTGGCTAAGTTACATAAGGATGGTTATTTGAATCCGTTCGAATATCATCTTATGATACTTGCCATTCATGTCTCAAAGGAAAAATGACCAAAACTCCGTTTAGTGGACACGGAGAAAGAGTTACTGAACTCTTAGGACTAATACATAGTGATGTATGCGGTCCCATGTCTACGCATGCTAGGAACGGTTCTTCCTACTTCATTACATTCACTGACGATCTCTCTAGATACGGACATGTGTTTCTGTTGAAACACAAGTCTGAAGCTTTTGAGAAATTCAGAGAATATAAGCACGAAGTGGAGAACCAAACGGGCAAAAGTATTAAGATTCTTCGATCTGATCGAGGAGGTGAATACTTAAGCAATGAGTTCCTAGATTATCTAAAAGAGAATGGGATTCTCTCTCAGCTTACTCCTCCTTATACACTACAGCACAACGGTGTATCGGAACGAAGAAATCGCACCCTATTAGATATGGTGCACTCAATGATGAGCACTGCTGAATTACCTATTTCCTTCTGGGGATATGCACTTGAGACAGCGGCATACATACTGAATAAAGTTCCTACCAAATCTGTGCCTATCACCCCATATGAGATATGGGAAGGGAAGAGACCATATCTTAATTTTGTTAAGATATGAGGTTGCCCGGCCTATGTTAAAACTCATAATCCGGGCAAGCTCGAGGCAAGGTCTGTCCTATGTAAGTTTATTGGATATCCCAAGCATTCGCGAGGGTATATCTTCTACCACTCCGAGGAACAAAAGGTGTTTGTTTCTCGACATGCCACTTTCTTAGAAAAAGGTTTTCTTATGAAACAGATTAGTGGCATTGAGGTAGAACTGGAAGAAGTTCCGGCAGAACAAACGACAACAGATAATTTGGTAGAACCAGAGGATTCAGTAGTACCCAACGAACCCCAGCCTCTCCGCCGATCTAGCAGGGTTTCTCATCCACCTGAGAGATACTACGGTTTTCTCATTGATGGTGGAAGCGAGGACTGCATCATGGATGATGATGAACCGACTAGTTTCGAGCAGGCCATCACGAGTAGTGACTCTATGAAATGGCTGGATGCAATGCGATCTGAGATGGAATCCATGTACACCAATAAAGTATGGATTTTGGAAAATGCTCCTGAAGGGGTAAAACCCATTGGGAGCAAGTGGATTTTTAAAAAGAAATTTGGTGTAGATGGAAAAGTTGAGACTTTCAAAGCTAGACTTGTAGCAAAGGGTTTTCGTCAACGACCAGGTGTGGATTATGACGAAACCTTTTCTCCAGTGGCTATGCTTAAGTCCATCCAGATCTTACTTGCCATTGCTGCATACCATGACTACGAAATCTGGCAAATGGATGTTAAGACCGCCTTTCTAAACGGTGATTTAGAAGAGAGCGTGTACATGACTCAGCCAGAGGGCTTCGTAAATAGTGGGATCAGCGGAAAGGTGTGCAAGCTGCTTAAATCCATTTATGGGTTAAAGCAAGCATCGCGGAGTTGGAACATCTGTTTTGATGTTGTAGTCAAAGAGTTTGACTTCATCAAAAATATAGATGAACCTTGTATCTATAAGAAGGTAGCAGAGGGTAAGGTTGTCTTCCTCGTATTGTACGTGGATGACATACTCTTGATAGGAAATGATATTCCTATGCTGCAATCAGTCAAGCTCTTCTTATCACAGAGATTCTCATTGAAAGATCTAGGTGATGCCTCCTGCGTATTGGGAATCATGATCTACATAGATAGATCTAAACGGATACTGGGATTGTCCCAATCCAGGTATATTGACACCATACTAAAGAGGTTTAGTATGGAAGAATCCAAGCGTGGGAACCAACCCACGATCTCTGGACTCACTCTCTCCAAAGAGATGTCTCCCAAGACTGATTTGGAGAGAGCTCGCATGCAAGGGATACCCTATGCTTCGGCAGTAGACTCTATCATGTATGCGATGCTATGTACCAGACCCGATGTAGCATACTCACTAAGTGTAGTGAGTCGGTATCAAGAAGATCCTGGAGAGAGTCATTGGACAGCAGTGAAGAACATTCTCAAGTACTTACGAAGGACTAAGGAGATGTTCTTAGTGTATGGTAACGGAGAACTCCAGGTGGAGTCCTTTACCGATTCCAGCTTCCAAAGTGATAAGGACGACTCTAAGTCGCATTCGGGTTTTGTCTTTACCCTCAATGGAGGGGCGGTATGTTGGAAAAGTTCCAAACAGGATACCGTTGCAGACTCGACGATGGAGGCTGAATACATCGCTGCCAACGATGCTGCCAAAGAGGCTGTCTGGATCAAGAAGTTCATTAGTGAACTTGGTGTGGTTCCATCCATTGAGCATCCAATACCTCTGTATTGCGATAACAATGGAGCTGTGGCATTGGCCAAGGAACCCAGATCCCATCAAAAGTCCAGACATATTCTGAGGCGATATCACCTGATCTGGGAGATAGTTGGTCGCCGGGAGATCGAGGTCAGGAGAGTAGATACGAAGGACAACACTGCGGATCCATTCACGAAGGCTATTCCCCAGATACAGTTTGAGAGATTATTCGGGATGCTAGGTATGAGATGCTACAGCAGCTGGCCTTAGTGCAAGTGGGAGATTGTTAGTTATGTATATGCCCTAGAGGCCATTGTTGTACATATGATGTCTATTATAATGGATGCATGGATATATATAGAGAAGACTTTCTTGCTCGTCATGATAGTATGCTATTTGGTTTCACTTTATCTTAACATGTTGACTTGTATTGGTATACTGTTTTACTCTCACATGTTGATAAAGCCCTTAGGATCTGTACTCGACTACTGGGACTATGATGAGATCATACTAGTGGGGCCGCGGTAGTCGATGAGTACATCCTATAACTGTTCCTAGTCGAGGGTATATCGAGACAGGGCATCGATATACCAGAGTAGACTAGCGTATACGCATCTTGACCCATATGATGGGTGATGGATGATCCCATATCCATCGGTTTTTGACATCAGAGATGGTGTACGGGTGCTCAGTGGAGACTGAGTACACTGGACGGACTCGCCGAGAACTCCCAGATGGTGATATACCACACGCCAGATGGCAATTCTCCGGTGACATTGGTACAGGGTAGTCTGTAGACCCGAGATCGTCATGGAGACTTGTGTGATTCCCACTGTGTTTTGATTTCCACCTTACCACGTCCAAGAGGGCGTGCAAAATAGTGGCTTTCGGGTACAGTCCCGAATCACATGGAGGCAATGAGCGATAGGAGGGGATTCGTCTCTCCCGGTATAGGGAGTTGATGTTGTGCTGTGTTCGATTGGCTATAACTGGAAGTCCCTGGCCAGGGCTGATATAGAGATTTACTGGTAAGTGTTACCAGTAGTTTCTCGACCCGTTATGAGCCACACATCGACACGACTTATCGGTTACTGGGGTCTGACGTATACCACCCCTAGACTTGATATGCGACATATCAGACGAACAGACCGGACTGTACGGGAGTGTTACTGATTGGATTCACAGGAGAACGCATAGGCTAGCTTGTTGATCTTCTGATCGCTCAATACCTGGGTGGCTGTTACGTTTAGCTGACCGCTTGCAGCTTGTGGGTGTTTGATATGATCATCACCCGCTACCGGCGTATTGACGATTCTTTAGAGTCCTACACAGAGGTTTCTTGGCTCAGGAGAAACGGAGTAGAGGCACATATGTGATATGTGCAGGACCGAAAATAATGCGATATGAGATACCGTATTATATTCTCGTGATATTTAGATATGAACTGGGACATCGAATCAAGTGTTGATTCGATGAATCGGTATATGATATATTAGTCGGTAATATTCGATATAGCCGGATCATCGAATCAAGTGTTGATTCGATGATTTAATCTATAATAATATATATGATATATTATTACATTATCTAATATTGGCTCGCTTTATTATTTCATTTTCTCACTGGATGATACATTGATATATATGCGATATATGTTAATTGTATTATTTTCTTTTGTTGCAAATATATAATATATATGTGATATATATTATTGTGACATGATATGATTAATTGTTAAACATGTTTAAGGATGATTAATTGAGGTTAGGGTTTGATTAGGGTTAGATGCTTCATGCACCTTCTAGAAGCTTTTTTCTTTTGTCATTGTAAAGATATTTTTGGATGACACATTCTTCACCCAACCAAACCCTAACTCTAGTTTATTCTCTACTAAATCTTAGCCACTCATCCTTGACCATGGTTTATAAATCAATCATATAGCTTTCATTCTATTCATCACAAAAGGATTAATCTCATTATTCATTTTCCATTATCATCTTCTTCTCTCTTGAAAAAGCTTACTTGATTTTCTTTATGTGATAAATAAATAAGAGAAAATGATTTAAAAAGAAAGCAAAAATACTACTCTCTCATCCTCATCTCATCTAGCCCATGAGATTAGTGTGTTCATCTCTTTAGAGTGAGAAAGCTTGAGTCTTTGCAACTTCGACGTAGATCATCGGAGATTTGGAACACTTCAAGCTAGCATGGATCGTTCGAGTCGTGGAGCCTCTCATGAGTCCGGGAGATCGTGGGTCGCGGCAAAGGGACTTCTACTCGGAGCTTGTGAAGCGAAGGAGCGGACTACAAAGGTTGTAATCCCTCACACTTAGATAAAAGTTATCATCTTGCATGTTAAACCCTAATAATCTAGCAAAGATCCCGGCTATGGGTTGTTCGGCATGTCTAAAATTTTATCCGGGCATGTTTGATGCCTTATGAACCTTCACAAGAGTGCCTAGGAACCTTTCACTAAAAAACCGTATTTTGGTTCGATCGGAGTTTTTACTTCGTTAAAGTGTCGCCTAATGTTCTAGGTCGGCTATGATACCAATGTTAGGTTTACCTAGCACCTCATGAAGGGTTTAGAAGTATCACATGTACCAAAGATTAAATTTTTAGGGTGCTAAGTAAGCATACAAAGAATCAATCCTAGAAAATTAAGGTTTCATAACTTTAATCAACATCACAAGCAACAAAGGCTAGAGTTTTGAGAGTACAACCTTTGTAGATCCCTATGCTAGACTCCTTGGCCACTTGAGGGTTGGAGAAGGGTTCGCTTGAAGTCTTCTAGTGTCCACGACGATCCACCCGAAGCTCCTTTGTCCAAGCTTGCAACTTCACTTGATCAAGAGAAAGAAATGAAGCTAACACTCTAAACAAGTAGGCAAGACTTGTGTAGAATGATGTTGTGGTGGCTATTCTCACTTCAAAATCCTAACTTGGTGAGTAATTTGCTCACTAGAGAAATCTAGAGAGCAAAAGAAGAAGGAGGAAGAAGATGATGGTCTTTTTTGGAACAAGAGAAAAGACAATCTCTTATGAAAGAAAAAAGAAAATATATGTATATATATTTTCCACTTCTCATCTCAAACCATGGTTATATCATATGGATATTATTTCACTTGAGTTAAAACATAAAAGAAAAGATTAACACATGGTTAAAAGGTAGGTGAGCATGGTTAGTTGAAGAAGAGTGTAGAAACCATGTATTAATTTTTATCTTTTGTTTTGTTTTAAAACAAATGCAAATAAATATATATCCATATATATAAACATAGTGTGTGATTCTTATATTGCCATCATTTTCAATGTATATACAACCATGAAGGATGATGTATGTAAGTATGTATGTGTGCATGCACATCTATATGTGCATGAACAAGAATGAATGCATACATGCATGCATACATCTAAAAATATACAAGAAAGGATTTCTAGTGAGAAACTAATGGTTAAATGATAAATCAACACTTGATTTATCAATCTGGCCATATCACATACAACCTAACCAAAAGCAAGCCGCCCGATTAATATACGGTATTTTATGTTAGTGTTTATGACCCAGAAGGCCATTACTGTATCATACTAGTTTGTATATTACTTAATAGAAGCTTGGGATATTCACATGTATATAACAGTCTTGCTAAACATGGTAGTATGCTACTTGGTTTTTCTATCTTAATATGTGAGTATACGTATTGATAGAGCTCTTAGGATCTTGCTTGACTACCAGCATTGTGATAGCAGTCATACTAGTGGGGGATGGATAGTCTACAAGCACATCCTTATTCAGGTCCCTAGTCGTTGGATTATCGAGACAGGGCATCGATACTCCGGAGTAGACTAGTGTGCACGCTTATCATCCCAGTTGGGGAGATGGTCTGTCCCACAGCCGTCAGTACGTCATACTGGAGATAGTATGCAGGTACTCGTTAGGTTACGGGTACACCGGACAGGACTCACAGGGAACTGTTGGTTGGTTTTATACCAGTCGTCAGTGAACAGTTCCCAGGTGACATGAGTACAACATAGTCTGCAGACTTGACACTTCTACTTTGCCTCGAGTGTGTCCCACTGTTCTTAGATTGCTACCCTACCACGGCTCAAAGGAGTCATGCAAACAGGTAGCAGTTGGGTGCAGTCCCGAGCACTTGGAGGCAGTGGCGGTTAGACAGGATTCGTCTCTCCCGGTATTGGGGGTTGATATCGCGCTGTGTCAGAGAGCCATTACGCAAAGTCCCTGGCCAGGGCAAGCGAGATTTGCTGGTAGGTTCCAGTAGTTTCTCAGGGTGTAATGGGCTTCGCTCCGACACGACTTATACCGCTATTAGGGGACTGACGCTTGCCGCCCCCTAGGCCCGATATGCGATAGTCTTAGACGAACAGACCGGACTGTACGGAGATTGTCACATCAGACTCAGTAGGAGATCGGATGGGTTTCCTCATCGGCCTTCTTATCGACATCTACCTGGGGACTGCTACGTACAGCTAGTGCTGCTTGCGGTCTGTGGTTAAACCCACTGCCAGCATAGTAGTCGAGTCTCTAGAGTCCCACGCAGAGAGTTTCCCTACTCCATGCGAAACGATATAGAGGTCGTATGGTTTTACGACAAGGGTTCGGACGCATACGTGTGTTTACGCACGTACGACTTACGGACAGTTTTTACTAGTCGGCTTTGGTTTAAGCCAGTTACTAGTATCCGGTTATTAGATTTATACGGTCTAAAGTTTTTCCGTGTTTTCACGGATAGGAGGGGCGTTCTCGTAATTGCGCGAGAAGCTTCTAGAAGATGGTGACTAAGGAGGTTTAGGTGGCATATACATTGAAAGAGATTAGTGAGTCATATGGATGATTCATCCGTCATTAATGCTTCATAATTGCTTAATGACTCATGGATGTGAATCACCATAAGATATTTATCAAGTATGGTTGTAAATCATTTTCTTTTCTTTTCTTGATAAATGAAAATGCTTGATATATATTATGATAACTCATTTTCTCTTCTCATTATTATGTTCATCTTCTCTCTCCTCAAGATCTCTCTCTTCAAACCCTAATCCTCCACTCTCATGTGTTGAGTACAAGGATTAGTTAGACTACTTAATCCATAACCATACTCTATTTCATCTAGGTACTTTGATTAGCACTTAAAGATACCTAGTTGCCTCAAGTTTAGAGGCAAAGCTTGGAGTTTAGCTCTCGTGGTGGATCGTCTACTACTTGGAGAAGGCCGAGGAGGAGGTGGAGTACGTAAAGACGAAGGACTCGGTTCTTTAGGTATAATCACTTCACATAGTAGTTTAGAACTTCTATGTTTGATGTTAGTTATCGTTTAGCTTCGATTCATGCGGTTAGTCGATGTTTATGCAAAGAACAAGATCGTTTTTCATATTTCCGCCTCCCCGCTAGTCGTGGGGTGTTGTACATCGACTTACATTTTATACGCGCATTTTAACCGGGTCCATGCGCATATCGCATACGCGCACCACAACGTTTCTCCTAGACAAGGTAACTCCTTTGTGTGACTCTAAGACTCGTCAATATGCCGGCAGTAGGTGATGATCATATCAAGCACCCCCAAGCTGCAAGCGGTCAGCTAAACGTAACGGCCACCCGGGTATTGAGCGATCAGAAGAAAACAAGCGAACCTGCTACAACTCCCGTCGAGCCAACCTGCAACACTACCGTACAGTCCGGTCTCTTCGTCAGATATGCTGCACATCGAGCCTAGGGATGGTCACGTCAACCCCAATAACTCAATAAGTCATGCCGGTGAATGGTCTATAACAGATCGAGAAACTTCTGATAACACTTATCAGTAAATCTCAGCAGCCTTGGCCAGGGACTTACTGATATAACTAGTCGAGCACAGCACAGCATCAACTCCCAATACTGGGAGAGACGAAACCCCTCCTATCGCTCATCGCCTTCGTGTGTCTCGGGACTGTACCCAACGGCCTCCTATTTGCACGACTCAGTAGAGCTGTGGTAGGGTGGTAATCAAAGTACAGTGGGAGAGCATACAAGACTCTATGACGATCTCGGGTCTATAGACTAACCTGCACCAGTGTCACCTGAGAACTGCTATCCGACGATAGATATAATTCCATATAGGAGTTCTCGGTGAGTCCGTCCAGTGTACCCAGTCACCACTGAGTACTCGTATATGATCTCGATGTCAAACATCGATGAATGTGGGAACATTCATCGCCCATCATATGGGTCTAGTATCATATACGCCAGTCTACTCTGGTATATCGATGCCCCGTCTCGATACAGCTACGACTAGGGACATTTCAGGATATGCTTATAAACTACAGATGTCCCACTAGTATGATCTCTATCATAATCACTGTAGTCAAGCCAATATCCTCAGGGATTTATCAACATGTGTGAATGAGCAAAAGCATGATCAAATCAACATGTCGGATAAAGAAGAACCAGATAGCATACTATCATGTCGAGCAAGAATGTACACTGAATATATATATATATATATATATATATATATATATATATGTATGTATAAGTACATCCACTATCTCATAATGGCCTCTAGGGCATACATATATCCAACAGTTATGACGCGCTGACGTCTGGGTTTTGCATGGCCCAGATCCTCTACCTTTGTTGCAGACTGATCAGGAGTTTTGTCGCTGTTAGACCGAGCGGTAAGGATCCTGTTGGTATCTAGCCTTACTTTCCAGGTGTTCATTTGATCCTTTGCTTTCGCATACTATATTATTTCTTGACTCATTTATTCTGGCTTATGGACATGTACTAGATAGTTTAGTCTACTTTCCTGTTCTTGATATCTCTACAGCCGTAATGTTACTGTGGAAGGATTTTTCCTATCCACAGGTAGCATGGTTGGCTATGTCACGTGCCTACCTTAGCGTATTCTGGGAAGCGGGGCGTGACAAGTACTCGCAACTTGAGAGAAGGTGATGATAAAAGACAATTGAATAATACCTTATTCCTATTTCTCTTGAACCAGAATCCATCCTCGAAAAAGATCCTTCAAGTTCGTATATAACCATACGATAGATTTATCCAATGGAATTGGATGTTTGTAGTGATACAGGTTGTTCTGGAGAAATGAAAGGTGAAGTAGGAGTGGCGATGAAATACGTGGTTTGGTCGTGAATGTTAGTAGTCGCAATTTACTTTGCCCTCTTTCTAATCCCTTTATCTTGTCTTTACATATTACCTTCTGCACACCCTACTTAGGCTAATTGGTTTTCTTCATTCCTTACCTTTCGGCACCTGCCTATGGTTTGGAAGAAGACTATCCAATAAGCGTAATAGGTGTACTCTCCTAAACTAAGGAGCCCTCGCAACCTGAGAGAAGGTGATAATTAAAGACAACTGAATAAACCAATTCTATTTCTCCTGAACCTGGATCCATCCTCGAAAAAGTCCCTTCGAGTTCGTATATAACCATACGATAGATCTTTCCAATGGAAGTGGATGTCCGTAGTAATACGGGGTGTTCTGAGAAATACAAAGGGTAAAATAAGGAGCGGCAATGACTTATGCAACTTTAGACAATCCAAAAGCCAGTATTTTAAGAAGGTTCGGTCAACATGGTCACTGAGTTATAGTCTAGGGTCGGTCAAAGGTCGCTGCCAAAGAGAGAGAGAAAAGAAACACTCTGCGTGCACTCTAAGCTAGATCAGAATGGTTATCGATTTATCTAATCAGGAAACCTCCCACTGTAGTCTCAAATTCTCCTCCAAACCTGAAAGAAGAATTAGTCGGGATCACCCGAAGAGTAAACCAACTCATCAGTGAGAATCGGGATCTAACTATCATCGCATGATAACTTGATGGAAGCCACTCAAGTTATCACACTCCAGAAGGTATGCGCAAGTATGGCAAGTTTCTTGTATGTTTGAAACTCCCGATGTAATTTTAATCCCATGCTCTTATGACCTTGACGTAGGCCAACAAATCATAAGTCACATGTCAAGTTCTACCCATCGTTGTCCTGATTAATTTAGGTCCATCGTACATGCCCTTGACGTAGGCCAACAAGGTTGTACGTCTGTCCTAAACTAATGCATCTATCTATGCAACAAATGAATACCCCGGCAGCTAACAAACACTATGCCTTGACGTAGGCCAACAAACATAGCTTGAATACTACTGACCATCCATAAGAAATGACGGAGGGCTACGGCTGGTTTTTGGCGAAAAACCTTTAACGTAATGAACTTGATCTCGTTGAAGGAACCTGATAGCTTTTTATAAAAATATAGTGACAAAAACCTTTGCTAAAGAGGTCACTCCCGGTTAAGGGATCCCGGCTCTTTCCTCGTCGAATGAGGTGCAGGATATTCATAACCGAATACCACGATGCATAACAACTTGTAATCGACTATAGTGAAGTTATTACCCTGACGCAAACTTCTGCCCAAGGGGTCACTCCCGGTGAAGTGATCTCGGCCCTTGCTTCGTCGAATGAGGTGCTGGATATTCATAACCGAATACCATGAAGCATTTTCAAAAGGAAACGTCTTTGTAATAACACTTTTTAAAATTGGTTCCAACAACATCAAATATAGGTTTTTTTTATCCCTGCATTGATAAGAATCAATGAAGTCCCATCAATTAATCACAGCAGAAAAGAACGAAAATAAAATGTACGTATATGTCATCCGCATTCGTCACTAGGTCCCGTCATTATCCGTTAGGTTACTTAACTAACGACAGAGCGGGACAGGACTAGCGCGGGTGTAAAACATATACAACATCTAATAGTATATATACCAATATACAATAATCGCTCCAGGCATGATAATATGCAACAATACAGAAAAATAATAAGCATCACAGAACAATACAGATAATCTGGGATCCCGGGGTTTCACAGAGCCGCTTTTGAAACCCGACGTTCCCCTGGTTGTGTGGATAGCCTGTACAATGAAACCTAGACCCCTACGGGTGCGGTAAGTTACCCGCCAAAACCTGAAGCAAGGCAGCCCCCTGCAGCAAAGTGAATGGACCACCCAGCACTTCACGGAATCCGGTAACTTGTGCACCGCTCCTTGGGTCAACCTGTACCCCATACGAGTGCGGCGAATAGTCTGCCAATTCTAGAGTGAGGCCCCTCTGCCTCCCAAAGCCATGAGATACAGACCCATTTCCCTCTAGAACCCGGCTATCCGTGCACCCCACCGTGGGGTAATCCTAGTACAGAAAAGAAAATATATACAACGGGTACATCGACCTCATCCCGGTCGTGTCCCAAAAGAATAATATACAAACAAGCAGTGACAGCAGTCCACAAGTCGGACGCTCGCCCCGCAATATCAAATGCACAAATAAATCCAAACAGCACTACCATTGCACACTGCTATCCACCACGACAAATCCGCAACATCACAGCACAACACAGAACATCAACGCGAATGTCACATTCGCAAACCCGTCTAAAAGAACTATAGCAATCAGACGCGGTTTACTGATAGAATGACAATCACGGTCAGAGATATAATATAAGTATTGTAAACTAACGCGTTTAAATTTCGATCGACAAAATTTCCCGAAGTGGGCCCCACATACATCTGCTGTACAGTAAGAAAATCTGGGCCCAAAAGAAATATACCAAAAACCATAATTTCCCATGAAGAAGCCACTGTACAAATTTGTACCACTGTTCCCATAAACGGGCCGTGGATGCGCGGTCAAATCCTAGGTTTGACCGCGGATCTGCGGCGGTACTGTGGGATCACGTGACCAAATTTTTACAGTCTGCTTACAAAAGCCTGCTCAATTTTCTGTGATGCTCAAAATAATTTTTAGGCCAGATTTAAAATCGACAGAAACTTTGAATAGAAAATTGTAGTTTTGCGAAAATCCGTTCGATCGATATTTTAAACGTGTTAGCACAAGTTAGTAAAGATTAATGGCGAGGCTCTGATACCATTTTAAGTCTACGTTAGCGCCCCGGCCGTCTAACAGACGCCAAATGCGGAACAAAAACTTTTAGCTGGCGCTATCGCATACTATAACCCGGATCTGCCATTAAAGCTAAACTAACATACTGTTAAGTGGGTAGAAAAGTTATACCGAACGATCTGAGTCCTTCGGTCTTCAACCATCATCCCACGCTTTGTTGCAGCAGCTTCGATCTCCTGAATCTCCAGTCTTCTCGTCCAGGTGGCACCACGTCAACGGATCTTTAAACGGGCTCCCGCCTCTGAACCGAGGCAACTCGATCATCAAGTTTGCTAAAAGAGATGACCAAGATTGATGTAGAGAATGAGTAGAACACTTTGTCTCGTTGCATCCAAAGCTATGGATGAACGGTTAATGAAGTTGCCTTTTGGAATCGGGTGAAATGAGAATTGAGTATACTAATTTCCATGAATCCATAACCTTAATCTTTTTCCAAGCAACCATCATCCCTCACAAGAATGGGCCGGCCACTTAAAATGAGGGGGAAGGTGAGTGTAGGAGAGGGGAAGGTGACCACAACAATAAATGAGTGAGAATGAGTCATTATCCACCTTGCATTATCATTAATGCACTAATGAATCATCTAACCTAATCATGCTATCATTAAATGAACAATTAATGCAACCAATGAATCAAGAACACCTCACTAACCTAGTCACCATTTCTAGAATCTTCTAGAACCTTCCACACTCATCAAGAAAATATAAATCCACATTTAACCGAATGTTAAAGCGGGTGATAGAAAACAGGAAACTGGCAACTTCCAAAAGCGATCCCGAAACTAATTTCAGGATAACCCCGTAACAGTATAAACATACCTGCATTTGTATTACTACCGAATACAAATGCAACTGAGACAAAGATATTAAATCTACACAGTATAATACTCGGATCCGGCTTAAACTAAAGCCCACCAGTATTATCTGCCCGAAATATGACACGTGCGTAAACGCACGTGCATTTTCCGAACCCTACCATAAAACCATAGGGCCTCTACAACGTTTCACCCGAACTTGGGAAACTGTCTGTGGGGAACTCTAATGACTCATCAATACACTGGCACTGGGTATAACTACTAGCACGTCAGAGGTACAAGCTGTACGTAACGGTTGCCTATGTATTGATTAGAAGGGAAGCTGACGAGCGAACTCATCCAAAAACCCTACGGAGCCTGACAGTGACAATATCCGTACAGTCCGGTCCATTCGTCTATGAGTATTGCATATAGGGCCTAGGGGCTGGTAAACGTCAGACCCCCAATAGCTGTATAAGTCGTGTCAAAGAGAGAAGCCCAGAACACCCTGAGATACTACTGGAATACCTACCAGTAAATCTCGATTACCCTGGCCAGGGATTTCGTGTAATGGCTCTCCTAAACACAGCGCGATCTCACCCCCAATACCGGGAGAGATGAATCCCCGACGATCTGCTCACTGCCTCCATGTGGCTCGGGACTGTACCCAAAAAATACCTGTTTGCACGACTCCTTTGAGCCGTGGTAGGGTAGAAATCAAAGAACAGTGGGAACTCACATGAGACAAATGACGACCTCAGGTCGATGAACTAACCTGTATACATGTCACCTGGGAACTGCCATCTGACGATATGTATAATACCAACTTAGCATGTTCCAGGCGAGTCCAGTCCGGTGTACTCATAACTCAATGAGCGCCTGTATACATCTTAGGTGATCAAACTGACACCAATGGCTTGTGAGACCGGCCACCGCCCCTCGTCGGGGTCTCGACTGTATACACTAGTCTACACTGGAGTATCGATGCCCTGTCTCGAAACTCCCACAACTAGGGACACTTTAAGGATGTGCTTATAGACCCCAGCTCTCACGTATATGATCGCCATAATACTGCCAGCAGTCAAGCAAGAATCCTATGGGCTCTATTAACATGCAATAGTGAACTAAAGCATGTATACGATGATAAAAACAAACCAGATAGCATACTATCATCTCAAGTAAGACAGTCATGTCGGTATAGGTCCTCCCTCAATCATTGCAATCACGTGCCTGCGATCGAATAATTGACTTAGAGGGCACTATATCCAACATCATGAAAATCCGAATCCAAATCATCAATAGCATGTAAACAGTGAATATAGGCATGAGGATCCATGAATGCAGCATAACAGTGAATAATAACATGCATGAAGTAGCAGGTAATAACTACAATGTCTAAACTAGCATATAAGGCAAGTACACTAATATCATGTCGAAACTATTAGCTAACAAGCTATGTCATTGCAATAGTATTTTCTAAGTGTACATGACATGGCAATTACCGATGAAAATGTGTGTGAGCCGACAAGTAAGTGTATGTGGTACATACGCATCATCGGTAATGGAGCTGGTGTCCTAACAAAATGATATCAACAAGCAATATGAAATCACAATATAAGTATGCGATGTGGAGCGAACAGCAATAATGAGCGGAAGCTGAATACTAGACACAACGATAACTAATCTGCATTTAATACCCTATGAGTCATACAGCTACACTAAACTATAGGGCTGAGCTAACGGGCTAACTGAAGGTAAGGAAACCGCCTAACATCTAAGTCGATACATATGTATATATATATATATATATATATATCAGTCGGTGATCCCGCCTCGATAATATCGCATCCGATACCATATCTATAATTAGATATTCCCAAGTCAAGAGTGCGGATCAATCATCAATATATAGCTCGTACGTAAATACATCGTACGGCATCCCAAATCTGGGTACGGGTCAATATCACATTCATCACACTATTCATCTGGTATCCTTTTTATCAAAGATCATAATTCGGGGTACTGATCTACGTCTAGTACAATACTAATATCACCAATATGATCATGATCTGACTACTGATCGACAGTCTCTTACAAACCGATATCATCAGCACATATCATAATAAGAAGTATACATCGCCCAATGAGACCCATTATAGCTATCTTAACATATCTTATCTCATGTCTCGATCACAAGTAAACTATTCTATGTACATCACCATTCACATGGTATCGTCTTCCAAAGATCCGCTATAACATCAAGACGTATCTCAAATACAAATCCTGCAATAACACCGATCTCACGGTCTCAAATCAAATCTCATCGACCCACCTCAAATCCCCAAATACTATCCTCAAATCCAGTATATGAACACATAGTCCCATACCCATGTGAACACATAAATATATATTCCCATATACGCACATATGAAAGAAGAAGGTATGCAAGTATGGGTGTCTGTGTGTGTGTGTGTGGTGCAACCACTACTCTAGGGTTTCGCAACACTAAACCAATCCAATCACACCGAATATCCATCCTTATCATCAATAATATCAAACAATATATAATCAATATATATATATGTGTGTATACGTATTCGTATACATCACCACAAACTGCGGCGGTGCTATACACCATCCACCCGACTTCTCCCCGTGGATATAAATCTACTCACCTTGCTTCTCGTATGCCGATGCCGATGTCGCCGTCTTTATCGTCAACGCCTCGACGTCACGTAGGGTACCTATAAGGATATCACAAACGCTAAAGCACATGAAAATCATATCGGAAACCAAAACGGCATACGCTACGCCCATAGGTAAAAACCTATAGTCTCGCATGCAAACACGATCAATAACCCTTTGCCGTTGACGTTCAAACGCCACCCAACAGAAACGAATCACCAAATACCAAAATCCATGCTAAAAAAAGTCATAAAACATGCGCCAATACAGAAAACTACCCCAGATTCTATCCTAGATGGAGTCAGTCAAAATTGCACATACCAAAGGTCAAATTTACTGGAGATAGGCCCCTGAACCAAAAATGAGACCAAACCCCCCTGCTATGGCCACAAATTGCGGCCAAAAGGAGTTTATTTGCAGCCTGAAAATGGAGGTGGGGGCTAGGGCTCTAGGTGGTGGTTTCTAGGTGCCTGCACATCTCTCTGTCAAACCAATTTTATTTTCAGGTGGCTCGGGTGATAGCAGATCTCCAAAAACACTCCCAGATTCACAGTTTTTCCCGATATCGTTTCTCTAAATCCATATTCTGGGTTTAAGCTTCATGTTGTCCAAAATAACATCACACCAGGGGTCCTAAGGTCACAACAAGCCTAAATTTCACTTTTGATTTCAGATCCACCCTAAATCCTAACTTGGAATTTCTCAAGTCTTCAAAACTACCCAATATCGACATGAACCAAGTATAGATGCACAAGGAATTGGAATACTATACTAAGGGTGCAGAAATTACCTCCTTTGGCAACTCAAGAATTTTCTTGAGTTGCTCAAAGTCCTCAAGATCCACTCTTTCTTAGTCCAATGTGATCCTCTCGAGCTTGTGAACAAGTTTTGTGACGTCGAAATGTGCTTTCGGGGTTGTTTCCATGGTGTTATGGGGGATTGAAGGTGGAGGAAGAAGAGGGAGAGGGGCAGCAGCAGCACTCATGGAGGGGGAGAGAGAAAAGGGTTGAGGAAATGATGGGGGAGGCATGGTTCAAAATGAAAGTTGACCCTCACATTCTCTCTCACAATCAGGATACCCTTTTTCCTTTTCTTTTCTTTTCTTTTTCCTTTATTCCTTCTCCTCACAATGGTAACCCTATGCCACCATCTACCTACAACATGTAAGAAAATGTAACAAGTGTAGAAAAAAATGATATGTGCATGTTTTGCACAAAAATGCTAAAAAAACCGATTAGCGATTTTTAATCGCGATTAGCACCAAATTAGCATATAATTAACCATAAAAACTTTAAAATGGCATAATTCCATAAAATACCATATTTTAGAATTTTACATAATTTTTCCAAAATTTTCCCCCGTTTATCGGTATTTAATTATACCGAAATATTAAAATATTCATTAAAAATTAATATTAAATTATAAAAATTCCCAAAAATAATATTTAATTTTTTTGAAATGTTACAATCTTCCCCCCTTAAAGAAATTCGGTCCCCGAATTTAAATTTAAACCCCCAAATTCTAAAACATTTCAATAAAATGTCCAAATCGTCGGGGCTCCGAAATCATCAATACATAAAACGTATCATAGCGCAATGAATGCGCATGAGTAATGAGCAGATAACTCAAAATCGAACTCCGTCAAGCGTCCCGCAATCATCGGAGTCATGGTAAAGACATGAATGCCAAATCCAAAGTAAAACCAATATGATATAAATCAGAACTATACATGTAAATATCAAATCTGTACATGTAAATATCTAAAGGAAATGCATGCCAAATCTTTTAAAGTCGCTGCGCAATGCGCATAACACTGCACAGTGGCGGACTTCTCTCGTAAGAAAATAACCATATACATATATATCTTTTGTTTAATATGAACGTTCCGCCGTTTTTGAAAGCAATTTAGAAGGGTTTCCTTGTTTTAAACATTTTGTGTCATGTCAGACCCGCAGGTTAATACCGAGACTATAGCTCGCTTTTCAGAAATCCCTTCGATAACTATCAATGCATGCAAAATATATCCAGGTACTGTCCCATGACTGGTCCTGCTCGATACAAAAACAAATCGCAAATATCATAAAAACATACCGCCCCACAAGAAATCAATCCCAAAATATGCATATGAATACTACGCGCGTCTGGTGCGCACGGAAATCAAAATCCATGAATGTGCCATACATGCGCACAGAAACAATATCTAAGTGCAACGGGTGTGCATGAAACATCTGTCAAGGGCAACAGGTGTGCCTGACAGCAAAATCAGGTGCATCTGACATGCACGAAGAATCTCGATTTAGTGCATCTGGTGTGCACCAAAATCACATCTCAAAACATATGCCCAACATGCGCAAAGCCCAAATTAGGTGCATCCATCATGCACGAAATCATGAAATCCAATATCAAGCGCCGAACATGCGCAAAATCCCATCAGGTGCACAGGGTGCACAAAACAAATATCGAACATCACAATCAAAATCGAAGTCCAGTGCATCTAAGTGCACAAAATGCGTATCACTGCACTGCAAGCATATGTGAACTATATCGAGTGCAAAAACCAAATCGTGTGCGTACATACGCACAAAATCATCTCAACTGTATGAAACCCATAAAATCATAAACATGAGAAACCAAGGCACGAAAACGATAACAAGTGCAACAACTGTGCAAAGGTCGTAAATACTCAGTAGGTGCTGTTCATATCAGATTTTTGCATTTTTATACCGCCCAATTTTTATCACATTGCATATCGGTAGGTACTCTTGAGCCGTGTTTTCTAGTCAGTTGCAGGATACAGGTTCTCGGCTCTGAACGGTGAAATTCATGGAAAAACACGACAAAATCCGGGTTCCTGCCATTCATAGATAAAACACGGATCTCCGCTCTCTATCCGTATGTTGCCGCACACCAGTTTAAGAGACAAAATGGCAAATCGATTGTCATTTTCATGCACAAGGCTCAATGGCAACACAAGATCCAAGAAATCTACACGGAGCTCAAGAAAATCATGACAAAAAGATCCATATCCAATCACCTTTTGATCAACAGAAATTCTGGAAAAATCGTGAAGCAATTCTGAGAAAAATCATGTACCAGACTAATGGGCACAGCAAACCAGGAAAAACCACCAAAAATGAAGGCACGATCCCTCTAAACGGCCGCGGTTCCGCGGCATTAGCATGCTTAGGCCGCGGAACCGCGGCCGTACGGC
The DNA here is from genome assembly GCA_030015575.1 of Agapanthus africanus. NCBI lineage: Eukaryota > Viridiplantae > Streptophyta > Magnoliopsida > Asparagales > Amaryllidaceae > Agapanthus > Agapanthus africanus. The sequence goes on along the minus strand of JASDDO010000004.1, from coordinate 83,844,164 downwards.
CTCCTCAGTTGACGAAATTTCAGGGGTATTTTGGTCTTTTTATGTAGAGGCAGAATTTTGCCCTAGATTTCCAGTTCCCTGCCTATAAATAGCCCAGAACCTTGTGAAGCCAAGCATGCTTAATCTTGTATTTTTTCTAGGTTTTAGAATACTTGTTCTTCTTCCTCTTCTCATTTCTTCTCCATTGAAAAACTTGTAGTGAGCTGAGTGAAGAATGATGAATAAAGAAGTTCATTTTATTATTATGCTTGTCTTGCTCTTATGTTAATTGCTTGTAATTTTCATTTGTTAACTTAGTTGTTGTTATTTCTTGTTGTTTCTTTCTTTTCTCTTTTCCTTTATCCTTAAACAACCATGATGCTTACGCTTGATCCTTGCCAAGGTGAGGTCGCAAATAGCTAGTTGTTATCTTCTAATCTCTTTCTTTCTATCTTGCTCTTTTGTTTTCTTTTCTTTTCATTATGATGTGTGAGTAGTTTCCATACTTGTTAGGGTAGGATAAGGGAAGTTTGAGAGAAGGAAATCTCTCTCACTCTTTCCTTGCCCAACATCTTAAATCGACTCCCGTTAATTGAACCACAATCCGCTCCTTACGGCACCCTATCCTACATGATAGCGGTGATTCCGTAGTGAGACTGGTTGTGGTTGAATTAACCGGAGGTTATGGCTAAGAGCCAAGAACGGACGAACAAGCACCAAAAGGAAGAACTTATGCGTAGGAAAGCCTAGCTTATACTCGTAAGTTCCTTCCTAGTCGTGCTAATCCCCGTTGTTGCCGATTACCGTAACACCGATATTAAGAATGGCAACGAAAGAGGTGAGCGACTCCTAACTCAAACTATCCTAATCCTAACCCTAACAAGCTCTCTTTACATATCATTTTAACACTTAGTTAATCACAAACAAATCTGGAAAACCGGACTTAACTCGTTGAAGCATATAGAAAAAGATTCCCATCTCCCTGCGGACGACCCGTACTCAACCGGCTAGCTACAAGCGAAACCGTTTTGATTACGGTAATTAACTAAACTTGAACACGCAGAATCGCTAACAATCAGGTGCAACCATGGTGTATGAAAACAAATATCATGAAACTCAATCATCAAAATCAATCATGCGAATAGATCGCCCAAAATACCGAAATCAAGTATGGCGGAATAGTCCCGCTCAAGCACATCCTCCAAGAATCTCTGGCCAACTGTCGTGGTCACTCATAGCATGTCTCGTCGAGGATCCTGAACTCTGGCCTGCCGGTGTGCGTAACATGACCACTCCTGGATCCAAGTCTTCTCGTAATTTATTCCAGAAAGGTCTTGTCAAGGTCTCTCCCAAATCTCGTCTCTACTGAACTGTCCGGAAGTCATCGTCCTTTACTATATCTGTTTCTTGTTCCGGAACGGCTGCATACTCATCGCGACTCCTTCTGGAAGGTATATCCAAGTATAATCTCTCGGCATGCGTATCGCATCTCTGATGTCGGCGGAGTGGAACGTCATCTTATCCAGATCTTGTACAAACCTCTTACTCCACTTTTCTCTAATGTCGACTGCTTCGGACTCATCTCGTCGTGGCTGCATGGACTGAACTCCAATGTCTATCCTCGTATCTGGAGTCTCCCAAAAAATGCATCTCACCACCTAGCATCCGAATCAAGTTGAACCATTCGATCGATTCGTAAAAACCTCATAATCCCCCAAGAGCTCAACATCTTTGGTATAGTTTAACAGTATCGAGTACATACCACAGCATCGGTGGTCCAGCCGTAGAAGGGCAAACACAAGCCTTGTTGCGCCACGGCAGCGCCCCGGCCGTCTATCCGAGGCCCAAATGCGGAATCAAAATTTTTCTTAACTTTAAACTGGCGCTACCGTGGAAAATATACCCGGATCGTAACCATTAACCGATACTAGCTAACAAGAGAAAAGGGTGAGAGATATATCGAGTGATCCGGGTCCTCCGGTCTTCTCGTCGTCGTCCCGATCTCCCGCGGAAACTCCGGTCGTCGCATCCTTGCCGGAAGGGCACCACATCGTCTGCATCTTTTACGGGCTCCTACCTCAATACCGAGGCAACTCGGGCACGAAGCTGGCTAGTCGACGTGGCCAAGGTTTGCTGTAGAATGTGTAGTGCTTTGTCTCTTTGGGGTTATGTTGCCTTGATGGAGGAATGGAATGGAACTTTCAAGTGGAACTCTCATTTATCAAGCATGGAATGAGATGATAAATTTTCCTCACCAAAAAATGAAATCTCTCATTTTTCTCCTCTCATCTAAATGTGGCAGGCCATTCTAATGTGAGAATGGTGGAGGGAATCAAAACAAATTACAAAGGGAGGTGAGTGTAGGAGAAAGGAAAAGGTGACCACATCATAAAGCAAACCTCACATCAAAACACAAATCAATCCTAATCCCTTCTAATCTCATAAAGCAAGTGATAAGAAGGAAAAAGAATCTCATCATGAAAAACTATCATGATGCCACCAATATACAAGATAACCCCCTCAACAAATGTTATTTGCAAACTTGCAAATAACCCCTCCATCGGAAAAGTCCGGCCGGGAAAGAACAAAGGAAAACCGGCCGGAACGGAAGGCAAACTGGCAACTCCAGAAAACTGGTCCCGTAATAAATTACAGGAAAACCCCGACAATGTGCATACACACCCGCATCTGTATTCCGACCGGATACAAATGCAATGAGACAAAATCTACACTGTACTAAACTAGGATCCGGCTTAAACCAAAGCCGGCTAGTAATATCCGTTCGATCCTGATCCGTGCAATACCGCACGTATCTGATCGAACCATGCCATATATCCATACGGCCACCAGTACAAACCGTCCGATCCTGATCCGTGCAATACCGTACGTATCTGATCGGACCCTGCCATATCTCCATACGGCCTCTACAGCGTTTCGCCCGAAAGCTTGAGTAACTGAAAGTGTGGTGGACTCTAAAGACTCGTCAATACTATGGCTGTGGATTTAACCACTAGCACGTCAGAGGTATTAGCCAATACGTGACGGGCCACCAGCTATTGACCAAAAGGGACGTCGATGAGCGAGCTCACCCTGACACCCTACTGAGCCTGTCAGTGACAATATCAGTACAGTCCGGTCCGTTCGTCTATGAGCATCGCATGTCGGGCCTAGGGGGTTGGTAAAAGTCAGACCCCCAAAAGCGGTACAAGTCGTGTCGGAGTGTAGCCCAGAATGCCCTGAGATACTACTGGAATACCTACCAGTAAATCTCCTGCCTCGGCCGAGGGCTTTGCGTAATGGCTCTCCTAGACACAGCGCGACCTCACCCCCAATACCGGGAGAGACGAACCCCTGAAGATCCGATCACTGCCTCCATGTGGCTCGGGACTGTACCCAACTAAAACTTGTTTGCACGACTCCTTTGAGTCGTGGTAGGGTAGTAATCAAAGTACAGTGGGAACTCACACGAGACAAATGACGATCCCCAGGTCGATGAACTAACCTGTACACATGTCACCAGGGAACTGCTATCTGACGTCAGGTATAAGACCAACTAGCATGTTCCCGGCGAGTCCTGTCCGGTGTACTCATAACCCATTGAGCACCTGTATACATCTTAGGTGAACCAACTGACACCAGTGGCTTATGAGACCGGCCACCGCCCCTCGTCGGGGTCTCGACTGTATACACTAGTCTACTCTGGTGAATCGATGCCCAGTCTCGAAACTCCCACGACTAGGGACCTTTTAAGGATGTGCTTATAGACCACCAGCTCTCACGTATATGATCGCCATCATACTGCTGGCAGTCAAGCAAGAATCCTAGGGGCTCTATCAGCGTGTAATAGCGACCTGTAAGGTCACCTGAAGCAGTACACGATGATAAAGGTAAACCAGATAGCATATTATCATCTCGAGTAAGACTGTCCTACCGGGATAGGTCCTCCCTCAATCATTGCAATCACGTGCCTGTGATCCAATAATTGACTCTGAGGGCACAATCTCCAACAATCTCCCACTTGCACTCAAGGCTAATTATTGAGATGTCGCATACTCACAGCCCGTGTGATACCGAACACCCAACTCCTCTACTAGTCAGTCTCACAAAGCTCGTTTGCGAAACTATTGCGTTCGAGGAATAGCCTCAGTGAGTGGATCCGCTGTGATGTTTCTTTCTATGTATCTCTATATCTCAAGTTCGCAGAGAAAGCCATCTCCCAAAATGAGCAATACCTGTCTTAGAGTATGTCTGGATATCTGATGGGACCTAGCTCATAAATGAACTCCAAATCCAAACTTCTTAGACTGTATCGATAACTGAACTTAATCAGTATCCAAATCCAAAGCCTCCCTCAGTATTGCCTTGGACCACCTGTCCAAAATACAGCCCCTCGTCAGAAGGAGAAACTATAATTCTGACAGCCACTCTGCCATCCATGTCACCTTGGAAGCCTGGAATGATAACCGTCTCCTAAAAGAGGCTGTCGTTATCACATCCCTAGAACATCAACTTATGTTCTAAAACTGCTTCCGACTGTTTTTCCAGGATTGGATTAATATCAACTTATTGCACCTACTGGGAGAACAACATCTGGTGTGGTACTTGACATCTCATGATTGACTCAATTGCCTAAGCAAGTGATCTGTCAATCATGCGTATCCCTCTCCCCTTTAGTCTGTAAGACACCTTTAGAGAGGGTGACTCCATCACCTGCAGGTACACTACCATGCCAGGAGTCGTCCATTCTAAATACTCATAGAATGCTGTCAAGGTACCCAGATTAGGAAACCACCCAAATCTAGATCTAAAACCATAGATCTAGTAACCAGTATGTCTGATATAATGTCCAAGTCCTTTGTGGAGAAACCACTATGTGACGACCAAAGTATAACCGATCGTAGTATAGGAGTTTCTTTTCCTACTCTGTGTATGTCATCCAAAACAAGGACATCACACCCTACTACCTTCTCAACAGATCCATCCCCTATTCTGATGACGTCAAACCTATGACTGTCACATCAGAAATAGATGATCTATCTCCGCTATATCTGCTTCAGTCTATAAATAGACATAAGCCAACTGTCCACCAATGCGTCTGCTGCTCCCACTGACTACGACAACCCTCTGGCAGAGTCATATAGACGTACACTTCTAAAGCCAGTTTAGAATGACGCTATACTCATCCTCATGCCGGGTTTCACAGTCTGGAACAACAACAATGGCAAGTCTGGGTAAACAAGAACCTTCCTGCCACCGTCCTTGAGCATACCGAAGTACCTCTCGAGTGCCTGAGGTTACCCACCATATCTGCGGAGTGGCTAATGGAATGTCAAGCCAGATTGAATCTTTAGGTTCTTATGAAATCTTCAGTAATCGTTTGCGGTTCTGGAATCGCTTCCAGTTCTACCATACTCCCACTGCTGTTTTCTGAAAAATCCATTTCTTTTAAAAATGTGGCGAGTCAAGAACAATATCTCTATTGATCTTCCAGATGGTAGAAAGTCAACCCTCGTCATAGCCTGGGTCAACCCACAAACAGCCATTACAGAAACGTGCCTGTAGTTGTCCGGAGTCTGGTTTTAAGCATAAGCTGGACAACCCCCCGTACCTTAACAATGTCAAGATATGAACTGTTCTATATCCAATATAGAAACAGAGGCACTGATTTAATTGGAACCAGATTCAAATCATGCAGCTGTCTCCAGTGCATGTCAACTAAATGGAAAGGGGCCGATCAGCGTTACTCAACTTAGGAATACTTCCAATTATGAGTAACCTGAAAGAGAAGCAAGTTCTCTTAATCATTACTATCAACTGAATACCATATACAAGTATCTACATCTTCGATCACCTTGAAGAATCCTGATACTTGCAATACTTGGTTCTCTACTTTACTCAAATACCTATAACTTCTCAAAATTCGGACCCTGTGTTTCCACGAAACAGCTGTCTAAAAACTAGAGAAGTCATAAGTAAACCGAATATAGTACGAGGACCAACCCCTCTGTCCTGATGGACGCTGGACAACATACAATACTCTGTACTAGTTCCTTGAGTCTGATAACTCATTCACTGTGTGTCGTAGGTTGAAAACTGTACTTATGGTTAAGAAGAATTACACCGCTGTTCAATGCTCCTTACCTAACCATCCACTGATATAGGTAAATGTCATAGACACAATTTCAAAAAGGTACATCTCACTCTATAAAAATAGACGTACAGATATATCAATTTGAAATTGGTGCATAACAACGGATATTCAAAACCAAATATTTGCCGACCGGCAAACAACCCAGGTGGCTTCCTCAAATATCACCAATTACAACGAATTCCGATATAATGAGGATGGTCACCTAATTCCCAATAACTTACTCCCACTCATCATCTGTAAAACCATACAGATGTGAGAATCCAACCTGGTAAATACATACCCTGGAGCAAGTGTCTAATCGGGAAATCAGTTTTCTTTTAACAGTACACAGTTGAACTGAAACATTGAAATGTTTCGATGGGGTATCCTGGTATTCTTAGCAATGCCTCTTCCATTATCCAGATTCACAACTGTAACCGTATAATTCTTTGCCATCTCTCCAAATCCCTTTATATGTCTTTAGTCATTACCTTCTGCACACCCCTTTAGGCCAAATGGTTTTCTTCCTTCCCTACCGTTCGGCACCAGCCTCTGGTTTGGAAGAAGACTATCCAATAAGCATAATGGGCGTACTGTCCTAATCCTAGGAGCACTCGCAATGCGAGAGAAGGTGAAGATAAAAGACAACCGAATAAACCTTATTCCTATTTCTCCTGGACCAGAATCCATCCCCGAACTGGAACAAGTTCCTTTCGAGTTCGTATATAACCATACGATGGAGTATCCAATAAACTGTGGATCTTCGTAGTGATACGGAGTGTCGTGGGGAAATATAAAGGTGATTTAGGATTGGCGAAGAAATACTTGGTTCGGTCGTGAATAGCAGTCGCAATTTACTTTGCCCTCTTACTAATCCCTTGCTTTGTCTTAACTTAATACCTTCTGTACACCATCGTTATGCTAATTGGTTTTCTTCATTCCCCACCATTCGGCACCTGCCTATGGTTTGGAAGAAGACTATCCAATTTACGTAATAGGTGTACTATCTCCTAAACCAAGGAGTACTCGCAATGAGAGAAGGTGAAAAGAAAAGACAACTGAATAATCCTATTCGTTTTCTCCAGAACCAGAAACCATCCTCGAAGTCCTTCGAGTTCGTATATAACCATACGATGGTTTTGTCCAATGGAAGTGGACGTTCGTAGTAATACGGGGTGTCCTGGAGAAAAGGGTAAAAGTAGGAGTGGCAATGAGGTTTGCAACTCTGACAATCCAAAAGCCTGTGTTAAGAAGGTTCGGTCAACTTGGTCACTGAGTCATAGTCTTAGGGTCGGGTCAATGGTCGCTGCCAAAGAGAAAGAGAAAAGAAACACTCAGCGTGCACTCTAACCTAGATCAGAATGGTTATCACTTTATCTAATCTGGAAACCTCCTACTGTACCGTCAAATTCTCCTCCAAACCTGAAAGAAGAATTAGTCGGGATCACCCGAGGAGTAAACCAACTCATCAGTGGGAATCGGGATCCAACTATCATCACATGATAACTTGACGGAATCCACTCAAGTCACCACACTCCAGAAGGTATGCGCATATCTGGTAAGTTTCAGTTCTTTTGAAACTCCCAATGTAGGTTTTTACCCCTAGGACCCAAGTGACCTTGACAATGCCAACAAATCAAAGAGTCCTAGTCAAGTTCCACCAGTCATTATCTTGATTGCGTTAAACCCACCCGTACGAGTCCTTGACAATGCCAACAAGACCGTACGACTGTCCTAACCAATCCACTTATCCATGTGACAGCAAAGCACTACATAGCTACCGAACACTACGCCTCGGCAATGCATGACAAACGCAGCACGAATACTAAGTAATACTAATCTGAAATGACGGAGGGCTGCGACTGGTTTTTGGCGAAAAACCTTTAACGTAATGAACTTGATATCGTTGAAGGAACTGGATAACTTTTTAGAAAATATAGTGACGAAAACCTTTACTAAAGAGGTCACTCCCGGTGAAGGGATCTCGGCTCTTTCCCCGTAGAATGAGGTGCAGGATATTCCAACTGAATACCACGATGCAAAGCAAAAGTAATCGGCTATAGTGAAGTTAATGCCCTGACGCAAACTTCTGTCCAAGGGGTCACTCCCGGTGAAGGGATCTCGGCCCTTGCCTCGTCGACTGAGGAGCAGGATATTCCAAATGAATACCACGATGCAAAACAAAAGTGAACGTCCTTGCAATGACAGCTTTTTGAAAAAGTGTTCCAACAACATCAGAATAGGTTTGTTTATCTTGCATTGATCCGAATCAACGCAGTCCCATCAATTGATCATACCACAAAGAACGAAAATATACTGATGTACGTATATGCCATCCGCATTCGCCACTGGGTCCCGTCATTACCCGTTAGGTTAGCTAACTAACGACAGAGCGGGGACTGGACTAGCGCGGATGTAAAACATATACAACATCTACTAATATACATACCAATATATTATATTCGCTCAAGGCGTGATAAAATGCAACATCACAGAATTATACAGCATCTCAGAACAATACAGATATCTGGAAGCCCCGGGTTTCACAGAGCCGCTGCTGAAACCCGACGTTCCCCTGGTCGTGTGGATAGCCTGTGCAATGAAATCCTAGACCCCTACGGGCGCGGCAAGTCACCCGCCAAAAGCTGAAGCGAGGCAGCCCCCTTCGGCACCGTGAATGGACCACCCAGCACTTCACGGAATCCAGTAACTTGGGCACCCCTCCTGGGTCCACCTGTACCCCCTACGAGTGCGGCGAATAGCCTGCCAATCCTAGAGTGAAGCCCCCTCCGTCTCAATGCCATGAGATGCGGGCCCGTTGCCCTCTAGAACCCGGCTATCCGTGCACCCCTCCGCGGGGTAATCCTAGTACAGAAAGTAAAATATACATACAACGGGTACATCGACCGCAACCAGGTCGTGCCCCAAAAGAATAATACAAACAGGCAGTGACGGCAGTCCACATGTCGGACGCTCGCCCCGCAATATCAAATGTACATAATACAACAAAACTGTACTAGCATTGCATCCAGGCTATCCACCACGACCGATCCGCAACAACACAGCATAAACACAGAACATCAACGTGAAAATCACGTTCGCAAATCCGTCTAACCGGGCTATAGCAGTTAGACAGGATTTACCGATCAAGTGATATTCACGGTCGCAGATATAATGTAAATACTGTGAAGTAGAAAGTTTAAAATATCCGATCGAACAAAATTTACCAAGTGGGCCCCAAAGCATTACTGTAGCACTTACAGAAAATCTGGGCCCAAACAAAATATACCAAAACCCTTATTTTCAGCCCACAAGCCCACTGTAAAAATAAGGTAAAGTGAAGCGAACAAACGGCGGCGGAACCGCGGCAAAAGAGGGGTCATTGCCGCGGTTCCACGGTCCTCTGGAAAGATCAGCATACCAAATTTTTGCAGTTTTCTTAGAATTTCATGTACATCAGTTTTCTACAACCTGAAAAAATTTTAGAGTCCAAAAAATTTCGACAGAAACTGATGTGAAGAAAAATACGGTTTTTGGGATTTTTGTTCGATCGGGTCTTTAAACATACTAGAGCAAGCTAGACTAGGTTAATGGCGTGTCTCTGATACCATGTTGCGCCACGGCAGCGCCCCGGCCGTCTATCCGAGGCCAAAATGCGGAATCAAAATTTTTCTTAACTTTAAACTGGCGCTACCGCGGACAATATACCCGGATCGTAACCATTAACCGATACTAGCTAACAAGAGAAAGGGTGAGAGATATAACGAGTGATCCGAGTCCTCCGGTCTTCTCGTCGTCGTCCCGATCTCCCGCGGAAACTCCGGTCGTCGCATCCTTGCCGGAAGGGCACCACATCGTCTGCATCTTTTACGGGCTCCCACCTCAATACCGAGGCAACTCGGGCACGAAGCTGGCTAGTCGACGTGCCCAAGGTTTGCTGTAGAATGTGTAGTGCTTTGTCTCTTTGGGGTTATGTTGCCTTGATGGAGGAATGGAATGGAACTTTCAAGTGGAACTCTCATTTATCAAGCATGGAATGAGATGATAAATTTTCCTCACCAAAAAATGAATTCTCTCATTTTTCTCCTCTCATCTAAATGTGGCCGGCCATTCTAATGTGAGAATGGTGGAGGGAATCAAAACAAATTACAAAGGGAGGTGAGTGTAGGAGAAAGGAAAAGGTGACCACATCATAAAGCAAACCTCACATCAAAACAAAAATCAATCCTAATCCCTTCTAATCTCATAAAGCAAGTGATAAGAAGGAAAAAGAATCTCATCATGAAAAACTATCATGATGCCACCAATATGCAAGATACCCCCTCCACAAATGTTATTTGAAAACTTGCAAATAACCCCTCCATCGGAAAAGTCCGGCCGGGAAAGAACAAAGGAAAACCGGCCGGAACGGAATGCAAACTGGCAACTCCAGAAAACTGGTCCCGTAATAAATTACAGGAAAACCCCGACACTGTGCATACACACCCGCATCTGTATTCCGACCGGATACAAATGCAATGAGACAAAATCTACACTTTACTAAACTAGGATCCGGCTTAAACCAAAGCCGGCTAGTAATATCCGTTCGATCCTGATCCGTGCAATACCGCACGTATCTGATCGAACCCTGCCATATATCCATACTGCCACTAGTACAAACCGTCCGATCCTGATCCGTGCAATACCGCACGTATCTGATCGGACCCTGCCATATCTCCATACGGCCTCTACAGCGTTTCGCCCGAAAGCTTGAGTAACTGAAAGCGTGGTGGACTCTAAAGACTCGTCAATACTATGGCTGTGGATTTAACCACTAGCACGTCAGAGGTATTAGCCAATACGTGACGGGCCACCAGCTATTGACCAAAAGGGACGTCGATGAGCGAGCTCACCCTGACACCCAACTGAACCTGTCAGTGACAATATCCGTACAGTCCGGTCCGTTCGTCTATGAGCATTGCATGTCGGGCCTAGGGGGTTGGTAAAAGTCAGACCCCCAAAAGCGGTACAAGTCGTGTCGGAGTGTAGCCCAGAACGCCCTGAGATACTACTGGAATACCTACCAGTAAATCTCCTGCCTCGGCCGAGAGCTTTGCGTAATGGCTCTCCTAGACACAGCGCGACCTCACCCCCAATACCGGGAGAGACGAACCCCTGAAGGTCCGCTCACTGCCTCCATGTGGCTCGGGACTGTACCCAACTAAAACCTGTTTGCACGACTCCTTTGAGCCGTGGTAGGGTAGTAATCAAAGTACAGTTGGAACTCACACGAGACAAATGACGATCCCCAGGTCGATGAACTAACCTGTACACATGTCACCAGGGAACTGCTATCTGACGTCAGGTATAAGACCAACTAGCATGTTCCCGGCGAGTCCTGTCCGGTGTACTCATAACCCAATGAGCACCTGTATACATCTTAGGTGAACCAACTGACACCAGTGGCTTATGAGACCGGCCACCGCCCCTCGTTGGGGTCTCGACTGTATACACTAGTCTACTCTGGAGAATCGATGCCCTGTCTCGAAACTCCCACGACTAGGGACCTTTTAAGGATGTGCTTATAGACCACCAACTCTCACGTATATGATCGCCATCATACTGCTGGCAGTCAAGCAAGAATCCTAGGGGCTCTATCAGCGTGTAATAGCGACCTGTAAGGTCACCTGAAGCAGTACACGATGATAAATGTAAACCAGATAGCATACTATCATCTCGAGTAAGACTGTCCTACCGGGATAGGTCCTCCCTCAATCATTGCAATCACGTGCCTGTGATCCAATAATTGACTCTGAGGGTACTATCTCCAACAAGCCTCACTAATGGCACCGCGAAACTGCCGCAAACTCTAAGGTTCAAAGGCTTTCATACGGTCATTATTTCGAGTTAGGGTTTCATTCTTCTAGAGGGTCCATAGAATTGCATGCATGTCTTTCCGAATACTTTAAACTTGGAATAATAGGTTTCTGACATTCGATCGTCTCTTTCGACTCTCAACGTCTCCGCGTGAAGTCGTCTCTAGCTGGAATCAATCTATCTGATGACCTCACATCGGGGTAGGCAAACGAACCACATGTCCTAGTGATTCAACCTCGGTGACTAGCGACCTTCTATCATCTCTTAGTACAACTCGTACTGCAATAGCTCTAACATCTGGGGTGATATCTCGTCATTCGCAGCAACAACTGGCTCACTCGTCTGCACGCTGAACCGTGCCTCAATCATCATGAATAATCAATACATCAACGGTCATCAAAATCTGGCCGGCCTCTATCAGTGGCCCAATCCTCTGGTGCCGATCAGCACATCCAAGTAATCTCATACAGCGATCCATCCAACGCTCGTGGCGCAAAACACCATAAAAAGACACATCTCTACAATCGTGTGTCGCCGGAATTACGCCTTGGTCAGTCCTCGTTCGTGACGAGCTCGTGCTGACCGCAACTCTAGCCGTAGCTCTCCCTGCCCGTAATCGTGGCAGCAAAACCATAACTGGTACCGATGAGGCTAGATCATGAACGAATATAATACTGAGCAAAGAAATGTACATCCTAAGGCTTCTTAAGTGGAGTAGCGTATCGTAAATATACCGCGGAACATACGTACGTTACGTCACTCTACTCAAGCTACCTACTACATCAACCAAGGGTCATCCTACGCTCCGAAGGTAAAACCTAACGATCTGATACCAATTTTGTCACGACCCGAAAGTACGGAACATGACCGGCAGTTAAACTACGAAACGTCTCGAGGCGTACGTAATCTAAGTAAGCCGAAAACCCAGAAATCCAAACCAAGAAAAGTGGTAGAGTGAAGGAAAAACTATTTTAAATCAAATAGTTTGCTACATACGACGAAATATGCATTTTAAAATCACAAGTCTTTTCTAAAACTTTCGGCAGAGTTTCCTTTGTAAAAACTGACCCCAAACGGGTACAAAACCTGATAAAACATATATAATGAAAAATGTATCCCCAAGCGGGAGCTAGCTCTTCGTCAATCGACGGTCACTACCACGCAAGAAATATAATATACAATGCCGAAAGGCGAGGATCACAACAGAAAAGGAAACTCAAAACAGCATGAAATCCATAGGAATACAACGCGCGACTCTAAGGTCGAAAGAATAAACATCACTGGTCTCTATCTCTGAAATAAATACATGTTAGGTTGATGGAACTTCTAGATATAACTGAATAATAATATACAAAATATACTGATGGTCATGATACAAGTGAACCCACCTACTAGCAAATCATCCAGAAATGGAAGTAGTGCCAGCAAAGCCGTAATGAAACCTGTACAGCAAAACCTGCAAGAAACTGTGGCACAACAGGGGTGAGTTACCAACTCGTGAATAGAATACATCTACGAACAGGAATCGCATGTATGACGCAATCCTAGGTCATACGATCATAATATATCCTCAAATATATAACCAGCAGTCTAAAACCATGGCTAGGGTATACCTCTAAACAACGGTAATACCAAGTGCTCGTGTCGGTGCCTCAGATAGCAATATATCATATGGATGAGGTATGAATGCAAGAAAATAGAGTACATGTAAACAAAGAAACTGCTTTCATAATTTAGTGAGATTTATTCAAAATGAGGTATCATAAATGAAATCCGTATAACCCGTGTCTAGCATCGACACAAAACATAAATCCAATATCTTAATATCTCAGGCTTCGGCTACCCGGACTGACCTGGATCATCAAATCTCAGTACCTCGATATCTCAAAATTTCAATGTCTCAATCTCACTATCTAGGGCGCCGTCAGTCCAGACCGGCCCCTACCATCAATCTCGAGACCACGACGGTATCCTCCGGATATCCGACGCGTCGGGTAAAATCACCGGTCGGTAGTTCTCCCCTTCCAGGCTCATCGTCTACTACTCGAACTTCTTTCCCCGGGGTACCCTACCGGGCCCACCATGTACCCGAAACGGTTCATCCAACTCCTCGAATCGGGTCTCGAAATCAATCAGCAAACTCATGGTGGACGACTCATACATCATGGGAAAACCGCGCTTTTCATTTAAAAAGAGAGAAAAGAAGTTTATAAATATTTTTGCGGTTTTCCCCCAAATCCAGGAAATCTCATGAAAATCTGAATCCAAATCATCAATAGCATGTAAACAGTGAATATAGGCATGAGGATCCATGAATGTGGCATAACAGTGAATAATAACATGCATGAAGTAGCAGGTAATAACTACAATGTCTAAACTAGCATATAAGGCAAGTACACAAATATCATGTCGAAACTATTAGCTAACAAGCTATGTCAATGCAATAGTATTTTCTAAGTGTACATGACATGGCAATTACCGATGAAGATGTGTGTGAGCCGACAAGTAAGTGTACGTGGTACATACGCATCATCGGTAATGGTGCTGGTGTCCTAACAACATGATATCAACAAGCAATATGAAATCACAATATAAGTATGCGATGCGGAGCGAACAAAAATAATGAGCGGAAGCTGAATACTAGACACAACGATAACTAATCTGCATTTAATACCCTATGAGTCATACAACTACACTAAACTATAGGGCTGAGCTAACGGGCTAACTGAAGGTAAGGAAACCGCCTAACATCTAAATCGATACATATGTGTGTGTGTATATATATATATATATATCAGTCGGTGATCCCGCCTCGATAATATCACATCCGATACCATATCTATAATTAGATATTCCCAAGTCAAGAGTGCGGATCAATCATCAATATATAGCTCGTACGTAAATACGTCGTACGGCATCCCAAATCTGGGTACGGGTCAATATCACATTCATCATACTATTCATCTGGTATCCTCTTTATCAAAGATCATAATTCGGGGTACTGATCTACGTCTAGTACAATACTAATATCATCAATATGATCATGATCTGACTACTGATCGACAGTCTCTTACAAACCGATATCATCAGCACATATCATCATAAGAAGTATACATCGCCCAATGAGACCCATTATAGCTATCTTAACATATCTTATCTCATGTCTCGATCACAAGTCAACTATTCTATGTACATCACCATTCACATGGTATCGTCTTCCAAAGATCCGATATAATATTAAGACGTATCTCAAATACAAATCCTGCCATATCACCGATCTCACGGTCTCAAATCAAATCTCATCGACTCACCTCAAATCCCCAAATATTATCCTCAAATCCAGTATATGAACACATAGTCCCATACCCATATGAACACATAAATATATATTCTCATATACGCACATATGAAAGAAGAAGGTATGCAAGTATGGGTGTGTGTGTATGTGTGGTGCAACCACTACTCTAGGGTTTCGCAACACTAAACCAATCCAATCACACAAAATATCCATCTTTATCATCAATAATCTCAAACAATATATAATCTATATATATGTGTGTGTATACGTATTCGTATACACCACCACGAACTGCGGGGGTGCTATACGCCATCCACCCGACTTCTCCCTGTAGATATAAATCTACTCACCTTGCTTCTCGTATGCCAATGTCGATGTCGCCGTCTTTATCTTCAACGCCTCGACGTCACGTGGGGTACCTACAAGGATATCAAAAATGCTAAATCACATGAAAATCATATCGGAAACCAAAACGGCATACGCTACGCCCATAGGTAAAAACCTATAGTCTCGCATGCAAACACGATCAATAACCCTTTGCTGTTGACGTTCAAACGCCACCCGATAGAAACGATTCACCAAATACCAAAATCCATGCTAAAACAAGTCGTAAAACATGCGCCAACACAAAAAACTACCCCAGATTCTATCCTAGATGGAATCAGTCAAAATTGCACATACCAAAGGTCAAATTTACTGGAGATAGGGCCCTGAACCAAAAACGAGACCAACCAACCCCCCCCCCCCCCGCTCTGGCCGCAAATTGCGGCCAGAAGGAGTTTATTTACGGCCTGAAAATGGAGGTGGGGGCTTGGGCTCTGGGTGGTGGTTCCTAAGTGCCTGGGCATCTCTCTGTCAAACCAATTTTATTTTCAGGTGGCTCGGGTGATAGCAGATCTCTAAAAATACTCCCAGATTTACAATTTTTCCCGATATCGTTTCACTAAATCCGAATTCTGGGTTTAAGATTCAGGTTGTCAAAAATAACATCACACCAGGGGTCCTAAGATCACAACAATCCTAAATTTAACTTTTTATTTCAGATCCACCCTAAATCCTAACTTGGAATTTCTCAAGTCCTCAAAACTACCCAATATCGACATGAACCAAGTATAGATGCACAAGGAATTGGAATACTATACTAAGGGTGCAGAAATTACCTCCTTTGGCAACTCAAGAATTTTCTTGAGTTGCTCAAAGTCCTCAAGATCCACTCTTTCATAGTCCAATGTGATCTTCTCGAGCTTGTGAACAAGTTTTGTGAAGTCGAAATGGGGTTTCAGGGTTGTTTCCATGGTGTTATGGGGGATTGAAGGTGGAGGAAGAAGTGGGAGAGGGGCAGCAGCAGCACTCATGGAGGGGGAGAGAGAAAAGAGTTGAGGAAATGATCGGGGAGGCATGGTTCAAAAAGAAAGTTGACCCTCACTTTCTCTCTCATAATCATGATACCCTTTTTCCTGTTCTTTTCTTTTCTTTTTCCTTTATTCCTTCTCCTCACAATGGTAACCCTAGGCCACCATCTACCCACAACATGTAAGAAAATGTAACAAGTGTAGAAAAAAATGATATGTGCATGTTTTGCACAAAAATGCTAAAAAACCGAGTAGCGATTTTTAATCGCGATTAGCACCAAATTAGCATATAATTAACCATAAAAACTTTAAAATGGCATAATTCCATAAAATACCCTATTTTAGAATTTTCCAAAATTTTTCCAAAATTTTCCCCCATTTATCGGTATTTAATTATACCGAAATATTAAAATATTCATTAAAAATTAATATTAAATTATAAAAATTCCCAAAAATAATATTTGATTTTTTTTGAAATGTTACATTTTCTTTCCTCGCCCACACTCACCCACACCCTCTCACCCCCTCCCTGTGTGTTGGTCGAGCCCCATGGCTGCCCCCTCACCCACACACCTCACACTTCAAGAGAAAAGAAAAAGGAAATAATAAAAGAAAAGATTATTGAATGAATGAAGTATGGTCTTTGGTTGACTTTGGCTACTTTTCAACACAACCCAACACCCTCACTCTCTCTCCTCACCCAATCCCCTTTCCCCCTCAACAACAGCCCCTCATTTTCCCCTCTCATTTCCTCATCAAAAACCCTCACAAAATGCATCAAAAATCCACCAAAAAATCCCACAAAATAAAAATCAAAGCCCTACCCATTTTTCTTTAGCCCATATAGCATGGATCTTGGTGCAAAAATTTCAATTTGGAGGTCAAGTTCCATATTTGATCTCATGGTTTGTGAAGGTATAACTCTAACCCTTTTGCTTAATTTGATGTTAAATACTTTAATCAAACATAATTAGTTAATAATATGGGTTAATAGAATGTTTGGAAAATCTAGTAAGGGTTTGTGATTTCAATTAGGGTTTTGTAACGTTTTAGAAATCGTTATAAGAATTTTTCCGTTTTAGGGTTAAATTGTCGGTATTTTCCGTTTCGACCCGACTTTGTTCAAACGACCATATAGACTTGCCAGCACCTAGTTTAGGTAAAATAAAAGCTAGTGCGCAAGCTTTGGGGGTATATGGGTCGTTATTGTTCAATTTGAATTTTTCCCAATTTTAATATTATTTTAATGCGGTATTCGCATTTTGGGAAATTTCTGTTAAGTGAACTTCTCATCAAGTAAGTTTGAATTAAACCAAAACCTTCTCACATTATCTAGATATTTGTTTGGAATTAGAATTTAGATTAAAGGAAAAGAAATGAAAAGAATTCAAGGTGCATGCATGTGTGCATGTGTGTGTGTGAATGCATTTATTGCATTTATTGCAAGGAAATTGCTAGAAAACCCTACACATGTCCCCACCTCTTTCCCTTGGCCGAATCCCCCCCTCTCTCTCTCTCTACTGCTCTTGATCATTTCTCTTCTATTTTGCATCAATCCAAGCCAATAAATTCCCAAAATTCCCAAATAAATCCCAAAAATACACCAAGTCCTTGTTCTTGCTCTTTGATCACTTGGAAACTAGGAAAGCTTGAAGCTTGTGAGCAAAGTTGATAGGTATAATACCTAATCTGTTAAAATGAAGTTTTTATGATGTGTAGTTTGTTGGATATTGATTAGAACACGTTTGATATCGATTAGTGCAATATCGTAGTTTTTAGTGTCTTTTTAGAGCCTCTGTACTTGCTGTGACCTGGGTTTTTTACAAAAAAATCAAACAAATTTATAGTGATGTACTAATGATCCTGGAGAACCACCTGAGACATGAGACCCACCCCACCGGAATCGGCTGTTGACCTTAGGCAAAATTCCGGCGATGCCGGCAATGGAGGGAGTTTCTTTGGTTTGGTTTTTGTGGGTAGTTGTCTGCTATTGGTTAGGGGTGTTTGGTACTGTTTACTTTTTTAGTAATTGCAGTATGAAAAATCTGGAATCGTTTACCTATAATCTAGTATTTTGAGTCAGCGTGTTGCGTGTTGCGACACGAATCGTGATCTTGTGCTACTGCGGTACTTGGGTAGGTTTTGTGGTATCGTTACGCACGTTAGCCACTAGACGTACACTCGCGCGAGTTAGTTTAGTGTTGGTGCGTTATTTAATACGTAGTTTTACGTTATATTGGTCGATTTCTGAGATGTTTGCACTATTTCTTGTGTTTGTGGAAATATAGCGTCGCAAGCGGGGACTTCGGACGCTGCGAACAAGGGGAAGCAGGTGGTCGGATTTTCATAGCTGGAGACCATTGGTGAGTAGATTTAACATCTACGGGAAAATCATCCGTATGGTGTTATGCATCGGGGCTGATATGATAGGATAGCTGCATGTTATTGCATATTGGTTAATTTCATATGAATGTCATTGCATAGTAGTATCTGTTGTACCTTTAGATATAACACATTACTGACAGTTCATGTTGCATGAGTACTAAATTGTATGCTACACCCACATCGTCAGTAATTGCCATGACATGCACAAACCACCTACATACGTGATACGGTATTGGATAGGGATAGTTGAGGTAGTAGCCCTTATCCCACTGTGCATATGAGATATTGTTGACACCTACATACGTGATGTTGTATTGGACATGGATAGTTAAGATGGTGACTCTTATTCCATTTCACGTATACCTTACTATAGATACTTGTACATCTTATAGACATATTGACATGTACACCCACATAGTCTATTACAGCTACATGTATATCATACACACATATTGACATGTGCACCCACATAGTCTATTACAACTACATGTATATCATGCACACATATTGACATGTATACCCGCATATTTTCGCTATAGTTGTATGTACCCCAAGTGGTATTGTTTTGATATGTGATATTGAGTTGTTGATCATTGCGCTTATGAAATGCATCATACCCACTTGCTTACATGTAGATACTTAAACCTTGCTACACTTACATGTACACCTCATATGATGCTGCATTTTTTTCCGGAGGATTTTGGGAACCGCAAGATATATTTTAAAGCTGGATTCATTTAAAAGAGTTTTTTTCCCTTTATATGCTCATATTGATGGTTTATGTTGCATATATTGGTTTTATATGGATTTTACGCATTGAGATATGGATTTCATATAATTTATGGATTTGAGAACCGTGGGGGTATTTTCAAGAAACTATGTATTGTTTGAAAACCCGGTTCCTCTTGATATGTTATTTGATGCGTCCACCAGGAGATTTCTCGGTTCTGAGATTTGTGATTTATACCCGATGCGAGGAGTGAGTGGGCCGTGTGCGGATACATGGTGGGGCCCGGTATGGTTCCCCTCGGCAAGATGTTCGTGAAACAGACGATGAGCCTGGAAGGTGGGCAAGTACCTACCGGTGACTGTATTTGGACTCGGCGGCTATCGTGGGGTGTAACACCCGAGCCCAATAATACTATTTCTGTTACTGGTTGAGTGTTTGACATTGCTCATTTCATTTATTTTGCCTGTTTGGGTCTCACTGTGAAAGTTTAACCGGCTAGGTCAGTTTTGCATATAACAAATTTTAACACCTAAAATGAAATTAAAAATATCCATATTGGCCTACTCGTCACCCCTAGTCGAGTGGTAGCGTCCGCGCGTCGAGTTTTCATCCCGTTCGGTGAAACGGGCGAGTTTGGACGGCTACGCGCGCGTGCAAGTGTCCGACTTGGGGGCATGCATTTTAATCATAAGACATCTCATTTTAAAATTTGGAACTCGGTTAAAATCCTATTATTTGAATTTCAAATATTTGGGAGCAACCCGGACGCGATTTGGAAATGTTTCATTTAGCGCCAAAATCCCCATTTAATTGAATATACTAAAACTATAATAAATATATTCTAATCTCTAATCTGTTGCTTAAGTAACGAATTAATCCTATAAATCTTTACTTTAATTTTCCTTTTAAATTTCCCAGCCAATAACGAGGGACCTTATCCCTCGTGGGCCCGTCTCTCTCTCTCTCTCTTCCTATAATCTCTCTCTCTCTATCCCTATATATATTTCGTAACCTCCTCGTCTTCGCAGAAAACGATCACGAGAACCCCACGAACCCACGCAGAACCCTAGCCGCCACCGTGCCCGTCGCCGCCGCAGCCCCCGCGTCGACGACACCACCACCATCACCCTTGCCTCCTCAGCCTCGACGCACCTCCTTCCTCCTTCTCCCTTCCTTCCAGCACATGCAGCCAGCGCCGTAGCCACCTGCACCGTCGCTGCTCGCTGTCGCCACCGCATCTCGTCGCCGACGACGCCAGCATCTCCCCTTCGCCCTCTTCCCGACCTCGACACCTTCCTCCTCCTTCCGTACGCCGGCGCTGCAACAGAACCCAACAAGCAACCCTAGCACCTCCTCCGGTCGCCGGAAAAGCCGCCGTCGACCCTCGTCGTCGTCACCCGCGCCACCGCCGACCACCTCCTCTTTCCCTGCGACCAGAACCCGGCCATTACCTCCCCTCATCGCAGCACCACCTGATCCAGCAACCTCCAGCCTTTCTGTCGCGTTCACTGCTCCTCGCCGGTGCCCCATCGCCGTCGACCCCGTCGCGGTTGCCACCCTTGCTATCCCTGTAAGCTTCTCTTCACCTTCTCCCTTCATTTATCCCCTCTCTGGTCGATCTTGTCCATGCTTTGTATTTTGCTAACTTCGTCGCTGTTTTGACATTTCGCCGGAATCCGGCCGTGCCGACGACTTGACCCGACATTCCAGCAAGGTACTCCGGTCCGTGCGGCCCCGATGTTCGTTGTTTGGACTCGATCCGTGACCCGTGCATCCGTCGCGTGTTTTCCGCCGACGTTACGTTCGTTTTTCCCGGTTCGCGGAACCGTCGAGGCAAGTATTACTTGCTACATGCTATGTTATACCAATTGAATGTGTTGTTTGACTCATAAAACTTGCAAAGCTTAACTAAGTAGAGCTATTCTATAATTTGGACGCATTATGACATATATCATGATACTGTAACCTAGAATCACAATTGCCGCTTTAACCCTAATAACGAAACTACCGGTAAATCATTTTGCCGTTGAAAGGACGATAGCCGTACACATGTAGCTTTATTACTTTCTGTTATTGATATTGCACTACCTTGTGAATATTGCACCCCAAGGGTTCTCGAACCTGTTAATATGATAATACAACTGCACTAGATTAACGCACCATTGTGATTAAATGAACTGTTATTGTTGTTTACTTTATTTCCTGCTGTTTTTCCTTATTTGATTATATACCTGTTGTGCGCACACCCTCGATTGCGTTACATATTGACCTGACCTTGATACACATGACATATATATATACCGATGCACCGGACATGGTACCCTTTACTATCGACTCAACCTGTTGTACCATGACCTGACCTGTTACCAGATCTCATGCCTAATGCCAACAAACCTGACTTGGGGTCCTCATGGACCATTCCTGTTGTCTATCCAGATAAACCTGCTTTTACCTGATCCTGTGTTGGCATTAGTCCGTGATTACTGAATACCTGACTCGACATACATAACCTAGAGGTATGGGCAAATCAAAGGTGAAACCGACTTGTAACTCAACAGTTCGATACCTGTTCTGATCAGTCTTACGGGCTAGGCCAGCCCCGGAGTGATGATGCTGACATCACTCACCCATCCTGCTACTTGTTACTGCCTAGCGGCACGTCTCGGATTCAGCCCCGAGAATCTTGACCGTGGTCCCGGGCACGCACGGGATACTATTGAGTTACATCGACGAGTCATCAATTGATTTCAAAGACTTTAGAATAGAAAACCTCATAGAACAGTTTAGTACCCACTGTACACAACCCTGCACTGCTTGTTTCATATTACTGCTTTATTCATGTTTATTTTCTGCATTGCTTATTACCATGTTCATATTATATTATTGGTTGACATGACGCGCTGACGTCTGGGTTTTGCATGGCCCAGATTCTTTACCACTGTCGCCGACTGAGCAGGAGTACTTCAGCCAGCAGGCTGATTTGTGAGTCCTGTAGTGATTAGTTTATTTATTTCATTTTATTTCCATATGTGAGCCCGCATTATGGGACGTACTTTTCTATTTATTGTATTGGATCATTTGCTTCCGCACTTATTTATTTTTGACTCTTGTTATTCTGGATTTGGACATGTGTTAGATAGTTTATTTATCTTGTTCTTGATATCTCTACAGCCGTAATATGACTGTGGATGGATACTTCCTACCCACAGGTAGCATGGTTGGCTATGTCACGTGCCCAATCTTGCGTACTCTGGGAAGCGGGGCGTGACATGGTTCTTTTGGTATCAGAGCCATAGGTTAATTGGGTTGATTCTTTTGTAGTTGGGTATTGTACCCGATACACGAATCAGAATACCCGTGCTTAGGAAAACATGTCCTACCACCTTGACCGTTTTACCATTCATGAATCACATTCTTCCGGATCATGTCGACGTGCAAACTTACTTTGCATGTTAGCTCGAAAACCTGATCTCTTGTTATCTCTAGGACTTAGGCGACTTGGGTGGAGTTAAGTAATTGTGGCTATGATACCGCGGCATAGTTACAATGCGGTACTCTATTTAAGTATCTTGGAGTTCTAGCCTTGATTTATATATTGAATCTATCATCATGCTAATGTTGTGTGTTTTGATTTCAGGAATATGGCAGATAAGAATTTCAAGACGTATCAGAGGCGCGTAGATGAAGCCGCCATGTTGGGAGTGATACGTGGGATGTTGGAAAATCAGAAGAGGCAAACTGAGCTGATCCAGCAGCAAGCAGATTCATTTCAGGAGGGTTTGCAGGCCATTCGGCAGTCTGTAAACAACGCTGGAGCGAAACCAGTTGACCGAGTAGGGACCGTGGCAGATTTCAGATGTTTGGGTCCTACTACTTTCACTGGTCTGGAGGAGCCGTTGCCAGCCGAGTAGTGGCTAGTGGACACGGAGAATTTGCTGATTGCGGCACAGATCCCAGAGGACAAAAGAGTTGATGTGGTGCGCATTCAGCTGGTGGATTACGCCCGAGAGTGGTGGCTTGTGGAGGAGAACCGCTTGCCCAAGCCAATCAGTTGGGCGGATTTCTCTAAAAGTTTCCTGGAGAAATTCTTCCCGCGGACTGCACGGGAGGAAATGGAAGAGAAATTTATTGGACTGAGGCAAAATGGAGCACCTGTGGACGTACATGCAGCGGAATGGACGAGACTCAGCCGCTTCGCTGGACCCTTAGTCACCAACGAGGCAGACAGGGCGCGAAGGTTCTTGCGCAGTCTGGATGTGGACATCCAGAGGCAGATTGTCTCCCTGGGTTTGACCACTTTCTCACAGGTTCTTACAGCAGCCCGGGGGCAGCAGAGTTTATCGGGAATGAAAGGGAACCTACAGCAGGCAGCAGTTGCGGCCAGGAAGCCCGCATTTGTACCTAACCGAGATCGTGGTCGCAGAGGTATTCCAGTGGACCGTCGAGGTGTAGCACCCATGAAGAAGCCTGTGATCGTTGATCGAAGAAAGAGCGTGATCTGTGACTACTGTCATTTACCTGGGCACGTGCAGAAGGATTGTCGAAGGAGGCTGGGACTTTGTTTGGTTTGTGGAGCGGCTGATCACGCAGTTGGTGCCTGTCCGTCGAAGCTTCGTACGAGGGATGATATCCAGAAACCTCCACAGAAACCGTTCCAAGGGCAGAAACAGCTGACTCAAGGACCTAATCAGGCTCGAGCTTTCACGTTGACAGCTGAGGAAGCTAAGGCATCAGGAGAAGTGGTTTCAGGTACTTTACTCGTTCATGGTTTTCCCGCATTGGCATTATTTGATTCCGGAGCATCCCACTGTTTTATGTCATCCAAATTTATAACTACACACTCGATTACCTGCACGACCCTGTCTAGTTTTTGGGACATACACACTGGGAATGGGAAAATCATAGCTAGTAGGGAATGTAGAGATTGTACAGTTGTTGTGTGCGGACGGGAGCTCTTTGCAGATTTCTTGGTAATAGACACGGGCAGCTATGAAGTTGTCTTGGGAATGGATTTTCTTGGCACTTTCTACGCCCACATTGACTGTAGGGCAAGGAAGATAATTTTCCAGATTCCCGGACATCCTGAGTTTACCTTCACTGGGGGAAGCAGTTCTGTCGGACCAGTCGAGTTTAGGGCTAGGCCGACAAACAGTGTTCTTGCAGCTATGGAAGTTGATAATAATGAAGAGCCGGCAGTTGTTCGTGACTTTATAGACGTATTTGAAGATATATCGGGCTTACCGCCGAAGCGACGTGGAGTTCGCGATTGACCACATTCCTGGTGCAGTGCCAGTATCTAAAGCTTATTATCCGATGGCACCAGTGGAATTGGAAGAAGTTAAGAAACAAGTTGGTGAATTACTTGAGAAGGGTTGGATTCGAAGCAGCAACTCGCCTTGGGGAGCTCCAGTTCTTTTAGTAAAGAAGAAGGATGGCACGAGAAGGATGTGCATTGATTATCGAGAATTGAACCGGGTGACTATTAAGAACAAGTACCCGATCCCTCGCATTGGAGAACTTTTTGAGCAGCTTAGTGGCGCGAGAGTATTCTCGAAACTGGATTTGCGATCCGGATATCATCAGGTCCGAGTGAAAGCAGAAGACATTTGCAAGACGGCGTTTCGAACTCGATATGGACATTTCGAGTATCTGGTGATGCCCTTCGGAGTAACGAATGCGCCGGCAATATTCATGGATTTGATGAACAGAATCTTTTCACCATTCTTGGACCAGTTTATTGTGGTATTCATTGACGATATTCTGGTGTACTCGAAGAGTCCGGAGGAGCATGCTGAGCATTTGAAGATCGCACTGCAGACGCTGAGACAGGAGAAATTGTATGCGAAGATGAGTAAGTGCGAATTCTGGCTGGAAGAAGTGAAGTTTCTGGGGCATGTTGTGTCGGGCGATGGGATCGCCGTCGATCCCGAAAAGATTGCAGCAGTTCGAGATTGGCCTATTCCAAGAACTGTGGCTGAGATAAGAAGTTTCCTTGGTTGAGCCGGATACTACAGGAGATTTGTGGAGAACTTCGCTCGTTTGGAAGAACCGTTGACCAAGCTTACGCGCAAGGAAGTACCTTTTATTTGGACGGATGGATGTGCATTGGCCTTCGAGACGTTGAAGCAGAAGTTGATAACCGCCCCTATCCTGACCGTACCAGACAATTCCGGAGGACTGGTGATTCACAGCGACGCATCTGGAAAAGGATTGGGATGTGTTTTGATGCAGAATGGGAAGGTCGTAGCTTACGCATCAAGACAATTGAAGACTCATGAGAAGAATTATCCGACTCATGACTTGGAGCTTGCGGCCGTGATCTTCGCCTTGAAAATTTGGAGACACTACCTTTTGGGCGAGAGAGTCGAAGTTTTTACAGATCACAAGAGTTTGAAATATGTGTTCACTCAGAAGGAGTTGAACATGAGGCAACGCAGATGGTTGGAGCTGATGGCCGACTACGACCTTGATCTTAAGTACCATCCGGGAAAAGTTAACGTCGTGCCGGATGCGCTTAGTCGATTACCAGCGATTCAGGTATTGACTACACAGAGGGAGATCATTGCGGATTTTCGAAGATTTGACTTGGAGGTTGTGCTACCACATTCTACGGGACAGTTGATGCAGTTGCAAGTACAGTCGTTCTTAGTTGAGAAGATTAAAGCGGCACAATCGCAGGATCCTAGACTGCAAAAGTTTCGAGAGCAGGTTAAAGCCGGACTACGAACAGATTTACTGGTTCACGAAGACGGTTCGTTGAGGTATGGTAGCCGTATGTGTGTACCAAAGGGGGATGTGCGTGAAGAGCTCATGAAGGAGGCACACAGTTCAGCTTACTCTGTACATCCAGGAAGGACAAAGATGTACCGAGATATTCGACAGCACTTCTGGTGGGAAGGTATGAAACGGGAGATCGCTCGCTTCGTGGCTAAGTGCTTGGTATGTCAGCAAGTCAAGGCTGAACACCAAAGGGTTGCTGGTTTGTTGCAACCACTTCCGATTCCTCAGTGGAAGTGGGAACATATAACCATGGATTTCGTGACAGCTTTACCGCGGAGTCCAAAGGGCAACAATGCAGTATGGGTGATTGTCGATCGGTTGACCAAGGCAGCTCACTTTATTCCTTTTCGGGTTGGTCAATCGACGGAGACTTTGGCAGAGCGGTACATGCAGGAGATTGTAAGATTGCATGGAGTACCGGTGAGCATCGTGTCCGACCGAGACACTCGGTTCTTGTCACACTTCTGGAGGAGTTTACAAGAAAGTTTGGGGACTCGATTGAAGTTTAGCACAGCTTATCATTCTCAAACTGATGGACAGTCGGAGAGAACGATCCAAACTCTTGAAGATATGCTGAGGGCATGCATGTTGGACTTCAAGGGTTCTTGGGAGGATCATCTACATTTTGTGGAGTTTTCATACAACAATAGTTTCCAAGCGACTATTCATATGGCTCCGTTTGAAGCTCTATATGGTCGTAAGTGTCGTTCACCTGTTTGTTGGGATGATGTTGGTGAACGAAGGTTACTGGGACCAGATTTGGTGGTACAGACAGTCGAGAAGGTGAATACAATCAGGAAGCATATGAAGGCAGCTCAAGACAGACAGAAAAGTTGGGCTGACACGTTAAGAAGACCTCTAGAGTTCGCCGGGGGTAATTTGGTATTCTTGAAGATATCACCGACTAGAGGAGTGATTCGTTTTGGGAGTCGGGGAAAGCTT
The DNA here is from genome assembly GCA_030015575.1 of Agapanthus africanus. Taxonomy (NCBI): domain Eukaryota; kingdom Viridiplantae; phylum Streptophyta; class Magnoliopsida; order Asparagales; family Amaryllidaceae; genus Agapanthus; species Agapanthus africanus. The sequence goes on along the minus strand of JASDDO010000004.1, from coordinate 83,816,712 downwards.
AGTCCTCGATTCGTTGGACCCTTCGAGATATTGGAGCGTGTTAGAGAGGTAGCGTACCGTTTGGCGTTACCACAGTCCTTGGAAGGTGTGCACGATGTGTTTCATGTATCTCAACTACGGAGGTATGTTCGAGATGAAACCCACGTCTTGGATCATTCGGAGTTAACTATACGGGAGGACCTAACTTTTGAGGAGCGACCGGTTGAAATCAAGGATCGAAGAGAAAAGGTTCTTAAGAACAAGGTTATCCCCCTTGTGCTAGTTTCTTGGGGTAATTGATCGCATGGAGAATCCACTTGGGAGCGAGAAGACGAGATCCGGCAGAAGTTTCCTCACCTTTTCCTGTAGTTATCTACCTTGTATTCTTGGAATTTGGAGGACGAAATTCTTTTTGTAGTTGGGTATGATGTAACACCCGAGCCCAATAATACTATTTTTGTTACTCGTTGAGTGTTTGACATTGCTCATTTCATTTATTTTGCCTGTTTGGGTCTCACTGTGAAAGTTTAACCGGCTAGGTCAGTTTTGCATATAACAAATTTTAACACCTAAAATGAAATTAAAAATATCCATATTGGCCTACTCGTCGCCCCTAGTCGCGTGGTAGCGTCCGCGCGTCGAGTTTTCATCCCGTTCGGTGAAACGGGCGAGTTTGGATGGCTACGCGCGCGTGCAAGTGTCCGACTTGGGGGCATGCATTTTAATCATAAGACATCTCATTTTAAAATTTGGAACTCGGTTAAAATCATATTATTTGAATTTCAAATATTCGGGCGCAACCCGGGCACGATTTGGAAATGTTTCATTTAGCGCCAAAATCCCCATTTAATTGAATATACTAAAACTATAATAAATATATTCTAATCTCTAATCTGCTACTTAAGTAACGAATTAATCCTATAAATCTTTACTTTAATTTTCCTTTTAAATTTCCCAGCCAATCACGAGGGACCTTATCCCTCGTGGGCCCGTCTCTCTCTCTCTCTCTCTTCCTATAATCTCTCTCTCTCTCTCTATCCCTATATATATTTCGTAACCTCCTCGTCTTCGTAGAAAACGATCACGAGAACCCCACGAACCCACGCAGAACCCTAGCCGCCACCGTGCCCGTCGCCGCCGCAGCCCCCGCGCCGACGACACCACCACCATCACCCTTGCCTCCTCAGCCTCGACGCACCTCCTTCCTCCTTCTCCCTTCCTTCCAGCGCCTGCAGCCAGCACCGTAGCCACCTGCACCGTCGCTGCTCGCCGTCGCCGCCGCATCTCGTCGCCGACGACGCCAGCATCTCCCCTTCGCCCTCTTCCCGACCTCGACACCTTCCTCCTCCTTCCGTATGCCAGCGCCACAACAGAACCCAACAAGCAACCCTAGCACCTCCTCCGGTCGCCGGAAAAGCCGCCGTCGACCCTCGTCGTCGTCTCCCGCGCCACCGCCGACCACCTCCTCTTTCCCTGGGACCAGAACCCGGCCATTACCTCCCCTCATCGCAGCACCACCAGATCCAGGAACCTCCAGCCTTTCTGCCGCGTTCACTGCTCCTCGCCGGCGCCCCATCGCCGTCGACCCCGTCGCGGTTGCCACCCTTGCTATCCCTGTAAGCTTCTCTTCACCTTCTTGTTGGAGATAATGCCCTCAGAGTCAATTATTGGATCACAGGCACGTGATTGCAATGATTGAGGGGAGGACATGTCCCAGTAGGACAGTCTTACTCAAGATGATAGTACGCTATCTGGTTTACCTTTATCATCGTGTACAGCTTTAGGTGACCTGACATGTCGCTATTGCACGTTGATAGAGCCCTTAGGATTCTTGCTTGACTGCCAGCAGTATGAGGGCGATCATATAAGTGAGAGCTGGAGTCTATAAGCACATCCTTAAAAGGTCCCTAGTCGTGGGAGTTTCGAGATAGGGCATCGATTCTCCAGAGTAGACTAGTGTATACAGTCGAGACCCCGACGAGGGGCGGTGGCCGGTCTCACAAGCCACTGGTGTCAGTTGGATCACCTAAGATGTATACAGGTGCTCATTGGGTTATGAGTACACCGGACAGGACTCGCCGGGAACATGCTAGTTGGTCTTATACCTGACGTCAGATAGCAGTTCCCAGGTGACATGTGTACAGGTTAGTTCATCGACCTGGGGATCGTCATTTGTCTCGTGTGAGTTCCCACTGTGCTTTGATTACTACCCTACCACAGCTCAAAGGAGTCGTGCAAACAGGTTTTAGTTGGGTACAGTCCCGAGCCACATGGAGGCAGTGAGCGGATCTTCGGGGGTTTCGTCTCTCCCGGTATTGGGGGTGAGGTCGCGCTGTGTCTAGGAGAGCCATTACACGAAGACCTTGGCCAAGGCAGGAGATTTACTGGTAGGTATTCCGGTAGTATCTCAGGGTGTTCTGGGCTACACTCCGACACGACTTGTACCGCTTTTGGGGGTCTGACTTTTACCAACCCCCTAGGCCCGACATGCGATGCTCATAGACGAACGGACCGGACTGTACGGATATTGTCACTGACAGGCTCAGTAGGGTGTCAGGATGAGTTCTCTCATCGACGTCCCTTTTAGTCAATAGCTGGTGGCCCGTCACGTATTGGCTTATACCTCTGACGTGCTAGTGGTTAAATCCACAGCCATAGTATTGACGAGTCTTTAGAGTCCACCACACTTTCAGTTACTCAGGCTTTCGGGCGAAACGCTGTAGAGGCCGTATGGAGATATGGCAGGGTCCGATCAGATACGTGCGGTATTGCACGGATCAGGATCGGACAATTTTGTACTAGTGGCCGTATGGTGATATGGCAGCGTTCGATCAGATACGTGCGGTATTGCACGGATCAGGATCGGACGGATATTACTAGCCGGCTTTGGTTTAAGCCGGATCCTAGTATAGTACAGTGTAGATTTTGTCTCATTGCATTTGTATCCGGACGGAATACAGATGCGGGTGTGTATGCACAGTATGGGGTTTTCCTGTAATTTATTACGGGACCAGTTTTCTGGAGTTGCCAGTTTGCTTTCCGTTCCGGCCGGTTTTCCTTTGTTCTTTCCCGGCCGGACTTTTCCGATGGAGGGGGTTATTTGCCATTGTGCAAATAACATGTAGTGGAGGGGGTTTCTTGAAAATGTATTGATTATGATATCTTTCATCCATCTTTTGCATTAATGAGATTTGAAGTGAATAGATGTTATAAGCATGGTTGATGTTTTGTTTAGGATCACCACTTGCTTTATCCTACACTCACCTCCCTCTTGCTTCATATATTGTTTTCCTCCACCATTTCTATTTGAGAGAGATGATTATTGATGGTTGAAAAAAGAAAGAGAGAAGAAGAAAATGAGAGAGCTTCATCTTCATCTTTGAGAGAGTAGCTTTCATTCATCTCATTTTTGATACAAGGAAAAATGAAAGCACCATTTTTCATACCTTCATTCCTCCATCTTCAAAAGGCAACCAATACCCCAAAGTGAGACTTGCATTCTACACTACACTTCCTACAGCATATCTTGGACGCGTCGGGTAGCCTACTTCGCGCCCGAGTTGCCTCGGTATAGAGGCGGGAGCCCGTAAAAGATGCAGGCGACGTGGTGTCCTTCCGGCGAGGAGGCGACGACCGGAGATCCCGCGAGGAGATCGGAGAGGAGATGAAGACCGGAGGACTCGGATCAGTCGGTACATCTCTAACCTATCTTGTTAGTTAGCTTAGACTAGTTTAATGGCACGATCCGGGGTTTAGTGCGCGGTGGTGCCGGTTTGCTAAGTCCGCAAAATTAAAGTTTATCACCGTTTCCGCGTTTGGCCGTCGGATTGACGGCCGGGGCGCCGCCGTGCACTTACAGTGGTATCAGAGCCTCGCCATTAACTTCGTCTAGCTTTGTTTAATGTGTTTTATGTTTCCGATCGAACAAAATCCCGAAAACGCGTATTTCAAGCACATCAGTTTCTGTCGAATTTTTTTGTTGAGTCCAAAAATTTTTCAGGTTGTCTCAGAGTGATGTGCAGGGAATTAGAAACACACTGTAAAAATTTGGTACGATGAACTCACTGTTCCACTGCGGAAGGGCGGCCAAACCCCTGCTTGGGCCGCGCTTCCGCCGCAGTTAGAACTGTTCATTTCCCCAAAATTTTGTAGAATGTTCCTGAGTTGAAAATGTGCTTTCTGGAATATTAAAATTGGGCCCAGGTTTTCTGCGAGTGCTACAGTTTTGTTTGGGGGCCCACTTGTTAAGGTTTGGTCAATCGGAAAATTTTAAACACATTTTTCACAGTATTTACATTATATCTGCGACCGTGAATGTCACTCGATCGGTAAATCCTGTCTAGCTGCTATAGCCCGGTTAGACGGATTTGCGAACGTGACTTTCATGTTGATGTTCTATGTTTATGCTGTGATGTTGCGGATCGGTCGTGGGGGATAGCCTGGATGCAATGCTAGTACAGTTGTGGTTGTATTATGTACATTTGATTTTGCGGGGCAAGCGTCCGACATGTGGACTGCCGTCACTGCCTGATTGTATTATTCTTTTGGGGCACGACCTGGTTGCGGTCGATGTACCCGGTGTATGTATATTTTATTTTCTGTACTAGGATTACCCCGCGGTGGGGTGCACGGATAGCCGGGTTCTGGAGGGCAACAAGCCCGCATCTCATGGCATTGGGACGGAGGGGGCTTCACTCTGGGATTGGCGGGCTATTCGCCGCACTCGTAGGGGGTACAGGTTGACCTAGGAAGGGTGCCCAAGTTGCCGGATTCCGTGGAGTGCTGGGTGGTCCATTCACGGAGCTGAAGGGGGCTGCCTCGCTTCAGGTTTTGGCGGGTGACTTGCCGCGCCCGTAGGGGTCTAGGATTTCATTGCACAGGCTATCCACACGACCAGGGGAACGTCGGGTTTCAGTAGTGGCTCTGTGAAACCCGGGGATCCCAGATATCTGTATTGTTCTGTGATGCTATACATTTCTGTGATGTTGCATTTCTTTTCACGCCTTGAGCGAAATATAATATATTGGTATATATATTAGTAGATGTTGTATATGTTTTTCATCCGCGCTAGTCCAGTCCCCGCTCTGCCGTTAGTTAGCTAACCTAACGGGTGATGACGGGACCCAGTGGCGAATGCGGATGGCATATACGTACGTCGGTATATTTTCGTTCTTTGTGGTGTGATCAATTGATGGGACTGCGTTGATTCGGATCAATGCAAGTTATAAAAAACCTATTCTGATGTTGTTGGAACACTTTTCAAAAAGCTGTTATTGCAAGGACGTTCACTTCTGTTTTGCATCGTGGTATTCATTTGGAATATCCTGCTCCTCAGTCGACGAGGCAAGGGCCGAGATCCCTTCACCGGAATGACCCCTTGGACAAAAAGTTTGCGTCAGGGCATTAACTTCACTATAGCCGATTACTTTTGCTTTGCATCGTGGTATTCATTTGGGATATCCTGCACCCCATTCTACGGGGAAAGAGCCGAGATCCCTTCACCGGGAGTGACCTCTTTAGTAAAGGTTTTCGTCACTATATTTTCTAAAAAGCTATCCGTTCCTTCAACGAGATCAAGTTCATTACGTTAAAGGTTTTCGCCAGAAACCATTCGTAGCCCTCCGTCGTTTCATATGGGTAGTCAATAGTATTCAAGCTGTGTTTGTTGGCCTTAGTCAAGGCACAGTGTTTGGTAGCTGTTGGGTGTTCATATGCAGCATAGATAGATGCGTTGGTTTGGGACAGTCGTATAGCCTTGTTGGCCCTAGTCAAGGGCTTGTACGGGTGGGTTCAAATCAACCTGGACAATGACGGGTAGAACTTGACATGTGACTTATGATTTGTTGGCCTTAGTCAAGGTCATAAGAGCATGGGGTAAAAATCACATCGGGAGTTTCAAAAGAACTGAAACTTGCCAGATATGCGCATACCTTCTGGAGTGTGATACCGTGAGCGGATTCCGTCACGTTATCATGCGATGAGAGTTGGATCCCGATTCCCACTGATGAGTTAGTTTACTCCTCGGGTGACCCCGACTAATTCTTCTTTCAGGTTTGGAGGAGAATTTGAGGTACAGTGGGAGGTTTCCTGATTAGAAAAAGTGATAACCATTCTGATCTAGGATAGAGTGCACGCTGAGTGTTTCTTTTCTCTCTCTCTCTGGCAGCGACCATTGACCCGACCCTAAGACTATGACTCAGTGACCAAGTTGACCGAACCTACTTAACACTGGCTTTTGGATTGTCAGAGTTGCAGACCTCATTGCCACTCCTACTTTTACCCTTTTCTCCGGGACACCCCGTATTACTACGAACGTCCACTTTCATTGGACAAAACCATCGTATGGTTAGATACGAACTCGAAGGAATTCGAGGATGGTTTCTGGTTCTGGAGAAATCGGATAGGATTATTCAGTTGTCTTTTCTTTTCACCCTCTCTCAGGTTGCGAGTACTCCTTGGTTTAGGAGTAGTACACCTATTACGCAAATTGGATAGTCTTCTTCCAAACCATAGGCTGGTGCCGACCGGTAGGGAATGAAGAAAACCAGTTAGCCTAAACGGTGTACAGAAGGTATTAAGATTAAGACAAAGCAAGGGATTAGTAAGAGGGCAAAGTAAATTGCGACTGATATTCACGACAAAACCAAGTATTTCTTCGCCAATCCTAAATCACCTTTGTATTTCTCCAGGACACTCCGTATCACTACGAAGATCCACAGTTTATTGGATACTCCATCGTATGGTTATATACGAACTCGAAAGGAACTTGTTCCAGTTCGGGGATGGATTCTGGTTCAGGAGAAATAGGAATAAGGTTTATTCGGTTGTCTTTTATCTTCACCTTCTCTCGCATTGCGAGTGTTCCTAGGACTAGGACAGCATACCCATTATGCTTATTGGATAGTCTTTCTCCAAACCATAGGCTGGTGCCGAACGGTAGGGAAGGAAGAAAACCATTTGGCCTAAGGGGTGTGCAGAAGGTAATGACTAAAGACATATAAAGGGATTTGGAGAGGTGACAAAGAATTATACGGTTATAGTTGTGAATCTGGATAATGGAAGAGGCATTATTATGAATACCGGGATACCCTACCGAAACATTTCAATGTTTCAGTTTCACTGTGTACTGTTAAAAGAAAACTGATTTCCTGATTAGACACTTGCTCCAGGGTATGTATTTACCAGGTTTGATTCTCACATCTGTATGGTTTTACAGATGGTGAGTGGGAGTAAGTTATTTGGAATTGGGTGATCATCCTCATTATATCGGGATTCGTTGTAATCGGTGATATTTGAGGAGATCATCTGGGCTGTTTGCCGGTCGGCAAATATTTGGTTTTGAATATCCGCTGTAGTGCACCAATTTCAAATTGATATATCTGTACGTCTATTTTCATAGAGTGAGATATACCTTTTGATATTATGTCGATGACATTTACCTATATCAGTGAATGGTTAGGTAAGGAGCATTGAACAGCGGTGTAATTCTTCTTAACCATAAGTACAGTTTTTGACCTACGACGCGCAGTGAAGGAGTTGTTAGACTCAGCGGACTCATACAGAGTATTGTATGTTGTCCAGTGTCCATTAGGACAGAGGGGTTGGTCCTCATACTATATTCTGTTTACTTTTAACTTCTCTAGTTCTTAGACATGTGTTTCGTTGAAACACAGGGTCTAAGTTTTGAGGAGTTATAGGTATTTGAATAGAGTAGAGAACCAGGTGTAGCAAGTATCGGGATTCTTCAAAGTGGTCGAAGATGTAGATACTTGTGCATGGTATTCAGTTGATAGTAATGATTAAGAGAAATTGCTTCTCTTTCAGGTTACTCATAAATGGAAGCATTCCTAAGTTGAGTAACACTGATCGGCCTCTCTCCATTTAGTTGACATGCACTGGAGACAGCTGCATGATTTGAATCTGGTTAAATTAAATCAGTGCCTCTGGTTCTATATTGGATATAGTACAGTTCATATCTTAACGTTGTTAAGGTACGGGGAGTTGTCTGGCTTATGATTAAAACCAGACTCTGGATAACTCAAGGCAGGTTTCTGTAATGGCTGTTTGTGGGTTGACCCAGGCTATGACGAGGGTTGATTTTCTACCATCTGGCAGATCAATAGAAATATTGTTCTAGACTCGCCACAGTTTTATTAAAAATGGATTTTTTCAAAAACAGTAGTGGGAGTATGGTAGAACTGGAAGTGATTCCAGAACCGCAAACGATTACTGAAGATTTGATAAGGAACCTAAAGATTCAATCTGATTTGACATTCCATTGGCCACTCCGCAGATAAGGTGGGTAACTTCAGGCACCCGAGAGGTACTCCGGTAGCCTCAAGGACGGTGACAGGGAAGTTCTTGTTTACCCACACTTGCCATTGTTGTTGTTCCAGGCTGCGAGACCCGGCAGGAGGATGAGTATAGCGTCGTTCTAAACTTGCTTTAGAAGTGCACGTCTATATGACTCTGCCAGAGGGTTGTCGTAGTCAGTGGGAGCAGCGGAAGCATTGGTGGACATCAGGCTTATGTCTATTTATAGACTAAAGCAGATGTAGCGGAGATAGATCATCTATTTCTGATGTGACAGTCATAGGTTTGACGTCATCAGAATAGGGGATGGATCTGTTGAGAAGGTAGTAGGAAGTGATATTCCTATACTACGATCGGTTATACTTTGGTCGTCACACAGTGGTTTCTCCACAAGAGACTTGGACATTATATCAGACATACTGGTTACTAGATCTATGGTTTTAGATCTAGATTTGGGTGGTTTCCCAATCTGGGTACTTAGACAGCATTCTAAGAGTATTTAGAATGGACGACTCCTGGCATGGTAGTGTACCTGCAGGTGATGGAGTCACCCTCTCTAAAGGTGTCTTATAGACTAAAGTAGAGAGGGATGTGCATGATTGGCAGATCACTTGCTTAGGCAATTGAGTCAATCATGAGATGTCAAGTACCACACCAGATGTTGTTCTTGCACTAGATGCAATAAGTTGATATTGATCCAATCCTGGAGGAACAGTCGGAAGCAGTTTTAGAACATAAGTGGATGTTCTAAGGATATGATAACGACAGCCTCATTCGGGAGACAGTTATCATTCCAGGCTTCCAAGGTGACATGGACGACAAGGAGGTTGTCAGAGTTATAGTTTTCCTTCTGACGAGGGGCAGTATTTTGGACAGGTGGTCCAAGGCAATACTGAGGGTGGCATGGCGCAGGATACTGATTAAGTTCAGTTGACGATACAGTCTAGGAAGTTTGGATTTGGAGTTCATTTATGAGCTCGGTCCCATCAGACATCCAGACATTCTAAGACAGGTATTGCTCATTTCGGGAGATGGCTTTCTCCGCGAACTTGAGATATAGAGAGACATAGAAAGAAACATCAAGGCGGATCCACTCACTGAGGCTATTCCTCGAACGCAATAGTTTCACAAACGGTTTTTGTGAGACTGACTAGTAGAGGAGTTGGGTGTTCGGTATCACACGGGCTGTAAGTATGCGACATCGCAATAATTAGCCTTGAGTGCAAGTGGGAGATTGTTGGAGATAATGCCCTCAGAGTCAATTATTGGATCACAGGCACGTGATTGCAATGATTGAGGGGAGGACATGTCCCAGTAGGACAGTCTTACTCAAGATGATAGTACGCTATCTGGTTTACCTTTATCATCGTGTACAGCTTTAGGTGACCTGACATGTCGCTATTGCACGTTGATAGAGCCCCTAGGATTCTTGCTTGACTGCCAGCAGTATGAGGGCGATCATATAAGTGAGAGCTGGAGTCTATAAGCACATCCTTAAAAGGTCCCTAGTCGTGGGAGTTTCGAGACAGGGCATCGATTCTCCAGAGTAGACTAGTGTATACAGTCGAGACCCCGACGAGGGGCGGTGGCCGGTCTCACAAGCCACTGGTGTCAGTTGGATCACCTAAGATGTATACAGGTGCTCATTGGGTTATGAGTACACCGGACAGGACTCGCCGGGAACATGCTAGTTGGTCTTATACCTGACGTCAGATAGCAGTTCCCAGGTGACATGTGTACAGGTTAGTTCATCGACCTGGGGATCGTCATTTGTCTCGTGTGAGTTCCCACTGTGCTTTGATTACTACCCTACCACGGCTCAAAGGAGTCGTGCAAACAGGTTTTAGTTGGGTACAGTCCCGAGCCACATGGAGGTAGTGAGCGGATCTTCGGGGGTTTCGTCTCTCCCGGTATTGGGGGTGAGGTCGCGCTGTGTCTAGGAGAGCCATTACACGAAGACCTTGGCCAAGGCAGGAGATTTACTGGTAGGTATTCCGGTAGTATCTCAGGGTGTTCTGGGCTACACTCCGACACGACTTGTACCGCTTTTGGGGGTCTGACTTTTACCAACCCCCTAGGCCCGACATGCGATGCTCATAGACGAACGGACCGGACTGTACGGATATTGTCACTGACAGGCTCAGTAGGGTGTCAGGATGAGTTCGCTCATCGACGTCCCTTTTAGTCAATAGCTGGTGGCCCGTCACGTATTGGCTTATACCTCTGACGTGCTAGTGGTTAAATCCACAGCCATAGTATTGACGAGTCTTTAGAGTCCACCACACTTTCAGTTACTCAGGCTTTCGGGCGAAACGCTGTAGAGGCCGTATGGAGATATGGCAGGGTCCGATCAGATACGTGCGGTATTGCACGGATCAGGATCGGACAATTTTGTACTAGTGGCCGTATGGTTATATGGCAGCGTTCGATCAGATACGTGCGGTATTGCACGGATCAGGATCGGACGGATATTACTAGCCGGCTTTGGTTTAAGCCGGATCCTAGTATAGTACAGTGTAGATTTTGTCTCATTGCATTTGTATCCGGACGGAATACAGATGCGGGTGTGTATGCACAGTATGGGGTTTTCCTGTAATTTATTACGGGACCAGTTTTCTGGAGTTGCCAGTTTGCTTTCCGTTCCGGCCGGTTTTCCTTTGTTCTTTCCCGGCCGGACTTTTCCGATGGAGGGGGTTATTTGCTATTGTGCAAATAACATGTAGTGGAGGGGGTTTCTTGAAAATGTATTGATTATGATATCTTTCATCCATCTTTTGCATTAATGAGATTTGAAGTGAATAGATGTTATAAGCATGGTTGATGTTTTGTTTAGGATCACCACTTGCTTTATCCTACACTCACCTCCCTCTTGCTTCATATATTGTTTTCCTCCACCATTTCTATTTGAGAGAGATGATTATTGATGGTTGAAAAAAGAAAGAGAGAAGAAGAAAATGAGAGAGCTTCATCTTCATCTTTGAGAGGGTAGCTTTCATTCATCTCATTACAAGGAAAAATGAAAGCACCATTTTTCATACCTTCATTCCTCCATCTTCAAAAGGCAACCAATACCCCAAAGTGAGACTTGCATTCTACACTACACTTCCTACAGCATATCTTGGACGCGTCGGGTAGCCTACTTCGCGCCCGAGTTGCCTCGTTATAGAGGCGGGAGCCCGTAAAAGATGCAGGCGACGTGGTGCCCTTCCGGCGAGGAGGCGACGACCGGAGATCCCGCGAGGAGATCGGAGAGGAGATGAAGACCGGAGGACTCGGATCAGTCGGTACATCTCTAACCTATCTTGTTAGTTAGCTTAGACTAGTTTAATGGCACGATCCGGGGTTTAGTGCGCGGTGGTGCCGGTTTGCTAAGTCCGCAAAATTAAAGTTTATCACCGTTTCCGCGTTTGGCCGTCGGATTGACGGCCGGGGCGCCGCCTTGCACTTACACTTCTCCCTTCATTTATCCCCTCTCTGGTCGATCTTGTCCATGCTTTGTATTTTGCTAACTTCGTCGCTGTTTTGACATTTCGCCGGAATCCGGCCGTGCCGACGACTTAACCCGACATTCCAGCAAGGTACTCCGATCCGTGCGGTCCCGCTGTCCGTCGCATGTTTTCCGCCGACGTTACGTTCGTTTTTCCCGGTTCGCGGAACCGTCGAGGCAAGTATTACTTGCTACATGCTATGTTATACCAATTGAATGTGTTTGACTCATAAAACTTGCAAAACTTAACTAAGTAGAGCTATTCTATAATTTGGACGCATTATGACATATATCATGATACTGTAACCTAGAATCACAATTGCCGCTTTAACCCTAATAACGAAACTACCGGTAAATCATTTTGCTGTTGAAAGGACGATAGCCGTACACATGTAGCTTTATTACTTTCTGTTATTGATATTGCACTACCTTGTGATTATTGCACCCCAAGGGTGCTCGAACCTGTTAATATGATAATACTGCTGCACTAGATTAACGCACCATTGTGATTAAATGAACTGTTATTGTTGTTTACTTTATTTCCTGCTGTTTTTCCTTATTCGATTATATACCTGTTGTGCGCACACCCTCGATTGCGTTACATATTGACCTGACCTTGATACACATGACATATACATATACCGATGCACCGGACATGGTACCCTTTACTATCGACTCAACCTGTTGTACCATGACCTGACCTGTTACCTGATCTCATGCCTAATGCCAACAAACCTGACTTGGGGTCCTCATGGACCATTCCTGTTGTCTATCCAGACAAACCTGCTTTTACCTGATCCTGTGTTGGCATTAGTCCGTGATTACTGAATACCTGACTCGACATACATAACCTGGGGGTATGGGGAAATCAAAGGTGAAACCGACTTGTAACTCAACAGTTCGATACCTGTTCTGATCAGTCTTACGGGCTAGGCCAGCCCCGGAGTGATGATGCTGACATCACTCACCCATCCTGCTACTTGTTACTGCCTAGCGGCACGTCTCGGATTCAGCCCCGAGAATCTTGACCGTGGTCCCGGGCACGCACGGGATACTATTGAGTTACATCGACGAGTCATCAATTGATTTCAAAGACTTTAGAATAGAAAACCTTATAGAACAGTTTAGTACCTACTGTACACAACCCTGCACTGCTTGTTCATATTACTGCTTTATTCATGTTTATTTTTTGCATTGCTTATTACCATGTTCATATTATATTATTGGTTGACATGACGCGCTGACGTCTGGGTTTTGCATGGCCCAGATTCTTTACCACTGTCGCTGACTGAGCAGGAGTACTTCAGCCAGCAGGCTGATTTGTGAGTCCTGTAGTGATTAGTTTATTTATTTCATTTTATTTCCAGATGTGAGCCCACATTGTGGGACGTACTTTTCTATTTATTGTATTGGATCATTTGCTTCCGCACTTATTTATTTTTGACTCTTGTTATTCTGGATTTGGACATGTGTTAGATAGTTTATTTATCTTGTTCTTGATATCTCTACAGCCGTAATGTGACTGTGGATGGATACTTCCTACCCACAGGCAGCATGGTTGGCTATGTCACGTGCCCAATCTTGCGTACTCTGGGAAGCGGTGCATGACATGGGGATACCGACCGGAGTGATTTACGACATAACATCAGGGCCAGTCATGGTGACAGCGCCTGAGTTATGAGGATTTACGTGTCGATGCTAGACAACGGTTTCATGATGTTTCGAGTGTTGGTGTTAGACACTAAGGTTTTCATGATTTTTACATATCGTCGGTGGACATACGGGGTTTATATCCTCATACTTATATACGTATATATATATACACATTGGGATATGTTTTCATGATGTTTCGGGTGTCGATGTTTGACACTCAGGTTCCATGAGATTTACATGATGTGAGGGCCGATCCGTGGATGCGGTGTCTGAGGATTTGGGATTTGATGTGTCAGTGAGGGACACTGGTATTTTTCCATGCTGATGATTTTGCATGAGATTTTATTGTATCATCCCACACACTCAGGATTATTGTTGGTATGCATTGTTTCATGTAGTTGTAGTACCCTGATGATATACCTTTACATGATTGTTGCATATTCACTTATCATACTTATGCTATCGGATTACATGTGATAGATAGATCGTTGTTCGTGCATACTCGCGATTACAGTATGATGTTAATTACTATTCATGAGTTGGCAACTCACCCCCGTTGTGCCACAGTGTTTTACAGGACTTACCCTCAGAGTAGTCGCGGCAGGGCGTCTTATCATCTCTACTTTTGCGGATACCGCTACGTTAGGCAGTGAGGCCTTTGCTTTTAGGTGGGTTTGCGGTTATCTGCTTGTACATTGTACATCTTTTTGCTGGATCTAGTATTCTCCATCTACCTCTGTTGTATATGACTTAGAGACTACTTGTGAGGATTCAATGTTGTATTATTTTGGTGACTTTGGGTGCCGTGCTCGTGGGAGCCGGTTATGTTGGAAAGTTTACTTCTTATTGCAGTCTTTCCTTTGTTATTTCTTCGCTTCGGCGTCGTATACTTGTTGTGGTGTTTGTCTCCGCCGTTGGGCATGATTTTTCTCCCATTTAGGATGCTTTATATATTATCTGTGTTGTACTCATTTTCAGGGCTAGTTTTTATAAAGGAGGTGCTGCCGAAATTTTCAAGAAAGAAAACTAGAGTTAGAGATTTTACTTGTGATTTTCCAATTGTTAAAACTATGTTTTTTCTCCGTTGATCCAGATTTGGGTGGTTTAGATTTCTGGGTTTCAGCTTACTTGAGTTGCGTACGCCTGTAGACGTTACGTGGTTTAAGTGCCGGTTACTGGCCAAATTATGGGTCGGGACAAAGTTGGTATCAGAGCGATAGGTTTTACCTTTCGGAGTATAGGATGACCTTGGTATGATGGAGTAGGTAGCTTAAGAAGAGTGACGTAGCGTGTGTATGTTCCGCGGCATACTTACGACACGGTACTCCGCCTAAAGTGACCTTAGGACTTATTGATTGATATCCTTCCGTGATGATATACATCTTTGTGATTCGATTCCTGTTTCCTTATCGAATCTTGTTTCAATTTCCAGCCTATACGTCGCCGAAGACTATTAGGGCACAGAGAGCGGCCGCGAGGGCCGAGGTCAGAGTTAACTCGTCAGAGGCGAGGACTGACCAGAGCAGTACACCTGTTGTACCGGAGCACATTGCTATGATTGGAGCTGGTATGCAGGATCTGCGCCAGATAGTGGGGACTTTATTAGAGACCATTCGAGCGCAGGGGCAGGCAGTTGTTCCACCCGTTATAGGGACCACGATGGTACCTACAGTTCCGGCAGTCGCAGTTATAGCTCCGGAGGTTATTACTGTGTCGCTGACAGATTTTATGAGGCTTAGGCCTCTGGTGTTTACTGGCACAGATGTTACTGAGGATCCGCAGTCGTTCATTGACTGGATGGCCAGGATTTGTCATTCGCTCCGATGCTCCGATGAGAGATGGGTGGAGTTTTCCAGTTTTTGTCTGGAGGGACTGGCCCAGAAGTGGTGTGAGTCGTTGGAGAGGGGCAGAGCTGCGGGTCTTGCTCCTATGACCTGGGCTGAGTTTGTGACGTCGTTTCTTGCCTGTTTTCTTCCACCGAGCGTCAGGGATGTGCGAGCGCGCAAATTTGAGTCATTACGTCAGACTCCGGGGATGACGGTGTCTGGGTATGATGTACTGTTTACCGAGCTGTCGGTGTATGCTCCGTACCTGGTGGCGACTGAGGAGATGAGGGTCAAGAGGTTTGTTTGAGGCCTACTTACCCAGTTGTTCCTAGCCATTAGCATTCAGCATTGCGACACGTATGTGGCAGCTGTAGATGCAGCCCTATTGGTGGAGGAGCGTCTATCTGAGTCATCAGTAGTTCCGGAACCGAAGAGGGCTCGTACGAGTATAGCAGCCAGGAGGCAGAGGTTTAGATTCTGAGACAGAGTTCGATTAGACACTTGGGGTAGCAGAGACGTGGGACATGGCCAGTTGTTCGGTACTTTTTTCCTAGGAGGGTCAGCCGTCGACACGTGAGTGTTTTGGGTGTGGCAGTTTACAGCACCTAGTGAGAGATTGTACCGTGGTGCGTCAGAGAGGGCCAGCAGTGTTGGCTATAGTACCCTCAAGGCAATTATCATAGTCGCGGACTTGTGATTATGACGAATGAGTGAGGACCTATACCGATAAAACATCTTACTCAAGATGATAGTATGCTATCTGGTTTGTCTTTATCATTATGTAAGTGTTGATAGAGCCCATGGGATTCTTGCTTGACTGCCAGCATTATGATGGCGGTCATATATGTGGGAGCTGGGGTCTATAAGCACATCCTTAAATGTCCCTAGTCGTGGGAGTATCGAGACCGGGCATCGATACTCCAGTGTAGACTAGTGTATAATGATCGAGACCCCGACGAGGGGCGGTGGCCAGGTCTCACAAGACATTGGTGTTAGTTTGTTCACCTAAGATAGTATGTAGGTGCTCATTGGGTTATGAGTACACTGGACAGACTCGCCGGAAACCTGCTAGTTGGTATTATACCTATTGTCAGATAGCAGTTCCCAGGTGACATGTGTACAGGTTAGTCTGTTGACCTTAGATCGTCATTTGTCTCGTGTGAGTTCCCACTGTGCTTTGATTACTACCCTACCACGGCTCAAAAGAGTCATGCAAACAGGTTTTAGTTGGGTACAGTCCCGAGCCACATGGAGGCAGTGATCGGATCGTCGGGGATTCATCTCTCCCGGTATTTGGGTTGATGTCGCATTGTGTACGGGTGGCCATCACCACAAATCCATGGCCATGGTAGACGAGGATTACCAATCCAGGATCGATAGTTTCTCAGGAGGTGATGGGTATCATGCCGACACTAAATATCGCGTTGTTAGGGGTCTGACTTTATCCACCCCCTAGACTCGATATGCGATACTCTTAGACAAACAGACCAGACTATATGGATATTGTCACTGTCAGGCTCAGTAGGGGTTCAGGATGAGTTTGCTCGTCGGCCTCCCTTTCGCTCAATACCTGGGTAGCCGTTACGTACAGCTAGTGCCGCTGACGTGCTTATGGTTAAACCCACTGCCACCGTATTGACGAGTCTTTAGAGTCCCACACAGAGGGTTTTTACGGTTCAGGCGATATGGTGTACATGAGGTATGTCGGTAGATACAGGTGTCCAATTAAATATGTGCACTTGCTGCGCGGACTTTAATCGGATGGTTGATAATACTAGCGATTTAGGATTAAGCCAGATTATTAAATCAGGTTTTGATTTAATAATTTACATATGTATTTATATATATGTATTCTAGTATTATTGTTCGCTATTTATTTTCTCTCTCGGCTATTCGTATTTTTGTACGAATACGCGTATATGTATTTCGGTACATGTACCGGGAAGTATTCCGTATTTTCTACGGAATAGCTTCTAGAAGGTGCCACATCATTTGTATGAATTTTCATTTTTTAGAAATTCATTTGACTCACAAATGAGGTGGAAGTGTGAGGTGGAAAGTGCATAGTGTTAAGCATGGTTTTGGGCATGTAGCAAAGTATGGTTGCTATTAATTTATTGTAAAAGGAAAATTGAAAGTGAGAGAGAGAAGGGGCCGGCCAAGACTTGGGAGTGGGGTTAATTTTCATTTGGTTCATTACATTATACATTAAGCTAGCCCACTCTCTCACTCTCTCAAGTTCACAAAGCCATTTAGCTCATGCCCAAGCTTCATCACCTCCATTCATCTTCTATGCTTGCTAAGTTGAGCAAATGAGTATGAGAGAAAATATAGTGACACACTACTACACCTCAACTCTCCATCGTTAGCAACTTTGGAGCGTCGGTTGCCTCGTTCGTCGAGCTGGAGCTTGCGATGTTTCCCTCGGGTGGATCATCGGAGATGGAAGAAGACCGGCAACCAAACTTCGTCAAAGAACCGTTAGGAGCTTGGAATGAAGACCGAAGGACACGGATCAACTCGGTATAACGATTCTAACTCTTAGTTAGCTTTCTAGTTTAGGGTTTAAGGTCGATCCGGGATAAGGGTAGTGGTAGCGCCGGTTTGATAAATTTTTGTTCCGCATTTTGGCCGTGTTTCGACAGCCGGGGCGCTGCCGTGACCCTTCAAGCAGTACCCCAGGTTACCTTACCACCTTCTCCGCCTCAGAGAGCGTTGCCTCTTATTCCTGTTGTTGCGCCGCGTCAGACTCCTGTTCAGAGAGGTCGTGGTCGCGGGGGTTTTGTACCGAGAAGTCGAAGTGGCAGAGGCAGAGGACAGCCAGTAGCCGGTAGAGGACAGGCTCGGTTGTTTGCCTTGACTCACCAGGACGCTCAGGCGTCCAATGCTGTGGTTTCAGGTATCCTTTCTGTATGTTCTTATGATGCGCATGTTCTTTTCGATCCGGGATCTATGCATTCGTATATTTCTACGCACTTCGTGCGGAGGTTAGGCCGAGAGTCGTGTTTACTAGATCAGCCGTTTATCGTGACCACTCCTGTGGGAGAGTCGTTTGTTGCGCGACACGTGTTTCGATCGTGTGCTGTCCGTTTAGGAGATAGAGATCTGTCCGTCGACTTGATCCTTCTTGAGATGTTGGACTTCGATGTTCTGTTGGGCATGGACTGGATAGCTACTTGCTATGCATCCATGGACTGCCGCGAGAAGACAGTTAGATTTTGTTTTCTCGGCGAGTCAATGTTTGTTGTGCAGGGGGACCGTGGTGCCGCCCCTCACAGTTTGATTTATGTTCTATGCGTTAGTCGGCTTTTGAGGAGGGGATGTCGGGGATTCTTGGCTTTCATTCATGATACTGGAGCCACAGTGGAGTCGTTGGACCAGGTTTATACCGTGCGAGAGTTTCCCAATGTCTTTCCCGATAAGTTACCTGGGTTGCCGCCAGAGCGCGATATTGAGTTCTGCATTGATCTGATTCCTGGCACGGAGCCTATTTCTATACTGCATTATCGGATGGCTCCGGCAGAGCTTAGAGAGCTTAAAGATCAATTGCAAGAGTTGCTTGATTTGGGAATTGTGCGTCCGAGTGTTTCGCCATGGGGAGCTCCTGTTCTGTTCGTCAAGAAGAAGGACGGCAGTTTGAGGTTTTATGTGGATTATCGTCAATTGAACCGAGTTACGGTGCGGAACAGGTATCCTTTACCTCCTATTGACGATTTATTTGATCATCTCCAGGGTGCGAGACATTTTTCTAAGATCGATTTGCGTTCGGGTTATCATCAGTTGCGGGTTCGGAATGATGACATTCCGAAGACTGCTTTTCGTACGCGCTATGGGCACTATGAGTTTTTGGTGATGTCGTTCGGACTCACCAATGCGCCAGCAGCGTTCATGGATCTGATGAACCGGATTTTTAGGCCGTTCCTCGACCAGTTTATTATAGTGTTTATTGATGACACACTGGTCTACTCTAGGAGTCGTGAGGAGCATGAGCAGCACTTGAGGATTGCTTTGCAGATTTTGAGAGAGCACCAGCTGTATGCTAAATTCTCAAAGTGCGCGTTTTGGCTTGATAGAGTTGACTTCCTAGGTCATGTGGTGACTGGTGATGGTATTCTTGTGGACCCGAGGAAGATCGAGGCTGTACAGCTTTGGCCCAGACTTGTATCGGTGACTGAGGTCCGCAGCTTTTTGGGCTTAGCTGGTTATTATCGCCGTTTGTGCTGGATTTCTCGAGTATCGCTGCACCGCTGACGGGACTGACCTGGAAGGGAGTTCCTTTTCTTTGGACTGATGCATGCGAGCAGAGTTTTCAGCAGTTGAAGACTCGGTTGACGACAGCACCAGTTCTTTCTTTACCTTCTGGATCGGACGGCTATGCTGTGTATTGTGATGCTTCTCGAGTGGGGCTCGGCTGTGTGTTGATGCAGCATGATAGAGTGATTGCTTACGCTTCTAGGCAGCTAAAGAAGCACGAGCAGAATTACCCCACTCACGATCTTGAGATGGTCGCGGTGGTCTTTGCGTTGAAGATTTGGAGAAACTACTTGTACGAGGAGTCGTGTCAGATCTTTACAGATCACAAGAGCTTGAAGTATATCTTCCAGCAGCGAGATCTGAACCTGAGACAGCGCCGATGGATGGAGCAAGTGAAGGATTATGATTGTGAGATCCTTTATCACCCGGGCAAGGCGAATGTGGTAGCTGATGCTTTGAGTCGTAGGCCCGGGGGTAGCTTGTCCCAGTTGAGCGTAGTTCAGCATCAGTCGTCTGCAGATTGGCAGCTCTTGTGTGATGGTAGAGTGCAGTTCGAGTTTTCTTCCACTGGGGGACAGTTTGCTCATGTACACGCCCGTCCACTACTAACTGATCGTATCCATAAGGCGCAAACCAGTGATGCCCGTTTGTCCGAGATTCTTGAGCTTGTTCGACAGGGTACAGTTTCGGAGTTCATGATTGATGACCAGGGTGTGCTACGATGCGGGACTCGCTTATGTGTACCAGATGCTGATGGGTTGATATGCGAGGTCCTAGAGTAGGCACATCAGTCGGCCTTTAGCGTACATCCAGGTTCCACCAAGATGTACCGTGACTTGAGAGACTTTTACTGGTGGGAAGGGATGAAACCCGATATTTCGGACTTCGTTTCAAGGTGCCTGACCTGTCAGCAAGTCATGGTTGAGCATCAGAGACCGGCTAGAAAGTTGCAGCCTTTACCCATTCTGGAGTGGAAATGGGAGCAGATTTCCATGGACTTCATTGTGGGTCTACCCAGAACCAGTAGGGGGTATGACTCCATTTGGATGATTGTTGACCGGTTGACGAAAGCGGCTCACTTCCTTCCAGTGAAGGCCACTTTCGGTTATGCTCAGTATACGCAGCTGTATATAGATGAGATTGTGCATTTGCACGGTGTTCCCACATGCATAGTATCCGACAGAGGCACCCAGTTTACTAGCCGTCTTTGGCAGAAGCTTCAGGAAGCTTTGGGTACCCGGTTGAGTTTTAGCACCGGTTTTCATCCGCAGACCGATGGTCAGTCGGAGCGGACTATTCAGACTCTGGAGGAAATGCTCCATGCGTGTGTGTTTGATTTTGGTGGCAGTTGAGATCGTCACTTGCTGTTGATTGAGTTCTCCTATAACAACAACTTTTAGGAGACTATTCAGATGGCACCTTTTGAGGCTTTATATAGTAGGAAGTGTCGATCGCCAGTCTGTTGGACCAAACTTAGTGATAGTAGGGTTTTGGGACCCCAGCTAGTTCAGGAGACTACGGAGAAGATCCAGCCGATTCAGGACAGGATGAGAGCAGCCCAGTGCAGGCAGAAGTCTTATGCCGACCGCCATCGTCGCAGACTTGAGTTCGCGGTAGGGGATCATGTATTCCTGAAGATTTCTCCGATGAAGGGAGTTATGCGATTTGGGAAGAGGGGGAGGCTCAGTCCCAGATTTGTAAGTCCTTTCGAGATCCTTGAGCGGGTGGGTTCTGTTGCTTATCGTTTGGCGCTCCCACCCAGTTTCCGGATGTTCACCATGTTTTCCATGTGTCGATGCTTCGTAGATACCTTCATAATCCTTCTCACATGATTCAGCACGAGACCGTTCAGCTTGAGCGCGATCTTTCATTTACCGAGCAGCCGGTAGTTATTTTGGATCGGCAGGTGAAGAAACTTCAGTCAAGAGTCTTGCCGTCTGTGAAGGTTCTATGGCGTAGCCCTACTTGTGAGGAGATCACTTCGGAGGCCAAGAGTGAGATGCGGAAGAAATTCCCTCATCTCTTTGAAGGTACGCTTAGTATGAAATTTTAATTCGGCGACCGAATTACTATAAGGGGGGAGATTTCAACGTTTTAGAAATCGTTATAAGAATTTTTCCATTTTAGGGTTAAATTGTCGGTATTTTCCATTTTGACCCGACTGTGTTCAAACGACCATATAGACTTGCCATCACCTAGTTTAGCTAAAATAAAGCTAGTGCGCAAGCTTTGGGGGTATATGGGACGTTATGGTTCAATTTGAATTTTTCCTAATTTTAATATTATTTTAATGCGGTATTCGCATTTTGGGAAATTTCTGTTAAGTGAACTTCTCATCAAGTAAGTTTGAGTTAAACCCAAACCTTCTCACATTATCTAGATATTTTTTTGGAATTAGAATTTAGATTAAAGGAAAAGAAATGAAAAGAATTCAAGGTGCATGCATGTGTGCATGTGTGTGTGAATGCATTTATTGCAAGGAAATTGCTAGAAAACCCTACACAATTCCTCACCTCTTTCCCTTGGCCGAATCCCTCTCTCTCTCTACTGCTCTTGATCATTTCTCTTCTATTTTGCATCAATCCAAGCCAATAAATTCCCAAAATTCCCAAATAAATCCCAAAAATGCACCAAGTCCTTGTTCTTGCTCTTTGATCACTTGGAAACTAGGAAAGCTTGGAGTTTGTGAGCAAAGTTGATAGGTATAATCCCTAATCTTGTAAAATGAAGTTTTTATGATGTGTAGTTCGTTCGATATTGATTAGAACACATTTGATATCGATTAGTGCGATATCATAGTTTATAGTGTCTTTTTAGAGCCTCTGTACCTGCTGTGACGTGGGGTTTTTACAGAAAAATCAAACAAATTTATAGTGATGTACTAGTGACCCTGGAGCACCACCTGAGACACGAGACCCACCCCACCGGACTCGGCCGGCGACCTTAGGCAAAATTCCGGCGACGCCGGCGATGGAGAGAGTTGCTGGGGTTTAGTTTTTGTGGGCAGTTGTCTGCTGTTGGTTAGGGGTGTTTGGTACTGTTTACTTTTTTAGTAATTGCAGTATGAAAAATCTGGAATCGTTTACCTATAATTTAGTGTTTTGAGTCCGCGTGTTACGTGTTACGACACGAATCGTGATCTTGTGCTGCTGCGGTACTTGGGTAGGTTTTGTGGTATCGTTACGCACGTTAGCCACTAGACGTACACTCGCGAGTTAGTTTTGTTTTGGTGCGTTATTTAATACGTAGTTTTACGTTATATTGGTCGATTTCTGAGATGTTTGCACTATTTCTTGTGTTTGTGGAAATATAGCGTCGCAAGCGGGGACTTCGGACGCTGCGAACAAGGGGAAGCAGGTGGTCGGATTTTCATAGTGGAGACCATTGGTGAGTAGATTTAACATCTACGGGAAAATCGACCGTATGGCGTTATGCGTCGGGGATGATATGATAGGATAGTTGCATGTTATTTCATATTGGTTAATTTCATATGAATGTCATTGCATAGTAGTATCTGTTGTATCTTTAGATATAACACATTACACGGTTCATGTTGCACGAGCACTAAATTGTATGCTACACCCACATCGTCAGTAATTGCCATGATACGCACAAACCACCTACATACGTGGTACGGTAGTGGATAAGAATACTTGAGGTAGTAACCCTTATCCCATTGTACATATGAGATATTGTTGACACCTACATACGTGATGTTGTATTGGACATGGATAGTTAAGATGGTGACTCTTATTCCATTTCACGTATACCTTACGATAGCTACTTGTACATCTTACATACATATTGACATGTACACCCACATAGTCTATTACAGCTACATGTATATCATACACACATATTGACATGTACACCCACATAGTCTATTACAGCTACATGTATATCATGCACACATATTGACATGTATACCCGCATATTTTCGCTATAGTTGTATGTACCCCAAGTGGTATTGTTTTGATATGTGATATTGAGTTATTGATCATTGCGCTTATGAAATGCATCATACCCACTTGCTTACATGTAGATACTTAAACCTTGTTACTCTTACATGTACACCTCATATGATGCAGCATTTGTTTTCGGAGGATTTTGGGAACCGCAAGATATATTTTAAAGCTGGATTCATTTAAAAGAGAGGTTTTACCTTTATATGCTCATATTGATGTTTTATGTTGCATATATCGGTTTTATATGGATTTTACGCATTAAGATATGGATTTCATATGATTTATGGATTTAAGAACCGTGGGGGTATTTTCAAGAAACTATGTATTGTTTGAAAACCCTGTTCCTCTTGATATGTTATTTGATGCGTCCACCATGAGATTTCTCGGTTCTGAGATTTGTGATATATACCCGATGCGAGGAGTGAGTGGGCCGTGTGCGGGTACATGGTGGGGCCCGGTATGGTTCCCCTCGGCAAGATGTTCGTGGTACAGACGATGAGCCTGGAAGGTGGGCAAGTACCTACCGATGACTGTATTTAGACTCGGCGGTTATCGTGGGGATACCGACCGGAGTGATATACGACATGGCGTCATGGCCGGTCGTGGTGACAGCGCCTGAGTAATGAGGATTTATGTATCGATGCTAGACACGGGTTTCATGATGTTTCGAGTGTCGGTGCTAGACACTCAGGTTTTCATGATTTTTACATATCGTCGGTGGACATACGGGGTTTATATCCTCATACTTATATACGTATATATATACACATAGGGATATGTTTTCATGGTGTTTTGGGTGTCGATGTTTGACACTCAGGTTCCATGAGATTTACAGGATGTGAGGGCCGATCCGTGGATGCGGTGCCTGAGGATTTGGGATTTGATGTGTCAGTGAGGGACACTGGTGTTTTTCCATGCTGATGATTTTGCATGAGATTTTATTGTATCATCCTACACATTCAGGATTATTGTTATTATGTATTGTTTCATGTAGTTGTAGTACCCTGATGATATACCTTTACATGATTGTCGCATATTCACTTATCATACTTATGCTATCGGATTACATGTTATAGATAGATCGTTGTTCATGCATACTCGCGATTACAGTATGATATTAATTACTATTCATGAGTTGGCAACTCAACCCCATTGTGCCACAGTGTTTTGCAGGACATACCCTCAGAGTAGTCGCGGCAGGGCGTCTTATCATCTCTACTTTTGCGGATACCGCTACGTTCGGCAGTGAGGCATTTGCTTTTAGGTGGATTTGCGGTTATCTGCTTGTACATTGTACATCTTTTTGCTGGATCTAGTATTCTCCATCTACCACTGTTGTATATGACTTAGAGACGACTTGTGAGGATTCAGTGTTGTATTATTTTGGTGACTTTGGGTGCCGTGATCGTGGGAGCCGGTTATGTTGGAAAGTTTACTTCTTATTGCAGTCTTTCCTTTGTTATTTCTTCGCTTCGGCGTCGTATACTTGTTGTGGTGTTTGTCTCCGTCGTTGGGCGTGATTTTGCTCCCATTTGGGATGCTTTATATATTATCTGTGTTGTACCCGTTTTCGGGGCTAGTTTTTACAAAAGAGGTGCTGCCAAAATTTTCAAGAAAGAAAACTAGAGTTAGAGATTTTACTTATGATTTTCCAAATGTTAAAAGTATGTCTTTCTCTGTTGATCCAGATTTGGGTGGTTTAGATTTCTGGGTTTCGGCTTACTTGAGTTGCGTACGCCTGTTGACGTTACGTAGTTTAAGTGCCGGTTACGGGCCAAATTATGGGTCGTGACAGGTTTTTATTATATCATTAAGGATACAATGTATAGTTTAACATCTTAATGTATGTAAAACCTAGTTTGGTTGATTAAATTGCACTTGTTATATGTAATTTGTCCAAATCATATATTTTTGCAAACTAGGTTTTTATAAAATATATATTTAGGTGAGATAAAATTCTAGTTAGTGTTTTATATCATTTGAACATAGTTTAAGTGTGTAATTTCTCATATTAAGGCGTGTAAAACCAAACCTAGTAGCTAGTTTGCAAATTGTTATTTCAAAATTTTGCTAATTAAGCTATTTGTAAACTAGGTTTTGGGGTTTAATGAAATTGATGAGATTAAAATTTAATTATGGTTTGTATGACTTAGTTAAAATATTATGGGAGTAATGTAACCATTATATTGGTTAAAACATCAAGTTTTGTACTAAAAACGGTTAATTTTGCTTGCTAGGTTTTCAGAAAAAAATAGCTTTTAAAGTGAGTTTGGGGTTTTTGTGAATTTTAACCTATTTCATAATATTAATTAGTGTTTGTGAATGTGCAAATAGGTGTGTTTGGGTTTTATCTCGATCAATTGGCGTTTATACGCCGATGTCGAGTGATATTTGGTTCTTTTACTTGAGCAGACCCTAGGTTTTAACCTATGTGAAATTCGTATGCCGTTTTGGACTTTCATCCGCGATTTTGGTTTACGATACTATATGTTTACATGTAGGCACCCCCATGTGGACTTCGAGACGACAAGAAAGCGCGTGCCAACATCGATTTCGGCAAGCAAGGACCAGGTGAGTAGATTTATATCTATGGAGAGAAGTCGGGTGGATGGCGTATAGCACCCCCGCAGTTCATAGTATAATTATGATATATAATTGGATATATATGTGATTCATGATACTTGGATGATTATCAAGTTATGATTATGTGTTTATGGTTAGTTTGGTGTTATTAAAAAGGAACTAGCATAGCTTCTTAGTCGCGAAACTTAGAATAGGTTTACACCTACACGCACACACATGCATTCATTTTATTACTTGTGTGTATATGGGGATATTTATATATATGTATGTATACACACACACACACATGGGTATGGGACTACGTATATATATATATATATATATATATATATATATATATATATATATATATACACACACACACACAGATTATGAGGATAGTACTTGGGATTGGAGATGAGTCGATGAGATTGGGCTTGAGGCCGTGAGATCGGTAATATGGTATGGTTCGTATTTGAGATACGACATGATATTTTAGCGGGTTCTTTAGGCGTGGTGTTTTCATACACACGCATGCATTACATAGATGGTATCAGTATTGACTAGACTTAGATCAGTACCCCAGATCATGATATATGATGGAAAGGATACTAGAAGAATATTGAGATAAATGTGATATTTGACCTAAACCCAGATTTGGGAGGCCGTACGACGGATTTACCGTACGAGCTATATATTTGATGATAGATCCACACTCTTGACTCGAGGATGTCATATTATATAGGGTATCGTATGGGATACTATTGAGGCGGGATCATCGACTATTACACACACACACACACACACACATATATATATCGGCTCAGATTTAGGTAGTTTCCATACCCCTTCCGATTGGTTGTTAGTTAGACCTGTAGTTGCCTAGTAGATGTTAGACTGCACCGAGTCTTACCTATTTCCAAAACTAACGAATCGTGAGGATTTTAAAGACATGTCAAGGGATACTACGGATATTTCAAAAGACGTACCTTTTCTTAAAAACACCGTAGCCCTTATTTTCAAAACACCACGATTCGTACTATTTCAAACGAAAAAACAGTATAACACAGGTGTAGCGATGTAGATACTTATTGTTACGTTATTATTCATGTTCCGCATATTATTTTTGCAATTACTATTCATTGCCATTTATCATGTTGTTATCGTCTTATTGCATGTTTATTGTGTACTTAGTGATTATGAACCATGCTGTCAGGACACCAGCACCATTACCGATGATGCGTATATTCCACATACACTTACTTTCCAGCTCACACACATCATCATCGGCAATTGCCATGTCACGTACACTTTAGAAAATACCCTTTTAATTGACATAGCTTGATAACTGATAGTCGCAATATGTTATAGCTTCCATATGCTAGTTTAAATATTGCATTCATTGCATGATATTAGGTGCATTCATATATTCATTAGTTATGCAGTATTATGAAGATTTATGCCGGTATTCACTATTTATTGCTATCATGATTTTGATGATTTCGAATTTACATCAGATTTTTGGATTTGGGGGAAAACCGCAAGAATTTAATAAAAGCTTAGTATCATCATTTTAAAATGTAAATTGCTGTTTTCTCATGATGTTTGAGTCGTCCATCATGAATTTTCATGATTGCTATTAGATTTCAAGACCTGATTCGAGGAGTTGGATGAACCGTCTCGGGTACATGGTAGGCCCGGTATGGTACCCCAAGGTAAGAAGCTCGAGTTGTATTCGATGAGCCTGGTAAGGGAGCTCTGCCTACCGGTGATATTTTTGGACTCGTCGGTTATCCGAAGGATACCGGCCGGAGTCATGAGATAGATACAGGCTGATCCGTTCTTCTGGAGCCCGTGGGCCTATCCCGCAGATGATACGGATGCCTGAGATATTGATATTTGAGATCTGAGATTTGAGATATTGAGATACTGAGACTTATGTTTTGTGTCGATGCTGACACTGATTTCTCTGTTGCTTTCATTGATGATACTTGATTGATATATATATATATATATATATATATAAATATTATTGATTAAAGAAAACAGTTGTCTCACTCATGATATATTCTGTTTCCATTCGTAATGCATTCATACATCATATATATCTAATATGTTGCTATCTGAGGCACTGACATGAGCACGTGGTATTGCACTTATATGTAGATGGTGTTGGATACATGTATGCCCTAGAGGCCATTATATGATAGTGAATGTATCTGTACATGTATATATATATTCAGTGTACATTCTTGCTCGACATGATAGTATGCTATCTGATTCTACTTTATCTGACATGTTGATTTGATCATGTTTTTATTCATTCATACATGATGATAAAGCCCTGGGGATATCGGCTTGACTACAGTGATTATGATAGAGATCATACTAGTGGGATATCTGTAGTTTATAAGCATATCCTGAAATGTCCCTAGTCGTAGGTGTATCGAGACGGGGCATCGATATACCAGAGTAGACTAGCGTATATGATACTAGACCCATGTGATGGGCGATGGATGTTCCCGCATTCATCGATGTTTGACATCAAGATCATATACGGGTGCTCAGGGTACACTGGACGGACTCACCAAGAACTCCTATATGGAATTATATCTATCGTCGGATAGCTGTTCTCAGGTGACACTGGTACAGGTTAGTCTGTAGACCCGAGATCGTCATAGAGTCTTGTGTGCTCTCCTACTGTACTTTGATTACCACCCTACCACGGCTCTACTGAGTCGTGCAAACAGGTGGCCGTTGGGTACAGTCCCGATACACACGAAGGCGATGAGCGATAGGAGGGATTTCATCTCTCCCGGTATTGGGAGTTGATGCTGCGCTGTGCTCGACTAGTTATATCAGTAAGTCCCTGGCCAGGGCTGCTGAGATTTACTGATAAGTGTTATCAGTAGTTTCTCGATCTGTTATAGACCATTCACTGGCACGACTTATTGAGTTATTGGGGTCGACGTTACCATCCCTAGACTCGATATGCAGCATATCTGACGAAGAGACCGGACTGTACGGTAGTGTTGCAGGTTGGCTCGACGGGAGTTGTAGCAGGTTCGCTTGTTTTCTTCTGATCGCTCAATACCCGGGTGGCCGTTACGTTTAGCTGACCGCTTGCGGCTTGGGGGTGCTTGATATGATCATCACCCACTGCCGGCGTATTGACGAGTCTTAGAGTCCCACAAAGGAGTTTCTTAGTCCAGGCAAAACGTTGTGGTGCGTGTATGCGATATGCGCATGGACCCGGTTAAAATGCGCGTATAGGATACCGTATATTGATCGGGCGGCTTGCTTTTGGTCGAGTCGTATGTGATATGACCGGGTTGATAAATCAAGTGTTGATTTATAATTTAACCATTAGCCTCTCACTAGAAATCGTATCTTGTTTCTTTTGGATGTATGCATGCATGTATGCACTCATTCTTGTTCATGCACATATGGATGTGCATGCACACAGGCATACATATATCATTCTATCATGGTTGTTTATACATAGAAAATGGTGGCAATATAAGACTCACACATTGGTTATTTATATGGATTATTACTTATATTTGTTTTAAAACAAAATGAAAAAGGAAAGGATAATTCATGGTTTGTTTCTAGTCTCTTCTTTGACCTAACCATGCTCACCTAACCTTAGCCATGGATTAAACTTTCCTTTCATGTTTTAACTCAAATTAAATAATATCTTCATAATTTAACCATGGTTTGAGATGAGAAGAAATAAATATATATACATATATTTTCTTTTTCTTTTTAAGAGTTTATCTTCATCTTCTTCTTAAAAATAGCCATCATCTTCTTCAACCTTGAGCTCTTGCTCTCTAGACTTTTCAAGTGAGCAAAATACACATAAAGATAGGATTTTGAAGTGAGAAAGAGAACCACAACACCATTCTACACAAGTCTAGCCCACTTGTTTAGAGTGTTTGCTTCATTCATCTTCTTGTTAAAGTGAAGTTGATAGCTTGGATAAAGGAGCTTTGGGTGGATCGTTGTGGACGTTAGAGGACTTCAAGCGAACCCTTTTCCAACTCTCAAGTGGCCAAGGAGTCTACTAAAGGGAGCTATAAAGGTTGTACTCTCAAAACCCTAGCCTTTATAACATGTGATGTTAGTTAAAGTTTATGAAACCCTAATTTTCTAGGATAGATCCTTTGTATGCTTACTTAGCACTACCAAAATTTGATCTTTGTGACATGTGATGCTTCCAAACCTCTCATAGGGTGCTAGGTAAACCTTACATTGGTATCAGAGACGACCTAGAACATTAGGCGACACTTTTACGAAGTAAAAATCCCGATCGGATCAAAATACGGAATTCATGTACACTCTCTGGACATTTTTTAAAACCTGGTTATTTTCAGAATTAAAAATCCTTAAAAAATTCAGCAGGTGAATACAAGCATAACTTTAAAATACGAGTCCATGAACAGTAAATACCACCGTGGAAACGCGGCCAAAGCTTGCTTGGGCCGCGGTTCCGCGGCCGTACAGGTGAGTCAGTGCATGTGTTTTGTACAGTAATGCTTATAATTGCTTGAATATATTTTTGGGTATTTTTAAATCTGAATTAAGTACTGTTAGTTCTGGAGATTGTTTAGTGTTCAATGATTCGATCGGAATTTTAACTTCTTGTCTTTCCGGGTAAACTAGAAAGTATTGAATTGTTCGAACGAGTGTTGTTTGCTCACTTTTCACGGGGTTTAAATCTTTCGGATACATGTGCAAGTTTTGTGGTGGACCCTCTAGAAGACAACAAACCTTAACTCGATTATGTGACCGTCTTGAACTGCCCTTTGAACCTTAGGGTTTGGGGCAGTACGGCGTGCCACATGTGAGGCGTTGGCTTGACCCTTCTACAGCTGGACCGCTACTACTGTGTCACACTCCGGGTTCTTGAACTCTGCTCAAGTGTTGAGCTTTAGTGAATCTTGGGTATTTGATCGTTCGTTCGAAAACTTTAATACTGTCTGTTTATCTGGAATGTGATACAATATGTGGAATTCATATAGTTTAGGCATGAAATACGAAGTATGTGATATTTCGCATTTATGATGTCTAAAGAGAATATGGATTCCAAATATTGTAGTTTTACAATTTCTTTTCTGTGACCGTAAGTGTAGTATGTTCGATATCGCCGGTTTCGTTGCTATACATCAACGACAATTGGGGTATGCATACTTACTTACGTTGATGATATATGATATTATGTGTTGCTGAGATATGATGTACAGGATTGTCGCGATCGAATAGCCGGGGGGTTTTATGTGAGATGAGAGTTTTATATTTTCATTCATGTAAATTCAAATGTAATGTAATATTCTTTTATTTGGGGCACTTCCGGGTTGAGGTTGTGTCACCAGTGTTGTATATTATTTACTTTTCCGTATTAGGATAGACCCAAGGAGGGGAGCACAAGTGACCGGGTTCTGGGGTTCAGTGGGAGGCCATCTCGAGGAGTCGAGACCAGGTCTCCTAAACTCCAGGATTGGTAGGGTCGCTTGCCGCTCTCATAGGGGTCTAGGGGTGTGGGCTTGGCTATTCATCGCGACTGTGGAATCCGTATTTTCTATTATTGGCTAAGAACTAAATACGGACGTTCTAGTATATCCCACATTATATATATGTTTCTGCTGCCTGTGTTCTGTTATATCTGAGACGAATGATATATTATATATGAGATATATAGTAGACGTTGCTTATGTTTTACACCCGCGCTAGTCCCGTCCCGGTATGCCGTTAAGTAACCTAACGGTGCATAACGGAACATTGCGGCGAATGCGGATGGCATAAGCGTACGTGTTATTTTCATTTCTTTTCTGTGATTGGCTTAAGGACTTAAATGATGGGATTACATTAATATGATTAATGTAAAGAAAATAAACCTAAAAAGATGTTGTAGAATCGGATTTGAAAACCACTCGGCTCTTTATGAAAAAGCTGTATTTCAAAAAACTGCGGAGCACAAGCCATTCCTTTTCAAAACCATTTGATTCTACGACGATATCAAGTTCAAAGCGTTAAAGATTTTCTTAAAAATCATTCGCAACCCTCCGTCATTTTAGGAAGTAGAGTACTTAGTATTCGTGCTACGTTTGTTGACCTTAGCCAAGGCGTAGTGTACGGTAGCTAAGTGATGTCTTCCTACAATGCATATGATGCAGATTAATTAGGACGGGTATATGACTTTGTTGACCTTAGCCAAGGGTCATGTAGACAGGTCTGATTAATCAAGAAATGACGGGCTGAACTTGACTAGTACTTGTGATTTGTTGACCATAGCCAAGGTCATAGGTACTAGGGGTAAAAATCACATCGGGAATTTTAAGTGTTGAGATTTGCAATGAGATTGCATACCTTCCATATGATGGTTGGATCCCGATCCCACTGTGGGCAATAGTTGCTCCTAGGAGAGTTTTTCAGTTTACAATTAGCTAACCCATTAGGTGTCTAGAAAGGTGTTAACAGGGATACGCCTCTGGGAAAATGAGGTTTACTTTAATTAGGTCCGTGCGAAAGCACGTGGAACCTCCCTCAAGTACCAACACTGGCCTGGCTGAACGGTTAGGGAAGTTGTAGACTGTAATTAATCCTGGCTATTTTTCTTTTTAAGGTTTGAAAGAAAAACTTGATTAAAGCAGTGGGAGACATCGATTAGACAAGATAATAACCAATCTAATCTATGCAAGAGCTTTCGCTGAGTGTATTCTTTTCTCTCTCTTAATGGCAGATACCAATGACTGGACTCAAGCTTCTACTAGATAAAAACAAACTGAATGGGACCAATTATAAAGACTGGCCGAGGAATCTGAAAATAGCCTTGACTTATGATAAAGTATCATATGTCCTCACCGCTTCAGCCCCGCCCACCCCAGGTCCAAAATCCTCAGTTGCGGACATTGAAGTCCGCAAGACATGGGACGCTAACTGTGCCACGGCCAAATGCCTCGCGCTTGCATCGATGGACAATACACATCAAAAGCAGCACGAGAATATGGACATTCAAACCATATTCCTCCATACAAAGGAGTTGTATGGAGAGCAATCTCGCGTATTACGTTACGAAGCATCAAAGAAATTGTTTCAGATGCAAATGGCCCCTGGCACACCGGTAGGTGATCATGTTCTGAAGATGATAGCTCTTATAGAAGAGCTTGAGGACCTAGGATGGACAATGGACAATGAACAATATACGGATATTATTCTGCAGTCCCTCCCCTCCACCTTTGCTCAGTTCATAGTTAACTTCAACATGCACGGCATGGAGAAGGAGCTACCTGAACTCCTTAATATGTTAAGGAGTGCAGAGAGCACTATGAAATCGATGAAAACTCCCGTTATGACTATTGGGCAATCTTCTTCTTCTCGCCCTAAGGCTAAGTCCAAAGGAAAGAAAAAGAAGAAGCCCACCAATCCTAAGGGTGGAGTTAAAAAGGTGAAGGGAAAGGAAAAGTTCAAAGCTGGAGACTCGGGGAAGGGTGAATGTTTTCATTGCCACAAAGCAGGACATTGGAAGCGCAACTGTACAGAGTACTTGAACCTCAAGAAGAAGCATGGGGATGCTTCCGCTTCAGGTGTGTTTGTGACAGAAAACTGTTTTTGGATAAACTCTGCTTCCTGGGTATTAGATACCGGTTCAGGTTCTCACATTTGCAATTCTATGCAGGGACTGAGAAATAGCAAAGTTTTGAAGACAGGTGACCATACTCTCCGCGTTGGAAATGGTTCTAATGTACATACAGTCGCAGTGGGAGAGTATCACTTGGGGTTGCCATCTGGGTGTATATTGGTTTTGAACCCATGTTATTTTTTACCAAGTATGCTATGTAATATAATATCTGTTTCTTTGTTAGACAATGAAGGATATAATTTTGTATTGCAGAACAATGTTATGAACATTCACCTGAATCAAATGTTGGTTGGGTATGGTACACTTAATAACGGGATATACGTCCTAAATCAATACACAGTTTTCAGTATACAACACACTAAGAAAAGAAAACTTTCAGAATTAAATGAAGCTTTTCTTTGGCACTGTAGACTTGGTCATATTAACGAAACAAGACTAAACAAGTTACACAAAGATGGATATTTAAACCCTTTTGAATATAAATCTTATGCGGCTTGCCAGTCTTGTATCAAGGGTAAAATGACCAAAACTCCATTTACCGGACACGGAGAAAGAGCTACTGAGCTCCTAGGCCTCATACATAGTGATGTATGCTGGCCAATGTCTACACAGGCTAGAGGC
Organism: Agapanthus africanus; assembly: GCA_030015575.1. Classification (NCBI taxonomy): domain Eukaryota; kingdom Viridiplantae; phylum Streptophyta; class Magnoliopsida; order Asparagales; family Amaryllidaceae; genus Agapanthus; species Agapanthus africanus. Next base: position 83,782,407 of record JASDDO010000004.1, on the reverse strand, counting down.
AGTTTTTCATACTTCATTACTTTCACTGTTGATTTCTCAAGATTCCGTCATGTATTTTTATTAAAGCACAAGTCCGAAGCTTTCGAGAAATTCATTGAATATAAACAAGAAGTAGAAAAACAAACTGGCTTGAGTATCAAGATGCTCCGATCAGATCGAGGTGGGGAATACCTTAGTACAGAATTTGCAAACTTCCTAAAAGAGAATGGGATTCTCTCTCAGCTCACTCCTCCTTACACACCACAGCACAACGGTGTATCTGAACGACGGAATAGGACCCTATTAGATATGGTCTGATCCATGATAAGTGATGCTGAGTTACCCGTCTCATTTTGGGGGCATGCATTGGAGACTGCAGCGTTTCTACTGAACAGGGTTCCAACCAAGACCGTGTCTACCATGCCATATGAGATATGGCATGGGAAGAGACCATCTCTTAAGAGAATTAAGATTTGGGGTTGCCCGGCCTATGTTAAAAAGCAGAATCCGGACAAACTCGAGACACGGTCAGTCATGTGTAATTTTGTGGGGTATCCAAAGAATTCATATGGATATCTATTCTACCACAAGGAGGAACAAAAGGTGTTTGTTTCTCAATATGCCACATTCTTGGAAAAAGAGTTTTTCACAGATAAAGATGATGGCAAAGTGGTGGATCTAGAAGAGGTTCTAGAGACACAAACTACAAATGACGACTTGGTTGAACCGGCCGTTGCAATAGAAACTGAAGAACCTCAACCACTCCGTAGGTCTGGTAGGACTTCTCGCCCACCGGAGAGGTACTACGGTTTCCTCATTGATGGTGACGGAGAATACTACATCATGGATGATGATGATCCTACCAGTTTTCAGCAAGCTATCACTAGTGGAGACTCTGTGAAGTGGCTGGATACCATGAGATCCGAAATAGAGTCTATGTACACCAACAAAGTATGGACTTTGGACATTTTACCCCGTGGGGTAAAACCTGTGGGATGCAAATGGATCTTTAAAAGAAATATTGGTGTAGATGGGCAGGTAGAGACCTATAAGGCAAGACTTGTGGCGAAAGGCTTTCGTCAAAGACCAGGTTTGGACTATGACGAAACTTTTTCGCCCGTTGCCATGCTTAAATCCATTCGGATCCTACTTGCTATTGCTGCTCACTACGACTATGAAATCTGGCAGATGGACGTTAAAACAGCATTTCTAAATGGAGATTTAGAAGAATGCGTTTATATGGATCAGCCAGAGGGCTTCATTGACAGTGGGAGCAGCGGGAAAGCATGTAGATTGCTTAAATCCATATATGGGTTAAAGCAGGCATCTCGGAGTTGGAACATCTGTTTCGATGATGTTATCAAAGAGTTTGATTTTATCAAAAATCCAGATGAACCTTGTGTTTATAAGAAGGCTGTAGGAAGAGCTGTCACATTCCTCGTACTGTACGTGGATGACATTCTTCTGATAGGAAATGATATTCTTATGCTACAGTCGGTCAAATCTTTCTTATCACTAAGGTTCTCCATGAAGGATCTGGGTGATGCCACATACATCCTGGGCATAAGGATCTATAGGGATAGATCCAAAAAGTTATTGGGATTGTCACAAACCAGGTACATTAACACCATCCTAAAAAGGTTTAGTATGGAAGACTCCAAGCGGGGTGCCTTACCCGCTTGCCACGGGGTCACTCTCTCCAAGGATTCTTGTCCAAAGACCGATGAAGAGAGAGCTCGCATGAGCATTATACCCTATGCTTCGGCAGTAGGATCTATAATGTATGTGATGTTATGTACACGCCCAGATGTAGCTTATGCACTTAGTGTTGTAAGCAGGTATCAATCCAACCCAGGGGAGAACCACTGGACAGCTGTGAAGAACATTCTTAAGTACTTACAAAGGACTAAAGAATTGTTCTTGGTGTATGGTAATGCAGATCTCCAAATGGAGGACTTTACCGATTCCAGCTTCCAGAGCGATAAAGACGACATCAAATCTATCTCAGGGTTTGTATTTACCCTCAATGGAAGGACGGTAAGTTGGAAGAGTTCCAAACAGGATACCGTTGCAGACTCTACGAAGGAGGCTGAGTACATTGCTGCAAATGATGCCGCCAAGGAAGCCGTCTGGATGAAGAAGTTCGTCTCGGAGCTAGGAGTAGTGCCAACCATTATTGATCCAATACCCTTGTATTGTGATAATAATGGGGCTATGGCGTTAACCAAGGAGCCCAGGTCCCATTAGCGGTCCAGACACATCCTGAGGCGCTTTCATTTGATCCGGGAGATTGTAGATCACCGCGAGATCGAGATTAAGAGAGTAGACACAAAGAATAACACCGCGGATCTACTCACCAAGGCCCTCCCTCAGCCGCAGCATGAGCGACTTTTTGAGATGTTGGATATGAGATACGCCAATAACTGGCCTTAGTGCAAGTGGGAGATTGTTGGATATATGTATGCCCTAGAGGCCATTATATGATAGTAGATGTATCTGTACATGTATATATATATATATATATATATATATATATATATATATATATATATATATATATATATATTCAGTGTACATTCTTTCTCGACATGATAGTATGCTATCTGATTCTACTTTATCTAACATGTTGATTTGATCATGTTTTTATTCATTCATACATGCTGATAAAGCCCTAGGGATATCGACTTGACTACAGTGATTATGATAGAGATCATACTAGTGGGACATCTGTAGTTTATAAGCATATCCTGAAATGTCCCTAGTCGTAGGTGTATCGAGACGGGGCATCGATATACCAGAGTAGACTAGCATATATGATACTAGACCCATGTGATGGGCGATGGATGTTCCCGCATTCATCGAGGTTTGACATCAAGATCATATACGGGTGCTCAGTGGTGACTGGGTACACTGGACGGACTCACCGAGAACTCCTATATGGAATTATATCTATCGTCGGATAGCAGTTCTCAGGTGACACTGGTATAGGTTAGTCTGTAGACCCGAGATCGTCATAGAGTCTTGTGTGCTCTCCCACTGTACTTTGATTACCACCCTACCACGGCTCTACTGAGTCGTGCAAACAGGTGGCCGTTGGGTACAGTCCCGAGACACACGAAGGCGATGAGCGATAGGAGGGGTTTCGTCTCTCCCGGTATTGGGAGTTGATGCTGTGCTGTGCTCGACTGGTTATATCAGTAAGTCCCTGGTCAGGGCTGCTGAGATTTACTGATAAGTGTTATCAGTAGTTTCTCGATCTGTTATAGACCATTCACTGGCACGACTTATTGAGTTATTGGGGTCGACGTTACCATCCCTAGACTCGATATGCAGTATATCTGACGAAGAGACCGGACTGTACGGTAGTGTTGCAGGTTGGCTCGACGGGAGTTGTAGCAGATTCGCTTGTTTTCTTATGATCGCTCAATACCCGGGTGGCCGTTACGTTTAGCTGACCGCTTGCGGCTTGGGGGTGCTTGATATGATCATCACCCACTGCCGGCGTATTGACGAGTCTTAGAGTCCCACAAAGGAGTTTCTTAGTCCAGGCGAAACGTTGTGATGCGTGTATGCGATATGCGCATGGACCCGGTTAAAATGCGCGTATAGGATACAGTATATTGATCGGGCGGCTTGCTTTTGGTCGAGTTGTATGTGTTATGACCGGGTTGATAAATCAAGTGTTGATTTATCATTTAACCATTAGCCTCTCACTAGAAATCCTATCTTGTTTCTTTTGGATGTATGCATGCATGTATGCACTCATTCTTGTTCATGCACATATGGATGTGCATGCACACATGCATACATACATCATTCTATCATGGTTGTTTATACATAGAAAATGGTGGCAATATAAGACTCACACCTTGGTTATTTATATGGATTATTACTTATATTTGTTTTAAAACAAAATGAAAAAGGAAAGGATAATTCATGGTTTGTTTCTAGTCTCTTCTTTGACCTAACCATGCTCACCTACCCTTAACCATGGATTAAACTTTCCTTTCATGTTTTAACTCAAATTAAATAATATCTTCATAATTTAACCATGGTTTGAGATGAGAAGAAATAAATATATATACATATATTTTCTTTTTCTTTTTAAGAGTTTATCTTCGTCTTCTTCTTAAAAATAGCCATCATCTTCTTCAACCTTGAGCTCTTGCTCTCTAGACTTTTCAAGTGAGAAAAATACACATAAAGATAGGATTTTGAAGTGAGAAAGAGAACCACAACACCATTCTACACAAGTCTAGCCTACTTGTTTAGAGTGTTTGCTTTATTTCATCTTCTTGTTAAAGTGAAGTTGATAGCTTGGATAAAGGAGCTTCGGGTGGATCGTCGTGGACGTTAACTCTCAAGTGGCCAAGGAGCCTACTAAAGGGAGCTACAAAGGTTGTACTCTCAAAATCCTAGCCTTTATAACATGTGATGTTAGTTAAAGTTTATGAAACCCTTATTTTCTAGGATAGATCCTTTGTATGCTTACTTAGCACCACCAAAATTTGATCTTTGTGACATGTGATGCTTCTAAACCTCTCATAGGGTGCTAGGTAAATCTTACAGATGGATCAGGATATTATTTGAGGATATTACCTGATATGACCTAGGATAGCGTTATGCATGCGATTTCTACTCGTAGATATTTTCTACTCACGAGTTGGCAACTCACCCCCGTTGTGCCACAATTCCTTGCAGGTTTTGTCGTATAGGTTTCGTTGTGGTTTTGCTGGCACACTGTTCCTTCCGAATGATTGCTTTGGTAGGTGGGTTCTTTTGCATCAGGACAACCATTGTTTATTTATTATTTCAGTTGTATCTAGAAACTCCATCAACCAAATTGTATATTTGATAGAGATAGAAGACCAGACTTGTTATTCATTCGACCTTAGAGTCGCGTGTTGTATTATTATGGTTTTCATGTTAATTTTAGGTTTTCTTTTGAGTTTTGATCCTCACCCTTCGGCGTTGTATATTATATTGCTTGCGTGGTTGTGACCGTCGATTGACGAAGAGCTAGCTCCCGCTTGGGGATGCCTTTTTATTTATTTCGTATACTATTCATGTTGTATCCCGTTTGGGGCCAGTATTTACAAAGGAGACTCTGTCGAAATTTTTAGAAAATACTTGAGATTTTAAAAATACATACTTCGGCTTATGTTGATTAAAACTACTTTCTTTAAATTGGTTTTTCCTTTACTCTACTGCTTCTTGGTTTTGATTTCTGAGTTTTGGCTTACTTAGATTACGTACGCCTCGACACGTTTCATAATTTAAGTGCCGGTCATGTTCCGTACTTTTCAGGTCGTGACAAGCAGTTGAAGACTCGGTTGACGACTGCACCGGTTCTATCTTTGCTTCTGGATCGGGCGACTTTGTTGTTTACTGTGATGTTTCGTGAGTGGGGCTCGATTGTGTACCGATGTAGCATGATTGACTTATCTCTTTTGCTTGGAGGAAGTACGAGCAGGATTATCCCACTCCTGACCTGGAGATTGCCGCGGTGGTCTTGCGTTGGAGATTTGGGGACACTCCTTGTGTGAGAGTCGTGTCAGATTTTCATAGACCACCATAACATAATGTACATCTTCCTGCAGCAGGTTTTGATTGTTGAGACAGCGCCATTGGATGGAGCTTGTGAAGGATTGTGTTTGTGAGATCCTCGTTACCCGTGGCAAGGCGATTGTGGTAGCTGATGCCTTGAGTCGTAGGCCCGGGATAGCTTGTTCCAGTTGTGCGCAGTTCAGAGACAGTATTCTGCAGATTTGCAGTTCTTGTGCGATTGTGGAGTACAGCTTAAGTTCGCCTCTACTGAGGGGACAGCTTGCTCATGTCCGCGCCCGTCCACTTTTACATAACCGTTTTCGTGAGGCACAGCCCACCTATGCTCGTTGTCTGTGATACTTGAGCATTTTCGGCTGGGTAAAGATTCGAAGTCCTTGATTTGTGACTAGGGTGTGCTGCGTTTAGGGACGCATTATGTGTACCTGATACTGATGGGTAGGGACGCGAAATCCTAGAGCAGGCACATCAGTCAGCTTTCTGTGTTCATTCAAGTCCACCAATATGTAGCGTGACTTGTGAGATAGTTACGGGTGGGCAGGGATGAAGAGTGAAGTTTCGGATTTCATTTCGAGGTGTCTGTCTTGTTGCGAGCTAAGGTTGAGCATTTGAGACCGGCTGGTGAGTTGCAACCTTTAACCGTTCCAGAGTGGGAATGGGAGCAGATCTCCATAATTTTCGTTGTGGTGTATACCCAGGTCTTGACAGGGTATGACTCCATTTGAGTGTTGTTGTCTGGTTATGCTCAGTTTGCTCATGTAACGTTTTAGAAATCGTTTTGCGAATTTTCCGTTTTTATGGTAAAATAGTCGTTGTTTTCCGTTTTAACCCGATTGTGAACAAACTCCTGTATAGACTTGACGACACCTAGTTTAGCTAGAATGAAGCTAGTAAGTGGGCTTTGGGGGTCAATCAGAAGTTTTGGTTCACATAAAATTTTTCCCTAATTAAAATGTTATTTTAATGCTTTATTTGTGCACTTTATTAGTGATAATTACTTTTTGGCTTGGGTTAATTACTACTAATGTGAATCTTTGCTAAGTTGATCACTAGATTTAAACTTAATTCCATCCATCCAAAATATCTTGATAATTAGTGATTTAAAATGATTTTTAAAGAAAAGAAAAGAAAGAAAAGGTGGCAAAATGCATTAATGAGCATTTATTGTCAATTTTAGCTAGAACTTTCCTCTTCTTTTTCACAACCCCCCCCCCCCTTCCTCATGGCCGGCCACTTCAAGCTTGCTGTCCCATCTACTTCATCACCTCATTTCTTCATTTTAAAGCTTGAAAAATTCATCAAAAATCCTAAATTTATCACACAAACTCAAAAATAAATCAATACCCATTATTCTTCTTCACTAAACTAGCTTGGATCTTCACAAAAGTTAGCATTTTGGAATCTATCTTGGTTTTCTCTTGTAAGTTTTATAATCAAGTTTGAGGTATAAATTCCTAACCCTGATCTATATTTGTTGTACTAATAGTTTAACTAGCTTATTAGTTGTTAATTTAAAGCTTTTAATTAGATATTTAGAATTTCTAGAAAGGGTTTTGGTAATCAAGTTAAGGTTTTGATTAGTAATAAGGTTAACTAGTATGTTAAGCTTGAAGAAAACTTAATCTAGTTTGCTAGTTTGTTAAATGTTATTTTCCTATTTGTATAATTAGATTAATTACAAACTAGACTTTTACTAAATCCTAATTAGGTGAGATTAAAATTCTAGTAAGGGTTTGTATGGTTTAATCTTGCTAATTAGTGATGTTTGTAAATTCTAGTTTGGTAAAAAGGTTGTAGTTGTTAGTTATGTATATGCCCTAGAGGCCATTGTTGTACATATGATGTACATTATAATGGATGCTTGGATATATATAGAGATGACTTTCTTGCTCGTCATGATAGTATGCTATTTGGTTTCACTTTATCTTAACATGTTGAGTTGTACCGGTTTACTGTTTTTCTCTCACATGTTGATAAAGCCCTTAGGATCTGTACTCGACTACTGGGACTATGATGAGATCATACTAGTGGGGCCACGGTAGTCGATGAGTACATCCTATAACTGTTCCTAGTCGAGGGTATATCGAGACAGGGCATCGATACACCAGAGTAGACTAGCGTATACGCATCTTGACCCATATGATGGGCGATGGATGATCCCATATCCATCGGTGTTTGACATCAGAGATGGTGTACGGGTGCTCAGTGGAGACTGGGTACACTGGACGGACTCGCCGAGAACTCCCAGATGGTGATATACCACACGTCAGATGGCAGTTCTCCGGTGACACTGGTATAGGGTAGTCTGTAGACCCGAGATCGTCATAGAGTCTTGTGTGATTCCCACTGTGCTTTGATTTCCACCTTACCACGTCCAAGAGGGCGTGCAAAACGGTGGCTTTTTGGTACAGTCCCGAATCACATGGAGGCAATGAGCGATAGGAGGGGATTCGTCTCTCCCGGTATAGGGAGTTGATGTTGTGCTGTGTTCGATTGGCTATAACTGGAAGTCCCTGGCCAGGGCTGATATAGAGATTTACTGGTAAGTGTTACTAGTAGTTTCTCTACCCGTTATGAGCCATATATCGACACGACTTATCGGTTACTGGGGTATGACGTTTACCACCCCTAGACTTGATATGCGACATATCAGACGAACAGACCGGACTGTACGGGAGTGTTACTGATTGGATTCACAGGAGAACGCACAGGCTAGCTTGTTGATCTTCTGATCGCTCAATACCTGGGTGGCTGTTACGTTTAGCTGACCGCTTGCAGCTTGTGGGTGTTTGATATGATCATCACCTGCTACCGGCGTATTGACGATTCTTTAGAGTCATACACAGAGGTTTCTTGGCTCAGGCGAAACGGAGTAGAGGCACATATGTGATATGTGCATGACCGAGAATAATGCGATATGAGATACCGTATTATATTCTCGCGATATTTAGATATGAACCGGGTCATCGGATCAAGTGTTGATTCGATGAATCGGTACATGATATATTAGTCGGTAATATTCGATATAGCCGGATCGTCAGATCAAGTGTTGATTCGATGATTTAATGTATAATAATATATATGATATATTATTACATTATCTAATATTGGCTTGCTTTATTATTTCATTTTCTCACTGGATGATACATTGATATATATGCGATATATGTTAATTGTATTATTTTCTTTTGTTGCAAATATATAATATATATGTGATATATATTATTGTGACTGATATGATTTATTATTAAACATGTTTAAGGATGATTAAATGAGGTTAGGGTTTGATTAGGGTCAGTTGCTTCATGCACCTTCTAGAAGCATTTTTCTTTTGTCATGGTTAAGATATTTGTTGATGACACATTATCTAACCCAACCAAACTCTAACTCTAGTTTATTCTCTACAAACTATTAGCCACTCATCCTTGACCATGGTTGATATATCAATCATATAGATTTATTTTCTATCCATCACAAAAGGATTTATCATTATCATTTTCCATTATCATCTTCTTCTCTCTTGATTTTGAGCTCACTAGATATTCATTTTGTGATGATAAATTATGAGAAAATGATTTAAAAAGAAAGCATAAATACTACTCTCTCATCCTTATCTCATCTAGCCCATGAGATTAGTGTGTTCATCTCTTTAGAGTGAGAAAGCTTGAGTTATTGAAACTTCGACGTAGATCATCGGAGATTTGGAACACTTCAAGCTTGCATGGATCGTTCGAGTCGTGGAGCCTCTCTTGAGTCCGGGAGATCGTGGATCGCGGCGAAGGGACTTCTACTCGGAGCTTGTGAAGCGAAGGAGCGGACTACAAAGGTTGTAATCCCTCACACTTAGCTTAAAAGATGTAATCTTGTATGCTTAACCCTAATTATCTAGCAAAGATCCCGGCTTTGGGTTGTTCGGCACGTCTAAAATTTTATCCGGGCATGTTTGATGCCTTATGAACCTTCACAAGAGTGCCTAGGAACCCTACAGTGGTATCAAAGCCTAGCTAGAGCATTAGGCGACGTGTTTACGAAGTTAAAACTCCGATCGAACCCGAACCGACGAAAATAACCCCCTCTCTGGAAATTTTTCAAAATCTGGGATTTTTCTGAATTAAAAATACCTGAAAATACAGCAGATAAAAATAAGAATTACTGTGAATTTCGAGCCACTGATCCGTACAAACCGCCGCGGAACCGCGGCCATACTTCGCTTGGGCCGCGGATCCGCGGCAGTTTAAAGTGATCAGGGCTTTATTTTTGCACAGTAATTCATATTTTTATGGTATATATTTTATGGGTATTTTTATTCTGACTCAAGTGTTGAGTATTCTGGGGTTTCTTTTGTAATCGTACATTCGATCGGAAAATTTAAATTCGTTATTTTTTTCCGGATATTTAGAAACTGTTAAACTATTTGAACGGATATCATTAACTCACTTTTTCCCGGTACGGCAAACTTTCAAGTGTTGAATTTTTATCGGGTTTAAATCTTTCGGAAAAATTGTACATGTTAAGCGATGGACCCTCTAGAAGACAACAAACCTTAACTCGATTATGTGACCGTCTTGAACTGCCTTTTGAACCCTCGGGTTTGGGGCAGTACGGCGTGCCACATGTGAGGCGTTGGCTTGACCCTTCTACGGCTGGATCACTGGTACTGTGACATATTCTGGGATTATTTGAACTCCGCTCAAGTGTTGAGCACTTTAGGAAATTTTGGGTATTTGATTATCTGTTCGGAAAGTTTAATACTGTCCATTTATCTGGAATGTGATACAATATGTGGAATTCATAAAGTTAGGCATGAAATGCGAAGTATGTGATATTTCGGATTTACGATGTCTAAAGTGATTATGGATTCCAAATGTTGTAGTTTTACACTTTCTTTTCTGTGACCGTAAGTGTAATATGTGATATCGCCGGTTTCGTTACTATATGTCAACGACAATTGGGATGCGCATATTTACTTACGTTGATGATATGTGATATTATGTATTGCTGTGATATGTTGTATTGGATCGTCGCGTTCTGAATAGCCGGGGGTTTTATGTGAGATGAGGGGTTTTATTTTCATTCATGTAAAATTCATTTGTAATGTAATATTCTTTTATTTGGGGCACTTCTAGGTTGAGGTTGATGTCACCAGTGTATATTATTTACTTTTCCGCATTAGGTAGACCCAAGGAGGGGAGCACAAGTAACCGGGTTCTAGGGTCCAGTGGGAGGCCATCTCGAGGAGTCGAGACCGGGTCTCCTAACCCTAGAATTGGCAGTGTTACTTGCCGCTCTCGTAGGGGTCTTGGGATGTGGGTTTGGCTATTCGTCGCGACCGTGGAATCCGTGTTTTATACAGGCTCGTATTGAAAACACGGACGTCCTAGTATATCCAATATTTCATATATGTTCTTCTGCTGCAATGTTCTTTGATGAGATCATATTACTGCCTGAGATGAATGCTTATACTATATATATATGTTGATATATAAATATTACTGCTTTCGTTTCTTCTGTGATGCTTAGGAAGCATAAGCCGATGGGATTTTATTAATGAGATTAATAAAAAGAAAAGAAACCTAAAGATGTTGTAGAATCAAAATTTTATAAAAAGGGTAGCTGCAGTTTTGCTTTGCACAGTGATATATATGATATATCATGCACCTTATTCGATGGGGAAAGAGCCGACGATCCCTTCACCGGGAGTGACCTCTTTAGCGAAACTGGCAGATGCTACAAAACGCGGTTTGTCTTTTGAATGCTTTTAGTGTTTTGCTTTGCACAGCAGTATATATGATATATCCTGCACCTTATTCGATGAGGAAAGGGCCGACGATCCCTTCACCGGGAGTGGCCCCTTTAGCGAAACTAAGAAAAAGCCTCAAAAACACTCCTTTTCAAAAACACATGATTCTACAACGATATCAAGTTCATTACGCTCGGGGTTTTCTGAAAAACCTGCGTAGCCCTCCGTCATTTCAGATAGATATTATTTAGTATTCGTGCTACGTTTGTTGGCCTGCGTCAAGACGTAGTGTGCGGTAGCTAACTAGTATTTATCTGTTTATGCATATGATGCAGATTGGATTAGGGTAGTCGTGCGACTTTGTTGGCCTGCGTCAAGGGTCGTGCGGGTGGGTTTAATTCAATCAAGAAATGACGGGTTGAACTTGACTATATCATAGCGCGCTATGGTTTGTTGGCCTGCGTTAAGGTCATAGAACGCTAGGGGCAAAATATTATCGGGAATTTCAAGTGTTGAAATTTGCAATGAGATTGCATACCTCCTATGAGATAGTTGGATCCCGATACCCACTGCGAGTAAGTGTTACTCCTGCGAGAGTTTTACACAGGACAATTAGTCATTCAAGTAGGTGTCTAGAAAAGTGTTAACGGGGTTACGCCTCTGGGAAAACGAGGTTTACTTTAATTAGGTCCGTGCGAAAGCACGGGGAACCTCCCTCAAAGTACCGACACTGATCTGGCATAAAGATTGACGAAATTGTAGGGTGTAATTAATCCCGGCTAATCTTACCTTTTAGAGTTTGAAGGTAGATTTGATAAAAACAGTGGGAGACATCCTGATTAGATAAGATAATAACCAATCTAATCTTGCAAGAGCATACGCTAAAGTGTTTTCTTCTCTCTCTCTCTAGGTAGCGACCATGTCAGGCCATAATCAAGATAATAATATGGATGTATTGACTGAACCCGCTTATTATACTGAGCAGGGGAACGTTGGACCCTTTCTTTCTTATAAGAGTTATAAGACTGATCAGGGAATAGGAGAATATCTGGATTCTCACACCGCCCAAAAGAACATGCATATTGATGCATCTTCTTCAGGTGTGTTAGTTATTGAGAACTGTTTCTCAGTTCACCCTACGTCCTGGGTATTGGATACCGGATTAGAATCCCACATATGTAAATTGTTACATGGGCTACATAATGGTAGATAACTGGAAAAAGGTGATCATTCCGTTCAAGTAGGGAACGGTGCAAGTATTGTCGCCAAAGCAGTTGGCGAATATCGTCTTGTATTACCAAGTCGTAATACACTGATTCTAAATGAGTGCTATTATATACCGAACATGATGTGCAATATTATATCGGTTTCTTTATTAAGTAAAGAAGGATATAATTTTGTAGTAAAGGATAATGTTATAAACATCTTCCTAGATCAAAAGTTGATTGCATCAGGCTCGTTACATAATGGCATATTCATTCTGAATCAGAATACAGTCCTGAATATACAAAACACACACAAGAGGAAAAGTTCAGATATGAACGTATCCTACTTGTGGCATTGTAGACTTGGTCATATCAATGCGACACGACTAGCTAAGTTACATAAGGATGGTTATTTGAATCCGTTCGAATTATCATCTTATGATACTTGCCATTCATGTCTCAAAGGAAAAATGACCAAAGCTCCGTTTAGTGGACACGGAGAGAGAGTTACTGAACTCTTAGGACTAATACATAGTGATGTATGCGGTCCCATGTCTACACATGCCAGGAACGGTTCTTCCTACTTCATTACATTCACTGACGATCTCTCTAGATTCGGACATGTGTTCCTGATGAAACACAAGTCTGAAGCTTTTGAGAAATTCAGAGAATATAAGCACGAAGTAGAGAACCAAACGGGCAAAAGTATTAAGATCCTTTGATCTGATCGAGGAGGTGAATACTTAAGCAGTGAGTTCCTAGATTATCTAAAAGAGAATGGGATTCTCTCTCAGCTTACTCCTCCTTATACACCACAGCACAACGGTGTATCGGGACGAAGAAATCGCACCCTATTAGATATGGTGCGCTCGATGATGAGTACAGCTGAGTTACCTATTTCCTTCTGGGGGTATGCACTGGAGACAGCTGCAGACCTATTGAATATGGTTCCCACCAAATCTGTGCCAACCACTCCATATGAGATATGGAAAGGAAAGAGACCATATCTTAATTATGTTAGGATATGGGGTTGTTGATTGTTAGGGATTCTGCGTGTTCAAGTTTTAGTTAATTACCGCAATCAAGACGGTTTCGCTTGTAGCTAGCCGGTTGAGTACGGGTCGTCCGCAGGGAGATGGGAATCTTTTTCTATGTGCTTTAACGAGTTAAGTCCAGTTTTTTCAGATTTTGTTGTGATTAATTAAGTGGTAAAATGATATGTAAAGAGAGCTTGTTAGGGTTAGGATTAGGTTAGTTTGAGTTAGGAGTCTCCCACATCTTTCGTTACCCCTCTTAATATCGGTGTTACGGTAATCGGCAACAACGGGGATTAGCACGACTAGGAAGGAACTTGCGAGTATAAGCTAGGCTTTCCAACGCATAAGTTCTTCCTTTTAGTGCTTGTCCGTCCGTTCTTGGCTCTTAGCCATAACCTTCGGTTAATTCAACCACAACCGGTCTCACTACGGAATCACCGCTATCATGTAGGATAGGGTGCCGTAAGGAGCGGATTGTGGTTCAATTAACGGGAGTCGAATTAAGCTGTTGGGCAAAGAAAGAGTGAGAGAGATTTCCTTCTCTCAAACTTCCCTTATCCTACCCTAACAAGTATGAAACTACTCACACATCATGATACGGAAAAGTAAAACAAAATAAAAGAGGAAGATAGAAAGAAAGAGATTAGAAGATAACAACTAGCTATTTGCGACCTCACCTTGGCAAGAATCAAGCGTAAGCATCATGGTTGTTTTAAGGATAAAGAAAAAAGAGAAAAGAAAGAAACAACAAGAAATAACAACAACTAAGTTAACAAATTAAAATTACAATAATTAACAAGAGAACAAGACAAGCATAATAATAAACGGTTCTTCTTTATTCATCATTCTTCACTCAAAAGCTCACTACAAGTTTTAATGGAGAAGAGATGAGAAGAGGAAGAAGAACATGTATTCTAAAACCTAGAGAAAAAAATACAAGATTATGGACACCCTTGGCTTCACTATTTCTGGACTATTTATAGGCAGGAAACTGAAAATCTAGGGCAACCATCAGACTACAAATGAAAAGACCAAAATACCCTCAAAAATTGGTCAACTGCCGCCACTATACGGCCGCGGATCCGCGGCCTAAGCCAGCTTATGCCGCGGATCCGCGGCCCTTTAGTGGAGTTAGGTGGCCAATTTTTGTAGGGTTTCCTGGTTTGCTGTGCCCATGAGTCTGGTATATATCTTTTCTCAGATTTGCTTCACGATTTTGCCAGAATTTCTGTTGAGGGAAAGGTGATTGATGTGGACTTTTTGTCATGATTTCCTCGAGCTCCGCGTAGATTTCTTGGAACTTGTGTTGCCATTGAGCCTTGTGCATGAAGGTGACAATCGATTTGCCATTTTATCTCCTAAACTGGTGTGTGGCAACAGACGGATAAAGAGCAGAGACCCGTGTTTTATCTGTGGTTGGCAGGAACCCGGATTTTTGTCGTGTTTTTCCATGGATTTCACCGTTTAGAGCCGAGAACCTGTATCCTGCAATTGACTAGCAAACACGGCTCAAGAGTACCTACCGATATGCAATGTGATAAAAATTGGGCGGTATAAAAATGCAAAAATCTGATATGAACAAATACCCCAAACTTATCGTCTGCTCGTCCCGAGCAAAGCCAATTTATTCACAAAAAATTTCCTAACCTCACTTTCGCAGGGAACGCGATTGCACTGAGCATGTGCAACAAGCCGTTAAACCTTCTAGGTGTCCCTACTAGGAGGAGTGTTGTCTCCTGAGGGTTTTCAGCGGATACTACCCACAAAATCCCGTCAAGCTAGTCTTGTAAAATAACTAAGATTCAAACCCTAAAGTTTTGTTTCAGAAAATAACAATTCTATTATCCTAAGTCTAGACTATCGAACCTTTATTTTTCACACCTCGCTTCTTATTTAACTACAGCTTTTATATGTCTTTACGTGCAGTGTAAATAGTGTCGTTAAGTTCCAGAAGGGTCGAATAAAGTCCTCATGTCACACAATAAAGCCCAGATAAAAATTTTGAAAGGATCACATAAGTTTTATAAAGAGTTAAGCATTTTTCAAGTTTCGTTTTCCAGTAAAGTTTCAACTTTAGAATTTCTATCTTCCTTAACAGGAAAACTAGGTCTTATTCTTCACTCCACCTTTTTCTTGTTTTCATTTCATACACACCTCTGTGAACGTGCAATAGTCTTTATCATAGAATAAAACCTTCATATCTCCGCTAAATTTTTTTTATAAAAGCCTATCTTTTATCAAGATTATTCTCACACAAAGAACCGTTAGAATTTTAACTCGGAGAGAACACTTGCTTGACTTTGTTTTAATCTGGACTTTCTAGGCTTCTTAGCGAGCTTTGGGCCAATGCACCCAAACCAGTTGATTTTAGGGCATTAGGTGTAGAAACACCCCAGCGGACTTAATTACTCAAGTTACCTAGGTCCAAAAACAAAAGACAGTTTGGCGTGAAAATCAGATGATTTAATACGAACGGGGATATAACCGGCAGTTCAATTATTTTTTTGGATAAAAGACGTGTTTAGTGGGTTCGGTGTGTAATCATTCCAATCAAGTTTCAGATGGGTTATTTTTCAGACTTAGTTCCAATTACGTCATCAATAACATTCCTTCATATTCGCTTTACTTCATAAACTATTCTTGACATTACTTATTTCAGGACAAACCTATTTGATCCTCAGAAAATCATTGATCCATTTAAAAGTTTTTCGACATAAAAGACTTGTCATCTAATTCCCAAAAACTCACGACACGTGTAGTGTGATGTAAAGACGTATATCAGCTATAGTTAACTTCAAAGGAGAGTTATCTTTCAGGTTTTCAAAATCTAAACATAAGATTTAGTTATTCTTATTTTATCAAACAAAACCGTCGAAATGTTGAATCAGAGTCCTCCCACAAGCTAACTTGACAGAAAAGTTTTTATGTTTTTAGAAAATTTTCAGATTTTTATGGATTTTATGGATTTTAATATGCAGATGCAAAATATACATATGAATGCGAAGGTAAGAAATGCGTACCGAGCGTACCCCCAAACTTAAACTGGACAGTGTCCTCACTGTCATTGCATGAAGAGATCATTTGAAGGTTCAAAATTGTCGGTAGCGATACACAATTTTTATTTGTTTTTGTTTTTAAAGAAAAGAAAAAGAAAAAGAATATACACAAATATATACAAAATGGTTTATACATACCCCCAAACTTATTTGGAACAGTGTCCACTGTTCTTGGCTGGATAACCGAAGTTTGGAGGTAGGCAGAGGAAGATTAGGCAGGGTAAACCGGCTCCTGTAAGAACAGGAGCTCCTCTGTTGGTTCGGCGCTAAGGTACGGTTTTAGTCGGTGTCCGTTCACTTTGAAAAATGAACCGTCCTTCGGATTTTCCAAATCCACAGCGCCCTGCGGATATACATTCCGCACAAAATACGGCCCTTTCCAGCGAGATCTGAGCTTTCCTGAATGGAAGTGAAGTCGGGTGTCGTAAAGCAGTACCTGCTGACCAGGTACGAAGGTTTTGCGCAAAAGGTGTTTATCATGAAACACCTTCGTTCGATTCTTAACGACAACCGCGTTATCGTAAGCCTCATCCCTAAGCTCGCTTAATTCGTTCAACTGCAGCTTCCAATGGCTGCCCGCATCTTCGAGAGACAGATTCAGCTCCTTTATCGCCCAAAATGCGTGATGCTCTATTTCGACAGGTAGGTGGCAGGCTTTTCCGTACACAAGCCGATAGGGAGACATGCCAAGGTCGGTCTTATAAGCGGTTCGAAAGGCCCAAAGGGCATCAGTGAGTTTCAGCGACCAATCCTTACGGTTCTTGGAAACCGTCTTCTCCAGTATCTGCTTGATTTGCCGATTTGAAACTTCGGCCTGCCCGCAGGTTTGGGGGTGGTAGGGCGTAGAGAGCTTATGATTAATGGAGTATTTCCGCATCAAGGCTTCGAAAGTTTTGTTGCAGAAATGACTTCCATTGTCGCTAATGATCGCTCGGGGGTGCCCAAAACGAGAGAAAATGTTTTCTTTAAGGAACCTAACGACAACCTTGTTTTCATTAGTTCGGCTGGGCATAGCCTCGACCCATTTAGAGACGTAATCAACAGCGAGAAGGATGTACAAGTTCCCAAAAGAACTGGAAAACGGCCCCATGAAATCGATCCCCCAAACATCGAAAATCTCCACAACCAAGATCGGTTGGAGCGGCATCTCGTTCCTCCGGGATATCCGGCCCATGTGTTGGCACCGGGAGCAAGTCTTGCAATAGTTATGAGCGTTTTTGAAGAGTTGTGGCCAGTAGAAACCACATTGCAAGATCTTCTCAGCTATCTTTTTGGGGCCAAAATGCCCGCCACATGCTTGATCGTGGCAAAATAACAGCACACTCTTCAATTCCTCGTCAGGGACACACCGACGAATAATCTGGTCGGGACAGTACTTGAACAAGTAGGGTTCGTCCCAGTAAAAGTGTTTTACTTAGGATAAGAAGCGAAGTCTGTCCTGACTCGACCATTCAGTCGGTAGTAATCCTGTGGCCAAATAGTTCATAATATTTGCGAACCAGGGTTCGCACGATACTGTCAAGAGCTGTTCATCCGGGAAAACGTCGTTGATTGGAATTGGAAGCGAAGGCGAAGAAGGAAGTCGTGAGAGATGGTCCGCAACTACGTTTTCACATCCTCGTTTGTCCTTAATGACAAGGTCAAACTCTTGAAGCAAGAGGATCCAACGTATTAACCGAGATTTTGCATCTTTCTTCGCAAAAAGATAGCGCAGAGCAGAATGGTCAGTGTAGACAATGACTGGAGAGCCGATGAGGTAGGGCCTGAACTTTTCTAAAGCAAATACAACAGCCAAGAATTCCTTCTCAGTTGTTGTATAATTGAGTTGGGCGTCGTTCAGGGTTCGGCTCGCATAATAGATTACGTGCAGCATCTTGTTGATGTGTTGTCCAAGGACAGCACCAATGGCAAAGTCGGATGCATCGTACATAATCTCGAATGGGTGCGTCCAGTCAGGTGAAGAAAGAACGGGAGCAGAAGTGAGTGAGCTTTTCAATGACTCGAATGCAGTCACACAGCTCGAGTTGAAGTCGAATGGCGTGTCCTTGGCCAGCAAAAGAGTCAAGGGCCTAGCAATCTTGCTAAAGTCCTTGATGAACCGTCTATAGAAACCGGCATGGCCAAGGAAGGCTCGGATATCTCTGACGCATCGGGGAGGAGGCAGATTGGAAATGACCTCAATCTTTGCTTTGTCAACCTCTATGCCATTTTGCGAGATGATATGTCCTAAGACAATACCTTCGCGCACCATGAAGTGGCATTTCTCCCAATTCAAAGTGAGATTCTTGTCCTTACATCGGGTAAGGACAGCGTCAAGATGCAGCAAACACTCGTTGAAGGAATCGCCGAAGATGGAGAAGTCATCCATGAAAATTTCCAAAAAATTTTCCACCATGTCTGAGAAAATTCCCATCATACACCGCTGAAAGGTAGCGGGCGCATTGCATAACCCAAAGGGCATGCGACGATATGCAAACGTGCCGAAATGTCACGACCCGAAAGTACGGAACATGACCGGCACTTAAACTACGAACGTCTCGAGGCGTACGTAATCTAAGTAAACCGAAAACCCAGAAATCCAAACCAAGAAAAGTAGTAGAGAGTAGGAAAAACCAATTTAAATCAAGTAGTTTTAATAGCATAAGCCGAATTATGCGGGTTTCTAAAAACATCAAAAATTTATTGAAAATTTCGGCAGAGTCTCCTTTGTAAATACTGGCTCCCAAACGGGATACAACATGAATAGTATACGAAATCAAGAAAAAGGCATCCCCAAGCGGGAGCTAGCTCTTCGTCAATCGACGGTCACAACCACACAAGCAATATAATATACAACGCCAACGGCGAGGATCAAAACTCAAAAGGAAACTCAAAACCACCAGAATATAACGAGCGACTCTACGGTCGAAAGAATAAACAACACTGGTCTCTATCTCAATAAATACATGTTTGGTTGATGGAATTTACTAGATACAACTGAATAATATCATATAAGGTAATATGATGGGTACGATATAAGAAAAACCCACCTACTAGCAAGTCACCCGAATGAAACTGAGCCCGCAAGCCGTAATGAAACATGTACGGCAAACCTGCAAGAAACTGGGGCACAACGGGGGTGAGTTGCCAACTCGTGAATAGAAAAACATCTACGCACAGAAATCGCATAAATAACGCAACCTAGGTCAATGATCATAATATATCCTCAAATATAAGTATATAACATGCAGCCTATAACAAGGCTAGGGTAAATATCTAACCCGAGTGTAATCTCATGTGCCCGTGTCAGTGCCTCAAGTAGCAATATATCATATGAATGAGGTATGAATGCATGAAACAGAATACATGTAAATGAAGAAACTGTTTTCATAAATTAGTGAGATTTCCTTCGTATTTTTAAACTGAGGTATCATAAATGAAATCAGCATCAACAGTGTCTAGCATCGACACAAAACATAAATCTCATTGTCTCGAAATATCAATGTCTCAATCTCAATATCTAGGGCGCCGTCAGTCCAGACCGGCCCCTACCATCCATCTCAAGACCACGACGGTATCCTCCGGATATCCGACGCGTCGGGTAATATCACCGGTAGGTAGTGCTCCCCAGCCAGGCTCAACGTCAACACCACATTCCTCTTGCCCCGGGGTACCATACCGGGCCCACTATGTACCCGTGACGGTTCCTCCACTCCTCGACACGGATCTCCAAAACCACAACAAACTCATGGTGGACGACACTTTACATCACTAGAAAACCGCAACATTTTATATTTTAAAAGATCATAAGTTGTAAATTTTGCGGCTTTCCCCGAAATCCAGAAATATCATAAATCTCAAGAAATCATCACAAGTGCATATGTCAATGATAATGAACTAGGCATGAACCACTGAATAACAGTATGCATGAAGTGGTAGGTAATAACTACAATGTCTAATATGACATATAAGGGAAGTACACTAATATCATGTCAACACTACTAGCTAACAATCTAAGTCAAGCAATTATATTCTCTAAAGTGTACGTGACATGGCAATTACCGATGAAGATGTGTGTGAGCCGGCAAGTAGGTGTACGTGGTAGATACGCATCATCGGTAATGGTGCTGGTGTCCTAACAGCATGATATCAATAATGGAATATGCAGCAAAATAAATATGCGAGGCAGAGCGAACAACAATAATGTGCGGGAGCTGAATACTAGACACAACGATAACTAATCTGCAATAATCTAATATAAGTCCTACAAATGGTGCCTTTTGAAATAACACGAATCGTGGGGTTTTCAAAATAGGGGCTACGGTGTTTTTATGAAAAGATACGTCGTTTTTTAAATATCCGTAGATTCCCTTGAGCTGTCTTTAAAAATGCCCACGATTCGTTAGTTTTTGAAATAGGTAAGAAGTCTAATCTAATCTAACAACTACACTAAACTATACGGCTGGACTAACAAGCTGAACTACAGGTAAGGAAACCGCCTATCATCTGAGTCGATACATATACATACCTGTATATGTATAGTCGGTGATCCCGCCTCAGTAATATCATATCCGATACCATATCTATAATCAGGCATCCCAAATCAAGAGTGCGGATCAATCATCAATATAGCTCATACGTAAATCCGTCGTACGGCATCCCAATCTGGGTACGGGTCAATATCACATTCATCATACTATTCACCTGGTATCCTCTTTATCAAATATCATGATCGGGGTACTGATCTACGTCTAGTACCATACTGATACCGCCTACGTATGCATGGACGTGTGTGAAACACTACGTCAAGGACCCGCTACAACGTCATGTCGTATCTAAGATACGAACCCTGCTATATCACCGATCTCACGGCCTCAAATTAAATCTCATCGACTCAGCTCAATCCCAAGTATCATCCTCAATCCGTATGTGAACACATAGTCCCATACCCATATGAACACATAACTATAAAGAATCCCATGAGCACATATCAATAGGAATGTATGCAAGTATGTATGTGTGTATGTGTGTGTAACACTACCCTAGGGTTCGCAACACTAAGTAATCCACCACACCAATATCCATCCTAACATCGTTATTAATCCTAAATAACATATAATAAATGTTGGTGTGTATACGCATCCGTATACACCACCACGGACTGCGGGGGTGCTATACGCCATCCACCCGACTTCTCCCCGTAGATATAAATCTACTCACCTGGTCCTCGCTAACCGGTGCCGACGTCGCCACGCGCTTGCTTGTCGTCTCGAAGTCCACATGGGGGTACCTACATATCATAACGCACCGCATCGTATTAAAATCCGACTCATGACCAAAACGACACACGAATCCCACATAGGTCAAAACCTATAGTTGCTTTCACAAATCAACCCAAAAACCCTCGACGTCGGCGTACAAACGCCAAACCATCGATAAAAACCCAAATACACTCATTTGCACATTCACGAACACTAATTTTAATATAAACTAGGTTGAAACTCACAAAAACGCCAATTTCACTCAAAAAGTCATTTTTCCGGAAATCTAGCAAGCGCAATTCGCCGTTTTTGTACAAAACACGATATTTAAATGAATGTAGCGGCCAATATATTTATTAAATATCTTAAATAAGTCATAAAACCCATTTCCATAATTTAAACTCATAAATTTGCATAATTTCCAAATTCCTAGTTTGCAAAAATATCGATTTTAACTCTTTTTAAAGTAAAAATTCACAATTTTACCATTAAGCTTGGTTTTGCATATACTAAAATATTAAACCATAATTTATAATGTTAATAATGCCATGAAAAACTTAATTAGATTTTAATCTCAATTATATGTGTATTTCATTAAAACCTAGTTAGCAAAATTTATGAAATTGGACAATTTTTGAAGCAACAATTAGTAAACTAACCACTAGCTTACATTTTCCAAAACTTAATATGGTAAACTACCCATTACAACCAAAATCAAGTGATACAACACTCACTTGAATTCCAAAATACCCTCTTGAAATCTTAAACTTGCAATCAAACCAATATTACGAACTAATTATGTCTTGATTCAAAGTATTAATACAACAATTAACTATAGGATTTAGATTATACCTCAAAGTTCAAGAGATCCAACATGAAAATCTTGGCCTTTAAATTGCTCTCTTGCTCCATGATTCATGTTAGCTAAGGCAAAGAAATAATGGGTAGGAGTTGGATTTGAATTTTGCTTTGAATTTGTGTTGATTTTGAAGCATTTTGTGGACTTTTTTGATGCAAAAATTGAGTGGATTTTGGGGGAGGGGGCTGCTGCAGTTTCAGCGAAGGGAGGAAGAGAATGGGTGGAAAATGAGTGAGGAAAAGTTAGTCAACTCCAATACCCAAGTACCCATACTTCTTTACTTAATGTTTTCTTAATTTTCTTTTTTTATTTTCTTTTCTTCTCTTGACCTTAGGAGTGAAATGGGGTGAACATTTTTTTTTTTTGGGCTGCCAAGGGGGAGGCTCGGCCACAAGGGGAGGGAAAGAGAGGGTGAGGTGTGGGTGTGTGGGTTTGTGTAGGAACTTCTCAAATTTCCATATTCATTAAGTCTTTTTATTAATTAATTAATTTTCATATAACTCATTCCTAAATTTCAAGAACCCACATGACAAGTCCAATTCATTTTAAAGCCACATGTTACATTTTGTTTTAGTGTGTCATAATGCACAAAGTTTGTATCAACCCATTCCAATTTGTAATTTTCCTTAATTAAATGTATTAGTGACGGCTTAAAATAATAATAAAATAATATTTTTTTTTCAGAAAATTTGAAATTTCACCAGCGGCTCAATAAACACCAAATAATAGCAATTACATATCTAGAATATGTATATTTAATTTTTATAATAAGATATTTGTATTTTGACTTTTTACAGAAAACCCCCTTATTTTACCGTTTTTTCGAAATTCCACCGAAACGATTTTCAAAACGTTACACGAAAGGACAAGTGAATGTGGTCTTATCCTGGTCTTTTTCGGTGATGGGAATCTGATTATTGCCGGAGTAGCCATCAAGAAAGCAGTAGTACTCGTGTCCGGCCAATCGTTCAAGCATCTGGTCAATGAAAGGTAGCGGAAAGTGGTCTTTCCGCGTTGCGGCGTTGAGTTTTCTGTAATCAATGCATACTCGCCACCCAGTTTGGGTGCGAGTAGGGATTAACTCGTTCGCCTCGTTGGTTATGACCGTGATGCCCGACTTCTTGGGGACAACATGAATAGGGCTAACCCACTGGCTATCAGAGATAGGGTAAATGATACCACTATCTAGACATTTTACGATCTCCTTCTTCACAGCCTCTTTCATGACTGGATTGAGACGTCTTTGTGGATCCCGGGCTGGTTTGGCATCATCCATCAGATGAATGTGATGCTCAACGATCAGGGGACTAATCCCCTTGATGTCCGCCATGGACCAGCCAAAAGCTTGCCTATTGCTGTGCAAGACCGCGAGAAGGGCTTTCTCTTGCTCTGGAGCTAGAGAAGCCAAAATGATGACAGGGAGGGTCTCGTTCTCACCTAAGTAAGCGTACTTAAGGTGAGATGGCAAAGGCTTGAGTTCGAGCGTTGGAGGTGAAATGATTGAAGGCAAGATTGGTGCAAAGGTCTCGAACTCAAAGGACTCCAGCAAAGGTTCAAAACGAGTGTAAGCGACCGAGTCGGATGGTTCAGGTAACTCATCTGGAAATTCGAAAGATTCAAACTCGGGTTGTGCGCGGCTAAGATCATTTGAAAACGTGAAACACTCGTAGTCGTTGTCGGGTGCAGAAACAGCAGCAGGTTCGAAGAGAAACTCAAGATTATCATGATCAAACAGAAACTCCTCGAATTCACACTCTTCTGGGGTGATCTCCTGGATCGAGCAGACGTCCAGTATATGAGCATTAGGTTCGGCGGGCTGATTCCCTAACCTAAAAATGTTGAGTTCAATCGTCATGTTTCCAAAAGAGAGGTTCATCGAACCATTGCGACAATTGATCACAGCATTTGAGGTTGCAAGAAATGGGCGACCGAGTTTCACCGGAATTTGATTCCGGGGGTTAGCTACAGGCTGTGTGTCTAATACAATGAAGTCAACGGGGAATATGTGTAAGTCTACGCTAGCGCCCCGGCCGTCTACAGACACCAAAATGCGGAACAAAAACTTTTAACTGGCGCTATCGTATACTTTAACCCGGATCTTCCATTATTGCTAAACTAACAAACTGTAAAAAGTGTAGAAAGGTTATACCGAACGATCCGAGTCCTTCGTTCTTTAACCATCATCCCACGCTCCGTTGCGGCTGCTCCGATCTCGTCGATCTCCGATCTGCTCGTCCAAGTGGCACCACGTCTCTGATTCTTTAAACGGGCTCCCGCCTCTGACTTGAGGCAACTCGATCGTCAAGTTTGCTAAAAGAGACGACCAAGAATGATGTAGAGAATGAATAGATGACTTTGTCTCACTTCGTCCAAATCCGTGGACGATCGGTTAATGAAGTTGCCGAGGGAATTGGGTGATGGAATGAAATGAACTGTAAAATTCCATGCACCCCAAATACTATCATATCTTTTACAACCATATGAAAACATCAAGTGAGAGAGAGAGGGAGGAGAGAGAGGGCCGGCCATATATAGGTAGAGGGAGGTGAGTGTAGGAGAGAGGGGAGAGTAACCTTAAGCAAAAGATCATGAACAAATATCCTTAGCTAAACAAAATGCTTTAATGTTAAAGCATGAGTCATAAACCTAGTCATCATGCTTTAATGAACCATTAAATGCATCCAATGAAAACTCAACACCAATTAATCCTAGTCACCTCACTAGAATCTTCTAGAACACTGACTCACCTCATCTGAAGAAAAGATAAATCCGTCTTTAACAGAATGTTAAAAGACGGCTGATAGAAAACTGAAAACTGGCAACTTCCAAAAGTGATCCTGAAACGACTTTCAGGATAACCCCGAAACTGTATAAATATACCCGCATTTGTATTACGACCGAATACAAATGCAACTGAGACAAAGATATTATACCTACTCAATATAATACTCGGATCCGGCTTAAACCAAAGCCGACCAGTATCATCTGCCCGAAAAATAAAACGTGCGTAAACGCACGTGCATTTTCCGAACCCTGCCATAAAACCATACGGCCTCTACAACGTTTCGCCCGAACTTGGGAAACTGTCTGTGGGGGACTCTAATGACTCGTCAGTACCCTGGCAGTGGGTTTAACCACAAACCGTCAGCGGCACTAGCAATGCGTAACGGCTGCCCATGGACTGACCTCAAGGGAGGCTGATGAGCGAACTCATCCAGAAACCCTACTGAGCCTAACAGTGACAATGTATATACAGTCCGGTCCGTTCGTCTATGAGTATCGCATATCTACCTAGGGGGCTAGTAACGTCAGACCCCCAATAGCAGTATAAGTCGTGTCGGAGTGAAGCCCAATAACACCCTGAGATACTACTGGAGTACCTACCAGTAAATCTCCTGCCACGGCCGTGGGCTTTTTGTAATGGCTCCCCTAGACACAGCACGATCTCGCCCCCAATACCGGGAGAGACGAATCCCCTGCCGATCCGCTCACGTGCCTCCATATGGCTCGGGACTGTACCCAAAAGCTACCTGTTTGCACGACTCCTTTGAGCCGTGGTAGGGTAGAAATCAAAGCACAGTGGGAACTCACACGAGACAAATGACGACCTCAGGTCGATGAACTAACCTGTACACATGTCACCAGGGAACTGCTATCTGACGATAGATATAGTACTAACTAGCAGATTCCCGGCGAGTCCTGTCCGGTGTACTCATAACCCAATGAGCACCTGTATACATCTTAGGTGATCCAACTGACACCAGTGGCTTGTGAGACCGGCCACCGCCCCTCGTCGGGGTCTCGACTGTACACACTAGTCTACTCCGGAGTATCGATGCCCTGTCTCGAAACTCCCACGACTAGGGACCACAATTAAGGATATGCGTATAAACCACCCAACTCTCACGTATATGATCGCCATCATACTGTTGGTGGTAAAGCAAGATCCTAAGGGCTCTATCAAAGTGTAACATGTAATCAGTCACCTGAACATGTACACGACTGATAAAGACAAACCAGATAGCATACTATCATCTTGAGTAAGACTGTCCTACCGGTATAGGTCCTCCGCAATCATTGCAATCACGTACCTGCGATCCAATAATTGACTATGAGGGCACTATCTCCAACAATCTCCCACTTGCACTCAAGGCTAATTATTGCGATGTTGCGTACTCACAGCCCGTGTGAAACCAACACCCAACTCCTCTACTAATCAGTTTCACAAAGCCCGTTTGTAAAACTATTGTGTTCGAGAAATAGCCTTAGTGAGTGGATCCGCCTAGAAGTTTCTTTCTATATCTCTCTAAATCTCAAGTTCGCGGAGAAAGCTATCTCCCGAATTGAGTAATACCTGTCTTAGAATATGTCTGGATATCTGATGGGACCTTGTTCATAAATGAACTCCAAATCCAAACTTCTTAGACTGTATCGATCACTGAAACTAATCAGTATCCGGCACCAGGCCACCCACAGTATCCTCTTGGACCACCTGTCCATAATACTGTCCCTCTTCGTCAGAGGGAAAAACTATAACTCTGACAATCACTCTGTCAACCATGTCACCTTTGAAGCTTGGAATGACAACCGTCTCCCGAAGGAGGCTGTCGTCATCAAATCCGTAGAACATGTACTTATGTTCTAAAACTGCTTCCTTATGTTTCTCCAGAATTGGATTAATACAAACTTATTGCATCTAGTGCAAAACCAACATTTGGTGTGGTACTTGACATCTCATGATTGACTCAATTGCCTAAGCAAGTGATCTGCCAATCATGCACATCCCTCTCCCCTTTTAGTCTGTAAGACACCTTTAGAGAGGGTGACTCCATCACCTGCAGGTACACCACCATGCTAGGAGTCATCTATTCTAAAAACCATTAGAACACTGTCAAAGTACCCACATTGGAAAACTACCCAAATCCAGATCTAAAACCATAGATCTAGAAACCAGAATGTCAAATATTATATCCATATCCTGTCTGGAGAAACAACTGTGTGACGACCACAGTACAACCGATCGTAGTATAGGAATTTTACTTCCTACTCTGTGTATGTCATCCAGATACCATGACATCACACCCTACTACCTCCTTAACAGATCCATCCCCTATTCTGATTGAAGCCAAACCCATGACTGTCATATCAAAATTAGATGATCTATCTCCGCTATAACTGCTCAAGTCTATAAATAGATATAAGCTACTTGCCCACTATGCTTCCGATGCTCCCACTGACTATGACAACCCTCCTACCGGGTCTCATAGCCTGGAACAACAGTAGTGTCAAGTCTGGGTAGATAAGAACCTCCCTGTCACCGTCCTTGAGGCTACCGAAGTACCTCTCGGGTGTCTGAGGTTACCTACCAAATCTGCGGAGTGGCTCTTGGAATGTCAAACCTGATTGAATGTATAGGTCCTATTAAATTTTCCGTAATCGTTCGCGGTTCTGGAATCACTTCCAGTTCTACCATACTCCCACTACTGTTTTCTGAAAAAGATACATTTTACTAAAACTGTGGCGAGTCAAGAACAATATCACTATTGATCTTCCAAATGGTAGAATATCAACCCTCGTCATAGCCAGGGTCAACCCACAAACAGCCATTACAGAAACGTGCCCTGAGTTATCCAGAGTCTGGTTTTAAGCAAAAGCTGGACAACTCCCCGTACCTTAATATCTTTTAAGGTACGATCCATTCTATATCCAATACAGAAACTTTGGCACTTATTTAATTGGAAACAGATTCAAATCATGCAGCTGTCTCCAGTGCATATCAACTTAATGGAAAGAGGCTAATCAGCATTACTCAACTTAGGAATCCATCCAATTATAAGTAACCTGAAAGAGAAACACGTTTCTCAAAACCATCACTATCATCTGAATACCAATCACAAGAATCTACATCTTCGATCTCTTTGAAGAATCCCGATACTTGTGACACCTGGTTCTCTACTTTATTCTTATACCCACAACTTCTCAAAACTTAGACCTTGTATTTCTACGAAACACTTGTCTAAATACTAGAGAAGTTATAAGTAAACAGAACATAGTACGAGGACCTACCCCTTTGTCCTGATGGACACTGGACAACATACAATACTCTATATAAGTCCGCTGAGTTGAACAACTCATAACCTGTGCGTTGTAGGTGGAAAACTGTACCGTGGCGATTTCCTCAAATATCACCAATTACAACGAATTCCGATATAATGAGGATGATCACCTAATTCCCAATATCTTACTCCCACTCATCATCTGTAAAACCATACAGATATGAGAATGAAACCTGGTAAATACATACCCTTGGAGTAAGTATCTAATCGGGAAAACAGTTTTCCTTTAACAATGCACTGAAACATGAAAATGTTTCGTAGGGGTATCCTGGTATTCATAGTAATGCCTCTTCCATAATCCAATTCATGACTTCAACCGTATATTTTATTGCCGTCTCTCCAAATCCCTTTATTTGTCTTTAGTCGTTACCTTTTGTACACCATCGTTAGGCTAAATGGTTTTCTTCCTTCCCTACCGTTCGGCACCAGCCTATGGTTTGGAAGAAGACTATCCAGTAAGCATAATAGGTGTACCCTCCTAAACCAAGGAGTACTCGCAACTGAGAGAAGGTGATGATAAAAGACAACTGAATAATACCTATTCTTTTAAAGGTGAAATAGGAGTGGCGATGAAGTACGCGGTTTTGGTCGTGAATGATATCAGTCGCAATTTACTTTACCCTCTTTCTAATCCCTTTATTTTGTCTTTACATATTACCTTCTGCACACCCTACTTAGGCTAATTGGTTTTCTTCATTCCCTACCTTTCGGCACCAGCCTATGGTTTGGAATAAGACTATCCAATAAGCGTAATAGGTGTACTCTCCTAAACCAAGGAGCTCTCGCAACCTGAGAGAAGGTGATAATAAAAGACAACTGAATAAACCAATTCTTTTTCTCCTGAACCTGGATCCATCCTCGAAGAAGTCCCTTCGAGTTCGTATATAACCATACGATGGATCTATCCAATGGAAGTGGATATCCGTAGTAATACGGGTGTTCTGAGAAATTCAAAGGGTAAATGAAGGAGTGGCAATGACTTATGCAACTCAGACAATCCAAAAGCCAGTATGTTAAGAAGGTTCGGTCAACCTGGTCACTGAGTCATAGTCTAGGGTCGGTCAAAGGTCGCTGCCAAAGAGAGAGAGAAAAGAAACACTCTGCGTGCACTCTAACCTAGATCAGAATGGTTATCACTTTATCTAATCCGGAAACCTCCCACTGTCCTGTCAAATTCTCCTCCAAACCTAAAGAAGAATCAATCGGGATCACCCGAAGAGTATACCAACTCATCAGTGGGAATCGGGATCCAACTCTCATCACATGATAACGTGATGGAATGCATCCACGTTACTCATACTCCAGAAGGTATGCGCATACTTGGCAAGTTTCAGTTTCTTTAGAAACTCCCGATATGATTTTTGCCCCATGTTCTTATGACCTTGGCGAAAGTCAACAAATCATAAGTCACATGTCAAGTTCTGCCCGTCATTATCTTGTTAATTTGAACCCACCCGTACATACCCTTGACGAAAGCCAACAAGGTAATACGACTGTCCCAAACCAACACATCTATCTATGCAACAAATGAATACCCCAGCAACTACCAAACACTATGCCTTGACGAAAGCCAACAAACATAGCTTGAATATTACTGACCATCCACAAGAAACGACGGAGGGCTACGGCTGGTTTTTGGCAAAAAACCTTTAACGTAATGAACTTGATCTCGTTGAAGGAACCTGGTAGCTTTTTAAAATATAGTGGCGAAAACCTTTTGCTAAAGAGGTCACTCCCGGTAAAGGGATCTCGGCTCTTTCCTCGTGGAATGAGGTGCAGGATATTCCACTGAATACCGCTATGCAAAGCAACATGTAATCGACTATAGTGAAGTTATTACCCTGACGCAAACTTCTGCCCAAGGGGTCAGTCCCGGTGAAGGGATATCAGCCCTTACCCCGTCAAATGAGGTGCAGGATATTCCACTGAATACCGCTATGCAAAACAAAAGGAAACGTCTTTGCAATAACACTTTTTAAATTTGTTCCAACAACATCCAAACAGGTTTGTTTTACTTTGCATTGATCAGAATCAACGCAGTCCCATCAATCGATCACACCAGAAAAGAACGAAAATAAAATGTACATATATGCCATCCGCATTCGTCACTGGGTCCCGTCATCACTCGTTAGGTTACTTAACTAACGACAGAGCGGGGACTGGACTAGCGCGGGTGTAAAACATATACAACATCTAATAGTATATAAACCAATATACAATAATCGCTCCAGGCGTGATAATATGCAACATTACAGAAAAGTAATAAGCATCACAGAACAATACAGATAATCTGGGATCCCCGAGTTTCACAGAGCCGCTGCTGAAACTCGACGTTCCCCTGTCGTGTGGATAGCCTGTGCAATGAAACCTAGACCCCTACGGGTGCGGCAAGTTACCCGCCAAAACCTGAAGCGAGGCAGCCCCCTACAGCATAGTGAATGGACCACCCAGCACTCCACGGAATCCGGTAATCTTGGGCACCCCTCCTTGGGTCAACCTGTACCCCCTACGAGTGCGGCGAATAGTCTGCCAATTCTAGAGTGGGACCCCTCTGCCTCTCAAAGCCATGAGATGCGGACCCGTTGCTTCTCAGAACCCGGCTATCCGTGCACTCCGTCTCGGGGCAAAACCTTGTACAGTAATGAAAAATAGTACAATAGGTACATCGACCGCAACCTGGTCGTGCCCCAAAAGAATATTATACAACAGGCAGTGACGGCAGTCCACAAGTTGGACGCTCGCCCCGCAATATCAAATGTACAA
Organism: Agapanthus africanus; assembly: GCA_030015575.1. Taxonomy (NCBI): domain Eukaryota; kingdom Viridiplantae; phylum Streptophyta; class Magnoliopsida; order Asparagales; family Amaryllidaceae; genus Agapanthus; species Agapanthus africanus. Next base: position 83,750,847 of record JASDDO010000004.1, on the reverse strand, counting down.
ATAAACACAAACTGTACTACCATTGCACACTGCTATCCACCACGACAAATCGGCAACATCACAGCACAACACAGAACATCAACGCGAATGTCACGTTCGCAAACCCGTCTAAAAGAACTATAGCAATCAGACGCGGTTTACCGATCAAATGACATTCCCGGTCGGAGATATAATGTAAGCACTGTAAACCAACATGTTTAAATTTCGATCGACCAAATATCAAGAAGTGGGCCCCACGACTTACTGGTGAACAGTAACAAAACCTGGGCCCAAAAGATATATACCAAAAACCCCAAAATCCAACAGAGAACCCACTGTACAAATTTGGGAGCATGAGCTCACCAAGTGGCCGAGGATGCGCGGCCAAACCATGGGTTTGGCCGCGTTTCCGCGGCTGTTTGGTGGAGTCACGTGCCCAAATTTTGTCGTGGTTCTTAGAAAAGCCTGCACAGATTTTTAAGACATGCAGAAAAATTTTAGGAGACCATTTAAAATCAACAGAAACTGTCAAGCTAGAAATTGCAGTTTTTAGCATTCCGGTTCGATCGATGTTTTAAACGCGTTAGCACAAGTTAGTATAGCAAAATGGTGAAGCTCTGATACCACTGTAGGTCAGGCAGCCACCCCATCCAATGGGGTCGCCGTGGCACCAACAGGTCCCTCAGCCGCTACTTTTTACGCATGCCCCCTCGCGAGGACTACAACCCGCCGGAACACCTTCCGGTCTCGGGACACCCTGGGGGTAAGAGCCTATGCTTCGCCACACTGTCACACAGTGAGAACCCCCCATAGGTCGACATCCAATGCCTAGTAGCTCTGATACCACTGTAAGTCTACGCTAGCGCCCCGGCCGTCTACAGACGCCAAAATGCGGAACAAAAACTTTTAACTGGCGCTATCGTATACTTTAACCCGGATCTTCCATTATTGCTAAACTAACAAACTGTAAAGAGTGTAGAAAGGTTATACCGAACGATCCGAGTCCTTCGTTCTTTAACCATCATCCCACGCTCCGTTGCGGCTGCTCCGATCTCGTCGATCTCCGATCTGCTCGTCCAAGTGGCACCACGTCTCTGATTCTTTAAACGGGCTCCCGCCTCTGACTTGAGGCAACTCGATCGTCAAGTTTGCTAAAAGAGACGACCAAGAATGATGTAGAGAATGAATAGATGACTTTGTCTCACTTCGTCCAAATCCGTGGACGATCGGTTAATGAAGTTGCCGAGGGAATTGGGTGATGGAATGAAATGAACTGTAAAATTCCATGCACCCCAAATACTATCATATCTTTTACAACCATATGAAAACATCAAGTGAGAGAGAGAGGGAGGAGAGAGAGGGCCGGCCATATATAGGTAGAGGGAGGTGAGTGTAGGAGAGAGGGGAGAGTAACCTTAAGCAAAAGATCATGAACAAATATCCTTAGCTAAACAAAATGCTTTAATGTTAAAGCATGAGTCATAAACCTAGTCATCATGCTTTAATGAACCATTAAATGCATCCAATGAAAACTCAACACCAATTAATCCTAGTCACCTCACTAGAATCTTCTAGAACACTGACTCACCTCATCTGAAGAAAAGATAAATCCGTCTTTAACAGAATGTTAAAAGACGGCTGATAGAAAACTGAAAACTGGCAACTTCCAAAAGTGATCCTGAAACTACTTTCAGGATAACCCCGAAACTGTATAAATATACCCGCATTTGTATTACGACCGAATACAAATGCAACTGAGACAAAGATATTATACCTACTCAATATAATACTCGGATCCGGCTTAAACCAAAGCCGACCAGTATCATCTGCCCGAAAAATAACACGTGCGTAAACGCACGTGCATTTTCCGAACCCTGCCATAAAACCATACGGCCTCTACAACGTTTCGCCCGAACTTGGGAAACTGTCTGTGGGGGACTCTAATGACTCGTCAGTACCCTGGCAGTGGGTTTAACCACAAACCGTCAGCGGCACTAGCAATGCGTAACGGCTGCCCATGGACTGACCTCAAGGGAGGCTGATGAGCGAACTCATCCAGAAACCCTACTGAGCCTAACAGTGACAATGTATATACAGTCCGGTCCGTTCGTCTATGAGTATCGCATATCTGCCTAGGGGGCTAGTAACGTCAGACCCCCAATAGCAGTATAAGTCGTGTCGGAGTGAAGCCCAATAACACCCTGAGATACTACTGGAGTACCTACCAGTAAATCTCCTGCCACGGCCGTGGGCTTTGTGTAATGGCTCTCCTAGACACAGCACGACCTCGCCCCCAATACCGGGAGAGACGAATCCCCTGCCGATCCGCTCACGTGCCTCCATATGGCTCGGGACTGTACCCAAAAGCTACCTGTTTGCACGACTCCTTTGAGCCGTGGTAGGGTAGAAATCAAAGCACAGTGGGAACTCACATGAGACAAATGACGAGCTCAGGTCGATGAACTAACCTGTACACATGTCACCAGGGAACTGCTATCTGACGATAGATATAGTACTAACTAGCAGATTCCCGGCGAGTCCTGTCCGGTGTACTCATAACCCAATGAGCACCTGTATACATCTTAGGTGATCCAACTGACACCAGTGGCTTGTGAGACCGGCCACCGCCCCTCATCAGGGTCTCGACTGTACACACTAGTCTACTCCGGAGTATCGATGCCCTGTCTCGAAACTCCCACGACTAGGGACCACAATTAAGGATATGCGTATACACCACCCGACTCTCACGTATATGATCGCCATCATATTGTTGGTGGTAAAGCAAGATCCTAAGGGCTCTATCAAAGTGTAACATGTAATCAGTCACCTGAACATGTACACGACTGATAAAGACAAACCAGATAGCATACTATCATCTTGAGTAAGACTGTCCTACCGGTATAGGTCCTCCGCAATCATTGCAATCACGTACCTGCGATCCAATAATTGACTATGAGGGCACTATCTCTAACAATATGAAGTCCCCGACTTTTATTAATACATCCTCTAGCTCACCCCTAGGATGGGTGATCGATCGGTCGGCCATTTAGAGAGTGCAGTGCGTGGGTTTCAGCTCTCCGACGCCTAATTGCTCGTATACAGAATACGGAAGCAGGTTAACACTGGCACCAAGATCTAATAGTGCGCGGTTGATGTTCTTATCCCTAATGGTAATTGAAATCGTAGGACAGCCAGGGTCCTTCCGTTTTTGTGGTAAAGATTGGGTAAGGGCATCACTCACAGCACTAGCCAAGAAAACTTTTTTGGGTACCTGAGACTTCCTCTTTTTCGTGCACAAGTCCTTTAAGATTTTTGCGTAGGATGGGACTTGTTGGACAGCATCTAAAAGAGGAATGTTATTGTTAACTTGCTTGAATAACTCCAGAATCTTCTCCATTTGAGGATTTTGTTTATTAGACCTCAACCGGTTTGGAAATGGAACATTTTGAAAATTGGTTGAGTCTAATGCTGGAGGAGGAGATTGTGGAGTTGGAACGGATCCCAGAACAGGTGTTTTCGTGGAGTGAGAAGTTGGTCCATTCAGAGCAGAAGAAGAGGAAGGAGAGCCTTGTGAAGAACGGAGAATAGGCTCAGAAGACGAGGAAGAAGAAGAAGAAGAAGCAGCGGTCGGGGTATCATCGTTGATCCGTTTGCCAATGTTGTTTTGCAGCATCCTTCCCGATCTCAGTGTGGTCACGGCACTCACATTATGGTTCTGTTGTTCAAGAGCAACATGTGCATTATGTGGGTGACCGGGATTTGGGAGTGGTTGGGACGGGAGCTTCCCCTTTTCTCGCTGGCTTAAGGCCGCGTTCAGCTGTGCAATCTGGGCCTCGATGGTCTTGATGCTTTGCCCGTGTGCGGCAGTGTGTTACACTAAGGACTGAATGGAAGACTGGATGTTGGCGGTGGACTGAGTCGATTGTTTGACGAACGCCTCCAGACTTCATTCGAGCGAGGAAACCTTATCGTTGTTTGACGGAACAAAGTTGTTTGGTGGAAAAGAATTGTTGGGTGCAAAGTTGTTCGTCTGATTTTGAAAAGGTTGGGGTTGGAAGGGCTGCTGATACTGAGTTTGTTGTTGCGCTTGTTGTTGCGGCGGAGGGGCCCTTTGGAAATTGTTGCCTTGGAATTGATTCTGATTCTGATTCCATGCGAAATTGGGGTGGTTCCTCCAACCGGGATTGTAGGTGGAAGAGTATGGATCATTCCTCGGTCTTTACTGGAATGCAACATTAACCTGATCATGTCCTTGCGAGGGTGGATTGTAAGGACACTCTTCGGTCAAGTGGGAAGGATCGGAACAACAAGCGCAAATGGTACGAAGGGGGAGAACAGGGGCAGGAGCAGGAGCAGGAGAAGAAAATTTGCTCTCTATCGCTTCAAGCTTTCTCGTTATTGCAGCCATTTCAGCTTTCATCGCAATAGAGACATCAAGTTGGTGAATTCCTACCCTAGACTGACCGGTAGAAGTGGAGGTAGAAGACGAAGAAGTAGGTCTGGTGCTCTCCCATTGTAGCGTTTGCTCCGCAAGGTCGTCAAAGAACTGCCACGCTTCCTCGTCAGATTTCGATAGGAAGTGGCCCTGACAGATGATTTCCAACAACCGCTTCGTTGCTGGGTTCAGGCCCTCGTATAAGGTTTGGCAAAGTTGTCATTTCTCTATACCATGGTGAGGACACTGAACAAGAAGGTCTTTGTACCACTTCCAGAAGGGTTCAGAAGGAAGCTGAGAGAATTGGTTGATTTCATTGCGAATCCTTGCGGTTTTATGATTCGGATAGAACTTTTTGAGAAACGCTTTAACAAACTCGTCCCAACTGGTTATGGAGTGGGAAGCGGTGCTATACAGCCATTTTTCAGCGAGATCGCATAAAGTGAACGGAATGACCCGTAGACGTATAGCATCGTCCGACAGTTGGATAGTTTTCATCATGGCACAGACGTTTTGAAATTTGTTGATGAAGATATAGGCATCTTCAGATTCAAGCCCATGAAATCGTGGAAGCATATTGATGAAGTGGGGCTTAATTTCAAAGTTGTCCCCATTGGCCGGTGGAAGAGAAAGGAAGGTGGGAAGTGCAGAACGGGTGGGATAGAAACGATCCTGGAGCGCGATTCGCTGCGGCGCTACAACAGGCGGTGGTGGTGGGATATTGGTCTCCGTAGGAGGTGGAGCCAATCCAGGGGTAGTCAAAGAGATGTTCGGATTAAATCCTGACATCGCGGAAGAAGAGGTTGGTGATGGTGAAGGCGAAGATGTATGCACAGAATTCCGGTCAACGTCGGAGTTGGCCGGCAAAGGAAGGGGTGAAAGAGGAGTGGACGGAGTATCGACGTCTGAGTCGATCGCGTAGTCGGTAGCGACTAACGTAACGCGGACTAGACGGGCGCTAGTGTCCCGAGTCCAAGCGGACATACACTAAACGAGTTTAGTATAGTCAAAGTGGAGAAGGTGAGGGTAAGAAAACGTCAATAGAGAAAACGGTGGGTGGTGGGTGAAAAATGGATATGGTGACAAAGGGCAAGTTTTTATAAAAGTTTTTGATTTTTTTTCTTTTTTTTTATTTTTAGAAAGAGATTTACAGAAATATGTACGGACTTACGGCTTTGAGTAATCACAAACAAGATATGCACAATCTCACCTAGATCTAGGGTCACCTAGGTCAACTAGACCTGCTCCTAACTGTTCCAGAGGGCTAGAAAAAGGACCTCAAACCGCCTCTTCTCCGTCTAATGCGGCCAGATAAGTGCCAGGTAAGTGGGAGGTTGTCCAACGCTTTCGCGAAGTTCCTTAATTAAATAACCACTTTCCTTCGTCACACTTGCCTAGGCACCGCAAAAGTCAGATAGGATAAACGGCCGATGCCTGTAACTAGTCCTCTGTCCTATTGAGCGCGAAGTCCTTAGGGCTGAATCTAGTATTTTTTTAATTTTTAACAATGGTCAATGCATATGCTTTTTGTGATTTTTGGGGTCCTGGGAAGGGTGATGAAATCCCCACCCAATCTGAATTGGTTTCAAGCCCCTTAAGTCCGTATTAATGAATGCAAAGCGATAACAAATCAACTGCAAACAATTTTTATTTTTTTAGCGCGGCGCAAAGAATCCTACACAAGAACAGTTTATTGGAAGGGGAAGAGAATTTGCGCAAAGAATGGTGCAGAAAACACAATTTATTGGAGTCCAGAGGAGTGGGGAGAAGAGAAGTAAGACTCACAGAGAAAATGGCACCCTGAAGAAGCCAAATGGCCGCGGTTCCGTGGCCTAAGCTTGCTTATGCCGCGGTTCTGCGGCTGAAAGGTGGGATTGGGTCTTCAAAAATTTTGGGTGTTCTTCTTTGGTTGTCCTCTGCTTGTCTGGATTTGCTGAATCTTGATTTGCTTACTGTATCTGCTCCAGATTTTTACAGTAGACCGTTTGCTTCGTTTTGATCCGTCACGGTGTAGCCGCGAAATGTGGGTCTATCTTCCCACGTCTTTGGCACTGAACTTCAACTTCGTATTTTCCTGCACGCTTGCACAAAAACTAATCAAAAATAACAAGATGATTTTTTTACAAAGTATATTTTTTTGTTGTTGTTTTTCGGTTGTTTTTATATTCACAAGTTAACCCGAAATTACACAAAGAAATAAACTACCGCCTCCCCGGCAACGGCGCCATTTGATTGTTAGGGATTCTGCGTGTTCAAGTTTTAGTTAATTACCCCAATCAAGACGGTTTCGCTTGTAGCTAGCCGGTTGAGTACGGGTCGTCCGCAGGGAGATGGGAATCTTTTTCTATGTGCTTTAACGAGTTAAGTCCAGTTTTTTCAGATTTTGTTGTGATTAATTAAGTGGTAAAATGATATGTAAAGAGAGCTTGTTAGGGTTAGGATTAGGTTAGTTTGAGTTAGGAGTCTCCCACATCTTTCGTTGCCCCTCTTAATATCGGTGTTACGGTAATCGGCAACAACGGGGATTAGCATGACTAGGAAGGAACTTGCGAGTATAAGCTAGGCTTTCCAACGCATAAGTTCTTCCTTTTGGTGCTTGTCCGTCCGTTCTTGGCTCTTAGCCATAACCTCCGGTTAATTCAACCACAACCGGTCTCACTACGGAATCACCGCTATCATGTAAGATAGGGTGCCGTAAGGAGCGGATTGTGGTTCAATTAACGGGAGTCGAATTAAGCTGTTGGGCAAGGAAAGAGTGAGAGAGATTTCCTTCTCTCAAACTTCCCTTATCCTACCCTAACAAGTATGAAACTACTCACACATCATGATACGGAAAAATAAAACAAAACAAAAGAGGAAGATAGAAAGAAAGAGATTAGAAGATAACAACTAGCTATTTGCGACCTCACCTTGGCAAGAATCAAGCGTAAGCATCATGGTTGTTTTAAGGATAAAGAAAAAAGAGAAAAGAAAGAAACAACAAGAAATAACAACAACTAAGTTAACAAATTAAAATTACAATAATTAACAAGAGAACAAGACAAGCATAATAATAAACGGTTCTTCTTTATTCATCATTCTTCACTCAAAAGCTTACTACAAGTTTTAATGGAGAAGAGATGAGAAGAGGAAGAAGAACATGTATTCTAAAACCTAGAGAAAAAAATACAAGATTATGGACACCCTTGGCTTCACAAGTTCTGGACTATTTATAGTCAGGAAACTGAAAATCTAGGGCAACAATCAGACTACAAATGAAAAGACCAAAATACCCTCAAAAATTGGTCAACTGCCGCCACTATACGGCCGCGGATCCGCGGCCATTTAGTGGAGTTAGGTGGCCAATTTTTGTAGGGTTTCCTGGTTTGTTGTGCCCATGAGTCTGGTATATATCTTTTCTCAGATTTGCTTCACGATTTTGCCAGAATTTCTGTTGAGGGAAAGGTGATTTGATGTGGACTTTTTGTCATGATTTCCTCGAGCTCCGCGTAGATTTCTTGGAACTTGTGTTGCCATTGAGCCTTGTGCATGAAGGTGACAATCGATTTGTCATTTTGTCTCCTAAACTGGTGTGTGGCAACAGACGGATAAAGAGCGGAGACCCATGTTTTATCTGTGGTTGGCAGGAACCCGGATTTTTGTCGTGTTTTTCCATGGATTTCGCCGTTTAGAGCCTAGAACCTGTATCCTGCAATTGACTAGCAAACACGGCTCAAGAGTACCTACCGATATGCAATGTGATAAAAATTGGGCGGTATAAAAATCAAAAATCTGATATGAACAGTTGTCCGGCATATGTGAAAACACAAAATCCGGACAAACTCGGCGCAAGGTCTATTCTGTGCAAGTTTATTGGATATCCCAAACATTCGCGCGGGTATATCTTCTACCACACCGAAGAACAAAAGGTGTTTGTTTCTCGGCACGCCACCTTTTTAGAAAAGGAATTTCTTGAAAAAGAAATTAGTGGCTCTGAGGTAGAACTGGAAGAAGTTCCAGCAGAACAAACTACAACAGATGATTTAGTGGAACCAGAGGATTCAGTAGTACCCGACGAACCCCAGCCTCTCCGCCGATCTAGTAGGGTTTCTCGTCCACCTGAGAGATACTACAGTTTTCTCATTGATGATGGAAGTGAGGATTGCATCATGGATGATGATGACCCCACTAGTTTCGAGCAGGCCATCACGAGTGGTGACTCTGTGAAATGGCTGGATGCAATGCGATCTGAGATGGAATCCATGTACTCTAATAAAGTATGGATTTAGGAAAATGCTCCTGAAGGGGTAAAACCCATTGGGAGCAAGTGGATTTTTAAAAAGAAATTTGGTGTAGATGGAAAAGTTGAGACTTTCAAAGCTAGACTTGTAGCAAAGGGTTTTCGTCAACGACCAGGTGTGGATTATGACGAAACCTTTTCTCCAGTGGCTACGCTTAAGTCCATCCGGATCTTACTTGCCATTACTGCATACCATGACTACGAAATCTGGCAAATGGATGTTAAGACCGCCTTTCTAAACGGTGATTTGGAAGAGTGCGTGTACATGACTCAGCCAGAAGGCTTCGTAGACAGTGGGAGCAGCGGAAAGGTGTGCAAGCTGCTTAAAACCATTTATGGGTTAAAGCAAGCATTGCGGAGTTGGAACATCTGTTTTGATGTTGTAGTCAAAGAGTTTGACTTCATCAAAAATATAGATGAACCTTGTATCTATAAGAAGGTAGCAGAGGGTAAGGTTGTCTTCCTCGTATTGTACGTGGATGATATACTCTTGATAGGAAATGATATTCCTATGCTGGAATCAGTCAAGCTCTTCTTATCACAGAGATTCTCAATGAAAGATCTAGGTGATGCCTCCTGCATATTGGGAATCATGATCTATAGAGATAGATCTAAACGGATACTGGGATTGTCCCAATCCAGGTACATTGACACCATACTAAAGAGGTTTAGTATGGAAGAATCCAAGCGTGGGAACCAACCCACGATCTCTGGACTCACTCTCTCCAAAGAGATGTCTCCCAAGACTGATTTGGAGAGAGCTCGCATGCAAGGGATACCCTATGCTTCGGCAGTAGGCTCTATCATGTATGCGATGCTATGTACCAGACCTGATGTAGCATACTCACTAAGTGTAGTGAGTAGGTATCAAGCAGATCCTGGAGAGAGTCACTGGACAGCTGTGAAGAACATTCTCAAGTACTTACGAAGGACTAAGGAGATGTTCTTGGTGTATGGTAACGGAGAACTCCAGGTGGAGTCCTTTACCGATTCCAGCTTCCAAAGTGATAAGGACGACTCTAAGTCGCACTCGGGATTTGTCTTTACCCTCAATGGAGGGGCGGTATGTTGGAAGAGTTCCAAACAGGATACCGTTGCAGACTCGACGATGGAGGCTGAATACATCGTTGCCAACGATGCTGCCAAAGAAGCTGTCTGGATCAAGAAGTTCATTAGTGAACTTGGTGTGGTTCCATCCATTTAGCATCCAATACCTCTGTATTGCGATAACAATGGAGCTGTGGCTTTGGCCAAGGAACCCAGATCCCATCAAAAGTCCAGACACATTCTGAGGCGGTATCACCTGATCAGGGAGATAGTTGATCGCCGGGAGATCGAGGTCAGGAGAGTAGATACGAAGGACAACACTGCGGATCCATTCACAAAGGCTATTCCCCAGATACAGTTTGAGAGATTATTCGGGATGCTAGGTATGAGATACTACAGCAGCTGGCCTTAGTGCAAGTGGGAGATTGTTAGTTATGTATATGCCCTAGAGGCCATTGTTGTACATATGATGTATATTATAATGGATGCTTGGATATATATAGAGATGACTTTCTTGCTCGTCATGATAGTATGCTATTTGGTTTCGCTTTATCTTAACATGTTGACTTGTACTGGTTTACTGTTTTTCTCTCACATGTTGATTAAGCCCTTAGGATCTGTACTCGACTACTGGGACTATGATGAGATCATACTAGTGGGGCCACGGTAGTCGATGAGTACATCCTATAACTGTTCCTAGTCGAGGGTATATCGAGACAGGGCATCGATACACCAGAGTAGACTAGCGTATACGCATCTTGACCCATATGATGGGCGATGGATGATCCCATATCCATCGGTGTTTGACATTAGAGATGGTGTACGGGTGCTCAGTGGAGACTGGGTACACTGGACGGACTCGTCGAGAACTCCCAGATGGTGATATACCACACGTCAGATGGCAGTTCTCCGGTGACACTGGTACAGGGTAGTCTGTAGACCCGAGATCGTCATAGAGACTTGTGTGATTCCCACTGTGCTTTGATTTCCACCTTACCACGTCCAAGAGGGCGTGCAAAACGGTGGCTTTTGGGTACAGTCCCGAATCACATGGAGGCAATGAGCGATAGGAGGGGATTCGTCTCTCCCGGTATAGGGAGTTGATGTTGTGCTGTGTTCGATTGGCTATAACTGGAAGTCCCTGGCCAGGACTGATATAGAGATTTACTGGTAAGTGTTACTAGTAGTTTCTCGACCCGTTATGAGCCATACATCGACACGACTTATCGGTTACTGGGGTCTGACGTTTACCACCCCTAGACTTGATATGCGACATATCAGACGAACAGACCGGACTGTACGGGAGTGTTACTGATTGGATTCACAGGAGAACGCACAGGCTAGCTTGTTGATCTTCTGATCGCTCAATACCTGGGTGGCTGTTACGTTTAGCTGACCGCTTGCAGCTTGTGGGTGTTTGATATGATCATCACCTGCTACCGGCGTATTGACGATTCTTTAGAGTCCTACACAGAGGTTTCTTGGCTCAGGCGAAACGGAGTAGAGACACATATGTGATATGTGCAGGACCGAGAATAATGCGATATGAGATACCGTATTATATTCTCGCGATATTTAGGTATGAACCGGGTCATCGGATCAAGTGTTGATTCGATGAATTGGTACATGATATATTAGTCGGTAATATTCGATATAGCCGGATCGTCGGATCAAGTGTTGATTCGATGATTTAATGTATAATAATATATATGATATAATATTACATTATCTAATATTGGCTTGCTTTATTATTTCATTTTCTCACTGGATGATACATTGATATATATGCAATATATGTTAATTGTATTATTTTCTTTTGTTGCAAATATATAATATATATGTGATATATATTATTGTGACATGATATGATTTATTATTAAACATGTTTAAGGATGATTAAATGAGGTTAGGGTTTGATTAGGGTTAGTTGCTTCATGCACCTTCTAGAAGCATTTTTCTTTTGTCATGGTTAAGATATTTGTTGATGACACATTATCTAACCCAACCAAACTCTAACTCTAGTTTATTCTCTACAAACTATTAGCCACTCATCCTTGACCATGGTTGATATATCAATCATATAGATTTATTTTCTATCCATCACAAAAGGATTTATCATTATCATTTTCCATTATCATCTTCTTCTCTCTTGATTTTGAGCTCACTAGATATTCATTTTGTGATGATAAATTATGAGAAAATGATTTAAAAAGAAAGCATAAATACTACTCTCTCATCCTCATCTCATCTAGCCCATGAGATTAGTGTGTTCATCTCTTTAGAGTGAGAAAGCTTGAGTTATTGAAACTTCGACGTAGATCATCGGAGATTTGGAACACTTCAAGCTAGCATGGATCGTTCGAGTCGTGGAGCCTCTCTTGAGTCCGAGAGATCGTGGATCGCGGTGAAGGGACTTCTACTCGGAGCTTGTGAAGCGAAGGAGCGGACTAAAAAGGTTGTAATCCCTCACACTTAGCTTAAAAGATGTAATCTTGTATGCTTAACCCTAATTATCTAGCAAAGATCCTGGCTTTGGGTTGTTCGGCACGTCTAAAATTTTATCCGGGCATGTTTGATGCCTTATGAACCTTCACAAGAGAGCCTAGGAACCCTACAGTAGTTTTGTGCTAAAATGATATATGTTGCTTACTAGATTTCGGTAAGTTTAGACGCGGGTTTCTTTTGACGTTGCGACGTTATTTATATTAGATTCCATGTTCACTATTGTGTTTTGAATGCGTGATCGGTACGATCAGGGTCTAGGCTTGGTAGTTGTGTCGCTTTGCGTTCCTTGCTAGGGTTGTGCCTGTTAGTTATATGTATGCCCTAGAGGCCATTACTGTACATAGGATGTATATTGTAGTGGATGCTGGGACATATATAGGGAGGACTTTCTTGCTCGTCATGATAGTATGCTATCTGGTTACTCTTTACCTTAACGTGTACACTGATTGTCTCTCTATTACATGTTGATAAAGCCCTTAGGATGTGTACTTGACTGCCTGGACTATGATGCGGATCATACTAGTGGGGACATGGTAGTCCATAAGTACATCCTTGAAAGTCCCTAGTCGTGGGTGTATCGAGATGGGGCATCGATATACCAGAGTAGACTAGCGTGTACCTTCTCGACCCATACAGATGGGTGATGGATGATCCCATATCCATTGGTGTTTGACATCAGAGATGATATACGGGTGCTCAGTAGAGACTGGGTACACTGGACGGACTCGCCGAGAACTCCCAGATGGTATTATACCTTACGTCAGATGGCAGTTCTCTGGTGACACTGGTACAGAGTAGTCTGTTGACCCGAGATCGTCATAGAGTCTTGTGTGGTTCCCACTGTGCTTTGATTTCCATCTTACCACGTCCAAGAGGGCGTGCAAAACGGTGGTTTTTGGGTACAGTCCCGAGTCACATGGAGACAATGAGCGATAGGAGGGGATTCGTCTCTCCCGGTATAGGGGGTTGATGTTGCGTTGTGTCCAATTGGCTATAACAGGAAATCCCTGGCCAGGGTTGCTGAGATATACTGGTAAGTGTTACCAGTAGTTTCTCGAATTGTTATAGACCTCATATCGACACGACTTATCGAGCTATTGGGGTCTGACGTTTACCACCCCTAGGCAAGATATGCGACATATCAGACGACGGGACCGGACTGTACGGTAAGTGTTACTGGCTGGATTCACTGGAGTGTGAGCGGGCTTGCTCGTCGATCTTCTGATCGCTCAATACCCGGGTGGCCGTTACGTTTGGCAGACCGCTTGCGGCTTGTGGGTGTTTGATATGATCATCACCTGCTGCTGGCGTATTGACGAGTCTTTAGAGTCCTACACAGAGGTTTCCTGGCTCAAGCAAAACGAAATAGGAGCGCATATGAGATATGTGCGGGACCGAGAATGATACCAGTATGTGATACTGTATTTGATTCTCACGATATGTGACATTGCTCGGTTATATGCGATATAGCCGGGTTATCGGATCAAGTGTTGTTTCGATAAGTTATTACTGATGATACTAGTCGGTTATATGCTATATGACCGGATCATTAAATCAAGTGTTGATTTAATGATTTAATGTATAATTATATATATGATATATTAATTTGCATTAACTAGTATCGGTTCATTTTAAAAGAATTTTCTCACTTGGTTGTACAAGTTGTATATGTGATATACTTTTGTGCACTTGATTGTATCATGTTTGATGATACATGCTTACTTGAGTTTGTGTAAAGATTAAACCATGGTTATTTAAATGGTTAGGGTTTTGTTTTTCATATCTATTTATTCATTTCTTTTTGGCAAAGGAAAAGAGAAAATGGTGGCTTTCTTTGTTCTTTGCTTGAAGCTTCTTGAAGCTTCAAAGCATCTTTGACTAAGTGACCATTTTGTCTTCATGCTTAACCCTAACCCTTTAACTAACCTTAGTTTATTCTCTACACTTGACCATGGTTGCCATATGATAAGTGTTAACATTATTTTCTTTTTTAAAAAAGACTTATCATAACTTCATCATCTTCTTCTTCTTCTTCTTCAAGAAGAAGCTTGCCTCCATCAATGGCAACTCTTGAAAATAAGTGAGAAATCCAATTCTAAAGTGAACCCACTTCCTATTTCTTCATCCTCTACCTCTTGCCAAGTAGTAGAGTGTGTTTTCTTCACAAGTTTCATGACTTGGTGAAGTGGGAGCTTGATCTTGTGATGCCTCGACGTAGATCATCTTCGGCACGAAGCCGACGACCTTACCCGCCCATTTCTCCGATGAAGCCGACGCTAGAGCCCGGGTTTCCATTTGGACAGCGAGGAGACTTCATTGCGGAGCCGTGGAGGTGGAGGACCGGATCTACAAAGGTTGTATTTCCGTATTCTAGTAGTTAAGTGTTAACTAGTTTGCTTTGTCACCTAAAAATTTAGCCAACGATCTTGTTAGGGTTTCTCGGCACCGTTAAAATTTGAAATTGGCATGGTTGATGCCTTGTGAGACCTCATTAGTGTGCCTGGGAACCTTTCACTGGTATCAGAGCCTAGCTAGAGCCTTCGGCGATGCGTAGACGAAGTTTGAAACCCGAACGAACCCGAAACCCGATCACAAACATGCTCTCTGGCCTTTTTCCAAAATCTAGAGTTTTTCGATATTAAAAATATGCAAAAAAATCAGCAGGAAATTCTAAGGGTTTCTGTAAAATTCGTGTGCCTAATTCCATCAATGCGCCGCGGTTCCGCGGCACGAGCATGGCTCGTGCGGCGGTTCCGCGGCCGTTTTGTCTTATGTGGCATCGAAATTTGCACAGTAATTCATAATTCGCAGTGCTGGTTTTCCTGGGAATTTTTAATATTTTTTCAAGAGTTGAATTTTCTGGGTTGTTTTGGGGATTCGAATGTTCGATCGGATTATCAAATTTTGTCTGTGTGGCTTTCCGGATAAATTTTAGAATATGTTAAAAAGTTCGACCGGATATAAATACCCAATTTTTCCCCTGTCGGGAATTTTCCATGTGTTGGATTTTTCCGTGGTTTAAAAACGTTCTAAGTAGTGCAAGTATCTCGATGGACCCTCTAGAAGACAACAAACCTTAACTCGATTATGTGACCGTCTTGAACTGCCCTTTGAACCTTAGGGTTTGGGGCAGTACGGCGTGCCACATGTGAGGCGTTGGCTTGACCCTTCTACGGCTGGACCGTTGGTACTGAGGCACGAACTGAATGTTTTTAGACTTGTTTCATGTGTTGATCTGTATCGGGAAAACTTGGGTGTTCGATTGCTCGATCGGAAAGTTTGACATTTTCTATTTATCCGGAATGGGATACATAATTGGAATTCACAAGCAGTTATGAGATAACTGAATGAATGTTATAAACATAGCAGTTTAGTCTCACTTGATCGGTTGCCACGGAGTTTTGATGTGATCAAAAGTCCGTCGCAATCACGTAGCGTACGCGAATACTCGCCGGGTAAACTTAATAGACAGCCTCACTCAATAGCCCTGACCAAGTGACTGTAGGAGAACCCCGTCGCCGAAAGCATCCGTTTGGGTGCTCGCGGTAGCGGTGTTCCGCCTTGGTGCACTTCGTCGACGACGTCGGGGGTGCGGCCGTCTACTAAAGTTTGCGACGAGTATTCGATCAAAATGTCGGGAATCTTGTTGAATTGCCCGACTTGATATTGAAAAGTGTTTTCGATAATGAGACTAAAATGCGGGGTTTATAATTGTTAGGCATGTGATGTCTAAGGAATTCATTGATTAGGCATGCGATGTCTGAGGTGGTTGCGGATTCCAACTTTTGTAGTTTTACACTTTCTTTTCTGTGACCGTAAGTGTAATATGTGATATCGCCGGTTTCGTTGCTATATGTCAACGACAATTGGGATACGCATGTTTACTTACGTTGATGACATGTGATGTTATGTGTTGCTGGATATGTTATATTGGATCGTCGTGTTTGAATAGCCGGGGTTTTTTATGTGAGATGAGTGTTTTTCATTTTCA
This sequence comes from Agapanthus africanus, assembly GCA_030015575.1. NCBI lineage: Eukaryota > Viridiplantae > Streptophyta > Magnoliopsida > Asparagales > Amaryllidaceae > Agapanthus > Agapanthus africanus. The sequence continues at coordinate 83,734,611 of JASDDO010000004.1, read as the reverse complement.
TTCATGTAAAAACTTATATGTAATATTCTTTTATTGGGGCACTTCCAGGTTGCGGAAGTTGTCACCGTTGATGTATATTATTTACTTTTCTGCACTAGGATAGACCCAAGGAGGAGGGCACAAGTAACCGGGTTCTGGAGTCCAGAGGGAGACCAACTCGAGGAGTCGAGTCCGGGTCTCCAAACTCCAGAATTGGTAGGGTTGCTTGCCGCTCTCGTAGGGGTCTAGGGGTGTGGGTTTGGCTATTCATCGCGACCGTGGAATCCGTGTTTTATACTGGCTCGTATTGAAAACACGGACGTCCTAGTATATCCAATATTTCATATGTTTCTTCTGCTGCGATATCTGTGATGTGATCATGTGATGTTCTGTGATAGATACAGTATATAGTATGTATGATATATTATATAGGCGTTACTTATGTTTTACACCCGCGCTAGCCCTGCCCCGCTCTGCCGTTAGTTACCTAACCTAACGGTGCACGAGGGGACATCGAGGCGAATGCGGATGGCATAAGTTTACGTCGTATTTATCTGTGATGTTTAGGTACTTAATTGATGGGACTTCATTAATGAGATTAATGAAATAAAAGAAACCTAAGATGTTGTAGAATCGAATTTCAAAATAAAAAAGGTAGCTACAGTTCTTGCTTTGCACAGCGGTATATGTGATATATCCTGCACCTTATTCGATAAGGAAAGGACCGAGATCCCTTCACCGGGAGTGACTCCTTTAGCAATAACTGGCAGATGCTACACACTCGGTTTGTCTTTTGATTGCTTTTAAGAGTTTTTGCTTTGCACAGTGATATATATGATATATCCCGCACCTCATTCGACGAGGAAAGGACCGACGATCCCTTCACCGGGAGTGACTCCTTTAGCAAAACTAGAAAAGCCTCAAAGACACTCCATTTCAAAATTCATTCGATCCTACAACGATATCAAGTTCATTACGCAATAGGTTTTCAGAAAAACCTGTCGTGGCCCTCCGTCATTTCAGATAAGTTGTATATAGTATTCGTGCTGCATTTGTTGGCTTTCGTCAAGGTGCAGTGTGCGGTAGCTATATGCTGCTTATCTGCTAGCATACGATGCGATTGGATTAGGGTAGTCGTGCGGCTTTGTTGGCTTTTGTCAAGGGTCGTGCGGGTAGGTTTAATTCGATCAAGAAATGTACGGGTTGAACTTGACTAGCGGGCTATGGTTTGTTGGCTTTCGTCAAGGTCATAGCACGTTAGGGGCAAAATATTATCGGGAATTTCAAGTGTTGAAATTTGCAATGAGATTGCATACCTTCTATGAGATAGTTGGATCCCGATACCCGCTGCGAGTAAGAGTTACTCCTGGGAGAGTTTTATACATTACAATTAGCCGATCAAGTAGGTGTCTAGAAAGGTGTTAACGAGGTTACGCCTCTGGGAAAACGAGGTTTACATTAATTAGGTTCGTGCGAAAGCACGGGGGACCTCCCTCAAAGTACCGACACTGGCCTGGCTGAAAGATTGGCGAACTTGTAGTGTGTAATTAATCCCGGCTAGTCTTTCCTTTTAGGGTTTGAAGGAAGATTTGATAAAAAGCAGTGGGAGCCATCCTGATTAGATAAAATAATAACCAATCCATTCTTGCAAGAGCGCACGCTGAGTGTTTTCTTCTCTCTCTCTCCAGGTAGTGACCATATCACGCCTTAATCAAGATAATAATATGGATTATTGACCGAACCCGCTTGTTATACTGAGCTGGGGAACGTTGGTCCCGCTCCACATTATAATTGTTATAAGACAGAGCAGGAAATTGGGGAATACCAGATTTCCCATGCCGTCCAAACGAAGAGAGTGCATGCTGATACATCATCTTCGGGTATGATCATTATACAGAACTGTTTCTCAGTATCCTCCGCATCCTTGGTATATGATACCGGATCAGGATCCCAGATATGTAATCTGTTACATAGGGCTACAAAAGGGTAGAAAAACTGAGAACGGGTGATAAGTTTCATGAGGCAGAAAATGGGGCAAGAGTTGCAGCCAAGTCTGTCGGTCACTGTCACCCTGTATTATCAATACATTGATTCTGAACGAATGTCATTAGATACCGAACCTGATATACAAAATCATATCAGTCTCTTTATTAGTAAAGAATGATAAAATTTTGTATTGTTGGATAATGTTTTGAACATTTCCTATATCAAAAGTTGATCGGTTCAGGCACGTTATCTAAAAACATTAATGTTCTAAATCAAACTACGGTTCTTAGTATATAGAACACACGCAAGAGAAAGAGTTCAGAAATGAACGGATCCTTCTTGAGGTATTGTAGATTAGGTCATATCAATGCGACCCGACTAGCTAAGTTACATTTAGATGCATATTTAAATCAGTTTGAATTTACATCTTGTGAAACTTGCCAGTCATGTCACAGAGATAAGATGACCATAGCTCCGTTTACAGGAAACAGAGAAAGAGTTAGTGAACTCTTGGGATGATACATGTTGATGTATGTAGGTCCCCTGTCTACACATACCAGGACTGGTTCTTTATACTTCATTATATTCTCTGATAATCTCTCAAGATTCAGACATATGTTCCTGTTGAAACACAAGTCCGAACCTTTTGAGATATTCATAGAATATAAGTTAGAAGTAGAGAACCAAAATACGGGTATAAGTATTATGTCCTATGATGAGATCAAGGAGGAGAATACTTGAGCACGGAATTCCTGGACTATTCTAAAGGAGAATGAGATTCTCTTTCAGCGTTATTCCTCCGTATACACCATAGCACGATGGTATATCGGGGTGGAGCAATCACACCCTATATGATATGGTGTGCTCTATGATGAGTACTACTGAGTTACCTATTTCCTTTTGGGAGTTATGCACTTGGGAAGTTGCATACCTGTTGAATACGGTTCCAATCAAATCAGTTGCCTACCATTTCATATGTGATATGGAAAGGGAAGAGCCCATGTCTTAAGCTAGTTAAGATTTGGGGTTGTCCGGGCTATGTCTAAAAGCAAAATCCGGACAAACTCGAGGCAAGATCTGTTATGTACAACTGGAAAGGTTCCAGCTATGCAAACTACAGCAGATGATTTGGTAGAACCGAAGGATTCAATAGAAACCAGCGAACCTCTGCCTCTCCGCCGATCTAGTAGGGTTCCACACCCAACTGAGAGTTACTTCGGTTTCTCTATGACAGTGGGAGCGAGGATTGCATCATGAGATGATGACCCAACTAGTTTCGAGCTGGCCATCAGGAGTGGGACTCTGTAAGAATGGCTGGATGCTTAGCGATCTGAGATGGAATCCTTATACACCAACAAAGTATGGACTTTGGTTGCTATATCTGAAGGGTTAAATCCCCATCAGGAGCAAGTATATCTTGAGAAGATTACTTGGTGTAGATGGAAAAGTTGAGACTTTCAAAGCTAGACTTGTTAAAGGTTTTCGTCATCGACCAGGCGTGGATAATGATGAAACATTTTCCAGTACCTATGCTTAAGTCCATCCAGATACTACTTGCCACGGCAACATACCATGACTACGATATCTGGCGGTTGGGTGTCATGACTGCTTTTCTAAATGATGTTTTAGAAGAGTGCGTCTATAAGTACACAGCCAGAAGGCCTCGTAGACAGTGGGAGCAGCGGAAACATGTGCAAGATGCTTTATAGGATAAAGCAGGCATCGCAGAGTTGGAACATCTGTTTTGATGGATCGGTCAAGGAAGTTGACATCATCAAAATGGTAGATGAACCTTGTATAAACAAAAAGGTAGTAGGGAGTATGGTGACGATCCTCATAGAGTACGTGGATGACATACTCTTGATAGAGAAGGAGTTTCCTATGCTACCCTCGATCAATCTCCGCTTATCACAAGGATTCTCCGTATTGGATCAAATTGATACCTCCTAAATCCTGGGTTTTGGATCTATGAGATAGATCTAATTGGATGTTAGGATTCTCACTAGTTGTAGTGAGATGATATCAAACGATTCTGGGGAAAATCACTGGAAAGGCTCCAGGGTGATAAAGACGACTGAATGTTAGTCGCAGGCATTGTCTTTACCCTCAGTAAAGGGACGGTATATTGGAAGAGTTCCAAGCTACATACCGTGGCATACTAGACGATAAAGGCTGGATACATCGCTACTTAAGATGCTACCAAAGAGGCTGTTTGGGTGTATATTGGTTCATGAGATGAACCATGTTCCTCCCATTGTGTGACAATGGAGTTGTGGCTTATGCCAAGGAACGCCGGTCCCATCAGTGATCCAGACTTATTCTAAGGCAGTATCACCTGATCATGGAGATGGATGATCTCCAGGGTGATCGAGGCAAGGAGAGTAGACTCAGAGGATAACACGGCGGATCCACTCACGAAGGCCTATTCCCAGAGAGAGACTTTTATGGGATGGTTGAGTATGGGATACTACAACCACTGCTACAGATGGCCCTAGTGCAAGTGGGAGATTGTTAGTTATATGTATGCCCTAGAGGCCATTACTGTACATAGGATGTATATTGTAGTGGATGCTGGGACATATATAGGGAGGAATTTAGATAGTCCTTTTTGTCTCCGGCATGATAGTATGCTATCTGGTTACTCTTTACCTTAACGTGTACAATGATTGTCTCTCTATTACATGTTGATAAAGCCCTTAGGATGTGTACTTGACTACCTGGACTATGATGCGGATCATACTAGTGGGGAAATGGTAGTCCATAAGTACATCCTTGAAAGTTCCTAGTCGTAGGTGTATCGAGATGGGGCATCGATACACCAGAGTAGACTAGCGTGTACCTTCTCGACCCATACAGATGGGCGATGGATGATCCGATATCCATTGGTGTTTGATATCAAAGATGATATACGGGTGCTCAGTAGAGACTGGGTACACTGGACGGACTCGCCGAGAACTCACAGATGGTATTATACCTTACGTCAGATGGCAGTTCTCTGGTGACACTGGTACAGAGTAGTCTGTTGACCCGAGATCGTCATAGAGTCTTGTGTGGTTCCGACTGTGCTTTGATTTCCATCTTACCACGTCCAAGAGAGCGTGCAAAACGGTGGTTTTTGGGTATAGTCCCGAGTCACATGGAGACAATGAGCGATAGGAGGGGATTCGTCTCTCCCGGTATAGGGGGTTGATGTTGCGCTGTGTCCGATTGGCTATAACAGGAAATCCCTGGCCAGGGTTGCTGAGATATACTGGTAAGTGTTACCAGTAGTTTCTCAAATTGTTATAGACCTCATATCGACACGACTTATCGAGCTATTGGGGTCTGACGTTTACCACCCCTAGGCAAGATATGCGACATATCAGACGACGAGATCGGACTGTACGGTAAGTGTTACTGGTTGGATTCACTGGAGTGTGAGCGGGCTTGCTCGTCGATCTTCTGATCGCTCAATACCCGGGTGGCCGTTACGTTTGGCAGACCGCTTGCGGCTTGTTGGTGTTTGATATGATCATCACCTGCTGCCAGCGTATTGACGAGTCTTTAGAGTCCTACACAGAGGTTTCCTGGCTCAAGCAAAACGAAATAGAAGCGCATATGAGATATGTGCGAGCCCGAGAATGATACCAGTATGTGATACTGTATTTGATTCTCGCGATATGTGACATTGCTCGGTTATATGCGATATAGCTGGGTTATCGGATCAAGTGTTGTTTCGATAAGTTATTACTGATGATACTAGTCGGTTATATGCTATATGACCGGATCATTAAATCAAGTGTTGATTTAATGATTTAATGTATAATTATATATATGATATAATACTTTGCATTAACTAGTATCGGTTCATTTTAAAAGGATTTTCTCACTTGGTTGTACAAGTTGTATATGTGATATACTTTTGTGCACTTGATTGTATCATGTTTGATGATACATGCTTACTTGAGTTTGTGTAAAGATTAAACCATGGTTATTTAAATGGTTAGGGTATTGTTTTTCATATCTATTTATTCATTTATTTATTCATTTCTTTTTGGCAAAAGAAAAGAGAAAATGGTGGCTTTCTTTGTTCTTTGCTTGAAGCTTCTTGAAGCTTCAAAGCATCTTTGACTAAGTGACCATTTTGTCTTCATGCTTAACCCTAACCCTTTAACTAACCTTAGTTTATTCTCTACACTTGACCATGGTTGCTATATGATAAGTGTTAACATTATTTTCTTTTTTAAAAAAGACTTATCATAACTTCATCATCATCTTCTTCTTCTTCTTCAAGAAGAAGCTTGCCTCCATCAGTGGCAACTCTTGAAAATGAGTGAGAAATCCAATTCTAAAATGAACCCACTTCCTATTTCTTCATCCTCTACCTCTTGCCAAGTAGTAGAGTGTGTTTTCTTCACAAGTTTCATGACTTGGTGAAGTGGGAGCTTGATCTTGTGATGCCTCGACGTAGATCATCTTCGGCACGAAGCCGACGACCTTGCCCCCCCATTTCTCCGATGAAGCCGACGCTAGAGCCCGGGTTTCCATTTGGACAGCGAGGAGACTTCATTGCGGAGCCGTGGAGGTGGAGGACCGGATCTACAAAGGTTGTATTTCCGTATTCTAGTAGTTAAGTGTTAACTAGTTTGCTTTGTCACCTAAAAATCTAGCCAACGATCTTGTTAGGGTTTCTCGGCACCGTTAAAATTTGAAATTGGCATGGTTGATGCCTTGTGAGACCTCATTAGTGTTCCTAGGAACCTTTCAGTACCGATGTCGTTCGTGTCCTTGTGTAGCTTTTGCTCTTGAGTTGGTTTCGTAGTGTCGCTACACGCGTTAGCCACTTGACGAACACTTGAGAGTATGTTTGGAGTTGGTGCGTCGGTCAAACGTAGTTGGTACGTGTTATTGATCGATTGCTAATATATACTTGTAATATTTTTATATGCTTTCAGGATCGCAGGCGGGGACTTCGGGCGCTGCGAAAAAAGGAAAGCGAGTTGTTGGCTTTGTTAGTGTATATGCCCTAGAGGCCATTACTGTATCATACTAGTTTGTATATTACTTAATGGAAGCTTGGGATATTCACCTTGTATATACAATCTTGCTCAAAATAGTAGTATGCTACTTGGTTTGTTTCTACTTCAATGTGTACATGTGTTTATTTTAGTATATAACCTATGCACATTAGTGGAGCCTTTAGGATCTTTGCTTGATTACCAGCGTTGTGATGGCAGTCACACTAGTGGGGGCTGGGTAATCTATAAGCACATCCTTATGCAGGTCCCTAGTCGCAGGACTATCGAGACAGGGCATCGATACTCCGGAGTAGACTAGCGTATGCGCTTCTCATACCAGAGTGGGAGGTGGTCTGTCCCACAGCCATCAGTACGTCGTACTGGAGATAGTATACGGGTGCTCATTGGGTTACGAGTACACTGGACAGGACTCGTCGGGAACTGACCGGTTGGTATTATACCTATCGTCAGTTATCAGTTCCCAGGTGACATGAGTACAGCTTAGTCCGCTGACTTGACACTGTCACTTCGCCTCGAGTGTGTTCCCACTGTACTTTGATCACTGCCCTACCACGGCTCAAAGGAGTCGTGCAAACAGGTAGTAGTTGGGTACAGTCCCGAAGCACTTGGAGGCAGTGACGGTTAGACAGGATTCGTCTCTCCCGGTATTGGGGGTTGACATCGCGCTGTGTCTAGGAGAGCCATTACACGAGTAGTCCCTCGCCAGGGCAATCGAGATATACTGGTAGGCTTCCAGTGTTATCTCAGGGTGTTTTGCGCTTCACTCCGACACGACTTGTACCGCTATTAGGGGACTGACGTTTACCGCCCACCTAGGCCCGCCATGCGATGTATCAGACGAACAGACCGGACTGTACGGAGATTGTCACATTCAGGCTCAGTAGGAGTTCAGATGGGTTTCACCTCGTCAGTCTTCTTGTCGGCATCTACCTGGGGACCGTTACGCACAGCTAGTGCCGCTTGCGGTCTGTGGTTAAACCCACTGCCAGCGTAGTGTCGAGTCTTTAAAGTCCCACATAGAATGCTATTCGCCTTTAGGCAAAAGAGTAGAGGTCGCATGGTTTTGCGACAGGTCGCATGGTTTTGCGACAGGGTTCAGTCACATCCGTACACTTGTGCACGTTTAGTGTCGGGACAGTTAACACTAGCGGGCTTTGGTTTAAGCCAGATCCTAGTGTACGTTTTGGGATTGGATTTATCCAGTTTGTATTCGTGTTCCTCGGAACGCGGATACAGGTGTGTATGCATAGTTGACGGAGAGACAGAGGCAGAGGATTCTCATTAGGGTTGTTGACCGTTGACTGTTGACTATTGACTTTTTGCTCAACCCTAATGAGAATATGATATATGATTAACAATAATATTAATTAAGTATTATGGTGACATGGTTGTTGAGGGGTTGACTTTGTTGACTTGTTGACTTTGTTGACCGGTTGACTAGGTTTGACTTGTTGACCATCATGATGACAATGACTATCATTTCATGGCAAAGACTTTTTACTTGCTTGTTTCTCTTGTGAGAAATGAGTGCATGAAATGATATGGCTATTGCAGCTTAAACCATTTACACAATACTTGATTACTATTATTGTGATGATGGCTTTGGATTATGAGAGCCAAGAGAGAAAAGTCTTTCTCATTCTATCATTCACATTCTCTCTCTTGTTCTTGAGCTCTCATCTCCTTCCTCTTGCTCTCCCTCTCTTGAGTCTATGGTTCACTCGTCTCATGTGTTGAGAACCAAGAACCATAGAGTAAAATCCCAACACACTATTCTCTACACATTCTAGTTCATAAGGTTTAGCAAACCAAGTGAACTAGTTTCTTCAAAGACCGAAGAAGAAGCCAAAGGTAGAAGCTTTCGAGGTGGATCTATCTTCGGCGCAAGGAGACGACGGAGTGAAGCCGATCCGGACAACCATCGAGGCTTGAAGACGAAGGAGTTCAAGAAAGAAAGGTATAACCCCCTAACCGAGTAGTTAACAACTCCTAGTTAGGTTGTTAGTTAGATGTTTAACAAAGATCCGGTTTTGAGTCCATGTTACCACCTCAAGAAAAATTGTTTTTCGTCAAATTCCGCATGCCCGAAAGTACCGGGAGAGGTAGCATGGACTTACAGTGGTATCAGAGCCTAGTTAAACACTACCTAACATGTTAGCATAGTAACTAGAAATTCGATCGGAGAAAAAGTCACGAAATACACCCGGATTTCAAACTTTCTGTCGATTTTCAAAGTGCTGCAAAAATTATTTGAGATATACCAAAAATCGACTCAGGGTTTTTAGAAGAAACTGCAAAAATTCGACCCACTGAATCGATCAACGCGCCGCGTTTCCGCGGCGGGAGCAAGCTCCCGCCGCAGAACCGCGGCCGAGTTGACTCGGTCGTGGGGTTTTATTTTTGCAGTTTGTTCATAAGGGTATTTTGGGATTTTTGGAATATGTATTTTCTGCCCAGATTTTCCAGAACGAAAATTTTGTGTTTGGGGTCTGAAAATCCGTATTTTTTATCGAACTTCTAAAAGACTTAAGTTGACGGGTTTTTCTGTGATGTGTTATTTGTATTGAACGTCTGCTAATCGCTTTATGTCGATTAGTGGGGGTTATACAAATCTGTGATCTGTAATGTTATTGGAATGTGTATATGAATTCATTGGATTGTCTCGGGTGAATAGCCGGGGGTTGTGAGACGAGAGTTTTCTTTTCTTTCAATTCATGTAAATTTGTAAATTGATGTAATAATTATTTGTATGGCCGCACAACCGGGTCGGGGTTGTAGCCGTCATTGTATAATTTCTTTTTACTGTTTTTGCTCCTAGGATAGACCCATGGAGGGGGTGCACAAACTACCGGGTATGCCGAAGTGCCGAGTGGCCTACCACGGAGATAAGGGAGGTTGCTTCGCTTCGGGTACTTGGCGGGTAGTTTGCCGCACCCGTAGGGGTCTTGGGTAGGGTATTGGCTATTCACCGCGACCGTGTAATCTGCTTTTCGTTACAGGCTCGTACGAATTGCGGGTTCCTAGTATATCCAATGTGTTCATCTGTGATCTATAATGGCCATCATTGCAATATATCTATATATGATATTATTTCGGTGTTGCTTATGTTTTACAGCCGCGCTAGCCCAGCCCCCGCTCTGTCGTTAGTTAAGTAACCTAACGGGTAATGACGGGGCCCCGTGGCGAATGCGAATGGCATAAGCGTATGTCATATTTTGGTTATTTTCTGCAATGGTGGTCTTAAATGATGGGACGCATTAAAAGAACTAATGCAAGAATATCACGCATTAAAAGAACTAATGCAAGAAAATAAACCAAGTAAAAGTCGTTGGAACACTTTCGAAAAACCACTCGGTTCTTTTCAAAACTAACTTTTAAATACGGAGTTTGAGCCACTCCTTTTAAAAGCTATCTCATTCCATCGACTATATCAAGTTCACTACGTTCACGGTTTCGCCAAAACCATTCGTAGCCCTCCGTCGTTTCACATAAATAGTCAATAGTATTCAAGCTATGTATGTTGGCCAAAGACAAGGCATAGTGGTTGGTAGCTATTGGGTATTCATGTGTAGCATAGATAGATGCGTTGGTTTGGGACAGTCGTACTGCCATTTTGGCCAAAGTCAAGGGTAGGTACGGGTGGATCCAAATTAACCTGGAGAATGACGGGTAGAACTTGACATGTGACTTATGATATTTTGGCCAAAGTCAAGGTCATAAGAGCATGGGGCAAAAATCCACATCGGGAGTTTCAAAAGAACTGAAACTTGCTAGTCTTGCATACCATTTGGAATGTGATGATTCTGGTAGGATTCCTTCATTTTCGTCACGCGATGATATTTGGATCCCGATCCTACTGTGAGTATATGCTACTCCTCGGGAAATTTCTCACTTAACGATCAATGCTATAAACCTAGTAGGTGTCTAAAAAGGTGTTAGCGGGGCTACGCCCCCAGGGAAAAGAGGTTCTTGAATTAAGGAACTTCGCGAAAGCGTTGGAAAACCTCCCTCGAAGTACCGACACTGGCCTGGCTGAACGGTTAAGCAAGTATTGTACGGCGAGATTGATCCTGACTAATTCTTCCTTTTTGGTTTGAGGAGGGATTCGAGAAATAGTGGGAGCCATCCTGTTTAGACAAACTAAAAACCGCTCTAAACTTGCAAGAGCATCATGCTGAGTGTTTCTTCTTCTCTCTCCTAATTGCAGCGACCAATCGACATGACTGGACTTAAGTTACTTCTAGATAAAAACATACTGACAGGGCCAAACTACAAAGATTGGCTCAGGAATGTCAAAATGGCAATCACTTACGACAAGCTGGGGTATCTTCTTACCACTAAATCTCCCCCTGTCCCAGGTCCTACCTCCAGCGTCGCGGATAAGGAAATCCGTAAGACTTGGGAGATTGATAGCGCGAAGGCCAAGTGCCTCGTACTTGCCTCTATGGACAACGAACATCAGAGGAGGCACGAGAATATGGACCTCGAATCCATATTTCTCCATACAAAAGAACTGTATGGAGAGCAATCTCGTATCGCAAGATACAAAGTGTCGAAGAAGTTATTTTCGGCAAGGTTGGCCATCGGATCATCGGTAGCGGAACACGTGCTTAAGATGATTGGCTTCATTGAGGAGCTCGCGGAACTTGGGACCACGTTAGAGAACGAGCTCTATACGGACTTGATTCTCCAGTCCCTTCCTTCCACTTACGCCCAGTTTATCCTAAACTTCAACTTACAAGAAAAAGAAGTTGAACTTTCAGAACTCCTCAACATGCTGAGCAGCGCAGAGGGCACCCTACAGAAAGGTAGGGAAACATCCACTTTGTTTGTAGGAGGATCTTCCTCTTCTAAGTCCAAGGCGAAAGCCAAGGAAAAGAAGAAGAAAGCCCCCGCCAAACCAAGGGGCGGTGTTAGTAAAGTGGATATGAAGGGAAAGGCAAAAGCAACAAAGGAAGTGGGAAACCTTGTGGATAAAGAAGAATGCTTCTATTGTCATAAGAAAGGACACTGGAAGAATGATTGTAGGGCTTGGAAAGCCAGGACACAGGAATTGAAGCAGGTTGCGGCTTCAGCTTCAGGTGTGTATGTTATTGAAAACTGTCTTTTAATAAACTCTACTTCCTGGGTATTGGATACCGGATCAGGATCTCATATCTATAATTCTTTGCAGGCGTTGAGAAACCGTAGGGTTTTGAAGACAGGTGACATGACCCTCAAAGTTGCAAACGGAGCTAGCATGGATGCTAAGGCCGTCGGGGAATATCACCTGGGAATGTCAGATGGACATGTTTTGGTTTTGCGTAATTGCTTTTTTGTACCCAACACAACTTGTAATATCATTTCTGTATCTTTGGTTTCTAAAGAAGGTTATGAATTTGCGTTTGTAAGCAATGTTGTAAACATTCACCTTAATCGAGTTTTGATTGGGTCAGGTACATTGAGCAATGGTATATACGTATTAAACCAACCACAGATTTTCAATGTCCAGAATACACACAAAAGAAAGTCTCCGGAAATAAATCAGACTTTCTTATGGCATTGTAGACTAGGTCACATCAATGAGAGAAGGTTGACGAAGTTACATATAGAAGGATATTTGAATCCGTTCGAATATCAATCGTATGCCACTTGTCAATCCTGTCTCAAAGGAAAGATGACAAAGACTCCGTTCACTGGACACGGAGTAAGAGCGAGCGAGCTCTTGGGACTCGTACACAGTGACGTGTGCGGTCCAATGTCTACACATGCGCGAAGCGGTTATTCTTACTTCATTACTTTTACGGATGACTTTTCAAGGTACGGTTATGTCTTCTTAATGAAACATAAGTCCGAAGCCTTTGGAAAATTCCAGGAATATAAGAGTGAAGTAGAAAAACAAACCGGCAAAAGTATCAAGATTCTAAGATCGGATCGAGGTGGTGAATACTTGAGTGCCGAGTTCCTGGACTATTTAAAATAGAACGGAATTCTCTCTCAGCTTACTCCTCCATACACTCCGCAACATAATGGTGTATCGGAGAGACGGAACCGCACCCTATTGGATATGGTACGGTCCATGATGAGTAACGCTGAGTTACCGCGATCATTCTGGGGGTATGCGCTAGAATCAGCTGCATACCTTTTGAACCGAGTTCCAACTAAGACTGTGCTTACTACACCATATGAGATGTGGTGTGGGAAGAGACCCTATTTTAATCACATTAAGACATGGGGAAGTCCAGCTTTTGTCAAAAAGAAGCATGCGGATAAGCTCGAGGCACGCTCAGTACAGTGCAAGTTTGTGGGATATCCAAAGAACTCCAAGGGATATTTCTTCTACTGCGAAGAGGAACAAAAGGTTTTTGTTTCTCGTCATGCCCACTTTCTAGAACACCAGTTCTTAGAAAAGGAAATTAGTGGGAGCGCAGTAGAACTGGAAGAAATTCCAGGACCACAGACTATTACTGAAAGCTCAGTGGAACTAGAGGGTTCAAAAGAACAGGACATTCCTACGCCGCTCCGCAGGAGTAGTAGGAAGTCTCATCCGCCCGAGAGATACTACGGTTTTCTCATAGACGGGGATAGAGAGGATTGCATCATAGATTATAATGAGCCTACTAGCTTCCAGCAAGCCGTTCAGAGCGTCGACTCGGTAAAATGGTTGGATGCAATGCGGACCGAAATGGAGTCCATGTACACCAACAAAGTATGGACGTTGGACATTGCTCCAGACGGGGTGAAACCCGTAGGATGCAAGTGGATTTTCAAAAGGAAGATTGGTGTAGATGGACAGGTTGAGACCTATAAAGCTAGACTGGTTGCAAAGGGTTTTCGTCAAAGACCTGGTTTGGACTATGACGAGACCTTTTCTCCAGTAGCTATGCTGAAATCCATTCGGATCCTTCTTGCCATTGCTGCCTTCCACGATTATGAGATCTGGCAAATGGACGTAAAGACCACTTTTCTAAATGGAAATTTAGAGGAGTGTGTCTATATGGACCAACCAGAGGGTTTCATTCAGAGTGGGAGTAGCGGAAAGGTGTGCAAGTTGCTTAAGTCCATCTATGGACTAAAGCAGGCATCGCGGAGTTGGAACATCTGTTTTGATGAGACGGTCAAGGAATTCGGCTTTATCAAAAATCCAGATGAACCATGCATCTATAATAGATTTGTAGCGAGAACTGTAGTATTCCTCGTTTTATACGTGGATGACATTCTCTTAATAGGAAATGACATTCCTATGCTACAATCTGTCAAGGGGTTCTTGTCACACATGTTCTCCATGAACGACCTGGGTGATGCCTCATACATCCTGGGGATCCGGATCCATCGTGATAGGTCCAAGAGGATATTAGGACTTTCACAGTCCAGGTACATCGACACCATACTGAAAAGATTCAGTATGGAAGATTCCAAGCGCGGTAACCTACCGGCTTGTCACGGGATCACCCTCTCTAAAGAGATGTCTCCCAAGACTGATTTGGAGAGGGATCGCATGTCTATTATACCCTACGCTTCTGCGGTAGGCTCTATAATGTATGCTATGTTGTGTACCAGACCGGATGTAGCTTATGCACTAAGTGTGGTAAGCCGGTATCAGTCAAATCCTGGGGAGAAACATTGGATAGCGGTAAAGAACATTCTCAAGTACCTGAGAAGGACTAAGGAGATGTTCTTGGTGTATGGCGGAAAAGACCTCCAGATCGAGGCCTTTGCTGACTCCAGCTTCCAGAGTGACAAGGATGATTCCAAGTCCATGTCGGGTTTTGTCTTTACCCTCAATGGAGGGGCGGTGTGTTGGAAGAGTTCCAAACAGGAAACCGTTGCAGACTCGACGATGGAAGCGGAATACATCGCTGCATCTGATGCCGCAAAAGAAGCTGTCTGGATGAGGAAGTTCTTGAAAGAACTTCAGGTGGTTCCGTCCATTGTTGATCCAATACCTCTGCATTGCGACAACAACGGGGCTATAGCTTTAGCGAAGGAACCCAGGTCCCATCAGAGATCCAGACTCATCTTGAGGCGGTATCACCTGATCAGGGAGATCGTGGATCGCCAGGAGATCGAGGTTCGGAGGGTCGCTTCAGAAGATAACACTGCAGATCCATTCACCAAGGCCTTGCCCCAGACTCAGTTCGAGCGGCTGATCGAGATGATAGGTCTTCGATACGCCAGTACATGGCCTTAGTACAAGTGGGAGATTGTTAGTGTATATGCCGTAGAGGCCATTACTGTATCATACTAGTTTGTATATTACTTAATAGAAGCTTGGGATATTCACCTTGTATATACAATCTTGCTCAAAATAGTAGTATGCTACTTGGTTTGTTTCTACTTCAATGTGTACATGTGTTTATTTTAGTATATCACCTATGCACATTAGTGGAGCCCTTAGGATCTTTGCTTGATTACCAGCGTTGTGATGGCAGTCACACTAGTGGGGGCTGGGTAATCTATAAGCACATCCTTATGCAGGTCCCTAGTCGCAGGACTATCGAGACAGGGCATCGATACTCCGGAGTAGACTAGCGTATGCGCTTCTCATCCCAGAGTGGGAGGTGGTCTGTCCCACAGCCATCATCAGTACGTCGTACTGGAGATAGTATACGGGTGCTCATTGGGTTACGAGTACACTGGACAGGACTCGTCGGGAACTGACCGGTTGGTATTATACCTATAGTCAGTTATCAGTTCCCAAGTGACATGAGTACAGCTTAGTCCGCTGACTTGACACTGTCACTTCGCCTCGAGTGTGTTCCCACTGTACTTTGATCACTGCCCTACCACGGCTCAAAGGAGTCATGCAAACAGGTAGTAGTTGGGTACAGTCCCGAAGCACTTGGAGGCAGTGACGGTTAGACAGGATTCGTCTCTCCCGGTATTGGGGGTTGACATCGCGCTGTGTCTAGGAGAGCCATTACACGAGTAGTCCCTGGCCAGGGCAATCGAGATATACTGGTAGGCTTCCAGTGTTATCTCAGGGTGTTTTGGGCTTCACTCCGACACGACTTGTACCGCTATTAGGGGACTGACGTTTACCGCCCCCTAGGCCCGCCATGCGATGTATCAGACGAACAGACCGGACTTTACGGAGATTGTCACATTCAGGCTCAGTAGGAGTTCAGATGGGTTTCACCTCGTCAGTCTTCTTGTCGGCATCTACCTGGGGACCGTTACGCACAGCTAGTGCCGCTTGCGGTCTGTGGTTAAACCCACTACCAGCGTAGTGTCGAGTCTTTAGAGTCCTACACAGAAAGCTATTCGCCTTTAGGCAAAAGAGTAGAGGTCGCATGGTTTTGCGACAGGTCGCATGGTTTTGCGACAGGGTTCAGTCACATCCGTGCACTTGTGCACGTTTAGTGTCGGGACAGTTAACACTAGCGGTCTTTGGTTTAAGCCAGATCCTATTGTACGTTTTGGGATTGGATTTATCCAGTTTGTATTCGTGTTCCTTGGAACGCGGATACGGGTGTGTATGCACAGTTGACGGAGAGACAGAGGCAGAGGATTCTCATTAGGGTTGTTGACCGTTGACTGTTGACTATTGACTTTTTGCTCAACCCTAATGAGAATATGATAGATGATTAACAATAATATTAATTAAGTATTATGGTGACATGGTTGTTGAGGGGTTGACTTTGTTGACTTGTTAACTTTGTTGACCGGTTGACTAGGTTTGACTAGTTGACCATCATGATGACAATGGCTATCATTTCATGGCAAAGACTTTTTACTTGCTTGTTTCTCTTATGAGAAATGAGTGCATGAAATGATATGGCTATTGTAGCTTAAACCATTTACACAGTACTTGATTACTATTATTGTGATGATGGCTTTGGATTATGAGAGCCAAGAGAGAAAAGTCTTTCTCATTCTATCATTCTCATTCTCTCTCTTGTTCTTGAGCTCTCATCTCCTTCCTCTTGCTCTCCCTCTCTTGAGTCTATGGTTCACTTGTCTCATGTGTTGAGAACCAAGAACCATAGAGTAAAATCCCAACACACTCTTCTCTACTCATTCTATTTCATAAGGTTTAGCAAACCAAGTGAACTAGTTTCTTCAATGACCGAAGAAGAAGCCAAAGGTAGAAGCTTTCGAGGTGGATCTATCTTCGGCGCAAGGAGACGATGGAGTCAAGCCGATCCGGACAACCATCGAGGCTTGAAGACGAAGGAGTTCAAGAAAGAAAGGTATAACCCCCTAACCGAGTAGTTAACAACTCCTAGTTAGGTTGTTAGTTAGATGTTTAACAAAGATCCGGTTTTGAGTCCATGTTACCACCTCTAGAAAAATTGTTTTTCGTCAAATTCCGCATGCCCGAAAGTACCAGGAGAGGTAGCATGGACTTACAGGCTTTACTTAGCCAGGATGGTTGGTGAGTAGATTTAACATCTACAGGGGGTTGTCCGCATGGCGTTATGCGTCTGGGCTAAGATCTGTGATTCGACTGAATCCTTTCACTTATCAAATGACATGACTATTAGTTAGAAGTATACGGATATTGATTATGCTTGTATACCTTAGTTGCTTATCTCATTTCCTTGTGTATGGACTTAGTATTAATGAGACACAACACCATTATTTACGGTTCATATTTCACAAGCACTAGTTGTATGCTACACACACACCATCAATAGTTTCCATGACACGCACAACACCTATACATATGTGATATTGTATTGTTTAGGGATATTGAGACATGATCCCTATTTTCTTTTGTGCATATGACATATAGCATACCTGTATACCTACATGCTTACACATATGCCTTGACATGCTTACATGCTAGTTACCTATATACCTATATTGTTGGCTATAGTGCCCTCAAGGCAATTATCATAGTCGTGGACTTGTGATTATGATGATTGAGTGAGGACCTATACCGATAAAACAGTCTTACTCAAGATGATAGTATGGTATCTGGTTTGTAATTATCATCATATACATGTTGATAGAGCCCATAGGATTCTTTCTTAACTTTCAGCATTGTGATGGCGATCACATACGTGGGAGCTGGGGGTCTATAAGCACATCCTTAAATGTCCCTAGTCGTGGGAGTATCGAGACCGGGCATCGATACTCCAGTGTAGACTAGTGTATACTGATCGAGACCCCGACGAGGGGCGGTGGCCAGGTCTCACAAGCCATTGGTGTTAGTCTGTTCACCTAAGATAGTATACAAGTGCTCATTGGGATATGAGTACACTGGACGGATTCGCCGGGAACCTACTAGTTGGTATTATACCTATTGTCAGATAGAGGTTCCCAGGTGACATGTGTACAGGTTAGTCTGTCGACCTGAGATCGTCATTTGTCTCGTGTGAGTTCCCAGTGTGCTTTTATTACTACCCTACCACGACTCAAAGGAGTCGTGCAAACAGGTTTTAGTTGGGTACAGTCCCGAGCAACATGGAGGAAGTGATCGGATCGTCGGGGATTCGTCTCTCTCGGTATTGGGGGTTGATATCGCGTTGTGTACGGATGGCCATCACCATAAATCCGTGGCCACGGTGGATGAGAATTATCGATCCAGGATCGATAATTTCTCAGGTGGTGATGGGTTTCATACCGACACTAAATGTCGCGTTGTTGGGGGTCTGACTTTATCCACCCTCTTAGACTCGATATGCGATACTCTTAGACGAACAGACCGGACTGTGCGGATATTGTCACTGACAGGCTCAGTAGGGGTTCAGGATGAGTTTGCTCGCCGGCTCCCTTTCGCTCAATACATGGGTAGCCGTTACGTATAGCTAGTGCCGCTGACGTGCTTGTGGTTAAACCCACTGCCAGCGTATTGACGATTCTTTAGAGTCCCACACAGAGGGTTTTCACGGTTCAGGCGATATGGTGTACATGAGGTATGTTGATACATATAGGTGTCCGATTAAATATGTGCACTTGCTGCGCAGACTTTAATCGGACGGTTGATAATACTGGCGGCTTAGGATTAAGCCAGATTATTAAATCATGTTTTGATTTAATAATTTACATATTTATTTATATATACGTATTCTAGTATTATTGTTCACTATTCGTTTTCTCTCTTTGCTATTTGTATTTTTGTACGAATGCGCGTATATGTATTTCGGTACATGTACCGGGAAGTATTCTGTATTTTATACAGAATTGCTTCTAGAAGATTTGCCACCTCATTATTGATTTTCCTTTTTAGGAAATTCATTTTGTTTTATAATGAGGTGGAAGGTATGAGGTGGCATGAACAATGACATGGCATGGGTCAATGTATGGTGCATTTGTTTATTGCTTTTTGACTTTGGAAATGATATTTTTTCTTTTGGAAAATGGGAGAGAGGGGGGGCCAATATTATTGAGGATGGGATGATTTCATTTTGGTTCATGAAACATTACACTAGCTCACTCTCTCACTCTCTCGGTTTCACAAAAGGACTTAGCCAATTTCTTGTTCTTCATGCCAAAGCTTCATCACTCCCATTCATCTTCTATGGTTGCTCTCATGAGCACAAGAGTTGAGAGAAAATTGTAGTGACTCTTTCATACACCCCCACTCTCCATCGCTAGTGACTTTGGAGCGTCGGTTGCCTCGTTTGTCGAGGTGGGAGCTTGCGTCGTTTCCCTTGGGTGGATCATCGGAGACGAAGGAAGACCGGCAACTAAACCACATCATGGAGCCGCTAGGAGCTTGGAATGAAGACCGAAGGACACGGATCAACTCGGTATAACGATTCTAACCTCTTCTTAGTTTTCTAGTTTTGGGTTTAAGGTAGATCCGGGATTCGGGTAGCGGTAGCACCGTTTAGAAAATTTTTGTTCCGCATTTTGGCCGCGTTTCGACGACCGGGGCGCTTCCGGGACCCTTCATGGTATTAGAGCCACCCTTTAAACCCCTTACTAGATTTTTTAAACGTGCTTGAAAGATCGATCGACGGAAATTTCGAAAAACACGATTCTATTTTTCTGTTCTCCGCCGATTTTCAAAAGTATTCAAAAAATATTTTACAGTGGCTTAAAAATCCGTGCAGGCAAATTTATAGGTACATAAAAAAGTTGAGCTTCTGAAGCTTTCAAAGCGCCGCGGAACTGCCGCACTTACCCACTTTTGGCGGCGGTTCCGTGGCCATTTAGTGGCGACGGGCTTTAAATTTTTTCCTGTAGCCTACTGACTTGGAATTATGATTTTTGTGATATTCTGTTTTGGCCCAGTTTTCTGTACAGTACTGTTTTGCTATTGGATCCAATTTGGAACTTAATCGATCAATAATTTAATTGTGCGTTTGCCAGTACATACATTATATTCTGCGACCGTGAATGTCACTTGATCGGTAAACTCGTCTAATTGCTATATGTCTTTTAGACGGGTTTGCGAACGTGACATTCACGTTGATGTCCTGTGTTGTGCTGTGATGTTGGTTGGATCGTCGTGGTGGATAGCAATGGTGCAATGTTAGTACAGTTTTTTTTTCATTTGTACATTTGATATTGCGGGGCGAGCGTCCGACATGTGGATTGCCGTCACTGCCGGTTGGTATATTATTCTTTTGGGGCACGACCGGGCTGAGGTCGATGTCACCCTTGTATATTATTTTCTTTTCTGTACTAGGATTACCCCACGGTGGGGTGCACGAATAGCCGGATTCTAGAGGGCAACGGGTCCGCATCTCATGGCGTTGGGACGGAAGGGACCTTACTCTAGAATTGGAGGGCTATTCGCCGCACTCGTAGGGGGTATAGGTTTCATTGCACATGCTATCCACACGACAGGGAACGTCGGGCCTCACTTGCGGCTCAAGTGAAACTCGGGGCTCCAGATTATCCACCATTCTATGTTGCTTCTGTGATGTTTCTGTGATGTTGCTTTATATCATGCCTGGGATGATTGTTATATATTTATATATATACTAGTAGATGTTGTATATGTTTTACACCCGCGCTAGACCAGTCCCCGCTCTGTCGTTAGTTAAGTAACCTAACGGGTGATGACGGAACCCAGTGGCGAATGCGGATGGCATATACGTACAATTTATTTTCGTTCTTTTCTGGTATGATTAATTGATGGGATTGCATTGATTCTTATCAATGTAAGGATAAAACAAACCTATTTATGATGTTGTTGGAACCAAGTTTTTAAAAACTGACATTACAGACGTTTTCTTTTGCTTTGCATCATAGTATTCATTTGGAATATCATGCACCTCATTCGACGAGGCAAAGGCCGAGATCCCTTCATCGAGAGTGACCCCTTGGGTAAAAGTTTGCGTTAACGTAATAACTTTACTATAGTTGATTATTTTTGCTTTGCATCATGGTATTCAGTTTGGGATATCCTGCACCCCATTCGACGGGGAAAGAGCCGAGATCCCTTCACCGGGAGTGACCTCTTTAGCAAAAGTTTTCACCACTATATATTTATAAAACCACTTGGATTCCTTCAACGAGATCAAGCTCATTACGTTAAAGGTTTTTCGCCAAAAACCAGCCGTAGCCCTCCGTCATTTCCTACAAGAAATACTTAGTATTCGTGTTGCGTTTGTTGACACTCCGTCAAGGCGTAGTGTGCGGTAACTGAGTGGTGCTTGTTTGTAGCATGGATATGTGATTGGTTAGGACAGTCGTGCGGCCTTGTTGACTCCGTCAAGGGCTCGTGCGGGTGGGTTTAATGCAATCAAGATAATGACGGATTGAGCTTGACTAGGACTCTTTGATTTGTTGACTCCGTCAAGGTCACTTGGATCCTAGGGGTAAAAACACACATCGGAGTTTCAAATATACAGGAAACTTGTCAGGCTTGTGCATACCTTCTGGAGTGTGGTGACTTGAGTGGCTTCCATCAATTCATCATGCGATGATAGTTGGATCCCGATTCCCACTGATGAGTAGGATTACTCCTCGGGTGATTCCGACTAATTCTCCTTTTGGGTTTGGAAGAGAATTCGAGGAAACAGTGGTAGCCATCCTGATTAGATAAAATGATTAACCATTCTGATCCAGGTTATATTGCACGCTGAGTGTTTCTTCTCTCTTTCTCTATCTCTCTCTCTGGCTGCGACTTTGACCCGTCCTTTGACTAAAACTCATGAAACCATGTTAACCGAACATTCTTAAAACACTTTGGCTTTTTGGAATGTCACGGTGTCGCATACATCATTGCCACTTCTATATCACATTTGCATTTCTCCAGAACACCCCGTATTACTACGAATGTCCACTTCCATTTGATAAATCCATCGTATGGTTATATACGAACTCGAAGGATCTGATTCGAGGATGGATTCTGGTTCTGGAGAGATTGAATAGGATTATTCGGTTGTCTTTTCTCTTTACCTTCTCTCAGGTTGTGAGGGCTCCTAGGATTAGGAAAGGGTACACCTATTAAGCTTATTGGATAGTCTTCTTCCAAACCATAGGCAGGTGCCGAACGGTAGGGAAGGAAGAAAACCAACAAGCTTAACTATGGTGTACAGAAGGTAATAAGTAAATACATATAAAGGGATTAGAATAATGGCAAAGAAAATTGCGATCACCATCATTCACGACAAAGACCGTGTATACCCCTGCCACTCCTACATCCACTTTGTTTTTCTCTAGAACACTCTGTATCACTACGGATATCCACTTCCATTAGATAAATCCATCGTATAATTACATACGAACTCGAAGGAACTTTTTCGAGGATGGATTCTAGTTCGGGAGAAATAGAATAGGATTATTCAGATGACTTTTCCCATTACCTTCTCTCAGGTTGCGAGGGCTCCTAAGATTAGGAGAGTACACCTATTACGCTTATTGGATAGTCTTCTTCCAAACCTTAGGCTGGTGCCGAAGGGTAGGGAATGAAGAAAACCAATTAGCGTAAAGGAGGTGTACAGAAGGTAATAAGTAAAGACATAATAAAGGGATTACCGTAAGGGCAGGTAAGTATATGATTACTATCATGATTCAGTATAATGGAAGAGGCGTTACTAGGAATACCAGTTAACCCTTTTTGAAATATTTTCATGTTTCAGTTTGACTGTGCGATGTTAATTGAAAACTGTTTTCCCAATTGGAATCTAACTCCAGGGTATGTATTTACCAGATCAGTTTCTCACATCAATAAGATATTATAGATGGTGAGTGGGAGTAAGATATTGGGAATTGGGTGATTAGATCCTCATTATATCGGAATTCGTAGTAATTGGTGATATTTGAGGAAATCATCTGGATTTTGCCGGATGGCAAATATTTGGTTTTGAATATCCGTTATTATGCACTAATTTCAAACTGGTATATCTGTACATTTATTTTATAAAGTGAGATATAAATTTTTGATATTGTGTCTATGACACTTACCTATATCAGTTGGTGATTAGGTAAGGTGCATTCAACAGCAGTGTAATTCTTCTTAACCATACTACAGTTTTTTCAACCTACGACGTACAGGGTTTGAGTTGTTGAACTCAGGGGACTTGTACAAAGTATTGTATGTTGTCCAGTGTCCATTAGGACAAAGCGGTTGGTACTCGTAGTATATTCTGTTTACTTGTGACTTCTCCAGTTCTGGACAAGTATTTTGTTGAAATGCAAAGTCCAGATATTGAGAAGTTATAGGTATAAGAATGAAGTAGAGAACCATATGTTAGAAGTATCGGGATTCTTCGAAGTATTCGAAGATATAGATACTTGTGTTTGGTATTCCGTTAATAGTAATAGTTTTGAGAACTTGCTTCTTTTTCAGGTTACTCATATATGGATGCACTCCTAGATGAGTAATGCTGATTGTCCTCTTTTCCATTTGGTTGATATGCACTGGAAACAGCTGCATGATTTTGAATCTGGTTCCAATTAAATTAGTGCTTTTGTTTCTGCATTAGATTTATATAGAATCAATTTATATTTTAATGATGTTAAGGTATAGGGAGTTGTCCGGCTGATACTTAAAACCAGAACCCGAATAAACTCAAGGCATGTTTCAGTAATGGCAGTTTGTGGGTTATCCCGGGCTTTAATGATGGTTAACTTTCTACCATCAGGAAAATCAATATTTATATTGTTCTTGACTCGCCACAGTTTTAATAAAATGGACTTTTTCAGAAAAACAAAAGTGGGAGTATGGTAGAACTGGAAGTTATTCCAGAACCATAAACGATTACTGAAGATTTAAAAGAACCTGGGGATTCATTTGTTTTCAACGTTCCATTAGCCACTCCGCAGATTTTGGTGGGTAACCTCAGGCACCCGAGAGTTATTTCGGTCTTCTCAGAGACGGTGACAGGGAGGTTCTTGTTTACCCAGACTTGTCATTGCTGCTGTTCTACACTATAAGACCCGGCAGGAGGATGAGTATAGAGTCGTTCTAAACTAGTTTTAGAAGTGCACGTGTATATGAATCTGCCAGAAGGTTGTTGTAGTCAGTGGGAGCAGCGGAAGCATAGTAGGCAAGTAGCTTATGTCTATTTACAGACTAAAGCAGGTATAGCGGAAATAGATCATCTATTTTTGATGTGACAGTCATAGGCTTTAACTTCATCAGAATAGGAGATGGATCTGGTAAGGAGGTAGTAGGGTGTGGTGTCCAGGTATTAGGATGACATGCACTTGATAGGAAGGGATATTCCTATACTACGATCGGTTATACTTTGGTTGTCACACAGTTGTTTCTCTACATAGGATATAGAAATAATATCAAGTTTCCTGGTTACTAGATCTATGTTTTTAGATCTAGATTTGAGAAGTATCCCAATTTGGGTACTTTGACATTAAATGGACGACTCCTGGCATGGTGATATACCTGCAGGTGATGGAGTCTTCCTCTCTAAAGGTGTCTTATAAACTAAAGGGGAGAGGGATCTGCATGATTAGCATATCACTTGCTTAGGCAATTGAGTTAATCATGAAATGTCAAGTACCACACCAGATATTGCTTTTGTACTCGATGCAATAAGCAGATATATTATTCTAATCCTGGAGAAACATTGGGAAGCAGTTTTTGAACATAAATGGATGTTCTATGGATATGGTAACGGCAGCCTCCTTCGGGAGACGATTATCATTCCAGGCTTCCATAGTGACCTGGACGACAGAATGGCTATCTGGGTTATAGTTCTTCCCTCTTCTGAAGGACGGTATGTTGGACAGGTGGTCCAAGCGGATACTGAGGAAGGCATGCGCATGTTACTGATTAAATTCAGTGGATGATTCAGTCTATGAGGTTTGCTGGATTTGGAGTTCATTTATGAACTGGGTCCCATCAGATATTCAGACAAATTCTAAGACAAGTATTGCTCATTTCGGGAGATAGTCTTCTCCGCGAAGTTGAGATTAAGAGAGATACAGAAAGAAACATTGGAGCGGATCCACTCACTGAGGCTATTTCTCGAACACAATCATTTTCGCAAACGAGCTTTGCAAAACTGATTAGTAGAGAAGTTGGGTGTTCGGTATCACACGGGCTGTGAATATGCGACATCGCAATAATTGGCTTTAAGTGCAAGTGGGAGATTGTTAGCTATAGTGCCCTCAAGGCAATTATCATAGTCGCGGACTTGTGATTATGATGATTGAGTGAAGACCTATACCAATCAAAAAAAGTCTTACTCAAGATGATAGTATGCTATCTGGTTTGTATTTATCATCATGTACATGTTGATAGAGCCCATAGGATTCTTGCTTGACTGCCAGCATTGTGATGGCGATCACATACGTGGGAGCTGGGGGTCTATAAGCACATCCTTAAATGTCCCTAGTCGTGGGAGTATCGAGACCGGGCATCGATACTCCAGTGTAGACTAGTGTATACTGATCGAAACCCCGACGAGGAGCGGTGGCCAGGTCTCACAAGCCATTGGTGTTAGTCTGTTCACCTAAGATAGTATACAGGTGCTCATTGGGTTATGAGTACACTGGACGGACTCGCCGGGAACCTGCTAGTTGGTATTATACCTATTGTCGGATAGCGATTCCCATGTGACAAGTGTACAGGTTAGTCTATCGACCTGAGATCGTCATTTGTCTCGTGTGAGTTTCCACTGTGCTTTGATTACTACCCTACCACGACTCAAAGGAGTCGTGCAAACAGGTTTTAGTTGGGTACAGTCCCGAGCCACATGGAGGCAGTGATCGGATCGTCGGGGATTCGTCTCTCCCGGTATTGGGGGTTGATGTCGTGTTGTGTATGGATGGCCATCACCATAAATCCGTGGCCACGGTGGATGAGAATTATCGATCCAGGATCGATAATGTCTCAGGTGGTGATGGGTTTCATACCGACATTAAATGTCGCGTTGTTGGGGATATGACTTTATCCACCCCCCTAGACTCGATATGCGATACTCTTAAACCAACAGACCGGACTGTGCAGATATTGTCACTGACAGACTCAGTAGGGGTTCAAGATGAGTTTGCGCGTCGGCCTCCCTTTCGCTCAATACATGGGTAGCCGTTACGTACAGCTAGTGCCGCTGACGTGCTTGTGGTTAAACCCACTGACAGCGTATTGACGAGTCTTTAGAGTCCCACACAGAGGTTTTTCACGGTTCAGGCGATATGGTATACATGAGGTATGTTGATACATACAGGTGTCCGATTAAATATGTGCACTTGCTGCGCAGACTTTAATTGGATGGTTGATAATACTAGCGGCTTAGGATTAAGCCAGATTATTAAATCAGGTTTTGATTTAATAATTTACATATGTATTTATATATATATATATATATATATTCTAGTATTATTGTTCACTATTCGTTTTCTCTCTTGGCTATTCGTATTTTTGTACGAATGCGTGTATATGTATTTCGGTACATGTACCGGGAAGTATTCCGTATTTTATACGGAATAGCTTCTAGAAGATTTGCCACCTCGTTATTGATTTTCCTTTTTAGGAAATTCATTTTGTTTTATAATGAGGTAGAGGGTGTGAGGTAGCATGAACAATGACAGGGCATGGGTCAATGTATGGTGCATTTTTATTGCTTTTTGACTTTGGAAATGATAATTTTTCTTTTGTAAAATGGGAGAGAGGGGGGGCCAATATTATTGAGGATGGGATGATTTCATTTTGGTTCATGAAACATTACACTAGCTCACTCTCTCACTCTCTCAATTTCACAAAAGGACTTAGCCAATTTCTTGTTTTTCATGCCAAAGCTTCATCACTCCCATTCATCTTCTATGGTTGCTCTTATGAGCACAAGAGTTGAGAGAAAATTGTAGTGACTCTTTCATACACCCCCACTCTCCATCGCTAGCGACTTTGGAGCGTCGGTTGCCTCGTTTTTCGAGGTTGGAGCTTGCGTCATTTTCCTTGGGTGGATCATCGGAGACGAAGGAAGACCGACAACCAAACCATATCAAGGAGCCGATAGGAGCTTGGAATGAAGACCGAAGGACACGGATCAACTTGGTATAACGATTCTAACCTCTTCTTAGTTTGCTAGTTTTGGGTTTAAGGTAGATCCGGGATCCGGGTAGCGGTAGCGCCGGTTTAGAAAATTTTTGTTCCACATTTTGGCCGCGTTTCGATGGTCGGGGCGCTGCCGGGACCCTTCATATATGGTATTGTACCATTAGTGATAGGTATATATACATATGAGACATAGCTACATGTACATCTCGCATACATACTTACACTTATACCTGGAGGGTATTACATCATTATTGATAGGTAGATACACAAATCTTGCTATGCCAACATGGTTACGCATACCTGGCTATAGCTACATGTTCACCTTTATTTGATGTTGTATGGACTTGGAGAAATTAAGAACCGCATGATATATATATTAACTTGTTGCAGTTAAATAGCGTTTTTTCCTTTATATGCTCATATTACTGTTTCATGTTGCATATATTACATTCATGGATTTCATATGATGTTCTCTGATATTTTTACTCCTAAGTATATATAACAGTGGAATGGGACACTGTTATATATGCCTATATATATATATATATATATATATATATATATATATATATATATATATTAGTGGAATGGGACGCTAATATATATGTATTGATTCATGCATTTATACTTATTCATTACTTGATGTTTTCTGGATTTGAGGACTGTGGTGGTTTCATGAAATTATGCAAGTATTCTTATTCTTTACTTGATATTTGTATGCATCCACTCAGAGATTTATTTTAAACCGATACGGGATCGAAAGTGTCGATGTTGGGGCACTTAAGATTCGGAGGACGTATATACCGATACGTGGAACACAAGTGTCGAGGTGAGACACTTGGGTTTCGAGGAACGTATAGATATCAGAAAACCGATACGCGGATCACGGTTTTCGATACCGGACACTTACGATTCGAGGAACGTATGAATATGAGAAAGACCGATACGTAGATCACGGGTGTCGATACCGGACACTTACGATTCGAGGAACGTATGGATATGAGTATTTATGTGTCGATGCTAGACACTTGTTTCATGATGTTTTTGGGTGTCGATGTTGGACACTCACTTTATATGAAACTTACTCGATATTGGATATTGGATATTGGATATATGAGATTTACTTGATACTGTACATTCAAGATATATGAGGTTTACTTGATATTGTACATTCAGGATATATGAGATTTACTTGATATTGTACATTCAGGATATATGAGATTTAGTTGATATTGTACATTCAGAATATATGAGACTTACAGGATATAAGGGCCAATTTGAGGAAATTTGGGATTTAGATTGTCTTGATGGACTTTGGTCCTGTCACGAGGTCAGGATTCCGTGAGAATGACATGTTTTATTCCATACTCCTCATTTATTTTATATGCATTGCTTCATGTATTAGTAGTACCTGATAGAGTACCTTCATGGCTGTTGCATATACATATTGTCATATTATTGCTTCATGTATTAGTTGTACTTGCTAGAGTACCTTTCATGACTGTTGCATACATATGACCATTTATTACTATCCTCTTGCATGTATTAGATTCGCGATGTACATGCATACATGAGATTACCTGCATATGTTATTTACTATTCACGAGTTGGCAACTCACCGCCATTGTGCCACAGTGTTTTGCAGGTAGTCCCTCAGGGCAGTCGCGGCAGGCATTCATCTTTCGTATCATCTTTTGCAGCGGATACCGCTTCGAATGACTGTGCGCGGTTTTGCTATAGGTGGGTTTTGCGGCTATCCGATATTGTTTATTGTTATCTTTGTACCATGTACTCTCCATCTACCACTTTCATGTATGACTTAGAGACTTGATGTGAGGACGATATTGTATGTTATTTTGCGACTTGGAGGTCTTTTATGCAGTTTTTATTTATATCGTCTTTTATTTCTTCACTACGGCGTCGTATATCTGTTGTGGTTGTTGTTTCCGCCTTTGGGCGTGGATTTTGCTCCCGTTGGGGATGCTTTACTTATATTTATGTTGTACCCATTTTTGGGGTTAGTTTTTACAGAGGAGGTGCTGCCGAAATTTTTAAGAAAGTAAAGTTGGACTTTAAAGAATTTGGTTTGAGATTTCAAAAGTTTTGAAAATGCTATTATCACTTACTGCTTTTGATAGTTTAGATTGCTGGGCTTTCGTCTTACTTAAATTGCGTTACGCCTGTAGACGTTGCGTAGTTTAAGGGTCGTCACGTGCCAATTTCGGGTCGCGACAGCACAGTAGTTCTTTGTTAAGTGTGTGCGTTTGCATGGAGTTCCTTCAGGTGTTGTATCCAATAGAGGCACCCAGTTCGCTAGCCGTCTTTGGCAGAAGCTTCAGGAAGCCTTAGGTACTGGTTGAGTTTTAGCGCCGCGTTCCATCTGTAGACCGATGGTTTGTTAGAGCGGACTATACAGACTCTGGAGGATATGCTTGTGCGTACGTACTAGTTGTTTGTTGGCAGTTAGGATAGTCACTTGCCATTGATAGGGTTCTCCTTCGATATCTGTTATCAGGAGACATTCCAATTGGCAACCTTTAGGTTTTGTTTGGTAGGTCGTGTCGATCGCCAGTCTATTTTTCTGACTCTGCGATAGTAGGATTTTTGGATCCCAGCTAGTCATGAGACTACGGAAATGATCCAGTTAATTCAGATCAGGATGAGAGTAGCCCAGTGCAGACAGGAGTCTTATGCCGATCGTGTTGGTCGCAGACTTGAGTTCTCAGTGGGAGATCATGTATTCCTACGGATTTTCCGATGAATGGCGTGTTGAGTTTTGGGATGCTTAATCGCAAAATTGTAGGTCCTTTTGAGATCCTTGAAGTGAGTTAGTTTCGTTGCCTATAACTTGGCACTTCCGCCCAGATTATTGAGTATTCACCCCATATTCCTTGTGTCGATACATCGCAAATACCTTCATGACCTTTCTCACATGATTCAGCACCAGACCATTCTTTGGGACACGATCTTTCATTCACCGGCAGCCGATAGTTTTTGTAGATCGGCAGGTGGAGAAACTTCGGTCAAGGTCTTGCTATATGTGAAGGTTCGTTGGTGTAGCCGTCTAGTGAGGGGATCACTTGGGAGGCTGCGACCGAGATGTGGATGTTTTGCACCAATCTCTTTGAAGGTGCGCATAGTAAGTATTTTAAATTCGGGGACCGAATTTCTTTAAGGGGGGAAGATTGTAACGTTTTGGAAATTGTTTTGGCAATTTTCCGTTTTTAGGTAATATAAATTGTATTTTCCATAAAAACCTAGAAGCGATCTTTTCGCAGTATAGAATTCACTGCACCTAGTTTAGCTATAATATTGCTAGTTTGTGGGTTTTTGTAAGCCACTTGTAATTTTAGTGCATTTTAATATTTTTCCCTAATTAAAATATTATTTTAAGCTTTTAATTATGCACTAAATTAGTGGTAATTACATTTTAGCTTGGGTTAATTAATGTTAATGTGAATCTATGCTAAGTTAATCACTAGATTAGCACTAAACCATCTTTGAAAATATCCATCCAAAATATCTAGATATTTGGGTAATTAAAATGAATTTTAAAGAAAAGGAAATGAGGTGGATAAAAGGGTTTTTGTTTTATTAAGCTTTTAAGTTGTTTTCTTCTAGATTTTTCTACACATTACCACAAAACTCCCCCCGCTTCATCCTTGGCCGAGCACTCCCTCCCCTTGCTGCCCTTCTCTTTTCTCATCTCATTTCCACAATTTCAAGTCCAAATAAATCATCAAAAATCAAAAATAATTCACACAAACTCATTTATAAATCAAAACCCATTCTTCTTCACAAATCAAGCTTGAATCTTCATAGAAGTCATCATTTTGGAGCTTATTTTGATGACCTTGGTTCTTTTTTTTGTGAATCATTGAAGGTATAAAATCCTAACACTAATCTCTATATGTTGTGATAATACTTTAATTAGCTTATTAAATGTTAATTTAATCTTGTATTTTCATGTTTAGATTTTCTTGAAAAGGGGTTTTGGTAATCAAGTTAGGTTTTGATTAGTGAGAAAGTTAACTAATATGTTAAGCTTGAAGAAAACTTAACCTAATTGCTAGTTTGCTAAATGATATTTTCCTAATTGTATAATTAAGCTATTTAGCAAACTAAACTTTTACTAATTCTATTTGAGTGAGTTTAAAATTCTAGTAAGGGTTTGTATGGGTTAAACATGCTATATTTTGATATTTGTGATTTCTGGTTTTGGTAAAACTTGTAGTTTTGAGCTAAAAATGATATATGTTGCTTACTATATTTCCGGATAATTTAGGCGTGGGTTTTTTTTGGCGTTGCGACGTTATTTATATTAGATTCCACGTTTATTATTGTGTTGTGAATGCGCGATCGGTATGATCGGGGTCTAGGCTTGATGGTTGTGTCGTTTAGCGTTCCTAGCTAGGGTTGTGCCGATGCCATTCGTGTCTTTATGTAGTTTTTGCTCTTGAGTTGGTTTCGTAGTGTCTATACACGCGTTAGCCACTAGACTGACACTTGAGAGTATGTTGGAGTCGGTGCGTCGGTCAAACGTAGTTTGTACGTGTTATTGGTTGATTGGTAATATACACTTGTTATATTGTTATATGCTTTCAGGATCGCAGGCGGGGACTTCGGGCGCTGCGAAGAAGGAAAAGCGAGTGGTTGGCTTTACTTAGCCAGGGTTGTTGTGAGTAGATTTTAACATCTACGGGAAAATCGCCCGCATGGCGTTATGCGTTTGGGCTAGATTAAATGATAAGACTATTAGTTAGATGTATACGGATATTGATTGTGCATGTGTACCTTTGTTGCATATCTCATTTCCTATTGTGCATGGACTTAGTATTAATGAGACACAACACCATTATTGACGGCTCTTATTTCACGATCACTAATTGTATGCTACACACACACCGTCGATAATTGCCATGACACGCACAACACCTATACATATATGATATTGTATTGTTAGGGACATTGAGATATGATCCTTATTTTCCTTCGTGCATATGATATATAGCATACTTGTATACCTATATGCTTACACATATGCCTTGACATGCTTACATGCTAGATACCTGTATACCTATATGGTATTGTACCATTAGTGATACGTATATACACATATGAGACATAGCTATATGTACATCTTGCATACATACTTATACATATACCTGGAGGGTATTACATCATTATGGATAGGTAGATACACATATCTTGCTATACCGACATGGTTACGCACACCTGGCTATAACTACATGTTCACCTTTATTTGATGTTGTATGGACTTGGAGAAATTAGGAACCGCATAATATATATTAACTTGTTGCAGTTAAATAGTGGTTTTCCTTTATATGCACATATTACTGTTTCATGTTGCATACATTATATTCACAGATTTCATATGATGTTTTACTCCTAAGTATATATATATATATATCAGTGGAATGGGATGCTGATATATATGTACACATATATAATGATCTATGCAATTATAATTATTGATTCCTGATGTTTTCTGGATTTGAGGACTGTGGTAGTTTCATGAAATTATGTATTATTTGAAAACCCAGTTTCTCTTGATATGATATTTCAGCTCCACCATGAGATTTCTCGGTTCTGAGCTTATATATTACCCCATGCGAGGAGTGAGTGGGTCGTGTGCGGGTACATGGTGGAACCCGGTTGGTTCTCTGGGGCAAGAAGATCGACGGTACATGCCGATGAGCCTGACTGGGGGTGTGTGCCAACCGGTAATAGTATTTAGACTCGACGAATATCTGGGGGATACCGATTGAGGTTATGTACGCACATGCCTTGTCGATTACAGGTGGTGCACACTCAGGTTCTATAGGATGTACGTACATGACATGGGAAGGCCAGTCCCAGGTGACGGCGCCTCAGAGATGAGTATTTATGTGTCGATACTAGACACTTGTTTTCATGATGTTTTTGGGTGTAGATGTTGGACACTCAGGTTTCATGAGACATACTCGATATTGGATACTGGAAATATGAGATTTACTTGATATTGGACACTTAGGATATATGAGACTTACAGGATATGAGGGCCAATTTGGGGGATGATTTGAGGAAATTGGGGATTTAGATTGTCTTGATGGACATTGGTCCTGCCACGAGATCAGGATTCCGTGAGGATGACATGTTTTATCCCATACTCCGCATTTATTTTATATGCATTGCTTCATGTATTAGTAGTACCTGATAGAGTACCTTTCATGATGGTTGCATATACATATTGCCATTTATTGCTTCATGTATTAGTTGTACCTGATAGAGTACCTTTCATGACTGCTGCATACATGTGGCCATTTATTGTTGTTAGCTTGCATGTGATTGATTCGCGCAGTACGTTCATACTTGCGATTACCTGCATATGTTATTTACTATTCACAAGTTGGTAACTCGCCCCCGTTGCGCCACAGGGTTTGCAGGTTGTTCTTCAGAGTAGTCGAGGCAGGGCTTCTACCTATCATATCATATTTTGCAGCGGATACCGCTTCGGCGGACTGCGTGCAGTTTTGCTATAGGTGGGTGTTGCGGTTATACGATGTTGCTCATTGTATATCTTTGTACCATATACTCTCCATCTACCCCTTTCATGTATTGACTTAGAGACTTGATGTGAGGACGATATTGTATATTTTTGGTGACTTGAAGGTCTTTTATGCAGTTTTATTTATATCGTCTTTTATTTCTTCGCTACGGCGTCGTATATCTGTTGTGGTGCTTGTTTCCGCCTTTGGGCGTGGATTTTGCTCCCGTTGGGGATACTTTACTTATTTTTATGTTGTACCCATTTTTGGAGTTAGTTTTTACAAAGGAGGTGCTGCCAAAATTTATAAGAAACTAAAATTGGACTTTAAAGAATTTGTACTCGAGATTTTTAAAAAGTTTTAACAATGTTCTTATCACTTAGTACTTTTGATGGTTTAGATTGCTGGGTTTTCGGCTTACTTAAATTGCGTTACGCCTTTAGACGTTGCGTAGTTTAAGGGCCGTCACGTGCCAATTTTCAGGTCATGACAAAATCAAGCTACGGTTCTTAACGTACAGAACACACACAAGAGGAAGAGTTCAGAAATGAACGAATCCTTCTTGAGGCATTGCAGACTAGGTCATATCAATGCGACCCGACTAGCTGAAGTTACATAAAGATGCATATTTAAATCAGTTTGAATTTACATCTTGTGAAACTTGCCAGTCATGTCACAAAGATAAGATGACCATAGCTCTGTTTATTGGAAACAGAGAAAGAGTTAGGTGAACTCTTGGGATTGATACATGATGATGTATGTAGGTCCCCTGTCTACACATACCAGGACTGGTTCTTTGTACTTCATTACATTCACTGATGATCTCTCAAGATTCAGACAAATGTTCCTGTTGAAACATAAGTATGAAGTTTTTGAGAAATTCAATGAATATAAGTCAGAAGTAGAGAACCAAAACGGGTATAAGTATTATGTCCTTTGGTATGATCAGGGAGGAGAATACTTGAGCACGGAATTCTTGGACTATTCTAAAAAAGAATGAGATTCTCTCTCAGCATTACACCTCCGTATACACCACGGCACGTCGGTGTATCGGGGTGGAGCAATCGCACCCTATGTGATATGGTGTGCTCTATGATGAGTACTACTAAGTTGCCTATTTTCTTTTGGGGATATGCACTTGAGAAGCTGCATACCTATTGAATAGGGTTCCATTCAAATCAGCTGCCTACCACTCCATATGTGATATGGTATAGGAAGAGCCCATCTCTTAAGGATGTTAAGATTTAGGGTTGTCCGGCCTATGTCAAAAGCAAAATCCGGACAAGCTCGAGGCAAGGTCAGTTCTGTAGAAGTCTGTTGGATATCCCTAGCATTAGCAAGGGAATATCTTCTACCGCACTGAGGAGCAAAAGGTGTTTTGTTTCTCAGCATGCAACCTTTGGGCAAGGGAATTTCTTGTGAAGAAATTAGTGGTCATGAGGTAGAACTAGAAGCAGTTCCAGCTATACAAACTGCAGCTGATGATTTGGTAGAACCGGAGGATTCAATAGTTCCTGACGAACCTCAGCCTCTCCACCGATCTGTTAGGGTTCCTCACCCACCTGAGAGATACTTTGGTTTTCTCTATGACAGTGGGAGCGAGGATTGCATCATGAGATAATGACCCAACTAGTTTCGAGCAGGCCATCAAGAGTGGGGACTCTGTGAGAATGGCTGGATGCTAAGCAATCTGAGATGGAATCCATATACACCAACAAAGTATGGACTTTGGCTGTTTTATCTGAAGGGTTAAATTCCCATCAGGAGCAAGTATATCTTCAGAAGATTACTTGGTGTACATGGAAAAGTTGAGACTTTCAAAGCTAAAACTAGTTGTAAAAGGTTCTCGTCATCGACCAGGTGTGGATAATGATGAAACCTTTTCTAGTCCCTATGCTTAAGTCCATCCGGATCCTACTTGCCATTGCTACATACCATGACTACGATATCTGGCGGTTGGGTGTCATGACCGCTTTTCTAAATAGTGATTTAGAAGAGAGCGTCTATAAGTACACATCCAGAGGGCTTCATAGACAGTGGGAGCAGCGGAAACATGTGCACGTTACTTTATGAGTTAAAGCAGGCATCGCAGAGTTGGAACATCTGTTTTGATGTGGTAGTCAAAGCGTTTGACTTCATCAAAATGGTAGATGAACCTTGTATATATAAAAGGGTAGTAGGGAGTATGGTGGCGTTCATCGTATTGTACTTGGATGACATACTCTTGATAGGAATAGAGTTTCTTATGCTACACTCAGTCAATCTCCTCTTATCACAAGGATTCTCCATATAGGATCAAGGTGATACCTCCTAAATCCTGGATTTTGGATCTATGAGATAGATCTAAGTGGATGTTAGGATTCTCACTAGATGTAGTAAGATGTAAGATGGTATCAATCGATCTTGAGGAGAACACTGGATAGCTTCCAGGTGGTAAAGACGACTGAATGTCAGTCACAGGCACTGTCTTTACCCTCAGTTGAGGGACGGTATGTTGGAAGAGTTCCAAGCTAGATACCGTGGCAAACTAGACGATAATGGCTGGATACATCACTACTTAGGATGCTACCAAAGAGGCAGTTTGGGTGTATAAGTTCATGAGATGAACTTCGTTCCTACCATTGTGTGACAATGGAGTTGTGTCTTAGGCCTAGGAACCCCCGTCCCATCAGAGATCCAGACATATTCTTAGGCAGCATCACTTGATCATGGAGATGTTTGATCTCCAGGGAGATCGAGGTTAAGAGAGTAGACACAGAGAAGAACAGGGCGGATCCACTCACAAAGGCCTTTTCCCAAAAGAGACTTTTATAGGATGGTTGAGTATGAGATACTTCAACCACTGCTGATTGTTGGGTATGAGATACTGCAATAGATGGCCCTAGTGTAAGTGGGAGATTGTTAGTTATATGTATGCCCTAGAGGCCATTACTGTACATACGATCTATATTGTAGTGGATGCTTAGACATATATAGGGAGGACTTTCTTGCTCGACATGATAGTATGCTATCTGGTTGCACTTTATCTTAACATGTACTCTGATTGTCTCTATGTTACATGTTGATAAAGCCCTTAGGATGAGTACTTGACTACCAGGATTATGATGCAGATCATACTAATGGGGACAGTATAGTCGTTAAGTACATCCTTCAAATGTTCCTAGTCGTGGGTGTATCGAGACAGGGCATCGATATACCAGAGTAGACTAGCGTATAGCTTCTCGACCCATGTAGATGGGCGATGGATGATCCCATATCCATTGGTGTTTGACATCAGAGATAGTATACGGGTGCTCAGTGGAGACTGGGTACACTGGACGGACTCGCTGAGAACTCCCAGATGGTATTATACCTCACGTCAGATGGCGGTTCTCTGGTGACACTGGTACAGGTTAGTCTGTAGACCCAAGATCATCATAGAGTCTTGTGTGATTCCCACCGTGCTTTGATTTCCACCTTACCACGTTCAAAAGAACGTGCAAAACGGTGGCTTTTGGGTACAGTCCCGAGTCACATGGAGGCAATGAGCGATAGGAGGGGTTTTGTCTCTCCCGGTATTGGGAGTTGATGTTGCGCTGTGCTCGATTGGCTATAACAGGAAGTCCCTGGCCAGGGCTGCTTCAGAGATATACTGGTAAGTGTTATCAGTAGTTTCTCGACCCGTTATGAGACTCATATCGGCACGACTTATCGAGTTACTGGGGTCTGACGTTTACAACCCTAGACGAGATATGCGACATATCAGACGAAGAGATCGGACTGTACGGTAGTGTTACTGATTGGATTCCCAGGAGTATGAGCAGGCTTGCTTGTTGATCTTCTGATCGCTCAATACCCGGATGGCCGTTAGGTTTAGCAGACCGCTTGCGGCTTATGGGTGTTTGATATGATCATCACCGACTGCCAGCGTATTGACGAGTCTTTAGAGTCCTGCACAGAGGTTTCCTGGCTCAAGCAAAATGGAGTAGGAGCACATATGTGATATGTGCGGGACCGAGATTGATACGATATGAGATACCGTATTCTATTCTCGCGATTTGTGACATTGGTCGGTTATATGTGATATAGTCGGGTTATCGGATCAAGTGTTGATTCGATAAGTTGTTACATATGATATTAGTCGGTTATATGTAATATAGCCGGATTATTAAATCAAGAGTTGATTTTATAATTTAATGTATAATTATATATTTGATATATTACATTACATTAACTAGTATTACCTCACTTATGATTTCTTTTTCTCATTTTGTGCACATTGAATATATGTAATATATTTTTGTGTACATGATATGTGTCATGCTTGATGATACATGCAACAAAGGTGTGTGTATGACTTACACCATACTTGGTTTAATTGCTAGGGTTTTATTTTTTTAAGTAATTCAAAAATAAAGTCTTTTGTAATGGCAAGAAGCTTTTGGAAGCTTGGATTTGCATTGACTAAAGTCTTCAAGTTTTGTTTTGCCTTAAGATATTTATAAACCCAACCAATTAAACCTATCCATGGTTAACTCTCTACAAAGGTTAATATATGATATTAACTCACCATAGTTGCTATTATCTTTTGGGATAATTATCATATGAGATAATTTTCTTCATCTTCTTCTTCTTCCAAAAAAAGCTTTTTAGCTTCAATGGAGTTGTGAGAAAAAATGTGAGAAAATGAAATCTAAAGTGAGCCCACTTCCTACTTCATCATCCTCTACTACTTGCCATTTAGTATAGGGTGTTTGCTTCACTAATTCCGTAATTAGTGAAGAGATAGCTTGGGTTAGTGTCTCCTCGACGTAGATCATCTTCGGCCTCAAAGTCTTCGAAGCAAGCATGTTCGTTTCTTCAAGAGAGCCTTTCTAGAGTCCGGAGTTCTCGATCGCAGCGAAGGGGACTACTACACGGAGCTATTGAAGTGAAGGACCGGTCTACAAAGGTTGTATTCCTTGCTCACTTTCCTATGTGAAGTTGTTTGCATTACTTTCCGTCGATTTCTAGTTAACGATTCTTAGTTAGGGTTAGCTAAAACGGAAAATTTTTGAATTTGGCTTAGACGATGCCTCCCGAAACCTTGTTGCCGTCTTAGGTAACCCTGCATCGAAAATCAACAGAAATCAGGAAAACTCATGGTGGACGACACATACATCATATCACGAGAAAATCGCAACTTGCATTTTTAAAATGATAATAGGTTTATAAATTCTTTCGGTTTTCCTCCAAAATCCAGAAATCTCATAACTACTGAAATCTCCAAGAAGAATCATAATAGATGAACATGTTGGAAATGATGGATGTTTATGATATGACAGTATATACCATGCGATGTATGACCAGAAACTATGTATGAAGTATGATGCAATGAGGTATGTATATATAACTAGCCATCCTACGTATCCATCCTGATAAAATGAATATACAACTACAAGTCTACATATCATATATAATGCAAATGCACAGATACCGATTCTAAGCAAGTTCTATAGTGTTCGTGACATAGAAATTACCAATGGCGTGTGTGTTCACATAAAATAGTGCACGTGCGGCATGGAGCAATGGTAATGGTGCAAATATCCTATGAGATTATATCATATGTATATAAGATGATGCAATGCAATGAGATGAATGACTAGGAGACCATGCATATAAATACA
The DNA here is from genome assembly GCA_030015575.1 of Agapanthus africanus. NCBI lineage: Eukaryota > Viridiplantae > Streptophyta > Magnoliopsida > Asparagales > Amaryllidaceae > Agapanthus > Agapanthus africanus. The sequence continues at coordinate 83,695,088 of JASDDO010000004.1, read as the reverse complement.
AGCACTGCTAGTAATCCTAACTATTGGGCACCTCGCGCCATCCAGACGATCCCCCATAGATGTGTACATCTACTCACCGGGACGCATCGGCTAAACTGATCCAATCACAGCCTTCCCTTTTCTCGTCGCGTCCGACGTCTCTGCAACAGATCCTAGAATTGCACAATAAGTATACATGAGGTTAGCCACTTAAATAGACATGAAGTTAAGATGGTACAAAGTAGCTAACGCGCACTAACTATACGCGCATACACTTGGTGCACAAAACGCGCACGGTATCGGCAAAATCACAACTAGGGGTCGCTATACGTGGAAATCCCCAAACCTAGAACCCAATCGTACCATTCGCGCACTCACATCACATTATATAACTTAGAAATTTGGTTTTAGATCATCAAACCTCAAACTTAATTAAAATGTATTTATTCCAAAGACCTAGTAAGCAACAATTAACCATTTAGTGTAAATCTAGATGTTTTAGCAAATCTAGCGGCCACAATGTTCACTTAATATCTTAATTAGGCCACACAAGTATTAACTATATTTTAATCTCATATATTTACACACTAATTATGAAATTAGTTTGCATGCACAATTAATTAGGACAATTAAAAGTAACGATTGGCAAATTAACTACTGGATTAGATTTTGCAAGGTCTTAAGATGTAAATCTACACTTGCTACCATAAATTAGTGATGTAAACTTTAACTTAATCTCAAACCTTCTCATTGAATTCCTATTTTGCAATTAGGGTTATATTAACATCTAATTATATTCAAGCAAATAATTAACAAGTAACTATTTGGATTAAGCTTTATACCTTAAGATTATTGGAAAGATCAAACTTGCAAACTTGGCCACCCAAAATGCTACTAGCTTCAAGATCCAAGCTTTGATTTGAACAAAGAATTTGTGATGATTTTAGCTAGGATTTGTGTTGATATTATTGTGGATTTTTTATGGATTTTGAGTGAGTTTTTGTAAGGTTTTACATTGAAAAGAAGAAGAAGAAAAATGGAGAAAGGGGCTGCAGTTCGGGCAGAAGTGGGGAGGTGGGTGGGTGTGAGTGTGTGTGTGTGTGAGTGAGGGAACACAAGGAGATAAACACCATACCTCAAGCCAACTAGCACCATACTTCTTTATCTCTTCATTTTTCTTTTTATTTATTTTTTTTCTATTAAGTTTTCTTTATATTTCTAGAACCATCTTGGCAAATTTTTCATTTTAAAAAACAATATGTTACAATTTAGTTTAATTGTGTCATGGTGCACAAAACTTGCATTAACCCATTCTAATTTGTAATTATCACTAATTTTGTGTATAAGTGTATGATTAAAATAATAATTAAAAAATAAATAATTAAGGAAAATATTCAAGTAAACTAGCAATTAATAGGTGACTAATTAAATACCAATACTAGCAATTATATAGTTAAAATAGGTATATTTAAGTCTATTTGGAAAAATAATTATATCTTGGTTTTTACGGAAAACACATATTATCACTAATTAACACAAAATCAACCTAAACAAATTTTCAAAATGTTACACTTTTCTTTTTATCATGCTTAGCTAATCTTTTGGTTGTGGTTATGATGAGGATGTGAGATGAATGGGTTTGCCTTCATCCTCTTCTTGTTAATGTTTAATGTTTTATAATGTGACTCTAAACTTAGTATTGCAACTTGGATTGGTTTGATATGGTATGTTGATTCCATGGTTACTTTGTAACCTCATCACATGCCATATTCTATCCACAAACCCCATCTTGTAAGCCTAAGGTTAGAATTAATTTAGTGTTGAGGTTGCTAGGTTTAGATATGGTATTTTGTGTTCAAGTGACTCGACAAATCTCTTGGATTCATATACCATATACTATCACAAACACTTAGCAAACTTAACACTAAAACTATTTGCTCTCACTCACTAATTTGTGTTTTTGATGTTGCGGTATGCTTGGTAACCCTTGTGCTTAGTGTTGATATCTCAAGCTTGGACATACAAATGGTAAGTGAACAAAACGGACTCGTTTCGTGTTTTGCTTCGAATATCGGTATTTTGATGATTTGTGCTTCGCGGCCGCCTTGACAAGTCATGCTTCATGCCGGGATCGACACAAGGACGGACAACTCATGATCAAGGGAGCGTCGAACGAATCTCCGTGATTCGACCATCCGAACCAAAGCCATGACCACTTCTTCTTTAACTTGTTTTCTTATTTCGTAATTATATTTTAGTGACAACCAAACCCATATTCTTTGTTTCTCGAACCTTTAAGAAACAATACCTAATCTCCAATTCCCTGCGGATTGACCCGTACTTGTCGGCTAGCTACAACGCGCCGTGCACTTGTGTTTTATAAATTTTAAAACAAGACCGAGATCGCGTGCGCATTATTTCCTTAAAACGATTCCATTTTCAAAATATACGTGTTTGCGCGTGCGGGTAAAGTCCCAACAGTCGAATATCTAGTCTAGGGGTGGTAAACGTCAGACCCCAGTAACTAGATAAGTCATGCCGATGTGAGGCTCATAACGGGTCGAGAAACTACTGATAACACTTACCAGTAAATCTCCGTATCAGCCCTGGACAGGGACTTCCTATTATAGCCAATCGAGCACAGCGCAATATCAACCCCCAATACCGGGAGAGACGCATCCCCTCCTATCGCTCATTGCCTCCATGTGACTCGGGAATGTATCCAAAAACCACCGTTTTTCACGCTCTCTTGAACGTGGTAAGGTGGAAATCAAAGCATACTGGGAATCACACAAGACTCTATGACGATCTCGGGTCTACAGACTAACCTGTACCAGTGTCACCAGAGAACTGCTATCTGACGTCAGGTATAATACCATCTAGGAGTTCTCGGCGAGTCATATTCAGTGTACCCAGTCTCCACTGAGCACGCGTATACCATCTTTGATGTCAAACACCAATGAATATGGTGTCACGACCCGAAAATATTAGCTCGCGACCGGCACTTAAATCTCGCCACGTCTAAAAGAGTAACGTAAATTAAGTAAGCCGAAGTCCATAAATCTAAAACATTTTTAAAGAAAATAGAAGAGGTGAAGTTTTGAAATAAAGGTATGGTGAAAATCAAATCATTTTCTTAAATGCATAAATAGTGGGACATGAAAAATGCAAGTGAATTTTAGTAGTTGAAAAAAAACATGTTTCGTCTTTTAAAAATTTGGGCAGCGCCTCCTTTGTATATTTTGATCCAAAACCACATATACATAATAATGATAAAGGCATCCCCAAACGGGAGCTAGCTCTTCGCCAATCGACGGATTCACAACCACGCAAGTTACAAAGTAAGTATACGATGCCCAACGGCGAAGATATAACATTTCAGAAAATATAAAATATTATTTTTGAAATTTAACATTAAAATAATACATTTACCGAAAACTGCCCGATTTGCGAAATTGGGGTTTTCGAAAAAGGGTATAAATATATACCAATAATTGTGAAATAAAGGGAAATTAAAATGATTTGTTCATTTAAAAATATATTTAAAGGCTTTGGAATTTTTAAAATTATTTATATGCAGTTTAAATAAAAACCCGATTAGTGCACTGCTAATCGCGATTAGACCAAATCCGTGTTTCTACAGTTTTCATGGTTAGTGCACCATGACATGTTTTATTTGGTTACATGTTGTTTCATTTCATTTGGGTTATGTGTTATGGTTTATTGGTTGTGAGAAAAGAAAAAGAAAAGAAAAAGGTGTAATGATGAATTGGAGAGAGAGAGGGGACATAATGATGACTTGGAGAGAGAGTGTGAGAATATCAGAGAGAGAGAGAGAGGAGAGGGCAGCCACATATCCCTCCACCATTATTCATTTTCTTCTCCTTCTTCATCTTCCTCACCCTCATCTCCCTCCACTTCCAAGCCCTAGATCCATCTCCAAATAATCCCCAAAACTTATTACTCCCTTCACAAAAATTAATCCCCATCTCTTCCTCTACACATTGGACCAAGCAAAGTGGGATCTTGGCAACTTTGGGACTTTTAGGGTTTTGCTTGGGTGTAAACATGAGGTATAATTTCTTCCTTTAGTTTAGTTCTAGTTTCCTTGCATTCTTGTGTAGTTTAGAGGGTGTTTTGGTGTGGAATTGTGATCTTGGAAAATCCTAGTGAGGGTTTGAGTGAAATTGTGGATTGGTGATGTTTGAGTGGCTGTTGAGAGGCTGTTTAAGAGCTGGAATTGAATGGGAAACCAAAATACGGATTTAGGATTTGAGTTCATGTCGGTTTGTGAGAATTTAGGGTGTGCAGGAAAATCTGGAGCAAACCGGGGGATTTCTGAGTTTAGCAAACAATACCAGGGACCCATTTTAGACCATAGGAGACTACCATGACAAAACGAAGCCTATAGGAGCCTGGGGGGATGAGGGGCCGGATTTTAGTGGTATGTGGCCGGCCACTTGGTTGGGTGTGGTGTCGGGGTTGATCCAGTGGCTCAAATACACAATACACATCACCCTAGACTTGTTTGCTTGGCTTTATTTGACCTGAGTCGAAATCTGGGAGCTTTTTAGTGTGATTTTGGCTATGTTTTCCGTATTTTGAAATGCTAATTCTTGTTATTTGGATTTGTATTTGGTTGTGGGATGTTCGTACATCAACAACAAGGGTTGTTTGGTTGATTTAGTACGCGTATGCTATAGGTTCTAACCTACAAGCAAGGTGCGTGTCGTATTGGATTTTAGAACTTGATTTTAATAGCGTTACGATATGTGTTGTTATTGTAGGTACCTTCGTATGGATTCCGAGGCGACGGAGCATGGCGTCAACAACTTCAGCAAGCGAAGACTACTGTGAGTAGATCTATATCTACCAAGGAAGTCGAGTGGATGGCGTATAGCACCCCCATAAAGTTTTGATGGAAACTGATTTATAGAATATGGTTAAGGAAACCTAGATTTGGAAACTAGGGTTAAAGTTAAATGATAGTTAGTGAAACTATATTAGAAACTAAGGATAGTTAGAAGTGATATAATACGGCTAATATGTGATGACGGTATTTGAGGATGATGTTTGACGACATTGCCGTTTAGGATACTATATGACTAGATAGTCGACGTAGATGTGTCATCCGAACCATACATATTTCTAAATTGAAGAATCGTACGCATCTTTTAAACAGATACCTTAAGGGACGTTACGGAATTTCAAATGATATCTTTTCTTTAAAAACACTGTAACCCCTATTTTCAAAACTACGATTCGCTTCTTTAAAAATCTGATTGTATGGTTCGGGTGTGTATGTTAGATTAGATACTTATACTTATAGTAGAGATAGAATGTTTATGTAAACTCGACTTGATGTGAGATATAAATGCGATAAAAAGAATATAAGACGAATATGATGATCTGATGATATGTTGGTATACGGATGCGAGTCGATTGAGATGGTTGATACCTTGTCGGTCCCCTGATATGAAATCGTTATGGATATGACCTGGGACATAGGTATATATGTGTGTGTGTGTGTGTGTGTGTGTGTGTGTGTGTAGAATGTTGTGAATCATGGATATTAGGTTGTACCCTCATTGTCTTATAGGTTGATAGGATCCCTATTAGTTTAATGTTGTCATACGATGATCTTTTCCGTACGTGATGAGTTGATTTGATGATTGATCCATACCCTTGACTAGAGGATGCTGTACGATGGATTATACCATACGTGATGTTGTGTAGCTAGATACCGATTGATAGATTCACCGACTCAGACATGTTAGATACGTATACCTGTCAGCATTTAAATGTGATTTATCTTATGCAGCATTCATGTTATTTGCATTGTATTGCTTATACTTGTGCTAGTACACTTACACCATTATTGATGATGCGTATGTTACACGTACACAGATTTGCCGGCTCACACACAACATCATCGATAATTGCCATGTCACTACACAGTAGGATTGCTGCATTATGATATGACTCCTTGCATAATTTACTTACTATTTTGCATATGCACCTTTATACGATGTTGTATTTGACTTTGGAGAAATTGGGAACCGCAAGATATATTTTAAAAACTGGAATCATTTAAAAGAGTGGTTTTCCCTTAATATGTCATATCTCTGTTCTATGTTGCATGATATACGGATATGCTTACATTTCTATTATATGTCGCATACATCATGCTTTGTGATTTTACGCATTAAGATATGTTGTTTTCATGAGATTTCTGGATTTGAGAACCATGGCTATTTCAAAAGAAAGTATGCACTGTTTTCAAAACCCGGTTTCTCTTGATATGATATTTCAGTGCGTCCACCATGCGTATTCTCGGTTCTGAGACTTGTGACATGTGAAACCCGATTCGAGGAGCTGGATGAGGCCGATTACGGGTACATGGTGGACCCGGTATGGTACCCCAGGGCGAGAACGGATCGCTGTACAGTAGACGATGAGCCTAGCAGAGGGACTACTACCTACCGGTGATTGATTGGATCTGGCGGTTATCCGGAGGATACTGACCAGAGATGAGAGATGGATATGGGTTGACCCGTACTGCCGGGGCCGAGGGACGATTCCGCAGACGGAACCCATGGAACGATCCGGACTGACGGAGCCTGAGATATGAGGATTTACGTGTCGATGCTAGACACGGGTTTCATGATGTTTTCGAGTTTCGATGTTGGACACTCAAGTTCCATGATTTTTATGTGTCGCAAGGGACACCCGTTGATTTATATCCTCATACTTTCATGCACACTCTTTTATGATATTTACGTGCATACATACATTGATCATATGGTTGGACGAGATCCACACGCATACATACATTGATCAGATGGTTGGACAAGATCCACGTACACACATGCATTGATTATATGATTGGATGATATCAGCATACTTATAGACTTGAGTTATTGTTGGCACACATGATGACCCGGTCACCCTAGATATCATAGTATTACCTTTATGATATAGTTGACCTAGGAGTCGTTGTTATTCGATTTCTACTTGTAGATGTTTTTCTACTCACGAGTTGGCAACTCACCCCCGTTGTGCCGCAGTTCTTGCCGGTAGACCGCAAGGATCGGTAGCGGCTTCGCTGGCACACAGTTGCATTCGGATGTTTCGCTTTGGTTGGTGGGACATTTGTATCGTACCCACTCTTATATTATATTTCATTTTGTATCTAGTCAACTCCATCAAATCGAAACTAGTATTTGTATAAGAAATAAGACTTAGCAAGACTTGTAGTTGCGAGATTTGAGCGATGGGTTTTATATTCGCTTTTGAGGATTTATGTCTTGCTTTATTCTTTATCTTTTGTGGTGATCTTCGTCGTTGGACATCATATACTTATATTTATTGTCTTTCATGGTTGTGATCCACCGGTGGGCGAAGAGCTAGCTCCCGCTTGGGGATGCCTTTATATCATCTTGTATTGTGGTTTTTAGATCAAAAAAATACAAAGGAGGTGCTGCCCAAATTTTTAAAAGACGAAACATGCTTTCAAACTAATAAATTTCACTTGCATTATTTATGTCCCTTTTTCCATGCATTTAAGAAAACTTGATTTCATTATATCTTTATTTCAAAACTTCACCTCCTTTATTTTCTTTAAAAGGTTTAGATTTCTGGGTTTCAGCTTACTTGAATTCCGTTACGCCTTTAGACGTTGCATGATTCAAGTGCTGGTCACGAGCTAATATTTCGGGTCGTGATAGAAGATCAACACAAAGAATAATGTAAAGCAAGACATCCAACTCATCAAGCGAACATATAACCCATCGCTCAAGTCTCGCAACTACAAGTCTTTCTAAGTCTTACTATTTATACAAATACTAATTTTGATTGATGGAGTTGACTAGATACAATATGAATAATAATACAAGAGGGGTACGGTCAAACATGTACCGCCTACCAAAGCAAATCACCCGAATGCAACTGTGTGCCAGCGATGCCGCTACCGATCCATGCGGTCAACCTACAAGAACTGTGGCACAACGGGGGTGAGTTGCCAACTCGTGAGTAGAAAACATCATCAGGTAGAAATCGAATAAAACAACGATTTCCTAGGTCAACTATATCATGAAGGTAATACTATGATATCTAGGGTGACCGTATGTAAATATGTGCCAACAATATAATAATCAATGCCTGTATGCATGTGGATAACATCCAACAATATAATCAATGCCTGTATGCATGTGGATCCCGTCCACTCGAAACATCATAAAAGCATATGCATGTAAATATATGAGGATATCAAAGAATGTGTGTCCATCAATGACACATCAAATCATGGAACCTGAGTGTCCAACACCGACACTCGAAACATCATGAAACCCGTGTCCAGCATCGACACGTAAATCCTCATATCTCAGGCGCCGCATCCTCAAACCGGCCCTCAGGCGCCGCATACTCTGGTCGGCCCTCATATCCATCTCATGACTCCGGTCGGTATCCTCCGGATAACCGCCAGGTCCAAATACTATCACCGGTAGGTAGTGCTCCCCTGCCAGGCTCATCGCCTAAAAATGCGAGTCTTCTTGTCCCGGAGTACCTCACCGGGTCCACCATGTACCCACAGACGGTGCCTACCGCTCCTCGAATCGGGTTTCACATGCTAATCTCAAAACCAAGAAAACACATGGTGGACGTCTATAAATATCATATTAAGAGAAACCGGGTTTTTAAAACAATATATACTTCCCTTTGAAATAACCACGGTTCTCAAATCCAGAAATCTCATGAAAACAGCATCTCAATGCGTAAAATCGTAAAGCATGATGTATGCGGCATATAACAGAAATGTAAGCATATCCGTATATCATGCAACATGAAACAGCGATGTGAACATAGCAAGTAAATCATGCAAGGAGTCATATCATGATGCAGCAATTCTACTGTGTAGTGACATAGCAATTATCGATGATGAAAGTGTGTGAGCCGGGCAATCTGTGTAAGTGTAACATGCGTATTATCGATAATGGTGTAGGTGTACTAGCACAGGTATATGTAATGCAATGAGAATGACATGAACGTAGCATAAAGTACATCATCAGCTAAATGCTATAAGGTATACGTATCTAACATGACCGAGTCGGTGAATCTATCAATCGGCATCCAGTCTTACAATATCACGTACGGTATGATCCATCGTACGGCATTCTCTAGTCAAGGGTATGGATCAATCATCATAAAACTCATCACGTACGGTAAATCATCGTACGGCGGCATTAAACCATTAGGGATCCTATCAACCTATATGACAATGAGGGTACAGACCAACGTCTCGTACGGCATATCACTCATGATCCACAACATTATATATATCTATATACCTATATCTCAGGTCACATCCATAACAATCTCATATCAGGGGGACCGGCAAAGGTATCAATCCTCTCATATCGACTCGCATCCGTATACCGACATATCAATCAAGTCATCGTATCACATCGTACATTCTTTTCATCACATTTATATCCCACATCAAGTCATTTACATATATACATCCTATCTTATAAATCTCATGTCATGCTACTCTAAATCTCATACTTATTCTCGTGCACTCCCTATCTATATATTGTAATTCACGTTCACTTATCATATCCTTATATATGTATTAATCTGAGACATCATTTCTTTCATATCATGTCACACTAAACCTTTAATCGAATCCATAGGTTCCTAGAATAGGTTTCTCTAACCATATCCTATATATCAGTTTCCATCAAAATTTGCGAGGGTGCAATACGCTATCCACCCGACTTCCCCCGTAGATATAAATCTACTCACCTGCGGATTTTCTTGTTCAGCTGTAGTCGATGGCTTTGTCGTCTCGGAATCCACACGAAGGTACCTACAATAAATACACAATCGCAATTGCTATTAACATCAAGTTCGGAAAACCAATACGGCACGCGGTGCGCTCATAGGTTAGAACCTATAGCCTACGCATGCAAAACCAACCAATTATCCCTTGTCGTTGACGTACAAACATCCAACAACCAAATACAATATCAAATACTAAATCCAAATTCAGAAATCGCAAAACACAAAAACAGCTACCTAGGAGAACCACTTCCAGATTTCACCCTAGGCCAAACTAGGGAATTTTGCATATAGGGTTGCCCTAGATATCTGATAACAAGACCACTGAACAAAATTCACACCATTCTACTCTGATGTGGCCGCAATTTGCGGCCACAATGAATTAATCTGCGGCCAGATTAGGGAATTTGGGTCTCGGGTTTCATGGGTTACTTCATGGTTACCTGCATGTCTTACTGTCATGGAACTTAATTTATGGTGGTCTCGGGTCACTCCAGATTCCTATAAACCATCAAAAACTGTCAAATTACGATGTCGGGAAAATTCTATGTCCGTGTTTTGGTTTCTAATCCGGGTATTGGCCAGTAAAGTCGACACTAAGGTCTTGTAACGGCCCCTAAACATCACCAAATTCACACCATCACCCAACCCTCTCTTGGGATTTTCCAAACATCACTAATCTAACAAGTTTAACTCTAAACTAAACTAGGATGCTAGGACACTTAAAACTAAACTAAATGAAAGAAGATATAGCTCATTTGGGCAACTCAAGAAAACCCTAGCTTCTTAAAGTTTCCAAAATCCAACATTGATTGGTCCATTGTGTTGAGGGTGAGGTAGAGATCAACTTTTGTGAAGGGAGTATAGGGTTTTGATGAAGATTTTGAGATAGGTCATTGTTCACACCATAATATTGTATTATTATATTCCCCATTCTTATTCTTTTTATAAATAAATAGGTGCTTTTGACGCATGTCTGCTACATATTACAGGTTATAGGTTCTTGGACAGAAAACAGTAAAAACGATGAAAAGACGATGCAAAAGTGGATTTTGACCAACAAACAGAAGACTATTGATCAAGCCTACATCAAAGATAAAATTCACAAAGTACAAGGCAATGCAAGGTCCAAGATTACAAAGCGAACGGTTAAAAGTCCACCGCAATTATTCACTAGAGATTTGGAAGAAACATAGAAGCTATTAAAAGAACCAAATAAAAAGGAAGCCCAAAGACAGAAGAGCCCACAAAGGAAATTTCAAGGCCCAATACTTCCTTTTAATAAAAGACAAAGACATAAAATTTTACCAAAGCTTGAAATCTACTTTAACTAGGTCTTCCTAAGGATATTTTGGTAAATGTAGACATGCGAATCAATTGTAACCTAGGGTTTCCTATCCTCTATAAATAGGAACTCTAAATCATTGTAAAGGCGACGCCTCCCTATGCCTCTTTCTATGAATAAAATTTAGAATTCTTTTGGAGAGCATCGATGCCTCTTTTCATTTCAGAAATTCAGATCTGACAAGTCTTGTGCTGATATTTGGAGAGAGCCATCTGTAAAGTAAGTAGGTAATTTCAATTCTTACCCTAGGTAATTTTTCATTCTCTGCCCTAGATTAAATTTAATTCATTGCCCTAGTTAGATAGTTAGATCTTTAATTCCTTGCCCTAGTTAAATTTAATTTTTTGCCCTAGATAAATGATAGATTTAGTTTTTAGATTTAATAAGAAATCCGAACACCCATCGGAATTAACTCGTTAGCGCGATTAGAAAATTCACAACATCCCTGTGGACCGACCCGTACTCACCGGCTAGCTGCAATGCGACGCCGTTCTTGATTGCGGTAATAGATAGTTTTTGAGATAAATCAAATGGCGCCGTTGCCGGGGATGGCGTGTTATTTCCTTTTTGCAATTTCGGGTTAATCTTAATTAAAATCATAAAAACTGAAAAATCAAAAAATATATATAAAAAATTATCATCTTTGTATTTTGTGAAGGGTATTTTTTTGTTTGAATTTTTTGCAGGATCTACAATCGAGACGGATCTGGAAAAATCCAGAGTTCGAAACAGAAAAAGATACATCAGAACAGAAAGAGATTGGAAAATCAGAACAGCACAATTTTTTTGGAGACCTGAAGCCTCCGTACCGCCGCCATTCCGCCGCGCAAGCGCGCTCCCACCGCTGAACCGCAGCGTCATGCTGACGTCATCGCGTGAAAATTTCACTGTTTGTTTCCTTTTTCCCCCCTCTACAACCTAAAATATATCTTTTGTCAAATTTCCTGCAGAATTCTTTACACTTTAAAAATCTTCCTTTCTAAATAACAAATCTTGTGCAGGATTCTTTGCACCGTGCATAAAATAAAAAAAGATTTGATTGCAAGTGATTTACTGTTTTGCATATCTTTAAAACTGACTTTAAGGGGTTTTTGACCAATTCAAATTGGGTGGGATTTTCATCGCCCTTCCCAGGACCCCAGAAATCACATAAGGCATATGCATTGACCATCTATTAATTAAAAAATACTAGACTCATCCCTAAAGACTTCGAGCTCAATAGGACAGAGGACTGGTTATAGACATCGGCCGTTAATCCTAACCTGACTTTACGGTGTCTAGACAAGTGTGTCAAGGCAAGTGGTTACTTAATTAGGACCGATACTTGTAGCGGGGAGCCTCCCACTTACCTGGCACTTACCTGGCCGCAATTGGCGGTGAAGAGGCGGTTTGAGATCCTATTTCTAGCACTTTGGAACAGTTAGAAGCTGTCTAGCTGACCTAAGTGACCCTAGAGTTAGGCCAGATTGTGCATTTTTAGTTGATCGAAAGTGTGTCTTAGCTCTTTATCAAAAATCATTTTTGCAAAACAAATAAAAAAAATAAGAGGAAAATTTTTATAAAAAGACTTGCAACTTTTTCGCTAAGAAATCCTTGCACCACCTACCTTCTTTCTTATGGGTACCCCACATCATAAATCTCTTACCGAACTTTGGTATCCCGAACCTAACTTTGCTTCGTACGTCAATTGTTTCGGTCGATTTAAGGAAGATCCCTCCGTGCCCAAAATTTCTTTGAAAGATCAAATAGAAGCGTCTAGGAGAAACAGTTTTACTTTACAACCCACTTTGTGTCAACCAAGTCAATCTTTACCACCTTCATATGTTGATACCACTTTTTCGAGCCCAGCTGTAACTCCTAAACCGATGTCCATTGCTGAGCATATTGCTCAATCTCGTAGCCGATCTTTCACCCCTCTCCACACATCTAGTTCTAGGGATCAACAAGTCCATTCACCTTTTTATCCACATGTTGACCCTACTCCGGTCCAACCATCCAATTCCTACCAGTCCTACCCGACTATCCCACCTTCACTAGACCCTGTTTCTACACAACCTTTTGGGAGTTTCACGTATCCAAATAATTTCGAATCTTTTACCGAAACCCCTTCACCACCCATGTCTAGTTTGGAACAGTCGTTGCAAGCTTATATTTTAGCAACAAACAAAATGGTTAGGAATGTGGAAGCGTCCGTGGCCGCCCTTATGCAACCTAGTGAACCGGTAGCTAGCTCCAAATTTTCCAATGTATGAGGGGACGGTTGGACAGAGTGAGAATTTGAGAGGATTTCCAAATCAAACCTACCCATACCCAATTCCAGCCCACAACTCCGGTTTTCCTTCGATTGTCCAAAATAGTTCACCAGTTGAAAATAAAAACGAGTTGTGTGAATTTGTAGTTCTTGATTTGCCAGATTGTGAAGAACCCCTTTCAAGTGAAACCACACTTAATCCTTTCGATCTTTACACCTCCACTCTAGAACCTAAATCGATAAATATCCATGCTTTTGACGAGGTGTCAGAAAAAATTGATTTTCACTTGATTGAGGATATAGACGCCGGGAATATTTCGGATGATGAACCTGTCGATTTAATTGAAATTTTATGTCCAATTCATCATCCCGAGTCATTAAATGTTTCTCCCGAACTTCATATTCGTCTTGATTTTGGTGATATTGGAATGGATAAGCAAATTTTTGAGGAAAATATTGAGGAGAATTATGAGGATAGTATTGAGGATAATATTGAGGTTGAACCATTTTCGTTTGATGTGTCGAATTTTTCAATACACCCTCCTGAATCCTTAACTGATACCCTTCCTCACTCACTTCCTTCCGTCCTTCCTATTGTTCCGACCGTGCAAGTGACCGTTACGCTTTCATCTCTAATACCAAGTTCGGCGTACCCATGCTTTCTTGCGAATCTTGAGGGATTTGACCCCATTTCTCGACGGGTTGATAGGTTAGCGCAATCGCTTTTAACACATCGGTCATCACAAATTGCGCTAATTTATTCACTCGATTTACACTATCAAGATCGTACTCAACTTCTTTCTCCTTTCCGCCATTCTTCTCCCTCACCGAGACCATATTCCACTCTTCTTCTCACACGGTCTCATGTGTTTCTCATCTCTTTTCTTTCCACTCCATTCTTTCACCGACTCGACCATTACCACGATAAGATTTTTGAATGGTTGGTGCTAATCTTTGGCTTGTATAAGGCCAAGCTTAAGTTTGGGGGGAACCTTGTTGTATATATGTATATATATTTTTTGTTTTCTTTTTCTATAAAAGAATAAAAAAAATTCAAAACAATAAAAAAATTCAAAAAAAAAATTTGTAAATAAATAAACAGGGGAGTGCTGAAAATTTTAACCCTCTTGCAGCATGACAGTGAGGACACTGTCAACTTTAAGTTTGGGGGTATGCTCGGTACGTCTTCTTCCTTCGCATTCATATGTATATTTTTGCATTTGCATATTTATTTGAAAACCCATAAAAATTGAAAATTTTTAAAAATTATAAAAATTAATGTATTCAATTTTGGCCTAATTAACTTGAGTTTGACAAAAGGTTAACTAGCTAGGAACAACTAGATATTAAACTTAGTAAATTAAAAACCCTAAAAATAACCTTCTTTAAAGTTTAACGGTAGAAAGTATATAGCCTTGTAGTTTATTTAGAAATAGGCAAATTTTGAGTTCAGTTCTTGGACTAAATCGAAACAAAGGAAAAGTATTGATATTTTTATTAGAGTATGAGTTTGAAAAATAATTCCTAACTTAAGTCTAGATTCTGAAAATGTATACCCTACAATTTGCGCAATCACGCACCATGAAACTTGGAATAGTAGAAGAGACCTTGAAATGCTCTTGTCTAAAGTCCTTAGTACGATAAAAATAAAAAAA
Source organism: Agapanthus africanus (assembly GCA_030015575.1). Classification (NCBI taxonomy): domain Eukaryota; kingdom Viridiplantae; phylum Streptophyta; class Magnoliopsida; order Asparagales; family Amaryllidaceae; genus Agapanthus; species Agapanthus africanus. Next base: position 83,680,018 of record JASDDO010000004.1, on the reverse strand, counting down.
ATATACAAGTGTGAATAGAAAGAAATGAACACTGGTTTTTGTGATTACTTAAGGCTGCAAAAATAGAAAAATATTTAGCAAGGGTGCTTCATCACCTAGTGCCTTAGACCAACTGGTTTGGGAGTCACTGCTAAAAAGCCTTGGGTGTTGCAAGACTAGGAAGTACGCTTTAATGTGCAAACACATCTTGTAATCGGTTATTGGTATCTCAAGAAGTATTAACGGTCGCATGAAGGATGTGTAAGCAAAATTCAGTTAAAAATTCACCTACTAATAAGTACTTTGGACAACGGACAAGGGTATGATTGCTTGATTTGAATTTCCAAATGTAGGGGTGATTTATACACACACGTGGGGATATGTGATTGGAATTTAGATGAAAGAAAGGAGTGAAGAATAGAACTTGTATTTTTAATAGAGTTGATAAAAATTCCTAAGTGGAGATGGAACCATAGAAAGAAAACTTAAGAGATGCAGAAAGCTAAGTAAGTCTATAGAACATATATAATCTTAAGTTAGAGGAAGTGTGAAGAATATGGGTGGATAATTTACGGGTCGAAGATAATAGAATTCCTTGTTAGAAAACCTAATTGGAGAATAAAAATCGATAAGCCGAATTGATAGGATTTTGTGGGTAGTATCCGCTGAAAACCCTCAAGAGACAACACTCCTCCTACTAGGGACACCTAGAGGTTTAACGGCTTGTTGCACGAGCTCAGTGCAATCGCGTTTCCCTGCGAAAGTGCGGTTAGGTTTTTTGTAGAGAATAACAAATAAGTTTGCTTGAGGAAGAGCAAAAGATAAGTTTGGGGGTATTTGTTCACACCATAATATTGTATTATTATATTCCCCATTCTTATTTCTTTTATAAATAAACAGGTGCTCTTGACGCATGTCTGCTACATATTACAGGTTACAAGTTCTTGGACAGAAAACAGTGAAAACGATGAAAGGACGATGCAAAAGTGGACTTTGACCAACAAACAGAAGACTATTGATCAAGCCTACATCAAAGATAAAATTCACAAAGTATAAGGCAATGCAAGGTCCAAGATTACAAAGCAAACGGTTAAAAGTCCACCGTAATTATTCACTAGAGATCTGGAAGAAACATAGAAGCTATTAAAAGAACCAAATAAAAAGGAAGCCCAAAGACATAAGAGCCCACAAAGGAAATTTCAAGGCCCAATACTTCCTTTTAATAAAAGAAAAAGACATAAAATTTTACCAAAGCTTGAAGTCTACTTTGACTAGGTCTTCCTAAGGATATTTTGGTAAATGTAGACATGCGAATCAATTGTAACCTAGGGTTTCCTATCCTCTATAAATAGGAACTCTAAATCATTGTAAAGGCTATGCCTCCCTATGCCTCTTTTTATGAAAAAAAATTTAGAATTCTTTTGGAGAGCATCGATGCCTCTTTTCATATCATGAATTCAGATCTGACAACCCTGTGTTGATGTTTGGAGAGAGCCATATGTAAAGTAAGTAGGTAATTTTTATTCTCTGCCTTAGATAAATGTATTTTAATTCCCTAATGAGTGAGTAGTCTCCTCGCTTGTTAGGGTTAGATCTGGGGAAGGTTTGAGAGACGAAGATCTCTCATCCCCTTTTTTGCCCGTCATATATTTTCATAGGACTCTATGCATACATGCACATACCGCTTCCTATGGCACCCTATCCATCGAGGTAGCGGTGATACCGTAGTATAAAGGCCCGGTTGTGATTGTTTTCCATGGAGGTTAGGGTAAGGATTTCTAAAGGAAGGACAAGAACCTAGAGCAAGAAATATCTTTCCAAATGGTTCTAATCCCTTTTATTAATAATTACCATAACACCTAATTAGATCTTCATATGGGTATAGAAAGCGGTGAGATTTATAGACTTTCCAAACTTAACCTAGACCTAACCCTAGCAAGACTTAGATATAGATTAATTTAGTTTTTAGATTTAATAATCAATCCGACCACAATCGGAATTAACTCGTTTGAGCGAATAGGAAATTCACAACATCCTTGTGGACCGACCCGTACTCACCGGCTAGCTACATGCGACGCCGTTCTTGATTGCGGTAATAGATAGTTTTTGAGATCAATCAGTCATGAGAGTAGTATGAGAGAGCTTGAAGATAAAGAAGGAGAAGAAAAATGATGGGGGGAAATGAATGAGGCAACCCCTCTCTCTCTCACTTATTCTCACACGCTCTCTCTCTCATGGCATGCTCCAAGTCATGATGTGCTCCCCTCTCTCTCTCTTCTCAATAATACACTCTCTTCATTTTTTTTCTCACAAAAATAGAACCAAAAGCAATGAACAAACACAAAGGAAACAATATGTAACATAATGCAATATGTCATGGTGCACTAGCCATGATAAAAATGTAGAAACGCGGATTTGGCTTAATCGCGATTAGTAGTGCACTAATCAATTTTTATCCAAACTGCATATAATTAATTATAAAAATGCCAAATCTAATAAATATATTTTTAAATGAATAAATCACTTTAATCTCCAATTATTTCACAAATTTTGGTATATATTTATACCATTTTACGAAAACCCCAATTTCGCAAATCGGATAGTTTTTCACGAAATATATTATTTTAATATTAAATTCCAAAAATAATATTTTAAATTTTCTGAAACGTTACATATGGGATCATCCATCGCCCATCAAATGGATCAAGAAGCGTATACGCTAGTCTACTCTGGAATATCGATGCCCCGTCTCGATACACCCTCGACTAGGAACAATTAAAGGATGAACTTGTGGACTACCCTGGCCCTACTAGTATGATCTGTATCATAGTCCTGGTAGTCAAGTATACATCCTGAAGCCTTTATCAACATGTGAGAGCAAGATAGTATCACAATACTAGTTTACATGTTAAGATAATGAGTAACCAGATAGCAAACTTTCATGTTGGAAAGAAAATCCTCCCTATATATGTCCAAGCATCCATTGTAATATACAATCATGTACAACAATGGTCTCTAGGGCATACATACAACTAACATCAGACAAAAAGACCGGACTGTACGGTAGTGTTGCTGATGGATTCATAGGAGTATGGATAAGCTTGCTTGTTTATCTTCTGATCGCTCAATACCCGAGTAGCTGTTACATCCAGCTATACCGCTGGCGGCTTATGGGTGACTGATATGATCATCACCTACTGCCGGCGTATTGACGAGCCATTAGAGTCATACACAGAGGTTTCCTAGCTCATACGAAACAAAGTAGGGCACATATGCGATATGTGCGGGACCGAGATTAATACGTGTATGTGATACCGTATTCCAATCTCACGATACAGGTTATATGTGATATAACCGGATTGTTGAATCAAGTGACGTTGATTCAATGATATGTTATATGTATATGTGATATGCATATAAATGATATTAGTCGGTTATATGCGATACAGCCGGGATATTAAATCAAGTGTTGATTTAATAATTTAATGTGTAATTATATATTTGATATATTAGTATATATTAACTAATATTAGCTCACTTAAGAAAATGTTTTATCAAAATACATACAAATATATATGTGATATATATTAATGTATTTGTTTATATGTCATGCTAGATGATACATTGGACTTGGGTGTATGAGACTCATACCATACTTAAGATAATGTGGGGATTTAATTATTAAGGGAAAAAACAAAATTAGGTGGAAATTATCATGGTTGAAGATGCTTATAGAAGCTTGTGGAAACCATGACTTAGTCTACTAATTTTGTTTTACTCTAGATATTTATTAACCCAACTCTAATTTTTAGCCATGGTTAAGTCTCTACATGAGTTATATGAGATATTTTCTCACCCAAGGTTCAATACTTGATGACTTGAGATCATTTTCTTCATCTTCTTTCTTGCTCTCTAGTTTTGAGTGAGTGAAGAAAAGAAAGAGAGAAAAATTATTCTAAAGTGAGCAAAATTCATACTTCACCAATCTATACCAAACTAGCCATTTAGTATAGGTTGTTTTTTCACTAGTTCATCAATTAGTGAAGAGATAACTTGAGTTAGAGATTCTTCGACGTAGATCATCTTCGGTCTCGAAGATCCTTGAGCAAGCTTGTTCCTTTCGTCTAGTGGAGCTTAACGAAAGTCCGGGAGAACACTACTTGGAGCTAAGGGATTACTACACGAAGCTTAGAAGTGAAGGACCGGTCTACGAAGGTTGTATTCCTATATCACTTAGTGTAAAAATGTTTATATGTTTTAAAAACCCTAATTCTCTAGTTAGATCATTGGTTCAGGTTTGTTAGCACACTAGATTTTTATAAAATTGCATGCTTGATGCCTTCCTAAACCTAGTAGTCGTGCTAAGGAACCCTTCAGGTTGTTCCCGACCCGACTAGATTATTGTTCTAAATTGTATTGTAGACCATAATTTAGTTGATGTTTCTAACTGTTTTTTACTTTTATTACAAAAGAAACAGAGATGAATGTAATGAGAGATCAGTCTATTGATGACCGATCCGAAATAGCATGTAGCCATTTGGCATTTTCCTTAAGTTCGGATAATGAATAAACCCATTAGCTTGGCTCACATTTGATCAGTTTGGATTGTCAACTTTTTTACGCACGTTACGGGTCGGATTCTTCCGAAAGAATGTTCTTTCATTCATGTAAAAATAAGATAAATTATTTTGGGAGACGCTGCTTGCTGAAAAGGGTATTTTTGGTTTTATGCAGATCCATTAGCAAAAACATTAAATAAAACAATGAACATGATTTAATTACCTTCGATTTTTATTGAAGAATAAAGACGAAATAAATGCAGCGGTTTTACGAATAAGTATAACAATTTTATAAATAGATATAACAATTTCAGGTTATATATAATATTTTAATAAAAATATAATGGTTTCAACATAAATGCAGTAGAACTGTATAATATGGATTTAATACCTGTAAGAATCAATGTAGTAATTTATTTGAAAGTATAAAGTTGGCATAAGACATCAATAAATATTAGAAAATGATTGAAACAAAAGAATTTTCCAGTCAAGTGAGTTTCTAACGAGTTTTTTTCCCAGCGACTAAATCCCATCCCTTTTCGCGAGGAACCTATTCACATTTTTTAAAATATTTATTTTCTGCACTTGCATAGACAACGCAGTTACACCCGAATAATCTATCAACACGCGATTTAGCCACCAAGCCGTCTCTCTGGCGGCTCTGCCATGTCATCATCCTACTGGCGATCTGTTAGCTGTCTGTGGGTCCCACCTCTCTCTTTCTCTCTCTCTCCTTTTCTCGCACAACTTTTCTTCTTTTGTTTCCGTTTTAATTACCACGTCCATTCCATTCACATCCTCTGCTTGCTTTCCCTTCATCAACCACCTCTCTCTCTCTCTCTCTGCATGATCATCAGAACAATAACAGAATCAAAACCATGGTGAGAGATTTTGACTGATGGCGCTCTGTTTCTTGATGGATGAACTAATCCTCTGTGCTGGGTAACTAACTCTGGTTTTCGTAATTTTAATATCAGGGAACCCCGGTGAACATCATCGTCGGGTCCCACGTGTGGGTGGAAGATCCGGAGGCCGCCTGGATCGATGGAGAGGTCACAATCATCAAATCAGGGAATGCCACCATCATCACCACCAACGGAAAAACCGTATGATTTTAATTTCATCTTCATAGCTAATTGTTGCTGTTGATTGGTTAGGATTAGAAGTTTGTATTGATTTTATCCTTGTTAATTATGCTGTGTATTGATAACCAACTAGGATGAGTTTATGAGTATTTGTTCTTTATTAATTTGGCTATCAAACTTTCAGATTGGAAGCTAGATATATATAAATCCATGTAGATGCTTAGAGGGTTATGTAATTAGCAAGCTAGTGATTGATATCAAATTAAATTGATTGAAGAATAACCACCTTACCAATTGCATGGATCAAATTCAAATTCCTTTGTTTTCACCACTTACAATATGATAAATTATTGTAACTACCATCTCCTTCAAGTTTTTGTTTCTAATCTTGTTAATTATTCATCAATGCTTATATTCTTAATTAATTTCTCCTTGATTTACTTATTAAATTTTCGAAAGATTAGCAATCGAAAGATATGAATACGCATATACATCATAAGTTTGGTACGTAGCAAATTAAATTCAAGGGAGGATCAATCTTATATATCTGATACGATAAGCGTATACTACCGGATTCCCAAACCTTATTTTGACTTTCAAAAATCTCGGTCTAATATATATGCAACTAATTCTATAACTTCAACGATTAATATAAGCAGTCATTTCTTGGAACGTGTAGGTTGTGGCTAGTATTTCAAGTATTTACCCAAAAGACACCGAAGCTCCTCCTGCTGGGGTCGATGACATGACTAAATTGGCCTACCTTCACGAGCCGGGAGTTCTACAGAATCTAGGTTCTCGATTCGCTCTAAATGAAATATATGTAAGCAACTCACGTTCAAACTCTTAAAGGTGTACAAAAAAATACTAAGTCTAACAACCATGAGCTCCGCAGACCTACACGGGTAATATATTGATTGCAGTTAACCCTTTTCAAAGACTTCCACATCTCTATGATGTGCACATGATGGAGCAATACAATGGTGCTACTTTTGGGGAGCTAAGTCCACATCTTTTTGCAGTAGCCGATGCTTGCTTCAGGTAAATATAGCAAATGCTTTTTTTCCCTTATTTTTTTCATTACGGTTTTCAGCAAGCTAAACTTGAGTAAAATACCATGACTTTTCATAGAAAACTTTCTATGGTACAAAACTAAAAATGCTGAAAAACTCATGGTACTAATTTAAAAAGAAACACTGAGTTATTAATTATTTGTTATTTGTCTGAAAAAGATGAAAGGTCAAAGGTATTTTAGTGAAAGTTGGCCTTTTTTACTATGGTTAATTGATATAGATGAACTAATATGTTCTAAAATAGGGCTATGATAAATGAGAATGGAAGCCAATCCATATTAGTTAGTGGAGAGAGTGGAGCCGGGAAGACCGAGACGACCAAGATGCTCATGAGGTATCTTGCTTATATGGGCGGGCGATCGGGGACGGAGGGAAGAACAGTAGAGCAACAAGTGTTAGAGGTAATTTGATTCCTAAGAATTTTAATAGTTTCTATGGTCAATATTTAACGATAAAGATGATTGATTTTGAATGTTATACAGTCTAATCCAGTATTGGAAGCATTCGGCAATGCCAAAACAGTTAAAAACAACAATTCTAGGTAAAAATATAATTAATATTACATTTATATATGTGCACTTCATTGCTATAGTTTATGAGAAACCGATTCTACTAACGGTTTATGCCGGTTACATTGGAAACAAATATTTAATAACAGTCGTTTTGGAAAGTTTGTCGAGATACATTTCGACAAATACGGGAAGATATCAGGAGCTGCAGTTCGGACATACCTACTCGAGCGCTCTAGAGTTTGCCAGGTGAACGATCCCGAGAGGAACTACCACTGCTTCTACATGCTCTGCGCCGCACCACCGGAGGTATCACACATAGAACAAATAAGATTACCATAAGAGTACATCTTGTATAGTTCCTATTCTACAATGTAATCTAGAATTGAGTTATCAAACGTTCATTAAAATATACACACGTTGTTACAGGCTTACAGCATTTTGGTCTAGAAACAGGGATATCTAAGATGGATTAGAGTAACTTAGGTTCAAATCACACAATGGATTTAATTAAAACGTTCTTTAATTAGAAAACACCACCACGCAAAAGCCTACAATTCGTCCGAAGAAAAAGGGCACTCAACAAGCAAGGGAATGTTAGAATATAAAAATATATCGCTCTATCCTCATTATAAATTTGGAGTTTGATGCTGTGACGAAAACATGTAAGATAGATAACTGAGAGTGAAAAAAAAAATCAAATCTCAGTTGTTTATTATATTATGAATGGTGGATAACCTTCTTCTACCTTATAATGCAAAATGATGGTTCCCCATTAGCACGATAATACAATTTATTCCTTTACGTTTTGGACTAACAAGTAGTAATCCTATTATAGGACGTCAAGAGATTTAAGGTGGGGAATCCAAGAACTTTCCATTATCTGAACCAAACAAATTGTTACGAAGTGGCTAACGTTAATGATGCAAGGGAATACCTAGAGACTAGAAACGCAATGGATGTTGTTGGAATAAACCTGGAAGAGCAGGTAATTTCTACATGATATATAATTTAAACTGATCTAAGGTCGTAAGTACATACAATGGTTTATTAGAAAATTATTCATTCGTTGCAGGATGCTATCTTTCGTGTGGTAGCAGCAATTCTTCACCTCGGTAACATAGAGTTCGCCAAAGGGAAGGAAATTGATTCTTCAAAATTGAAAGATGACAAGTCACTCTACCACCTTAAGACTGCTGCAGAGCTTCTAATGTGTGAACTGATATACACTTTGTGCACGATCAGTTTTCCCTACGCTTATGTTGTGATTCTTATTTATTAATACGCAAAATCTAATTACATTTCAGGTGCGACGCGAAAGCACTAGAGGATTCTTTATGCAAGCGTGTGATTGTTACTCCTGATGGCAATATCACAAAGCTTCTTGATCCGCATTCAGCTGCATCAAACCGTGACGCCCTAGCAAAGACAGTTTACTCGAGGTTATTTGATTGGTAAGAAATATTTTCTTACATACTGGAGTTGATTTAAAATTCAAAGCATATAGAATATAAGATTATACATATCGGTATCAGGGATTTTTTTTTAAAAATAATAATGGCAGGATAGTAGACAAAATCAACAGCTCAATTGGTCAGGATCCTAATGCGAAAAGCATAATTGGAGTCCTTGATATCTATGGCTTTGAGAGTTTCAAGATCAACAGGTAAGGTTTTTATTTAATCTACTATTCAAATTGAGGTCATATATTTGTATACCTCTAATATTGGTTAATAGTAACTAATTATATACTGATATATCTGGCAGTTTTGAGCAACTGTGCATTAACCTCACAAATGAAAAGCTGCAACAACATTTCAATCAAGTAAGTACATCGAAAATTTCAAAACACAAATGTATAGCACAGAAAAGTAGCATACTAAGAAGTGTAAGCATAATGCTATTGCAGCATGTATTTAAGATGGAGCAAGAAGAGTATACAAGGGAAGAGATTGACTGGAGCTATGTGGAATTTGTGGACAACCAAGATGTGCTTGATCTTATAGAAAAGGTATACAATTTACATGATCTAGTTCATAAAATATGATTAGCAGATTAGATAGTATAAAAAGAAATATCATGCCTCTAATGGTTTGTATCTGTTCCAGAAACCTGGAGGAATAATTGCACTTCTTGATGAAGCATGGTATGATCCTGATATTCTACTAGTGAACACTTTGTTATTGCTTATGTATGAATGTATATGCGTGTCTATTTTATGTACATGCACGCCTTCAATGGAATTTTCGAAAATTACCGATTTCTTTAATAACAGAGATGTACCCACATCAGATACATCTCTTGTCTCTGATATTTGAATACTGCAAATCTGATAGATATGTATTAGATGTTTCTTTTGTTGTATCCTAGAATTTACAGATGTGTGTCAGATGTTTCTTTTATTGTACCGTAAAATTTATAGTGTATTCTAATGTGGCAAAGTCATATGAGAAATGTCTCCAGATCTAAGAAGTTAAAATTTCTAATGCATGTATAACAAGTTTGCAATTCCATTTTATTTGTAGATGCATTGATAATCGTTTTTCACTTTCTTCATAAAAAAATGTAAATACGGATAACAATTGGATTAATCTAAATTGAAAATAATTTATAATATCTGGTATATTGCTATTTTAACCACTCTACATTACATATGGATGTTCTAGATTAATAACACTCCCAACTCACACACAAATTTTGTTATATCTGTATATTCAACCTTGCTTATTTACATACTGATCCTGAAAATTTAAATCTGAATTCATAAACCATACTGATCCTGAAATTTTAAAAATTCGTTATATTATCATTCCCTTCCTATATATTTGGATAAATGCATCGTGTTATACATCACACTCTAATTTCAATATTTGTACAACATGTACCCCATCAGTAAGAGAAAACTATCCAAACTAAATTCCTTTTTAAATTTTTGACTCATATGTCCGTAATACATAAAATATTTACTTTAAGACATGAAATCCTTGGCTCTTATTCTTGAGCTTAATAAATGTATGAATTTCATATAGTATGCTAATACTAACCTCAATTAATATTTTACAGCATGTTTCCAAAGTCCACTCATGAAACATTTGCACAGAAGATGTACCAAACATATAAAGCACACAAGCGTTTCAGTAAGCCTAAGCTCGCTCGAACTGCTTTCACCATAAACCATTATGCTGGAGATGTAAGCAACTATCAAAATTTGTTCCCCGGTATTTGTTCAAATGTCATGCAACTCAAGTATAATTCAATGCAACAGGTTACATATCAAGCAGATCAATTTCTTGATAAGAACAAAGATTATGTTGTCGCCGAGCACCAAGCCTTATTGGATGCTTCAAAGTGTCCTTTTGTTGCAAATTTATTTCCTCCATTGCCCGAAGAATCTTCTAAACAATCCAAGTTCTCATCTTTAGGTACACGCTTCAAGGTAAATATCAGTCACATGCAGAACTTAATTCATTTTTATATCCTTGGGTATTATTTTGACATAATTGCAGAAGCCCGTTTCACTTTATCCGTTTGGCAAGAAACAATCCTCTACATAAACAAAGTTCAGTTTGATCTTCAACCTTGCCACTGTAAAAAAAATTCCCTGTGTTCTTTCTCAGAATATACCCTCATTTTACCCTCTTCTTTCTCTTTAGTTTAAGTGTGTTTTGCGAATCGGGGAAAAAGTGGCGGTTTCTTGCAATTTAAACCTTTTAGAAATTATTGTTGTTATTTTGAATTGATCGTCACTCAAACATCTTTGATTTAACATATAGCAACAACTGCAAGCACTGATGGAAACTCTGAGCACAACCGAGCCACATTACATTCGGTGTGTTAAACCCAACACTGTTCTGAAACCGGGCATCTTTGAGAACTTCAATGTTTTGAATCAACTGAGATGTGGGGTAAGGGTAAAAACACAAAGTGTTAACTACACTAGAATCATTTTTAATTATCCTATATGTGATACCAATGATATGGCTTCTTAATTTAAAAGGGTGTGCTAGAGGCGATAAGGATCAGTTGTGCTGGTTATCCAACTAAAAGGACTTTTGACGAGTTTCTTGATCGATTTGGAATGTTAGCACCCGATCTTGTTGATAGGTATGCAGTTTAACAGGGAATTAGTGTGATCTTTTCTTGGAATTGTGTAAATTGATGTCTGCTTTGATTTAATTTCTCTTAACATATAAGCAAAATTTTACCTAATGCAGCTCTGATGAGAAACTGGCATGTGCAGCAATTTGCGACAGAATGGGATTGAAGGGATACCAGGTATAATCTAAGAATAGTTTATATATTGAAAATAAAAATATATAACGGAAACATGTATAACTGAAGCATTGTTTACATGAGCTTTTCATTGTTTCATGATGCTGCTAATGTATGTTCACTTCAAAGAATATCATTTTTATAGTGATACTATCATACTACAACACACATAAGGTTATATATATACACACTCCATTGCAAACCGGCACATTTTAATGATCCGATCCATTTAAGTTGATCATCCTACCCTCAAATGTATGTGTATGAAAAATCAAACGATTTGAAAACCTCTAACCTATATATCGGATGAAATTTATGTTGCATTATCCAAATACGTTCATTTTTGCACCCATCGATGCATAGGTTAGAGGTCTTCAAATTCTTTGATTTTTCATACATATATTTTTGAGGGTAGGGTGATCAACTTGAATGGATCGGATCGTTAAAATATGCCGTAGACTGAGATTTCCTGCATATTTTAAAAAAACGCGGACCTGTTTATGATGGAGCACTCCTTTACCATATATATATATATATATATATATATATATATATATATATATATTCTCGTGTTTTATCCTCTTAAAAATGAAATCGACATATCCGTGATAACAAAATCATGTTCCATCTAGTAGTTTTCTTTCAAGTTTCACATGCAAATTATACACCAAGTACAAAACAAAACCATACAATTGATTTGAAAATCATTAATAGAAAAATAAACCAAGATTTGTGCTTGAATATGAACAAATAAAGTACAACATATAGAATGGATAACTTAAATATGTATATTATGAACAATAAGAGATTATTACAAAAAGCATTTCTAACACTAAAGCAAGGCAGTTGTGTATAGTAACGGAAAAATCATGTCGGTCTTTTTATTAGATAGGGAAAACAAAGGTGTTCCTCAGGGCTGGCCAAATGGCTGAGCTTGATGCTCGAAGAATTGAAGTCTTAGCAAATGCTGTAAGATTTATCCAAAGACAAATTCGAACGTATCTTACAAGGAAAGAATTCATCATCCTCAAGAAAGTAACCATCCAAATCCAAAAGCTATGGAGAGGTTAGTCTCTAATAATCGTCCACATGTTAGGATTTATTTCAATAACTGATTGATAGAATTGCATATTATTTTACAGGATGGCTTGCACGAAAGCTCTATGAAGAAATGAGGAGAGAAGATGCATGCCTTCGCATTCAGAAATATGCACGTGCTCATGCCGCATGTAAAGCATATTCAAATTTGAAGGAATCGACCATTGTTATACAAACAGGCTTACGTGCAATGGCTGCACGTGATGAATTCCGACACAGGAGGAGGACTAAGGCCGCTATAATCATTCAGGTGATATAGTTATAACATGGATTGATTTGAATAATTATATAACCACTTTGGTACTAATATATCGTATTTCAGACTCAATGGCGCTTGCACAAAGCTCGCTCTGCATATCTGCATCAAAAGAAAGCAAGTTTGATACTTCAATGCCTTTGGAGAGGGCGAGTAGGAAGAAAGGAGCTTCGAAAACTCCGAATGGTGATAAAGAAAATTATAATTTACTCCTGGTTTTTTAAAAGTCTTATTTGCATGAAAGAGGTCCTAATTTGTTTTTGGTATATAGGCCGCAAAAGATGCTGGGGCACTTAGAGAAGCCAAGGATAAACTAGAAAAGAGAGTAGAGGAGCTTACATGGAGATTAGATTTCGAAAAGCATTTGAGGGTATTCAGTGATATTCTTTATTAATTTATTTGGCAAAATTCTTGCAATACCATGACCTTTCGCTATTTTATAGAATAGTATCATATAATCTATAAATTGTAAATAAATACAATGAACTTGGTATTTTCCATATTAATACCATGAGCTTTCAACATTTTCCAGTTTAGCACAATCAGCTGTTTTCTATGAATAACTAAGTAGTGTATAAGGGAAAGAAGGTTCGGACCGGTAACTGGAGTCATGTTATTATATTAAACTGAAAATAATGAAAGCTTATGATATTTATTTGAAAACACTAATTTCATGGTTTTTATTTCTAATTCAATGAGAAGTCATGTTACTTGAGAGAAATTTATCCTTTTCTTTTCGATGAAATTTCAGTATTATACAATGTTAAACATAATTTATTATATAATGTAGACTGACCTTGAGGAAGCCAAAGGTCAAGAGATTGCAAACTTACAATCAATATTACAAGAAACGCAAGTAAAGCTTGATGAAGCCAATGCTGCAATCATTAACGAAAGAGAAGCGGCGAGAATAGCAATAGAGCAAGCTCCCCCAGTCATTAAAGAAGTTCCAATTGTTGACAGCACAAAATTGGAGTTGTTGTCAGAGAGAAACAAAGAGCTAGAGGTAAAGCGTCCAACATCATTTTTTTCGCTTCTACTTACAATGTAAGATATCTAAACAAATATTAAAGACCAAGACCAAAACGGAAGCTTCAAATTTTCAGCAAAAGAATAATTGATAACTTCTACTGGAAAATTATAAGCAATGTATAGTTGAGAGCCATGTGTGTGAATGCACAAAGAAATGCACAAATAAAAAATGCATATTAACACACGCGCACATGCACACATACATGGGAATAGATCTGCATACTATATCACAATTATTTAACTATTGGATCAATACAGGAAGAGCTAATTGAATTCAAAAGCAAGGCAGAGAAATTCGAGAGAAAATATTTGGAGGCGCAAAAGCAGACTGAAGCATTGATTACAGAAACAGAAGAGTCTCAATCAAAACTTAGCCGACTTCAAGAAATGATAGAGAGGTACTGTACATCATCTATTCGTTCCTCCATAAAATATTCAAAACATAAATTAGGAAACAAGATCCATACTTTATACACATCTCATAACTTTCTTTAAATTGTAGACAAGAGACAAACTTGTCGAGCCTAGAGTGTGAGAATCAGGTTTTACGGCAGCAGGCCTTAGACACGTCAGCAAACAAGGATAACCTCTCAGAAGAAATTGAAAGGTAACTATTACGGCATGCTATATCAAGAATGGGACATTTATGTTTGGCATTTAGGTGATATATATATATATATATATATATATATATATATATATATATATATATATATATATATATATATATATATATATATATATGCGTAACATTCTATTTTCAAACATTATTGACTTGTGTTTTCCAGTCTCGAGAGAAAAATTGCAGCATTGGAGGCAGAAAATGAGTTGCTTCGTAGTAGGCCTACAGTTATAGCTGAACCAATATTCACTCATGAGTTAATAGAACAACAACCACCACCACCACCACTACCACCACAGAAACAACAACAACAACAACCACAACCAGTTTTGATGGTATAAAATTCAGTTATTTATTTATTAATTTTGTACAATACTTATTAATATGTTTGAATATATTGTACAAGGTTTTCAGAGTATATATTGAGGTTTCTTATGTGTTTTTGATGGTTCAGATAGCTGAGAACGAGCATCAACATGTTGAAGAACCTAAGCCTAAAAAAGTATGTCGGCTACATATGAGTTAAAACTTTAAAACAAATGAAATAGAAACTTAATATAATTACAACTCTTTGTTCACAGGAAATGATGGTGACCCCTCCTTTACCTTCTCTAAGTAAACAAAAGTCTCTTACCGACAGACAACAAGTATGTATACAAATATCATGTTGGAAAAGATAAAAAAAACCCTGGAAATGTGTATTTCTCATTTAAATGTATAATTACTGTCTTATTTATAGGAGAACCATGATACACTTATTAAGTGCCTATTGGAAGACAAGCGATTCGACAAGAAGAGGCCAGCTGCAGCATTCATAGTGTACAAGTCATTGCTCCAGTGGCATTCGTTTGAAGCCGAGAAGACAAACATATTTGATCGTATTATTCACACCATAAGGTCATCAGTTGAGGTAAGTATCCTTATTTCAACCTTATTTATCATGTCATTCATCTATATCAGTGATTGTCAGATTCAATCCTTTAAGCCCCTTTTACCATTTCTTCAATTACATTCGTAACTAGAAATTTTTATACTTGATAGAAATTTTCATGGATATCAAACTCATTCTAAATAAACTAGACACAGTAAATAGCAAGGGGCATTTCAGCCAATTTCTGTCACACGAGGCTGAAAAGTGGCAAAAGAAATTTTTAAAAATGTCTTACAATTAACTTTTGCTGTAAATTTCCTTAGAATGTTGGGTCATTTTTAGTGGATAATAATTTGTTTTCTCTTTATAGAATCAAGACAATGTCATCGAACTTGCTTACTGGCTCTCAATGACTTCTACTCTTCTTTTCCTCTTACAAAACACTCTCAAAGCAAGTAATACATCAACTATCAGTTCAAACCGCAGTAGGGCTACAACTGCCACTTTATTCAGTCCAATGGCAAGGGTATGGCTTCGGTTACTTCCATAATTTTAATTTTTGATAATTAAACAAACTACAATATAATTAAAATTAATTTTCTATTGTGGTCCCCCAATTGAATATGTGTATTTCTAGAGTACTCGTCCATCTTCAGCTGGAATGGAAATTTCAAGTGGATACAGTGGAATGGCAGGCAAATCTAACGTTCAATCGAGAGTGGAAGCGAAATATCCTGCTCTACTATTTAAGCAACATTTAACAGCTTATGTTGAGAAAATATATGGGATGATCCGAGATAGACTGAAGAAAGAGATTAGCCCATTCTTAACAATGTGCATACAGGCAAGTCTCCAACAAGAAAAAAAGCTAAGAATCTAGAAGCATTAACATGAATAAATTCTTCAAAATCCAATATTTCAGGCACCAAGAACAACAAGAGCTAGATCAATAAGAGGATCATCTAGGAGCATTCAATCTAATGTAGTATCAAAGCAAGCATCCAATATTCATTGGCAAAGTATTGTCAAAAGCTTAGATTGCATGTTGAGTGTATTGCGTGAGAAATATGTAAGTAATGCTCTTATCTTTCCTCCAAAAAAGTACTAAAATAAATACATGAGAATGTGTTCACATGGTCCACTTCTGATTTTTCAGGTCCCTTCAATGATTATAAGGAAGACCTTCAGCCAAGTGTTTGCATTCATAAATGTACAACTGTTCAACAGGTATTTATCCATGACATTCGATGTGAGATATGTAATTATTCTTAAAAATAAAAACACACATCTTATTGAAAATGTTTTATGAACTTCTAATGCAGTTTACTACTACGCCGTGAATGCTGCTCATTTAGCAATGGTGAGTATGTAAAAGCTGGCTTGCAAGAGTTGGAACAATTTTGCTCGAGAGCAACAATTGAGGTTAGTTAATCTAAAACCATTATTATAAGTACATTTCTATGAAGCACCGATGCTTACAACCGGGTGTAATACCTTGTCGGATGATTTTTAAATTATCAATTTCTTTATTTAGAATGTATGTGATGCTTTCATTTATAACTTATTTGTGACAGGTTAATTAAGGGTTTAGTGCTTCGGGTTTTCGCGTTTCGGGATTCCATATCCTATGAACAAAATTAAATTGTAATGATTTGGCTCCAAATCACTCAAAAAGGAATCATGCCTCTCTATCTACATCTACACATATTATTCATACATACATATGCATAAATACACACACACACCATATGAATTTGCCGACTGATCTATCTTCATAAACTGTTTATAAACATCTGGTTCAAGGGTAAAATTATTAAATTATTATGAAAATAGGTGTATCCTTATTCTAGACCATGGATATCAAAATGGACTATACCGTCATTCAGAAAATATTTGGCACTTTTCCTCGTATATATGGATACACACAAAAAGCCACACGCGCGCGTGCACACGCACACAAAATCACACCCACACTTGCACCCACACGCGCGCGCGCACATACATACATATGTGCGTATGTATGAATGCTTGAACATACATACACACCATAGGTCATAGTGTGTGTGTGTGGATTTTTACGAAGTTTTGTGCATCGTGCGAGTGCACTAATCATTATGCTTGATAGGTTTATTTATGGTATAAACAAATAAGTGAAAAGAACGAATATGATTTTTTTTGTTTCACTTTCAGTTTGTCGGAACATCATGGGATGAGCTCCAACACATAAGACAAGCAATAGGTTTTTTGGTAAGCGGGATATCATATAGTTATCTATTAAATAGCAACTTTCGGATATTTTCTCAAGTGAAGACTATAAAGCAACAAAATTTGCAGGTTTTGCAACAGAAAGCTCACAAATCTGTAGAGGAGATCACGAGCGAACTATGCTCAGTAAGTTTAAGCACAAATATCAACTTATCTTGAACCAGTACAGTGTTTTAATGTTTGACCTTACTTTTCTCTATGATATTTCAGGACTTGAGTGTTCCTCAAATTTATCGTATCGGAACAATGTTTTGGGATGACAAATATGGGACACATGGTTTATCTAACGATGTATCTATCCTTCGTTTACATAAAATATCTTTGTACTATATTACTTGGAAAAAAAAATGATAGACATGCATTTTAATTCTACACAATTGGTTTCAGGCAATTGGTAAAATGAGAGCTATGATGAGCGATGATTCCATTAATATATCAAATAATTCCTTCTTGTTGGATGATGATTCAAGGTAAGTCCGTGAGATAATTTTTAAAGTTCTTAAGTCCCATTTTTATGTTGAGAAAAGGGTATATGATATATGAACAATATGAAAATTGCAGTATACCTTTCTCTTTGGATGACATTTCGCGATGGGTACTCGACATTAACCTTTCAGATGTAGAACCACCATTACTACTTCGTGAGAATTCCGGATTTCATTTCCTCATCCAACAACACACAGACCAAGTGTTTTAAAAAAAATAGAGTGTATTTTTTAATGGTTTGATTTTCTGCGTGCGCGAAATGCAATTTTTTGACCTTTTTCTTTTTCATATATTTTCGTTTTCTATTTCATAAACTTCACCGGTTTTTTGAGTGTAAAGTGTGCCCATTTGGCATTGGGTGTGTTACATATATTGTATGTAAAAAGGGAATTATTTTTGGACTGTCATTGTAATACAGAAATAGTTTACCTTTGTATTGCGTTATTAAAATTAAAAAGACCAAATCTTTATTTTCTTTCGCTTTCTATATAGTAATCATATTGGGTGTACCTCCATCATTTGGAAGTGTTAGTCCAGTGTTATTTGAAAATCAAATGCCATGAATATGATAGATTTTTTAATAGAATGTTACCCAAGACATTTGTAACTATTGGACTTACTCATGTTTAGTTTGATCATTGCCGAACATACTGTTGTATGTTCGAACTATCTATTTTGTATGATTTATATATCATTGAATATCAAATGAAGAATGAAGCTTCAAATGTCAAATCCAAAGAATCTCGGAGTTTATGTTGAGACTTCACAAGCTAAATTTTCAAGATAAGTAGACACCAACATAAAACATAAAACATGACGACTAAGAGATTGGCTCAAGATATAGTTAGGTTATTTGTTTTTATTTATTTTTCTTTAAGGCCTTAATGCAAAAAAGGTTTGTATCTAACGAGAGCGTGAGAACACACACTCTTAAATTTTCACATTGGATGATGTGTTGACAAAATACTTTTGGTATAAAATCATTTTTTTCTAGTAAAACGAGAGCTAGAGACGTTTCACTAAAACGGATTTTAATGAAACTACAGAATAAGAAATAAATCACAAAGTGCTCAACATACAAGCACAGATGGGAACAAACCCCATATAGAAAACAAAGCCAGACCAGCTACACGTGCATGCGTATAATAAAACTTTAAGCATAAAGAATTAATCAGCCATGAATATAATACGAAGATATATAGATCCCTTCATCTTCATATATAGTCCTAATATCCTTTTCTTCTCTACATTCCATATCGAGTCTCCTTTATTCTTCATTCGTATTCTTTGTTTTTTAATTGATAGGGAGCATTTTACACTTTTTGATATCTTGGTCATGCTCTATAGACGTAATTGTACTTTTTGAATCTAAAATTTTTCATCCATTTATAATAAGAGTCCTTATGAGCTCAGCCATAATTTACAAAAAACTGAAAGTCAGTTTGATATGAGATTTTTTGGGTTTTCCAGTATAAATGAACCATAACCACTTTTTAACCATTTTAATACTTAAATGTTTGATGGACTATGATTTGCATGATATTATAAACTTCTCTCGTCAATGTAGAAATATCTACATTTCAAAACCGGCAGGAAATTAATCTAGCGTGTTTACCGTTACTAGCATTTTTATTCAACCAGTGCAAAAATTTGATTTATTGGCTGCAGTTTCACAACTTCATTAGAAAAATAATATTGATACTAATTTCATATATTTCAAAATGTAGACAAAAGAATACAATACAAAAGAATCAACACCAAGATTTTTTCAAGTCTACATAATAAGCAAATTAACACACCTAAGATTGCCGTAAAATCTGAACACCAACATAAAATCCCGATTTCAAAAATCTGATACCA
This sequence comes from Agapanthus africanus, assembly GCA_030015575.1. Classification (NCBI taxonomy): domain Eukaryota; kingdom Viridiplantae; phylum Streptophyta; class Magnoliopsida; order Asparagales; family Amaryllidaceae; genus Agapanthus; species Agapanthus africanus. The sequence continues at coordinate 83,660,051 of JASDDO010000004.1, read as the reverse complement.
AAGGGTATTAGTTCTTCCTTCCACGATATTTCTCACAACACCATGAAAAGAGTGCAATTTGAACTCAATCACTTTATTATGAAAACAATTATTTCAATTTATACAACCCTCAGTCAAAAATGATAACAAACAATCCCAACGGTCTATCTAAACCGATAGATTCCCAACAGGTGAAATCATATCTAAACATAATCATAACAACTAAACTATCAAATACAGTTATATGAATATATTTCATATTCTAACGGTCCCCCTCAAACTCTTAGTTCAAACTCATGGTGGATAACCAAGAGTTTGCTTGATTAATAAATCTTGATGTGAATATGCAACTTGCAAAAAAAAAAAGCTAAAGAAAAACTTCTCAGGGCATAATACAAGGCGGATGCAGCCTCTTGTCTCTTGATTAATAGACTGAATCTCGAAATCTATAGTCTCTTTCGCATAAGCTAGATAGACTGAATCTCGAAATCTATAGTCTCTTTCACATAAGCTAGATGGACTGAATCTCGAAATCTCTTTGGAAATAAATGCCTTATCAAAGACGTCATAAAAAGAAATTGAAAATATTCCTAGAGCGGGGGTGAATAGGAATATGTGACTAATATGCACAAATTAAAAATTCTATCGAACACTTGCAAATAAACAATACAATTGCAAAGTTTATATAAGGAATAAGTCAATATAGATATTGTTAGAGTTCTTAGCGCCGTACCCGTCACAACCGCGGACTATACGGAATGAAAAACAAAAAATCTAGAGGTGCTAGAAACTGCAAAACCTAGAATCTAAACCAAACACATGAACTAAAAACATAGAAAGAGTTTTAGCTACTATGATAGAAGGGTTATACCAAACTATCCGTGGCCTTCGGTCTTCTACCCTCTTTCTTAGCTCTTCGGAGTCTCCGTGATCGAGCTTGACGTCCGGTCTTCCCTTTGTCGAAAATGATCCACCCGAGAGATTTGGTTGAACGCTCTAGCTCCACACTAAAAAATCAAGTGGAGAGGATGTAGTGAGTTGCTCTAGTGTTTTTCAATCGCTTATCCACTCTTGATTCTCAACTCATAAGAGAGTAGGGAGGAAGATAAAGGAGGAGCACAAGATAAGAGCTAGTGAGGAGAGAGAAGCAAATGGTGAGAATGAAAACTTAAGTGAGAGAAAATATTCAAGCAAGGTTTTGTATAAATGATTTTTGCAAATAAAATATAGCAATCATGCTTGAATATGTTTGTCAAAACTATCCAAGTATGTCTGTTACCATTCTTACCTCACTACCTTTACACCTCGTTTTCCATTTAAATGAATAAATGGATAAACCAAAAATAAGATGTTCACCTTCTAGAATTTTTTCCATATAAATACAGAATATACTCTCCTGTATATACATATCCGTATTCGTATCGAAATACGAATACCCAAAAAGATAGAATAAAACAATAAACATAATACTAGAATATATATATATATATATGTAATTATTAAATCAATACCTGATTTAATAATCCGGCTTAATCCTAAACCGGCTAGTATTATCAATAGTCCGATCAAAAGTCCAGGTAGGTAGTACACTCATTTGATCAGAACCCTGCATGTATCAAAATACAGTCACCTGAACCAGGAAAACTCTCTGTATGGTACTCTAATACTCGGCGGTACGCTGGCACAAGCACATTAGCGGCACTATCTGTTCATAACGGCTTTCCAGATACTTGTCGAAAAGGAAGACCGACGAGCAAGCTCATCCGAACCCCTATTGAACCTATCTGTGACAATCTTCGTACAGTCCGGTCTATTCGTCTAAGAGTATCGCATACCGGGTCTAACGGATGGTAAACGTCAGACCCTATTAACCCGATAATTCATATCGATATGGCTCATGACCAATCCGAAAAACTACTGATCTAACTATCAGCAAATCTTAACTGCCTTGGCTAAGGTCTTATAGTTCTAGCCAAATGAACACAGTGTGATATCTGTTGGCTATAGTGCCCTCAAGTCAATTATTGGATCGCAGGCACATGATTGCAATGATTGAGGGAGGATCTATACCGATTGAACAGTCTTACTCGGGATGATAGTATGCTAACTGGTTTGTCTTTATCATCATGTACATATTTCAGGTGACATTACAGATCACTATTACATGTTGATAGAGCCCATAGGATTCTTGCTTGACTACCAGCAGTATGATGGCGATCATATACGTGAGAGTTGGGTAGTCTATAAGCAAATCCTTAAAGTGTCCCTAGTCGTGGGAGTTTCGAGACTGGGCATCGATACTCCGAGAGTAGACTAGTGTATACGGATCGAGACCCCGACGAGGGGCGATGGCCGGTCTCACAAGCTATTGGTGTCAGTTGGTTCACCTAAGATAGTATACAGGTGCTCATTGGGTTATGAGTACACCGGACGTACTTCCCGAAAACATGCTAGTTGATATTATACCTATCGTCAGATAGCGGTTCCCTGGTGACATATGTACAGGTTGTAGGGTTCCTAGGCACTCTCAAGAGGTCTCACAAGGCATCAACCATGCCAATTTCAAATATTAACGGTGCCGAGAAACCCTAATAAGATCGTTGGCTAGATTTTTAGGCGAAACTACGAGCTAGTTAACAACTTAACTAAAGTGTAAGCGGAAATACAACCTTTGTAGATCCGGTGCTCCACCTCCATAGCTCCGTGATGATGTCTCCTCGCTGTCCAAGAGAATCCCGGGCTCTAGCGTCGGCTTCATCGGAGAATGGACGGGCTAGGTCATCGACTACGATGCCGAAGATGATCTACGTCGAGGCATCACAAGACCAAGCTCCACCTTCACCAAACCATGAAAACTTATGAAGGAAACACCCTATACTACTTGGCAAGAGGTAGAGGATGAAGAAATAGGAGGTGGGTGCACTTTAGAATTGGATTTCTCACTCATTTCATCAAGTCACCATTGATGAAGTCTAGGTTTTCTTCTTGAAGAAAAAGAAGAAGAAGAAGATAATATTATGATAAGTTAATTAAAAATTACAAAAGAAAAGAATAATTATCATAATATGAACCATGGTTATGTGTAGAGAGTTGACTAAGGTTAGATGAATGGTTAGGGTTAAGGATGAAGACAAAATGGTCAAAGCTTCATGAAGGTTCAACAAGCTTCATGAAAGAAAGAAACAAAACCATTTTGTTTTTCTTTTATCCCATTTCTTTTTAATCCAAATTAAAAAGATAAATGAATGAATAAATATAAACCCTAACCATTTACTTAACCAAGGTTTAATTCTTTACACAAACCCTAGCTTTCATGTATCATCAAACATGATACAATCAAATGCACAAAACTATATCATATATACAATGTGCATAAGTGAGTGAGAAAAGTCATCTTAAGTGAACCGATACCAGTTAACGCAAAGTAATATATCAAATATATAATTATGCATTAAATTATTAAATCAACACTTGATTTAATGATCCGGTCATATCGCATATAACCGACTAATATCTACAGTAACAACTTATCGAATCAACACTTGATCCGATAACCCGTCTATATCGCATATAACTGATCAATGTCACAAATCGCGAGAATCGAATACAGTATCACATACTGGTATCATTCTCGGTCCCGCACATATCTCATATGCGCTCCTATTTCGTTTCGCTTGAGCCAGGAAACCTCTGTGTAGGACTCTAAAGACTCGTCAATACGCCGGCAGCAGGTGATGATCATATCAAACACCCACAAGCCGCAAGCGGTCTGCTAAACGTAACGGCCACCCGGGTATTGAGCGATGAGAAGATCGACGAGCAAGCCCGCTCATACTCCTGTGAATCCAACCAGTAACACTTACCGTACAGTCCGGTCTGATCGTCTGATATGTCGCATATCTCGCCTAGGGGTGGTAAACGTCAGACACCAATAGCTCGATAAGTCGTGTCGATCTGAGGTCTATAACAATTCGAGAAACTACTGGTAACACTTACCAGTAAATCTCAGCAACCCTGGCCAGGAATTTCCGGTTATAGCCAATCGAACACAGCGCAACATCAACCCCCTATACCGGGAGAGACGAATCCCCTCCTATCGCTCATTGCCTCCATGTGATTTGGGACTGTACCCAAAAACCACCGTTTTGCACGCCCTCTTGGACGTGGTAAGATGGAAATCAAAGCACAGTGGGAACCACACAAGACTCCATGACGATCTCGGGTCAACAGACTACTCTGTACCAGTGTCACCAGAGAACTGTCATCTGACATAAGGTATAATACCATCTGGGAGTTCTCGGTGAGTCCGTCCAGTGTACCCAGTCTCCACTGAGCACCCGTATATAATCTCTGATGTCAAACACCAATGGATATGGGATCATCCATCGCCCATCTGTATGGGTCGAGAAGGTATACGCAAGTCTACTCTGGTATATCGATGCCCCGTCTCGATACACCCACGACTAGGGACTTTGAAGGATGTACTTATAGACTACCATGTCCCCACTAGTATAATCTGCATCATAGTCCAGGTAGTCAAGTACACATCCTAAGGGCTTTACCAACATGTATCGGAGAGACAATCAGTGTACACGTTAAGGTAAAGAGTAACCAGATAGCATACTATCATGTCGAGCAAGAAAGTCCTCCCTATATATGTCCCGGCATCCACTACAATATACATCCAATGTACAGTAATGGCCTCTAGGGCATACATATAACTAACAATCTCCCACTTGCACTAGGGCCATCTGATAGCAGTGGTTGTAGTATCTCATACTCAACCTGTAACATTTCAAAAAGATAAAATATTAATTTTGGGAATTTTTATAATTTAATATTATTTTATTGAATATTTTAATATTTTGGAATTATTAAATACAAATAAATGGGGAAAATTTTGGAAAATTCTAAAATAGGGTAAATTAGAGAATTATGACATTTTAAAGTTTTTGTGATTAATTTGACACTAATTTAGTGCTAATCGCGATTAAAAATCGCTAATCGGTTTTTAGCTTTTTTGTGCAACACATGCACATATCACTTTTTCACACTTGTGCATTTTCTTGCCATGCTTTTCATTTGGGTTTACTATTTGAGTGAGAAGGGTTTTAAAAGGAAAAAGAAACGGAAAAGAATAAAGAAATGGGTAGTTGGTGAGAGAGAGAGAGGTATGGGCTTCATTGACTAAGGACTTAACCATTTCTCCCATCATTTCCCTCCCTCTTCTCCCTTCTCCTGCTGCTGCTCCTGCACCTCCTTCCCTCCCCTCTTCAAGCTCCAAAACACATCTAAAACAACCCCAAAACCCAATCTCCATTTCATTAAATGTGTGCACAATCCCTAGATCTACACTTGGAGCTAAAGAAGCAAGGATTTTGGCCACTAGGGGCAACTCAAGAAAATTCTTGAGTTGCCAAATGAGGTATTTTCTGGACCTTAAACTTAGTTTATGCATTTCCTTTACCCTCATATTAAGATCGAATCGATATTGTGTGATATTGTGGACTTGTGGATAACCTAGTTAGGGTTATGATGATTTATGGGTTGTAATATGAAATTGAGGTCAGTAGAGGTTATACCATCACCCTAGTGTATGAATTGGAAACCCAAAACCTGAAGCTTAAACCAGAATACGGATTTTAGAAACCGATATCGGAGAATTTATGAAATCTGTGAAGGGTATATTGAATCTGCTATCACCCGAGACACCCTAAATTAAAATTGATTGGACAGTGACATGTGCAGCACCCAGGGAGCTACCACCAAGACCCCAGCCCCTACTTCTATTTCCAGGCCGCAAATTCCTCCATTCTGGCCGCAAATTGCGGCCAGACCATGATGGAATTGGCTCGTTTTGGTTTTGGTGTTCCCTTATTTGTAGTTTAGGCCCCTGGTATACATAGAAGTGTCTAATTGGACCTAGGGTGAAATCTGGAACATATTTCCTAAGTTGCTGTTTTGGATTCGTGTTTCCGTATTCCGTATTTTTAAGTCTGAATTTGTGTCTTGTGTTTTACCTCGACTATTTGGCGTTTATACGACGATATAGAGGATTTATTGATGGTTTTGAAGGCGTGCCATAGGTTCTAACCTATAGGCCTCTTATCGTATCGTTTTGGGTTTCGTGTGCCGTTTTAGCTTTGATTTGGTTTTAATGCGCATATACGATATTTTGATGTGTAGGTACCCTATGAAGACTACGGGACGACAAGCAAACGCGTGGTGACATCGAAAGATGGAGACGCAAGGTGAGTAGATTATATCTACTAGGGGAAGTCGGGTGGATGGCGTATAGCACCCCCGCAGTCCGTAGTTGTTATTATATATGATTGTTAGGTGTATTATGGATAGTGTAGGGTTAGAAGTGACTAGTGTAGTTCATAGTCGCGAACCCTAGAATAGAATTACACCTACACGCTCACCCTTGCATATTACTTATACTGGCACTGTGTTGATGATATTGGATGACTTTGGAGATGAGTCGATGATATTGGGCTTTGTGCCGCGAGATCGGTGATGTGGTATGATTCGTATTTGGGATACGAAATGTGTTTCTTGTGGGCTTGGGATGTGTGTTTACCCCCGCATTCATACTTTGTAGATGGCATCAGTTGTGCTAGACTTAGATCAGTACCCCAGATTATATGATTTGATATGATGATAGTGATACCTGAAGTGTGATGAGATAGTGTGATATTAACCCGTACCCAGCGATTGGGATGCCGTACGACGATTTACCGTATGAGCTTTACATTGACGATAGATCCGTACTCATGACTTGAGGATGTCATATGATATACTGTATCGTACGTGATACTATTGAGGCGGAATCACCGACTATTATATCTATTTATATATCAACTCAGATGTTAGGCGGTTTCCTTACCTGTAGCTCAGCTTGTTAGTTCAGCTGTATAGTTTAGTGTAGTTGTTAGATTAGATTAGACTCCTACCTATTTCAAAACTAGCGGGTCGTGGGTATTTTAAAAGACAGGTCAAGGGATCTACGGACATTTCAAAAGACGTATCTTTTCATAAAAACACCGTAGCCCCTATTTTCAAAACCCCATGATTCGTGATATTTCAAAAGGCACCATTTGTAGGACTTATATTAGATTAATGCAGATTAGTTATAGTTGCGTCTAGATTCAGCTCCCACTCTTTTTGTGGTTCGCTTTGCATCGCATTCTTATATTATGTTTCATACTCCATTATTGATATCATGCTGTTAGGACACCAGCACCATTACCGATGTTGCGTATGTACCATGTACACTTACTTGCCGGCTCACACACATCTTCATCTGTAATTGCCATGTCACGTACACCTTAGAAAATACTATTGCTTGTCATAACCTATTAGCTAATAGTTTAGACATTGTAGTTATTACCTGCTACTTCATGCATACTGTTATTCATTGTTATGCCGCATTCATGGATTCTCATGCATATATTCACTATTTTACGTGTTACTGAGGTTTTGGATTTGGATTTCCGTGAGATTTTCTGGATTTGGAGGAAAACCGCAAAACACAAATAAACATTTTCTCTCTTTTAAAATAAAAAGTGCGGTTTTCCCATGATGTATGAGTCGTCCACCATGAGTTTGCTGATGGATTTGGAAACCCGATTCGAGGAGACGGATGAACCGTTTCGGGTACATGGTGGACCCGGTGCGGTACCCCGGGGCAAGATGAATGTGGTGATGACGTTGAGCCTGGCAGGAGAGCACTACCGACCGGTGATTTTACCTGACGCGTCGGATATCCGGAGGATACCGTCGTGGTCTTGAGATTGATGGTAGGGGCCGGTCTGGACTGACGGCGCCCTAGATTTTGTTATTGAGACATTGAGATTTCGAGATATTGAGGTACATAGACTGTGATATAGAGATATCGAGATATTTGGATTACGTTTTGTGCCGATGTTAGGCACTGTTTTATGCTGATTTCATTATGATACCTCATTTTAAAAATACAAAGGAAATCTCACTAAATTATGAAAACAGTTTCTTCATTTATATGTATTCTGTTCTCATGCATTCATACCTCATTCATATGATATATTACTACCTGAGGCACTGACACAGGCATATGAGATTACACTCGGGTTAGATATTTACCCTAGCCTTGTTATAGGCTGCATGTTTTATATTAAGGATTTTGTACTGATCGTTTTGACCTAGGATTATGTCTTGCGTTCGGTTTCTGCTTGTAGTTATTCTCTATTCACGAGTTGGCAACTCACCCCCTGTTGTGCCACAGTTCTTGCAGGTTTGCCGTACAGGTTTCATTGCGGCATTTCTGGCACATTGCTTCCTTGCGGGTGAATTGTATTTGGTAGGTGGTTTCTTTTGCATCGAGAACCACCATTGTACTTGTATTATTCCTTGTATCTAGATTTTTCCATCAACCAAAACTTGTGTATTGTTTCAGACTCAGACTTTAGTGATGTATTGTTCGACCTTAGAGTCGCGCTTAGTAGTATTGCGGTTTTCATGCTTACTGTGTTTCTTTTGGATTTGATCCTCGCCTTTCGGCGTTGTATATTATTGTTGCTTGTGTGGTTGTGACCGTCGATTGACGAAGAGCTAGCTCCCGCTTGGGGATGCCTTTTATCATTGTATATATGTTGTGCTTGTGTACCCCGTTCGGGGCCAGTATTTACAAAAGAAACTCTGCCGAAATTTTTAGAAAAGACTTTACCTTTTAAAAATGCACATTCGGCTTAGTTATTTAAAAACCTTGACTTCAAACATATTTTCCTTCACTTCTTTAAACCAGTTTTCTTTACTTACTCTTTAAATGGTTTTAGATTTCTGGGCTTTTGGCTTACTTGGATCAGATGGAGTCCTATAGACTTCATATGGTTCAAGGGCCAGTCACGTGCTCTTTCGGGTCGTGACAAAGTTGGTATCAGAGCGCTAGGTTGACCTTGGTTCGAGTCTACGTTTGACTATGTGGAGCCTAGGGCGTTTATATATATACGGAACTTAGGCTTGACCTTACGGAACTTAGACTTAGTCGAGGGGGTATTAGACCCGAACTTTCGTCGTATAGGATGACCCTTGGATGATGGAATAGGTGACTAAAGTAGAGTGACGTACCGTTGGTATGTTCCGCGGCATACTTACGACACACCACTCCTCTTAAGGAACCTTAGGATGTACATATTTTCGAGATCAGTGATTCTCTTTATATCCATGATTATACATCCCTTTGAGATCCCCGATTCTATTAGTCCATGATCATACCTTCATTGATGTTGTTCCTTCTTATGATCATGTATCCACTCTGGATCTGTTGTTTCCTTTCTTGTCATTGATCTGCTCTCTTCGATACTCGATTGAGGTTCCTGTCGCCATGTTTGAGCGCAGTTTGGGCTGCTGCCAGGGTTACGGTCAGGGCGAGCTCGTCTGGTACGAGGGCCGACCATTGTGTTTTCTGGTGACATGGGAACGTCTCGAGTTAGTATTGGTGATTGTGACCTCTAGTAGAGGCGAGTGCTTGGTTTTGCACCGGATGATCGGACCATTGTTAGAGCTGCCAGTTGAGAGAGGACCGTTGATGTACAGCATACCTCAGAGATTATGATGTCGCCTACCGTGCAGATAGATGGACCAGCTGTTGCTGAGATTGACAGGATGTCGCTTTCGGAGCTTACGAGCTGAGATTGTCGGAGCTTCCAGGCAGATATGAGACAGATGATAGCTAGTCTACCCGATTTGAGAGACGAAGGTGATTCGTCCGATTTATGCACCGGAGCGGGCCCAGTTGAGTTGAAGATTTCCAGTGTGGAGAGTCTTACTCAGATCTAAAGCAGACCGATTCAGAGATGACCGCCAATGTGTCGCCCTTCCTGGAGGATTGAGGCGCTGTTCGGCGTACAGGTGAATGAGCCAGTTGTTGCTGCAAATGACGAGATATCGCCCAGATGGTTGGAGCTGCTGCTGCGTGAGCATATACTTAGAGAGATGATAGCGAGTCGCTAGTCACCTGAGGATGAATGACTAGGACATGTGGTTCGTTCGGTTACCGATGCGAGGTCATCAGATAGATTGTTTCCAGCTAGAGACGACTTCACGCAGATTCGTTGAGAGTCGATTGAGACGATCGAATGTCAGGAGCCCATTTTCCAGGTTTAAAGTATACGGAAAGACATGCAGGTGATTCTATGGACCCTCTAGAAGAATGAAACCCTAACTCGACTTAATGACCGTGTGAAAGCCTTTGAACCTTAGGGTTTGCGGCAGTTCCTCGGCGCCATTAGTGAGGCTTGGGTTTGCCCTTCTACGGCTGGACCACCGACGCTGAGGCATGTACTCGATACTATTAAACTGTACTCGAGATGTTGATCTCTTGGGGGATTATAAGGTTCTGACGAGTCGATCGAATGTTTCGACATCATTCGGATATCATGTGATGGGATGCATTGCTTGGGAGACTCCAGATACGAGTATAGCCGTTGGAGCATAGTCCATGCAGCCACGATGAGACGAGTCCGAATCAGTCGACATTGAAGCACAGTGAAGAAAAGAGTTCGCAAGAGATTTCGACGAGATGACGTCCCACTCCGCTGACATCAGAGATGTGATACGCACCCAGAGGCGTTGTATATGGATATATCTTCCAGAAAGAAGCGCGATAAGTATGCAGCCGTTCCAGAATAAGAATTTGCTTCAGCAATGGATGATGACTTCCGGGCAATCCTGCAGGAAAGAGATTTGAGAGAGAAATCTCGATAGGACCTTTCTGGAATGCGATACGAGAATACCTAGACCCAGGGGTGGTCATATTGTACACACCCAGCAGGCCAGAGTTGGCATTGTCGACGAGGTAGTTGACCGGATTCGGATAAAGGAACATACCCAGATGCGTTGTGAATTGATCAAGGACGGACGAGTTTTGAGTATTCCTCCGATGGTTGGGACGTGTTCCCGAGGACCTGTTCGGCCTGACATCTTCTGCAGAATGATGAAGCTACAGAGTACGCGATTTCGAGTCCGTGTGAGAGACTTCAGATTGACCGTGGCCGAGAACAGTGCAGTGCGTAGATATGCATGGCGTGACGTCATAGTGGACGACGATAGAGACAGGTGGAACCAGAGGTTCGGGCGAGACGCTGACGGGCTGTCATTACTTCCCGTCGAGACTAGAGACCTGATATGCTTACAGAGACGTTGGGATGCAACCAATTTCCGGGAAAATTTTGTGCTGGGGACACAGATGTCTATCGAGTGAGAAGAGATTATGCAGGAGAGCCAACCTCTGTACAGTTCGGCATAGGCAAGATCGGAAGAGACCTTAAGCAGGATTCCTTCCAGGACATTGCTGCAATGATGTTTGCACCTAGGATCAGATGTGTGACGTGCATTCAGAGAGCCAGAGGCCGACGCCAGTGATAGGCTGCCTCACGAGTGGTCGTGAGGATTGACCGATAGGTGACCAGAGAAGTGCCAGAACGGAATCGTCCCCGTTAGCACACCTGACAGGGCTGATGAGCCGATTGATTTTGAGATAGGTAATCCGCAGAGAAGATAAGGACCCAGCGATAGAGGACGCCAGACCGTGAGCAAGAGGCAAGTAGATATCTTGCGCTGCTAGCATTGGATGCACCGACTCCTTCTCGACCTCGAAGGAGGAACTACCGACGACGGTATTTATGATTTGTGATTTTGTGATTCGATTTTCACGTATCCGTCGTTTTGGATTTCGGTATTTTGGGCGTTCTGTTTGCATGATTTAGTTTTGATGACTGCGTTTCATGATATTTGTTTCATGCACCCACTGGATATTTATATTTTGCGCATAGTTATTACATTCGAGGTATTGATTGTGAATTCACGCTCATCTTATACAGTGATTTGATTTACACTTCCAGCAGAGTTTTCATGCACCTTTAGTGTTTTGATATACGATTTTGGTGCACGCCAGATGCACTAAATCGGGATTCTTCGTGCATGTCACATGCACCTGATTTTTTTTATTGTCAGGCACACACGTTGCCTACGACAGATGTTTCGTGCACACCAGTTGCACTTAGATGTTGTTTTGTACACCTGTTTGACACATATATGGATTTTGATTCCTTGCGCACCAGACGCACAGGATATTCTTATATATGCATTTTGGGGATTGATTTCTAGTAGAGCAGTACATTTTTATGATATTCTCTATGTATTGATGTTTTCGGAGCCCCGACAAATTGGAGTATTACTAAAATTGTTTTAGTATTGGGGGTTTAAATTTAAATTCGGGGACCGAATTTCTTTAAGGGGGGTAGATTGTAACATTTCAAAAAGATAAAATATTAATTTTGGGAATTTTTATAATTTAATATTATTTTATTGAATATTTTAATATTTTGGAATTATTAAATACAAATAAATGGGGAAAAATTTTGGAAAATTCTAAAATAGGGTAAATTAGAGAATTATGACATTTTAAAGTTTTTGTGATTAATTTGACACTAATTTAGTGCTAATCGCGATTAAAAATCGCTAATCGGTTTTTAGCTTTTTTGTGCAACACATGCACATATCACTTTTTCACACTTGTGCATTTTCTTGCCATGCTTTTCATTTGGGTTTACTATTTGAGTGAGAAGGGTTTTAAAAGGAAAAAGAAAAGGAAAAGAATAAAGAAATGGGTAGTTGGTGAGAGAGAGAGAGGTATGGGCTTCATTGACTAAGGACTTAACCATTTCTCCCCTTATTTCCCTCCCTCTTCTCCCTTCTCCTGCTGCTGCTCCTGCACCTCCTTTCCCTCCCCTCTTCAAGCTCCAAAACACCTCTAAAACAACCCCAAAACCCAATCTCCATTTCATTAAATGTGTGCACAATTCCTAGATCTACACTTGGAGCTAAAGAAGCAAGGATTTTGGCCACTAGGGGCAACTCAAGAAAATTCTTGAGTTGCCAAATGAGGTATTTTCTGGACCTTAAACTTAGTTTATGCATTTCCTTTACCCTCATATTAAGATCGAATCGATATTGTGTGATATTGTGGACTTGTGGATAACCTAGTTAGGGTTGTGATGATTTATGGGTTGTAATATGAAATTGAGGTCAGTAGAGGTTATACCATCACCCTAGTGTATGAATTGGAAACCCAAAACCTGAAGCTTAAACCAGAATACGGATTTTAGAAACCGATATCGGAGAATTTATGAAATCTGTGAAGGGTATATTGAATCTGCTATCACCCGAGACACCCTAAATTAAAATTGATTGGACAGTGACATGTGCAGGCACCCAGAGAGCTACCACCAAGACCCCAGCCCCTACTTCCATTTCCAGGCCGCAAATTCCTCCATTTTGGCCGCAAATTGCGGCCAGACCATGATGGAATTGGCTCGTTTTGGTTTTGGTGTTCCCTTATTTGTAGTTTAGGCCCCTGGTATACATAGAAGTGTCTAATTGGACCTAGGGTGAAATCTGGAACATATTTCCTAAGTTGCTGTTTTGGATTCGTGTTTCCGTATTCCGTATTTTTAAGTCTGAATTTGTGTCTTGTGTTTTACCTCGACTATTTGGCGTTTATACGACGATATAGAGGATTTATTGATGGTTTTGAAGGCGTGCCATAGGTTCTAACCTATAGGCCTCTTATCGTATCGTTTTGGGTTTCGTGTGCCGTTTTAGCTTTGATTTGGTTTTAATGCGCATATACGATATTTTGATGTGTAGGTACCCTATGAAGACTACGGGACGACAAGCAAACGCGTGGTGACATCGAAAGATGGAGACGCAAGGTGAGTAGATTATATCTACTAGGGGAAGTCGGGTGGATGGCGTATAGCACCCCCGCAGTCCGTAGTTGTTATTATATATGATTGTTAGGTGTATTATGGATAGTGTAGGGTTAGAAGTGACTAGTGTAGTTCATAGTCGCGAACCCTAGAATAGAATTACACCTACACGCTCACCCTTGCATATTACTTATACTGGCACTGTGTTGATGATATTGGATGACTTTGGAGATGAGTCGATGATATTGGGCTTTGTGCCGCGAGATCGGTGATGTGGTATGATTCGTATTTGGGATACGAAATGTGTTTCTTGTGGGCTTGGGATGTGTGTTTACCCCCGCATTCATACTTTGTAGATGGCATCAGTTGTGCTAGACTTAGATCAGTACCCCAGATTATATGATTTGATATGATGATAGTGATACCTGAAGTGTGATGAGATAGTGTGATATTAACCCGTACCCAGCGATTGGGATGCCGTACGACGATTTACCGTATGAGCTTTACATTGACGATAGATCCGTACTCATGACTTGAGGATGTCATATGATATACTGTATCGTACGCGATACTATTGAGGCGGAATCACTGACTATTATATCTATTTATATATCGACTCAGATGTTAGGCGGTTTCCTTACCTGTAGCTCAGCTTGTTAGTTCAGCTGTATAGTTTAGTGTAGTTGTTAGATTAGATTAGACTCCTACCTATTTCAAAACTAGCAGGTCGTGGGTATTTTAAAAGACAGGTCAAGGGATCTACGGACATTTCAAAAGACGTATCTTTTCATAAAAACACCGTAGCCCCTATTTTCAAAACCCCATAATTCGTGATATTTCAAAAGGCACCATTTGTAGGACTTATATTAGATTAATGTAGATTAGTTATAGTTGCGTCTAGATTCAGCTCCCACCCTTTTTGTGGTTCGCTTTGCATCGCATTCTTATATTATGTTTCATACTCCATTATTGATATCATGCTGTTAGGACACCAGCACCATTACCGATGTTGCGTATGTACCACGTACATTTACTTGCCGGCTCACACACATCTTCATCGGTAATTGCCATGTCACGTACACCTTAGAAAATACTATTGCTTGTCATAACCTATTAGCTAATAGTTTAGACATTGTAGTTATTACCTGCTACTTCATGCATACTGTTATTCATTGTTATGCCGCATTCATGGATTCTCATGCATATATTCACTATTTTACGTGTTACTGAGGTTTTGGATTTGGATTTCCGTGAGATTTTCTGGATTTGGAGGAAAACCGCAAAACACAAATAAACATTTTCTCTCTTTTAAAATAAAAAGTGCGGTTTTCCCATGATGTATGAGTCGTCCACCATGAGTTTGCTGATGGATTTGGAAACCCGATTCGAGGAGACGGATGAACCGTTTCGGGTACATGGTGGACCCGGTGCGGTACCCCGGGGCAAGATGAATGTGGTGATGACGTTGAGCCTGGCAGGGGAGCACTACCGACCGGTGATTTTACCTGACGCGTCGGATATCCGGAGGATACCGTCGTGGTCTTAAGATTGATGGTAGGGGCCGGTCTGGACTGACGGCGCCCTAGATTTTGTTATTGAGACATTGAGATTTCGAGATATTGAGGTACAGAGACTGTGATATAGAGATATCGAGATATTTAGATTACATTTTGTGCCGATGTTAGGCACTGTTTTATGCTGATTTCATTATGATACCTCATTTTAAAAATACAAAGGAAATCTCACTAAATTATGAAAACAGTTTCTTCATTTACATGTATTCTGTTCTCATGCATTCATACCTCATTCATATGATATATTGCTACCTGAGGCACTGACACAGGCACATGAGATTACACTCGGGTTAGATATTTACCCTAGCCTTGTTATAGGCTGCATGTTTTATATTGAGGATTTTGTACTGATCGTTTTGACCTAGGATTATGTCTTGCGTTCGGTTTCTGCTTGTAGTTATTCTCTATTCACGAGTTGGCAACTCACCCCCCGTTGTGCCATAGTTCTTGCAGGTTTGCCGTACAGGTTTCATTGCGGCATTTCTGGCACATTGCTTCCTTGCGGGTGAATTGTATTTGGTAGGTGGTTTCTTTTGCATCGAGAACCACCATTGTACTTGTATTATTCCTTGTATCTAGATTTTTCCATCAACCAAAACTTGTGTATTGTTTCAGACTCAGACTTTAGT
Source organism: Agapanthus africanus (assembly GCA_030015575.1). Lineage (NCBI taxonomy): Eukaryota > Viridiplantae > Streptophyta > Magnoliopsida > Asparagales > Amaryllidaceae > Agapanthus > Agapanthus africanus. Next base: position 83,644,118 of record JASDDO010000004.1, on the reverse strand, counting down.
GATGTATTGTTCGACCTTAGAGTCGCGCTTAGTAGTATTGCGGTTTTCATGCTTACTGTGTTTCTTTTGGATTTGATCCTCGCCTTTCGGCGTTGTATATTATTGTTGCTTGTGTGATTGTGACCGTCGATTGACGAAGAGCTAGCTCCCGCTTGGGGATGCCTTTTATCATTGTATATATGTTGTGCTTGTGTACCCCGTTCGGGGCCAGTATTTACAAAAGAAACTCTGCCGAAATTTTTAGAAAAGACTTTACCTTTTAAAAATGCATATTCGGCTTAGTTATTTAAAAACCTTGACTTCAAACATATTTTCCTTCACTTCTTTAAACCAGTTTTCTTTACTTACTCTTTAAATGGTTTTAGATTTCTGGGCTTTTGGCTTACTTGGATCAGATGGAGTCCTATAGACTTCATATGGTTCAAGGGCCAGTCACGTGCTCTTTCGGGTCGTGACACAACCATCCCATAAAAGTCTCTCTCTAGGAATAGGCCTTCGTGAGTGGATCCGCCGTGTTGTCCTCTGAGTCTACTCTCCTAACCTCGATCCCTTAGAGATCAACCATCTCGATGATCAGGTGATACTGCCTTAGAATATGTCTGGATCACTGATGGGACCTGCTGTAGCGTCTTGAAAAGTCGTTTTGGTGTTTTCCTGAAAATCGGTGAAAATTCGGTATTTTTCCGAAAACCGTCTTTTTTGTTATTTTGCAGTTTAGGACTAATTATACCTAAAATGGATAGGTAATTGCTTGTTTTTAGTAGCTAATGAGTAACTTATTAAATTTTGGTCATTTAAAATTTTTCCCCTATTTTTCAATTTTTTAATATTATTTTAAGCCGGTAAGAAAATACATTAAATTAGCGATAAATACAAATTTTTCCGGGCTAATTTTAATCCTTAAAATTTTGTTAATTAAAATCTAGTTGTAACATAAATTTTTAGTATTTTATTTTGATTTTTAACTAATTTTTATTATAGGAAACGAAATTTATTGAATTTAAGCTTAAACTTGCAATTTTTGACTTGTAGGGAGTCTTTTTGCATAAAATTTCTTTTGTAAAACCCCTCTCTCTCTTCCCTCAGCCCTAGGCCAGCCCCACCACCATCAGGTCCAGAAAAATTCCATGCTCCTTTGACCTTGTGTATTGTGTGGAAATGAGGGTATTTTTAAAGGTTTTTGAATTTGTTAATTGGGTATGGTCTTTTGTGGGTTGGTAGGAGTTGACCAAGACTTTTCCCACACACCCACACCACTCTCCTCTCCCTCCTCTGGCCAAAATCTACAGCCCCTCCCCTCTTCATCATTTTTCTTTTCATCTTGTTCAAAAATTCATCAAGTTGCTCCAAAATTCAAGCTAAAACTCACAAATTAAAACCCCATTCTTCATCCCTTTTTCCTTCATCTCTCTTGCTTGGAATCATGGTGCTAGGAGGTCATCATTGAGGCAAATTTCTTCTTGCTAGATCCATAGGTTTGAGGTATAATTTCTACTCTTTTAATTTCTTATGGTTAGAATACTTTAATCTAGTTGCTTAGTGTTAATTTTAGTGTTAATCCTAATCTAGTTTTTTTTAGTTAATGATTGAAAATTAAACTAGGGTTTCTTGAAACCATGTTTTAGTCAATTAAGTCTTTTTAATTAATCTAGTGGTTACTTAACCAATTTATATGGTTACTTTGCTTAAGTGGCTTCATATTAGGCTAATCTATGTTAAAGTTGTGTGAACTTTTCATTAAGGTTGCTAATTATCAAAATCAAGAAAAGGTTTGTGTATGGAATGTGGGTTTTGATGCATGGTAAAGGGGTTAATTTAATTGTAGTGGCTTTCTAATGGCTTAATTTGGATATTTGTGTGATAATATGTGCACTTTGTCGCAAATTGTCGATGTTTGCATCAAATTTGCAACTTCTAGCTTACTAGGTTTTTATTATATTTTTGTGGCAAATTAATTGCGATATCTAGATTATATTTTTGGCATATCCTATAACATTTAGGATGTGTGACTACGTATTTTTGGGTGTTCGGGTTTTAGTTTTGCCGGGTGACCAAATCGGCGATTTTTGCAGTTTTTGCGATTTTCGCGTGTGTTCCGCGCACCTTGTGCACGTTGTACCTAGCTTGTGAACGTTAGTGTTTTCGTTTGGGTTTTGCGTCGTTCTTGATATGTAACCTTATGTTTGGTACTGATGTAAATTCCAGGTTCGGTCGCGGAGACGTCAGACGCGGCTCGAAAGGGGAAAGCGGTGATTGGACACAGCTAGCTAGGGATTCCGGTGAGTAGATGTAACATCTACGGGGGACTATCGTTGGATGGCGCAAGTCGCCCGATAGTTTTAGTACCTTAAAAAAGATTCTTAGTAATGTTAGTAATTAGGGGTGTAATACTTGTATGATTATTTGCTACATTCATGCCCTATATTGACTTACATATACGAAACCATTTATAGGACACCTGCACCATTGCCAGGTTTTTTATATGCAGCAGGAGCACTATTCATGCTTACACACACACCCTGGTAATTGCCATGCCACCACACTAGATAACCTTTAAATTTAAACCTTTTACTATAATTGATACTTAAACTCGCGCTATTGCTTTAATTCCTTAAAATGAAATCGTAGGATTGCTATTCATGTGCATGTGCTTCATCATATTATTTGTTCATTCCTAATCTATTAATCACACATCGCAACTTGATTATTGATACCATATGCATTCATTATCATTGACATATGCACTTGTGAGGATTTCTTGAGATTTTATGATATTTCTGGATTTCGGGGGAAAGCCGCAAAATTTCTAAACTTATTATATTTTTTTAAATATGTAAATTGCGGTTTTCTAGTGATGTAAGTGTCGTCCATCATGAGTTTGCTGTGGTTTTCGAGATCCGTGTCGAGGAGTGGAGGAACCGTCACGGGTACATGGTGGGCCCGGTATGGTACCCCGGGGCAAGATGAATGTGGTGTTGACGTTGAGTCTGGCAGGGGACGGATTACCTACCGGTGACTGTTTGGCACGGCGGATATCCAGAGGATACCGACCGTGGCCGCGAGATGATGAGATTTTGATATTGAGCTGGGTCAGCCGGATGGCTGAGGCCAGAGATACTATAACATGGATATATGAGATTTGTGATAGTTTTGAGGTGTCGTTGCTGGACACAGGTTCTTGTTGATTCTAGTGGTATTATGCTGGTATTTCAAAAGAGATTTCTAAAGGAAAAACATGATTCTTATAATTACACATTCAGATCATGAGTTGATTCGCATTGCATTCATACCTGCTAGTATATTCATATTGCATACATACCTGCTATTATGTCCTGCCATACCTGTATTAGAGATGCTAGAATACTTGTGTGCATGCATACGATATCCTGTGTAGATGTTATTTATTACTCACGAGTTGGCAACTCACCCCCGTTGTGCCATAGCCTTTTTCAGGTCCGCTCCGTCAGTACAGTAGCGGCGGGTGCGCTTGCTTCTTTTGCCTGTTTTGCCTGGACTCGAGGTTTTGCTCTTAGGTGGGTTATATGATTATTTTTGCACCATCTTGTATATTCTTTGTATCTAGAGCACTCCATCTACTGTATCTACCAGTATTATTGTATATTGACCTAGAGATGAGACTGTGAGGTTTGTGGACTTTTATGCTGTATTTTGGGGTCGAGCTCACTTGAGTCGACATGCTGTTTTTCTTATGCTTCATTATGATTATTTCGCATGTTGTTGCTTTATATTGCGTGGGATTTGTGACCGCCTTGTGGCGAAGAGCTAGCTCCCGCTTGGGGATGCCTTATTTGTTGGATTCATATATATTCTTGTTGTACCCATTTTGGGGGACAGTATTTACAAAGGAGACTCTGCCGAAATTTTCGGAAAAATTGATATTGTTTTTAAAAAGGCTTTATATGACTTATTTGATAAACTCGTTTTCCATTGATTGGGTTCTCTTCACTCTTTTGCTTATTTGGTTTTGGTTTCTGGGCTTTGGCTTACTTATTTTACGGACGTCTTGAGACGTTTCGTAAACTTAAGTGCCAGTCATGTTCCGTACCCTGCGGGTCGTGACAAAGTTGGTATCAGAGCGATAGGTTTTACCTTTTTGAATGTAGGATAACCCTTGGTAGATGGAGTAAGTGACTTAAGTAGGGTAACGTAGCGTGTGTATGTCCGCGGCATACTTGCGATACGGTACTCCGCCTAAGTGACTTTAGGATATACTTGCTTGAAATTCCTTCTTCATTTCCGTATATCCTATGATCCTATTGCACTGTCCTGTTTCCTGTACCAGCCACTATGCCGCCGAAGGCTACGAGGGCACAGAGGGCTGCCGCCCGAGACGAGATTCGAGCTGGCTCGTCCGAGACTAGGACTGAGCAGGGTGGTATGCCTACGCCGCAGGAACAGACCGATCCACCTTCCCCAGGCCGTATGGATAGGCTCGAGACTGGTATGGAGGAGTCGCGACAGATGATGGGAAGCATGCAGGAGCTACGTCAGATGGTAGGATCCCTAGTTGCAGCCAGTCGTACACCGAGGCCGGATGACGTACCTACTACATCACAGACGACCATGATACCTGCTCCTACTACCACCACCGTGACCATCCCGGTTTCACTACAGGATTTCATGAGGCTGAGACCTCCAGTATTCACCGGCACCGAGGCAGCGGAGGACCCACAGACGTTCCTTGACAGTTTAGCCAGGATCTGCCGTTCGCTGAGATGTTCGGATGATCGATGGGTAGAGCTTGCGAGTTTCCGACTAGAGGGTCTCGCGCAGACATGGTGGGAGTCAGTCATGAGAGGTCGAGCTGCAGGTCTACCGCCTATGACTTGGGTCGAGTTTACAGCGGTCTTTCTAGCTCGTTTCCTCCCAGAGAGCGTTCGTGACGCCAGAGCTCGCAGCTTCGAGGCCTTAGTCAAGACACCTGGGATGACGGTGTCTGAGTATGACATCCAGTTTACACAGTTATCCCGATATGCTCAGTATTTGGTGGATACCGAAGAGAAGATGGTGAAGAGGTTTGTACAGGGACTTGATGCCCAGCTATATCTTGCCATTGGCGCCCAGCACTACGACACTTATTCAGCTGCTATGGATACGGCATTGCGGATGGAGGCACGCATATCACAGACTTCGGCCGTTTCTGGGCCGAAGAGGATTCGCACCGATGTACCGTCTCAGAGGCAGCGCGCCAGATTCTTTCCGAGAGATAGGCCTGGCAGAGGATTTGGACGGGGACAGTTATATGGTTCTTATCCCCAGGGCCAGAAGCCGTCGCCAGGGTGTTTTGGGTGCGGGAGTCTGCACCATCTTGTCAGAGACTGTCCGGCGAGACGACAGGGAGCAGCGACAGTTCCGCATGTGACCCTACCACCATCACCACCCCCTCCTCAGAGAGCCCTACTTCCTACCACCGGCGATGATCCACGCCAGTTAGGTGCACCCAGAGGCCATGGACGCGGCGGTCCTGTTCAGAGAGGACGAGGAGGCAGAAGCCGAGGTCGAGGTCAGCCCGCTATCGGTGGAGGACAGGCCCGAGTATTTGCTTTGACACCGCAGGATGCGCAGGCATCCAATGCCGTTGTGACAGGTGCCTTGCCAGTTTGCTATTTCGACGCACGGGTATTATTTGACCCAGGTTCCACACATTCGTACGTCTCTACACACTTTGCACCGATGTTGGGCCGTGAGTCGTCGTCGTTAGCTCATCCGCTTGTTGTTAGTACCCCGGTAGGCGAGTCGTTTGTCGCTCGTTTTGTATTTCGTTTGTGTTCCGTTCGTATCGGGGAGAGGGATTCATCGGTTGATTTGATTCTCCTCGATATGTTGGACTTTGATGTGCTTCTGGGCATGGATTGGCTAGCCACCTGTTATGCTTCGGTGGACTGCCGTGAGAAGGCAGTCAGATTTAGCTTTCCGGGGGAGCCAGTCCTTGTTATTCAGGGAGACCGCAGCGTCACCCTTCCCAGCTTGATTTCGTCTCTTCGCGCTGGTCAGCTCTTGCGGAAGGGATGTCAGGGATTTTTAGTGTATATTTGTGATACTCGAGCTGCAGAGGTTCCGTTGGACCGGGTCCCGGTTGTTTGTGAGTTCCCTGATGTTTTCCCTGATGAGCTACCTGGGCTACCACCTGAGCGCGATGTTGAGTTCTGCATTGATTTGATTCCCGGCTAGGGGCCTATTTCTATACCTCCTTATCGGATGGCCCCGGCAGAGCTTCGAGAGCTGAAGGATCAGTTGCAGGAATTGTTAGATAAGGGGCTTATTCGACCTAGTGTTTCTCCATGGGGTGCTCCGGTCCTGTTTGTCAAGAAGAAGGATGGAAGTTTGCGCTTATGTATCGACTACCGCCAGCTGAACAAGGTTACCGTGCGGAACAGATATCCGTTGCCACGTATTGATGATATGTTCGACCAGCTTCAGGGTGCGGGATATTTTTCGAGGATCGACTTGCGATCAGGATACCATCAGCTGCGAGTTCGACAGGAGGATATACCGAGGACAGCTTTCCGCACGCGCTATGGCCACTATGAGTTTTTGGTGATGTCGTTCGGACTCACCAACGCCCCAGCAGCATTGATGGATTTGATGAACCGTACATTCAGGCCGTATCTTGACTTGTTCATCATCGTGTTTATCGACGATATCTTGGTGTACACCCGGAGCAGAGAGGAGTACGAGCAGCACTTGCAGATTACGTTACAGACTCTAAGGGAGCACCAGCTGTTCACAAAGTTCTCCAAGTGTGCATTCTGGCTGGACAACGTCGGATTCTTGGGTCACGTGGTTACGAGAGACGGCATATGTGTGGACCCGAAGAAGATTGAGGCTGTTCAGCAGTGGCCCCGACCTACATCGGTTACTGAGATCCGTAGTTTTCTAGGCCTGGCGGGCTACTACAGGCGTTTTGTTCAGGACTTCTCCCGTATAGCTGCACCTTTGACCGGTTTGACCCGGAAGGGAGTTCCTTTTGTTTGGACAAAGGAGTGCGAGCGCAGTTTTCAGCAGCTACGGACTTGTTTGACTACGGCGCCGGTATTATCTTTGCCTTCGGGATCAGGCGGATTTGTGGTCTACTGTGATGCTTCGCGAGTGGGATTAGGATGCGTATTGATGCAGCATGGCTGGGTGATCGCTTATGCTTCTCGGCAGTTGAAGAGGCACGAACAGAACTACCCCACTCACGATTTGGAGATGGCTGCAGTGGTCTTTGCATTGAAGATTTGGCGATATTACCTATATGGTGAGTCGTGCCAAATATTCACAGACCACAAGAGCTTAAAATACATATTTCAGCAGCGAGACCTGAACCTCAGACAGCGTCGTTGGATGGAGTTGGTGAAAGACTACGACTGCGAGATCTTATATCACCCAGGCAAGGCGAATGTGGTGGCAGATGCGTTGATTAGGAGGCCCGGGGGTAGTCTATCCTTTTTGCGCGCAGTGCAGAGGCAGTCGTCAGCAGATTGGCAGATGTTATGCGACAGCCGAGTGGAGTTCGAGTTCATTCAAACAGGGGGACAGCTCGCGCATGTTCGTGCACGCCCACAGTTGCTTGACCGTATATATGAGTCACAGCGCAGTGACGACCGTTGCTCAGAGATCATGGCACAGATGGGACAGGGCAGATTTTCCGAGTTCGTGATTGACGATCAGGGGATTCTACGCTATGGATCTAGACCGTGCGTACCAGATGCTGATGGATTGCGGCGCGACATTCTTGAGGAGGCACACCGATCAGTGTATAGTGTCCACCCCGGTTCCACCAAGATGTACCATGATATGAGAGAGACCTACTGGTGGGACGGGATGAAGAGGGACATTGCGGAGTTTGTATCGAGATGCCTGACTTGCCAGCAAGTCAAGGCCGAGCACCAGAGGCCCGCAGGAGAGCTACAGCCGTTACCCATTCCGGAGTGGAAATGGGAGCAGATTTCGACGGATTTCGTTGTGGGTCTACCCAGGACCAGTCGAGGGTATGACTCCATCTGGGTAATCATAGATCGATTGACGAAAGCGGCTCACTTCCTGCCAGTAAAGACGACTTTCAACTTCGCTCAGTTTGCTCAGCTCTACATTGACGAGATCGTGCGACTACATGGCGTACCGACTTGTATCGTGTCAGATCGAGGCACTCAGTTCACCAGCCGACTTTGGCAGAGACTTCAGGAGGCTTTGGGCACTCGTTTGAGCTTCAGCACAGCGTTTCATCCGCAGACCGACGGACAGTCATAGCAGACCATTCAGACTCTCGAGGACATGCTCAGAGCGTGCGTTTTAGACTTCGGCGGTAGCTGGGATCGTCATTTACCGTTAGTGGAGTTCTCCTACAACAACAGCTTCCAGGATACTATTCAGATGGCACCTTTCGAGGCATTGTATGGGAGGAGATGCAGATCGCCCGTCTGTTGGACAGAGCTCAGCGAGAGCAGTATTTTGGGGCCGCAGCTTGTTGAGGAGACGACAGCGAAGGTACAGTTGATCCGAGACCGGATGAGAGCGGCTCAGAGCAGGCAGAAATCCTATGCAGACAGGCGCCGTCGCAGATTAGAGTTCGCAGTTGGCAACCGTGTTTTTCTGAGAGTCTCTCCGATGAAGGGCGTGATGCGTTTTGGGCAAAAGGGGAAGCTTAGCCCTAGATTCGTAGGTCCCTTCGAGATCCTCGAGCGTGTCGGCGCTGTTGCATATCGTTTGGCCCTTCCACCCAGCTTTCCTGATGTTCACCCCGTCTTCCATGTTTCGATGCTCCGCAAGTACCTTCACGACCCTTCGCATGCGATTCAGCACCCGACAGTCCAGCTAGAGTGCGACCTTTCTTTTGCAGAGCAGTCGGTGGCCATCCTGGATCGGCAGGTGAAGAAGTTGAGATCGAAGATTATACCAACCGTCAAGATCCTTTGGCGTAGCCCGAGCAGCGAGGAGGTTACCTGGGAGACCGAGGGCGAGATGAGGAAGAAATATCCCCATCTCTTTGAAGGTACGCGTAGCTATATTTTTAAATTCGGGGACCGAATTTCTTTAAGGGGGGAAGATTGTAGCGTCTTGAAAAGTCGTTTTGGTGTTTTCCTGAAAATCGGTGGAAAATTCGGTATTTTTCCGAAAACCGTCTTTTTTGTTATTTTGCAGTTTAGGACTAATTATACCTAAAATGGATAGGTAATTGCTTGTTTTTAGTAGCTAATGAGTTACTTATTAAATTTTGGTCATTTAAAATTTTTTCCCTATTTTTCAATTTTTTAATATTATTTTAAGCCGGTAAGAAAATACATTAAATTAGCGATAAATACAAATTTTTCCGGGCTAATTTTAATCCTTAAAATTTTGTTAATTAAAATCTAGTTGTAACATAAATTTTTAGTATTTTATTTTGATTTTTAACTAATTTTTATTATAGGAAACGAAATTTATTGAATTTAAGCTTAAACTTGCAATTTTTGACTTGTAGGGGGTCTTTTTGCATAAAATTTCTTTTGTAAAACCCCTCTCTCTCTTCCCTCAGCCCTAGGCCAGCCCCACCACCATCAGGTCCAGAAAAATTCCATGCTCCTTTGACCTTGTGTATTGTGTGGAAATGAGGGTATTTTTAAAGGTTTTTGAATTTGTTAATTGGGTATGGTCTTTTGTGGGTTGGTAGGAGTTGACCAAGACTTTTCCCACACACCCACACCACTCCCCTCTCCCTCCTCTGGCCGAAATCTGCAGCCCCTCCCCTCTTCATCATTTTTCTTTTCATCTTGTTCAAAAATTCATCAAGTTGCTCCAAAATTCAAGCTAAAACTCACAAATTAAAACCCCATTCTTCATCCCTTTTTCCTTCATCTCTCTTGCTTGGAATCATGGTGCTAGGAGGCCATCATTGAGGCAAATTTCTTCTTGCTAGATCCATAGGTTTGAGGTATAATTTCTACTCTTTTAATTTCTTATGGTTAGAATACTTTAATCTAGTTGCTTAGTGTTAATTTTAGTGTTAATCCTAATCTAGTTTTTTTAGTTAATGATTGAAAATTAAACTAGGGTTTCTTGAAACCATGTTTTAGTCAATTAAGTCTTTTTAATTAATCTAGTGGTTACTTAACCAATTTATATGGTTACTTTGCTTAAGTGGCTTCATATTAGGCTAATCTATGTTAAAGTTGTGTGAACTTTTCATTAAGGTTGCTAATTATCAAAATCAAGAAAAGGTTTGTGTATGGAATGTGGGTTTTGATGCATGGTAAAGGGGTTAATTTAATTGTAGTGGCTTTCTAATGGCTTAATTTGGATATTTGTGTGATAATATGTGCACTTTGTCGCAAATTGTCGATGTTTGCATCAAATTTGCAACTTCTAGCTTACTAGGTTTTTATTATATTTTTGTGGCAAATTAATTGCGATATCTAGATTATATTTTTGGCATATCCTATAACATTTAGGATGTGTGAGTACGGATTTTTGGGTGTTCGGGTTTTAGTTTTGCCGGGCGACCAAATCGGCGATTTTTGCAGTTTTTGCGATTTTCGCGTGTGTTCCGCGCACCTTGTGCACGTTGTACCTAGCTTGTGAACGTTAGTGTTTTCGTTTGGGTTTTGCGTCGTTCTTGATATGTAACCTTATGTTTGGTACTGATGTAAATTCCAGGTTCGGTCGCGGAGACGTCAGACGCGGCTCGAAAGGGGAAAGCGGTGATTGGACACAGCTAGCTAGGGATTCCGGTGAGTAGATGTAATATCTACGGGGGACTATCGTTGGATGGCGCAAGTCGCCCGATAGTTTTAGTACCTTAAAAAAGATTCTTAGTAATGTTAGTAATTAGGGGTGTAATACTTGTATGATTATTTGCTACATTCATGCCCTATATTGACATACATATACGAAACCATTTATAGGACACCTGCACCATTGCCAGGTTTTTTTATATGCAGCATGAGCACTATTCATGCTTACACACACACCCTGGTAATTGCCATGCCACCACACTAGATAACCTTTAAATTTAAACCTTTTACTATAATTGATACTTAAACTCGCGCTATTGCTTTAATTCCTTAAAATGAAATCGTAGGATTGCTATTCATGTGCATGTGCTTCATCATATTATTTGTTCATTCCTAATCTATTAATCACACATCGCAACTTGATTATTGATACCATATGCATTCATTATCATTGACATATGCACTTGTGAGGATTTCTTGAGATTTTATGATATTTCTGGATTTCGGGGGAAAGCCGCAAAATTTCTAAACTTATTATATTTTTTTAAATATGTAAATTGCGGTTTTCTAGTGATGTAAGTGTCGTCCATCATGAGTTTACTGTGGTTTTCGAGATCCGTGTCGAGGAGTGGAGGAACCGTCACGGGTACATGGTGGGCCCGGTATGGTATCCCGGGGCAAGATGAATGTGGTGTTGACGTTGAGTCTGGCAGCGGACGGATTACCTACCGGTGACTGTTTGGCACGGCGGATATCCAGAGGATACCGACCGTGGCCGCGAGATGATGAGATTTTGATATTGAGCTGGGTCAGCCGGATGGCTGAGGCCAGAGATACTATGACATGGATATATGAGATTTGTGATAGTTTTGAGGTGTCGTTGCTGGACACAGGTTCTTGTTGATTCTAGTGGTATTATGCTGGTATTTCAAAAGAGATTTCTAAAGGAAAAACATGATTCTTATAATTACACATTCAGATCATGAGTTGATTCGCATTGCATTCATACCTGCTAGTATATTCATATTGCATACATACCTGCTATTATGTCCTGCCATACCTATATTAAAGATGCTAGAATACTTGTGTGCATGCATACGATATCCTGTGTAGATGTTATTTATTACTCACGAGTTGGAAACTCACCCCCGTTGTGCCATAGCCTTTTTCAGGTCCGCTCCGTCAGTACAGTAGCGGCGGGTGCGCTTGCTTCTTTTGCCTGTTTTGCCTGGACTCGAGGTTTTGCTCTTAGGTGGGTTATATGATTATTTTTGCACCATCTTGTATATTCTTTGTATCTAGAGCACTCCATCTACTGTATCTACCAGTATTATTGTATATTGACCTAGAGATGAGACTGTGAGGTTTGTGGACTTTTATGCTGTATTTTGGGGTCGAGCTCACTTGAGTCGACATGCTGTTTTTCTTATGCTTCATTATGATTATTTCGCATGTTGTTGCTTTATATTGCGTGGGATTTGTGACTGCCTTGTGGCGAAGAGCTAGCTCCCGCTTGGGGATGCCTTATTTGTTGGATTCATATATATTCTTGTTGTACCCATTTTGGGGGACAGTATTTACAAAGGAGACTCTGCCGAAATTTTCGGAAAAATTGATATTGTTTTTAAAAAGGCTTTATATGACTTATTTGATAAACTCGTTTTCGATTGATTGGGTTCTCTTCACTCTTTTGCTTATTTGGTTTTGGTTTCTGGGCTTTGGCTTACTTATTTTACGGACGTCTTGAGACGTTTCGTAAACTTAAGTGCCAGTCACGTTCCGTACCCTGCGGGTCGTGACACCTGCGTTCCTTGGCATAAGCTACAACTCCATTGTCTCACAATGGTAGGAACGTAGTTCATCTCATGAACCATTATACACCCAAACAACCTCTTTGGTAGCATCTTAAGTAGCGATATATCCTGCCTTTATCGTCTAGTATGTCACGGTATCTAGCTTGGAACTCTTCCAACATACCGTCCCTTTACTGAGGGTAAAGACAATGCCTGTGACTGACATTCAGTCGTCTTTATCACCCTGGAACACTTCTAGTGATTCTTCCCAGGATCAATTGATACCATCTCACTACAGCTAGTGAGTGTTCTAACACCCAAATAACATCTATCTCATAGATGAAAACTCAGGATTTAGGAGGTATCACTTTGATCCTATATGGAGAATCCATGTGATAAGCGGAGATCGACCGAGCGTAGCATAGGAAACTCCTTCCCTATCAAGAGTATGTCATCCACGTACTCTACGAGGATCGTCACCATACTCCCTACTACCTTTTTTTTTATACAAGGTTCATTTACCATTTTGATGATGTCAACTTCTTTGACTAATCCATCAAAACAGATGTTCCAACTCCGCGATGCCTGCTTTATCCTATAAAGCATCTTGCACACGTTTCCGCTGCTCCCACTGTCTACGAGGCCCTCTGGCTGTGTACTTATAGACGCACTCTTCTAAAATACCATTTAGAAAAGCAGTCATGACACCCAACCGCCAGATATCGTAGTCATGGTATGTAGCCGTGGCAAGTAGTATCTGGATGGACTTAAGCATAGGTACTGGAAAAGGTTTCATCATTATCCACGCCTGGTCAATGACGAAAACCTTTAACAAGTCTAGTTTTGAAAGTCTCAACTTTTCCATCTACACCAAGTAATCTTCTCAAGATATACTTGCTTCTGATGGGGATTTAACCCTTCAGATTTAGCAGCCAAAGTCCATACTTTGCTGGTGTGTATGGATTCCATCTCAGATCACTAAGCATCCAGCCATTCTTACAGAGTCTTACTCCTGATGGCCAGCTCGAAGCTAGTTGGGTCATCATCTCATGATGCAATCCTCGCTCCCACTGTCATAGAGAAACCGAAGTATCTCTCAGGTGGGTGAGGAACCCTACTAGATCGGCGGAGAGGCTGAGGTTCGTTGGTATCTACTGAATCCTTTGGTTGTACCAAATCATCTGCTGTATTTTGTATAGCTGGAACCTTTCCAGTTGTACATTACAGACATTACCTCGATCCTGTCCGGATTTAGCTTTTAGACATAGCCCGGACAACCCCAAATCTTAACTAGCTTAAGACATAGGCTCTTCCCTTTCCATATCACATATGAAATGGTAGGCAGCTGATTTGATTCGAACCCAATTCAATAGGTATGCAGCTTCATAAGTGCATAACACCCTAAAGGAAATAGGTAACTCAGTAGTACTCATCATAGAGCGCACCTTATCATATAGGGTGTGATTGCTCCGCCCCGATATACCATCGTGCTATGGTGTATACGGAGGAGTAATGCTGAGAGAGAATCTCATTCTCTTTTAAAATAGACCAGGATTTCCGCGCTCAAGTATTCTCCTCCTCGATCACATCAAAGGACATAATACTTATACCCGGATTCTGGTTCTCTACTTCTAAATCATATTCTGTGAATATCTCAAAAGGTTCAGACTTGTGTTTCAACAGGAACATATGTCTGAATCTTGAGAGATTATCAGAGAATGTAATGAAGTATAAAGAACCAGTCTTGGCATGTGTAGACAGGGGACCTAACATACATCAACATGTATCATCCCAAGAGTTCACTAACTCTTTCTCTGTTTCCTGTAAACGGAGCTATGGTCATCTTATCTTTGTGACATGACTGGCGAGTTTCATAAGATGTAAATTCAAACTAATTTAAATATGTATCTTTATGTAACTCCAGCTAGTCGGGTCGCATTGATATGACCTAGTCTACAATACCTCAAGAAGGATCAGTTCATTTCTGAACTATTACTCTTGTGTGTGTTCGGTATACTAAGAACTGTAGTTTGATTTAGAACATTAATGCTTTTAGATAACGTGCCTGAACCGATCAACTTTTGATATAGGAAATGTCCAAAACATTATCCAACAATACAAAATTTTATCGTTTCTTTACTAATAAAGAGACTGATATGATTTTGTATATCAGGTTCGGTATCTAATAACATTCGTTCAGAATCAATGTATTGGTAATACAGGGTGACAGTGACCGACAGACTTGGCTGCAACTCTTGCCCCGTTTTCTGCCTCATGAAACTTATCACCCGTTCTCAGTTCTCTACCTTTCTGTAGCTCTATGTAACAGATTACATGTCTAGGATCCTGATCCGGTATCAAATACCCAGGACGTAGAGGATACTGAGAAACAGTTCTTTGTAATGAACACACCCGAAGATAATGCATCAGCATGCACTCTCTTCGTTTGGGCGGCACGGGAAATCTGGTATTCCCCTTATTTCCTGCTCTGTCTTATAACAATTATAAGTTGGAGCGGGACCAACGTTCCCCAGCTCAGTATAACAAGCGGGTTCGGTCAATTTCCGTATTTTTTTATCTTGATTAAGATGTGACATGGTCGCTACCAGGAGAGAGAGAGAGAAGAAAACACTCAGCGTGCGCTCTTGCAAGAATAGATTGGTTATTATTTTATCTAATCAGGATGGCCCCCACTGCTTTTTATCAAATCTTCCTTCAAACCCTAAAAGGAAAGACTAGCCGGGATTAATTACACGCTACAAGTTCGCCAATCTTTCAGCCAGGCCAGTGTCGGTACTTTGAGGGAGGTCCCCCGTGCTTTCGCACGAACCTAATTAATGTAAACCTCGTTTTCCCAGAGGCGTAACCTCGTTAACACCTTTCTAGACACCTACTTGATCGGCTAATTGTAATGTGTAAAACTCTCACAGGAGTAACAATTACTCGCAGTGGGTATCGGGATCCAACTATCTCATAGAAGGTATGCAATCTCATTGCAAATTTCAACACTTGAAATTCCTGATAATATTTTGCCCCTAGCGTGCTATGACCTTGACGCATGCCAAACAACCCATAGTCCGCTAGTCAAGTTCAACCCGTACATTTCTTGATTGAATTAGACCCACCCGCACGACCCTTGACGCATGCCAAACAACGCCGTACGAATACCCTAATCCAATCGCATCGTATGCTAGCAGATAAGCACTAGTTAGCTACCGTACACTACGCCTTGACTCATGCCAAACAACCGCAGCACGAATACTAACTAGTACTTATCTGAAATGACGGAGGGCTACGACAGGTTTTTCTGAAAACCTATTGCGTAATGAACTTGATATCGTTGTAGGATCGAATGAATTTTGAAATGGAGTGTCTTTGAGGCTTTTCTAGTTTTGCTAAAGGAGTCACTCCCAGTGAAGGGATCGTCGGTCCTTTCCTCGTCGAATGAGGTGCGGGATATATCATATATATCACTGTGCAAAGCAGAACTCTTAAAAGCAATCAAAAGACAAACCGAGTGTGTAGCATCTGCCAGTTATTGCTAAAGGAGTCACTCCCGGTGAAGGGATCTCGGTCCTTTCCTTATCGAATAAGGTGCAGGATATATCATATATACCGCTGTGCAAAGCAAGAACTGTAGCTACCTGTTTTATTTTGAAATTCGATTCTACAACATCTTAGGTTTCTTTTATTTCATTAATCTCATTAATGAAGTCCCATCATTTAAGTACCTAAACATCACAGATAAATACGACGTACACTTATGCCATCCGCATTCGCCTCGATGTCCCCTCGTGCACCGTTAGGTTAGGTAACTAACGGCAGAGCGGGGCAGGGCTAGCGCGGGTGTAAAACATAAGTAACGTCTATATAATATATCATATATACTATATACTGTATCTATCACAGAACATCACATGATCACATCACAGATATCGCAGCAGAAGAATCATATGAAATATTGGATATACTAGGACGTCCGTGTTTTCAATACGAGCCAGTATAAAACACGGATTCCACGGTCGTGATGAATAGCCAAACCCACACCCCTAGACCCCTACGAGAGCGGCAAGAAACCCTACCAATTCTAGAGTTAGGAGACCCGGACTCGACTCCTCGAGTTGGTCTCCCACTGGACTCCAGAACCCGGTTACTTGTGCTCCCCTCCTTGGGTCTATCCTAGTGCGGAAAAGTAAATAATATACAAAGGGTGACAACTTCCGCAACCTGGAAGTGCCCCAATAAAAGAATATTACATACAAGTTTTTACATGAATGAAAATGAAAAACGCTCATCTCACATAAAAACCCCCGGCTATTCAAACATGACGATCCAATATAACATATCCAGCAACACATAACATCACATGTCATCAACGTAAGTAAATATGCGCATCCCAATTGTCGTTGGCATATAGCAACGAAACCGGCGATATCACATATTACACTTACGGTCACAGAAAAGAAAGTGTAAAACTACAACAGTTGGAATCCGCAATCTCTTCAGACATCGCATGCCTGACTAAATGAATTACTTAGACATCGCATGCCTAACAATTATAAACCCCGCATTTTAGTCTCAAAATCGAAAACTCTTTTCAATATCAAGTCGGGCAATTCAACAAGATTCCCGACATCCTGATCGAATGCTCGTCGCAAACTTCAGTAGGCGGCCGCACCCCCGACGCCGTCGACAAAGTGCACCAAGGCGGAACACCGCTACCGGGAGCACCCGAACGGATACTTTCGGCGACGGGGTTCTCCTACAGTCACTTGGTCGGGGCAATAGAGTGAGGCTGTCTATTAAGTTTACCCGGCGAGTATCCGCGTACGCTACGTGATTGCGACAGACTTTTGATCACATCAAAATTCCGTGGCAACCGATCAAGTGAGACTAAACTGCTATGTTTATAACATTCATTCAGTTATCTCATAACTGCTTATGAATTCCAATTGTTGTATCACATTCCAGATAAACAGAAAATGTTAAACTTTCCGATCGAACTGTCGAACACCCAAGTTTTCCCGATACAGCTCAACACATGAAATAAGTTTAAAAACATTCATTTCATGCCTCAGTACCAACGGTCCAGCCGTAGAAGGGTCAAGCCAACGCCTCACATGTGGCACGCCATACTGCCCCAAACCCTAAGGTTCAAAGGGCAGTTCAAGACGGTCACATAATCGAATTAAGGTTTGTTGTCTTCTAGAGGGTCCATTGCGTTATTTGCACTACTTAGAACGACTTTAAACCATGGAAAAATCCAACACTTGGAAATTTCCCGACAGGGGAAAAATTGGGTATTTTTATCCGGTCGAACTTTTTAACATATTCAAAAATTATCCGGAAAGCCACATAGACAAAATCTGATACTCCGATCGAAACACCGAATCCCCAAAACAACCCCAGAAAATTCAACTCTTGAATAAATATTAAAAATTCCCAGAAAATCCAGCATTAAAATATATGAATTACTGTGCAATCTTAAAGTGGTGATGTGACAACTTAGCCGCGGAACCGCCGGACAAGCCATGCTTGTGCCGCGGTTCCGCCGCACTGTAGACGAATTGGCCTCTCGAATTTCACAGTAATTCATCAATTTCCCTGCTTAATTTTCTGCATATTTTTAATATGGAAAAACCCAGTTTTTTAAAAAAGTCCAGATAGCAATTTAGAGTTAGGGTTTCGGGTCGATCGGACTTCAAACTCCGTCTAGACTTCGCCTAAGGCTCTAGCTAGGCTCTGATACCACTGTAGGGTTCCTAGGCACTCTCAAGAGATTTCACAAGGCATCAACCATGCCAATTTCAAATATTAACGGTGCCGAGAAACCCTAACAAGATCGTTGGCTAGATTTTTAGGCGAAACTACGAGCTAGTTAACAACTTAACTAAAGTGTAAGCGGAAATACAACCTTTGTAGATCCGGTGCTCCACCTCCATAGCTCCGTGATGATGTCTCCTTGCTGTCCAAGAGAATCCCGGGCTCTAGCGTCGGCTTCATCGGAGAATGGACGGGCTAGGTCATCGACTACGATGCCGAAGATGATCTACGTCGAGGCATCACAAGACCAAGCTCCACCTTCACCAAACCATGAAAACTTGTGAAGGAAACACCCTATACTACTTGGAAAGAGGTAGAGGATGAAGAAATAGGAGGTGGGTTCACTTTAGAATTGGATTTCTCACTCATTTCATCAAGTCACCATTGATGAAGTCTAGGTTTTCTTCTTGAAGAAGAAGAAGAAGAAGAAGATAATATTATGATAAGTTAATTAAAATTTGCAAAAGAAAAGAATACTTATCATAATATGAACCATGGTTATGTGTAGAGAGTTGACTAAGGTTAGATGAATGGTTAGGGTTAAGGATGAAGACAAAATGGTCAAAGCTTCATGAAGCTTCAACAAGCTTCATGAAAGAAAGAAACAAAACCATTTTGTTTTTCTTTTATCCCATTTCTTTTTAATACAAATTAAAAAGATAAATGAATGAATAAATATAAACCCTAACCATTTACTTAACCAAGGTTTAATTCTTTACACAAACCCTAGCTTTCATGTATCATCAAACATGATACAATCAAATGCACAAAACTATATCATATATACAATGTGCATAAGTGAGTGAGAAAAGCCATCTTAAGTGAACCGATACCAGTTAACGAAAAGTAATATATCAAATATATAATTATGCATTAAATCATTAAATCAACACTTGATTTAATGATCCGGTCATATCGCATATAACCGACTAATATCTACAGTAACAGCTTATCGAATCAACACTTGATCCGATAACCCGGCTATATCGCATATAACTGATCAATGTCACAAATCGTGAGAATCGAATACAGTATCACATACTGGTATCATTCTTGGTCCCGCACATATCTCATATGCGCTCCTATTTCGTTTCGTTTGAGCCAGGAAACCTCTGTGTAGGACTCTAAAGACTCGTCAATACGCCGGCAGCAGGTGATGATCATATCAAACACCCACAAGCCGCAAGCGGTCTGCTAAACGTAACGGCCACCCGGGTATTGAGCGATGAGAAGATTGACGAGCAAGCCCGCTCATACTCCTGTGAATCCAACCAGTAACACTTACCGTACAGTCCGGTCTGATCGTCTGATATGTCGCATATCTCGCCTAGGGGTGGTAAACGTCAGACCCCAATAGCTCGATAAGTCGTGTCGATCTGAGGTCTATAACAATTCGAGAAACTACTGGTAACACTTACCAGTAAATCTCAGCAACCCTGGCCAGGGATTTCCGGTTATAGCCAATCGAACACAGCGCAACATCAACCCCCTATACCGGGAGAGACGAATCCCCTCCTATCGCTCATTGCCTCCATGTGATTCGGGACTGTACCCAAAAACCACCGTTTTGCACGCCCTCTTGGACGTGGTAAGATGGAAATCAAAGCACAGTGGGAACCACACAAGACTCCATGACGATCTCGGGTCAACAGACTACTCTGTACCAGTGTCACCAGAGAACTGTCATCTGACGTAAGGTATAATACCATCTGGGAGTTCTCGGCGAGTCCGTCCAGTGTACCCAGTCTCCACTGAGCACCCGTATATAATCTCTGATGTCAAACACCAATGGATATGGGATCATCCATCGCCCATCTGTATGGGTCGAGAAGGTATACGCTAGTCTACTCTGGTATATCGATGCCCCGTCTCGATACACCCACGACTAGGGACTTTGAAGGATGTACTTATAGACTACCATGTCCCCACTAGTATGATCCGCATCATAGTCCAGGTAGTCAAGTACACATCCTAAGGGCTTTACCAACATGTATCGGAGAGACAATCGGTGTACACGTTAAGGTAAAGAGTAACCAGATAGCATACTATCATGTCGAGCAAGAAAGTCCTCCCTATATATGTCCCGGCATCCACTACAATATACATCCAATGTACAGTAATGGCCTCTAGGGCATACATATAACTAACACAGATTAGTCTATCGACCTGAGATCGTTATTTGTCTCGTGTGAGTTCCCACTGTGCTCTGATTACTACCCTATCACGACTCAAAGGAGTCGTGCAAACGGGTTTTAGTTGGGTACAGTCCCGAGCCACATGGAGGCAGTGAGCGGATCGGCAGGGGATTCGTCTCTCCCGGTATTGGGGGTTGATATCGCGCTGTGTTTGGAGAGCCATTACACAAAGTTCTTGGATAAGGCAAGTGAGATTTACTGGTAGGTATTCCAGTAGTTTCTCAGGGTGTTCTGGGCTGCACTTCGACACGGCTTATACCGCTATTAGGGGTCTGACGTTTACCATCCTCCTTGGCCCGATATGCGATACTCATAAACGAACGGACCGGACTGTACGGATATTATCACTGACAGGCTCAGTAGGGTTTCAGGATGAGTTCGCTCGTCGGCCTCCCTTTCGCTCAATACCTGGGCAGCCGTTACGTACAGCTAGTGCCACTGACATGCTTGTGGTTAAACCTATTGCCAGCGTATTGACGAGTCTTCAGAGTCCCACACAGAGAGTTTCCCAAGTTCGGGCGAAACGTTGTAGAGGCCATATGGTTTTATGGCAGGGTTCGATCATATACGTGCACTTGTGCACGGATCATGATCGGACGGATCATACTAGTGGGGTTTGGTTTAAGCCGGATCCTAGTATTAGATTGTTGGATTGTTTTCGTCTCGTTGTATTCATATTCAGTCGGAATACGGATACATGTATGTATATACAGATGAGGGGTATTCTTGTAATTCGTTACGAGTTTACTTTAGAAGATGTCATTCTCTTTTAGTTTAAACATTTGGGTTAATGTTTAATTATGTGGAAATTGTGAGTACAAGTTTTAACCTAAGGCGTTGAATATGGCATGTGCATTTTTGGTGACTCATAGTGTGTTTCTTTGTGCCATGTCTATTTCTTTATTGATTTACTGTGTGGGATTAAATTGTGGAGAGAGAGAGGGCAGTCTCTTCATGGCAAGGGATTGGTCTTGAGTTGATTTTTAGAGCTCTCACAATATATCTCACACAATAGTCTATGCCATTTTCTTCACTAGCTAAAACTTAAGCTCACAACTTCTTCCTCCGATGGCTTCTTCTTCAACCTCCATCCATATCCTCTCATGTGTTGAGAATCCATGGATGTCTTGAGACAAAATGATCACACACACTGTCACGCCCCGCTTCCCAGAGTACGCTAAAGTGGGCACGTGACATAGCCAACCATGCTACCGTGGGTAGGAAGTATCCAACCACAGTCACATTACGGTTGTAGAGATATCAAGAACAAAATAAAACTATCTAAACATGTCCATAATCCAAGATAACATGAGTCAAGAATAATAAAATGCGGAAGCGAAAGATCCAATACAAAATAACTGGAATGTACGTCTCATAATGCGGGCTCACATCAGGAAATATATGCAGGAAAGAAAACTAACTACTGCTGACACTCACAGCTCAGCCTGTCGGCTGAAGTACTCCTGCTCAGACTGCGACAGCGGTACGGAATCTGGGCCATGCAAAACCCAGACGTCAGCGCGTCAAGTCATCAAGTAATAACATAATAAACAGGCAATGCGAATATAAATATGAATAAAGTAAGGGTAACAATAATATAAATCAGAGCAGTGCAAGGTAGTGTGCAGTGGGTAAACTAAACTGTTCTTGTTAGTTATATGTATGCCCTAGAGGCCATTACTGTACATACGATGTATATTGTAGTGGATGCTAGGACATATATAGGGAGGACTTTCTTGCTCGACATGATAGTATGCTATCTGGTTGTACTTTATCTTAACATGTACTCTGATTGTCTCTATATTACATGTTGATAAAGCCCTTAGGATATGTACTCGACTACTGGGACTATGATGAGATCATACTAGTGGGGCCACGGTAGTCGACGAGTACATCCTATAACTGTTCCTAGTCGAGGGTGTATCGAGACAGGGCATCGATGCACCAGAGTAGACTAGCGTATACGCATCTTGACCCATATGATGGGCGATGGATGATCCCATATCCATCGGTGTTTGACATCAAGGATGGTGTACGGGTGCTCAGTGGAGACTGGGTACACTGAACGGACTCGCCGAGAACTCCCAGATGGTATTATACTATACGTCAGATGGCAGTTCTCCGGTGACACTGGTACATAGTAGTCTGTTGACCCGAGATCGTCATAGAGTCTTGTGTGATTCCCACTGTGCTTTGATTTCCATCATACCACGTCCAAGAGGGCGTGCAAAAAGGTGGCTTTTGGGTACAGTCCCGAATCACATGGAGGCAATGAGCGATAGGAGGGGATTCGTCTCTCCCGGTATAGGGAGTTGATGTTGTGCTGTGTTCGATTGGCTATAACCGGAAATCCCTGGCCAGGGTTGCTGAGATTTACTGGTAAGTGTTATCAGTAGTTTCTCGAACTGTTATAGACCTCATATCGACACGACTTATCAAGCTACTGGGGTCTGACGTTTACCACCCCTAGGCGAGATATGCGACATATCAGACGACGAGACCGGACTGCACGGGAGTGTTACTGTTTGGATTCGCAGGAGAAGTTACAGGCTTGCTTGTTGATCTTCTGAGCGCTCAATACCCGGGTAGCTGTTACGTTTAGCTGACCGCTTGCAGCTTGTGGGTGTTTGATATGATCATCATGCCGGCGTATTGACGATTCTTTAGAGTCCTACACAGAGGTTTCTTGACTCAGACAAAACGGAGTAGGAGCACATATGTGATATGTGCGGGACCGAGGATAATGCGATATGTGATACCGTATTCTATTCTCGCGATATTTGATATCAGCCGGGTCATCGGATCAAGTGTTGATTCGATGAATCGGTACGGATAAATATTAGTCAGTTATATGCGATATAGCCGGATTGTCGGATCAAGTGTTGATTCGATAATTTAATGTATAATAATATATATGATATATTAAATTGCATTAACTAATATTTGCTCACTAAAAGATTCTTTTTCTCACTTGGATAATACATTGATATATATGCGATATATGTTAATTGTATTGTTTTATTTTGTTACGATAAATATTATATATGTGATATATAATATTGTAACATGATATGATAAATAATGCGACTTGTTTAGTAGAGATTAAACATGGTTAGGGTTTGATTAGGGTTAAGGTTTTCTAGAAGTTTCTAGAAGCTTTCTTTCTTTGTCTTTGTTAAGATATTATGCTAGATATTTCCTTAACCTAACCAAACCTTTAACCTTAGTCAAATCTCTACAAGGGTTAGTTTGACCATGGTTACATTATTCATCATATCATTTCTTTTCCTATTCATCACAAAAGGATTCTAATATTGTTCATCATCTTCTTCCTTCTTCTTCTTTGCTTGAAATGGTTTCTTGCTTTGATTTTTGTGATGGATAAATATGAGAAAAAGATAAATAAAGAGAGCAAAAATCCTACTTCATCATCCTCATCTTCCCTTGCCATTTAGATGAGGGTGTTCACATCATTTCATGAGTGTTAGCTTGTGTTAAAGAAACTTCAAGGTAGATCATCTTAGTATCGAAGATCGGAAGCAAAGGTTGCGTCTTTCTCTTCGTGGAACCTCTCGAGAGTCCGGATCCCGATGATCGCAGCGAAGGGACCACAACACGGAGCATATGAAGTGAAGGACCGGATCTACAAAGGTTGTAATCCCTCTCACTTAGTGTTAAAGTGTTTAGCATGCTTGTTTTCGCCTAATCTCTAGTTTAAAGTTCCGTATTCGGGTTGTTCGGCACGGCTAAATTTTAAATCGGGCATGGTTGATGCCTCGTAGACCCTTGTGCGCGTGCCTAGCAACCCTACAGTGGTATCAGAGCCAAGCTAGAGCTTTAGGCGAAGTCTAGACGGAGTTTGAAGTCCGATCGAACCAAAAACCTAACCCGAAACATGCTCTCTGGAAATTTTCTAAAAACTGGGATTTTTCCACATTAAAAATGCTTAAAAAATTCAGCAGGGAATTATAAGAATTACGGTGCAAAAAGTTTTCGATGAACAGTATAAAGCGCGGCGGAACCGCGGCAGAAGCATGCCTTCTGCGGCGGTTCCGCGGCGCTTTGATGACGTCATCAAAAACTTTTTGCACAGTAACTCCTATTTTATTATTCTGGATTTTCTGGGAATTTTTAATTTTTATTCAAGAGTTGAATTTTCTGGGGCTGTTTTGGGGATTCGGTGTTTCGATCGGAGTATCAGATTTTGTCTATGTGGCTTTCCGGATAACTTTTAGAAACTGTTAAAAAGTTCGAACGGATATCAATAACTCACTTTTTCCCCTGTCGGAAAATTTTTCAAAAGTTGGATTTTTCCTCGTGTTTAAGAACGTTCTAAGTCGTGCAAGTAACGCGGTGGACCCTCTAGAAGACAACAAACCTTAACTCGATTATGTGACCGTCTTGAACTGTCTTTTGAACCTTAGGGTTTGGGGCAGTACGGCGTGCCACATGTGAGGCGTTGGCTTGACCCTTCTACGGCTGGACCATTGGTACTGTGGCATGTGATGGATGTTTTTTAAACTGATTTCAAGTGTTGAGATATATTGGGGAAATCTTGGGTGCTTGATGATTCGATCGGAAAGTTTAACTTTTTCTATTTATCTGGAATGTGATACAATAATTGGAATCCACAGGTAGTTATGAGATAACTAATTTGAATATTATAAACATAGCAGTTCAGTCTCATTTGATCGGTTGCCACGGAATTTTGATGTGATCAAAAGTTCGTCGCAATCACGTAGCGTACGCGGATACTCGCCGGGTAAACTTAATAGACAGCTACACCCCAAAGCCCCGACCAAGTGACTGTAGGAGAACCCCGTCGCCGAAAGCATCCGTTCGGGTGCTCGCGGTAGCGGTGTTCCGCCTTAGTGCACTTCGTCGACGGCATCTGGGGGTGCGGCCGTCTACTAAAGTTTGCGACGAGCATTCGATCAGCATATCGGGAATCTTGTTGAATTGCCCGACTTGATATTGAAAAGAGTTTTCGATAATGAGACTAAAATGAGGGGTTTATAATTGTTAGGCATGAGATGTCTAAGGAATTCATTTGGATTGGCATGCGATGTCTAAAGAGGTTGCGGATTCCAACTGTTGTAGTTTTACACTTTTTTTTCTGTGACCGTAGGCGTAGTATGTGGTGTATCGCCGGCTTCGTTGCTATACATCAACGACAATCGGGATACGCATACTTGCTTACGTTGATGATATGAGATATTATGTGTTGCTGTGATATGTTATATTGGATCGTCGCGTTTTGAATAGCCGGGGGTTTTATGTGAGATGAGAGTTTTTCTTTTTCATTTATGTAAAATTCATTTGTATGTAATATTCTTTTATTGGGGCACTTCCAGGTAGCGGAAGATGTCACCGTTGTATATTATTTACTTTTCCGCATTAGGTAGACCCAAGGCGGGGAGCACAAGTAACCGGGTTCTAGGGTCCAGTGGGAGACCATCTCGAGGAGTCGAGACCGGGTCTCCTAACCCTAGAATTAGCAGTGTTACTTGCCGCTCTCGTAGGGGTCTAGGGATGTGGGTTTGGCTATTCATCGCGACCGTGGAATCCGTGTTTTATACAGGCTCGTATTGAAAACACGGACGTCCTAGTATATCCAATATTTCATATATGTTCTTCTGCTGCAATGTTCTGTGATGAGATCATATTACTGCCTGTGACGAATGTTTATATTATATATATGAGATATATGTTATATTGTAGATTTCGTTTCAAAGGAGATGCTTGTGAAGCATAATAAAATGGGACTTCATTAATGAGATTAATGAAATAAAAGAAACCTAAGATGTTGTAGAAACTTGTTTATAAAAACTGGTAGCTCTAGTTCTTGCTTTGCATAGCGGTGTTCCTTGTAGAACATCCAGCACCTTATTCGATAAGGAAAGGACCGAGATCCCTTCACCGGGAGTGACTCCTTTAGCAATAACTGGCAGATGCTACAAACTCGGTTTGTCTTTTGATTGCTTGTATAGTTCTTGCTTTGCATAGTGATATTTGTGAAATATCCTGCACCTTATTCGATGAGGAAAGGGCCGACGATCCCTTCACCGGGAGTGACCCCTTTAGCAAAACTAGAAAAGCCTCAAAAACATTCCATTTAAAATCACTCGATTCTACAACGATATCAAGTTCATTATGCAAAGGGTTTTCTTAAAAACCTGACGTAGCCCTCCGTCATTTCAGATAAGTACTAGTTAGTATTCGTGCTGCGGTAGTTTGGCATGCGTCAAGGCGTAGTGTACGGTAGCTAACTAGTGCTTATCTGCTAGCATACGATGCGATTGGATTAGGGTATTCGTACGGCGTTGTTTGGCATGCGTCAAGGGTCGTGCGGGTGGGTTTAATTCAATCAAGAAATGTACGGGTTGAACTTGACTAGCGGACTATGGGTTGTTTGGCATGCGTCAAGGTCATAGCACGCTAGGGGTAAAATATTATTGGGGATTTCAAGTGTTGAAATTTGCAATGAGATTGCATACCTTCTATGAGATAGTTGGATCCCAATACCCGCTGCGAGTAAGAGTTACTCCTGGGAGAGTTTTACACATTACAATTAGCCGATCAAGTAGGTGTCTAGAAAGGTGTTAACGGGGTTACGCCCCTGGGAAAACGAGGTTTACTTTAATTAGGTTCGTGCGAAAGCACGGGGGACCTCCCTCAAAGTACCGACACTGGCCTGGCTGAAAGATTGGCGAACTTGTAGCGTGTAATTAATCCCGGCTAGTCTTTCCTTTTAGGGTTTGAAGGAAGATTTGATTAAAACATTGGGAGACATCCTGATTAGATATATTAGATAACCAATCTAATCTTGCAAGAGCATACGCTGAGTGTTTTCTTCTCTCTCTCTCCAGATAGCGATCATATCACGCCTTAATCAAGAAAATAAAACGGATATATTGACCGAACCCGCTTGTTATACTGAGCTGGGGAACGTTGGTCCCGCTCCAACTTATAATTGTTATAAGACAGAGCAAGAAATTGGGGATTACCAGAATTCCCGTGCCGCCCAAACGAAGAAAGTGCATGTTGATGCATCATCTTCGGGTGTGTTCATTACACAGAACTGTTTCTCAGTATCCTTTACATCCTGGGTATGTGATACCGGATCAGGATACCGTATATGTAATCTGTTACATGGGCTACAGATAGGTAGAGAACTGAGAACGAGTGATAAGTTTCATGAGACAGAAAACGGTGCAAGTGTTGCAGCCAAGTCTGTTGGTCACTATCACCCTGTATTACCTGAATACATTGATTCTGAACAAATGTTATTAGATACCGAACCTGATATACAAAATCATATCAGTCTCTTTATTAGTAAAGAAAGGATATAATTTTGTATTGTTGGATAATGTTTTGAACATTTCCTATATCAAATGTTGATCGGTTCAGGCACGTTATCTAAAAGCATAGACGTTCTAAATCAAACTACAGTTCTTAGTATACAGAACACACACAAGAGGAAGAGTTCAGAAATGAATGAATCCTTCTTGAGGTATTGTAGACTAGGTCACATCAATGCGACCCGACTGGCTGAAGTTACATATAGATGCATATTTAAATTAGTTTGAATTTACATCTTATGAAACTTGTCGGTCATGTCACAAAGATAAGATGACCACAGCTCTGTTTATTGGAAACAAAGAAAGAGTTAGTGAACTCTTGGGATTGATACATGTTGATGTATGAAAGGTCCCCTGTCTACACATGCCAAGACCGGTTCTTTGTACTTCATTACATTATCTGATGATCACTCAAGATTCAGACATATGTTCCTGTTGAAACACAAGTCCGAAGCTTTTGAGATATTCACAGAATATAAGTTAGAAGTAGAGAACCAAAATACGGGTAAAAGTATTATGTCCTTTGATGTGATCAAGGAGGAGAATACTTGAGCACGGAATTCCTGGACTATTCTAAAGGAGAATGAGATTCTCTCTCAGCATTACTCCTCCGCATACACCACAGCACGTCGGTGTATCGGGGCGGAGCAATAGCACCCTATTTGATATGGTGTGCTCTATGATGAGTACTACTGAGTTTCCTATTTCCTTTGGGGAGTTATGCACTTGAGAAGCTGCATACCTATTGAATAAGGTTCAAATCAAATCAGTTGCCTACCACTTCATATATGATATGGAAAGGGAAGAGCCCATATCTTAAGTTTGTTAAGATTTGGGGTTGTCCGGCCTATGTCTAAAAGCAAAATCCGGACAAGCTCGAGGCAAGGTCTGTTATGTAGAACTGGAAAGGTTCCAGCTATACAAACTGCAGCTGATAATTTGGTAGAACCAAAAGATTCAATAGTTTCCAACGAACCTCAGCCTCTCCGCCGATCTAGTAGGGTTCCTCACCCACCTGAGAGATACTTCGGTTTCTCTATGACAGTGGGAGCGAGGATTGCATCATGAGATGATGACCCAACTGTTTTCGAGCTGGCCATCAGGAGTGAGACTCTGTAAGAATGGCTGGATGCTTATCGATCTGAGATGGAATCCTTATACACCGACAAAGTATGGACTTTGGTTGCTTTATCTGAAGGGTTAAATCCCCATCAGGAGCAAGTATATCTTGAGAAGATTACTTGGTGTACATGGAAAAGTTGAGACTTTCAAAGCTAGACTTGTTAAAGGTTTGCATCATTGACCAGGTATGGATTATGATGAAACCTTTTCTAAGGAGCTATGCTTAAGTCCATCCAGATCCTACTTGCCACGGCTACATACCATGACTACGATATCTGGTGGTTGGGTGTCATGACTGCTTTTCTGAAATGATGTTTTAGAAGAGAGCGTCTATAAGTACACAGCCAGAGGGCTTCGTTGACAGTGGGAGCAGCGGAAACGTGTGCAAGATGCTTTATAGGATAAAGCAGGCATCGCGAAGATGGAACGTCTGTTTTGATGTGGTAGTCAAAGAGTTTGACTTCATCAAAATGGTAGATGAACCTTGTATATACAAAAAGGTAGTAGGGAGTATGGTGGTGATCCTCGTAGAGTACGTGGATGACATACTCTTGATAGGGAAGAAGTTTCCTATGCTACGCACGGTCAATCTCCGCTTATCACAAGGATTCTCCATATAGGATCAAAGTGATACCTCCTAAATCCTAGGTTTTGGATCTATGAGATAGATCTAATTGGATGTTAGGATACTCACTAGTTGTAGTGAGATGGTATCAATCGATCCTGGGGAGAATCACTGGAAAGGTTCCAGGGTGATAAGAACGACTGAATGTCAGTCGCAGGCATTGTCTATACCCTCAGTGGAGGGACGGTATGTTGGAAGAGTTCCAAGCTAGATACCATGACATACTAGACGATTAAAGGCAAGATACATCGTTACCAAGGATGCTACCAAAGAGGCAGTCTGGATATATATAAGTTCATAAGATGAACTTCGTTCCTACCATTGTGTGACAATGGAGTTGTGGCTTTAGCCAAGGAACTACCGTCCCATCAGAAATCCAGATATAATTCTTAGGCAGTATCACCTGATCATGGGGATGGTTGATCTCCAGGGAGATCGAGGTTAGGAGAGTAGACACAGAGGACAACAGCGCGAATCCACTCACAAAGGCCTTTTTCCCAGTAGAGACTTTTATGGGATTGTTGAGTATGAGATACTTCAACCGCAGCTAATTGTTGGGTATGCGATACCATAACAGATGGCCCTAGTACAAGTGGGAGATTGTTAGTTATATGTATGCCCTAGAGGCCATTACTGTACATACGATGTATATTGTAGTGGATGCTAGGACATATATAGGGAGGACTTTCTTGCTCGACATGATAGTATGCTATCTGGTTGTACTTTATCTTAACATGTACTCTGATTGTCTCTATATTACATGTTGATAAAGCCCTTAGGATATGTACTCGACTACTGGGACTATGATGAGATCATACTAGTGGGGCCACGGTAGTCGACGAGTACATCCTATAACTGTTCCTAATCGAGGGTGTATCGAGACAGGGCATCGATGCACCAGAGTAGACTAGCGTATACGCATCTTGACCCATATGATGGGCGATGGATGATCCCATATCCATCGGTGTTTGACATCAAGGATGGTGTACGGGTGCTCAGTGGAGACTGGGTATACTGAACGGACTCGCCGAGAACTCCCAGATGGTATTATACCATACGTCAGATGGCAGTTCTCCGGTGACACTGGTACAGAGTAGTCTGTTGACCCGAGATCGTCATAGAGTCTTGTGTGATTCCCACTGTGCTTTGATTTCCATCATACCACGTCCAAGAGGGCGTGCAAAAAGGTGGCTTTTGGGTACAGTCCCGAATCACATGGAGGCAATGAGCGATAGGAGGGTATTCGTCTCTCCCGGTATAGGGAGTTGATGTTGTGCTGTGTTCGATTGGCTATAACCGGAAATCCCTGGCCAGGGTTACTGAGATTTACTGGTAAGTGTTATCAGTAGTTTCTCGAACTGTTATAGACCTCATATCGACACGACTTATCAAGCTACTGGGGTCTGACGTTTACCACCCCTAGGCGAGATATGCGACATATCAGACGACGAGACCGGACTGTACGGGAGTGTTACTGTTTGGATTCGCAGGAGAAGTTACAGGCTTGCTTGTTGATCTTCTGAGCGTTCAATACCTGGGTAGCTGTTACGTTTAGCTGACCGCTTGCAGCTTGTGGGTGTTTGATATGATCATCACCTACTGCCGGCGTATTGACGATTCTTTAGAGTCCTACACAGAGGTTTCTTGACTCAGACAAAACGGAGTAGGAGCACATATGTGATATGTGCGGGATCGAGGATAATGCGATATGTGATACCGTATTCTATTCTCGCGATATTTGATATCAGCCGGGTCATCGGATCAAGTGTTGATTCGATGAATCGGTACGGATAAATATTAGTCGGTTATATACGATATAGCCGGATTGTCGGATCAAGTGTTGCTTCGATAATTTAATGTATAATAATATATATGATATATTAAATTGCATTAACTAATATTTGCTCACTAAAAGATTCTTTTTCTCACTTGGATAATACATTGATATATATGCGATATATGTTAATTGTATTGTTTTATTTTGTTACGATAAATATTATATATGTGATATATAATATTGTAACATGATATGATAAATAATGCAACTTGTTTAGTAGAGATTAAATATGGTTAGGGTTT
Organism: Agapanthus africanus; assembly: GCA_030015575.1. Classification (NCBI taxonomy): domain Eukaryota; kingdom Viridiplantae; phylum Streptophyta; class Magnoliopsida; order Asparagales; family Amaryllidaceae; genus Agapanthus; species Agapanthus africanus. Next base: position 83,612,408 of record JASDDO010000004.1, on the reverse strand, counting down.
GATTAGGGTTAAGGTTTTCTAGAAGTTTCTAGAAGCTTTCTTTCTTTGTCTTTGTTAAGATATTATGCTAGATATTTCCTTAACCTAACCAAACCTTTAACCTTAGTCAAATCTCTACAAGGGTTAGTTTGACCATGGTTACATTATTCATCATATCATTTCTTTTCCTATTCATCACAAAAGGATTCTAATATTGTTCATCATCTTCTTCCTTCTTCTTCTTTGCTTGAAATGGTTTCTTGCTTTGATTTTTGTGATGGATAAATATGAGAAAAAGATAAATAAAGAGAGCAAAAATCCTACTTCATCATCCTCATCTTCCCTTGCCATTTAGATGAGGGTGTTCACATCATTTCATGAGTGTTAGCTTGTGTTAAAGAAACTTCAAGGTAGATCATCTTAGTATCGAAGATCGGAAGCAAAGGTTGCGTCTTTCTCTTCGTGGAACCTCTCGAGAGTCCGGATCCCGATGATCGCAGCGAAGGGACCACAACACGGAGCATATGAAGTGAAGGACCGGATCTACAAAGGTTGTAATCCCTCTCACTTAGTGTTAAAGTGTTTAGCATGCTTGTTTTCGCCTAATCTCTAGTTTAAAGTTCCGTATTCGGGTTGTTCGGCACGGCTAAATTTTAAATCGGGCATGGTTGATGCCTCGTAGACCCTTGTGCGCGTGCCTAGCAACCCTACAGTTCTATCAGGTTTTCTGTTCTAAAGTCTTTGAAACCAAATTGATGAATCATCGATGTAACTCAATAATATCCCGTATATACCCGGGACCAGGGCCCCAGATTCTCGGGCTGAAACCGAGACATGCCGCTAGGCACCAAACAGGAATGTGTACAGATGAATGATGTCAGCATCATCATTCCAAGGCTGGCCTAGCCTAAAACTGATCAGAACAAGTAGTGAACTATTGAGTTACAAGTCAGGTTTCACCTTTGATTTCCCCATACCCCCAAATTATATGTGTATGTCAAGTCAGGTATCCCGAAATCAAGAAACTAATGCCAACACAGGATCAGGTAAACAGGTTTGTCTGGATAGACAACAGGAACGGTCCATGGGGACTACATGTCAGGTTTGTTGGCATTAGACACAAGATCAGGTAACGGGTCAGGTCATGGTACATCAGGTCAAGTCAAGCAGTATACGGTACCATGTCGGGTCAAGCAATATGTATGTAGCAAGTCAGGTCAAGAAGTAAACGATATCATGGGTGTGCTCATACTCAGTTACATAATCAAGCACAGTTATCAATAACATAATTTAAACAATAAATTAAACCATAAAGCAGATTTAATTGATTGGTAGTACAGTTATCAGTTTTGTTTTCAGAGATGATTTCAACATTATAAGAATGTAGTAAGACAATTATAGCCATTTACTCATGTTAACAAGTTTAAGACTTCATGGATGCAATGATATATATCTATAAGTTCCATGGATGAAATCACAGTTTAAGCAGGTTAAATATACACGAGTGTCCGAATGAAGTAAAACGATAGATAAAGTACCATAGGCTACGTCATTAATGAAAATGTAATTAAAACATATAGATGTGATTATTAGGTTCCAAAACAGTAATTGCAACGGGTAGGTTCCAAGTTTGAAAGATAAAATGATATATATCAATATTGAACACGAAAATGAGAAATGATCGTACTAAAGTTAAATTTACAGGTTTAGGGTGTCATCAATGTGTATGCAAATATTATTTAGCATATAGCAAGGGGTACTTGCCTCGACGGGTCGCGAATCGGAACGTTAAACGTCGTCGGGGAAAAACTCGCGACGGGCGCACGGTTCACGGAAAGGACCCAAACGGCGAACAATGGATTCATACGGGTCAGAGTTCCCTGCTGGGTCGTCGGAAAACGTCGTCGGCGTCCGAAGATCAGCGATCTACAGTAAGGCTACAGTAAGGATTTCAAAAGAAAAATCATGCACAGAAATAGGAAACATAGAGAAGAAGAGTAGAGAAGAGAGGAAGAAGAAGAGGGAAAAGAAAGGTAGCTTACAGGGTTGCAGAGGGAGAGTTGGTGGCGAGATCGACGGCGGCGAGGGTGCCGGAGAAGGGTTTAGAAGAGCTAGGGTTTAGATTAGAGTTTGGGATGCGTAGGCTCGGGAAAGATAGGAAGTGGAGTTCTTGGGTTGGTATTGAAGAAGGGGTGCAGAGGAGGAGGAGAGAATAAGAGGAGAAATGCCACGGTGATGAGTCGTCGGTGGTGAGATAAGGTGGCGATGGGTTCTCGGGGGTTCAGTGGGTGTGCAGGGTCTCGGAGAAGGAGAAGAATGAAAGAGGAAGGAGAAAGATGATGAGGAGAGGATGAGGTTGAGGTGTAGACGAGGTCGGCTCGGGTAGGGAGAGGAGCGGCTAGGGTTAGGGTTTACTGCGATGGGTTTAAAGAAGGAAACGCGGGGGTTAAGAAGAGAAGGGGAAGGGAAAAATGTGAAGGGAGGTGACCCTATCGGCTCGCGGTGACCACACTCGAGGAACGCACAGTATTCGCGATGGGAGAGAGAAAGAAGAGAGAGAGAGAAAGATAAAGGAAAAAGAGAGAGAGAGACGTGGGGCCCGAGGCTCTCAAAGGAAATTTCTGATTGGCTGAGGAGTTAAAAAATTTGGTTGGGAAAACTTTGGAGGAGATTTAATTGGTTGGGGAAAAATTCTGGTTAAGGGAAAAAGATTTAATAAAATATTTTAAAGATAGGAAAATTGTAACGTTTTGAATATCGTTTCGGTGAAATTTCGGAAAATCGGTAAAATAAGGGGGTTTTCTGTAAAAAGTCAAAATACAATTATCATTATTATAAAATTAAATATACATATTCTAGCTATGCAATTGCTAGTATTTGGTGTTTATTGAGCCACTGGTGAAATTTCAAATTTTCTGAAAAAAAATTATTTTAATATTATTTTAAGCCGTCACTAATACATTTAATTAGGGAAAATTACAAATTGGAATGGGTTGATACAAATTTTATAATTCATGACACACTAAAGTGACTTGTAAAATATTGTTTCTGAAACGAAATCGTTTACCAAAATGGTTTAGAAATTATTGAAGAAAAAAGCCTTTTTTAGTGAAATTAGTGTAAATGGTTGTTTGGGGTATAGTATTTATCATTTTCCCTCACCCCACACACTCACACACACCCACTTGCCATCTTGGCCGAGCCTTGCTGTCCCAAACCCCTTTTGGCCCACTTCATTTCTCACAAAACAAATAAATAAAAAGAATTGAAGTGTAGATTATTATATAGTAATTGAGGTATGGGTTTATATACTTAATGTATGGTTCTTGACTTGGTCAAACTCCACACACCCTCTCTCTCCTCTCCCCACCTGCATTTGGCCGAGCCCCACCCCCATTTAGAACAGCCCTTCACTTCTTCATCTCACATTCTCTTCAAAAAAATCCACAAAAATGCTTTAAAATCCACAAAATTTCAAAGAAAAATCCAAATCCAACTCCTACCCATTATTTCTTTGCCTTAGCTAACATGGATCATGGAGCTAGAGAGCAAGTTGGGAGGCTAAGTTTGCATGGGAGATCTCTAAAATTGTGGAGGTAAATCCTAACCCTAGTGTTTAGTTGTAGGTTAATTTCTTTGAATCAACTTGTTTAATTTAGGTTTTTAAATTGCAAGTTTAAATTCTAGAAAAGGGTTTAATTTTTTTATTAGGGTTGTTATCATTAGATTGTGATCTTAATGAGTAGATTAACATGTCATTGTTATGTAAAACTTAACCGTGTTGCATCTTGCTAATTGCTACTTTTAAATTGTCCAAATTGCATAATATTGCAAACTAGGTTTTAAAAATTAAGTTAAATTGTTAGATAAAAATTCTAATTATGGTTTCATAGCATTATTAACATTATATTGAGTGGTTTAATGCTTTTAGTTCATGAAAATCCAAGCTAAATTGTTGTTTGTGCATTTTTGCTATAAATTGTTAAAATTTGGGTATATTGTAAACTAGAATTTTGGGGTTAATGAAATTTATTGGGATTAAATTATGGAAATTGTTTTTATGACTTATTTAAGATATTTAATAAGTATTATGGCCACTAGATTTGTTTAAACGTCGAGTTTTGTACTAAAACGGGTAATTTTTGCTTGCTAGATTTTCGGAAAAATGACTTTTAAGGTGAATTTGGGGTTTTTGTGAATTTTAACCTATTTTATACTATAATTAGTGTTCGTGAATGCGCAAATGAGAGTGTTTGGGTTTTTCTCGATGGTTTGACGTTTGTATATTGACATCGATGGTTGGTTTGGCTATTCTTGCATGCGTGGGCGATAGGTTTTGACCTATGCGTGATATGCGTGCCGATTTGATTTTCGTATGCCGTTTCGATTTCGAATTTGGTTTTAATGCGATACGGTGCGTTATGATATGTAGGTACCCCATGTGAACTTCGAGACGACAGACAAGCGCGTAGCGACGTCGGCACCGGCGGGCAAGGACCAGGTGAGTAGATTTATATCTACGGAGAGAAGTCAGGTGTGTAGGGTTCCTTGGCACTCTCAAGAGGTCTCACAAGGCATCAACCATGCCAATTTCTAAAAATACGGTGCCGAGAAACCCTAGACTAGATCGTTGGCTAGATGTTTAGGCGATAAAATGAAACTAGTTTACAACTAAACTACAAGAACGGAAATACAACCTTTGTAGATCCGGTTCTCCACCTCCATAGCTCCATGATGAAGTGTCCTCGCTGTCCAAAACGAAATCCGGGCTCTTACGTCGGCTTCATCGGAGAAATGGGCGGGCAAGGTCGTCGGCTTCGTGCCGAAGATGATCTACGTCGAGGCATCACAAGATCAAGCTCTCACTTCACCAAGTCATGAAACTTGTGAAGAAAACACACTCTACTACTTGGCAAGAGGTAGAGGATGAAGAAATAGGAAGTGGGTAGACTTTAGAATTGGATTTCTCACTCATTTTCATGAATCACCATTGATGAAGTCAAGTTTCTCTTCTTGAAGTGAAGAAGAAGAAGATAAAGAAGATGAAGATGAATATTATCTTATGATAAGTATTATCCTCAAAGAAAATAATATGAATACTTATCATAATATAAACATAGTCAAGTGTAGAGAATGAATCATGGTTGAGTGGAATGGTTAGGATTAAGCATGAGACAAAATGGTCACTTGGTCAAAGTCTTCATGAAGCTTCAAGAAAGAACAAAGAAAGCCACCATTTTTCTCTTTTGCTATTATTTTCCAAAACTAATAAATAAATAAATGAATGAATAAATAATCATAACCCTAACCATTCATATGACCATGGTTCAATCTTCACACATACACAAGTAAACATGTATCATCAAACATGATACAATCAAGTGCACAAAACTATATCGAATATACAATGTGCACATCCGAGCGAGAAAATCCATTTAAAGTGAACCAATATTAGTTAATGCAAAGTAATATATCAAATATATAATTATACATTAAATCATTAAATCAACACTTGATTTAACGATCCGGTCATATCGCATATAACCGACTAATATCCAATATATCGATTTATCGAATCAATCCTTGATTCGATAACTAGGTTACATCGCATACAACCATTCGACACATTAATCGCGAGAATAGAATACGGTATCATATACACGCATTATTCTCGGTCCCGCACATATCTCATATGCGCTCCTATTTCGTTTTGCTTGAGCCAGGAAACCTCTGTGTAGGACTCTAAAGACTCGTCAATACGCCGGCAGCAGGTGATGATCATATCAAACACCCACAAGCCGCAAGCGGTCTGCTAAACATAACGGCCACCCGGGTATTGAGCGATCAGAAGATCGACGAGCAAGCCCGCTCACACTCCTGTGAATCCAACCAGTAACACTACCGTACAGTCCGGTCTGTTAGTCTGATATGTCGCATATCTTGCCTAGGGGTGGTAAACGTCAGACCCCAATAGCTCGATAAGTCGTGTCGATATGAGGCTCATAACAGGTCGAGAAACTACTGGTAACACTTACCAGCAATTCTCTGATCAGCCCTGGCCAGGGACTTCCTGTTATAGCCAATCGAACACAGTGCAACATCAACTCCCTATACCGGGAGAGACGAATCCCCTCCTATCGCTCATTGCCTCCATATGACTCGGGACTGTACCCAAAAACCACCGTTTTGCACGCCCTCTTGGACGTGGTAAGATGGAAATCAAAGCACAGTGGGAACCACACAAGACTCTATGACGATCTCGGGTCAACAGACTACTATGTACCAGTGTCACCAGAGAACTGCCATCTGACGTAAGGTATAATACCATCTGGGAGTTCTCGGCGAGTCCGTCCAGTGTACCTAGTCTCTACTGAGCACCCGTATATCATCTCTGATGTCAAACACCGATGGATATGGGATCATCCATCGCCCATCTGTATGGGTCGAGAAGGTACACGCTAGTCTACTCTGGTATATCGATGCCCTATCTCGATACACCCACGACTAGGGACTTTCAAGGATGTACTTATGGACTACCATGTCCCCACTAGTATGATCCGCATCATAGTCCAGGTAGTCAAGTACACATCCTAAGGGCTTTACCAACATGTAATAGAGAGACAATCAGTATACACGTTGAGGTAAAGAGCAACCAGATAGCATACTATCATGTCGAGCAAGAAAGTCCTCCCTATATATGTCCTAACATCCACTACAATATACATCCAATGTACAGTAATGGCCTCTAGGGCATACATATAACTAACAATCTCCCACTTGCACTAGGGCCATCTGTAGCAGTGGTTGTAGTATCTCATACTCAACCATCCCATAAAAGTCTCTCTCTGTGAATAGGCCTTCGTGGGTGGATCCGCCGTGTTATCCTCTGAGTCTACTCTCCTGACCTCAATCCCGTGGAGATCAAACATCTCTATGATCAGGCGATACTGCCTTAGAATAAGTCTGGATCACTGATGGGACCGTCGTTCCTTGGCATAAGCCACAACTCCATTGTTACACAATGGGAGGAACATAGTTCATCTCATGAACCAATATACACCCAAACATCCTCTTTGGTAGCATCTTAAGTAGCGATGTATCGTGCCTTTATCGTCTAGTATGCCACGGTATTTAGCTTGGAACTCTTCCAACATACCGTCCCTTTACTGAGGGTAAAGACAATGCCTGCGACTGACATTCAGTCGTCTTTATCACTCTGGAACACTTCCAGTGATTCTCCCCAGGATCGATTGATACCATCTCACTACAGCTAGTGAGAATCCTAAGATCCAATTAAATCTATCTCAAAGATCCAAAACTCAGGATTTAGGAGGTATCATTTTGATCCTATATGGAGAATCATTGTGATAAGCGGAGATTGATCGAGCGTAGTATAGGAAACTCCTTCCCTATCAAGAGTATGTCATCCACGTACTCTACGAGGATTTTCACCATACTCCCTACTACCTTTTTGTTTATACAAGGTTCATTTACCATTTTGATGATGTCAAACTCTTTGACTAATCCATCAAAACAGATGTTCCAACTCCGCGATGCCTGCTTTAATCCTATAAAGCATCTTGCACACGTTTCCGCTGCTCCCACTGTCTACGAGGCCCTCTGGCTGTGTACTTATAGACGCACTCTTCTAAAACAGTATTTAGAAAAGCAGTCATGACACCCAACCGCCAGATATCGTAGTCATGGTATGTAGCCGTGGCAAGTAGTATCTGGATGGACTTAAGCATAGGTACTGGAAAAGGTTTCATCATTATCCACGCCTGGTCAATGAAGAAAACCTTTAACAAGTCTAGCTTTGAAAGTCTCAACATTTCCATGTACACCAAGTAATCTTCTCAAGATATACTTGCTCCTGATGGGGATTTAACCCTTCAGATATAGCAACTAAAGTCCATACTTTGTTGGTGTATAAGGATTCCATCTCAGATCGCTAAGCATCCAGCCATTCTTACAGAGTCCCATTCCTGATGGCCAGTTCGAAACTAGTTGGGTCATCATCTCATGATGCAATCCTCGCTCCCACTGTCATAGAGCAACCGAAGTATCTCTCAGGTGGGTGAGGAACCCTACTAGATCGGCGGAGAGGCTGAGGTTCGTTGGTTACTATTGAATCTTTCGGTTCTACCAAATCATCAGCTGAAGTTTGTATGGCTGGAACCTTTCCAGTTCTACATAACTGACCTTGCCTCGAGCTTGTCCGGATTTTGCTTTTAGACATAGGCCGGACAACCCTAAATCTTAACTAGCTTAAGACATGGGTTCTTCCCATATCATATCAAATATGAAGTGGTAGGCAACTGATTTGATTTGAACCCTTTTCAATAGGTATGCAGCTTCTCAAGTGCATAACTCCCAAAAGGAAATAGGTAACTCAGTAGTACTCATCATAGAGCACACCTTATCATATAGGGTGTGATTGCTCCGCCCCGATATACCATCGTGCAATGGTGTATTCAGAGGAGTAATGCTGAGAGAGAATCTCATTCTTAGAATAGTCCAGGAATCCCGTGCTTTAGTATTCTCCTCCTTGATCTCATCAAAGGACAAAATACTTTTACCCGTATTTTGGTTCTCTACTTCTAACTTATATTCTGTGAATATCTCAAAAGGTTCGGACTTGTGTTTCAACAGGAACATATGTCTGAATCTAAAGAGATCATCAGAGAACGTAATGAAGTATAAAGAACCGGTCTTGGCATGTGTAGACTGGGGACCTACATACATTAAACATGTATCATCCCAAGAGTTCACTAACTCTTTCTCTGTTTCCAATAAACAGAACTATGGTCATCTTATCTTTGTGACATGACTGGCGAGTTTCACAAGATGTAAATTCAAACAGATTTAAATATGCATCTAAATGTAACTCCAGCTAGTCGGGTCGCATATCTATGACCTAGTCTACAATACCTCAAGAAGGATTCGTTCATTTCTGAACTCTTCCTCTTGTGTGTGTTCTATATACTAAGAACTGTAGTTTGATTTAGAACATCAATGCTTTTAGATAACGTGCCTGAACCGATCAACTTTTGATGTAGGAAATGTCCAAAACATTATCCAACAATACAAAATTTTATCGTTTCTTTACTAATAAAGAGACAGATATGATTTTGTATATCAGGTTCGGTATCTAATAACATTCGTTCAGAATCAATGTATTCTGGTAATACAGGGTGACAGTGACCAACAGACTTGGCTGCAACACTTGCCCCGTTTTCTGCCTCATGAAACTTATCACCCGTTCTCAGTTTTTCTACCATTTTGTAGCCCTACGTAACAAATTACATATCTGGGATCCTGATCCGGTATCATATACCAAGGATGCGGAGGATACTGAGAAACAGTTCTGTATAATGAACACACCCGAAGATGATGCATCAGCATGCACTCTCTTCGTTTGGGCGGCACGGGAATCTTGGTATTCCCCAATTTCCTGCTCTGTCTTATAACAATTATAAGTTGGAGCGGGACCAACGTTCCCCAGCTCAGTATAACAAGCGGGTTCGGTCAATAATCCGTTTTATTATCTTGATTAAGGCGTGATATGGTCGCTACCTGGAGAGAGAGAGAAGAAAACACTCAGCGTGCGCTCTGTCAAGAATAGATTGGTTTTTATTTTATCTAATTAGGATGGCTCCCACAGCTTTTAATCAAATCTTCCTTCAAACCCTAAAAGGAAAGACTAGCCGGGATTAATTACACACTACAAGTTCGCCAATCTTTCAGCCAGGCCAGTGTCGGTACTTTGAGGGAGGTCCCCCGTGCTTTCGCACGAACCTAATTAATGTAAACCTCGTTTTCCCAGAGGCATAACCTCGTTAACACCTTTCTAGACACCTACTTGATCGGCTAATTGTAATGTGTAAAACTCTCCCAGGAGTAACAATTACTCGCAGCGGGTATCGGTATCCAACTATCTCATAGAAGGTATGCAATCTCATTGCAAATTTCAACACTTGAAATTCCCGATAATATTTTGCCCCTAGAGTGCTATGACCTTGACGAAAGCCAACAAACCATAGCCCGCTAGTCAAGTTCAACCCGTACATTTCTTGATCGAATTAAACCCACCCGCACGACCCTTGACGAAAGCCAACAAAGCCGCACGACTACCCTAATCCAATCGCATCGTATGCTAGCAGATAAGCAGCATATAGCTACCGCACACTGCACCTTGACGAAAGCCAACAAATGCAGCACGAATACTATATACAACTTATCTGAAATGACGGAGGGCTACGACAGGTTTTTCTGAAAACCTATTGCGTAATGAACTTGATATCGTTGTAGAATCAAATGATTTTGAAAATGGAGCGCTTTTGAGGCTTTTCTAGTTTTGCTAAAGGAGTCACTCCCGGTGAAGGGATCGTCGGTCCTTTCCTCGTCGAATGAGGTGCGGGATATATCATATATATCACTGTGCAAAGCAAAAACTCTTAAAAGCAATCAAAAGACAAACCGAGGGTGTAGCATCTGCCAGTTATTGCTAAAGGAGTCACTCCCGGTTAAGGGATCTCGGTCCTTTCCTCATCGAATAAGGTGCAGGATATATCATATATACCGCTGTGCAAAGCAAGAACTGTAGCTACGTGTTTTATTTTGAAATTCGATTCTACAACATCTTAGGTTTCTTTTATTTCATTAATCATATTAATGAAGTCCCATCATTTAAGTACCTAAACATCACAGATAAATACGACGTACACTTATGCCATCCGCATTCGCTTCGATGTCCCCTCGTGCACCATTAGGTTAGGTAACTAACGACAGAGCGGGGCAGGGCTAGCGCGGGTGTAAAACATAAGTAACGCCTATATAATATATCATATATACTATATACTGTATCTATCACAGAACATCACATGATCACATCACAGATATCGCAGCAGAAGAAACATATGAAATATTGGATATACTAGGACGTCCGTGTTTTCAATACGAGCCAGTATAAAACACGGATTCCACGGTCGTGATGAATAGCCAAACCCACACCCCTAGACCCCTACGAGAGCGGCAAGCAACCCTACCAATTCTGGAGTTAGGAGACCCGGACTCGACCCCTCGAGTTGGTCTCCCACTGGACTCCAGAACCCGGTTACTTGTGCTCCCCTCCTTGGGTCTATCCTAGTGCGGAAAAGTAAATAATATACAAACGGTGACTACTTCCGCAACCTGGAAGCGCCCCAATAAAAGAATATTACATACAAGTTTTTACATGAATGAAAATGAAAAACACTCATCTCACATAAAAACCCCCGGCTATTCAAACACGACGATCCAATATAACATATCCAGCAACACATAACATCACATGTCATCAACGTAAGCAAACATGCGCATCCCAATTGTCGTTGACATATAGCAACGAAACCGGCGATATCACATATTACACTTACGGTCACAGAAAAGAAAGTGTAAAACTACAACAGTTGGAATCCGCAACCACCTCAGACATCGCATGCCTGACCAAATGAATTACTTAGACATCGCATGCCTAACAATTATAAACCCCGCATTTTAGTCTCATTATCGAAAACACTTTTCAATATCAAGTCGGGTAATTCAACAGGATTCCCGACATCCTGATCGAATGCTTGTTGCAAACTTCAGTAGGCGGCTGCACTCCCCGACGCCGTCGACGAAGTGCACCAAGGCGGAACACCGCTACCGCGAGCACCCGAACGGATGCTTTCGGCGACGGGGTTCTCCTACAGTCACTTGGTCGGGACTATGGGGTGAGGCTGTCTATTAAGTTTACCCGGCGAGTATCCGCGTACGCTACCTGATTGCGACGGACTTTTGATCACATCAAAATTCCGTGGCAACCGATCAAGTGAGACTAGATTGCTATGTTTATAACATTCATCCAGTCATCTCATAACTATTTGCGAATTCCAAGTATTGTATCACATTCCGGATAAATAGAAAATGTTAAACTTTCCGATCGAACAATCGAACACCCAAGTTTTCCCGATATAGATCAACACATGAAACAAGTCTAAAAACATTCAGTTCGTGCCTCAGTACCAACGGTCCAGCCGTAGAAGGGTCAAGCCAACGCCTCACATGTGGCACGCCGTACTGCCCCAAACCCGAAGGTTCAAAGGGCAGTTCAAGACGGTCACATAATCGAGTTAAGGTTTGTTGTCTTCTAGAGGGTCCATCGAGTTACTTGCACTACTTAGAACGTCTTTAAACTACGGAAAAATCCAACACTTGGAAATTTCCCGACAGGGGAAAAATTAGGTATTTATATCCGGTCAAACTTTTTAACATATTCTAAAATTTATCCGGAAAACACATAGACACGGTTTGATAATCCGATCGAATATACGAAGTCCCAACACTACCCCAGAAAACTCAACTGTTTAGTAAATATTAAAAATTTCCAGAAGACTCAGCACTACAAGACAAGAATTACTGTGCAAGCCACGTGGTGTAACTCAACAAAGTGGCCGCGGAACCGCCGCGAAGCCCATGGTGGGGGTCGCGGTTCCGCGCCTCTGTAGTCGAGTTAGCATCACGTGCTTCACAGTAACTCATACAATTTCCTGCTGAATTTTTTGGCAATTTTTAATGTGGAAAAATCCCAGATTTTAGAAAAAGTCCAGAGAGCTATTTTGGGGTTAGGTTTTCGGTTCGTCCGGCTTTCAAACTCCGTCTAGACTTCGCCTAAGGCTCTAGCTAGGCTCTGATACCACTGTAGGGTTCCTTGGTACTCTCAAGAGGTCTCACAAGGCATCAACCATGCCAATTTCTAAAAATACGGTGCCGAGAAACCCTAGACTAGATCGTTGGCTAGATGTTTAGGCGATAAAATGAAACTAGTTTACAACTAAACTACAAGAACGGAAATACAACCTTTGTAGATCCGGTTCTCCACCTCCATAGCTCCATGATGAAGTGTCCTCGCTGTCCAAAACGAAATCCGGGCTCTTGCGTCGGCTTCATCGGAGAAATGGGCGGGCAAGGTCGTCGGCTTCGTGCCGAAGATGATCTACGTCGAGGCATCACAAGATCAAGCTCTCACTTCACCAAGTCATGAAACTTGTGAAGAAAACACACTCTACTACTTGGTAAGAGGTAGAGGATGAAGAAATAGGAAGTGGGTAGACTTTAGAATTGGATTTCTCACTCATTTTCATCAATCACCATTGATGAAGTCAAGTTTCTCTTCTTGAAGTGAAGAAGAAGAAGATGAAGAAGATGAAGATGAATATTATCTTATGATAAGTATTATCCTCAAAGAAAATAATATGAATACTTATCATAATATAACCATAGTCAAGTGTAGAGAATGAATCATGGTTGAGTGGAATGGTTAGGGTTAAGCATGAGAAAAAATGGTCACTTGGTCAAAGTCTTCATGAAGCTTTAAGAAAGAACAAAGAAAGCCACCATTTTTCTCTTTTGCTATTATTTTCCAAAACTAATAAATAAATAAATGAATGAATAAATAATCATAACCGTAACCATTCATATGACCATGGTTCAATCTTCACACATACACAAGTAAACATGTATCATCAAACATGATACAATCAAGTGCACAAAACTATATCGAATATACAATGTGCACATCCGAGCGAGAAAATCCATTTAAAGTGAACCAATATTAGTTAATGCAAAGTCATATATCAAATATATAATTATACATTAAATCATTAAATCAACACTTGATTTAACGATCCGGTCATATCGCATATAACCGACTAATATCCAATGTATCGATTTATCGAATCAATCCTAGATTCGATAACTAGGTTACATCGCATACAACCATTCGACACATTAATCGCGAGAATAGAATACGGTATCACATACACGCATTATTCTCGGTCCCGCACATATCTCATATGCGCTCCTATTTCGTTTTGGTTGAGCCAGGAAACCACTGTATAGGACTCTAAAGACTCGTCAATACGCCGGCAGCAGGTGATGATCATATCAAACACCCACAAGCCGCAAGCGGTCTGCTAAACGTAACGGCCACCCGGGTATTGAGCGATCAGAAGATCGACGAGCAAGCCCGCTCACACTCCTATGAATCCAACCAGTAACACTACCGTACAGTCCGGTCTGTTCGTCTAATATGTCGCATATCTTGCCTAGGGGTGGTAAACGTCAGACCCCAATAGCTCGATAAGTCGTGTCGATATGAGGCTCATAACGGGTCGAGAAACTACTGGTAACACTTACCAGCAATTCTCTGATCAGCCCTGGCCAGGGACTTCCTGTTATAGCCAATCGAACACAGTGCAACATCAACTCCCTATACCGGGAGAGACGAATCCCCTCCTATCGCTCATTGCCTCCATATGACTCGGGACTGTACCCAAAAACCACCCTGTACGGTAGTGTTACTGATATGTCGCATATCTTGCCTAGGGGTGGTAAACGTCAGACCCCAATAGCTCGATAAGTCGTGTCGATATGAGGCTCATAACGGGTCGAGAAACTACTGGTAACACTTACCAGCAATTCTCTGATCAGCCCTGGCCAGGGACTTCCTGTTATAGCCAATCGAACACAGTGCAACATCAACTCCTTATACCGGGAGAGACGAATCCCCTCCTATCGCTCATTGCCTCCATATGACTCGGGACTGTACCCAAAAACCACCGTTTTGCACGCCCTCTTGGACGTAGTAAGATGGAAATCAAAGCACAGTGGGAACCATACAAGACTCTATGACGATCTCGGGTCAACAGACTACTCTGTACCAGTGTCACCAGAGAACTGCCATCTGACGTAAGGTATAATACCATCTGGGAGTTCTCGGCGAGTCCGTCCAGTGTACCCAGTCTCTACTGAGCACCCGTATATCATCTCTGATGTCAAACACCGATGGATATGGGATCATCCATCGCCCATCTGTATGGGTCGAGAAGGTACACGCTAGTCTACTCTGGTATATCGATGCCCCATCTCGATACACCCACGACTAGGGACTTTCAAGGATGTACTTATGGACTACCATGTCCCCACTAGTATGATCCGCATCAAAGTCCAGGTAGTCAAGTACACATCCTAAGGGCTTTACCAACATGTAATAGAGAGACAATCAGTATACACGTTGAGGTAAAGAGCAACCAGATAGCATACTATCATGTCGAGTAAGAAAGTCCTCCCTATATATGTCCTAGCATCCACTACAATATACATCCAATGTACAGTAATGGCCTCTAGGGCATACATATAACTAACAGGGTGGATGGCGTATAGCACCCCTGCAGTTCGTGGTGATGTATACGAATACATATACACACATATATTTTGATTATATATATTATGTTGATATGAGACTTGATGATAAAGGTGGATTCTAGGTGTTCATGGATTAGTTTAGTGTTAGTTGCGAAAACCTAGAGTAGTTGTTACACCCATACACGCACGCACACACATGCATGCATCTATGTTATTATCTGTGCGTATATGGGGAGATGTGGTTATGTGTTCACCTGGGTATGGGACTAGGTGTTCACATACTGGATTTGCGGATGATACTTGGGTTTGAGATGAGTCGATGAGATTTGAGTTGAGGTCGTGAGATCGGTGATATGGCAGGATTCGTACTTGAGATACGTCCTGATGTTATAGCGGATCTTTGGATGACGATGCCATGTGAATAGTGATATTAGTAGTGTATTAGACGTAGGTCAGTACCCCAGACGATGATCTTGATAAAGAGGATACCGGATGAACAGTGTGATGAGTATGATATTGACCCGTACCCAGATTTGGGGATGCCGTACGACGGATTTACGTACGAGCTATATATTGATGATTGATCCGCACTCTTGACTTGGGATGTCTGATTATAGATATAGTATTAGATATGATATTATTGAGGCGGGATCACCGACTAATATATATACAGGTATGTATACGTATCGACTCAGATGTTAGGCGGTTTCCTTACCTGTAGATCAGCTTGTTAGTTCAGCTGTATAGTTTAGTGTAGTTGTTAGACTAGATTAGACTCCTACCTATTTCAAAACTAACGAATCGTGGGTATTTTAAAAGACAGGTCAAGGGATTTTACGGATATTTCAAAAGACGTATCTTTTCTTAAAAACGCCGTAGCCCTTATTTTCAAAACACCGCGATTCGTGTTATTTCAAAAGGCACTATTGTAGGACTTATATTAGGGTAATGCAGTTTAGTTATCGTTGTGTCTAGTGTTCAGCTCCCGCTTATTATTGTTTTTCGCTCTACATCGCATACTTATATTATAATTTCTTATTGCATTGTTGATATCATACTGTTAGGACACCAGCACCATTACCGATGATGCGTATGTACCACGTACACTTACTTGCCGGCTCACACACATCTTCATCGGTAATTGACATGTTACGTACACCTTAGAAAATATTATTGCTTGACTTAGCTTGTTAGTTAGTAATTTGACATGATATTAGTGTACCTGCCTTATATGCCAGCTTAACATTGTAGTTATTACTTGTCACTTCATGCATACTGTTATTCATTGTTATGCCTATATTCATGGTTTTACATGCTATTGATGATTTGGATTCGGATTTCCATGAGATTTTCTGGATTTGGGGGGGGGACCGCAAAACTTATATAAACTGCTTTCTCTCTTTTTAAATAAAAAGTGCGGTTTTTCCCATGATGTATGAGTCATCCACCATGAGTTTGCTGATGGATTTCGAGATCCGATTCGAGGAGTGGAGGAACCGTTTCGGGTACATGGTGGGCCCGGTGCGGTACCCCGGGGCAAGAGGATCGTGTTGTTGACGTTGAGCCTGGCAGGGGAGCACTACCGACCGGTGATTTTACCCGACGCGTCGGATATCCGGAGGATACCGTCGTGGTCTTGAAATGGATGGTAGGGGCCGGTCTGGACTGACGGCGCCCTAGATATTGTGATTGAGACATTGAGATTTTGAGATATTGAGGTACAGAGATTGTGATATAGAGATATCGAGATATTTGGAAACTTGTTTTGTGTCGATGTTGGGCACTGTTTTATGCTGATTTCATTTATGGTACCTCATTTTTAAAATACAAAAATCTCACTGATTTATGAAAACAGTTTTCTTCAGTACATGCATTCTGTTTCATGCATTCATACATCATCCATATGATACATTGCTACCTGAGGCACTGACACGGGCACATGAGATTACACTTGGGTTAGATATTTACCCTAGCCATGGTTATGGATTGTTGGTTATATATTTGAGGATTATATATTATGATCGTATGACCTAGGATTGCGTCATACATGCGATTTCTATTCGTAGATGTTTTTCTATTCACGAGTTGGCAACTCACCCCCGTTGTGCCCCAGTTTCTTGCAGGTTTGCCATACAGGTTTCATTACGGCTTTGCGGGCACAGTTTCGTTCGGGTGACTTGCTAGTAGGTGGGTTTTTTTTGGTATCGTACCCATCATATTACCTTGTATAATATTATTCAGTTGTATCTAGTAAATTCCATCAACCAAACATGTATTTATTTTTGAGATAGAGACCGGTGATGTTATTCTTTCGACCTTAGAGTCGCGCGTTATATTTCGGTAGATTTCTTGTTGTTTTGAGTTTCCTTTTGAGTTTTGATCCTCGCCCTTGGCGTTGTATATTATATTGCTTGTGTGGTTGTGACCGTCGATTGACGAAGAGCTAGCTCCCGCTTGGGGATGCCTTTTATTGATTTCGTATACTATTCATGTTGTATCCCGTTTGGGGGCCAGTATTTACAAAGGAGACTCTGCCGAAATTTTCAGGAAATATTTGATGTTTTAAAAAAAACGCATAATTCGGCTTATGCTAATAAAAGTACTTGATTTTAAATTGGTTTTCCTTCACCCTACCACTTTTCTTGGTTTGGATTTCTGGGTTTTCGGCTTACTTAGATTATGTACGCCTCGAGACGTTTCGTAGTTTAAGTGCTGGTCATGTTCCGTACTTTCGGGACGTGACAAGTTGGCATCAGAGCGTTAGGTTTTACCTTCGGAGCGTAGGATGACCCTTGGTTGATGGAATAGGTGACTAAAGTAGAGTGACGTACCGTGGGTATGTTCCGCGGCATACTTACGATACGCTACTCCACTTAAGAAGCCTTAGGATGTACATTTCTTTGTTCAGTATTATATTCATTCCTGATTTAGCCTCATCGGTACCAGTTATGGTTTGCTGCCGCGATTACGGGCAGGGAGAGCTACGGCTAGAGTTGCGATCAGCATGAGCTCGTCACGAACGAGGACTGACTAGGGCATAATTCCGGCGACACACGATTGCGGAGATGTGTTTTTTTTATTGTGTTTTCGCGCCACGAGCGTTGGGTGGATTGCTGTATGAGATTACTCAGATGTGCAGATCAGCCCCAGAGGATTAAGCCAATGACAGAGGCCAACCAGATTTTGATGACCGTTGGTGTATTGCTTATTCATGATGATTGAGGCACTGTTCAGCGTGCAGACTAGTGAGCCAGTCATTGCTGCGAACGACGAGATTTCGCCCCAGATGTTGGAGCTATTGCAGGACGAGTTGTACTAATAGATGATAGAAGGTCGCTAGTCACCCGAGGATGAATGACTAGGACAGGTGGTTCGTCGCCTACCCTGATGCGAGGTCATCAGATAGATGGATTCCAGCTAGAGACGACTTCACGCGGAAACGTAGAGAGTCGACAGAGACGATCGAATGTTGGAAACCTATTATTCCAGATTTAAAGTATTTGGAAAGACATGCAGGCAATTCTATGGACCCTCTAGAAGAATGAAACCCTAACTCGACTTAATGACCGTGTGAAAGCCTTTGAACCTTAGGGTTTGCGGCAGTTCCACGGCGCCATTAGTGAGGCTTGGGTTTGCCCTTCTACGGCTGGACCACCGATGCTGTGGTATGTACTCGATACTATTAAACTGTGCCCAAGATGTTGAGCTCTTGGGGGATTATGAGGTTTTGACAAATCGATCGGATGGTTCGACTTTATTCGGATGCCAGGTGGTGAGATGCATTTCTTGGGAGACTCCAGATACGAGGATAGCCGTAGGAGCTCAGTCCATGCAGCCACGACGAGATGAGTCCGAAGCAGTCGACATTAAAGAAAGTGGAGTGAGAGGTTCGTACGAGATCTTGATGAGACGACGTTCCACTCTGCCGACATCAGAGATGCGATACGCATGCCGATGCATTGTGCTTGGATATACCTTCCAGAAGGAGTCACGATGAGTATGCAGCCGTTCCGGAACAAGAAACAGATATAGTAAAGGACGATGACTCCTGGACGGTTCGGCAGAAACAAAATTTGGGAGAGATCTCGACAGGACCTTTCTGGAATGAATTACAAGAAGACTAGGACCCAGGAGTGGTCATGTTGTGCACACCGGTAGGCCAGAGTTCAGGATCGTCGACGAGACATGCTATGAGTGACCACGACAGTTGGCCAGAGATTCTTGGAGGATGTGCTTGAGCGGGACTATTCCGCCATATTTGATTTCTGTATTTTGGGCAGTCTATTTGCATGATTGATTTTGAGATGGAGTTCCATGATATTTGTTTTCATGCGCCATGGTTGCACCTACTGACTATTTACGATTTTTGCACAGTTGTTGCACTTGAGATAGTTTTCGTGCCTTGGTTCCTCATGTTTGTGATTATATAGATTTCATACAGTTGAGTTGATTTTGTGCATATGTACGCACACGATTTGATACTTGCACTCGGTATAGTTCATATATGCTTGCAGTGCAGTGATTCGCATTTTGTGCACTTAGATGCACTGGACTTCGATTTCGATTGTGATGTTCGATATTTGTTTTGTGCACCTTGTGCACCTGATTGGATTTTGCGCATGTTCGGCGCTTGATATTGGATTTCATGATTTCGTGCATGATGGATGCACCTAATTTGGATTTTCGCGCATGTTGGGCGCATGTTATGAGATACGATTTTGGTGCACACCAGATGCACTAAATCGAGATTCTTCGTGCATGTCAGATGCACCTGTTTTGCTGTCAGGCACACCTGTTGCCCTTGACAGATGTTTCGTGCACACCCGATGCACTTAGATGTTGTTTCTCTGCATATGTATAGCACATTCATGGATTTTGATTTCCGTGCGCACCAGACGCACGTAGTATTTATATGCATATTTTGGGATTGATTTCTTATAGAGCAGTACGTTTTTATGATATTTGCTATGTGCTTTCGTACTGAGCAGGACTAGTCAGAGGACAGCACCTGAATATATTTTGCATGCATTGATAGTTATTGAAGGGATTTCCAAAAAGCGAGCTATAGTCTCAGTATTTACCTACGTGTCTGATATGACACGAAATGTTTAAAATAAGGAGACCCTTCTAAATTGTTTCCAAAACGGCGGGACGTACATATTAAACAAAGGATATATATATATATGTAGTTATTTTCTTACAATAGACGTCCGCCGCTGTGCAGTGCTGCGAGCATCGCACAGCGATTTGAAGAAGATTTGGCATGCATTGCTTCCAGATGTTTTAATGATGTATATCATATAGATTTTCATTTTGGATTTAGACATTGTGTCTTCACCATGACTCCGATGATTGCGGGATGTTTGACGGAGTTTTGATTTTGAGTTATATGCTCATTTTTCATGCGCCTGCGCTGCACTACGATTTATTTTATGTATTTATGATTTCGGAGCCCCGACGACTTGATGGTTTTGCTTAGATATTTTAGTATTTAGGGGGGGAGTTTTAATTTAAATTCGGGGACCGAATTTCTTTAAGGGGGAAAGATTGTAACGTTTTGAAAATCGTTTCGGTGAAATTTCGGAAAATCGGTAAAATAAGGCGGTTTTCTGTAAAAAGTCAAAATACAAATATCTTTATTATAAAATTAAATATACATATTCTAGCTATGCAATTTCTAGTATTTGGTGTTTATTGAGCCACTGGTGAAATTTCAAATTTTCTGAAAAAAAAATTATTTTAATATTATTTTAAGCCGTCACTAATACATTTAATTAGGGAAAATTACAAATTGGAATGGCTTGATACAAATTTTATAATTCATGACACACTAAAGTGACTTGTAAAATATTGTTTCTGAAACGAAATCGTTTGCCAAAACGGTTTAGAAATTATTGAAGAAAAAAGGCTTTTTTAGTGAAATTAGTGTAAATGGTTGTTTGGGGTATAGTATTTATCTTTTTCCCTCACCCCACACACTCACACACACCCACTTGCCATCTTGGCCGAGCCTTGCTGTCCCAAACCCCTTTTGGCCCACTTCATTTCTCACAAAACAAAGAAATAAAAAGAATTGAAGTGTAGATTATTATATAGTAATTGAGGTATGGGTTTATATACTTAATGTATGGTTCTTGACTTGGTCAAACTCCCCACACCCACTCTCTCCTCTCCCCACCTGCATTTGGCCAAGCCCCCCCATTTAGAACAGCCCTTCACTTCTTCATCTCACATTCTCTTCAAAAAAATCCACAAAAATGCTTAAAAATCCACAAAATTTCAAAGCAAAATCCAAATCCAACTCCTACCCATTATTTCTTTGCCTTAGCTAACATGGATCTTGGAGCTAGAGAGCAAGTTGGGAGGCCAAGTTTGCATAGGAGATCTCTAAAATTGTGGAGGTAAATCCTAACCCTAGTGTTTAGTTGTAGGTTAATTTCTTTGAATCAACTTAATCAAGTGTTTAATTTAGGTTTTTAAATTGCAAGTTTAAATTCTAGAAAAGGGTTTAATTTTTTTATTAGGGTTGTTATCATTAGATTGTGATCTTAATGAGTAGATTAACATGTTATTGTTATGTAAAACTTAACTTTGTTGCATCTTGCTAATTGCTACTTTTAGATTGTCCAAATTGCATAATATTGCAAACTAGGTTTTAAAAATTAAGTTAGATTGTTAGATAAAAATTCTAATTATGGTTTCATAGCATTATTAACATTATATTGAGTGGTTTAATGCTTTTAGTTCATGAAAATCCAAGCTAAATTGTTGTTTGTGCATTTTTGCTATGAATTGTTAAAATTTGGGTATATTGTAAACTAGAATTTTGGGGTTAATGAAATTTATTGGGATTAAATTATGGAAATTATTTTTATGACTTATTTAAGATATTTAATAAGTATTATGGCCACTAGATTTGTTTAAACGTCGAGTTTTGTACTAAAACGGGTAATTTTTGCTTGCTAGATTTTCGGAAAAATGACTTTTAAGGTGAATTTGGGGGTTTTGTGAATTTTAACCTATTTTATACTATAATTAGTGTTCGAGAATGCGCAAATGAGAGTGTTTGGGTTTTTCTCTATGGTTTGACGTTTGTACATTGATATCAAGGGTTGGTTTGGCTATTCTTGCATGCGTAGGCGATAGGTTTTGACCTATGCGTGATACGCTTGCCGATTTGATTTTCGTATGCCGTTTCGATTTCGAATTTGGTTTTAATGCGATACGGTGCGTTATGATATGTAGGTACCCCATGTGAACTTCGAGACGATAAACAAACGCGTGGCGACGTCGGCACCGGCGGGCAAGGACCAGATGAGTAGATTTATATCTACGGGGAGAAGTCGGGTGGATGGCGTATAGCACCCCTGCAGTTCGTGGTGATGTATACGAATACGTATACACACATATATTTTGATTATATATATTATGTTGATATGAGACTTGATGATAAAGGTGGATTCTAGGTGTTCATGGATTAGTTTAGTGTTAGTTGCGAAAGCCTAGAGTAGTTGTTACACCCACACACGCACGCACGCACATGCATGCATCTATGTTATTATCTGTGCGTATATGGGGAGATGTGGTTATGTGTTCACCTGGGTATGGGACTAGGTGTTCACATACTGGATTTACGGATGATACTTGGGTTTGAGATGAGTCGATGAGATTTGAGTTGAGGTCGTGAGATCGGTGATATGGCAGGATTCGTACTTGAGATACGTCCTGATGTTATAGCGGATCTTTGGATGACGATGCCATGTGAATAGTGATATTAGTAGTGTACTAGACGTAGGTCAGTACCCCAGACGATGATCTTGATAAAGAGGATACCGGATGAACAGTGTGATGAGTATGATATTGACCCGTACCCAGATTTGGGGATACCGTACGACGGATTTACGTACGAGCTATATATTGATGATTGATCCGCGCTCTTGACTTAGGATGTCTGATTATAGATATGGTATCGGATATGATATTATTGAGGCGGGATCACCGACTAATATATATACAGGTATGTATACGTATCGACTCAGATGTTAGGCGGTTTCCTTACCTGTAGATCAGCTTGTTAGTTCAGCTGTATAGTTTAGTGTAGTTGTTAGACTAGATTAGACTACTACCTATTTCAAAACTAACGAATCGTGGGTATTTTAAAAGACAGGTCAAGGGATTTTACGGATATTTCAAAAGACGTATCTTTTCAAAAACACCGTAGCCCTTATTTTCAAAACACCGCGATTCGTGTTATTTCAAAAGGCACTATTGTAGGACTTATATTAGGGTAATGCAGTTTAGTTATCGTTGTGTCTAGTGTTCAGCTCCCGCTCATTATTGTTGTTCGCTCCGCATCGCATACTTATATTATAATTTCTTATTGCATTGTTGATATCATACTGTTAGGACACCAGCACCATTACCGATGATGCGTATGTACCACGTACACTTACTTGCCGGCTCACACACATCTTCATCGGTAATTGCCATGTCACGTACACCTTAGAAAATATTATTGCTTGACTTAGCTTGTTAGTTAGTAATTTGACATGATATTAGTGTACATGCCTTATATGCCAGCTTAACATTGTAGTTATTACTTGTCACTTCATGCATACTGTTATTCATTGTTATGCCTATATTCATGGTTTTACATGCTATTGATATTTGGATTCGGATTTCCATGAGATTTTCTGGATTTGGGGGGGGGGGACCGCAAAACTTATATAAACTGCTTTATCTCTTTTTAAATAAAAAGTGCGGTTTTTTCCATGATGTATGAGTCGTCCACCATGAGTTTGCTGATGGATTTCGAGACCCGATTCGAGGAGTGGAGGAACCGTTTCGGGTACATGGTGGGCCCGGTGCGGTACCCCGGAGCAAGAGGATCGTGTTGTTGACGTTGAGCCTGGCAGGGGAGCACTACCGACCGGTGATTTTACCCGACGCGTCGGATATCCGGAGGATACCGTCGTGGTCTTGAGATGGATGGTAGGGGCCGGTCTGGACTGACGGCGCCCTAGATATTATGATTGAGACATTGAGATTTTGAGATTTTGAGGTACAGAGATTGTGATACAGAGATATCGAGATATTTGGACACTTGTTTTGTGTCGATGTTGGGCACTGTTTTATGCTGATTTCATTTATGGTACCTCATTTTTAAAATACAAAAACCTCACTGATTTATGAAATCAGTTTTCTTCAGTACATGCATTCTGTTTCATGCATTCATACATCATCCATATGATACATTGCTACCTGAGGCACTGACACAGGCACATGAGATTACACTTGGGTTAGATATTTGCCCTAGCCATGGTTATGGGTTGTTGGTTATATATTTGAGGATTATATATTATGATCGTATGACCTAGGATTGCGTCATACATGCGATTTCTATTCGTAGATGTTTTTCTATTCACGAGTTGGCAACTCACCCCCGTTGTGCCCCAGTTTCTTGCAGGTTTGCCGTACAGGTTTCATTACGGCTTTGCGGGCACAGTTTCGTTCGGGTGACTTGCTAGTAGGTGGGTTTTTTTGGTATCGTACCCATCATATTACCTTGTATAATATTATTCAGTTGTATCTAGTAAATTCCATCAACCAAACATGTATTTATTTTTGAGATAGAAACTGGTGATGTTATTCTTTCGACCTTCGAGTCGCGCGTTATATTTCGGTGGATTTCTTGTTGTTTTGAGTTTCCTTTTGAGTTTTGATCCTCGCCCTTGGCGTTGTATATTATATTGCTTGTGTGGTTGTGACCGTCGATTGACGAAGAGCTAGCTCCCGCTTGGGGATGCCTTTTATTGATTTCGTATACTATTCATGTTGTATCCCATTTGGGGGCCAGTATTTACAAAGGAGACTCTGCCGAAATTTTCAGGAAATATTTGATGTTTTAAAAAAACGCATAATTCGGCTTATGCTAATAAAACTACTTGATTTTAAATTGATTTTCCTTCACCCTACCACTTTTCTTGGTTTGGATTTCTGGGTTTTCGGCTTACTTAGATTATGTACGCCTCGAGACGTTTCGTAGTTTAAGTGCCGGTCATGTTCCGTACTTTCGGGACGTGACAAAAATATAGTATATGGTTAAAAAAATATTTCAACGGTTTAAAATATTAGAAATTGGGATTTTGGCGCAATGTAAAATATTTCCAAATTGCGCCCGGGTCGGGTCCAAAAATTTGAAATTGAAATAAGAAAATTTTAGGCAGGATCCAAAATTTAAAATGAAGTGTTTTACAGTCAAAAAGCATACCCCCAAGACGGACACACGTACGTGCGCATAGCCGTCCAAACTCGCCCGTTTCACTGAACGAGACGAGAACATGATGCAAGGACGCTACCACAGGGTTAGGGATGTCAAGCAGGTCATGACGAATATTTTTAATCTTATTTTAGATGCCTTAAAATGTTATATGCAGAAATGAATTGACGGGGTAAAATTACAATAAGTCACAACAGTCAAGTAGGATCAACGAAATAAATACCATACACCAACATACGACAACAGAAACCAGTAGCATTGGGCTCGGGTGTTACATTATACCCAACTACAAAAAGAATTTCGTTCTCGAAATTCCATGAATGCAAAGATAGACAACAAATAACTACAAGAAAAGATGAGGAAACTTCTGCCGGATTTCATCTTCTCGTTCCCAAGTGGACTCACCATGCGAGCGATTACCCCAAGAAACAAGCACAAGAGGGATCACCTTGTTCTTAAGAACATTTTCCCTTCGATCCACGATTTCAATCGGTCGCTCCTCAAAAGTCAAGTCTTCTCGTACCGTCAGCTCCGAATGATCCAATACATGCGTTTCATCACGAACATACTTACGGAGTTGAGATACGTGAAACACATCGTGCACATTTGCCAAGGACTGCGATAACGCCAAACGATACGCTACCTCACTAACACGCTCCAAGATCTCAAAGGGTCCAACGAATCGAGGACTCAGCTTTCCTCGACTTCCAAAATGAATCACCCCTCTAATTGGTGATATCTTCAAGAATACCAAATCACCAACGGCGAACTCTAGAGGTCTTCTTGACGTGTCTGCCTAACTCTTCTGTCGGTCTTGTGCTGCCTTCATATGATTTCTGATAGTGTTAACCTTCTCAACTGTCTGCACAACCAAATCTGGCCTTAATAATCTTCGTTCACCGACATCATCCCAACAAACAGGTGAACGGCATTTACGACCATACAGAGCTTCAAATGGAGCCATCTGGATAGTTGCCTGAAAACTGTTGTTGTAAGAAAACTCCACAAAATGTAGATGATCCTCCCAAGACCCCTTGAAGTCCAGCATGCATGCTCTCAACATATCCTCAAGAGTTTGGATTGTTCTCTCCGACTGACCATTAGTTTGAGGATGATAAGCTGTGCTAAACTTCAATCGAGTCCCCAAACTTTCCTGTAAACTCCGCCAAAAGTGTGATAAGAATCGAGTGTCTCGGTCGGACACGATGCTCACCGGTGCTCCATGCAATCTTACAATCTCTTGCATGTACCGCTCAGCCAAAGTCTCTGTTGATTGACCAACCCGAAAAGGGATAAAGTGAGCTGCCTTGGTCAAACGATCAACAATCACCCATACAGCATTGTTGCCTTTTGGACTTCGCGGTAAAGCCGTCACGAAATCCATGGTTATATGTTCCCACTTCCACTAAGGAATCGGAAGTGGTTGCAATAAACCAGCAACACTTTGATGTTCAGCCTTAACTTGCTGACACACCAAGCACTTTGCCACAAAGCGAGCAATCTCCCGTTTCATGCCTTCCCACCAGAAATGCTGTCGAAAATCTTAGTACATCTTTGTGCCTTCAGGATGTACAGAATAAGCTGAACTGTGTGCCTCTTTCATAAGCTCTTCACGAATATCTCCTTTTGGCACACACAAACGGCTACCATACCTCAACGAACCATCTTCGTGGATCAATAAATCTGTTCATAGTCCGGCTTCAACATGTTCTCGAAACTTTTGCAGTCTAGGATCCTGCGATTGTGCTGCTTTAATATTCTCGATCAACGATGAATGTACTTGCAGCTGCATCAACTGTCCCGAAGAATGCGGTAGCACAACCTCCAAGTCAAATCTTCAACGAGCTCCTTCTGCGTAGTTAACACCTGAATTGCTGGTAACCGACTAAGCACATTCGGCACGACGTTAACCTTCCCCGGATGGTACTTAAGATCAAGATCGTAGTCAGCCATCAGCTCCAACCATCTACGCTGCCTCATATTAAGCTCCTTCTGCGTGAACACATACTTCAAGCTCTTATGATCAGTAAAAACTTCGACCCTTTCGCCTAAAAGATAGTGTCTCCAAATCTTCAAAGCGAAAATCACAGCCGCAAGCTCCAAGTCATGAGTTGGATAGTTCTTCTCATGGGTCTTCAACTGTCTTGGTGCGTACGCTACAACCTTCCCATGCTTCATCAAAACACATCCCAATCCTTTCCCAGATGCGTCGCTGTGAATCACCAATCCTCCGGAATTGTCTGGCACGGTCAGAATAGGAGCGGTTATCAATTTCTGCTTCAACGTCTCGAAAGCTAACGCACATTTGTCCGTCTATACAAAAGGTACCTCCTTGCACGTAAGCTTGGTTAGCGGCTCCGCCAGACGAGCAAAGTTCTCCACAAATCTTCTGTAATACCCGGCGAGTCCAAGGAAACTTCTTATCTCCGCAACATTCTTTGGAATCGGCCAATCACGAACTGCTGCAATCTTCTCTGGATCGACGACAATTCCATCGCCAGACACAACATGCCCTAAAAACTTTACTTCCTCCAGCCAAAACTCGCACTTACTCATCTTCGCATACAACTTCTCTTGTCTCAACGTCTGCAGTGCGATCTTCAAATGCTCAGCATGTTCTTCAAAACTCTTCGAGTAAACCAGAATATCGTCAATGAATACCATAATAAACTAGTCCAAGAATGGTGAAAAGATTCGGTTCATCAAGTCCATGAATACTGCCGGCGCATTCGTTACTCCGAAGGGCATCACTAAGTATTCGTAATGTCCATACCGAGTTCGGAACGCCGTCTTGCAAATATCTTCTGCTTTCACTTGGACCTGATGATATCCGGATCGCAAATCCAGCTTCGAGAATACCCTCGCGCCACTAAGCTGCTCGAAAAGTTCGCCAATGCGAGGGATCGGGTACTTGTTCTTAATAGTCACCCGGTTTAATTCTCGATAGTCGATGCACATCCTTCTTGTGCCATCCTTCTTCTTTACTAGAAGAACTGGAGCTCCCCAAGGCGAGTTACTGCTTCGAATCCAACCCTTCTCAAGCAATTCAGCAACCTGTTTCTTGACTTCTTCCAACTCTACTGGTGCCATTGGATAGTACGCTTTGGATACTGGCGCTGCACCAGGAATAAGATCAATTGCGAACTCCACGTCTCGCTGTGGCGGTAAACCCGATATATCTTCAAACACGTCCATAAAATCATGAACAACAGCCGGCTCTTCACTTTCATCAACTTCCATTGCTGCAAGAATATTTTTTGTCGGCCTAGCCCTAAACTCGACTGGCCCGACAGAACTGCTTCCTCCGGTGAAGCTAAACTTGGGATGTCCGGGAATCTGGAAAATTACCTTCCTTGCCCTACAATCAATGTGAGCGTGGAAAGTGCCAAGAAAATCCATTCCCAAGACGACCTCGTAGCTGCCCGTATCAATCACCAAGAAATCTGCAAAAGGCTCCCGTCCGCACACAACAACTGTACAATCTTTACATTCCCTACTAGCTATGATTTTCCCATTCCCAGTGTGTATGTCCCAGAAACTAGACAGGGTCGTGCAGTCAATCGAGTGTGTAGTTATAAACTTGAATGATATAAAACAATGGGATGCACCAGAATCAAATAACGCTAATGCAGGAAAACCATGAACGAGTAGAGTACCTGAAACAACTTCTCCTGACGCCTTAGCTTCTTCAGTTGTCAAGGTAAAAGCTCGAGCCTGATTAGGTCCTTGAGTCAGCTGTTTCTGTCCCTGGAACGACCTCTGCGGAGGCTTCTGAAAATCATCCCTCGTACGAAGCTTCGACGGACAAGCATTAACGGCGTGATCTGCCGCTCCACAAACCAAACAGAGTCCCAGCCTCCTTCGACAATCCTTTTGCATGTGGCCAGGTAAATTGCAATAGTTACAAGTCATGCTCTTTCTTCGATCGACGACCACAGGCTTCTTCATGGGTGCTACACCTCGACGGTCCACTGGAATACCTCTGCGACCATGAGCTCGGTTTGGTACAAATGCTGGCTTCCTTATCGCAACTGCTGTCTGCTGCAAACTCCCCTTCATCCCAGATAAACTCTGCTGCTCTCGGGCTGCCGCAAGTACTTGTGAGAAAGTGGTCAAACCCAGGGAGATAATCTGCCTCTGGATGTCCACGTCCAAGCTGCGCATGAACCTCCGTGCCCTGTCCGCATCGTTGGCAACTAAAGGTCCAGCGAATCTGCTGAGTCTTATCCATTCTGCTGCATGCACATCTACGGGTGCTCCATTCTGCTTTAGCCCGATGAATTTCTCCTCCATTTCCTCCCGTGCAGTCCGCGGGAAGAACTTCTCTAGGAAACTCTTTGAAAAATCCGCCCACTTGATTGGCTTGTGCAAGCGGTTCTCCTCTACAAGCCACCATTCTCGAGCGTAGTCCACTAACTGAATGCGTACCACATCAACTCTTTTCTCATCTGGAATCTGTGCCGCAGTAAGCAAGTTCTCTGTGTCAATTAGCCACTGCTCTGCTGGCAACGGCTCCTCCAAACCAGTAAATGTAGACGGACCCAAACGCCTGAAATCTGCTATGGTCCCTACTCGGTCAACTGGTTTAGCTCCAACATTGTTCACAGACTGCTGAACGATCTGCAAACCTTCCTGAAACGATTCCACTTGCTGCTGGATCAGCTCGGTCTGTTTCTTTTGATTCTCCAGCATTCCTCTTATCACTCCAAGCATGGCGGCTTCGTCCACACGCCTTTGGTACGTCTTCAAATTCTTACCGGCCATATTCCTGAAATCAAAACACCCAACATTAGCATGATGATAGATTCAAAATATAGATCAAGGCTAGAACTCCAAGTTACTTAAATAGAGTGCCGCATTGTAACTATGCCGCGGTATCATAGCCATAATTACATAACTCTACCCAAGTCTCCTAAGTCCTAGAGATAACAAGGAATCAGGTGTCGAGTCGATATGCAACGGAAGTTTGCACATCGTAGAATACATAATCAGGAAGAATTTGATTCAAGAACGGTAAAACGGCAAGGTGGCAGGACATGTTTTCTAAACACGGGTATTCTGATTCGTGTATTGGGTATAATACCCAACTACAAAAGAATCAACCCAACTAACATATGTCTCTGATACCAAAAGAACCATGTCACGCTCCGCTTCCCAGAGTACGCTAAAGTGGGCACGTGACATAGCCAACCATGCTACCTGTAGGTAGGAAGTATCCAACCACAGTCACATTACGGTTGTAGAGATATCAAGAACAAAATAAAACTATCTAAACATGTCCATAATCCAAGATAACATGAGTCAAGAATAATAAAATGCGGAAGCGAAAGATCCAATACAAAATAACTGGAATGTATGTCCCATAATGCGGGCTCACATCAGGAAATATATGCAGGAAAGAAAACTAACTACTGCTGACACTCACAGCTCAGCCTGTCGGCTGAAGTACTCCTGCTCGGACTGCGATAGCGGTACGGAATCTGGGCCATGCAAAACCCAGACGTCAGCGCGTCAAGTCATCAAGTAATAACATAATAAACAGGCAATGCGAATATAAACATGAATAAAGTAAGGGTAACAATAATATAAATCAGAGCAGTGCAGGGTAGTGTGCAGTGGGTAAACTAAACTATTCTATCAGGTTTTCTGTTCTAAAGTCTTTGAAACCAAACTGATGAATCATCGATGTAACTCAATAGTATCCCGTACATACCCGGGAACACGGCCCCAGATTCTCGGGCTGAAACCGAGACATGCCGCTAGGCACCAAACAGGAATGTGTACAGATGACTGATGTCAGCATCATCATTCCAAGGCTGGCCTAGCCTAAAACTGATCAGAACAAGTAGTGAACTGTTGAGTTACAAGTCAGGTTTCACCTTTGATTTCCCCATACCCCCAAGTTATATGTGTATGTCAAGTCAGGTATCCCGAAATCAAGAAACTAATGCCAACACAGGATCAGGTAAACAGGTTTGTCTGGATAGACAACAGGAACGGTCCATGAGGACTACATGTCAGGTTTGTTGGCATTAGACACAAGATCAGGTAACGGGTCAGGTCATGGTACATCAGGTCAAGTCAAGCAATATACGGTACCATGTCGGGTCAAGCAATATGTATGTAGCAAGTCAGGTCAAGAAGTAAACGATATCATGGGTGTGCTCATACTCAGTTACATAATCAAGCACAGTTATCAATAACATAATTTAAACAATAAATTAAACCATAAAGCAGATTCAATTGATTGGTAGTACAGTTATCAGTTTTGTTTTCAGAGATGATTTCAACATTATAAGAATGCAGTAAGACAATTATAACCATTTACTCATGTTAACAAGTTTAAGACTTCATGGATGCAATGATATATATCTATAAGTTCCATGGATGAAATCACAGTTTAAGCAGGTTAAATGTACACGAGTGTCCGAATGAAGTAAAACGATAGATAAAGTACCATAGGCTACGTCATTAGTGAAAATGTAATTAAAACATGTAAATGTGATTATTAGGTTCCAAAACAGTAATTGCAAAGGGTAGGTTCCAAGTTTGAAAGATAAAATGATATATATCAATATTGAACACAAAAATGAGAAATGATCGTACTAAAGTTAAATTTACAAGTTTAGGGTGTCATCAATGTGTATGCAAATATTATTTAGCATGTAGCAAGGGGTACTTGCCTCGACGGGTCGCGAATCGGAACGTTAAACGTCGTCGGGGAAAAACTCGCGACGGGCGCACGGTTCACGGAAAGGACCCAAACGGCGAACAATGGATTCACACGGGTCAGAGTTCCCTACTGGGTCGTCGGAAAACGTCGTCGGCGTCCGAAGATCAGCGATCTACAGTAAGGATTTCAAAAGAAAAATCATGCACGGAAATAGGAAACATAGAGAAGAAGAGTAGAGAAGAGAGGAAGAAGAAGAGGGAAAAGAAAGGTAGCTTACAGGGTTGCAGAGGGAGAGTTGGTGGCGAGATCGACGGCGGCGAGGGTGTCGGAGAAGGGTTTAGAAGAGCTAGGGTTTAGATTAGAGTTTGGGATGCGTAGGCTCGGGAAAGATAGGAAGTGGAGTTCCTGGGTTGGTATTGAGGGAGGGGTGCAGAGGAGGAGGAGAGAAGAAGAGGAGAAATGCCACGGTGATGAGTCGTCGGTGGTGAGATAAGGTGGCGATGGGTTCTCGGGGGTTCAGTGGGTATGCAGGGTCTCAGGAGAAGGAGAAGGAGAAGAATGAAAGAGGAAGGAGAAAGAGGATGAGGAGAGGATGGGGTTGAGGTGTAGACGAGGTCGGCTCGGGTAGGGTGAGGAGCGGCTAGGGTTAGGGTTTACTGCGATGGGTTTAAAGAAGGAGACGCGGGGGTTAAGAAGAGAAGGGGAAGGGGAAAATGTGAAGGGAGGTGACCCTATCGGCTCGTGGTGACCACACTCGAGGAACGCACAGTATTCGCGATGGGAGAGAGAAAGAAGATAGAGAGAGAGAGAGAAAGATAAAGGAAAGAGAGAGAGAGAGAGACGTGGGGCCCGGGGCTCTCAAAGGAAATTTCTGATTGGCTGAGGAGTTAAAAAATTTGGTTGGGAAAACTTTGGAGGAGATTTAATTGGTTGGGGAAAAATTCTGGTTAAGGGAAAATGATTTAATAAAATATTTTAAAGATAGGAAAATATAGTATATGGTTAAAAAATATTTCAACGGTTTAAAATATTAGAATTTGGGATTTTGGCGCAAAGTAAAATATTTCCAAATTGCGTCCGGGTCGGGTCCAAAAATTTGAAATTGAAATAAGAAAATTTTAGACGGGATCCAAAATTTAAAATGAAGTGTTTTAGAGTCAAAAAGCATACCCCCAAGACGGACACACGTACGTGCGCGTAGCCGTCCAAACTCGCCCGTTTCACTGAACGGGACGAGAACATGATGCAAGGACGCTACCACAGGGTTAGGGGTGTCAAGCAGGTCATGACGAATATTTTTAATCTTATTTTAGATGCCTTAAAATGTTATATGCAGAAATGAATTGACGGGGTAAAATTACAATAAGTCACAACAGTCAAGTAGGATCAACGAAATAAATACCATACGCCAACATACGACAACAGAAACCAGTAGCAATGGGCTCGAGTGTTACACGCACTCTCTACTTCATCTTGGTCATCTCGGCTAGCAAACTTGATATCCGAGTTGCTTCGGTTTAGAAGTGGGAGCCCGTATAAAGAATCCTCGACGTGGAGCCTCTTCGACGAGGGAGACCGGAGAGCGAACTCGTCCGGGGCAGCTGCGACAAGCTTGGGATTATGGTTAAAGACCGAAGGACACGGATCGATCGGCATAACCATCTCTAAACTCCTCTTTGCATGTTTGCTAGTATAGGGTTTTTGGTTCGATTTTGTGCGGGTTTTGTTTGCGCCAAAGTTTTAAAAGTTTTTGTTCCGCATTTGGCCACGGAAAGATGGCCGGGGCGCCCTCAAAACCCAACATGGTATCAGAGCCACCCAAACACCTTAAACTAGCTAGTTGTGACATTAGAATTCATGTTTTTTCGGGCATCGAAAACTATTGAAAACGGTCCTGAATTTTTAAGTTTTGAGATGTTTGCACACCCCGCGGGCTCTCGGTTTGAACTGAGAAGCCGCAGGGTGCTGCGTGGGCACCCCAGGGAGACCCCAGGGGGGACCGAACGGCTGGGCCCACTCCCTAAGAGCACCACAAGGTGGTCTTGGGGTGGAGACCCGAAACTGCCCCTGCATGGGCAGTTTTGGGTCTGCCTCACCCTCTGGCCACCTCGTGGTGGCCGAGGGGGTAGGGTACCCCCTCTAGGCCCTCCCGACTCGAAGTTAATTTCGTTCTATAACTCCCTATGAAGGTTCGGGCGCGTTTCGTTTTGATTCGGACCTCCGAATTGGCTCAAAACTCGAATTTTTTGGATGTTTAGTGCACTTGGTTTTTGATCCTTAGTATATTTGGGATGTGCGCTAATTGTGTTTTGGAATTCTAATATCGTGGCTTCGTTTGCATGCGTGGATGTGTTGGTAACGTTGTCTAATTTCTATATGCTCAATTAGACGGGGTTACACACTTGATTCGGTTACTTGTTTCTGTGGATAAATCTGGTTATGGTTGTTGCGGATTCGTCGTGGTGGATAGCTTGCGTGCAATGCTAGTACAGTTTAGTTTCATTTGTACATTTGATATCGCGGGGCGAGCGTACGACATGTGGACTGCCGCCACTGCCTGTTTGTATATTATTCTTTTGGGGCACGACCGGGTTGAGGTCGATGTCACCGTTGTACATATTTTCTTTTCTGTACTAGGATTACCCCGCGATGGAGTGCACGGATAGCCGGGTTCTGGAGGGAAACGGGTCCGCATCTCATGGCATTGAGACAGAAGGGGCTCACTCTAGAATTGGAGGGCTATTCGCCGCACTCGTAGGGGGTACAGGTTGACCCAAGGAGGGGTGCTCAAGTTACCGGATTCCGTGAAGTGCCGGGTGGCCCATTCACTTTGTTGAAGGGGGCTGCCTCGCTTTCGGTTTTGGCGGGTAATTTGCCGCACTCATAGGGGTCTAGGTTTTCATTGCACAGGCTATCCACACGACCAGGGGAACGTCGGGTTTTCACTTATGGTTCAAAGGAAACCCGGGGCTCCCAGATTATCTGTATTGTTCTGTGATGCTTATTACTTATATGTGATGTTGCATTTATCATACCTGGAGAGATTATTATATATTTCTATATATATACTAGTAGATGTTGTATATGTTTTACACCTGCGCTAGTCCAGTCCCCGCTCTGTCGTTAGTTAAGTAACCTAACGGGTGATGACGGGACCCAGTGGCGAATGCGGATGGCATATACATACATCATATTTTCGTTCTTTTGTGGTGTGATTAATTGATGGGACTGTGATCAGTCGAAAATACTGCATCTTTTAACCGGCAATTTCCCTATCATTTGCACTCATCTAGAAGTGTTCGGCATTCATATCGCACATATTAGCAAATTAGTCATTAAATATCAGATTGCATGTGTTAGACTCTAAAACCGGCACTATGAAGGAAATTGACTGCATTTCATAGCATGGCATCATTCCTATATATCGTAACTTGTGTTTCGAAGTCTATGCAGGACATTACAGAAGATCGGTCAATTTACAAAACAAAGACTGCTAAAGAATACGCCAACTCAAGAATTTGGAATCTGGTATTGTTCTAAGAAGCATTCAGAGATTCAACATAGCAGGAAATACATCAAAAGACAAC
Source organism: Agapanthus africanus (assembly GCA_030015575.1). Lineage (NCBI taxonomy): Eukaryota > Viridiplantae > Streptophyta > Magnoliopsida > Asparagales > Amaryllidaceae > Agapanthus > Agapanthus africanus. Next base: position 83,576,662 of record JASDDO010000004.1, on the reverse strand, counting down.
ACAAACCAACAGAAGAAAGATGAAGCCCTCAAGCCACCATACGGCCGCGGAACCGCGGCTGGAGCCGCCTTGAGCCGCGGTTCCACGGCGGCCTAGCCTTGTCATCTCCCCATTTTCAGTGCACAACTCTTCGATCAGGGCCCACATTCATTTAATATACTTCAAATTCCAGAGAATTCCAGAAGCTTCTGCCAGTTCAGCAAACTAGGGTTTCTAAGCTAAACATTCCTAGCTTAAAGCCTAAGCTAAGCTCCTAACTAACTTACAACAAACTTTTGGAGGGAATTGCAAATTCAAAACCTAGACCTAGGATTTGGGAAACCTATAAATAGACCCCTAGGCTCACTTGTAATCTAATCTTAGAGATCTAGATCCCATCTCATCTTAGATATCATCTCATATCATAGATTTTAGACAACTCATTGTTGGCTAAACCCTAGTTCTTCATCTACCCACATTCTTGCCATCTCCAAACTCTAACCCTAATCCAATCTAGAAATACCCAATTCAAGATCCATGGAGTTCAAGCAAAGCAAGTCTTCAAGCAACCTTTAGAAGCAAAGCCGGTATTCAACGGAGCACGAGATCGAAGCGATCCAAGACTCAAGAAGCCGAGCGATGCAAGATTCGACGAGCGAAGTTCCTACCTCTTGTAAATCTCGAGAGTTGTAACTACTAGTTGATGTAATGAAGGTGAAGATTCTTTAACTTGTTTGCATTTCAATTCAAGCATTATGATTCATTTAGATTCTTGAATATGTACTTTGTGATGATGCTTGAATAAAACTCCGCTCGTGGAGGAATCGAAACAATTGTAAAATGATAATGTTGATGAATTCTTAAACGTTTTCTTAAGTCTTAAAGCAATTGTAAATTCTTGAGAATCGAATGATCGACGATCTAGATCGATGCGAATGTGTTCTTGATTCCTTTCGCATAATCTAGAGATCGACAATTGATCATTCGACTTTCAAGAAGCTATCTAGTGAATGTTATTCATCGAAAGGACAAAGGATAGGATGAGGAACCCTAATTCCTCGCAAGATCCTTGATCCTCGATGAATTCGACATCGATTTAGCATCAATTTTTTACTTGATAAGAAATCGTAATCTTGAATCTTCATCACATCTACAATTTACTCGATTCCTACGAGTTTTACTTCAAATCTTGAAACCCTAAAGTGATTGGAATTTTATCAAAACTCGATTCTCGATTGTTTATCATTTTCTTGATTCTTGATTAGAATAGTGACACTTGAAACCCATCGATAAAAATCTTGAATCATGTTTTCTTTTCTTTTCTATTAACTTTTCAATTCAAACAAATCAAACATACAAACGAATCGCACAATCCCTGTGGACGATCCGCACTCGCTAACGATCTACATCTGACACCGTAGTTGATTGCGGTCAAATAATTCTTTGATTGTGAATTTTATTCATTTTCTAAATACCGACACACAAAGAAAGAATCAATCAGACTGCGTTGATTCAGATCAATGCAAGGAAAACAGACCTATTCGATGTTGTTGGAACAATTTTCAAAAAGCTGTTATTGCAAAGACGTTTTCTTTTATTTTGCACAGTGGTATTCGGTTATGAATATCTAGCACCTCATTCGACGAGGCAAGGGCCGAGATCCCTTCATCGGGAGTGACCCATTGGGCAGAAGTTTGCGTCAGGATAATAAATTCACTATAGTTGATTACTTTTTGCTTTGCTTCGAAGTATTCAGTTTGGAATATCCAGCACCTCATTCTACGGGGAAAGATCCACTATTATTGGATATGACCTTCGTATAGTTACATACGAACTCGAAGAAACTTGTTTCAGATTCGAGGATGGTTTCCGGTTCTGGAGAAATTGTAAGTCGATGTAGTACACCCCAGTACTTATGGGGAGGCGGAAATTACAAAAACTATCAAGTTCAAACAACGAACATCGACTAACCGCATGAATCGAAGCTAAACCCTAAAAACCGTATTCTTATGAGTTTCTTTACATAAGAGATTAGGGATTATACCTAATGAACCGGTCCTTCTTCTTTATGTCCTCCTTGGTTCTCCTCGGCCTTCTCTAGGTAGTAGACGATCCACCCGAGAGCGAAACTCCAAGCTAAACCTCTAACTTGAGGTAACTAACCAACTTTGATTGCTAATCAAAGAAGCTAGGTGTAATATAGAGATGGTTATGGATTGATTAGTCTTACTAATCCTAGATCTCAACACATGAGGGTGAGGATTAGTCTTTTGAAGAGAGAGAGCTTGAGGAGAGAGAAGGTGAGAATGATTGTAATGAGAATAGTAAATCTATCATAATATATATGAACCTTTAATATTCATTCATAAAAGAAAACTAAAATGATGAATAATGAAGTTTCATAAATATCTAGTGGTGATTCATAACCATGACTCATTAAGCATTTATCATGCATTAATGATATGCATGAATCACCCTCATGACTCACTAAACTCATTTAATGCAAATGACACCTAAACCTCCTTAGTCACCACTTCTAGAAGCTTCTCGAGTAATTACGAGAACGCCCCTCCGATCCGCAAAAATACGGAAAAACTTTAGACTGTAAAAATCCAATAACCGGATACCAGTAACTGGCTTAAACCAAAGCCGACTGGTAAAATCTGTCCGAAAGTCGTACGCGCGTAAACGCACGTATGCGTCCGAACCCTTTGTCGCAAAACCATGCAACCTCTATATCGTTTCGCCTGGAGTAGGAAACTCTCTGTGTGGGACTCTAGAGACTCGACTACTACGCTGGCAGTGGGTTTAACCACAGACCGCAAGCGGCACTAGCTGTACGTAACGGTCCCCAGGTAGTTGTCGATAAGAAGGCCGATGAGTAAACCCATCCGAACTCCTACTGAGTCTGATGTGACAATCTCCATACAGTCCGGTCCGTTCGTCCATGACTATCGCATATCGGGCCTAGGGGGGCGGCAAGCGTCAGTCCCCTAATAGCGGTATAAGTCGTGTCGGAGTGAAGCCCATTACACCCTGAGAAACTGCTGGAACCTACCAGCAAATCTCGCTTGCCCTGGCCAGGGACTTTGCGTAATGGCTCTCTGACACAGCACGATATCTACTCCCAATACCGGGAGGGACGAATCCTGTCTAACCGCCACTGCCTCCAAGTGCTCGGGACTGCACCCAACTGCTACCTGTTTGCACGACTCCTTTGAGCCGTGGTAGGGTAGCAATCTAAGAACAGTGGGACACACTCGAGGCGAAGTAGCAGTGTCAAGTCTGCGGACTACGCTGTACTCATGTCACCTGGGAACTGTTTACCGACGACTGGTATCAAACCAACCAACAGTTCCCTGTGAGTCCTGTCCGGTGTACCCGTAACCTAACGAGCACCTGTATACTATCTCCAGTACGACGTACTGACGGCTGTGGGACAGACCATCTCCCCAACTGGGATGAGAAGCGTACACACCAGTCTACTCCGGAGTATCGATGCTCTGTCTCGATAATCCAACGACCGGGGACCTGAATAAGGATGTGCTTGTAGACTACCCAGCCCCCACTAGTGTGACTGCCATCACAACGCTGGTAGACAAGCAAGATCCTAAGAGCTCTATCAATACGTACACTCACATATTAAGATAGAAAAACCAAGTAGCATACTACCATGTTTAGCAAGACTGTTATATACATGTGAATATCCCAAGCTTCCATTAAGTAATATACAAGCTAGTATGATACAGTAATGGCCTTCTAGGGCATAAACACTAACAGAAATTGAATAGGTTTATTCAGTTGTCTTTTCCTTTTACATTCTCTCAGGATGTGGGGGCTCCTAGGATTAGGAGAGGGTGCACCTATTGCGCTTATTGGATAGTCTTCTTCCAAATCATAGGAAGGTGCCGAAAGGTAGGGAAGGAAGAAAATCAATTAGCCCAAGTGTGGTGTACAGAAGGCAATAAGTAAAGACAAATAAAGGGATTAGAAAGAGGGCAAAGTAAATTGCGACTGCTATCATTCACGACCAAACCACGTATTTCATCGCCACTCCTACTTCACCTTTGCTTTTCTCTGGAAAATTTCGTATCACTACGAAGATCCACTATTATTGGATATGACCATCGTATAGTTACATACGAACTCGAAGAAACTTGTTTCAGATTCGAGGATGGTTTTCGGTTCTGGAGAAATTGAATAGGTTTATTCAGTTGTCTTTTCATTTTACCTTCTCTCAGGATGTGAGAGCTCCTAGGATTAGGAGAGTACACCTGTTACGCTTATTGGATAGTCTTCTTCCAAACCATAGGCTGGTGCCGAACGGTAGGGAAGGAAGAAAACCATTTAGCCTAAGGGTGGTGTACAGAAGGTAATAACTAAAGACAAATAAAGGGATTTGGAGAGATGGCAAAGAAATATACGGTTATAATCATGAATCTTGATAATGGAAGAGGCATTACTAGGAATACCCGGATACCCCTTCGAAACATTTTCATGTTTCAGTTTCTCTGTGCATTGATAATTGAAAACTAATTTCCCGATCAGATCCTTACTCCAAGGTATGTATTTACCAGGTTTGATTCTCACATCTGTATGGTTTTACAGATGATGAGTGGGAGTAAGTTATTGGGAATTAGGTGATCATCCTCATTATTGTTAGTGAATATGCCCTAGGGGCCATTATTATATCATACTAGGTTGTATATTACTTAATGGAAGCTTGGGATATTCACAGTTGTATATAACAGTCTTGCTAAACATGGTAGTATGCTACTTGGTTTAAGTCTACTTTAATATGTGCATATGTTTCTTGTAACGTATCACTTATACATATTAGTAGAGCCCATAGGATCTTTGGTTGATTACCAGCGTCGTAATGGCAGTCACACTAGTGGGGGCTGGGTAGTCTGTAAGCAACATCCTATACAGGTCCCTGGTCATTGGATTATCGAGATAGGGCATCGATATTCCAGAGTAGACTAAGTGTGTACGCTTCTCATCCCAGTTGGGGAGATGGTCTGTCCCACAGCCATCAGTACGTCGTACTAGAGATAGTATACAGGTGCTCGTTAGGTTACGGGTACACCGGACAGGACTCACCGGGGAACTGATTGGTTGGTATTATACCCATCGTCAGTTAACAGTTCCCAGGTGACATGAGTACAACATAGTCCGCAGACTTGACACTGCTACTTCGCCTCGAGTGTGTCTCACTGTTCTTAGATTGCTACCCTACCACGGCTCAAAGGAGTCGTGCAAACAGATAGCAGTTGGGTGCAGTCCCGAGCACTTGGAGGCAGTGGCGGTTAGATAGGATTCATCTCTTCCGGTATTGGGAGTTGATATCGCACTGTGTCAGAGAGCCATTACGCAAAGTCCCTGGCCAGGGCAAGCGAGATATACTGGTAGGTTCCAGTAGCTTCTCAGGGTGTAATGGACTTCGCTCCGACACGACTTATACAGCTATTACGGGACTGACGCTTGCCGCCCCCTAGGCTTGATATGCGATAGTCTTAGACGAACAGACCGGACTGTACGAAGATTGTCACATCAGGCTCAGTAGGGGTTCGGATGGTTTTCCTCATCGGCCTTCTTATCGACATCTATCTGGGGACCGTTACGTACAGCTAGTGCCGCTTGCGGTCTGTGGTTAAACCCACTGCCAACGTAGTGTCGAGTCTTTAGAGTCCCACACAGAGAGTTTCCCTGCTCCAGGAGAAACGATATAGAGGTCGTATGGTTTTATGACAAGGGTTCGGATGCGTACGTGTGTTTACGCACGTACGACTTTTCGGACAGTTTTTACTAGTCGGTTTTGGTTTAAGCCAGATTCTAGTATCGGGTTACTGGATTTATACAGTCTAAAGTTTTTCCGTGTTTTCACGGATTGGAGGGGCGTTCTCGTAATTTGTCGGGAAGCTTCTAGAAGAGTGGTGACTAAGGGGTTAAGGTGGCATTGTATTAAATGAGATTGGTGACTCATTTGTGTGATTCATCCAAGTCATTAATGCATCATAAATGCTTAATGACTCATGGAGATGAATCACTCATAGATATTTGTGAAGCATGGTTGTTAATTCTATTATTTGATTTTTGGATAAATAATAATGCTTCATATATATCATGATATATCATTATCTCATTTCATTATTATTCTCACCTTCTCTCTCCTCAAGCTCACTCTCTCTTCAAACCCTAACCCTAACCTCTCATGAGTTGAGATCAAGGGTTAGCTAGACTAATACATCCATAACCTCACTCTATATCCCCTAGGTAGCTTAGATTAGCACTTTAAGCAACCTAGTTATCTCAAGTTTGAGATTAAGCTTGGCGTAGGAGCTTTCGGGTGGATCGTCTTTGATTCGAGGAGGCCGTTGAGGTGCCGATGTTCCAAAGAGCCCACGAGGAGTGGAGGATAGCGATGAAGACCCGAAGGACAAGTAACATGAGGTATAACTTCGTATCCGAGTAGTTAAGCCTCTTGTAGTTAGTTAGCAATGGTTTAGAAACGATTCATGCGCTCAAGTCCGTGTTACGAAGCTTTGATAATTGTTTTTCATATATTCCGCCTCCCCGCAAGTTCGTGGGGTGCGTGACATGGACTTACAATTATATCGGGATTCGTTGTAATTGGTGATATTTGAGGAAATCGTCTGGGTTTTTGCCGGACGACAAACATTTGGTTTTGAATATCCGTTGTTATGCACCAATTTCAAACTGATATATCTGTACGTTTATTTCTTAAAGTGAGATATAAACTTTTGAAATTATGTCCATGACATTTACCTATATCAGTTGATGGTTGGGTAAGGAGCATTAAACAGCGGTGTAATTCTTCATAACCATAGTACAGTTTTCAACCTACGACGCACAGGGTTTAAGTTATTCAACTCAGGGGACTTATACAAAGTATTGTATGTTGTCCAATGTCCATTAGGACAGAGGGGTTGGTCCTCATACTATATTCTGTTTACTTGTGACTTCTCCAGTTTTAGATAAGTGTTTCGTAGAAATACAAGGTCTAAGTTTTTTGAAGTTATAGGTACAAGATTAAAGTAGAGAACCAGGTGTTGCAAGTATCAGGATTCTTCAAGATGATCGAAGATGTAGATACTTGTGTTTGGTATTCAGTTGATAGTAATAGTTTTGAGAACTTATTTCTCTTTCAGGTTACTCATATCTGGATGCACTCCTAAGTTGAGTAATGTTAATCGGCCTCTCTCCATTTAGTTGACATGCACTGGAGACAGCTGCATGATTTGAATCTGGTTCCAATTAAATCAGTGCCTCTGTTTCTATATTAAATATAGAATGGTTCATATCTTAACGGTGTTAAGGTATATGGAATTGTCTGGCTTATGCTTAAAACCAGACTCTGGATAACTCAAGGCATGTTTCTGTAATGGCAGTTTGTGGGTTAACCCTGGCCATGACGAGGGTTAACTTTCTACCATCTGGAAGATCAATAGTGATATTGTTCTTGACTCACCACAGTTTTAGTAAAATGGACTTTTTCATAAAACAGTAGTGGAAGTATGGTAGAACTGGAAGTGATTCCAGAACCACAAACGATTACTGAAAATTTAATAGGACCTAAAGATTCAATCGGGTTTGACATTCCATTAGCCACTCCGCAGATATGGTGGGTAACCTCAGGCACCCGAGAGGTACTCCGGTATCCTCAAAGACGGTGATAGGGAGGTTCTTGTTTACCCAAACTTGACACTACTGTTGTTTCAGACTATGAGACCCGGCAGGAGGATGAGTATAGCGTCGTTCTAAACTATCTTTAGAAGTGCACGTGTATATGACTCTGCTAGAGGGTTGTCGTAATCAGTGGGGAGCAGCGGAAGCATAGTGAACGAGTAGCTTATGTCTATTTATAGACTAAAGCAGATATAGCGGAGATAGATCATCTATTTTTTATGTGACAGTCATAGGCTTGGCTTCATCAGAATAGGAGATGGATCCGTTAAGAAGGTAGTAGGGTGTGATGTCCTGGTATTTGGATGACATACACTTTATAGGAAGTAAAATTCCTATCCTAGAATCGGTTATACTGTGGTTGTCACACAGTGGTTTCTCCACATAGGATATGGATTTAATATCATGCATTCTGGTTACTAGATCTATGGTTTTAGATCTATATTTGGGTAGTTTCCAAATTCGGGTACTTAGACAGTGTTCTAAAGGTGTTTTAGAATAGACGACTCCTGGCATGGTAGTGAACCTGCAGGTGATGGAGTCAACCTCTCTAAAGGTTTCTTATAGACTAAAGGGGATAGGGATGTGCATGATTGGCATATCACTTGCTTAGGCAATTGACTCAATCATGAGATGTCAAGTACCACACCAGATGTTGTTTTTGCACTAGCTACAATAAGTTGATATTAATCCAATCCTGGAGAAATGTTCGGAAGTAGTTTTAGAACATAAGTGGATGTTCTAGGGATTTGGTAACGGCAGCCTCCTACGGGAGACGGTTATCATTCCAGGCTTCCAAGGTGACCTGGATGACAGAGTGACTGTCGGAGTTATAGTTTTCCCTTTGACGAGGGGCAGTAGTTTGGACAGGTGGTCCAAGCAGATACTGAGGGAGGCGTGACGCAGGATACTGATTAAATTCAGTTGACGATACAGTCTAATAAGTTTACTGGATTTGGAGTTCATTTGTGAACTAGGTCCCATCAGATATCCAGATATATTCTAAGACAGATATTGCTCATTTTGGGAGATGGATTTCACCGCGAACTTGAGATCGAGACATAGAAAGAAACATCAGAGCGGATTCACTTACTGAGGCTATTTCTCGAAAGCAATAGTTTTACAAACGAGCTTTGTAAAGCTGATTAGTAGAGAAGTTGGGTGTTCAGTATCATACGGGATGTGAGTATGGGACGTCGCAATAATTATCCCTAAGTGCAAGTGGGAGATTGTTGGCTATAGTGCCCTCAAGTCAATTATTGGATCGCAAGCACATGATTGCAATGATTGAAGGATGGCCTATACCGGTAGAACAGTCTTACTCGAGATGATAATATGCTATCTGGTTTGTCTTTATCATCATGTACATGCTTCAAGTGACATTACAGATCACTATTACATATTGATAGAGCCCATAGGATTCTTGCTTGACTACCAGCAGTATGATGACGATCATATACGTGAGAGTTGGGTAGTCTATAAGCACATCCTTAAAGTGTCCCTAGTCGTGGGAGTTTCGAGACTGGGCATCGATACTCCGAGAGTAGACTAGTGTATACGGATCGAGACCCCGACGAGGGGCGATGGCCGATCTCACAAGCCATTGGTGTCAGTTGGTTCACCTAAGATAGTATACAGGTGCTCATTCGGTTATGAGTACACCGGACGGACTCGCCGGGAACATGCTAGTTGGTATTATACCTATCGTCAGATAGCGGTTCCCTGGTGACATATGTATAGGTTAGTCTATCGACCTGAGATCGTCATTTTTCTCGTGTGAGTTCCCACTGTACTTTGATTACTACCCTACCACGGCTCAAAGGAGTCGTGCAAACAGGTTTTAGTTGGGTACAGTCCCGAGCCATATAGAGGCAGTGAGCGGATCGGCAGGGGATTCGTCTCTCCCGGTATTAGGGGTTGATAGCGCTCTGTGTTTGGGGAGCCATTACACAAAGTCCTTGGCCATGGCAAGTGAGATTTACTGGTAGGTATTCCAGTAGTTTCTCAGGGTGTTCTGGGCTGCACTCCGACATGACTTATACCGCTATTAGGGGTCTGACGTTTACCATCCCCCTAGGCCCGATATGCGATACTCATAGACGAACGGACCGGACTGTACGGATATTGTCACTGAAGGGCTCAGTAGAGTTTCAGGATGAGTTCGCTCGTCGACCTCACTTTGGCTCAATACCAGGGCAGCCGTTACGTACAGCTAGTGCCACCGACGTGCTTGTAGTTAAACCCACTGCAAGCGTGTTGACGAGTTTTTAGAGTCCCACACAAAGAATTTCCCAAGATCGGGCAAAACGTTGTAGAGGACATATGGTTTTATGGCATGGTTCGATCATATACGTACACTTGTGCACGGATCATGATCGGACGGATCATACTAGTGGGCTTTGGTTTAAGCCGGATCGTAGTATTAGATTGTTGGATTGTTTTCATCTCGTTGTATTCGTATTCAGTCGGAATATGGATACATGTATGTACATACAGATGAGGGGTATTTGTTAGTTATATATATGCCATAGAGGCCATTGTTGTACATATGATGTATATTATAGTGGATGCTTGGATATATATAGAGAGGACTTTCTTGCTCGATATGATAGTATGCTATCTGGTTGCTCTTTGTCTTAACATGTTGACTTGTATTGTGTTACTGTCTTGCTCTCACATGTTGATAAAGCCCTTAGGATATGTACTTGACTACTAGGACTATGATGCAGATCAAACTAGTGGGTCCAGGGTGGTCCAAAAGTACATCCTATAATTGTTCCTAGTCGAGGGTGTATCGAGACAGGGCATCGATACTGCGTATACGCTTCTTGACTCATATGATGGGCGATGGATGATCCCGCATCCATTGGTGTTTGACAACAAAGATGGTATACGGGTGCTCAGTGGAGACTGGGTACACTGAACGGACTCGCCGAGAACTCCTAGATGGTATTATACCTATCGTCGGATAGCAGTTCTCTGGTGACACTGATACATGTTAGTCTGTAGACCCGAGATCGTTATAGAGTCTTGTGTGATTCCTACCGTGCTTTGATTTCCACCATACCACGTTCATGAGAACGTGCAAAACGGTGGCTTTTGGGTACAGTCACGAATCACATGGAGGCAATGAGCGATATGAGGGGTTTCATCTCTCCCGGTATTGGGGGTTGATGTCGCGCTGTGCTCGATTGGCTATAACTGGAAGTCCCTGGCCAGGGATGATATGGAGATCTACTGGTAAGTGTTATCAGTAGATTCTCGACCCGTTATGAGCCTCACATTGACACGACTTATCAGTTACTGGGGTCTGACGTTTACCACCCCTAGACTGATATGCGACATATCAGACGAATAGACCGGACTGTACGGTAATGTTACTGATTGGATTCGTAGGAGTATGTACATGCATGCTTGTTGATCTTCTGATCATTCAATACCCGAGTGGCCGTTACGTTTAGCTGACCGCTTGCGGCTTGTGGGTGTTTGATATGATCATCACCTACTGCTGGCATATTGACGAGTCTTTAGAGTCCTATACAGTGGTTTTGTGGCTCGGGCGAAACGGAGTAGGAGCACATATGTGATATGTGCGGGACCGAGATTAATGCGCGTATGTGATACCACATTCTATTCTCGCGACTTGTGACATTGGTCGGCTATATGTAATATAGCCGGATTATCGGATCAAGTGTTGATTCGATAAATTGTTGCATTTGATATTAGTCGGTTATATGTACTATAGCCGGATTATTAAATCAAGTATTGATTTAATAATTTGATGTATATTTATATATTTGATATATTAAATTACATTAACTAATATATGCTCAGTTAAGTATTTCATTTTCTTACATTTGGATACATTTAACATATATATGATATATGTTTAATGTATTCTTTTCTTTTGTTACAAAATATTATATATGTGATATATGATATTGTGACATGCTAGGGTTATACATGCAACAAGGGTGTATGAGACTTAAACCAAGCTAGGTTTAATGTTGGTCAATATTTATTATTAAGTAATTAAAAATCATTTGGATTTTCTCATGGCATGGAGCTTACATGAAGCTTGTAGAACATTGACTTAGTCCACTTGATTTGTTTTTATTTAAGATATTTGTTAACCTAAGTTTAACCCTAGCCTATGGTTTATTCTCTACATGAGTTAGCCATGACATATACTAACTCACCATGGTTGCATTTCTAACCTAAGCTCATTATTCATTCAGCACTTGTTCATCTTCTTCATCCTCACAAATGCTTGCTAGATTTTTCCATGTGATGAAATAAAGTGAGAAAAAGAAAACTAAAGAGAGCCCACTTCCTACTTCATCATCCTCTTCTATACTAGCCCTATAGTTTAGTGTGTTGGCTTCATTAATTTCATATAAGAGAAGAGATAGCTTGAGTTCGTGTTTTCTCGAAGTAGATCATCTTGGATTTCGAAGACTACAAGCAAGCATGCACCATACGCCTTGTGGAGCTTCTCAAGAGTCCGGGAGTTCTTGGATCGCAGCGAAGGGACCACTACTTCGAGTTTATGAAGTGAAGGAACGGACTACAAAGGTTGTAATCTCTAATCACTTAGAAGTAAAGAAGTTTACTTTTGTAACACCTTAGGATAAGGGTTAGTGAATAATTATAACTAAATAATGGTTTTTAATAAAAAGTTTACCAAATTGTGTTTTAAATATTTTTCCTAATTTAATAAATATTTTTCCAAAATTTTATTAGGCTTGCACAAACATGTGCATGTAAACTAGGGTTTTTAAATTAGGTAAATACATAATTATTAACCATGGTGGGTTAATTTTAGGATTAAGTCTTATGGATTCTTAATTGGGTTTTTATTGGTTAATTAAAAGATTACTTTAACTTGAATTGTAGTTTAAGTGTTGACTTGTGAGAGAGAGAGAGAGAGTGCATCATGGCTTTAGGCCATGCTTGCATTAAATGATGAGAGAGAGAGAGGGTTGACAATTGGAAGCTAATTATTCCTCTCATTTCCTTTCTTTGTTCTCTCAAACCTCACACACACTCAAACACACACACTTACCTCTTGAATCAGCAGCAGAAGCAACTGAAGCAGCAGCAGCAGCAAGCACCCAGCAGCAGCAGCAAGCACTCAGCAGCAACAGCAGCAAGCTTTGGCAGCAGCAGCAGTGAGCAGTAGCAGCTCCAGCTCCTAGTGCAGCCTCTTCCCTCCACTTCTCCACCTTCCTCCAGCTCCCTAGGGTTAAGTATGAGGTATATTTCCTATCTTGCTTCCCTAGTTTGCCTAGTTAGTGTAGTTTTGCATCGGTTAACGGATTTTGTGTGTTTTTAGTGCGATATGGGGTGTTTAGTGTGAACTTTGTGCTAATGAGGTGTAGATTAGTTCCAGTAGGATGCTTGAGGTTTGTTGTGATCATGTAAACCTAGTCCAACCCCTATTACACTAAAATACCACCAGATTTCATATTTGATGCAAATGTCGTATTTGGGCAAAATCTGAGTTTTCTGGAACTGCTATTGACCCGGTGGGTGCAGAATGATTTTGGGAAGACTGTAGTGTAGTGGAGTGGAGATGATACACCAGGTGAAACCCGACCCCCTAACTCCCCACTCTGGCCGCCAAAACCGCCATTCTGGCCGCAAATTACGGCCAGACAGGGGGTGTTTTGGTGGTTTTTGGGTTCTGTAGGTGTGTTTTTGTGTGTAGGGTCTTTTGGTATATATATTTTTTTTAGATCAATTCTGTAGGAAAATCTGGGACCAGTTACCTGTTTTGCCGTTTTTCTAAACCTTCGCGACACGCGTGATACGTGAGTAGGTTTGGGTTCTGTGTATCGCGGCGCGTCGGGGTAGTTTCGTGGCGCGTGTTTACACGTTTTAGCGTATCGCGCACACTCGCGATTGGTTTGCGACACAGGTTTCTTGTTGGATTATAATGTCGCGTTTTGTGACTTAAGCTTATGTGTGATATGTGTATGTGATTCTAGGTTCGCAGGCCAGTGAGACGGACGCTGCGAAGAAGGGCAAGCAAGTGGTTGGATACACCTAGCGCGAGACACGGTGAGTAGATTTCACATCTACGGGGATATCGCCCGCATGGCGTTATGCGTCAGGGCTGATAGGACTTTGTTATTATATGTTTCATGCACCCCATAGACTGTCATTGCATATTGCATTCCCTGCTATACATATATACATATTTCTTAGAACTGATAGAACTGCCATGATCATACTATTGTATATTGTTGTAACTCATCTATACTTGATACCTATATCACAGTGGATCATTGCATTGTAGTTCATTCTCATGTGACATGACTTGATATACACATTGATGCACCTATCACATCACAGTTACTTGTATTATTGTTGGGATTTCATATGATTTATGGATTTGGGAACCGTGGCCTTTTCAAATAAGAACCATTTAAAAACTCGGTTCCCTTGATATGATAATTTGGGGCGACGCCCCGTGTTTTCTCGGTGCTTGAGGCACGGATTGATAGAGGGCTGACCCGGACTGACGGATGCCCGATGGATTGATAGAGGGCTGACCCGGACTGACGGATGCCCGATGGATTGATAGAGGGCTGACCCGGACTGACGGATGCCCGATGGATTGATAGAGGGCTGACCCGGACTGACGGATGCCCGATGGATTGATATAGGGCTGACCCGGACTGACCGACGCCCGATATATTGAGAGAGGGATGACCCGGACTGACGGATTCCCGGTATATACTTGAGAGAGGGCTGACCCGGATTGACGGAGGCCGATACAGGATGTTTTGCGTGTCGATGCTAGACACGAGTATTTATGATATTTGGGTGCCGATGTTGGGCACTCGGGATTTTCAGGGATATACAGGATATGAGGGCCGATGGAGTACCGGCGTTTGAGATGTTGGGATTTGTGGTGCATACATACCTATGTAGTCCACCTCGATACTTCATGTAGATACTATATTCCCATGCTCAGCATTCATTATCACATTTCATCCTGCAGTATATCACCTGATAGAGGACTGGCATTATTATTATGCATACTGCCACATCGCATTGATATTATCTGCTGGCATTAGTAGAGCCACGCTATATGTGCATGCTTGCGATTACCTTTATATGTTATCTCTATTCACGAGTTGGCAACTCACCCCCGTTGTGCCACAGTGTTTGCAGGTTGCCTTGGGAGTAGTCACGGCTGGCTGTTACCTCATCTTTTGGCACAGATACCCCTTTTGAGCAGAGATAGCCTTTTTGCTGTTTAGGTGGGTTTTGTACGGTATCTGTTATCTTTCAGTTGTATATTGATGTATCTAGTACTCTCCATCTACCTTTTGTATTGACTTAGAGACAGTTGTGAGGACGATATGTATGATTTTATGTTCTGGTGTCGAGCTCGCATGTGAGCCGACGTTACTTTATGCAGTCTTATCTTTTATGATATTGTCCTTGTTTTACTGTGTATTCTTCGCTACGGCGTCGTATATCATATTGTGATGCTTTATTCATGTCACTTGTTATTTCCGCTACACCTTACTTTTACCCGACTTTCGGGGCTAATGTTTAAAAAGGAAATGTTACCAAAATTATAAAACTCATAACTTGTGAACTTAAAAGGGATTTCTACTAAATAAATGGAAGTTTTTCAGACATTTACTATTGCTTTTACAAAACGTATTAAATCACTCTATTTATTGGTTTTGATTTCTGGGTTCGGCTTACTTAGCCGCGTTGCGCCTGTAGACGTTGCGTGGTTAAGTGCCGGTCACGAGTCGAATTCTCGGGTCGTGACAAAGTTGGTATCAGAGCTTAGGTTTTACCTTCGGAGTGTAGGATGACCCTGGTATGATGGAGTAGGTAGCTGCAGCAGGGTAGCGTAGCGTGCGTATGTTCCGCGGCATACTCATGACACGGTACTCCGCTTACGCGACCTTAGGACTTATTGATTTGATCCCTCCTTATATTCTTGCGATTCGATTTCCGTGTTCTTATCGAATCCATATTTTCTTTCAGCCATTATGCCGCCTAAGACTACGAGGGCACAGAGAGCGGCCGCGAGGGCCGAGATTCGAGTTGACTCGTCCGAGACGAGGACTGATCCGGGCAGTACGCCGGTTGTACCCGAGCAGGCTGTTCCTGCCGTGACAGAGCAGATCGCCACGCTAGGGGCTGGTATGCAGGAGATGCGCCAGACGGTGGGATCTAGCATGCAGGAGATGCGCCAGATGATAGGATCGCTTGTTGAGACGCTTCGAGCGCAGCGACCAGAGGTAGCTCCACCAGTTCCAGAACCGCTATGGTGCCTACCGCACAGCCAGTTGCCCCTGCAGCCACGGAGGTGATTACAGTGTCGCTATCAGAGTTTATGAGGCTGAAGCCTCCGGTTTTCACAGGCACCGATACAGCCGATGACCCACAGTCTTTCATCGACAGGATGGCCAGGATATGCCGTTCCCTCAGATGCGCAGATGCGAGATGGGTCGAGTTCGCGAGCTTTCGCCTGGAAGGTCTTGCGCAGAAGTGGTGTGATTCCGTGGAGAAGGGCAGAGCAGCAGGTCTTCCTCCTATGACCTGGACGGAGTTCGTGACTATATTTCTAGCCCGTTTCCTTCCCCGGAGTGTTAGAAATGCCCGAGCACGCAGGTTTGAGTCTTTGCGCCAGACGCCAGGGATGACAGTGGCAGAGTATGACGTACTGTTTACAGAGCTAGCAGTCTACGCCCCACATTTAGTGGCCACCGAGGAGTTGCGAGTCCGGAGATTTGTTCGAGGCTTGATTTCACCAGTGTTCCTCGCGATCAGCGCGCAGCACTACGAGACCTACGCAGCAGCGGTAGACGCAGCCCTAGTGGTCGAGGAGCACCTTGTTGAGACTTCGGCACTCCCAGAGCCGAAGAGAGCTCGTGCGGATACTTCAGCACAGAGACAGCCTTTTCGGCGCCGTGATAGACGTATTGCAGGCAGCAGAGATTCAGGGCGGGGCCGGTTATTCAGTTCTTATTCCCAGGATGGTCAGCGGCCGTCGTCGGGATGTTTTCGCTGTGGGAGTTCTTACCACCATGTACGGGATTGTCCTGAGTTACCCCGGACAGAGGCGACAGCACCGCATGTCACATTACCACTTTCACCACCCCAGAGAGCGTTGCCTATCGTACCTACCGTTGCTCCGCGCCAGACTCATACACAGCGAGGTCGTGGGCGTGGAGGAGTTGCTCAGAGAGGGCGAGGTGACCGAGGCAGAGGACAGCCAGTCACAGGTGGTGGACAGGCGAGGGTTTTTGCTTTGACACATCAGGACGCACAGGCGTCCAATGCAGTGGTTTCAGGTATCCTCCCTGTATGTTCAGTTGACGCACATGTACTGTTCGACCCCGGATCCACACACTCGTACGTATCCACGCACTTTGTGCCGAGTTTGGGTAGAGAGTCCGGCTTACTTGATCAGCCGCTTGTGGTGACTACTCCTGTGGGAGAGTCATTTGTTGCTAGGCACGTGTTCCGATCCTGTATCGTCTGTATTGGCGAGAGAGAGTTGCCTGTCGACTTGATCCTTCTGGAGATGTTGGACTTCGACGTTCTTTTGGGCATGGATTGGTTAGCCACGTGCTATGCTTCTGTGGACTGCCGCGAGAAGACAGTTAGATTCTGTTTCCCCGGCGAGTCGGTTTTTGTTGTGTTGGGGGACCGTGGTGCCGCCCCTCACAGTGTGATTTCTTCTTTTCGCGCTGGACAGCTTTTGAGGAAGGGATGTCAGGGATTTCTCGCTTACGTTCGCGATGCTCGTGCTACAGAGGTTCCATTGGATCAGGTTCCGGTTGTTAGCGAGTTTTCTGATGTGTTCCCTGACGAGCTTCCTGGGTTGCCGCCCGAGCGCGACATTTCTTTCTGTATTGATTTGGTTCCTGGTTCGGGGCCTATTTCTATACCGCCCTATCGGATGGCCCCGGCGGAACTTCGAGAGTTGAAGGAGCAGTTGCAAGATTTGCTGGACAAGGGACTTATTCGACCCAGTGTTTCTCCTTGGGGTGCTCCAGTCCTGTTCGTCAAGAAGAAGGACGGCAGCTTGCGTCTTTGTATCGACTACCGCCAGCTGAACAGGGTGACAGTGCGGAACAGGTATCCTTTGCCGCGTATCGACGATTTGTTCGACCAGCTTCAGGGGGCAGGGTACTTTTCGAGGATCGATTTGCGATCGGGCTATCATCAGCTGCGGGTTCGACAGGAGGACATTCCCCGGACAGCCTTCCGTACGCGCTACGGCCATTACGAGTTTTTGGTGATGTCGTTCGGACTCACCAATGCGCCAGCAGCCTTCATGGACTTGATGAACCGCATTTTCCGGCCTTACTTGGATCTGTTCATTATAGTCTTCATTGACGATATCTTGGTGTATTCCCGGAGTAGTGAGGAGCACGAGCAGCACCTGCGGGTTACATTGCAGACATTGAGGGAGCACCAGCTCTATGCTAAATTCTCCAAGTGTGCTTTTTAGTTAGACAGCGTAGACTTCTTGGTCACGTGATTTCACAAGACGGTGTATGTGTTGACCCGAGGAAGATCGAGGCCGTTCAGCGTTGGCCCAGACCCATATCGGTGACGGAGATTCGCAGCTTTTTGGGATTGGCCGGTTATTACAGGCGTTTTGTGCAGGACTTCTCACGTATTGCTACACCGTTGACCGGGTTGACCCGGAAAGGAGTTCCCTTCGATTGGACGGAGGAGTGCGAGCACAGTTTTCAGCAGTTACGGACACGGCTGACGACGGCACCGGTGTTATCCTTACCTTCCGGATCGGGCGGATTTGTGGTCTTTTGTGATGCTTCTCGAGTGGGATTGGGATGCGTTCTGATACAGCATGATAGGGTGATCGCGTATGCCTCGCGACAATTGAAGAAGCACGAGCAGAACTACCCCACTCATGATTTGGAGATGGCAGCAGTGGTCTTCGCACTTAAGATCTGGCGACATTACCTCTACGGCGAGTCGTGCCAGATATTTACGGATCACAAGAGTTTGAAATACATATTCCAGCAGCGGGACCTGAACCTTCGACAGCGTCGATGGATGGAGTTAGTGAAGGATTACGACTGCGAGATCTTATATCACCCGGGCAAGGCAAATGTGGTGGCGGATGCTTTGAGCAGGAGGCCCGGGAGTAGTTTATCTTGTTTGAGCGCAGTACAGGAGCAGTCATCCGCAGATTGGCAGATATTATGCGACAGTCGAGTACAGTTCGAGTTCACGCCGATTAGAGGACAGATAGCGCATGTCCGTGCACGCCCACAGTTGATTGATCGTATACGTGAGGCACAGCTCAGGGATGACCGATGTTCAGAGATCATGGCACAGATGGGACAGGACCGATTTTCCGAGTTCGTGATCGATGATCAGGGGATACTACGGTTTGGAGTCAGACTGTGCGTACCTGATGCTGAGGGACTGAGGCGTGAGATTCTTGAGGAGGCACATCGATCGGTGTATAGCGTACATCCCGGTTCCACCAAGATGTATCATGATATGAGAGATGTTTACTGGTGGGACGGAATGAAGAGGGACATTGCAGATTTTGTATCGAGATGCCTGACTTGTCAGCAAGTCAAGGCTGAGCACCAGAGGCCCGCGGGAGAGCTACAGCCGTTACCCATTCCGGAGTGGAAATGGGAACAGATTTCGATGGATTTCGTGGTGGGTCTACCCAGGACTAGTAGGGGGTATGACTCCATCTGGGTGATCGTGGATCGTTTGACGAAAGCGGCTCACTTCTTACCGGTGAAGACGACTTTCGGATTTACTCAGTATGCTCAGATCTATATTGACGAGATAGTGCGACTACACGGAGTCCCGACGTGCATTGTGTCCGACAGAGGCACCCAGTTTACTAGTAGACTATGGCAGAGGCTTCAGGAGGCTTTGGGCACTCGCTTGAGTTTCAGCACGGCATTTCATCCGCAGACCGACGGACAGTCAGAGCGGACCATTCAGACTCTCGAGGACATGCTCAGAGCTTGTGTACTAGATTTTGGAGGTAGCTGGGATCATCATTTGCCCTTAGTAGAGTTTTCCTACAATAACAGCTACCAGGAGACCATTCAGATGGCACCGTTTGAGGCTCTTTACGGGAGGAGATGCAGGTCACCTACTTGTTGGACATAGCTCAGTGAGAGCAGTATCTTAGGGCCACAGATCGTTGAGGAGACGACCGCGAAGATCCAGTTGATTCGCGATAGGATGAGAGCAGCGCAGAGTAGGCAGAGGGCTTATGCAGACCGTCGACGACGCAGACTTGAGTTTTCTGTTGGTGATCATGTTTTCTTGAAGGTCTCCCCAATGAAAGGTGTGATGAGGTTTGGGAAGAAGGGGAAGCTTAGCCCCAGGTATGTGGGCCCCTTCGAGATCCTCGAGCGTGTTGGTGCAGTAGCTTACCGGTTAGCCTTTCCGCCCAGCTTTCCAGACGTGCACCCCGTATTCCATGTTTCGATGCTCCGCAGATATCTACATGATCCTTCGCATGCGATTCAGCATCCGACGATCCAGCTTGAGCGTGATCTTTCCTATGCAGAGCACCCGGTGATGATCTTGGATCGACAAGTGAAGAAATTGAGATCGAAGGAGATTCCATCAGTTAAAGTACTTTGGTGTGGTCAGAACCGTGAAGAGGTCACTTGGGAGACCGAAAGCGAGATGATGAAGGCGTATCCCCATCTTTTTGAAGGTAACCTTAGATTTTTGAAATTCGGGGACGAATTTCTTTAAGGGGGAGAGATTGTAACACCTTAGGATAAGGGTTAGTGAATAATTATAACTAAATAATGGTTTTTAATAAAAAGTTTACCAAATTGTGTTTTAAATATTTTTCCTAATTTAATAAATATTTTTCCAAAATTTTATTAGGCTTGCACAAACATGTGCATGTAAACTAGGGTTTTTAAATTAGGTAAATACATAATTATTAACCATGGTGGGTTAATTTTAGGATTAAGTCTTATGGATTCTTAATTGGGTTTTTATTGGTTAATTAAAAGATTACTTTAACTTGAATTGTAGTTTAAGTGTTGACTTGTGAGAGAGAGAGAGAGAGTGCATCATGGCTTTAGGCCATGCTTGCATTAAATGATGAGAGAGAGAGAGGGTTGACAATTGGAAGCTAATTATTCCTCTCATTTCCTTTCTTTGTTCTCTCAAACCTCACACACACTCAAACACACACACTTACCTCTTGAATCAGCAGCAGAAGCAACTGAAGCAGCAGCAGCAGCAAGCACCCAGCAGCAGCAGCAAGCACTCAGCAGCAACAGCAGCAAGCTTTGGCAGCAGCAGCAGTGAGCAGTAGCAGCTCCAGCTCCTAGTGCAGCCTCTTCCCTCCACTTCTCCACCTTCCTCCAGCTCCCTAGGGTTAAGTATGAGGTATATTTCCTATCTTGCTTCCCTAGTTTGCCTAGTTAGTGTAGTTTTGCATCGGTTAACGGATTTTGTGTGTTTTTAGTGCGATATGGGGTGTTTAGTGTGAACTTTGTGCTAATGAGGTGTAGATTAGTTCCAGTAGGATGCTTGAGGTTTGTTGTGATCATGTAAACCTAGTCCAACCCCTATTACACTAAAATACCACCAGATTTCATATTTGATGCAAATGTCGTATTTGGGCAAAATCTGAGTTTTCTGGAACTGCTATTGACCCGGTGGGTGCAGAATGATTTTGGGAAGACTGTAGTGTAGTGGAGTGGAGATGATACACCAGGTGAAACCCGACCCCCTAACTCCCCACTCTGGCCGCCAAAACCGCCATTCTGGCCGCAAATTGCGGCCAGACAGGGGGTGTTTTGGTGGTTTTTGGGTTCTGTAGGTGTGTTTTTGTGTGTAGGGTCTTTTGGTATATATATTTTTTTTAGATCAATTCTGTAGGAAAATCTGGGACCAGTTACCTGTTTTGCCGTTTTTCTAAACCTTCGCGACACGCGTGATACGTGAGTAGGTTTGGGTTCTGCGTATCACGGCGCGTCGGGGTAGTTTCGTGGCGCGTGTTTACACGTTTTAGCGTATCGCGCACACGCGCGATTGGTTTGCGACACAGGTTTCTTGTTGGATTATAATGTCGCGTTTTGTGACTTAAGCTTATGTGTGATATGTGTATGTGATTCTAGGTTCGCAGGCCAGTGAGACGGACGCTGCGAAGAAGGGCAAGCAAGTGGTTGGATACACCTAGCGCGAGACACGGTGAGTAGATTTCACATCTACGGGGATATCGCCCGCATGGCGTTATCCGTCAGGGCTGATAGGACTTTCTTATTATATGTTTCATGCACCCCATAGACTGTCATTGCTTATTGCATTCCCTGCTATACATATATACATATTGCTTAGAACTGATAGAACTGCCATGATCATACTATTGTATATTGTTGTAACTCATCTATACTTGATACCTATATCACAGTGGATCATTGCATTGTAGTTCATTCTCATGTGACATGACTTGATATACACATTGATGCACCTATCACATCACAGTTACTTGTATTATTGTTGGGATTTCATATGATTTATGGATTTGGGAACCGTGGCCTTTTCAAATAAGAACCATTTAAAAACCCGGTTCCCTTGATATGATAATTTGGGGCGTCGCCCCGTGTTTTCTCGGTGCTTGAGGCACGGATTGATAGAGGGCTGACCCGGACTGACGGATGCCCGATGGATTGATAGAGGGCTGACCCGGACTGACGGATGCCCGATGGATTGATAGAGGGCTGACCCGGACTGACGGATGCCCGATGGATTGATAGAGGGCTGACCCGGACTGACGGATGCCCGATGGATTGATATAGGGCTGACCCGGACTGACGGACGCCCGATATATTGAGAGAGGGATGACCCGGACTGACGGATTCCCGGTATATACTTGAGAGAGGGCTGACCCGGATTGACGGAGGCCGATACAGGATGTTTTGCGTGTCGATGCTAGACACGAGTATTTATGATATTTGGGTGCCGATGTTGGGCACTCGGGATTTTCAGGGATATACAGGATATGAGGGCCGATGGAGTACCGGCGTTTGAGATGTTGGGATTTGTGGTGCATACATACTTATGTAGTCCATCTCGATACTTCATGTAGATACTATATCCCCATGCTCAGCATTCATTATCACATTTCATCCTGTAGTATATCACCTGATAGAGGACTGGCATTATTATTATGCATACTGCCACATCGCATTGATATTATCTGCTGGCATTAGTAGAGCCACGCTATATGTGCATGCTTGCGATTACCTTTATATGTTATCTCTATTCACGAGTTGGCAACTCACCCCCGTTGTGCCACAGTGTTTGCAGGTTGCCTTGGGAGTAGTCACGGCTGGCTGTTACCTCATCTTTTGGCACAGATACCCCTTTTGAGCAGAGATAGCCCTTTTGCTGTTTAGGTGGGTTTTGTACGGTATCTGTTATCTTTCAGTTGTATATTGATGTATCTAGTACTCTCCATCTACCTTTTGTATTGACTTAGAGACAGTTGTGAGGACGATATGTATGATTTTATGTTCTGATGTCGAGCTCGCATGTGAGCCGACGTTACTTTATGCAGTCTTATCTTTTATGATATTGTCCTTGTTTTACTGTGTATTCTTCGCTACGGCGTCGTATATCATATTGTGATGCTTTATTCATGTCACTTGTTATTTCCGCTACACCTTACTTTTACCCGACTTTCGGGGCTAATGTTTTAAAAAGGAAATGTTACCAAAATTATAAAACTCATAACTTGTGAACTTAAAAGGGATTTCTACTAAATAAATGGAAGTTTTTCAGACATTTACTATTGCTTTTACAAAACGTATTAAATCACTCTATTTATTAGTTTTGATTTCTGGGTTCGGCTTACTTAGCCGCGTTGCGCCTGTAGACGTTGCGTGGTTAAGTGCCGGTCACGAGTCGAATTCTCGGGTCGTGACAACTTTATCGTTTCGTATGATTCTTTAGTTAAGAACCTAGGGTTAGGTTAGCTAGAACGGCAAAAATTTGAAATTGGCATGGACGATGCCTCCAGAAACCTTGCTGCCGTGCTAGACAACCCAACAGTAGTATCAGAGCCTAGCTAGAGAATTAGATGGATTGTGTAGGATTATGAAACCGAAACAACTCCGAAACACCCGAATACGAACCCTAGTTTCTGTCGAAATTTTCTGAGAGTCAAAAATTTTTTTAAACAGCTGCAGAATGTTGTATGAGATACAATCTGAACACTGTATAAAATTCACCCCCACCTATTTTGGACCGGCCACAATGCATGCAGAACTGGCCTGCTCGGCCAGAGTATGGGATTTTGGGGTGAAATTTTTACAGTGTTCCAGTCTCTAGGGTTTGGTATTTCAGGTGTTGTTTGTTTTTGCTAAATTTTCATTTGATGTTATCTTTTTGTTAGTTATATGTATGCCCTAGAGGCCATTAATGTACATGAGATGTATATTGTAGTGGATGCTGGGACATATATAGGTAGGACTTTCTTGCTCGACATGATAGTACGCTATCTGGTTGCTCTTTATCTTAACATGTATATTTGCTGTCTCTCTATTACATGCTGCTAAAGCCCTTAGGATGTATACTCGACTTCCAGGACTATGATGTAGATCATACTAGTGGGGCCTGGGTAGTCAATGAGTACATCCTTCATTGTTCCTAGTCGTGGGAATATCGAGACGGGGCATCGATATTCCAGAGTAGACTAGCGTATATCTTCTCGACCCATGTGATGGGCGATGGATGATCCCATATCCATTGGTGTTTGACATCAGAGACGGTATGCGGGTGCTCAGTGGAGACTGGGTACACTGAACAGACTCGCCGAGAACTCCTAGATGGTATTATACCTTATGTCAGATGGCAGTTCTCTGGTGACACTGGTACAGCTTAGTCTGTTGACCCGAGATTGTCATAGAGCCTTGTGTGTCTCCCACTGTGCTTTGATTTCCACCCTACCACGGCTCTACTGAGTCATGCAAACAGGTGGTTTTTGGGTACAGTCCCGATTCACATGGAATCAATGAGCGATAGGAAGGGATTCGTCTCTCCCGGTATTGGGAGTTGATGTTGCGCTATGCTCGACTGGCCATAACTGGAAATCCCTGGTCAGGGTTGCACTGATTTACTGGTAAGTTTTATCAGTAGTTTCATGCTTGTTATGGACTTTACATTGGCATGACTTATCAAGCTACTGGGGTCTGACGTTTACTACCCCTAGGCGAGATATGCGACATATCAGACGAACAGACCGGACTGTACGGTAAGTGTTACTGATTGGATTCGCAGGAGTGTGAGCAGGCTTGCTCGTTGATCTTCTGATCGCTCAATACCCGGGTGGCCGTTACGTTTAGCAGACCGCTTGCGGCTTGTGGGTGATTGATATGATCACCACCTACTGCCGGCGTATTGACGAGTCTTTAGAGTCCTACACAGAGGTTTCCTGGCTCAAGCGAAACGAAATAGGAGCGCATATGAGATATGTGCGGGACCGAGAACAATACCAGTATGTGATACTGTGTTCTATTCTCGCGATTTGTATCATCGGACGGTTATATGTGATATAGCCGGGTTACCGAATCAAATGTTGATTCGATATATTGATACACTAGATATTAGTCGGTTATATGCGATATGACCGGATCATTAAATCAAGTATTGATTTAATGATTTAATGTATAATTATATATTTGATATATTACTTTACATTAACTAGTTTTTGTTCACTTATGATTGATTTTCTCACTTGATGTGCACAAGTTGTATATATGATATATGTTTGTGCACTAGTTTGTATCATGATTGATGATACATGCAAACTTGGGTGTGTGTATGACTTACACCATGTTTAGGTTAATGGTTGGGTTTTATTTATTTTATTTATTTTTGGCAAAAACAAAATGGTGGCTTTCTTTGTTTTTTTCTTGAAGCTTCATGAAGCTTTTTTAGCATCTTTGACAAAGTCTAACCATTTTGTTTTGCATGACATTTTCACTAACCTAACCATTAGCTCAAACTAGGGTTTAGTATCTACAAAGGTTAACTCACCCATGCTTACATTATGATATACTTCACTTGATTATTCATTGTGTTAATGGATAATTCATTCATATTCCTTCTTCTTCTTCTTCTTCTTCTTCAAGAAGAAGAAGAAAAACCTTACTTGAAATTTTCAAAGTGAAGAAAAAGAGTGAGAAATCCAAATCCAAAGTGAACCCACTTCCTATTTCTTCATCCTATATCACTTGCCATGTAGTATAGGATGTTCTCTTCACAAAGTTCATGACCAAGTGAAGATGGAGCTTGAGCTTGAGTCTCCTCGACGTAGATCATCTTCGGCCTCGAAGTCAACGACCTAGCCCGCTCATTTCTCCGAAGAAACCATCGCTAGAGTCTGGGATCCCGATGATCGCAGCGAAGGGACGTCAACACGGAGCATTAGAAGTGAAGGACCGGATCTACAAAGGTTGTTATCCTTTTCACTTAGTAGCAAAGTAGTTTGCTTACTTTTTGTTTCGCCTAACGCGCCGCAGAACCGCAGGGTTTTCTAGGAATTACTGTGCAGCACGTGCCCCCAAATCAACTAACGCGCCGCGGAACCGCGGCCCCACCCTGGCTTGTGCGGAGGTTCCGCGGCCATAAAGGTACATCTTGGCACGTGGTTTGCATAGTAATCTCCTTCTGTGATTCCTGTGTTTTCTGGGTATTTTTAATTTATACTCAAGAGTTGAGTTTTCTGGGTTGTATTGGGGACTCGATGATTCGATCGGAAACTTTAACTTCGTCTATGTGTTTTTCCGGGTAGTTTAGAACGTGTTAAAAAATTCGACCGGATATCAATATCTCATTTTTTCCCCTGCCGGAAAATTTCCAAGTGTTGGATTTTTCCGTAGTTTAAGAACGTCCTAAGTAGTGCAAGTAACGCGATGGACCCTCTAGAAGACAACAAACCTTAACTCGATTATGTGACTGTCTTGAACTGCCTTTTGAACCTTAGGGTTTGGGGCAGTACGGCGTGCCACATGTGAGGCGTTGGCTTGACCCTTCTACGGCTGGGACCGTTGGTACTGTGGCATGAAGTGAATGTTTTTAAACTTATTTCAAGTGTTGAGCTTTTCGGGAAAACTTGGGTGTTTGATTATTCGATCGGAAAGTTTAACATTGTCTATTTATCTGAAATGTGATACAATATTTGGAATCCACTGGTAGTTATGAGATAACTATTTTGAATGTTATAAATCTAGCATTTTAGTCTCACTTGATAGGTTGCCACGGAATTTTGATGTGATCAAAAGTCCGTCGCAATCACGTAGCGTACGCGGATACTCGCCAGAACTTAATAGACAGCCACGCCCTATAGCCCCGACCAAGTGACTGTAGGAGAACCCCGTTGCCAAAAGCATCCGTTCGGGTGCTCGCGGCAGCGATGTTCCGCCTTAGTGCATTTCGTCGACGGCATCCGGGGGTGCGGCCGTCTACTAAAGTTTGCGACGAGCATTCGATCAGGATGTCGGGAATCTTGTTGAATTGCCCGACTTAATATTGAAAAGAGTTTTCGATTTTGAGACTAAAATGTGGGGTTTATAATTGTTAGGCATGCGATGTCTAAGGAATTCATTTGATTAGGCATGCGATGTCTAAGGAAATTGCGGATTCCAACTGTTGTAGTTTTACACTTTCTTTTATGTGACCGTAAGTGTAATATGTGATATCGCCGGTTTCGTTGCTATATGTCAACGACAATTGGGATACACATGTTTACTTACGTTGATGACATGTGATGTTATATGTTGCTGGATATGTTATATTGGATCGTCGTGTTTGAATAGCCGGGTGTTTTTTATGTGAGACGGGTGTTTTTCATTTTCATTCATGTAAAAAACTTGTATGTAATATTCTTTTATTGGGGCACTTTCGGGTTGAGGATGATGTCACCATTGTATATTATTTACTTTTCCGCATTAGGATAGACCCAAGGCGGGGAGCACAAGTAACCGGGTTCTAGGGTCCAGTGGGAGACCATCTCGAGGAGTCGAGTCCGGGTCTCCTAACTCCAGAATTGGTAAGGTTGCTTGCCGCTCTCGTAGGGGTCTAGGGTGTGGGATTGGCTATTCATCACGACCGTGGAATCCGTGTTTTATACAGGCTCAAAATAAAACACGGACGTCCTAGTATATCCAATATTTCATATGATATTTTCTGCTGCGTTATCTGTGATGTGATCATGTGATTTTTTCAGATAGATATTGTATATAGTATATATGATATATTATATAGACGTTGCTTATGTTTTACACCCGCGCTAGCCCTGCCCCGCTCTGTCGTTAGTTACCTAACCTAACGGTGCAGACGGGACATCGAGGCGAATGCGGATGGCATAAGCGTACGTTGTATTTATCTGTGATGTTTAGGTGGACTTAAATGATGGGACATTCATTAATGAGATTAATTAAAGAAAATAAACCTAAAAGATGTTGTGGAATCGAATTTCAAAAATAAGGTAGCTCTAGTTATTGCTTTGCATAGCGGTGTTCCTTGTAGAACATCCAGCACCTTATTCGATAAGGAAAGAGCCGACGATCCCTTCACCAGGAGTGATCTCTTTAGCAATAATTAGCAAATGCTACAACCTTCGGTTTGTCTATTGACTACTTTTCTAGTTCTTGCTTTGCATAGTGGTATTGTGAATATCCTGCACCTCATTCGACGAGAAAAGAGCCGAGATCCCTTTACCGGGAGTGACCTCTTTAGCGAAGCTAGTAAAAGCCTCAAAAGCACTCCATTTTTAAAACCATTTGATTCCGCAACGAGATCAAGTTCAAAGCGTTAATGGTTTTGTCACGACCCAAAGTTCGGCCCGTGACCGGCACTTAACCACGCAACGCCTACAGGCGTAACATGACTAAGTAAGCCGAACCCAGAAAACAAAACCATTAAAATTTGGAGTGTTAAAACATTTAGAAAACTTTAAGTTACTTAGTAGCAATCCTTTTTGGTTCAAGTTATTATTTAAATCATTTTAACAACATTTCCTTTTCAAAAAAGTTTGTCCCGAAATCGGGTAAAAGGCGAGGTATAATTAAAAGTAACATGTGAAATAAATAGAGCATCACAATAGAAGAATCGCGCCCAACGGCGGAGAAATCACCTCAATATAATATACGACGCCGAAGCGAAGAATGAGCAGTAAGATGAAAACAAATATCATAAGAGGTAAAACTGCATGAATAAAGTCGGCTCACAACGAGCTCGACACCAGAGTACAAATAACATACATCGTCCTCACAACTATCTCTAAGTCAATACATGAAAGTAGATGGAGAGTACTAGATACATCAAGATGCAACTGAAAAGTAAACAGATACCGTACAATACCCACCTAATAGAAAAAGGGCTAACACGCCTCAGCAATGGTATCTGTGTCAAAAGGTGCGGTAAACAGCCAGCCGCGACTACTCCCAAGGGTAACCTGCAAGCATTGTGGCACAACGGGGGTGAGTTGCCAACTCGTGAATAGTAGATAACATATAAAGGTAATCGCGAGTATGCACGTACTGCGATATTCTAACCTATGCCAACAGATAACATCTATATGATGAACTGATTACTCATATCAGGCAGCAAATGTAATCTAAAAGTCTCCCCATATGATGTGCAAGGTATGCAATAATCATGTCTGATATGGAATCTAACAACCCTATATAGCATGAGCAGGGTATGCGATAATCATGTATAGCATGTGTACTATATCAGGTACAATAGGTACAGGATGAGATGTCAATACTAAATGCTGAGTATGGGAATAAATACACGGAATATCAACGTGGAAAAAATGACTGGTGTCCATCAATACACCCAATTCCCAGTAAAACTCAGGCGCCGTTATCCACATCGGCCCTCAAATCCTGTGAATCTCATACAATCGTGAGTGCCCAACATCGGCACCCAAATCTCATAAAATCAACCGTGTCCAGCATCGACACGCAAATCCTCCAGTATGGGGCGTCCGTCCATCGGATCTGCCCACGGGCTCCGTCTGCGGAATCGGCCCTCGGCCCCCGGCAGTACGCGTCATCCCGTATCCATCTATCGACTCCGGTCGGTATCCTCCGGATAATCGCCAGGTCTAACCAATCACCGGTAGGTAGTAGTCCCTCCGCCGGGCTCACCGTCTAACAATACGAGTCTTCTCGCCCCGGGGTACCGTACCGGGTCCACCATGTACCCGCAATCGGTGCCTACCTCTCCTCGAATCGGGTATACTCACACAAGCTCTCTGGAACCGAGAAAACTCATGGTGGACGCACTAAAATATCATTTCAAGGGAAACCGGGGTTTTTAAACAGTGCGTATTTTCTTAAATTAGTACTCCGGTTCCCAAATCCAGAAATCACATAATCAAATACAATGCATAATCCATGCAACATGTCGTATGACGCTAAGAGTAAAAGAAAGGGAAAACCGCTCTTTTGAGAGATCTAGTTTTGAGAATAACGCCTGCGGTCCCTTAGTTTTTAAAACGAGTCTATATCATCCATGTAGGTAGCATATGAATATGTGTATCGGTATGGATGTGTGCATGGATAAGTATGCAAAGTGAATATAGCAATGTACATGTGCACAACTGTAGACATATGATGCATATGTGCCCAAGTAGGGTTATATCAATGAAGGTACTCACGAAAGTGCATATACAGTGTGCATGGTATGAATGTCCATATGATAGTATGCGGTAATCATGACAACGTCAATAAAGCAGAATCAAATATGCGGTTTATAGCAATTCTATAATGTGAGTGTCATGTCAATCACTAACGGTGTGAGTGTAGCATATAAATCGTGCTCGTGCAACTTGGACCGTTAGTGACAGTGCAGTGTTCTATACTACCAGTACTATATGTATAAGGAGGCATGCTACTCTAGTATGTCTACATGATCACATAAAACTAACATCCTATTACGCCCTGACGCTTAACGCCATACGGGCGATTTCCCCGTAGATGTTAAATCTACTCACCTGGTCGCGTGCTAAGTATAGCCGACCACCTGCTTCCCTTTCCTGGTGGCGTCTGACGTACCCGCCTGCGAACCTGGAATTTACACAAGAATCCCAATATACCAAAATCTCGTAAAACGCGATATCGGAACAAAACGAGAAACTCGCGTCGCGAATTAACGCGCGCGCGCGATACGCTGGAACGTATGTGTGTGTCCAGAACTCAATCCGATACGCCGCGATACGCTGAATCACAGAATCCACCCGCGTATCGCGCAAACTAAAATACCAGAAAACGACATACAGTCCCAGATTTTACCCAGGTTAGAATATTATAAAACTATATATACCCTGGACCCACAAAATATAGCAGACACCTGTACCAAAAACACTAGCCCCTAACCCCCTAGTCTGGCCGCAAATTGCGGCCAGAACGAATATTCCGGCGGCCTCGGGTTAAAGTGATGGGGTCGGGCTCTGGTGGTGGGGTAAGGGTGTCACCAGTAGGCTATGGTCCATTCAATTTTATTCTGAACTTACACGGGTAACAGCAGATCTCAAAAAGCTATGTTTTGCTTAAAAACGTCAAGTTTTGTACAATTTGAAAACTGAGGGTATTTTAGTGTAATCTGGGGTTATCCTAGGTTAACCTGGCCTTAACAACACTTACTTAGGCTAGTCTACCCAACACCAACCTCACTTAAACACACTTCCACATAAAACACATAAACAAGCACAAAACGCATAATTATTGCTAATCGAAGCTACTTCTACACAACTAAGAAAACAAGGAAGGAGTTTAGAAGTTATACCCCACTAGGAACCTCACAAACAAGGAGAAGGAGAAGAAGAAGAGGGGGTGGAGCTTTCTGGGGTGCTGCTGTTGCTGCCTGTTTAAAGGCTGAAGCTGTTTAAAGGCTGAAGCTGTTGCTTTTGTGATTGTTTTCTGTTGTGGTGTTGGTGGTGTGTTGTTGTGTTGTGTTGTGTTGTGTGAGTGTTGTATGGGTGCTGTATATGGAGTTGGGGCTGTTTGCTAAGGGAGTGTTGCTGTTGCTGATGCAGCTGATGCTGATGTTATGGTTTAAGCTGATGTGCTTGGAGCTGAAGCAGATCAGCTGATGCTGATGTGTCACAAATGAAGAAATGGCTGTTTTAAAGATGTGACCTCTGCTGAAAACAGCAGCTACTGTTGCATTGGAGGTGTGTGAGTGAGAAGGATGGGAGTGATAAGGGTTTGAAATGTAAGTAAAAAGTTTTGAAAGGGATGGGGTGTGACACAATCCTAGAGCCACTCTCTCTCTCTCTCTCATTTAATGCTAACAAGACACCCATCATGCTCTCTCTCCTCAACCCAAGTCAAACCCAAAAGAAAATTTTAAATCCCTTTTTATTTTTAGAAAATCAATTTCTTAATTTAAAACTAATTAGCTTAACAAGAGGGGTTAGACCACCATGTTTGCCTAAACATGGTTTAACCCAATTTTAACCCTAGGTTACATGCACATGTTTGTGCAAGCTTAGAAAAATGCTTATTAATTTTGATAAAATATTTGAAAGTCAACTTGGTAAACTTTTATTAAAGAATTTCACAAATAAAAATATAATTAGTTACTAATATAATCCTAGTTGTTACAGGTTTTCATAAAAACCATCTGCAACCCTCCGTCATTTTAGGAAGTAGAGTACTTAGTATTCGTGCTGTGTTTGTTGACCATAGTCAAGGCACAGTGTACGGTAGCTAAGTGATGTCTTCCTACACAGCATATGATGCGATTAGTTAGGACAGTCGCGTGACTTTGTTGACCTTAGTTAAGGGTCATGTGGGTGGGTCTAATTAATCACGAAATGACGGGTAGAACTTGACTAGTGCTTATGATTTGTTGACCATAGTTAAGGTCATAAGTGCTAGGGGTAAAAACCTTTATCAGGAGTTTCAAGTGTTGAAATTTGCAATGAGATTGCATACCTTCTATGAGATAGTTGGATCCCGATACCCACTGCGAGTAATTGTTACTCCTGGGAGAGTTTTGCACTTTACAATTAGCCGATCAAGTAGGTGTCTAGAAAGGTGTCAACGGGGTTACGCCCCTAGGAAAACGAGGTTTATTTTAATTAGGTCCGTGCGAAAGCACGGGGAACCTCCCTCAAAGTACCGGCACTGGCCTGGCTGAAAGATTGGCGAACTTGTAGAGTGTAATTAATCCCGGCTAGTCTTTCCTTTTAGGGTTTGAAGGAAGATTTGATAAAAACAGTGGGAGCCATCCTGATTAGATAAAATATATAACCAATCTAATCTTGCAAGAGTGCACACAGAGTGTTTTCTTCTCTCTCTCTCCATGTAGCGACCATGTCACGCCTTAATCAAGATAATAATATGGATGAATTGACCGTACCCGCTTGTTATACTGAGCTGGGGAACGTTGGTCCCGCTCCAACTTATAATTGTTATAAGACCGAGCAGGAAATTAGGGAATACCAGATTTCCCGTGCCGCCCAAACGAAGAAAGTACATGATGATGCATCTTCTTCGGGTGTGTTCATTACAAAGAACTGTTTCTCTGTATCCTCTACGTCCTGGCTATTAGATACTGGATCAGGATCCCGCATATGTAATTTGTTACATGGGCTAAAGAAAGGTAGAGAACTGAGAACGGGTGATAAGTTTCATGAGACAGAAAACGGTGCAAGTATTGCAGCCAAGTCTGTTGGTCACTGTCACCCTGTATTACCAAAATACATTGATTCTGAACGAATGTTATAAGATACCGAACCTGATATACAACATCTTTACCTTCATAAGGTACTGGTTGCAGAAGTTACACTGTGTAATGGTATCTACGTTCTAAATCAGAATACAGTTCTCAATGTACAAAACACACGCAGGAGGAAGAATTCAGATACGAATGAAACCTACTTGTGGCATTATAGACTTGGTCATATCGGAGAGAAAAGACTAAGTAAGTTGCATAGAGATGGACTCTTGAATACGTTCGAGTTTTCGTCTTATGAAACTTGTCAGTCTTGTCTAAAAGGAAAGATGAGCAAATCTCCGTTCACCGGACATGGAGAAAGAGCAACAGAGCTCTTGAGACTCATACACGGTGATGTATGTGGTCCAATGTCTATACATGCAAGGGGTGGGTTCTCGTACTTCATCACATTCACTGACGATCTCTCTAGGTTCGGATATGTGTATCTGATGAAACACAAATCTGAAGCTTTTGAGAAATTCAAGGAATTCAGAAACGAAGTAGAGAACCAGACTGGCAAAAGTATCAAGATCCTTCGGTCTGATAGAGGAGGGGAGTACTTAAGCACGGAATTCCTAGATTACTTAAAAGAGAATGGTATTCTCTCTCAGCTTACTCCCCCTTATACACCACAGCACAAAGGTGTATCGGAACGGAGGAATCGTACCCTATTGGATATGGTTCGCTCCATGATGAGTAGTGCTGAGTTGCCTCTTTCATTTTGGGGACATGCGCTTCAGACAGCGGCATACCTACTGAACTGCGTTCCATCCAAATCTGTGCCTAAGACTCCATATGAAGTATGGAGTGGAAGAAATCCGTATCTTAAGCGATTTAAGATATGGGGTTGTCCGGCCTATGTGAAAACACAGAAACCGGACAAGCTAGAGGCACGGTCAGTTCTATGTAAATTTGTGGGATATCCTAAAGATTCACTAAGATATATGTTCTACCACACTGAGGAACAGAAGGTGTTTGTATCTCGCCATGCTACCTTTTTAGAAAAGGGAGTTTCTTGCAAAAGAAACTAGTGGGAGTTCGGTAGAACTGGGAGAAATCCATGAACCATAAAATGTAACTGAAAATTTGGAGGAACCACTGGATTAAATAACCCCAGACGAACCTCAGCCACTCCGCAGATCTGGTAGGATTTCTCATCTGCCCGAGAGATACTACGGTTTTCTCATAGACGGGGATCGAGAGGATTGCATCTTGGAAGAAGATGACCCTACCAGTTTCAGGCAGGCCATTATCAGTAGGGACTCTGATAAGTGGCTGGATGCTATGCAATCCGAAATGGAGTCTATGTACACCAATAAAGTGTGGACCTTGGATATTGCTCCACCTGGGGTAAAACCCGTTGGATGCAAATGGATCTACAAAAGGAAACTTGATGTAGATGGGCAGGTGGAAACCTATAAGGATAGACTCGTTGCAAAAGGTTTTCATCAAAGACCTGGTGTGGACTATGACGAAACTTTTTCTCCAGTGGCTATGCTCAAATCCATTCGGATCCTACTTGCCATTGCTGCCTTCCATGACCATGAAATCTGGCAGATGGACGTAAAAACGGCTTTTCTAAACGGCTGTTTGGAAGAGTGCATTTACATGGATCAGCCAGAGGGTTTTATAGACAGTGGGAGCAGCGGAAAGGTGTGCAAGTTGCTTAAATCCATTTATGGATTAAAACTATTTTTCTCACACTAATTCTTCACTTGATCAAAAGCTAGCAAGCTTTTTCTCAAGGATGAAGAAGATGAAGTCAAGAGATGAGAATGAACTCATGAGGTTAGAAATGCAACCATGGTGAGTTAATATGCCATGCCTAACTCATGTAGAGAATAAACCATAGTCTAAGATTAATGGTTGGGTTAAGAAATATCTTAAGCAAGACAAACAAGTGGACTTAGTCAATGTTCTACAAGCTTCATCCAAGCTTGAAACATTAATCCTTTTTCATCTAATTTGTTTTAACTTTAAATAAATAAAAACCCTTCACATAAACCCTAGCATGGTATAAGTCTCATACATACATGTTGCATGTGTAACCTAGCATGTCACAATGATATATATCACATATATATTAGTGTGCAAAAAGAATACAATTAATATATATCACATATATGTCAATGTATCATATGTGAGAAAAAGAATTACTTAAGTGAGCTAATATTAGTTAATGTAATGTAATATATCAAATATATAATTATATATTAAATTATTAAATCAACACTTGATTTAATAATCCGGCTATATCGCATACAACTGACTAATATCAGATGTAACAACTTATCGAATCAACACTTGATCCGATAACCCGGCTATATCTCATATAACCGACTGATGTCACATGTCGCAAGAATAGAATGCAGTATCACATACGCGCATTAATCTCGGTCCCGCATATATCCCATATGTCACGACCCGAAATTTGCACGTGACGGCCCTAATACTGCGCAACGTCTACAAGCGTAACGCAATAAAAGAAAGCCAAAACCCAGAAATCTAAACCAGTAAAAGACAAGAAAAGATAAGAAATATTGTTTAAAAGTCTTTGAAACCACAACCCAAATTCTTTAAAAGTCCAACTTTATTTCCTTTAAAATTTTGGCAGCACCTCCTTTGTAAAAGCTAGCCCCAAAAATGGGTACAACATAAATATAAAGTAAAGCATCCCCAAACGGGAGCAAATACACGCCCAAAGGCGGAAAAAAACCACCACAACAAATATACGACGCCGTAGCGAAGAAATAAGATACGATAGAAAGGAAACTGTATAAAAGACAACAAGTCACAACATAATATACAACATCGTCCTCACCAAGTCTCTAAGTCAATATGAAAATAGTAGATGGAGAGTACAGGGATACAACGAATATACAATACAACGAATAACCACAAAACCCACATAAGCAAACTGCACACTGTGAGCTGATGCGGTATCCGTAGCAAAAGATGATAAGATGTGTGATAATAGCCCGCCTCTGACTATCCTGAGGAACACCTGCAAACACTGTGGCACAACGGGGGTGAGTTGCCAACTCATGAATAGTAAATAACATATGCAGGTAATCGCGAGTATGCACGTACAACGCGAATCTAACATAAGCATCTAAGCAATGAATGGTCATATGTAATGCAATAATCATGAAAAAGTACACTAGCAGGTACAATTAATACATGAAGCAATAATATGACGATATGTAGGTAACAGTCATGTAAGGTACTCTATCAGGTACTACAAGTACATGAAGAAATGATATGAATAAAGGTATGTAAATGCAACAGTCATGGAAGGTACTCTAACAGGTACACTAATGCATGAAGCAGTGCATAAACAGTAAATGTAGAGTATGGAATAAAACATGTCATTTACATGGAATCCTGACATCGTGGTAGGATCAAAATCCATCAAGACAATCCAAATCCCAATTCCTCAAATCAGCCCCCAAATTGGCTCTCATATCATATAAGTCTCACAAATCCTGAATGTACACTATCAAGTAGATCTCACATATCCCGTTTGTACAATATCAAGTGTATCTCGTATACCCCGAATGTACAATATCAAGTAGATCTCACATATCCCGAGTGTAAAAAATCAGCAATCTTATATATATATATATATATATATATATATATATATATATATATATATATATATATATATATATATATATATATATATATATATCTTGTAATCAATATCAAATGAATTATCAAATGTCCTAAATCCAATGTCAATGAGTTCTTTACATTCTAGGTATATTTGCATGAATAAATATGATGATGTATATAATTTAATGTCAATACACATATATTAGCGTCCCATTCCACTAATATTGGTGTAAGGGCATATATAACAGCGGCCTAATCCCCTGTTATATATACAAAGGAGTAAAAAGAAATATCATGAAACCAATGTGTCAAGCATCGACACAGAAATGCTGATCTATCAGGTGTTGTCACCGTGACTGGCCCCCTGATAGGTATGTATCATACGCTATCCCGAAAGCATGAGTGCCTAGCTCAGACCCTCGCCTCTCGACGTATCTATACGTACATGACTCCCGTCGGTATCCACATGATAACCGCCGAGTCATTGGTAATGTCACCGGTAGGTACTTGCCCACCTTCCAGGCTCAATCGGCATGGACCGTCGATCATCTTGCCGAGGGGAACCGTACCGGGCCCTACCATGTACCCTCATACGGCACCCACTCCTCGTATGGAGTATATAATCAGAACCGATAAATCTCATGGTGGCTGCAGAAATATCATATCAAGGGAAACCGGGTTTTTCAAATAATGCATAATTTCATGAACTCCCACGGTCCCCAAATCCAGAAAACATCATGAAAAATCCATATAACAATGCAAAAATCCATGAATATAATATATGCAATATAAAACTGTAATGAAAGCATATAAAGGAAAAGCCGCTAATTAACTGCAACAAGTTAATATAAATATCATGCAGTTCCTAATTTCTCCAATTCTAAATAACATCAAGTAAGGGTAAACATGTAGCTATAACTAGATATGTGTGTAAACATAAAGGTATAGCAAGGTATATGTATCTACCTATAAGTAAATGATGTAATATACCCCCTGGGTACAAATGAAATAGGTGTGCAAGGTATACCTGTAGCTATGTTATAAAGCGTGTATGTATCTATCACTAATTGTACAATACTCTATAGGTATACAGGTATCTAACATGTAAGTATATGAAGGCATGTGTGTAAGCATGTAGGTATACAGGTATGCTATATGTCATATGCGATGAAAAATATAAATCAATGTCCCAATGTCCCTAACCAAGCAATATCATTTCTATATGTGGGTTGTGCGTGACATGGCAATTATTGACGGTGTGTGTAGCATACAATCAGTGCTCGTGCAACATGAATCGTCAATAATATGTGCAGTGTCCTAAGGATACTAGTCCAAGCACAACAATATCTAAGTAATAGAGTAAATGCGCAATTCTAAATATGACATAAAATATGCGACAGAAATAACATTTCTAGCCCAGACGCATAACGCCATGCGGGCGATTCCCCTGTAGATGTTAAATCTACACACCAACGCTCCCGGCTAAGTGAAGCCTACCACCTGTTTTCCCTTGTCGTAGCGTCCGAAGTCCCCGCTTGCGAACCTAAAATTTCACAAACACATCACATAAGAAAATATCCTACATCGACGAAAAGACATCGAAACGCAAGAATAACGCCCTGAAAATTGTACTGCGCACTTAGCGCATCTATCGCGCAGGACATCGGCCAAAAACCCTAACTGGGGTCGCTAAACTACAAAACACCAAGTCTAGACCCCGATCGTCCCGATCGCGCAACACAATACAAACAATTACGAGGAATAAAATAGATATAACCTCGCAACGACTAATCGAACCCACGTCGGAAAAACCTTGAAACCTAGTAAGCAACCTATCGCAATATTTCGCACTAGTTTCAAGCTAACGCATATCTAGCGATTACAAACACCTTAAAATAGCTTAACTAAGCTATCCAAACCATTTCTAAATTTTTAACACTTGCTAAATAAATTTTAGCAAAAACCTACTAAGCAAAATTGCATAATTAAACAAAGTATTCATTAGCAATAATTATCATTTTCTACTAGGTCAAGCTTTTCCTAATCACAAATTAACACTTCAATAAAACATTAAACACATAAATCAAGTTTTACCCTAACTAGATTATCATAAAAATCAAGTCTTGAATTTCAAACATGAAATTAAAAGCTTAAATAAACAATTAATATGCTAATTAGAGATTTAGAAACAACAAAAAGGATTAGGGTTAAGGTTTTATACCTCCACAAAAGATCAAAACCAAGAAACCAAACTCATCATTTTTTCCTCTAAAATGATGTTTTGAATGAAGATCCAAGCTAGCTTTGAGTTCAAGAATGAAGGAAAATGAGTATATTTGAATTTTTATGATTTTATTTGGATTTTTCATGATTTATTTGATAAAAAATGAGTTGAAAAGGGGTGGAAATGATGGAGGGCAGCAAGGGGAAGGGAAGGGCCGGCCAAGGGGGTGAGGGAGTATTTTTGTGAATTTTTTGTGAAGAAATTGCTAGGAAAAAGAGTAATAAATGCACTTTGCCACCTTTACACCTTTTCTTTTCTTTTTAAAATAATTCCTTTTGCACTCCAAAAATATCTAGATATTTAAAAAAAAGTTTCCAAAATATTCTAGTGACAAAAAATAAATTTATTCTCAAGAGAAGAAATTTCCCGATTTACGTGCACCAAATACCGCTTAAAATAATATTTTATTTGGGAAAAATTCTATCTGAACCAAAACCTCCCAAATACCCCTAAAGTTCACGCACAAGCTTTATTTTAGCTAAAATAGGTGCCGGTAAGTTTCTACGGACGTTTGATCGAAATCGAGTTAAAACAGAAAATACCGACAATTTTGCCCTAAAACGGAAAAATTCGCAAAACGATTTCTGAAATGTTACACCATATGTGCACCTACTCCGTTTCGCTTGAGCCAGAAAACCTCTGTGTAGGACTCTAAAGACTCGTCAATACACCGGCAGTAGGTAATGATCATATCAAACACCTACAAGCCGCAAGCAGTCTGCTAAACGTAACGGCCACCCGGGTATTGAGCGATCAGAAGATCAACAAGCATGCCTGCTCATACTCCTGCGAATCCAATCAGTAATACTACCGTACAGTCCGGTCTCTTCGTCTGATATGTCGCATATCTTGTCTAGGGGTGGTAAACGTCAGATCCCGGTAACTCAATAAGTCGTGCCGATATGAAGCTTATAACGGGTCGAGAAACTACTGATAACACTGACCAGTATATCTCTGAAGCAGCCCTAGACAGGGACTTCCTGTTATAGCCAATCGAGCACAGCGCAACATCAACTCCCAATACCGGGAGAGACGAAACCCCTCCTATCGCTCATTGCCTCCATGTGATTCGGGACTGTACCCAAAAGCCACCGTTTTGCACGTTCTCTTGAACGTGGTAAGGTGGAAATCAAAGCACAGTGGTAATCACACAAGACTCTATGACAATCTCGGGTCTACAGACTAACCTGTACCAGTATCACCAGAGAACTGCTATCTGACGATAGGTATAATACCATCTAGGAGTTCTCGGTGAGTCCGTTCAGTGTACCCAGTCTCTACTGAGCACCCGTATACCATCTCTGATGTCAAACACCAATGGATATGGGATCATCCATCGCCTATCTACATGGGTCGAGAAGCTACACACTAGTCTACTCTGGTACATTGATGCCCTGTCTCGATACACCTATGACTAGGAACATTTGAAGGATGTACTTATCGACTACTCTGTCCCCACTAGTATGATATGTATCATAATCCTCGTAGTCATGTACTCATCCTAAGGGCTTTATCAACATGTAACATAGAGACAATCAATGTACATGTTAAGATAAAGAGCAAGCAGATAGCATACTATCATGTCGAGCAAGAAAGTCCTCCCTATATATGTTCAAGCATCCACTACAATATACATCATATGTACAGTAATGGCCTCTAGGGCATACATATAACTAACATTCGTCTCTTCCGGTATAGGAAGTCGATGTCGTGCTGTGATCGGTTGGCCAACACCATAAGTCCCTGGCCAGAGCGATTTAAGAATTACTGGTAGTTGGATCAGTAGATTCTCGGATGGTCTTGAGCCACACCGGCACGACTTGTCAGGTTATTAGGGGTCTGACATTTTCCACCCCTTTAGACCTT
The DNA here is from genome assembly GCA_030015575.1 of Agapanthus africanus. Lineage (NCBI taxonomy): Eukaryota > Viridiplantae > Streptophyta > Magnoliopsida > Asparagales > Amaryllidaceae > Agapanthus > Agapanthus africanus. The sequence continues at coordinate 83,535,444 of JASDDO010000004.1, read as the reverse complement.
GCATGCGATACTCACAGACGAATAGATCGGACTGGACAGAGATTGTCACGGACAAGCTCAGTAGAGGTTCAGATGAGTTCGCTCATCAGCCTTCTTTTTTATAGGTACCTGGGTAACCGTAACGTACAGCTAGTGCCACTGATGGACTTGTGGTTAAACCCACTGTCAGCGTACTGTCGAGTGTTTAGAGTCCCACACGGAGCGTTTCCCTGATTCAAGCGAAACGATGTAGAGGCCGTATGGTTTTACGTGCAGGGTTCCGATCATATACGTGTACTGGCTACACGGATGTTGTTTCAGACGGATAATACTAGTGGGCTTTGGTTTAAGCCGGATTCTAGTATTATATTATTGGATTATTATTATCTCAATGTATTCGTATTTTTACAGTACGAATACGGGTATGTATATACGGTGAGGGCATTCTTGTAATTTCATAAGAGATACTTCTAGAAGGGGACACCTCGTTATTAGATTTATCTATTTTTGGAAATAGATTAATGAGATGGAAAATGGAGATATTTGTGGCATGGTTGAAGCATGGCTAATTCATTTGTTTATTCATTTGACTTACTATTCAAGCATGGTTGATTATTTTCTATTGAAGATATTGCATGCTTGATTATTGTGAATGACTTAGTCATTCCTCACTTGCCTCTACACCTTAGTTCATTTTGAGTTTTCTCATTCTCTCTCCATTTTTGTTCATCTCCTTCATTCTCAAACCCTAACTCTTACATGTGTTGTGAATCCTAGAGTTCTTGAGATAAAATATTCTAATCATCCTTCTACATCTCCTAAGCTATCTAGATTAGCAAACTAGATACCTTAGTTACCTCATTCTTGAAGTTGAAGCTTGAACCATAAACTTTCGGGTGGATCATCTTCGACACATGGAGGCCGACGACCGAGTTTGATTCAAACTATCTAGGAGCTTAAGAAGAGTAGAAGAAGACCCGAAGGACTTGAACTCTAGAGGTATAAAACTCTTACCGAGTAGTTAGAACCTCTTTGTAGTATAGCTAGTTAGGGTTTCTGAAAGATCTTAGTTGTTTGGTCGATATTGCAAAGTCTTGAAAAATCGTTTTTTGTGTATTCCGTCTCCCCGCGAACCCACGGGGTGTGCGACATCGGCTTACAGCAAGAGTCCAATCCAATTGGAGCAAATGAAGACGCTACAAAGATTGTGATTTCTATCTTTTTGTTTTTCCTAGTTTAAGTGTTGGGAGTAGATTCAGAGTCTAAGTTTTTAGTGCCTTGAAAATTTTTGTTTTCGGACTCCACATTGATCGCGGGTTAGCGGCGAGAGCACTAGGAACTTTAATGATCTAAGAAAATGGAGTGAAAAAAAAGGCATAGCCATTCATCAATCCATCCTCTCCTTTACCAAGGAAAAGAATAACTACTCAAACATTACCACAAATATGGAACAAAGAAAATGAAAGAGCATGGAAAATAAAGTAGGGGAAATAAAGAGCGAGAAATGAAATAGCAAACTATAAATTAAAAGAACACAAGATATTAAAAGAAAATGAAGTTTTATTCACATTGGAGGGATTAGAGTTACAAAATAAGCTAATTACTCTAACCTCTTCCTTCCAAGCTCTTCAATGGAGAGTTTGTAAGGGGAAGTAGAAGAAGTAAGCTAAAAGATTAACCCAAAATCCAACCCCTAAACTCTCTGCCGATATTATAGGGCTTTTGAAAATTATTTTATTGGCCCAAGTTGGTAGACATGATGTGACAAAGAGCCTCCAATTTTCTGGCCCGATTTGGCCACCAAATTGCCGTCCCCGACCTTCTTTTTGCCGCCCCCTATGGCACTTTTTGGAGTTGTGCTTCGAGGCTTGGGCAGTGGACTTGTGTGCTCCTATGGGTCTCCAAAATCCTGTGTTGGTCTCTGGTATTTTTGGGTCAATAATTATGGTTGCTCTCTGGTATTTTTGGGTCAATAATTATGGTTCAACGCGTCCTTTGTGTTTTGATGACAACTTAAGTCCATAAGTAGGCCACAATTATCCAAGTAAAGAAGACCTCATCATTGTTTGGAGCACGAATAATGTTCGTAACGGAGTAATCAACACATTTACGGAAATTGTGTAAGTTTAGCGCTTGTTCCCGTCACGAGCTTTCTTAGTTATGTAACCTGTACATATACAATAAAATACCTCACTAGCACTTGTTTATATATAAAAACGGATAGAAATGGGAAGAATACGATGCAAATAATCATGCCGAACAACTCTATATATACCCAATCAAGAGGAAACCCTAATATGCAATATAGACGTAAAATACACAAATAATACACAACTTCTTAACATGTTGTACTAATCAACACGAGAGGTAAGTCAGTTGGGGACAAGACCACCAAGTTTGGCAATTAAGAGAGGAGGGGTCGGCATATGAATGATAAGCACTACATAAAGATTGCGGCCACGAACAAAAAGAGCAAGTTAAGACTTGCTTTTTATCAGCACAGGTATAATCTCATTATAAACTTTATATATTGGTTCTCATTCAAGAATTTATCACATCGTTTTTCTGTTATTTCAGAGCAAGAGCCATTACAAGTTTGTATGCACAAAAACTGACTGTGAAACACATGCGATTAATTATGTAGAACAACTTATCAATTTTATGATAAGTCAGATTGAACATAAGAAAAATAAACTGCGAAATCTGTTCAAGGTGACCCTGTTGATACCATGGCTCGCTACTCTCAAACAGAAATGGAAGCTTCTCAAATGAATTGGAAAAAGGATTTCGAGGGGAGCATTGGGAAAATTTTGGTTGCTTACTTTGCGCCTGAAGCTAAGTAGGTATAATTTCATATTTTTTTGATAATGTATAATTTCATAGTAAAGCTTATATATGTTAACATACTTGAAAACAGTTCTCTACCTACTACTATTCTTGATATTTACAAAGAGAGGGCGGCACGCAACATAGAAAACCGCAGTAGGCACGGAAAAGCCTAGGGCCGCGTCAACCAGTGGGCAGCGCACAATGGACAACACCTTTTATTAAGCAAGTACTTTGCAGCTAATAGTTTATGACCATAGTTCGATTTTTAAATCGGAATAGAATTATTGTGTAAAATCCTTTGTAATTTTTCCATTAGTATATGATGTAAATATTGTCTTAAGAAAAGAGAAAATCAAAATATCTCAATCCAAGCAGGGAATTGTTAGCCACAAAACAACCATTACAAAAAGCCCTCTAAATTCTAGCGGATGAAATGAAACTATCAGTTGCAGATGTCAGAAATTTTGTTTTAACCACTCGTAAAGTCCTAAGGAATCTTATATCTTCTAACTAACCCTTAGCAAAAGTCATGACATATATTGGTTAACTAACCATAGAGCAAGGCTTGCTGAATTTGTCACAGATGCACATTTCCTTTATCCTTTTGCTTTTCAAATTAATCTACAATGACTATCTAAGATGGTGCAGGAAAAAGAAACAAAAGGAAAGAAAGAACGAAAGAAAAAATTAACTTGTCACCACTTCTTAATCAGTCGATACAAAATTAAGATATACCACACAACTAAATTTTAATTACAGATCCCTAACCAATAGAATCCTCACTTACAACCCAGGTACCACCATTGCTCAAAATTTCCTCACTCAACTGCAAGGGCTCCAACGAGTCAACCACATCTCTCATCAGCGGCCTCGCCTTTGGATTCCTATTGACGCAGTGGTAGGCCAACATTGCCGCCTTATGAACTGCCCGGACCGGATAGTCACCATCTAACCTTGGGTCTACAATCCCGAGGACTTTCTTTTTATTGGCAAGCATAGGAAGAGCCCAATCTGCTAATGTTTGTTCTCGTGGAGGTCGAGACTTGTCTAGAGATCTTCGGCCAGTTAATAGCTCGAGGAGCACGACACCGAAACTATAAACATCACTCATGGCAGTGAGATGGCCTATAAGAAGTCGGGTAAGTTTCAAAATTAGTAAACATTGAAATACCAACTATATCGCTTAATCCTCCTAACTATTAAATTAAACTTGACTAGTATGTGTGTGCGCGTGTATTATGGTTTAAATAAATAATTGTGCGATTTAAGTATCAAGGTTTTAAATAAGTTTATACAGCAAACTTATTTTTTCCACTTTCCCGTAAGCCATAACCTATGCATATTACACACACAACACCCACGCACACAACACACTAACCGCACACATCACACACTAACCCAAGAGACCCAAGAATTTGTCCCGAAAGCATAAAATTATGGTCACTTCCCCCACTGAGGATCGAACCATGCACTCTCCGTAGAGAGAAGTGTCATACCAACTGAACTATTGTCCATTAGTATACAACTACCATATGAAAAAAATGGCTTGGATATTGATGTCTAAATGTATGTGGAGGGAGAGCAGAGGGGAGGGTTTTTGAAATTTGAAATTAGCCGGATCAATTAAATAGTTAAATATGTTGCTAATATGGATAACTTCAAATGAAAAATAGATTGAAAGACATTCTAATTTCTCAAAAAAGTTTAACCAGAAAGGAAAAACCATCAATTGATGACCTTACATATATCTCTATTGCATTAGAGTATAGATTATGATTTCAATCAATCATGTTGATATGAAGAATGATCAGTTATTTTGTTCATGAATGAGTTATTTTGGAAGTTATTAATCATTATTTAGTGGTAATAAAAATATGAAAAATCATATGTTATAGCAATAATTGTTGTAGATTATGATCTGTGAAGTTGAAGGGTTATATATATGATAATAAATGGTGTAGGTTATAAGTTATGGAGCATGAAGAGTCGTGTAATCTCTCTCTCTCTCTCTCTCTCTCTATACACACACACATACTGTTAGGGACCTTGGGCATTCTACCATGGTTTTTATCAAGGCAAGAATGGGTTTTAAAATTTGTTGAGAGCCAAAGTTCCACAAACTCTAGAATCAATGTTAAAGAGCTAAACTTGTAATCTAAACTAGCAAGGCTATGCTACTATGTTAACAATACTCACATTCTCAAACTTTCTTCAAGAGCTCCATTGTTGTTGGACTCTAGTTAGACCCCTAGGTGTAAATATGGGTTTGATGAGAACCTTCCTGCACCGAAAATGATTCATCTTGAGGAAACCGTCTCTAGCTCCATCTCCATCTTGAGCTCTAAGCTCCTTGTGGAGAAACCGACAAACTAAGCTCGTTAGGAATGGGTTGGGGGATGTGAACCCATGGGCACTCTCATTTTAGTCTCATTTTCCTTTTTCCTTCTATTTGTTCTCTTTTTCATGAAGGAAAGAAGAAGAAAAGTGGGAGAAAACTAGAAGATTGGAAACGGAAAATGTAGAGAATAAATTTTTTCTTAACCATTTCTAAAATGGCTGGCTCTCTTTATAAACATGAAGAGAATTACCAAGCCATACATCATCTCCATGCCAAGTGTCCAAGAGCTTCTCTCCCCTCCACATGTCACCACAAAGTGAACCCATATATATATATATATATATATATATATATATATATATATATATATATATATTAGGTGTCATTTGGGTTGTAGGGCGGATAAGAAAAATGTAAAATTCAATATAAAAGTTATTTTTCTCCTCTCAATCCTCTTCTAATTTCGTCCTAAATATTCATAGTTCTATTTATATTTTGTTAACAAAGTGGTGTCAAAGGTAGCAAAGATGATGAAGAACGGGAATGTGTCGTTCGTCGTTCTTCGCCTCACAAAAGAAAATTGTGAAAATTGGAGTATCCAAATTAACAATTTTTTGGGGTCAGTTGATATTTGGAACATAGTTATGTGAGGCTATGATAAACCTCAAAATGAAGTTGTGTTAATGGCAGGCTAAAGAGAATCTCTACCAAGCAAGAAAAACAATTAAGCTCTCCACTTTATTTATCAAGGAGTTGATGAATTAGTGTTCGAAAAAAAAAATAGTTTCGTGAGTTCAAAGAAAGCTTAGGAAAATCCTTCAAAACTCTTTAAAAAGTGCAAAGAAAGTGAAGAAATTTCGTTTGGAAGCCCTCCGCAAAGAGTTTGAATATTTGGAGATAGGAGAAAGTGAATTAGTCTCCAGCCATTTTACTAAAGTTTTGGCTAATGTAAATTAGTTACGAAGAAATGAGAAAAAATTGAAGATGTCTGCATGATGAAGAAAATAATTCAATCCCTTCCTCTGTTGTATGAATATATCTTTTGCGCAATAGAAGAATCCAACGATTTTGAAAGCATGACCATTAACGAGCTTAGAGGGTGTTTGAGCACCCATGAGAAAAGATTCATCAAAAAGCAAGAACAGGTGAAGAAAGTACTTCTAAAAAAACTTAGTGTCAAATGGGGACTTAAAGATTTGGAAGAAGGAAGCTATGGCGGCTGAGGCTATAGAGGAACTTTTTGTCATGGTCGCAGATATGGACAGCATGGAAGTGGCGATTATCAAAATTTTGAAGAAAAGATCATGGCTCCAATGTTTCAAGAGAACGAGGAAGAAGAAGATTTGATTGAAGAGGGAGATCTCACGTGCAATGTTTCAATTGCGAGAGGTGTAGCTTTCAAAGGAGATTTCAAAGGAGATTGTTGAGAAAATCAAGTGAATGAGCGAATTATGCTGAAAAGGACGATGAAGATCATGTTTTCTTGTTAGCTTTCAAAGAAGATGAAGACAAAGAGAATGATTGGTACTTGGACACCAGCGCTAGAAACCCGTTGATTTAGATGAAATACTAAATGACCAAGTTATATTTGGAGATTCTTAAAAGATTCCAATAAAAGGGAAGGGTAAATTTTCTTTCATTTGAAGAATGGTGGAAATTAAATCATCTCGAATGTTTATGATTTTACTACTATGAAAAGCAACGTTTTAAGCTTTGGGAAAACTCTTAGAGAAAAGCTATGATATTCAAATGAATGATCATAGTCTTTTCTTAAGAGAACATTAAATAAGATTAATAGCAAAGGTGCAGATATCAAAAATTCGAATGTTCATGCTCAATATTCTAAGTGAAGATATGAAATGTGTGAATATTTTCATAAAAGACTCATCTTGGCTATGGCACTAGACATTTGGCCATCTCAAATTTGGTAGCCGTAGAATGATGTCGAAGCGACATATGGTAAACGGATTGCCTCTCATTAATCAATTGGAGCAACCTTGCTAAGGGTGCTTTCTCAGAAAACATCATAAGGCTAGTTTTCCAAAAGATGTCTTATTTCATGCATTAAGGCCCCTTCAACTCACAACGATGTTAGTGGGATGATATTTCTTATATATTTTGGTGCGTATTAATATTTTTCACTTTCACTGATAATTTTTCTAAAATGAACCAGTGGTATTTACTGTATTTAAATTATTTAGAACTAAGTTTAAAAAAGAAAATGGTCGTTATTTAAAAGCTATAGGATCAGATCGCGACGGCGAGTTCACTTCGAAAGATTTTAAAGCATATTATAAACACTTAGGTAACGTTAAGTAATATTCAGAGTGAAGATGGAAGATTTTTGTAAAACACAATGAAATAAAGAAAGATGGAGAAGTTACTTTCATAAATTATTTAATAAAAACTAGTTTAGGTAATAATAGGGACATTTTGTATTATCGTAAGATTATGCTTAATGAAATAACGAAACGCTCAAAAAAGATGAAAATAGAAAAAGTAGTGAGATTCGATGATATTTCTATCGATGATTTTAGTAACGTTTAGAAGATACAGGTCTAATATGGTTAACTAAAGTGTTTAATAAGATTAGGCTAAAATGCGGGAAACCCCTTTACTTTGGCTCGGAAAGAGGAAAACACCCTAATCTTGAAAAAAATTCACTTTACCCCGTAAATTTAACACGGTTAATATTTATGATGTTTATTTCCCAAAATGCCCCTTAATCCTTTCTCTATAAATTTTTTCCCTTCAAGCATTTTTTTAATCATTTCTTTATCAAATCTCGAATTCAAAAGATTACCCACTCTATAATCCTCCAAAAATTGTGCATATATTCAAAAGAGTATGGATTTGAAAAAGATGAAGGAAAAGAAAAGATAGTATTAGGTTAAGCTCTTTTTACCAAAGAGTATTAGGTTATTCAGTTAAATTTATTAGAGGAAAATTTTTGACATGAAAGAGTCGTATGGATGGAAAAACCAACACCGTTAGGGTTTTAGGCTAAAGCACATGTTTTTCAAGTTTAGGGGGTTTCCTTCTTTTCGGGCAAAAGTGGGGGGTTTCCTGGATTCTAGCCATAAGATTATAGATACAAAGAAAATGTCAAATGAATGGAGGATGAACATCTTGATACCTATTTATAAAAATAAAGGAGAACTAAAAAATTGTTCAAACTATCATAGAATTAAGCTTTTAAGTCATATAATGAATTGTGCGAGAGTGTAATCGAACATAGATTGAGAAAAGAAATGTACATATGTTAAATTCAATTTACTTTTATTCTAAGGTCTACTATGGGAATAATATATTTATTAAGGAGATTAATAGACAGATATATTAGAGAAGAAGAGAGATCGATATATGGTTTTTATTGATGTAGAAAAATCTTATGTAAAAGTTCTTAGAAACATACAATGGAGGGTTTTAGAAAAATAGTAGTGTCTCATAAAGATGTATATGCGATAAAAATATGTATGATGAAGTGATTAGTAGAGTGATGACGATTGGAGGAGAAACAAATCCGTTTCCTAGCCATCACCATAGGTTTACATGAAGGATTAGCCTGAATTCCTTGTCTTTTTGCGTTTGTTATGGTTGAACTTACTAGACATACTCAAGATAGCATATCATGGTGTATGTAATGTGCTGATAATATTGTTTAGTTAATGAATCCAAAGAAAAGATAATTACTAAATTAGAAAAATGGAGAGAGGCTTAGAATCTATAGAATTTAGAATTAGCAGAACAGAAACTAAACTATAGAATATAATTTTAGCAAAACGGTGCGAAGAAATGGCCATGATATATGTAGGACAATCGATTTTCATTACTTAGCTTCTATAATTGATCATGAGGGGGAGATTGAGAAGGATGTAATCATAGAATCAAAACGTGATTGTTCAAATAAAGAAGTTTTTCAGGACCGATATGTGATCGTAAGGTACCTTTGAAATTGAAGATATTGATAAGATCCGCATTTTTTTTATGGATCAAAATGTTGGACGATCAAGAAACGATCAGTCAAAAATGAGTGTATGAAATGAGAATGTTAAAATGGATGAGTTGTAATATACTAAAATATTGAGGGGGAAATGAGTGCATTTATAATAAGTAGAGATAGTTTCTATAGAGGATAAAATGTAAGAAAACCGATCAATATGGTTTGGGCATGTGTAACAAAGACCATTCATTTATCGGATAGAAAAACTGACAAAATTATAATTAATGGCATAACTAAGGGCAATGGTAGACCTAAATGAACATGGATAGAGACAAGTAAACATAATATGCTAATTGTTAAATTTTCCAAGAAGACGATCCTTAATAGTACAAAATGGAAGAGAAGAGTTCATAAAGTTCACCTAAAAAATTTAGGATAAAGGCTTGTAGTTGTTGTTCTTGTAATTAGAAATATGAAGATTCATATGTTATAGTAATAATTGTTTTAAGTTATGAGTTATGGAGTATAAAGGATCATATGTTATGATAATAAATAGTATAATAATGAGTTCTAGAGTATACGGCCTCATTTGGCAGTGAGGTTACCGTCTTTAAAACTATGGTTTCTTAGGTTTTCAAGGTTAAACTCCAGTTGAAACCAAGGCCCGTTTAGAAATCAAAATGACTTTGTAACTTTGGTTTGAAAACTACATCGTCAAAAGATGCTAACCTTTGTGAAACCCCATTTTAACAAAACCACGGTTTGCTTGCGAATCGCGGTTTCATTTTAACTTAAGCGAAACCATGGTTTCCGAAACCTTGTTACCAAACTAGGCTTGAAGAACCTTGTAATCCCTATATATATGTGGCGTTATTTTGATGCAGCCCTAGCCTACATAGAGCGGATTGACCGTTCCAAAACACGTCACGTCTAGTTCAACCGAGAAACCCGAAATGCCAAATCTTGTCTGATTCGCACGTTCTCCTAACCAAATTGAAACTCTCGCAAAATTGTATGGATCAATATTGCAAGCACCATTGACGTCTCTCAGAATCACGAAAATCCATCATTTAGGGCCCCGAAATCGCGGTCAAAGATTTGCTTCGAAACTTTGAATTTCGAATTAGGGCTGAAATCAACCCCGGATCAGTTAAGATTTTACATGCAGTATCGAGAATCAATTCTGAACGCAATCAAATATTTAATTTCAATTTTTAGTAACTTTCTATTCTTAGTGGTTATCTATTTTAGGCAGTTTTTATTTTGTTGGTAAATTAGTTGTAATTTTTTATTTTGTATGGGTCTATTTAAGAAACACCTTGCAATTGTAATAGGTAGATTTCAATTAATAAAATCCTAATTTGGCAAATTGCCATTGTTATTGTTTGATTCTTTCAAGCTCCTCTAAATTCAGCCTAAAAGTGCAGCATCCTAAATCAGGGCTGCACCATATTTTGTTTATAAGGTAGGGCAAAGAAAAGCTAATATAATTTTTTTTTCTTTTTTATATCCTTGTCCAATTTCCTTGTAAAACATTGTAGTTCTATATATATCTCGTGATCACAAATAACTTTAGTTTTTTGGCAGGAAAGTTAAGATGGTATATCGGTATTAGAGCAACCTATGATCAAACCCTCCAGATACAGAATAACACAGAGAGAAAATAATGATGTGCAAAATTATAGATATATAAAATCCTAGAAAAGCTTGCTTAACCTGCTGGGGCTTGTAAGCATATAATATTTGTGTAAAACTCGGTTTGGGCCCACATATGAATGCACATGTACTTTCAATATATAGTAGGACTCCATCCAAAAGACCGAAAGCCATATGCATCTCACAATTTTCCCGATGTGGAACTAAATGTTAACCACATTCTCAACACTCACCGATATCATATAAAAACTCAGTTTGGACCCACAACACATGAGCCCACATATGGATGCACATGGGCTTTATAGTGGGACTCCATCCAAAAGCCTCTAGTCATATTGAGATTTCCCATCTTATATTTTATACCCATATGCATCTCACAATTTTCGCGATACGGGACTAAATGTTAATTACATTCTCAACAATACACATTTAATAACTTTCATATATAACAAGTTCCAAATTCTGGTGTAATGAATAAGGACATTAAAATTATAGTTCTTTCCCCTTTTTGGGGTGCAACCCTCACAGGAGTCAAACCAGCAAACTTTTACCACTGGCAACAAAATATATAATTAGTAGTGTGCACTAGTTGATGCATGCAGAAGAAGACTCGAGTTCTTGTAAGGTTGTTACCTGTCATAATGTACTCTGGAGCAGTATAGCCATAGGTACCCAAAATTCGGGTGGAGACGTGAGACTTGTCGCCAACTGGCCCATCTTTCGCCAGTCCGAAATCGGAGAGTTTTGCATGGTAATCCTGAGATAATTTACTGAAAAGATCAGATGATGAAAATCCCTATGCGTTAATGCATGTGATATTTGCATGCATGTTATCAGGTGGATATAAGATAAATTCTTATGAAATGTAAGATGAAAAGGAGCATGCGATGACTGATTTGTATATGAGAAAACAGAAAATGGAGTGCCGATGTAGAATCTTTCCAATATTGCTGGACAGTCGATAACCATTCAATTATTCTAATACCCAAAATCGTCCCGAAACAGAGGGTTACTCCTACAGTTACAGATGAATAACATAAACTTCTTCTAGAAAAATATTAATTATCATTTGCACACGTAAGTGAGCAAAAAAAAGGTTAATAGAAGAAAGTGTCGAAACCCTAATCAATCGGCGTAGCTGAAAAACTTATCTGCTCCATCTCAAGAGTCTCTTTCTCATAAAGTATCATTGTCACCAAGTTTTCATACGAATTCGAAAGCGAAGATAGGAGCAATAGCGCTTGGTCGTCCTCCTCTAACTTGACTTCAAGACATAAAAGATTGCTCACCATCTTGTTGAAGCTGTTTAGATGGTCATGAATAAGAGTCCCTTCTTTTATGCGTAATCCGTAAAGTTACCTTTTTAAGTACAGCTAGTTTGACAACGACTCTGTCATGTACAAGCTCTTTAGTTTCAACCACAAAATTGCCGTAAAAGTCTCCTTCATAACGTTATAGATCATGTTATCCGCCTAACAAAGTTTTATAGTGCATTGTGCCTTCTGCTCTAATTTTGCCCATGCAGTATCTGTCATGTCGGTAGGTTTACTACCGCCAAGTACCTTAAATAGTCCTTCCTTCACCAGAAGTGCCTTCACCCTTCTCTAACACATCAAAAAGTTCTATTTCCTATTAAATTTCTTCACCTCAAATTTTGTGATATTTACTTTATTATCCATCATCCTTGATTCCAAAGAAAATACATTTCCATTGGATCTTTATGAACCACTATCAATAAAATTACAATCTATGAAGATAAAGAGCGAACACAAGTGTCGTCGCCTACAGTAAACTTAAATTGCGAAATTACATAACATAGCTCTGATAGCAATTATTGAAACCCTAATCAATCGGCGCAGCAGAAAAAACTTATGGATCTATAAACCTAGATTCTTTATAGACGAATAAGAAAAAACACTAGATGAAAACCGCAATAATAAATAACACAAGAGACTAATTGGGAAAACAGGATAACCTTTATTAGAACTTTTAAGAGAAACCAATCTTACAAGAAGATTACAAATAACCCTCTCCTTGATCTCCAACTAGTTCACCTTGCTCTCTCTCAAATTTATCCTTCTTCGATAGCCTCGACCCCTTATGGAGTCGTCGTCTCCCTTTAACTTTATGATCAAAATCTATCAACCCTAATTAATAACCTTAAGATCATATATATAGCCTATACAATTTAAGTTATAATAACATTCTAAAAATTACAAAACCGCCACCAAATAACTGAATTTTCAAGATAAAACTCGTGCTGAAATTCGCGGTTATCTATAGGTAGATGTCTGACCTTATAAGGGACTGACGTCTGCGTGCTCTCTGGCAAACAATCAGAGTGCAGAGCCAGACGTCTGTCCCTTCTCTGGCTGCACAATCTTGACTAATAAATATGAGATACCCTTCACAACAAAAAGCCTTAACGTCTGATCATTTGGCCGTGTCGGGCCAGAGCCCGGCCAGATGTCTGACGATCATCTGGGCAGACGTCTGGGCGTGCTCTGGAGTCTGGAACCTTTATCGATAGACATCTGAAGCTTATCGCTCCAGACGTCTGTCCCTTCTCTGGTTGCGCATTCTCAACTAATAAATATGAGACACCCTTCGCAACAGAAAGCCCCAATTTGGTTTACCTTCTGAAGATAGCACTTGTATACCCCGTTGATTGTTCTATTAGCCCAAGCACCCAATCTGCTCCTATTTAAAAAACACTGACATTTAACATTAAGCAACTCGAATGATTGCCTAATTTAACTTCCAAACCTGTTCTTGTTGTTTAGAGCAGAATATGCTAATTAAAAGATGGAAGGGGATTTGCCTAATTGCGCTAATAAATAACTTTAGGGGATATAAGTGTTATATGGGGTAAAGTACCAGGGGATTTATGGAATTAAATGTCCACATAATTGGGGCTTCAATGGACTAACCTGATCTAGTAAAATATTAGATGTTTTGAAGTCACGATATATAACAGGCTTCTCAGCTTCATGGAGAAATGCAAGCCCTTTTGCTGCACCAAGGGCAATTTTCATTCTCTTAGACCATGAAAGGGGAAGCAACACTCCTGCATAACAATAGATTTAATCAACAACAAAATATTGAAAAGACATTCTTAAAAACAATTTAAATAATGAGGAGAAGCATTAAAAATAGATGATGAAAGCTACAATTTTGGGAACTTTTGTAAAGCTTAGGATGCACACCGGTAAGAATCCTATAGTTCCAATTTAATATTTTTATATAGAAGCTGTTTATCCATAGTTTCATACACCGGCCCTATGTCTCAAAGAAAAAACAAAGCTTTCTTTCATCTCATGTTTTAGCAAATCTTAATCAACAGTCCATGTATTAAATCAAGGACGGTGGATAACCCACTTCTATCTTCAGAAAAATAAAATATGAATTCGACAGGATCGTTTCCCAATGCAAACAACTGATAGATTGAGATATTCATAAAAAAAAAAATTCACTTTCTTAAGAAATAATTTTACCACAACTTCTATGTTGAACTTATGGGTCATCCAACATATTTTATAGCAAATATTGTTAAAAATTTAAAAGAATAGGCTGGGCCCATAAGAGATTTAAATAACAAACAGGGGAAAAGCTTCTTATTCCTGCGTCGGGCTTATGAAATTGTGATTCAAGCCTTAACGGGCTCGGGCTGATTTACATTGGGTTGTAGGCCTGAGCCAATAGGCCTAGGTAGCGGGCTAAGACACTGAACCCGAACTCAAGCCTTATACATGGCCCAATTTGATCGGGTTCGGATGGCTAAGTCAGATCGGGTTCAACTAAACCGGTTTTGACTAGGTCAAACCGGATTTTACAAGTGAGCCATATAAGGCCAAATTGGATTATTTGGTTTGTTTTGAACTTAGTTTTGGAATTTGTGCTGATTTTTGAGATGTTTAAAAAATTTAGAATTATTTTGAGCTATTTAAAGCAAATTTTCATTTTCAGATGTGTGGGTGGGTACACTGGACGGACTCACTGAGAACTGGTAGATGGTAATATACATAATGTCAGATGGCAGTTCTCCTGTGGCATGTATACAAGTGGTCTGTAGACCTGAGATCATCATTTGTCTCGTGCGAGTTCCCACTGTGCTTTGATTACTACCCTACAACTGCTCAAAAGAGTCGTGCAAACATATTTTAGTTGGATACAGTTTCGAGCCATATGGAGGCATTGAGCGATTGTTAAGGATTCGTCTCTCCTGGTATAGAGAGTCGATATTGCACTGTGTTTGGTTGGTCAACACCATAAGTTATTGGCCAGGGCAGTTGGGAATTACTGATAGTTAGATTAGTAGTTTCTCGGATGGTCTTGACCCACACCAACACGACTTATCGGGTTAGTAAGGGTCTGACGTTAACTGTCCCCTAAACCCGGTATGCGATACTCTCAGACCGGACAGTACGGATATTGTCACGGTTAGGCTCAGTAGGGGTTCAGATGAGTTTGCTCGTCGGCCTTCTTTTCGACGGATACCTGGGTAGCCATTACGTCCAGCTAGTGTCGATGACACGTTTGTGGTTAAACACACTTTCCTCATATTGTCGAGTCTTTAGAGTCCAACACGGAGCGTTTCCCTGGTTCAGGCAAAACGATGTGGAGGCCATATGTTTATACTTGCAGGGTTCCGGTTAATTACATGTACTAGTTGTGCGGAATTTAATCGGATGGATTATAATACTAGCGGATTTAGAATTAAGTCGGTTTGTTAAATCAGATATTGATTTAATACTAGTATTATATTAGTAGTATTATTCTATCTCTTGGGTATTTGTATTTTGATACGAATACGTGTATTTATATACGGTAGAATGTATTTTGTATTTATACAAAATACCTTCTAGAAGAGAACACTTCATTTATGTATTAACCATTTATTTTGATATTTGGAAATGAGGTGGAGGGTTATGTGGCAAATAAGAATGGTGTGAGGCATGGCCAAATGAATTTTTAATTCATTCGGATTTACTATTGAAGTATGATCCCATTTTTAATTGTGAAAAATGTTTCACAAAACTAAAATGGTCATGAGATTTTTTCACACTCACTTCATTTTCATTTGCTCCTTCTCTCTCCTTTCTTGAGTTCATCCTCCTCCTCAACTCTAAACCTTTCTCATGTGTTGAGATACATAGGGTTAGAGATAGAAAAAATCACTACTAATCATCTCTACATCTTCTAAACAAACTAGATTAGCAAATTAGTTAGTTTAGTTGCTTTCTTTTGAAAGTAAAAACTTGAATCAAGAACCTTCATGTGGATCATCTAGGATCGAGAAGGCCGACGACCAAGCTTGATCTAGGACCGGAAAGAAGCTTAAGAAGAGGATAAAGAAGACCCGAAGGACACGTGTCGATCGGTATAAAACCTCTATCACAATAGAATAAGTATCTATGAAGTTTTTGCTAATAGGGCTTATTGTAGTTCCTGGGTTATAGTCTTTGTTGCATGCTTCAAAATCGATTTTTGAAAATTCCGTCTCTCTACAAACCCCGTAGAGTGTGCAACATAGACTTACAGTCATCTGAAGATGGAAGTCCTTAACTATCGCGATAGAAGACATGCCAAGTGTTAGGTCTGTGTTTGTGAATAATACCATGATGAAATGATCTAAGAGCATCCTATATTTTCTTTAGAGACTCACATTAGGTATGTCTTAGAATTGTTCAACATATATGATTACTCTTGAGTTTGTACTCCAGTGATCAATGGTCAGGATATTAGCCTTGATCTATGCTACAAGCCCTCGATGAAGATAAAGGTAAAACAGAGGGTTCCATTTTGTTTCCTTTGTCGGTTTTGAAATGTACGCATGATGTACACTTAACCCGATATATCATTTGCTTTTGGACATGATATCCAAGGTCTGAGTTAGGTTGAAGAGAGGAGGACTTTTAGGTGTTTACGTAGGACGGTCCACTATACCTTATCAGGATCAATTTTGTGGTTGTGTGGATATACAATTCCGACTGGACTGGCGATCTTGATTAGAGAGCATCTAAATCCTTATACGCACTCTTGCCTGATGGAGGGACTATCAGATGGAGTTGCAAGCAGCATAATATATGGCCTTTTCCATCATATAATTGATCGTCTCTATCTTAGAAGCGACAAAGAGACTGCTTGGCTAAGAAATTCCTGGAGGGTTTGCATGTGATTCAGCATGAGAGAGACATGGTTACTCTATTGTAATGGTATGCCATCAATAGCAAATTCTAATGATCCTAAATATCATGGGAAGTCAGAGCATATCTGGATCTATTATCACTCATC
The DNA here is from genome assembly GCA_030015575.1 of Agapanthus africanus. Lineage (NCBI taxonomy): Eukaryota > Viridiplantae > Streptophyta > Magnoliopsida > Asparagales > Amaryllidaceae > Agapanthus > Agapanthus africanus. The sequence goes on along the minus strand of JASDDO010000004.1, from coordinate 83,518,405 downwards.
ATGATTATAAGAGGTATGAAAAGGTGGTCTAAGATTTAGTCACTTCCTTTAGAATGAATGGTCGGGGATCCACTGATGAAAAGAATAGCCAAGTAATGCTTTATACATTTGAACTTCATCCTAGGCAACATTAAGTTTTGGACCCTAATCTTTTATTTGACATTGTTACTGTAGATGATGGCTTTATGGAAATGGTTTGGCTTTATGCTTGATATATTCACATTCACTTCATAAATAATTGAAATATGCATGTCAATGCTTTGGATGAAAAGTTACGTCAATATGTATGAACTCTCGTTGACACGAGAGATCCCTCCAAAGCTCTGGAAGTAGGCGAAGGGAAAACTAGGTGTCGTGTGTCACCATTCTAGGAGCAATGACTACACTATTGTATTACTTGTGAAACAACATGGGGATCATTTAAACAAATCGTCCTAATTGGGTCAGGATGAGGTTGTTATGTATTTGCACGCTAAGCAACCAAAATGGAAATTCATAAAGTTTACTTTACCTTTTTATTAATTAAATAGACCAAGGATTTGATTTGGTGCACTCGGTGAGGGCTTGTCGGGAGATCCTAGGCATTTAGCGGGACAATGTGGCTAGACAAGTCCATCATTGGATTATGGAGCTAGAGATTGTACGGTATACTTTAATAACATATGCTCTCAGGAAGAGAAATTCATACAATAACTCTTTGCCATACGACATGTTCTTGAGACCAAGATCTCATCTCCCCCACTATGTGAGCTTTTATCAACTAACACCAAAATTGACGGCAGACACTGAACATAAATAATGACTTTGTGCTGTCTACGAACGATTGTTACAAGTGTCTACTAATTTGTCTTCTCTTTTCTGCCGTGATGATACTAAATCACACATATGGTACATGGTAGTTAAATTGGGTAAATAGCATACCTAACTGCTCATCACCGGAGGAAGATCGATTGTCATGTATCCTGATTGTATCTCATGGCCAGTACTTATTAACACGGGTGGGCAAGGTTCAAGTGTGCGATGAATTGAGGGTTACGACGGTGTTTAAAGAGGTTTCAAAGGTAATTGACTAGACATGTATAATCTGATCTAGGCTATGAGATACCGCAAGGTTTACACTTTTCTTTTTTGTTTCTTTATAGGAAGAACCTTTTGTTGATCCACCAGAAATGGATGCAAGACTACCCATTTGAAGGCCTAGTTGTCCACATCGTGCTAACATGAATGGGTAGGGAAAAGCAAAGGATGAAGATTCTAATACGGGCATTTGCTCAGGGAGTCAACAATTATGGAGTTATGGACGACACCTACTCATTTGTACGAGCGGGAGTATGTTAGACTTACGGGTCGTTTGACTGATGCATGCCCAAATGAGTGGGTGGACGGGTCGGGTCGGGATCGGTCTGAGAGACCAGCCAACCCGATTCAGACCCTATATATAATAAGATGCTCATAGGGTTTCGCATATAATTACGTAATTAATTAGACAATCCATGTGAAGGTTTCTAAGCCTCCATAAGTTTTATGTAGTCATCTCCTCTCTTCTCCTTCCTCTCTTACACACGGTTAGAGGCAAGGTGATTACACAAGGATTTCTCACCTATATGATAAGGTTACCCTCCGGTTGTTGCATCGATGACGATGATGTGGATTTTATGTGACGTGAGTATTTTACATCGATCCTACAAAGTAAAAAGCAACGTTGATCTATACTTTCCTTTATGATTAGACAACATGCTAAATGATTTTGCTTCCTCTGTGTGTTTCATGTTCTTGAGCTCATCCAGAGATGCTATATGATTGATCTAATATTCATGTATCAATTAGCATGTGTGACATTTTGAAATATATCTCCCTAGATAATTCGAAGGCATGTTAAAATTTAAGGCTCAAAGTTTGTTCGCCAGTCCAAGATTTTGACCAAATATAACAACATTCAAAGAAAAAATAATAACATTATATTAACAGGATATTTACCAAAAACCACAATGTGATTTCACACTTTTACGAAAAACCACCATGTGATCATTTTTGTAGCAAAATCCACCCTGTGGTCTACGCTTAATACGAAATATAGTCATGTATGACATGCACATGACTTATAAAAGTGATTTTATATTCAAAAATACATATCTCAATCTCTTTATGGCAGAAACCAAAGAAGAGAAAAGTAACTTGTCGAAACCACAAGGCGAGAAGGATATTTTGGGTATAAAAATACTTTTACAAGTCCTGTGCATGTCACATGTGGGTATATTTCAAAAATATCCTAAAAATTAGCAATTTTGGGTTTTTTTCCAAAACCACACGACGGTTTTTCGTAAAAGTGTAAAGGAGGATGGTTTTTTGCTATAAAAGAAACCACAGGACGGTTTTTCATAAAAGGTGAAACCACAACGTGGTTTTTGGTAAATATCCTTATATTAATATGTTGAAAGTTGACACTAGCGGATTGGAGTGCTTTGTCCTAAATTACACCCTGTTTATTACTTCATAAAGACTCATTTTCAGTTGAAGAATCATAATATGTAAAAATGATCGATGCACATTACTTTGTTGATGCAAGGTTCACATACGTTTCATTCTCCCTTCTCTTATGTAATGCTCTCTAAGATGAATGCACTGGAAATATTCTGATATTTGGAAAATTTTAATTCTTTTTTCCTTTCTTGCATGAGATTACTAGCTGGTTTTACTACCTATTAGTAAGTAGTGAATTCTTAAACCAATTACAAAATAAGTACCATTAAAATCCTAAAGTCTGAGAATTACTTGAAAAGAGATTGGCTTCTACACTTCCTCTAGACATGAACTCATAAATCAGAACCCGATGCTTATCCTCACAGCAGTATCCAATCAGTTTCACCAAATTCGGATGCGAAAGTTGCCCGAGAAATATAACTTCAGCCTTCATACATACATAATTCAGAAAATAGTGAACCAAAAAATATTATTCAGAGATTTGTTAAGCTCAAAAAGTTTTGAAAAAATTTACCAGCCATTCTCTATGTCCCTGAAAACTCTTATCGGCATCATGAACCTTAACGGCTACTTGAAGGTGCTGTAACCCCTCTCCAATATGTTCAGTTATAAATCCTTTATAAACACTTCCAAATCCTCCTCCGCCTAGAATATAGTCTTGCCTGAAATTACCTGTAATTCTCTTGAGTTCGTTGAAGGTGAAAACTATGAGTGGATTTGAAGCTGAATCAGATCCGCGCAGGTCCTCAACCTCCTCAGGATTTGACGGTAATCTACTCTGCTCTTTCACTATGACTTTCAACAAAGGACTTTGTACTTTTGGAGATTCTAGGCAAAAATATAATGGAAAAGAAGGTAAGTAAACCAAAAATAAAAAAATTGACAGTTCCAATTCGATCATACGAAAAATTTCACTCAATGATACAAATCAACTTTAAAGTAGTAAAAAAAATAAACACTAATATATTCAAAAGAAATTCAAATAAATGTCCGGGTGCAGGTATGGAAAATTAGAGCTATTTAAGATATCGTAGAAAAGCTAGAAATTGGGAGTTTGTCTAAACAAAAAACATCCATTCAATTGGATATGTATACTTTAGGTGACGTAGATACATAACAAGCAATCAAGGACAGCGGAAATACATGTATCTATCCTAAAGGTTTACGATATATCTGATCCGATTAGTTGGATTGTTTCTCGCCCACGTGGCATAGAAGATTTGATCTTTACCGCCTCCAAGCAACGGCCGGAGGAAAACCACACTTTGGTAGAAAACGAGAATCGCTCTCTTGATCGCCCTGCAAACCAACTTAAAATAGAAGAGCATGAGAAAAAGAGATGACGGCTCTCTCTTATTTTTCTCTTTAGAAAAACTCACTATGTTGCACCATATATCTCATATGAAACCCTAACTCCCTTATATATGAATATATAGGATACTCACTCATATAGGCAGATATTGGACCGGATCGGGCCCAATGGCTAATATACTCTCACTCGCACATTCGAGTAGGTGTCGTCCATAGCTCCCTGAGCTAGTTCCCTGAACCATTGGTTCCCTGAATCAATATTCTCCCTGAGAATCTCCTCCTTCTCTTCCTCATTCTTACTCATACATATATATTGGTGCGGTATGGACCGTTGAGAACCTACAAAATGATAGCCTTGTGGCCAGATCCATTAGGACTGACACAAGAATTTTCCTAAAAGAAAACATAAACCAAAAATATCTTAGGCTCGCAAGATCACATATCCTAAATCCGATCAGACATGTTTGCTCAAATACCTTCGATCTCTCTTAGAAGCGTACTTATACACCTAGGTATACCTCTCGATTCATCGCACTCTTAAATTTCGCCGCCATGGCGTCAATAAGAGTTGGTCATGCGATACAATCAGGAGATATTCCAATCGATCTTCCTCCGGCTCTGAATAATTAGGCATGCTATTCATCCGTTCTTCTGACAATACCCCGTATGTGCGGTATATTGTTATCACGGTAGGAAACAACAGCCAAAATAGCAGACGCTCATAACATGTCTACCCAGACAGCCCAATGTCGCTAAGGATATAGACTATCCGTCCTACCGTGAAGGAGGTCGTCATAAGGGATCACACAGTAAGAGTGATGGGATTCATCCCTCAACCTCCTTATGTGCACGATCCAAGCGCACGTCGTATGGTAACATACTAGGGTATAAAATTCTCTCCCGGAGAGTGTAAGCCATTAAAGTTATACTGTATGGACCCAAGTCCAATCACCCTATGATTGACTTTCCTGGCCATATCGCTCTACGATATGCATGGGATCTCCCGACAAACTCGCACCCTGTGCAACATGTCAGGCCCCTAGTCCAGCTATATGTAAACAGATAAAAGTGGCCATGAGATAACTACTTCGGTCGCTCGGCCTACAGCACATGGCAACCTCATCCTGACCCAGTCAGGACGACTCTATTAAGTGCTCCCACTGTCGTCATACCCAGTATGTAACATCACAGTCACTGCTCCAAGCAGATGACTTCTAGCACTTAGTCTCACCTTCGTATGCTTTCCTAGCATAAAGGGATCTCGCGTGTGAGGGAGAGTTCCTACTTGCTGACGTATCTTTATTAAATGTGTGCCCTGCACACATCGTGTCCCCATACACTTCGTGTACCCTGTACACTTGTACTCCATGCCTGAAATAGTCAAACAAAAATATAGACATATCCATCCCATATCATAAAGAAGGCAATGCACAATCAATCTCAAAAATATGCATCTATAAAAAGTCGTCATCCATAATAATAATGCTAAACATAAGAGTAAGGTCTATCAAGCTATCTGAAACACAAAACATCACCTAGGACGAAGCCTAAACGCACATAGCGTTGCTCGGCTATTTCCTTCGTCATCGGATCCCTGATCGTCTAACCTGAAGGAAAATCCTATAGCTTAGATCACTTTCTCATGCCATTTACTTCTTGATGAAGTGTCGTTAAATCTATAAGTGCTTCAAATTCCCATATATATGTGGGATTGCTTATGCTATCGTGTTGACCTGATGTCACGATAAAGAGAAATCATGTTTTCCTTGCATGCAAAATCACGCGCAAACTCCCGAGAAATCACCTCAGCCTAGCTGTCCCTTTGGCGCTACTAAGGTAGCTGCATATTCCATCCCCATGGTGAAAAAGCTACACTTCCTGCTTCTTGCTACTCTGAGTGATAGCCCTACCATTATGCAAGAAAGCACATGCGGATGTATGCATACCCAGATTGTCGGCCCAGTCGGCATTTGGATGTCCACATAACTACAAACCATGATTCCTCATAACACAAGGTATAGTGGATTGTTCCACATAAATACCTAAAAATTCTCTTCACTTCATTCCAACAAGCAGACCCTACTACTAAGTCCAATCGGTAAAGGTTATATGTCTGGTCAAGTACACACCATGCATACATTAGACTACTGACTATGCAAAATGGAACCCACAAAATCTGTATCTCTGTGTCAGGAGTCTTATAGTAAAGATCGAGGCTAAAAACATGCCTATTAGTGACTGGAGCAATAAACTGGAGAGTGACTGTATGGGCTAAGCCGTTTTAAGACATACCTTATATGAGTCTCCGAAGAAGAATATAAAATGCTCCTGAAACGGCTCCTCATGGATCTAATTCCTAAGCTCAAACTCAACATCTCATGTGTGCTCTATAGCGAGAACAACCACTCCAAGTGGCACTTATTGTCTCCAAATAATTTTTGGTCATCACAATATCGTTCACAATAAGATTTCTGAACTTATAGTTGTCACATTCAATCATCATCAGTCCATATCCAATATAGATTGATGATATCGAACCCATAACTGTTTGGATAAGTGTTTAAAGCCATAAATGGACTCTCTGAGTCGACTCGAGTTTTCTTGGCTTTGAAACCCGTAGGCAGATCTCCCAGATCTCCTTATCCAAATCTCCATCGACAATATGTTCTAAGTCCCCAAGACTAGCTCAAGATTTTTATGTGCAATGATGCGTAAAGAAAGGCGAAATAGACGCAATCATCACCCTGGGTGAAAAGTATTTATTCGTTGTCCACCTACGCTATGTGAATCACTTCGCAAATAAGTGTGCCTTGTATATCTCTACGATATCCTCCTCCTTTTGCAAGACTTAGAAAAACCCAGTTTTTTTATTAACAGACTTGCGTCCGGTAGGATAATCGATCAAATCACAGACTTATCATTTTATCATTGACTCTCGCATCTCTTCCATTGTTGTTATTCACCCCTTTGCAGTAAGCCAAGAAATAGCGCCCACAAATGAGTTGGGTTCCGCAACTAATGCAGAGTTACCATAGACGTCTCCCCTTCGATATCGAAAAATCATCGGGCATCAATCTACAAGTCTCTTGAGGATTCGTAACTGGCTCCGAGCCATCAACGGAAATATCACTGCCACTATCTCCAGCCGCTGAAGGAAATAATTCATTTTGCATCGCTGACGGACTAAGAGTCTCCTCAATCTCGTAGAATCCTAAATCCTAACCCACTTATGCCTTTTGCGAAAATTCTTCCTCGAGGAAATCGCTCGATGTTTCCTCCCTGAGAAAATCAACGTCGCACGACCAAATGTTAGTCACGGTCCAATCACATACTTATGGACACAAGTGACCTTTTAGATCTCTCGTTCGTCCACTACTCATAAGATATTGAATGTACTGTCTTTGAAAACACATGACCAAGAACATAAACAGCTGTCAACAGCGCATCTCCCAAACAATATAGAAAATTAGCCCTTTCCATCATGTTCTTTATTATATTTAGATGTTTTCTGAAAGTATGTTTTAGCACCTCTACTAGGTTTATATGAGCATCAAGTATACAATTTAAAAAATCTAGAGTGCTAAGTATACTAAACAAGAATCGAACTAGAAAATTAGAGTTTCATAATAGGCAAACAAGGTTCTAAACTAAGTGAAGAAAATCTACAACCTTTGTAGTTTAGTCATTCACTTCTAAAGCTCCAAGCAGTAGTCCCTAGAACTCTTCTTTGACTCCACTTGATGAAAAGATCGAGCTTGCTTGTTGCCTTCGTCGCCGAAGATGATCCACCTTGAAGTCTCTCACTCAAGTTCTCACTTCACTAGTGAATTTATCAGTGAAGTTAACAACCTAAACTAATGGGCTAGAATAGTGTAGCTTGATGAAGTAGGTGATTTGCTCACTAAAAATATTTTTATCTTTTCTTTTTCCCAACTCAAGAAAATCCTAGAGAGGAGTTTAAGAAGGAGATGAACTTGGATGTTTTGTGAACCATGTCTTAATGAGATAAGATGAGATTGATAGTGATAAATATCAATGAATAATCCAAAAAAGAAAAGGTGAGTCATGGCTTCTCAAGACTTCTACAAGCTACCAAGAATCATGACTCATTCTCTTTTCTTTTAATTCATTAATCTAAATCATTATCTACTCATCTTTCTTCATGTGTGATTCTCATACATCCTAGTTCTATGTATCATCAACCATGATACAATTTAAATACACACATATATATATCACATATATATATATATCAAATTATTAAATCAACACTTGATTCAATAATCTGGTTATATCATATATAATCGACTAATATCATATATATATGTATATCAAAACATTAAATCAACACTTGATTCAATTATTCGGTTGTATCACATATAACCGGCTAATATTCAATATTAGTTATTAAATCAACACTTAATTCAATAATCTGGTCATATCATATATAACCGGCCAATATCAAATATATATTAACATATATATACATATATATATATATATCAAATCATTGGATCATCACTTGATTCAATAATCCGGTTATATCATATATAACCTGGCTGATATTAAATATCGCTAGATTAGAATACGGTATCATATACTCGTATTTAATCAAGCTCCGCACATATCTCCATACATGCCCTACATCGTTTCGCTTGAGCTAGGAAACCTCTATGTGGGACTATAAAGACTCGTCAATACGCCAGCAGTAGGTAATGATCACATCAGATACTCACAAGCCGTCAGCAGTACTGTTGGAGTTTCTTAGCACGACCACTAGGTTTTAGCAAGTATCGAGTATGCAATTTTAAAAAATCTAGAGTGTTAAGGAACACAAACCTAGAATCGAACTAGAGAATTAGGGTTTTATAAAGCATGTAAACAAACTTTACACTAAGTGAACAAGAAATACAACCTTTGTAGACCGACCCTTTACTTCTAAAGCTCCGTGTAGTAGTCCCTTAACTCCAAGTAGTGGTCCCCGAACTCTTCTTAGGCTCCACTAAGCGAAAGGAACAAGCTTGCTTAAGGATCTTCGAGGCCGAAGATGATCTATCTTGAGGAATCTCTAACTCGAGCTATCTCTTCACTAATTAAAGAATTAGTGAAGTAAACAACCTATACTAAATGTCTAGTTTGGTATAGATTGATGAAGTAGGAATTTTGTTCACTTTAGAATTAATTTTCTCTTTCTTTCTTCACCTCATCAAAAGCTAGAGAGCAAAGGAGATGAAGAAAATGAACAAGTGATGAACCATGGTGGAAAAATATCTCAAATGATATTTGTAGAGACTTAACCATGGCTAAAGATAATGGTTGGGTTAATAAATATTTAGAGTAAAACAAAATTTGTGGACTTAGTCAAGGCTTCTACATGCTTCCACAAGCTTCCACAAGCATCATTAGCCATGCTAATTTCCACATAGTTTTGATTTTTCCCTTAATAATTAATCACCCAAATTATCTTTAGTTTGGTGTGAGTCTTATATACCCATGTCCAATATATTATCTAGCATGACACAATAGTAAATGCATTAATATATATCTCATATATATTTAAATGTATTTGTAGGAAAGAAATTCTTAAGTGAACTAATATTAGTTAATATATATTAATATATCAAATATATAATTATATATTAAATTATTAAATCAACACTTCATTTAATAATCCGGTTATATCACATATTTGAGAGGTGTTGCGAATTATTCCTTATGCTATCAAGGACATGATTTGTGCTTTTTGGGTTACTCGGATGCTGATTGGGGAGGAGACCTAGATGAACTCAAATCAACATTAAGATATGCATTCTTACTTAATAATGGTGCCATCTCTTGAGATAGTAAGAAGTAAACATGCATAGCCTTATCGACGATGGAGGCAGAATTTGTGGCATGTTCCGTAGCAGTACAAGAAGCAATATGGCTTAAGAGATTTCTATAACATTTAGGAGTATTGACTGGCATTCCAATACCAGTAATAATATTTTATGACAGTCAAGCAGCTATTGCTTACATGAAAGATCCAAAATATCATAGCAGAACTAAGCATATTGATATCAAACACAACTTTGTGAAAGACATAGTTGAGAAGAAAGAAGTGGTCATTCAATATATCTCTACGCATAAAATGGTTGCGGATCCTTTTATTAAACCAATTCCTAGAGATGTGTATGTGGGATATGTTAAATCTCTAGGATTGCGTAGAATGTGATAAATTGTTGTATCATTATGACACTTCGTTTGACTATGATAAATATTTCTTTTTTTCATATTTTTCATATGTTTGTTTAATATGAAACACCGGTGCGCACACATACAAGATGGAAAAGTATGACATATAAGTAGAGATTGGCTTTCTTACACGGGCAATCGCTTCTGGCACTGTTGATGCCAGTCGAGATGAGACATTCAAATACCATGACTATAGCAATGAGAAGCTATAAGATTTGAAATGTGTCGCCTTGGAAAAAGTCAAGATGAGGTCATAATAATGATAAATGACCGATATAGATGTCCCACTATCCATATAACTTATATTAAAACCAGATACGAGACCCCAGTGTACACTTAGAAAAGTGAGCACCTTGAGGGTGACAAGTACTTTGAAACATACGCTTTAAAGAATTTCACCGTAGCACGTGAATCATACCACGTGTGCTTAGCGACCAATAAAGGAAGTAAGTGAATAAATTCCTGCTTCATTACTGTGTGAGTCTTTAGAGGCAAAATAGACCTAAAAAATATTTTTTTGCCCTATGTGACTTTTGACTGTAACTTAAGATTTTAGTTCAATGATGGCTACTTTAGCATGTTTTCAATAGCTTTGAAAGATTCGGTTTTATGAAACATGTCTAAGAAAGCAGTTGAACCAAAATGAAAAGATACATGTGCCAAAGGAACACTGTTTTCTTATACATCGTTTACATATATTCACTGGTCAACCAATTATGTTGCCTTTTGGTAAGTTTGAACATAATTGTGAATGTATGGAAATAAAAATGAGTCAAATATAGCCTTAGAAGGATTTGGTATATTATAACTTATGTAACAAAATGTGTCTGGGGCATAGCGAGACAAAAGAATTAATATGATTAAGTTGTATATTGTAGAGCTCCTAAAATAGATACTCGCGGGTCGGACGGTTTATTTACCCGTATGATTGGATTCAGAGGAAAATAAGAATTAATATGATTAAGATTGGGTAATATGAAGTCCACCATATGCGAGCAGAAGGTATTTGTTTTAGGTTATTGGGCGTCCATGATGGCTTGGCCCAACCCATCAATTAATTAATTAATTGATGAGTAGTTATTTGGGAGTAAGTATTTTGGAGTTTCCAAATAACTTCCGCATATAGTTATTTGGGAGTTCTAGAAACTAACCCAATAACTACCACACCAAAGTGGTTATAAAAAGAGAACACGGGTTCTCTCAAGAGCATATCTTTTTCCTCCCATCCTTCTCCAACATAAGAGTTCTGCTCTTCTAATCCTTTGATCATTTCAAGAGCAAAGGGGTATTTAAACCGTAAAAGTATGTGTGCTTTACAATGTGATTGTATGACCGACCGCGAAGGCCATGATCAATTCAAGGTTCAAGAACGCTTCCGCGCTCAAATGTATGAGATCGATATTAATTATTGATTTGCATTCACGACTACATCAATTCCAACAGGTCTCTATTTGATCAAACAAACATTTATTGAGTGCTGATAAAAGGAAAACTGAAAATAAAAACCAGGGCAGAAAAAAAGAATTTAAAAGAAAAAGGATAAAAAGAGCACCCACCGACATATCCTTAGGTTTAGGGGCGGTTGTCCGACCTTCGATGAATGGACCACGAAACCGGGAAGGGACACGGAATTGGGCACTCAACGAAGCCGAAGCGATCCTTTGAGTCCTCTTGATGATTTGGGATCCCTAAGATTATCCTCCTACCTGACGGAGGACAAGATATGTCCACAGTTTCGATCGCCCAACACAGCAACAATTATTGAAGAAATGTCAAAAGACCTCAAAAGATTAGGTCCCTTGAACCCTAGCAAGTGAATTCAGAACCCTAGAATAAGCTGCCACCCATTGAAGGCGATGTAGAAAGGGACGAGGTTGAGATCGCCGAATATTTGACTCATAATGGAGGGAAAGGGGAGAGAAAACCCGAAGCAAATGCCTATAAAGGTTGCTCGTAAATGCCTATATAACCAGGGGACGAAGCAAAGATAGGCTCCTTTCTGGGGAGCCAACCTGACCGAAGGAGAGATGGTGTTTTCTTTCCATTTGGTGATATCTGACTTTCTAATATACTTACCCTCTTCAGCTACTTCGTGAGCACCTCATTGGAGGGCATGACAGTATGAAAAGCTTTATGGGATGAAATCCTAGATCGGAATTCCTCAGAAGAAGAAGTGGAAGACAAGCCCTTGAGGATGACTGCTTGGAAAGAGTCACTTTCAGGATTGAGGCCATGAAAATAGAACACACAATAGCAGGAAAGTGGGAAATCAACTAGGCCGAGTTCGTCGTCCTACCTCAAGTGCAAGATGAAGGAGATGAAAAGACCCCAAATCAAGTGAAGCCACAGTTTGGAGTTAGGTGCAGTTTAAACCTCATACCCTTGTAAGCGGCAGCTATCCTCCACTATCTCAATCGAGCCGGGACCCAATTCAATACAGAGGCCCAAGATAGGAATAACAAGGAGCGATTCCACTATGTCTGATAGTGCGAGGGCCCCCCATTTCTTCGAGGGTATTGATGCGTCCAGAAACAGTCACTAATAGACCTAATAAAGGAAGGGAAGCACCGGTTCCATAAGGGCCCCTATCGAAGCCAAAGGTACCAACAAAAAGACCAATAAATGACTAACGAAACATGAATTGGCAGACCATGTCGCTGAGAAAGGACGTTGCATGCATGAAATCTCTCATTGGCGCTGTTGCAATGGACAACCCTTGACACCTCTAACCATCTAAGGATAGAATAGTAAGCAGCATATAGCAAGATAAACAGAGAGAGGTAAGCTCTCCAAGGTATGCTCATTCATATCCTAAAAGCGCTAAACACTCTTATGCAAGTACTGACAAGAGCTTCAGAATGACGATGCCGGAGCAAGCTCCGATGCTGTCTTGTTTTGCAGGTCACTTTGAGATTACCAGCGTACTTCTTACCGCTTCTCTAGTCCTTGTAGCAAGCACAACAAATATCGACCACAATAGGACGTTGTATGTGTAGGATATGTATGCCCTAGAGACCATTATTTGTAATGGATACTATGGATATATATGTATATATGTACATGACAATCTTGCTCGAAATGATAGTATGCGATCTGGTTTGCCTTTATCTTAATAAGTGCGTATCTTTTACTAGTTATCACGTATTGCTTATTCATATTGATAAAGACCATAGGATTATTGCTTGACTACCAGCGTTATGATGGCAATCATACTTGTGGGGGCTGTGTAGTCTATAAGCGCATCCTTAAAGTGTCCATAATCGTAGGAATATCGAGACAGGATATCAATATTCCAGAGTAGACTGGTGTATACGTCTATAGACCCCGACGAGGGGCAATGATTAGTCCCACAGCCATTGGTGTGTTTCACATATGATTGTATAAAGGTGCTCACTGTGGGTGGGTACATTGGACGGACTCGTCGAGAACTGCTAGATGGTATTATACCAAGCGTCAGATGACAGTTCTCATGTGACATGTGTACAGGTAGTCTGTAGACTTGAGATCATTAATCATCTCATAAAACATCATTTTAATACCACTCATTCATTATCTGTTTTGTTATTGATCGGTACTGTTAACCAGTGTCTGCTCAGTAAATACAGATTATAGGTATCCGTGATACAATACTGGAAACACACTCAAAATCACAGATATAACGTTTGTGAGCCGACACTGCAACTGGAACTGCAAACCGATCGTTATTCAAAGAGTTTTTGCAAATAAACCAGTGTACACACATTTTGGTCCAACACATAGCAAGTGTGCACTAGCTCTTTGATGACTTGGACCTAGATGGTGGCTGCCCTTGGCATATGGTGGGCATACATGAGGGACAAGAATATTAAATGCAAAAAGATATGATGTAATATAAAGCCACTTGTTTCCCTCCAAATCCATGAGTGCAGACCAGGTTCATATAAACAAATCCAACAGCACCAGTAGAATTGTCGAGAGAACACATCATCACAGAACCAACACGAGCCCCAGACTCCTCCAGAAAACCAGCGAGAACCCACAAAAACTCGGCGCCGCCGGTTTTCTTGTGCCTAAAGCCCCCCAATTTTGTTCTGGCCTTTCCTTGCAGTCACATCATCCATATTATACTGCTTGTTTAATCTTATTTTGGGCCTATAAAAGCCAAATCAGTGAGCAAGGAAAAGGGTGACACATTGTCTAATATTCTCATATTGTTACACTCTTTGTTTTCTTTTGTTCTTGTACATAGTTAGTTTCCTTGAGTTCCTTGCCTTCTCTTGATCTTGCAACCTCTTCATTGAGCTTGCAAGTTTAAGTTTTGGTTATTGAACTCATGGTTGTATCTTCACTTGGAATCAATAAAGCTTTCATTTTGCCTTCACTTCACTTTGAGTTCTTTGCCTTCTCTTGATCTTACAACCTCTTCATTGAGCTTGCAAGTTTAAGTTTAGGTTATTGAACCCATGATTTGTATTGTCACTTTGAGTTAATGAAGCTTTCTTTTTGCACTTTGGGTTCTTAATATTTTCTATCTCGCTTTACTTACTTGCTCTTTATATTCTTGCCATTTACTTACTTGCATTTTATTACCATTCCATTTACTTGTATTGCTTTTCTTTTCTCTTTTCTTTTGCTCTTTTTCTTTGTTGTTTTGTTGGTTGTGAATATGGTGTTGTTAGGAAAGAAAACGATATTGTAAGTTAAGGTTTTCATTTCTCATTTCCTTTGCTCGATATTTTCCTTTGAACTCCGCCCAAACCTTACGCAAGCGCTCCGTTAGGCACCCTACCCTACTAAGGTATCGGTGATTCCTAACCGCGACCGGTTGCATTCGATTTTGCCAGAGGCGAAAGCCAAGCGACAAGAACGGACGGACAAGGGTCAATAAGCAGGGTTTCATAAATACCGTGCTTAAGCACCCTAATCCACGTTGTTGCCGATTGCTCTAGCTTCAATTGGTCAAGCTCGGCACAAAGGATTGAGTACGAATCCACTAATTTACACTAACTTATCTTTTCCTAACAAGCTTATAATTGTGCATATATACACATAGGTTAAATACGAACACTCCCGCCCTCGTCTTAACTCGTCATAACAAGAACGCTAAACGCACCGTCTCCCTGCGGACGACCCGTGCTCACCGCGGCTAGCTACATGCGGCGCCGTCCTTGACCGCGGTTAAACTTAATAGAACTTTAAAACACGACCCGCCAAAAGCGTTTCGATCAAATGGCGCCGTTGCCGGGGAGACGGTAATATTTTAATTCTTGTTATTTCGGGTTAATCTCTGTTTATACATCTAACCCTATTCTTAAAACAAAATAAAAATTCAAAAATTTCAAAACCAAAACAAAAAAATTAAGTTTCCTAACCATTTTGTTCTCTGGATTTTTGACATGCAAGCACTCTGGGTCTAAACAGAAAAGATAAGCAATACCATTAAGACACTAGTGGAACACTGAGATATATGTAGAAATTTGGAGCCCCAACTCCACAAGAAAACCGGCGACTTACCCCAAAAATCCGGCGCCGCCGGCCTGCTCTTCCCCTTTGGCTCCAAAATTTCTCTCTGCTCTAGTGTTCTAATATTGTCCCAATTTTATTGCTTGTTTTTTTGTAATTTTTAGTGTGCAGGTGTTTGGGCATTCATATCGCTTTTTCGCACTAATAATCCATTTTCCGACATTTTCAGATTTTTACAGATTTACGAACTGCGATCGTGTGGAGCAAAGTGTACATTCAAGATTAAGGTGATTGCGAAGTACAGTGCTAAAGATCCGGGTAGTTTGACCCGCGCAGGCGAACTTTTCAAACTACTTGGATTCACTTCAACGTGTTGGATATAGTGCCATCAAAGTCAATTATTGGATCGCAGGCACGTGATTGCAATGATTGAGGGAGGACCTATGCCGGTAGGACAGTCTTACTCAAGATGATAGTGTGCTATCTGGTTTATCTTTATCATCATGTATATGCTTTAGGTGATGTTACAGATCACTATTACACGTTGATAGAGCCCTCAGGATTCTTGCTTGACTACTAGCAGTATGATGGCGATCATATACGTGAGAGTTGGTTAGTCTATAAGCACATCCTTAAAGTGGTCCCTAGTCGTGGGAGTTTCGAGACTGGGCATCGATACTCCATTAGTAGACTAGTGTATACAGTCGAGACCCCAACGAGGGGCGGTGGCCGGTCTCATAAGCCATTGGTGTCAGTTGGATCACCTAAGATGTATACAAGTGCTCATTTGGTTATGAGTACACCGGACAGGACTCACCGGGAACATGCTAGTTGGTATTATACCTGACGTCAGATAGCAGTTTCTTGGTGACATTTGTACAGGTTAGTTCATCGACCTGAGATCGTCATTTGTTGTTAGTTATATGTATGCCCTAGAGGCCATTACTGTACATATGATGTATATTGTAGTGGATGCTGGGACATATATAGGGAGGACTTTCTTGCTCGACATGATAGTATGCTATCTGGTTACACTTTACCTTAACGTGTATACTGTTTGTCTCTCTGTTACATGCTGGTAAAGCCCTTAGGATGTGTACTTGACTACCTGGACTATGATGCGGATCATACTAGTGGGGACATGGTAGTCCATAAGTACATCCTTCAAAGTCCCTAGTCGTGGGTGTATCGAGACGGGGCATCGATATACCAGAGTAGACTAGCGTGTACCTTCTCGACCCATACAGATGGGCGATGGATGATCCCATATCCATTGGTGTTTGACATCGGAGATGATATACGGGTGCTCAGTAGAGACTGGGTACACTGGACGGACTCGCCGAGAACTCCCAGATGGTATTATACCTTCCGTCAGATGGCAGTTCTCTGGTGACACTGGTACAGAGTAGTATGTTGACCCGAGATCGTCATAGAGTCTTATGTGGTTCCCACTGTGCTTTGATTTCCATCTTACCACGTCCAAGAGGGTGTGCAAAACGGTGGTTTTTGGGTACAGTCCCGAATCACATGGAGGCAATGAGCGATAGGAGGGGATTCGTCTCTCCCGGTATAGGGGGTTGATGTTGCGCTGTGTTCGATTGGCTATAACCGGAAATCCCTGGCCAGGGTTGCTGAGATTTACTGGTAAGTGTTACCAGTAGTTTCTCGAACTGTTATAGGCCTCATATCGACATGACTTATCGAGCTATTGGGGTCTGACGTTAACCACCCCTAGGCGAGATATGCGACATATCAGACGATCAGACCGGACTGTACGGTAGTGTTACTGGTTGGATTCACTGGAGTGTGAGCGGGCTTGCTCGTCGATCTTCTCATCGCTCAATACCCGGGTGGCCGTTACGTTTAGCAGACCGCTTGCGGCTTGTGGGTGTTTGATATGATCATCATCTGCTGCCGGCGTATTGACGAGTCTTTAGAGTCCTACACAGAGGTTTCCTGGCTCAAGCGAAACGAAATAGGAGCGCATATGAGATATGTGCGGGACCGAGAATAATGCGTGTATGTGATACCGTATTTCATTCTCGCGATCAATGTGTCGAATGGTTGTATGCGATATAACCTAGTTATCGATTCAAGCGTTGATTCGATAAGCCGATACATTGTATACTGGTCGGTTGTGTGCGACATGACCGGATCATTGAATCAAGTGTTGATTTAATGATTTAATGCATAATTATATATTTGATATATTACTTTGCATTAACTGGTATTGGTTCACTTTAAATGGATTTTCTCACTTGGATTGTGCACATTGTATATGTGATATACATTTGTACATTTGATTGTATCATGTTTGATGATACATGATTGTTTTAAGTGTATGTTAAGATTAAACCATGGTTATGTAATGGTTAGGGTTATGATTTTATTTACTTACTCATTTATTTATTTATTTATTTCATTTTGGCAAAAGAAAAGAAATGGTGGCTTGCTTTGTTTTACATTGAAGCTTCATGAAGGTTTGAAAAAGTCCACCATTTTTGTTACATGCCTAACCTAACCATTGACCTAACCCTAGTTTATTCTCTACACTTGACCATGGTTATTATTATGATAAGTATTCTTTTTCATTTCCTTTTTAATTAACTTATCATAACAATTATCATTTCTTCTTCTTCTTCTTCATCTTCTTCTTCCATGAAGAAAGCTTGCTACATCAATGGCAAGTGAAGAAATCAAGTGAGAAATCCAATTCTAAAGTCTACCCACTTTCTATTTCTTCATCCTCTACCTCTTGCCAAGTAGTAGAGTGTGTTTTCTTCACAAGTTTCATGACTTTGTGAAGTGAGAGCTTGATCTTGTGATGCCTCGACGTAGATCATCTTCGGCACGAAGCCGACGACCTTGCCCGTCCATTTCTCCGATGAAGCCGACGCAAGAGCCCGGATTTCGATTTGGACAGCGAGAAGACTTCATTGCGGAGCTATGGAGGTGGAGGACCGGATCTACAAAGGTTGTATTTCCGCTCTTTTAGTTTAGTTGTAAACTAGTTTCATGTTTCGCCTAGAATTCCAGCCAACGATCCGTAGTCTAGGGTTTCTCGGCACCGTAATTTTTGAAATTGGCATGGTTGATGCCTTGTGAGACCTCTTGGGAGTGCCTAGGAACCCTACATTTGTCTCGTGTGAGTTCCCACTGTACTTTGATTACTACCCTACTACGGCTCAAAGGAGTCGTGCAAACAGGTTTTAGTTAGGTACGGTCCCGAGCCACATTGAGGCAGTGAGCGGATCGGCAGGGGTTTCGTCTCTCCCGGTATTGGGGGTGAGATCGCGTTGTGTTTAGGAGAGCCATTACACGAAGTTCTTGGCCAAGGCAGGAGATTTACTGGTAGGTATTCCAGTAGTATCTCAGGATGTTCTGGGCTACACTCCGACACGACTTGTACCTCTTTTGGGGGTCTGACTTTTACCAACCCCCTAGGCACGACATGCGATACTCATAGACGAACGGACCGGACTGTACGGATATTGTCACTGACAGGCTCAGTAGGGTGTCAAGATGAGTTCACTCATTGACCTCCCTTTTGGTCAATACCTTTTAGCCCGTTACGTACAGCTAGTACCACTGACGTGCTAGTGGTTAAATCCACAGCCAGTGTATTGACGAGTCTTTAGAGTCTCCCACAGACAGTTTCTCAAGTTTCGGGCGAAACGTTGTAGAGGCCGTATGGTATTATGGCAGGGTTCGATTATATACGTGCACTCGTGCACGGATCATGATCGGACGGATCATACTAGTGGGCTTTGGTTTAAGCCGGATCCTAGTATTAGATTTGTTGGATTACTTTAGTCTCATCGCATTTGCATTCAGTCGGAATGTGGATGCGGGTATGTATATATAGGTGAGGGGTATTCTTATGATCCGTCATGAGTTTACTTTAGATGACGCCGTTCTTTTTATTGTTGCAAACATTTGGATTAATGTTTGCATGTGGAAATTGTGAGTGGAATTCATCATGAGGTGCATTAAATGTGGCATATGCAATCTAGTGACTCATGGTAACATTATTTGTGCAAATGTCACATTTTATGATTGATTATTGTGTTGATATGATGCTTGGAGAGAGAGAGGGCAGCCACGTTAGGCTTGGGGTTGCTCTTGATTTATTTGAGCACTCTCATTTTTCTTCATCTCAACATAATAACAAAAAGCTCTTCTTTCTTCTTCCTCCTCTAACTCATAACTTCCACCAATGGCATCATCTCCAACCTCCATCAATATACTCTCATGTGTTGAGAATCAATGGATCTTGAGACAAAGTTATCACACATATTCTCTACATCGCCTTGGACATGTCGGCTAGCGAACTTCATCTTCGAGTTTCTTCGGATGAAGCGGGATCCCGTAAAAAGACTCATTGATGTGGTGCCCTTCCGACGAGGAGACCGGAGATCGGAGATGCCGCAAGGAGCTAGAGACGGTGGCTAAAGACCGAAGGACACGGATCGATCGGTATAGCCTTTTCTAACCCTTCTCTAATTTGCTAGTTATAGGTTAATAGTTCGATCCGGGAGAAACACTACGATAGCGCCGGTTTCCTAAAAAGTTTTTGTTTCCGTATTTTGGCCTCGGATTGACGGCCGGGGCGCTACCATAGACTTACATGGTATCAGAGCCACGCCATTAACCTTTACTAGCTTGTTCTAACATGTTTAAAACATCGATCGATCAAAATTTCTGTAACCGCATTACCATTTTCTGAGTTTCTGTCGAATTTTTTTTGTGGTCGAAAAATTATTTTGGGTATGTCAGAAAATCAGGCAGGCTTTTTTAAGACCTCTATAGAAATTTGGTAGCGTGAATCCACAGTAACGCCGCGGAACCGCGACAATAACCATGTTTTGGCCGCGGTTCCGCCGCTGTTATGTGGCTTCAGTGCACCATTTTTCTTGTGCTGGTCTTTTGTGTGAAAATGTGGTATCTGGAATATTTAGTTTTGGCCCGGATTATTTTTGAGTGCTAGATTAGTACTTGGGGCCCACTTCGGGAAATTTAGTCGATCGAAAATTTTAAATAAGTTAGTTCACAGTGTTACTTTATATCTGCGACCGTGAATGTCATTTGAATGGTAAATCTTGTCTAATTGCTATAGCTCTTTGAGACGGATTTGCGAATGTGACATTCACGTTGATGTTCTGTGTTGTGCTGTGATGTTGCGGATTTGTCGTGGTGGATAGCTTGGTGCAATGTTAGTACAGTTTGGTTTTATTTGTACATTTAATATTGCAGGGCGAGCGTCCGACATGTGGACTGCCGTCACTGCCTATTTGTATATTATTCTTTTGGGGCACGACCGGATTGAGGTCGATGTACCCGTTGTACATATTTTCTTTTCTGTACTAGGATTACCCCGCGGTGGGGTGCACGGATAGCCGGATTCTAGAGAGCAACGAGCCCGCATCTCATGGCTTTGAGACGGAGGGGGCTTCACTCTAGAATTGGCGGGCTATTCGCCGCACTCGTAGGGGGTATAGGTTGACCCAAGGAGGGGTGCCCAAGTTACTGGATTCCGTGAAGTGCTGGGTGACTCATTCACTTTGCTGAAGGGGGTTGCCTCTCTTCTGGTTTTGGTGGGTAACTTGCCGCACCCGTAAGGGTTTAGGTTTTCATTGCACAGGCTATCCACACGACCAAGGGAACGTCGGGTTTCACTTGCGGCTCAAAGGAAACCTGGGGATCCCAGATTATCTGTATTGTTCTGTGATGCTTTTTACATTTTTGTGATGTTGCATTTTAACACGCCTGGAGCGATTATTATATATTGATATATATACTAGTAGATGTTGTATATGTTTTACACCCGCGCTAGTCCAGTCCCCGCTCTGTCGTTAGTTAAGTAACCTAACGGGTGATGACGGGACCCAGTGGCGAATGCAGATGGCATATACGTACATCATATTTTCGTTCTTTATTGGTGTGATCAATTGATGGGATTGCATTTATTTAGATCAATGCAAACTAAACAAACCTGTTTGATGTTGTTGGAACATTTTTCAAAAAGCTGTTATTGCAAGGACGTTTTCTTTTGTTTTGCATAGTGGTATTCAGTTGGAATATCCTGCACCTCATTGTACGAGGCAAGGGCCGAGATCCCTTCATCGAGAGTGACCCCTTGGACAGAAGTTTGCTTCAGGGTAATAACTTCACTATAGTCGATTACTTTTTGCTTTGCATCGCGGTATTCAGTTGGAATATCTTGCACCTCATTCTATGGGGAAAGAGCCGAGATCCCTTCACTGGGAGTGACCTCTTTAGCAAAGGTTTTCGCTACTATATTTATAAAAAGCTATCCGGTTCCTTCAACGATATCAAGTTCATTACATTAAAGGTTTTTTGCCAAAAACTATTCGTAGCCCTCCGTCATTTCAGACGGGTAGCACTTAGTATTCATGCTATGTTTGTTGACCTTCGTCAAGGCATAGTGAATGGTAGCTGCTTGTTACATTTCTGTTGCATAGATAGATGCGTTGGTTTGGGACAGTCGTACAGCCTTATTGACCTTCGTCAAGGGCTTGTACGGGTGGGTTTAAATTAACCTGGACAATGACGGGTAGAACTTGACATGTGACTTATGATTTGTCGACCTTCGTCAAGGTCATAAGAGCATGGGGTAAAAATCACATCGGGAGTTTCTAAAGAAACTGAAACTTTCCTGATATACGCATACCTTCTGGAGTGTGATAACGTGAGCGGATTCCACCACGTTATCATGCGATGATAGTTGGATCCCGATTCCCACTGATGAGTTGGTTTACTCCTCGGGTGATCCCGACTAATTCTTCTTTCAGGTTTGGAGGAGAATTTGAGGATACAGTGGGAGGTTTCTTGATTAGATAAAGTGATAGCCATTCTGATCTAGGTTAGAGTGCACGCAGAGTGTTTCTTTTCTCTCTCTCTTTGGCGCAGCGACCATGGCCCGGCCCTAGACTATGGAAAATTTAATAGGACCTAAAGTTCAATCAGGTTTGACATTCCATTAGCCACTCCGCAGATATGGTGGGTAACGTCAGACACCCGAGAGGTACTCCGGTAGCCTCAAGGATGGTGACAGGGAGGTTCTTATCTACCCAGACATGACACTACTGTTGTTCCAGGCTATGAGACCCGGTAGGAGGGTTGTTGTGATCAGTGGGAGCAGCGGAAGCATAGTGGGCAAGTAGCTTATGTCTATTTATAGACTTGAGCAGTTATAGCGGAGATAGATCATCTAATTTTGATGTGACAGTCATGGGTTTGACTTCATCAGAATATGGGATGGATCTGTTGAGAAAGTAGTAGGGTGTGATGTCATGGTATTTGGATGACATACACAGAGTAGGAAGTAAAATTCCTATACTACTATCGGTTGTACTATGGTCGTCACACAGTTGTTTCTCCAGACAGGATATGGATATTGTTAGTTATATGTATGCCCTAGAGGCCATTACTGTACATTGGATGTATATTGTAGTGGATGCTGGGACATATATAGGTAGGACTTTCTTGCTCGACATGATAGTACGCTATCTGGTTGCTCTTTATCTTAACATGTATACTTTCTGTCTCTCTGATTACATGTTGATAAAGCCCTTAGGATGTGTACTCGACTTCCAGGACTATGATGAAGATCATACTAGTGGGGTCTGGGTAGTCAATGAGTACATCCTTCAATGTTCCTAGTCGTGGGAATATCGAGACGGGGCATCGATATTCCAGAGTAGACTAGCGTACATCTTCTCGACCCATGTGATGGGCGATGGATGATCCCATATCCATTGGTGTTTGACATCGGAGATGGTATGCGGGTGCTCAGTGGAGACTAGGTACACTGAACGGACTCGCCGAGAACTCCCAGACGGTATTATACCTCACGTCAGATGGCAGTTCTCTGGTGACACTGGTACAGCTTAGTCTGTTGACCCGAGATCGTCATAGAGTCTTATGTGTCTCCCACTGTGCTTTGATTTCCACCCTACCACGGCTCTACTGAGTCGTGCAAACAGGTGGTTTTTGGGTACAGTCTCGATTCACATGGAGGCAATGAGCGATAGGAGGGGATTCGTCTCTCCCGGTATTGGGGGTGGATGTTGCGCTATGCTCGACTGGCCATAACAGGAAATCCCTGGCCATGGTTGCAGTGATATACTAGTAAGAGTTATCAGTAGTTTCACGAATGTTATGGACATAACGTCGGCATGACTTATCAAGCTACTGGGGTCTGACGTTTACCACCCCTAGGCGAGATATGCGACATATCAGACGAACAGACAGGACTATACGGTAAGTGTTACTGGTTGGATTCACAGGAGTGTGAGCGGGCTTGCTCTTCGATCTTCTGATCGCTCAATACCCGGGTGGCCGTTACGTTTAGCAGACCGCTTGCGGCTTGTGGGTGTTTGATATGATCATCATCTGCTGCCGGCGTATTGACGAGTCTTTAGAGTCCTACACAGAGGTTTCCTGGCTCAAGAGAAACGAAATAGGAGTGCATATGAGATATGTGCGGGACCGAGAATAATGCGTGTATGTGATACCGTATTCTATTCTCGCGATGAATGTATCGATTGGTTGTATGCGATATAACCTAGTTATCGAATCAAGGATTGATTCGATAAGCCGATACATTGAATATTAGTCGGTTATATGCGATATGACCGGATCGTTAAATCAAGTATTGATTTAATGATTTAATGCATAATTATATATTTGATATATTACTTTGCATTAACTAGTATTGGTTCACTTTAAAAAGGGTTTTCTCACTTGATTTGCACATTGTATATGTGATATATTTTTGTGCACTTGTTTGTATCATGTTTGATGATACATGCTCACTTGGGTTTGTGTGTATGATTAAACCATGGTTATATGAATGGTTAGGGTTTTGTTTACTTATTCATTTATTTATTTATTCATTTTGGAAAGAAAAGATATGGTTGCTTCTTTTGTTCTTTTCTTTGAAGCTTCAAGAAGCTTTGACCATTCTTGTTCTTTTCCTAAACCTAACCATTCACCTAACCCTAGTTTATTCTCTACACTTAACCAAGGTTGGATTATGATAATAATGAAAGGGATTTTTCTTTTTAACTTAATCTTTTTTATTCTTTCAAACACTTATCATATTCTTTCTTCTTCTTCTTCATCTTCAACAATGAAGAAAGCTTGCCTCCATCAATGGCAACTTGTGAAAATGAGTGAGAAATCCAATTCCAAAGTGAACCCACTTCCTATTTCTTCATCCTCTACCTCTTGCCAAGTAGTATATGGTGTTTTCTTCACAAGTTTCATGACTTGGTGAAGTTGGAGCTTGATCTTGAGTTGCCTCGACGTAGATCATCTTCGGCATCGAAGTCGACGACCTAGCCCGCCCATTTCTCCGATGAAGCCGATGCTAGCGTTCTGGATTCGATTTGGACAGCGGAGGGACATCATCACGGAGCCTAGGAAGTGGAGGACCGGATCTACAAAGGTTGTAGCCTCTTTCCTTTTAAGTTAAAGTTGTTTACTTGCATCGCATCACCTATACATCTAGTTAACGATCCGTATTAGGGTTTCTCGGCACTTGTAAAATTTTAATTGGCCATGTTTGATCACTTGTGAGACTACATTAGTGTGCCTAGGAACCCTACAGTGGTATCAGAGCCTAGCTAGAGCCTTAGGCGATGCGTAGACGGAGTTAGAAGTCCGATCGAACCGAAACCCTAATTCAAAGTTGCTTTCTGTACATTTTTTGAAAACAGGGATTTTTGAGAATTAAAAATATGCAGAAAAACCAGCAGGAGATTCTAAGAATTACTAAGAAGCCTGTACTTCTGAGTCCATCAAAACGCGGCGGAACCGCGGCATTAGCATGCCTAATGCGGCGGTTCCGCGGCCATATAGTCTCCTCTGTTATTCAATTTTACACAGTAATTCCTATTTTGCAGTGTTGGTTTTCCTGGGAATTTTTAATCTGAACTCAAGAGTTGAGTTTTCTGGGTTGTATTGGGGACCCGGTGTTTCGATCGGATTGTCTAATTTTGTCTGTGTGTTTTTCCGGGTAATTTTAGAATATGTTAAAAAGTTCGACCGGATATAAATACCCACTTTTCCCCCTGCCGGGAAATTTCCAATTGTTGGACTTTTCCGTAGTTTAATGACGTTCCAAGTAGTGCAAGTAACACGATGGTCCCTCTAGAAGACAACAAACCTTAACTCGATTATGTGACCGTCTTGAACTGCCCTTTGAACCTTAGGGTTTGGGGCAGTACGGCGTGCCACATGTGAGGCGTTGGCTTGACCCTTCTACGGCTGGACCGTTGGTACTGAGGCACGAAGTGAATGTTTTTAAACTTATTTCATGTGTTGAGCTGTTTCGGGAAAACATGGGTGTTCGATTGTTCGATCGGAAAATTTAACATTTTCTATCTTATCCGGAATGTAATACAATAATTGGAATTCACAAGTAGTTATGAGATAACTAATATGAATGTTATAAACATAGCAGTTTAGTCTCACTTGATCGGTTGCCATGGAATTTTGATGTGATCAAAAGTCCGTCGCAATCACGTAGCGTACGCGGATACTCGCCGGGTAAACTTAGTAGACCGCCTCACCCCATAGCCCCGACCAAGTGACAGTAGGAGAACCCCGTCGCCGAAAGCATCCGTTCGGGTGCTCGCGGCAGCGGTATTCCGCCTCGGTGCACTTCGTCGACGGCATTGGGGGTGCGACCGCCTACTAAAGTTTGCAACGAGCATTCGATCAGTTTGTCGGGAATCTTGTTGAATTGCCCGACTTGATATTGAAAAGTGTTTTCGATAATGAGACTAAAATGCGGGGTTTATAATTGTTAGGCATGCGATGCCTAAGTATTTCATTTGATTAGGCATGCGATGTCTAAAGAGGTTGCGGATTCCAACTGTTGTAGTTTTACACTTTCTTTTCTGTGACCGTAAGTGTAATATGTGATATCGCCGGTTTCGTTGCTATATGTCAACGAAAATTGGGATGTGCATATTTACTTACGTTGATGACATGTGATGTTATGTGTTGCTGGATATGTTATATTGGATCGTCGTGTTTGAATAGCCGGGTTTTTTTTATGTGAGATAAGTGTTTTTCATTTTCATTCATGTAAAAAAAACTTGTATGTAATATTCTTTTATTGGGGCACTTCCAGGTTGCGGAAGATGTCACCTTTTGTATATTATTTACTTTTCGCATTAGGATAGACCCAAGGAGGGGAGCACAAGTAACCGGGTTCTGGGGTCCAGTGGGAGACCAACTCGAGGAGTCGAGTCCGGGGCTCCTAACCCTAGAATTGGTAGGGTTGCTTGCCGCTCTCGTAGAGGTCTAGGGGTGTGGGATTGGCTATTCATCACGGCCGTGGAATCCGTGTTTTATACTGGCTCATATTAAAAACACGGACGTCCTAGTATATCCAATATTTCATATGATATTTTCTGCTGCGATATCTGTGATGTGATCATGTGATGTTCTGTGATAGATATAATATATAGTATATATGATATATTATATAGACGTTACTTATGTTTTACACCCGCGCTAGCCCTGCCCCGCTCTGCCGTTAGTTACCAAACCTAACGGTGCACGAGGGGACATCGAGGCGAATGCAGATGGCATAAGTGTACGTCATATTTATCTGTGATGTTTAGGTAACTTAAATGATGGGATATTCATTAATGAGATTAATGAAAGAAAATAAACCTAATTGATGTTGTGGAATCGAATTTCAAAATAAAAACAGGTAGCTACAGTTCTTGCTTTGCATCGCGGTGTTCCTTGTAGAACATCCTGCACCTTATTCGATGAGGAAAGGACCGAGATCCCTTCACCGGGAGTGACTCCTTTAGCAATAACTGGCAGATGCTACACACTCAGTTTGTCTTTTGATTGCTTCTATAGTTTCTGCTTTACACAGTGATATATATGATATATCCCGCACCTCATTCGATGAGGAAAGGGCCGACTATCCCTTCATCGGGAGTGACCCCTTTAGCAAAACTAGAAAAAGCCTCAAAAACATTCCATTTAAAAACCATTTGATTCCGCAACGAGATCAAGTTCAAAGCGTTAAAGGTTTTCATAAAAAACCATTCGCAACCTTCCGTCATTTTAGGAAGTAGAGTACTTAGTATTCGTGCTGTGTTTGTTGACCATAGTCAAGGCACAGTGTACGGTAGCTAAGTGATATCTTCCTACACCGCATATGATGCGATTAGTTAGGACAGTTGCGTGACTTTGTTGACCTTAGTTAAGGGTCATGTGGGTGGGTCTAATTAATCACGAAATGACGGGTAGAACTTGACTAGTACTTATGATTTGTTGACCATAGTTAAGGTCATAGGTGCTAGGGGTAAAAACCATTATCGGGAGTTTCAAGTGTTGAAATTTGCAATGAGATTGCATACCTTCTATATGATAGTTGGATCCCGATACCCACTGCGAGTAATTGTTACTCCTGGGAGAGTTTTGCACTTTGCAATTAGCCGATCAAGTGGTGTCTAGAAAGGTGTCAACGGGGTTACGCCTCTGGGAAAACGAGGTTTACAGTAATTAGGTCCGTGCGAAAGCACGGGGAACCTCCCTCAAAGTACCGACACTGGCCTGGCTGAAAGATTGGCGAACTTGTAGAGTGTAA
This sequence comes from Agapanthus africanus, assembly GCA_030015575.1. Classification (NCBI taxonomy): domain Eukaryota; kingdom Viridiplantae; phylum Streptophyta; class Magnoliopsida; order Asparagales; family Amaryllidaceae; genus Agapanthus; species Agapanthus africanus. The sequence continues at coordinate 83,490,291 of JASDDO010000004.1, read as the reverse complement.
TTAATCCCGGCTAGTCTTTCCTTTTAAGGTTTGAAGGAAGATTTGATAAAAACAGTGGGAGCCATCCTGATTAGATAAAATAAATAACCAATCTGATCTTGCAAGAGCGCACGCAGAGTGTTTTCTTCTCTCTCTCTCCAGGTAGCGACCATATCATGCCTTAATCAAGATAATAATATGGATGTATTGACCGAACCCGCTTGTTATACTGAGCTGGGGAACGTTGGTCCCGCTTCAACTTATAATTGTTATAAGACAGAGCAGGAAATAGGGGAATACCAGAATTCCTATGCCGCCCAAATGAAGAAAGTGCATATGATGCATCTCCTTCGGGTGTGTTCATTACAAAGAACTGTTTCTCAGTATCCTCTGCATCCTGGGTATTTGATACCGGATCCGGATCCCAGATATGTAATCTGTTACATAGGGCTACAAAAAGGTAGAAAAACTGAGAACGGGTGATAAGTTTCATGAGACAGAAAATGGGGCAAGTGTTGCAGCCAAGTCTGTTGGTCACTGTCACCCTGTATTACCAATACATTGATTCTGAACAAATGCTATTAGATACCGAACCTGATATACAAAATCATATCAATCTCTTTATTTATTAAAGTAATGATAAAATTTTGTATTGCTGGATAATGTTTTGAACATTTCCTATATCAAAAGTTGATCGGTTCAGGCACATTATCTAAAAGCATTGACGTTCTAAATCAAACTACAGTTCCTAGTATACAGAACACACACAAGAGGAAGAGTTCAGAAATGAACGAATCCTTCTTGAGGCATTGTAGACTAGGTCATATCAATGCGACCCGACTGGATGAAGTTACATTTTAGATGAATATTTAAATCAGTTTGAATTTACATCTTGTGAAACTTGCCAGTCATGTCACAAAGATTAGATGACCATAGCCCTGTTTATTGGAAACAGAGAAAGAGTTAATGAACTCTTGGGACTGATACATGATGATGTATGTAAGGTCTCCTGTCTATACATGCCAAGACTGGTTCTTTGTATTTCATTACATTCTCTGATAATCTCTCAAGATTCAGACATATGTTCTTGTTGAAACACAAGTCCGAACCTTTTGAGATATTCACAGAATATAAGTTAGAAGTAGAGAACCAATAACCGGGTATAAGTATTATGTCCTATGATAAGATCAAGGAGGAGAATACTTGTGCATGACATTCCTGGACTATTCTAAAGGAGAATGTGATTCTCTCTCAGTATTACTCCTGTGAATACACCACAGTACAACGGTGTATCAGAGCGGAGCAATAGCACCCTATATGATATGGTGTGCTCTATGATGAGTATCACTGAGTTACCTATTTCCTTTTAGGGAGTTGTGCACTTGAGAAGTTGCATACCTATTGAATTAGGTTCGAATCAAATCAGTGCCTACCACTCCATATAAGATATGGTGTGGGAAGAGCCTATCTCTTAAGTAAGTTAAGATTTGGGATTGTCCGGACTATGTCGAAAGCAAAATCCGGACAAGATCGAGGCAAGGACAGTTCTGTAGAACTGGAAAGGTTCCAGCTATACAAAACTGCAGCTGATGATTTGACAGGACCAAAGGATTCAATAGTTCCCGACGAACCTCAGCCTCTCCGCCGATCTAGTAGGGTTCCTCATCCGCCAGAGAGATACTTCGGTTTCTCGATGACAGTGGGAGCGAGGATTGCATCATGAGATGATGACCCAACTAGTATCGAGCAGGCCATCGAGAGTAGGGACTCTGTAAGAATGGCTGGATGCTTAGCGATCTGAGATGGAATCCATGTACACCAACAAAGTATGGACTTTGGTTGCGATATCTGAAGGGTTAAATCCCCATCAGAAGCAAGTATATCTTGAGAAGATTACTCGGTGTAGATGGAAAAGTTAAGACTTTCAAACCTAGACTTGTTAAAGGATTTAGTCATCAACCAAGTGTGGATAATGATGAAACCTTTTCTAGGGACTATGCTTAAGTCCATCCAGATCCTACTTGCCATTGCTACATACCATGACTACGATATCTGGTGGTTGGGTGCCATGACTACTTTTCTAAATAATGATTTAGAAGAGAAAGTCTGTAAGTACACAGTTAAAAGGCTTCGTAGACAGTGGGAGCAGCGGAAACGTGTGTAAGATGTTTTATATAATAAAGCAGGCATTGCGGAGTTGGAACATCTGTTTTGATGAGGTAGTCAAAGAGTTTGACGTCATCAAAATGGTAGATGAACCTTGTATATACAAAAAGGTAGTAGAGAGTAAGGTGGTGATCCTCGTAGAGTACGTGGATGACATACTCTTGATAGGAAAGGAGTTTCCTATGCTACGATCGGTCGATCTCCTCTTATCACATGGATTCTCTAATAGGATAAAGATGATACCTCCTAAATCCTGGGATTTGGATCTATGAGATAGATCTAAATGGATGTTAGGATTCTCACTAAATATAGTGAGATAGTATCAGTTGATCCTGGGGAGAATCACTGGAAACGTTCCAGGGTGATAAGGACGACTGAGTGTCAGTCTCAGGCATTATCTTTACCCTCAGTAAAGGGACGGTATGTTGGAAGAGTTCCAAGCTAGATACCGTGGCAAACTAGAAGATAAAGGCTGGTAACATCGCTATTAAAGATACTACCAAAAAGGCAGTTTGGGTGTATATTGGTTCATAAGATGAACTAGGTTCCTGCCATTGTATGACAATGAAAGTGTGGTTTTGGCCCTGGAACCCTGGTCCCATCAGTGACCCAGACATATTCTGAGGCAGCATCACCTGATCATGGAGATAGTTGATCTCCAGGGTGATCGAGGTTAGGAGAGTAGACTCAGAGGACAACACGGCGGATCCACTCACGAAGGCCTTTTCCCAAAGAGAGACTTTTAAGGGATGGTTGAGTATGTGATATTGCAACCACTGCTACAGATGGCCCTAGTGCAAGTGGGAGATTGTTAGTTATATGTATGCCCTAGAGGCCATTACTGTACATTGGATGTATATTGTAGTGGATGCTGGGACATATATAGGTAGGACTTTCTTGCTCGATATGATAGTACGCTATCTAGTTGCTCTTTATCTTAACATGTATACTTTCTGTCTCTCTGATTACATGTTGATAAAGCCCTTAGGATGTGTACTCGACTTCCAGGACTATGATGAAGATCATACTAGTGGGGTCTGGGTAGTCAATGAGTACATCCTTCAATGTTCCTAGTCGTGGGAATATCGAGACAGGGTATCGATATTCCAGAGTAGACTAGCGTATATCTTCTCGACCCATGTGATGGGCGATGGATGATCCCATATCCATTGGTGTTTGACATCGGAGATGGTATGTGGGTGCTCAGTGGAGACTGGGTACACTGAACGGACTCGCCGAGAACTCCCAGACGGTATTTTACCTCACGTCAGATGGCAGTTCTCTGGTGACACTGGTACAGCTTAGTCTGTTGACCCGAGATCGTCATAAAGTCTTATGTGTCTCCCACTGTGCTTTGATTTCCACCCTACCACGGCTCTACTGAGTCGTGCAAACATGTGGTTTTTGGGTACAGTCCCGATTCACATGGAGGCAATGAGCGATAGGAGGGGATTCGTCTCTCCCGGTATTCGGGGTGGATGTTGCGCTATGCTCGACTGGCCATAACAGGAAATCCCTAGCCAGGGTTGCAGTGATATACTGGTAAGAGTTATCAGTAGTTTCACGAATGTTATGGACCTAACGTCGGCATGACTTATCAAGCTACTAGGGTCTGACGTTTACCACCCCTAGGCGAGATATGCGACATATCAGACGAACAGACCGGACTATACGGTAAGTGTTACTGGTTGGATTCACAGGAGTGTGAGCGGGCTTGCTCGTCGATCTTCTGATCACTCAATACCCGGGTGGCCGTTACGTTTAGCAGACCGCTTGCGGCTTGTGGGTGTTTGATATGATCATCATCTGCTGCCGGCGTATTGACGAGTCTTTAGAGTCCTACACAGAGGTTTCCTGGCTCAAGCGAAACAAAATAGGAGCGCATATGAGATATGTGCGGGACCGAAAATAATGCGTGTATGTGATACCGTATTCTATTCTCGCGATGAATGTATCGATTGGTTGTATGCGATATAACCTAGTTATCGAATCAAGGATTGATTCGATAAGCCGATACATTGAATATTAGTCGGTTATATGCGATATGACCGGATCGTTAAATCAAGTATTAATTTAATGATTTAATGCATAATTATATATTTGATATATTACTTTGCATTAACTAGTATTGGTTCACTTTAAAAAGGGTTTTCTCACTTGATTTGCACATTGTATATGTGATATATTTTTGTGCACTTGTTTGTATCATGTTTGATGATACATGCTCACTTGGGTTTGTGTGTATGATTAAACCATGGTTATATGAATGGTTAGGGTTTTGTTTACTTATTTATTTATTTATTTATTCATTTTGGAAAGAAAAGATATGTTTGCTTCTTTTGTTCTTTTCTTTGAAGCTTCAAGAAGCTTTGACCATTCTTGTTCTTTTCCTAAACCTAACCATTCACCTAACCCTAGTTTATTCTCTACACTTAACCAAGGTTGGATTATGATAAGAATGAAAGGGATTTTTCGTTTTAACTTAATCTTTTTTATTCTTTCAAACACTTATCATATTCTTTCTTCTTCTTCTTCATCTTCAACAATGAAGAAAGCTTGCCTCTATCAATGGCAACTTGTGAAAATGAGTGAGAAATCCAATTCCAAAGTGAACCCACTTCCTATTTCTTCATCCTCTACCTCTTGCCAAGTAGTATAGGGTGTTTTCTTCACAAGTTTCATGACTTGGTGAAGTTGGAGCTTGATCTTGAGTTGTCTCGACGTAGATCATCTTCGGCATCGAAGTCGACGACCTAGCCCACCCATTTCTCTGATGAAGCCGATGCTAGCGTCCTGGATTCGATTTGGACAGCGGAGGGACGTCATCACGGAGCCTAGGAAGTGGAGGACCGGATCTACAAAGGTTGTAGCCTCTTTCCTTTTAAGTTAAAGTTGTTTACTTGCATCGCATCACCTATACATCTAGTTAACGATCCGTATTAGGGTTTCTCGGCACTTGTAAAATTTTAATTAGCCATGTTTGATCTCTTGTGAGACTACATTAGTGTGCCTAGGAACCCTACAGATATAATATCTGACATTCTGGTTTCTAGATCTATGGTTTTAGATCTGGATTTGGGTAGTTTCCCAATGTGGGTACTTTGACTATATTCTGATAGTATTTAGAATAGTTGACTCCTGGTATGGTGGTGTACCTGCAGGTGATGGAGTCACCCTCTCTAAAGGTGTCTTACAGACTAAAGGGGAGAGGGATGAGCATGATTGGCAGATCACTTGCTTAGGCAATTGAGTTAATCGTGAGATGTCAAGTACCACACCAGATGTTGTTTTTGCACTAGATGCAATAAGTTTGTATTAATCCAATCTTGGATAAACATAAGGAAGCAGTTTTAGAACATAAGTGGATGTTCTACGGATTTGATGACGGCAGCCTCCTTCGGGAAACGGTTATCATTCCAGGCTTCAAAGGTGACATGGTTGACAAGGGATTGTCAGAGTTATAGTTTTTCCCTCCGACGAGGGACAGTATTATGGACAGGTGGTCCAAGAGGATACTGTGGGAGGCATGGTGCTGGATACTGATTCTGTTCAGTTATCGATACAGTCTAAGAAGTTTTGATTTGGAGTTCATTTATGAACTAGGTCCCATCAGATATCCAGACATATTCTAAGACAGGTATTGCTCAATTCGGGAGATGGCTTTCTCCGCGAATTTGAGATTAAGAGAGACGTAGAAAGAAACATCAGGGCGGATCCACTCACTGAGACTATTTCTCGAATACAATAGTTTTACAAACGGGCTTTGTAAGACTGATTAGTAGAGGAGTTGGATGTTCGGTTTCACACGGGCTGTGAGTAGTCGACATCGCAATAATTGGCCTTAAGTGCAAGTGAGAGATTGTTGGATATAGTGCCCTCAAAGTTAATTATTGGATCGCAGGCACGTGATTACAATGATTGCGGAGGACTTATACCAGTAGGACAGTCTTACTCGAGATGATAGTATGCTCTCTGGTTTGTCTTTATCAGTCGTGTACAGTTTCAGGTGACTGATCACTGTTACACTTTGATAGAGCCCTTAGGATCTTGCTTTACTACCTACAGTATGATGGCGATCATATACGTGAGAGTTGGGTGGTTTATACGCATATCCTTAATTGTGGTCCCTAGTCATGGGAGTTTCGAGACAGGGCATCGATACTCCGGAGTAGAGTAGTGTATACAGTCGAGACCCCGACGAGGGGCGGTGGCCGGTCTCACAATCCACTGGTGTCAGTTGGATCACCTAAGATGTATACAGGTGCTCATTGGGTTATGAGTACACCAGACAAGACTCGCCGGGAATCTGCTAGTTGGTACTATACCTATCGTCAGATAGCAGTTCCCTGGTGACATGTGTACAGGTTAGTTCATCGACCTGAGGTCATTATTTGTCTCGTGTGAGTTCCCACTGTACTTTGATTTCTACCCTACCACGGCTCAAAGGAGTCGTGCAAACAAGTATTTTTTGGGTGCAGTCCCGAGCCACATGGAGGCAAGTGAGCGGATCGGCTGGGGATTCATTTCTCCCGGTATTGGGGGTGAGATCGCGCAGTGTCTAGGAGAGCCATTACACAAAGTCCACGGCCGTGGCAGGAGATTTACTGGTAGGTACTACAGTAGTATCTCAGGGTGTTTTTGGGCTACACTCCGACACGACTTATACTGCTATTGGGGGTCTGATGTTACCAGCCCCCTAGGGAGATATGCGATACTCATAGACGAACGGACCGGACTGTATATACATTGTCACTGTTAGGCTCAGTAGGGTTTCCAGATGAGTTCGCTCATCGGCCTCTCTTGAGGTCAGTACATGGGCAGCCGTTACGCACAGCTAGTGCCGCTGACGGCTTGTGGTTAAACCCACTGCCAGGGTACCGACGAGTCATTAGAGTCCCCCACCGACAGTTTCCCAAGTTTGGGCGAAACGTTGTAGAGGCCGTATGGTTTTATGGCAGGGTTCGGAAAATGCACGTGCGTTTACGCACGTGTCATTATTCGGGCAGATAATACTGGTGGGCTTTGGTTTAAGCCGGATCCAAGTATTATATTGAGTAGATATAATATCTTTGTCTCAGTTGCATTTGTATTCGGTCGTAATACAAATGCGGGTATATTTATACAGTTACGGGGTTGTCCTGAATTTCGTTTCAGGATTGCTTTTGGAAGTTGCCAGTTTCCAGTTTTCAATTGCCCCTTCTTTTAACATTCGGTTAAAGACGGATTTATCTTTTCTTGGCTGAGGGTGAGTCATGCTTCTAAAAGGTTCTAGAAGTGGTGATAAGGCTTATGACTCATTTGTGCATTTAATGATTCATTAATGCAAGGATGACTAGGTTTTAATGACTCATGCTTTAGCATTAATGATTCTTGTTAACCTTAGGATATTTGTTCATGATATTTATCCTTGTGGTCACCCTCTTTGCTCCTACCATCACCTCCCTCTTCATATATATTGGCCGGCCCACAATGTGTGAGAGAGAGAGAGATTGATTTCATTTTTGGGAAAAAGACTATGGTTTAAAGTGTATGGAAATTTGATAACTCATTTCTCATTCCATTTCATTTCGAGTGGCAACTTCATTAACCGATCGTCCACGGCTTTGGACGAAGTGAGACAAAGTATTCTACTCATTCTCTACATCAATCTTGGTCGTCTCTTTTAGCAAACTTGACGACCGAGTTGCCTCGAGTCAGAGGCGGGAGCCCGTTTAAAGATCCGTTGACGTGGTGCCACCGGAACGAGGAGATCGGAGATCGACGAGATCGGAGCAGCCGCAACAGAGCGTGGGATGATGGTTAAAGAACGAAGGACTCAGATCGTTCTGTATAACCTTTCTACCCTCTTTACAGTTTGTTAGTTTAGCAATAATGGCAGATCCGGGTTATAGTATACGATAGCGCCAGTTAAAAAGTTTTTGTTCCGCATTTGGCGTCTATTAGACAGCCGGGGCGCTACCGAAGACTTACAGAAAGAGCCGGGATCCCTTCACCGGGAGTTACCTCTTTAGAAAAACTAGTAAAAGCCTCAAAAACACTCCTTTTCAAAATCACTCGATTCTACAACGACATCAAGTTCATTACGCAAATGGTTTTTCTAAAAACTGTCGTAGCCCTCCGTCATTTCATATAAGTACTACTTAGTATTCGTGCTACGTTTGTTGGCCTGCGTCAAGGCGTAGTGTGCGGTAGCTAACTAGTGCTTATCTACAACATAAGATGAGATTGGATTAGAGTAGTCGTGCGACTTTGTTGGCCTGCTTCAAAGGTCGTGCGGGTGGGTTTAATTCAATCAGGAATTGTACGGGTTGAACTTGACTAGCGGACTATGGTTTGTTGGCCTGCGTCAAGGTCATAGGACGCTAGGGGAAAAATATTATCGGGAATTTCAAGTGTTGAAATTTGCAATGAGATTGCATACCTTCTATGAGATAGTTGGATCCCGATACCCACTGTGAGCAAGAGTTACTCCTGGGAGAGTTGTACACATCACAATTAGCCGATCAAGTAGGTGTCTAGAAAGGTGTTAACGGGGTTATGCCTTTAGGAAAACGAGGTTTATTTTAATTAGGTCCGTGCGAAAGCACGGGGGGCCTCTCTCAAAATACCGACACTGGCCTGGCCGAAAGATTGGCGAACTTGTAGGGTGTAATTAATCCCGGCTAGTCTTACCTTTTAGGGTTTGAAAGAGGGTTTGATAAAAACAGTGGGAGCCATCCTGATTAGATAAGATAATAACCAATCTAATCTTGCAAGAGCATACGCTAAAGTGTTTTCTTCTCTCTCTCCAGGTAGCGACCATGCCAGGTCTTAATCAAGATAATAATATGGATATATTGACTGAACTCGCTTGTTATACTGAGCAGGGGAACGTTGGTTCCGTTCTTTCTTATAATTGTTATAAGACTGAGCAAGAAATAGGGGAATATTCGGATTCCCACGCCACCCAAACAAAGAATCAGCATGTTGATGCATCTTCTTCGGGTGTGTTAGTTACCGAGAACTGTTTCTCAGTACACTCTACGTCCTGGGTATTAGATACCGGATCGGGATCCCATATATGTAATATGTTGCATGGGCTAAGGAAAGGTAGAGAACTGGGAATAGGTGATCATTCCGTAAGCGTAAGGAATGGTGCAAATGTTGCAGCCAAAGCAGTTGGCGAATATCACCTTGTATTTTCAAATGGTAATACATTGATTCTGAACGAATGCTATTACATACCGAACCTGATATGCAATCTTATGTCAGTTTCTTTATTAAGTAAAGAAGGATATAATTTTGTAGTACAGGATAATGTTATGAACATTTTTCTGAATCAAAAGTTTATTGGATCAGGCTCGTTAAACAATGGCATATACGTTCTAAATCAAAGCACAGTTCTTAACGTACAAAACACACACAAGAGGAAGAGTTCAGAAATGAACGAATCCTTCTTGTGGCTTTATAGACTAGGTCATATCAATGCGACACTACTGGATAAGTTACTTAAGGATGGATATTTGAATCCGTTCGAATTATTATCTTATGAAACTTGCCAGTCTTGTCTCAAAGGAAAAATGACCAAAACTCCGTTTATTGGACACGGAGAAAGAGTTACGGAACTCTTGGGACTGATACATAGTGATGTATGCGATCCCATGTCTACACATGCCAGGAATGGTTCATCGTACTTGATTACATTCACTGACGATCTCTCAAGATACGGACATGTGTTCCTGTTGAAACACAAGTCTGAAGCTTTTGAGAAATTCAAAGAATATAAGCATGAAGTCGAGAACCAGACGGGTAAAAGTATTAAAATCCTACGATCTGATCGGGGAGGAGAATACTTGAGCATGGAATTCCGTGACTATCTAAAAGAGAATGGGATTCTCTCTCAGCTTACTCCTCCGTATACACCACAGCACAACGGTGTACCAGAGCAGAGGAATCGCACCCTATTGGATATGGTGCGCTCTATGATGAGTACTGCTGAGTTGCCTATTTCCTTTTGGGGATATGCACTGGAGACAGCTGCAGACCTATTGAATATGGTTCCCACCAAATCTGTGACAACCACTCCATATGAGATATGGAAAGGAAAGAGACCATATCTTAATTATGTTAAGATATGGGGTTGTCCGGCATATGTGAAAACACAAAATCCGGACAAGCTCGAGGTAAGGTCTTTTTTGTGTAAGTTTATTGGATATCCCAAACATTCACGAGGGTATATCTTCTACCACATCGAGGAACAAAAGGTGTTTGTTTCTCGACATGCCACCTTTTTAGAAAATGAATTTCTTGAAAAAGAAATTAGTGGCAAGGAGGTAGAACTGGAAGAGGTTCCAATTATACAAACTACGATAGAAGATTTGGTAGAACCAGAGGATTCGATAGTTCCCAACGAACCCCAGCCTCTTCGCCGATCTAGTAGGGTTCCTCATCCACCTGAAAGATACTACGGTTTTCTCATTGATGGTGGGAGCGAGAATTGTATCATGGAAGATGATGACCCAACTAGCTTCGAGCAAGCCATCACGAGTGGGGACTCTGTGAAATGGCTGAATGCAATGCGATCTGAGATGGAATCCATGTACACCAACAAAGTATGGACTTTGGAAGTTTCTCCTGAAGGGGTAAAACCCATCGAGAGCAAATGGATCTTTAAGAAGAAACTTGGTGTAGATAGAAAAGTTGATACTTTTAAAGCTAGACTTGTTGCAAAAGGTTTTCGTCAACGACCAGGTGTGGATTATGATGAAACCTTTTCTCCAGTGGCTATTCTTAAGTCCATCCGGATCCTACTTGTCATCGCTGCATACCATGACTACGAAATCTGGCAAATGGATGTTAAGACCGCCATTCTAAATGGTGATTTAGAAGAGAGCGTGTACATGACTCAGCCAGAGGGCATCGTAGATAGTGGGAGAAGCGGAAAGGTGTGCAAGCTGCTTAAATCCATCTACGGGTTGAAGCAGGCATCGCGGAGTTGGAACATCTGTTTTGATGTGGTAGTCAAAGAGTTTGACTTCATCAAAAACATAGATGAACCTTGTATATACAAGAAGGTGGCAGAGAGTATGGTTGTCTTCCTTGTATTGTACGTGGATGACATACTCTTGATAGAAAATGATGTTGCTATGCTGCACTCGGTTAATCTCTTCTTATCACAAAGATTCTTAATGAAAGATCTAGGTGATGCCTCCTACATCTTGGGTATTAAGATATATAGAGATAGATCTAAACGGATACTGGGATTGTCCCAATCCAGGTACATTGTGTAACATTTCAGAAAATATAAAATATTATTTTTGGAATTTAATATTAAAATAATATATTTCGCGAAAAACTACCCGATTTGCGAAATTGGGGTTTTCGTAAAATGGTATAAATATATACCAATATTTGTGAAATAAATGGAGATTAAAATGATTTATTCATTTAAAAATATATTTATTGGATTTGGCATTTTTATAATTTATTATATGCAGTTTGAATAAAACTTGATTAGTGCACTACTAATCGCGATTAAGCCAAATCCGTATTTCTACAGTTTTTCATGGTTAGTGCACCATGTCATGTTGCATTTGTTGCATGTTGTTTCATTTGTGTTGTTTTATTAGTGTTATGTGATTATTGTGAGAAAGAAAAATGAGAAGAGAAAAAAATGAATTACTGGAGAGAGAGTGTGACATGGCATGAATGTGAGAGGGTGAGAATAAGAAAGAGAGAGAGAGGGCTGCCCATTCATTTCCTCCCCTTTGTTCTTCATCTCCTTCAACCTCATCTTCCTCCACCTCCACCTCCATATATCATCTCAAAATCTTCATCAAAACCCTAAACTCCTTTCATTAAAGTTGATCCCCACCTCATCCTCAACACTTTGGACCAATCAAAGTTGGATTTTGAAGACTTTGGGAAGTTAGGGTTTTTCTTGAGTTGACCAAATGAGGTATAATTCCTTTCATTTAGTTTAATTTTAGTTTCTTGCACCCTAGTTTAGTTTAGAATGTGATTTGGTTAGGGTATGTGATGTTTGGAAAATTCAAGAGAAGGGTTTGGGTGTTTATGTGGAATCATGAGGTGTAGTGAGTGTTTTAAGACCTTAAGGATTGATTTCAAGACCTAAAAATGAGTACAGAAACCAAAATACAGACTTAGGAAATTCCCCATGTCGGTTTTGTGACATTTTAGTGGCCTACAGGGAATCTGGAGCAACCCGGGAAGTTTATGAGAAAAACTAGCAACTCTAGAGACCTAGTTAGACCAATAGGAGACCATCCTGAGAAGACGAACCAGAACGAAGAAGATTGGGCCGAGCAGGCCGGTTTTGGTGGGTATGTATCCGGCCAAGTTGGGGTACTTGGTGTCTAGGTTGGTTCAGTAGCTCACATACTCTATATACAACACCCTATACTTGCTAGTTTTGTTCCAATTGACCTGAACCAAAATCTGGGAGCACATTGGGGTGTTTTTGGTTATGCTTTCCGTATTTTGGAATTCTTGGTTTTAGTATTTGATGTTGTATTGGGTCGTTGGATGTTTGTACGTCAACGACGAGGGTTGTTTGATTGTTTTTGCATGCGTAGGCTATAGATTCTAACCTATAGGCGATCCGTGTGCCGTATTGGTTTTCGGACTTGATGTTAATAGCATTTGTGATTGTGTATTTATTGTAGGTACCTTCGCGTGGATTCTGAGACGACGAAGCCATCGAATACAGTTGAACAAGAAGATCCGCAGGTGAGTAGATATATATCTACGGGGGAAGTCGGGTGGATGGCGTATAGCACCCCCGCAAGTTTTGATGGAAACCGATATATAGAATATGGTTAAGGAAACATAGATTAGAAAACTATGGATAGGGTTAGAAAGATAGTTAGAGATGATACGAATGATTGAATATATATATCGAGATATGAGATGAAAGCTATAGGGATATGACTCTTTGACATGATATGATAGAAATAATGTCTCGAATTGATATATAAGGTATGAAAAGTGAATGTAAATCACGATATATAGATGTGTAGTTGCACTAGATTAAGTATGAGATTTTAGTGGCATGTAATGAGATAAGATAATACGAGCGGGTATGATTGATATAGGATATGAAACGAGATGTATAAGGATGTGACATGAGATCGATGAATATGATGAGATTGAGATAGATGTGTTATGAGATCGGTCAAATAAGATAAATATATATAAGATGACTTGATGTAAGATGATTTAATATGATGAAAAGAATATACGATGTAATATGATGACTTGATTGATATGTCGGTATACGGATGCGAGTCGATATAAGAGGATTGATACCTTTGCCGGTCCCCTGATATGAGATTGTTATGGATGTGACCTGAGATATATGTATATAGGTATATGTAATGTTGTGAATCATGAGTGATATGCCGTACGAGACGTTAGGTCCGTACCCTCATTGTCATATAGGTTGATAGGATCTCTAATGGTTTAATACCGCCGTACGATGATTTACCGTATATGATGAGTTTTATGATGATTGATCCGTACCCTTGACTAGAGAATGCCGTACGATGGATTATACAGTACGTGATGTTGTGAGGCTGGATGCCGATTGATAGATTCACCGACTCGGTCATGTTAGATACGTATACCTTATAGCATTTAGATGACGATGTACTTTTTGCTACGTTCATGTCATTCTCATTGTATTACATATACCTGTGCTAGTACACCTACACCATTATCGATGATGCGTATGTTACACTTACACAGATTGGCCGGCTCACACACTTTCATCATCGATAATTGCTATGTCACTACACAGTACAATTGCTGCATCATGATATGACTCCTTGCATGATTTACTTGCTATGTTCATATCACTGTTTCTTGTTGCATGATATACGGATATACTTACATTTCTGTTATATGTTGCATACATCATGCTTTATGATTATACGCATTGAGTTGCTGTTTTCATGAGATTTCTGGATTTGAGAACCGTGGTTATTTCAAAGGAAAGTATATATTGTTTTAAAAACCCGGTTTCTCTTGATATGATATTTCGAGACGTCCACCATGTGTTTTCTCGGTTCTGAGATTGGCATGCGAAATCCGATTCGAGGAGCGGTAGGCACCGTCTGCGGGTACATGGTGGACCCGGTGAGGTATCCTAGGGCAAGAAGACTCATATTTGTTAGGCGGTGAGCCTGGCAGGGGAGCACTACCTACCGGTGATAGTATTTGGACCTGGCGGTTATCCGGAGGATACCGACCGGAGTCATGAGATGAATATGAGGGCTGACCAGAGTATGCGGCGCCTGAGGGCCGATCTAAGGATGCGGCGCCTGAGATATGAGAATTTACGTGTCGATACTGGACACGGGTTTCATGATATTTCGAGTGTCGGTGTTGGACACTCAGGTTCCATGATTTGATGTGTCATTGATGGACACACATTTTTTGATATCCTCATATATTTACATGCATATGCTTTTATGATGTTTCAAGTGGACGAGATCCACATGCATACAGGCATTGATTACATTGTTGGATGATTTCCACATGCATACTGACATTGATTATTGTTGCCATATATGTAGATACGGTCACCCTAGATATCATAGTATTACCTTTATGATATAGTTGACCTAGGAATCGTTGTTTATTCGATTTCTACCTGATGATGTTTTTTACTCACGAGTTGGCAACTCACCCCCGTTGTGCTACAGTTCTTGCAGGTTGACTGCATGGATCGGTAGTGGCGTCGTTGGCACACAGCTTGCATTCATGTGACTTACTTTGGTAGGTGGTACATATTGGATCGTACCACTATTGTATTTATTATTCATGTTGTATCTAGTTAACTCCATCAATCAGAAACTAGTATTTGTATATGTTGTAAGACTTAGCAAGACTTGTAGTTGCGAGACTTGAGCGATGGGTCATAGGTTCGCTTGGTGGGTTTGATGTCTTGCTTTACATTATTCTTTGTGTTGATCTTCGCCGTTGGACGTCGTATACATATATTTCTGTCTTGCGTAGTTGTGATTCCGCCGATTGGCGAAGATCTAGCTCCCGCTTGGGGATGCCTTTTATATTATCATGTATTTGTGGTTTTGGATCAAAATATATAAAGAAGGTGCTGCCCAAATTTTTAAAAGACGAAACATGTTTTTCAACTAGTAAATCCACTTGCATTTTTCTTGTTCCTTTATCTATGCATTTAAGAAAACTTTTGATTTCATCATACCTTTATTTCAAAACTTCACCTCTTTTATTTTCTTAAAAAGGTTTAGATTTCTAGGCTTCGGCTTACTTGATTTACGTTGCTCCTATAGACGTTGCGTGAATTATGTGCCGGTCACGAACAATATTTTCGGGTCGTGACAAAGTTGGTATCAGTGCGCTAAGTTTAACCTTGGTTCGAGTCTAGGTTTGACTATGTGGAGTCTAGGACGTAATTATTTCGGAACCTAGGCTTGACCTTATGGAACTTAGACTTGAACATGGGGGTATTAGACCCGAACTTTTGTTACATAGGCTGACCCTGATTGATGGAGTAGGTAGCTTGAGTAGAGTGACGTACCGTATGTATGTTCCACGGCATATTTACGATACGATACTCCACTTAAGAAACCTTAGGATGTACATATTTTGAGATCTGTGATTCTCTTCGTTCCCTTGATCATACATCCATTTAAGATTCTTGATTCTATTCGTTTCCATGATCATACTCTCACTGATTTCGTTCCTCCTTATGATCATGTATCTATTTTGGGATCTGTTGATTCCTTTCATTCCTTTGATCTACCTTCATCGATACATGCTTGAGGTTCCTGTCACCATGGTTTGAGCGCAGATTGAGCTGCTGCTATTGATGCGGTCAGGGCGAGCTCGTCATGGACGAGGACTGACCATCGTGTTTTATGGTGACATGGGAACGTCTCGATTTAGTATTTGTGTTGTGACCTCTTGTTTGAGGCGAATGTTTGGTTTGCACCGGATGATCGGGCCATTGTTAGAGGCTGCCTATTGTGAGAGGACGGTTGATGTACAGCCTACCTCGGAGCTTGTGATGTCGTCTACCGTGTAGATAGATGACCCAGCTGTTGCTGAGATTGATGGGATGTCGCTTCCAGAGCTTACGAGCTGAGATCGCTGGAGCTTTCAGGCAGAGATACGACAGATGATAGCTAGTCTATCTTGAGTTGAGAGACGAAGGTGATTCGTCTGATTTGATGCGCCGACACAGGTTCAGTTGAGTTGAAGATTTACAGTATAGAGAATCTTACTCAGATCTAGAGTAGATCGATCCAGAGATGACGTTGTTCGTTGGATGATCCGATAGGAGATCAGTAGGTTGACCAGCTTTGGATAGAGGACCTCACCCAGACGCGTTGTGAGTTGATCGAGAACGGACGAGTATTGAGTATTCCCCCGATGGTTGGGACGAGTTCCCGAGGACGTGTTCGGCTAGAGATCTTCTATAGAGTGATGAAGATACTGAGTTCGCGATTTCGAGTCCGTGTGAGAGATTCCGGATTGACTGTAGCCGAGAACAATTGCAGTACGCAGATAACATGACGTGACGTCGAAGTGGACGATAATAAAGACGAGTGGAGCAAGAGCTTCGTGCGAGATGTTGACGAGCTGTTGTTACTCCCCGTTGAGATTAGAGATCGGATATGTATACAGAGGCGTTGGGATACGGCCAGTTCCCGAGGAAATGCTGTGCTGAGAACGCAGATGTCCAGAAGACAAGAAAAGATTATGCAAGAGTACCAGCCTCCGTATAGTTCAACATATGCAAGATCGGAAGAGACCTTGAGCATGTTCCTTCCAGGACACTTCTGCGATAAGATTTGAACCGAGGATCAGTTGTGTCACGAGTATTCAGAGGGCCAGAGGCCGACGCCAGTGATGTACTGCTTTATGAGTGGTCATGCTAATTGGCCGAGAGATGACCAGAGGAGTGCTAGAGCGGAATCGTTTTCTTTAGCACACCCGACCGGGCCGATGAGCCGATGGATTGCGGGATCGGTAATCCACAGAGAAATGAAGACCCGGAGACAGAGGACGCCAGACCGTGAGCAGGAGGCAAGCGGATGTTCTTGCTCTGCCAGTTTTGGGCGCACCGATATTCTTTCGACATTGTAGGAGGTGTACCTCAATGTCATTTGTTGCGATTTGCGTTTGTGATCCGAGTATCACGCTTATATCGCTTGGATTTGAGTTTTGATGATTGAGTTTCATGATATTGTTTTCGTGCACTATGGCTGCACCTACTGGGTATTTACATTTTGTGCATACCTATTGCACTTGATATAAGTTTTATACACCGTTGTGTTGGTTTGCGATTTGTGCATACCTATTGCACTTGATGTTGATTTTGTGCCTTGGTAGTACGTATTTATGATTTCATGGATTTCATACGGATGATTTGATTTTTGTGCATGTGGTACGCACTCGATTTGATTTTTGCACTCGGTATAGCTCACATGTGCTTGCAGTGCATTAATACGGATTTAGTGCATATAGTTGCGCACGTTTTTGGATTTTATACACCTTGGTACACTTGGTGTTGCTTTTTATACGCATTTGAGTTATTGATGGTATTTCGTGCATTTGTTGCACTAGATTTGTATTTCGTGCACTGGATGCACCGGAATTGTATTTCGTGCACTAGATGCACTGGATTTGTATTTCATGCACTGGATGCACCGGATTTGTATTTCGTGCATTTGTTGCACTAGATTGTTATTTCATGCATTTTCTGCACCAACTTGATATTTCGTGCATTGGTTGCACCGGATTTATACTCCGTACCTTGGTTGCACCCGATTTATGTCTTTGAGTATTTGTGTTACCAGCTTTGTGTTTTTGTGTGCGTTTGCACTTGACGTTCGTTTTCGTGCATGCTACTGCGCTAGATACATTTCACGGACCTGACGCGCTTAGGTTGGATTTTGCGCATATTAGGCGCTTGGTATTGGATTCTGTGCGCATCGGATGCACTTGAGTGAGATATTATTCATGCATGTCGGATGCACTTGATTGAGATTTTATTCGTGCATGTTGGATGCACTTGACTTAGATTTTTATTCGTGCATGTTGGATGCACTTGATTTAGATTTCATTCGTGCATAACGGATGCACTTGATTTGGATTTTCGCGCATGTCGGGCGCACGATATGAGATGTGATTTTGTGCACACCGGATGCACTCGATTGGGATTTTCATTGTGCAGGTTAGTTGCACTGGGTTGAGATTTTCGTGTACTATAGATGCACTTGATATTGTTGTCGTGCACACCCGTTGCACTGGACAGATGTTGTCGTGCACGCCCGTTGCACTGTACAGATGCTTTCGTGCACACCCGTTGCACTTATTTTTGCTTTTGTGCATATCGTAGCAATTGTATTGGATTTGATTTCCGTGCGTACCAGACACACGTGATTGTTGGATACGCCTTTCGAGGCTGATTTTGCTCTTGAGCATTTTGTTTTCATGATAGGTACTATATTATATAGTGGCCGGACATGACTGATCTGAGGACAGTACTTGAGTACTTTGCATGCATTAAAAGTTTAACAAGAGGTTTTCAAAAAGGAGCTATAGTCTCGCTATTTCCTACGTGTCCGTGAGCGGCACGAACGTTTATAAAGGAAAACCTTTTGGGATGTTTCAAAAAGGGCGGAACGTATATTTTAGCAAAATATATGAACATATATTATTACTTTACGAATGAGCGTCCGTCACTTGTGCCGTGATTTACGCATCACACGGCGATTTAGAAAGGATTTTGCATGTGTTTTATTCAGTTTTAAGAGATTTTTCCAAGGATGCGTATTATATACATATTATAGTATTTGACTAGTGCATGTTAGATTTCGAGATCTGTGTCTCCATTGTAACTCCGATGATTTGCGTGCAAATCCGAAGATTTGCGTGACGCTTGACGGAGTTCGATTTTTTGTTTCATACCCGTTTTCAGGTGCACGCGATGCGCTGTAGTATTTCTATATCTTCCGTGATTTCGGAGCTCCATTGATTTGAGTTGATTATTGTAATGTTTTAGCATTTGGGGGTTTAAATTTAAATTCGGGGACCGAATTTATTTAAGGGGGAAGATTGTAACATTTCAGAAAATATAAAATATTATTTTTGGAATTTAATATTAAAATAATATATTTCGCGAAAAACTAATAGATTTGCGAAATTGGGGTTTTCGTAAAATGGTATAAATATATACCAATATTTGTGAAATAATTGGAGATTAAAATGATTTAATCATTTAAAAATATATTTATTGGATTTGGCATTTTTATAATTTATTATATGCAGTTTGAATAAAACTTGATTAGTGCACTACTAATCGCGATTAAGCCAAATCCGTGTTTCTACAGTTTTCCATGGCTAGTGCACCATGTCATGTTGCATTTGTTGCATGTTGTTTCATTTGTGTTGTTTTATTAGTGTTATGTGAATTATTGTGAGAAAGAAAAATAAGAAGAGAAAAAGGGAATTATTGGAGAGAATGTGACATGGCATGAATGTGAGAGGGTGAGAATAAGAAAGAGAGAGGGGGGGTTGTCCATTCATTTCCTCCCCTTTGGTATTCATCTCCTTCAACCTCATCTCCCTCCACCTCCACCTCCACCTCCATATATCATCTCAAAATCTTCATCAAAACCCTAAACTCCTTCCATTAAAGTTGATCCTCATCTCATCCTCAACACTTTGGACCAATCAAAGTTGGATTTTGAAGACTTTGGGAAGCTAGGGTTTTTCTTGAGTTACCCAAATGAGGTATAATTCCTTTCATTTAGTTTAATTTTAGTTTCTTTCACCCTAGTTTAGTTTAGAATGTGATTTGGTTAAGGTATGTGATATTTGGAAAATTCAAGAGAAGGGTTTGAGTGTTTGTGAGGAATCATGAGGTGTAGTGAGTGTTTTAAGACCTTAGGGATTGATTTCAAGACCTGGAAATGAGTATAGAAACCAAAATACGGACTTAGGAAATTCCCCATGTCGGTTTTGTGACATTTTAGTGGCCTACAAGGAATCTGGAGCAACCCGGGAAGTTTATGAGAAAAACTAGCAACTCTAGAGACCTAGTTAGACCAATAGGAGACCACCCTGAGAAGACGAACCAGAACGGAATAGATTGGGCCGAGCAGGCTGGTTTTGGTGGGTATGTGTCCGGCCAAGTTAGGGTATTTGGTGTCTAGGTTGGTTCAGTAGCTCACATACTCCATATACAACACCCTATACTTGCTAATTTTGTTCTAATTGACCTGAACCAAAATCTGGGAGCACATTGGGGTGTTTTTGGTTATGTTTTCCATATTTTGGAATTCTTGGTTTTAGTAGTTGATGTTGTATTAGGTCGTTGGATATTTGTACGTCAACGACGAGGGTTGTTTGGTTGATTTTGCATGCGTAGGCTATAGGTTCTAACCTATAGGCGATCCGTGTGCCGTATTGGTTTTCCGGACTTGATATTAATAACATTTGTGATTGTGTATTTATTGTAGGTACCTTCGAGTGGATTCCGAGACGATGAAGCCATCGACTACAGCTGAACAAGAAGATCCACAGGTGAGTAGATTTATATCTACAGGGGAAGTCGGGTGGATGGCGTATATCACCCCCGCAAGTTTTGATGGAAACCGATGTTAGTTGTATATATGCCCTAGAGGCCATTATTGTACATATGATGTATATTATAGTGGATGCTTGTACATATATAGAGAGGACTTTCTTGCTCGACATGATAGTATGCTATCTGGTTGCACTTTATCTTAACATGTATACTTGTCTCTTGATATTGTCTTATGGTTACATGTTGGTAAAGCCCTTAGGATATGTACTTGACTACCAGGATTATGATGCAGATCATACTAGTGGGGCTATGGTAGTCCATAAGTTCATCCTTTAATGTTCCTAGTCGTTGGTGTATCGAGACATGGCATCGATATACCAGAAGTAGACTAGCGTATACGCTTCTCGACCCATGAGATGGGCGATGGATGATCCCATATCCATTGGTGTTTGAAATCAGAGATGGTATACGGGTGCTCAGTGGAGACTGGGTACACTGGACGGACTCGCCGAGAAATCCTAGATGGTATTATACCGCATGTCAGATAGCCGTTCTCTGGTGACACTGGTACAGGTTAGTCTGTAGACCCGAGATCGTCATAGAGTCTTGTGTGATTCCCACTGTGCTTTGATTTCCACCTTACCACGTTCAAGAGGACGTGCAAAACGGTGGTTTTTGGGTACAGTCCCGAGTCACATGGAGGCAATGAGCGATAAGAGGGGTTTCGTCTCTCCCGGTATTGGGGTTAATGTTGCGCTGTGCTCGATTGGCCATAACAGGGAAGTCCCTGATCAGGGCTGATTTAGAGATTTACTGGTAAGTGTTATCAGTAGTTTCTCGACCCGTTATTAACCTCGTATCGGCATGACTTATCGAGTTATTGGGGACTGACGTTTACCACCCCTAGACTTGATATGCGACATATCAGACGAGGAGACCGGACTATACGGTAGTGTTACTGACAGGCTTTACAGGAGCTAGAGCGGGCTTGCTTGTTGATCTTCTGATCGTTCAATATCCGGGTAGCCGTTACGTCCAGATAGTACCGCCGACGGCTTGTGGGTGCTTGATATGATCATCACTTACTGCCGGCGTATTGACAAGTCTTTAGAGTCCTACATAGAGGTTTTACTGGCTGAGGCAAAATGAAGTAGGAGCACATATGTGATATGTGCGGGACTGAGAATAATATGAATATGTGATTCAGTATTCTATTCTCGCGATAGTTGTATCGGTCGGTTATATGTGATATAGCCGGGTTATCGAATCAAGTGTTGATTCGATAAGATGGTACATATTATATTAGTCGGTTATATGTGATATAGCCGGATTATTAAATCAAGTGTTGATTTGATAATTTAGTGTATAATTGTATATTTGATATACTAGTTTACATTAACTAATATTAGCTCACTTAACCATTTATTTTTTCTCACATGTGCACACTTAATATATATGTGATATATATTAATTGTGTTTTATTTTGTGTCATGGTTGTTGATACACACTACATGGGTGTATGAGACTTACACCATACTAATTATAATGCAGAGTTTAAATATTTATAGTAAATCCAAATTAGTGGATAATTAGTCACATGCATGAAGCTTCATGAAGCTTTGAGATGCATTGACTTGGTCCACTAATTTTGTTTTACTAAAGATATTTATTAACCTAACCATTATAATTTAGCCATGGTTATTTCTCTACATGAGTTAGCTATATGATACAAACCCACCCATGGTTGATTCTCTCACCTCATTAGTTCATTCTCATCTCTTGATCATCTTCTTCATCCTTGAGAAAAGGCTTGCTACCTTTTTCCAAGAGAGAAAATATTGTGAGAAAAATAAAATTAAAATGAGCTCATTTCCTACTTCATCATCCTCTACTAGATTAGCACTCTAGTATAGGGTGTTAGCTTCACTAATCTCTCATTAGTGAAGCAGTAGCTTGAGTTAATGTCTCCTCGACGTAGATCATCTTCGACCTCGAAGACTTCAAGCAAGATCGTTCCTTTCACCTTGAGAATCCATGCAAGAGTCCGGGAGTTCCATGATTGCAGCGAAGGGACCACTACAAGGAGCTATTGAAGTGAAGGACCGGTCTACAAAGGTTGTATTCCGTTATCACTTAGATGTAAAGATGTTTACTTTCTAGTTTAGCTCCTAAAACTCTAGTTTGATCCTAGGTTAGGGTTGTTTGGCACACTAAAATTTTAAATATAGCATTTTTGATGCCTTGTGAAACCTTGTGGTTGTGCCTAAGAACCCTACAACCGATATATAGAATATGGTTAAGGAAACCTAGATTAGAAAACTATGGATAGGGTTAGAAAGGTAGTTAGAGATGATACGAATGATTGAATATATATATCGAGATATGAGATGAAAGCTATAGGGATATGACTCTTTGACATGATATGAAAGAAATAATGTCTCGAATTGATATATAAGGTATGAAAAGTGAATATAAATCACGATATATAGATGTGTAGTTGCACTAGATTAAGTATGATATTTTAGTGGCATGTAATGAGATAAGATAATACGAGCGGGTATGATTGATATAGGATATGAAACGAGATGTATAAGGATGTGACATGAGATCGATGAATATGATGAGATTGAGATAGATGTGTTATGAGATCGGTCAAATAAGATAAATATATATAAGATGACTTGATGTAAGATGACTTAATGTGATGAAAAGAAAATACGATGTAATATAATGACTTGATTGATATGTCGGTATACGGATGCGAGTCGATATGAGAGGATTGATACCTTTGCCGGTCCCCTGATATGAGATTGTTATGGATGTGACCTGAGATATAGGTATATAGATATATGTAATGTTGTGAATCATGAGTGATATGTCATACGAGACGTCAGGTCCGTACCCTCATTATCATATAGGTTGATAGGATCCCTAATGGTTTAATGCTGCCGTACGATGATTTACCATACGTGATGAGTTTTATGATGATTGATCCGTACCCTTGACTAGAGGATACCGTACGATGGATTATACATACGTGATGTTGTGAGGCTGGATGCCAATTGATAGATTCACCGACTCGGTCATGTTAGATATGTATACCTTATAGCATTTAGCTGACGATGTACTTTATGCTACGTTCATGTCATTCTCATTGCATTACATATACCTGTGCTAGTACACCTACATCATTATCGATGATGCGTATGTTACACTTACACAGATTGGCCGGCTCACACACTTTCATCATCGATAATTGCTATGTTACTACACAGTAGAATTGCTGCATCATGATATAACTCCTTGCTTGATTTACTTGCTATGTTCACATCACTGTTTCATGTTGCATGATATACGGATATGCTTACATTTCTGTTATATGTCGCATACATCATGCTTTATGATTATACGCATTGAGATGTTGTTTTCATGAGATTTCTGGATTTGAGAACCGTAGTTATTTCAAAGGAAAGTATATATTGTTTTAAAAACCCGGTTTCTCTTGATATGATATTTCGAGACATTCACCATGTGTTTTCTCGGTTCTGAGATTGGCATGTGAAACCCGATTTGAGGAGCGGTAGGCACCGTCTACGGGTACATGGTGGACCCGGTGAGGTACCCCGAGACAAGAAGACTCGTATTTTATAGGCGGTAAGCCTGACAGGGGAGCACTACCTACCGGTGATAGTATTTGGACCTGGTAGTTATCCGGAGGATACCGACCAGAGTATGCGGCGCCTGAAGGCCGATCTAAGGATGCGGCGCTTGAGATATGAGGATTTACGTGTTGATGCTGGACATGGGTTTCATGATGTTTCGAGTGTCCTTGTTGGACACTCAGGTTCCATGATTTGATGTGTCATTGATGGACACACATTCTTTGATATCCTCATATATTTACATCCATATGCTTTTATGATGTTTTGAGTGGACGAGATCCACATACATACAGGCATTGATTACATTGTTGGATGATATCCACATGCATACCAACATTGATTATTGTTGGCATATATGTAGATACGGTCACCCTAAATATCATAGTATTACCTTTATGATATTGTTGACCTAGGAATCGTTGTTTATTCGATTTCTACCTGATGATGTTTTCTACTCACGAGTTGGCAATTCACCCCCGTTGTGCCATAGTTCTTGCAGGTTGACCGCATGGATCGATAGCGGCATCGTTGGCTCACAGCTTGCATTCGGGTGACTTGCTTTGGTAGGTGGTACATGTTGGATCATACCACTATTGTATTTATTATTCCTGTTGTATCTAGTTAACTCCATCAATCAGAAACTAGTATTTGTATATGTAGTAAGTCTTAGCAAGACTTGTAGTTGCGAGACTTGAGCGATGGGTCATAGGTTCGCTTGGTGGGTTTGATGTCTTGCTTTACATTATTCTTTGTGGTGATCTTCGCCGTTGGGCATCGTATACATATATTTCTGTCTTGCGTGGTTGTGATTCTGCCAATTGGCGAAGAGTTAGCTCCCGCTTAGGGATGCCTTTTATATTATCATGTATTTGTGGTTTTGGATCAAAATATACAAAGGAGGTGCTGCCAAAATTTTTAAAAGACGAAACATGTTTTCAACTAGTAAATCCACTTTCATTTTTCATGTTCCTTTATCTATGCATTTAAGAAAACTTTTGATTTCATCATACCATTATTTCAAAACTTCACCTCTTTTATTTTCTTAAAAAGGTTTAAATTTCTGGGCTTCGGCTTACTTGATTTACGTTGCGCCTTTAGACGTCGCGTGAATTAAGTGCCGATCACGAACAATATTTTCGGGTTATGACACATTGACACCATACTAAAGAGGTTTAGTATGGAAGATTCCAAGTGTGGGAATTCACCTACGATTTCAGGACCCACTCTCTCCAAAGAGATGTCTCCCAAGACTGATTTGGAGAGAGCTCGCATGCAAGGGATATCCTATACTTCAGCAGTAGGCTTTATCATGTACGCGATGCTATGTACCAGACCCGATGTAGTATACTCACTAAGTGTAGTGGGTAGGTATCAAGCAGATCCAGGAGAGAATCACTGGACAGCTGTGAAGAACATTCTCAAGTACTTGAGAAGGACTAAAGAGATGTTCTTGGTGTATGGTAACGGAGAACTCCAAGTGGAGTCCTTTACCGATTCGAGCTTCCAGAGTGATAAGGACGACTTTAAGTCGGTCTCGGGATTTGTCTTTACCCTCAATGGAGGGGCGGTTTGTTGGAAGGGTTTCAAGTAGGAAACCGTGGCAGACTCGACGATGGAGGCTGAATACATCGCTGCCAACGATGCTGCCAAAGAGGCTGTCTGGATGAAGAAGTTCATAAACAAACTTGGTGTGGTTCCGTCCATTGAGCATCCAATACCTTTGTATTGCGATGACAATGGAGCAGTGGCTTTGGCCAAGGAACCCAGGTCCCATCTGCGATCCAGGCATATTCCGAGGCGGTATCACCTGATCCGGGAGATAGTTGATCGCCGGGAGATCGAGATCAGGAGAGTGGACACGAAGAACAACACGGCGGATCCACTTACGAAGGCCATACCCTAGATACAATTTGAGAGACTCTTCGGGATGTTGGGTATGAGATACTACAACAACTGGCCTTAGTGCAAGTGGGAGATTGTTAGTTATGTATATGCCCTAGAGGCCATTATTGTACATATGATGTATATTATAGTGGATGCTTGGAAATATATAGAGAGGACTTTCTTGCTCGACATGATAGTATGCTATCTGGTTGCTCTTTGTCTTAACATGTAGACTTGTATTGTGATATTGTAACAACTCCAATTCTTGTGTACATAAAATTGATTTAAAGTTAATGTATACTTGGGGTATTTACATTTCCTGTGAGTACTATAAGTATTTGTTTTGCTTTTTAATAGCAAGAAGGAGCTTGTAGCTCATCGGTGATAACTTGCACTGCTGAACCAATGCACCCATTAGCCACATTATTTTTAATTAATTTTCTTTTAAATTTTTAGAAGCCCAAGAGTCTACACATGCATAACTCGTAAAAACCAAAAGTCACATATAAAACAAACTGACCCAGGTGAAAGACCAAAAGACGAGGGAGACATGACGACGAGCTCGGCCCTGACTCCGCCGGATCGGGCCGGCGACGCGCCTGACTCGGCCGCCGCCGCCAGCCGATTCCGCTCCAAATCCGATTCACCCTTCTTGAAAGTTGTGTCTTTTGGTCTCCTTATAACCCTTGTACACTTTAAATACCCTGCACATTAACAATGCTTTTTTAAAACACCATTAATATATTTTTAATACAAATTTTTAATACAATTTCCAATACACCCTTTCATCTACTCTAACTCTAATATTTTCCTATAAATACCGCTCCAATTCACACCCTCTTCACTCACAAACTCTGTCCAAACTCTCAAGAAAAATCCCTAGAACTTTTGTGTACAAGTGGAGTTAGCGAAGGGCGAAACTCCGGCGAATTTCCGACGACGACCCTAGGAGCTCCTAGCGACGAAACGATGCACCGGCACCTCCGACCACTCCCTCTTCCTCTTCTCTAATCTAAATTCCAGTAAGTCCCTACTCTCTCTTCTATTTTCTATTCTTAAAACTCATATTTCTAAAACCCGACGGAAGCGGAGTTAATCCGACTTCCGATTCGGTTTTCTTTAAAAAGTTCCAATTTTCTTATATACAACCATACCAAACTTGCACATCACGACTATTAAATATTTAAAAAACATATTGAACAAGTTTCATAGCAAAAGAATTCATATTGTAATTTTTATCGCACTTTTTCAGAAAAATACCATGCAGTTTAGTTTCGACTTTAAACATCATATTTTCTTGCTATACCTTTAGATAGATCACGAGGTAATGACCCAACTCCTCACAAAACTCATATGAAATATAGCACGATGCCTTTCGGGAACATAGAATACGGGAAAATGCAATTTTACACATAAATACCTTTTACTATTAAAAACCCTTTTCTACAAGATTATGTATTTTACACAAATCTTTGCAAAACGCCGCTACAATCCAATTTGGGGAACTCATTCGGGATGGTGCGGATTATCGCACATCCTCGAGCTTAGTAGTGTGAGATGAAGACCTCACAAGGAGCATTCGGTCTCGAAAGATTTAAAAATACAAATAACTTAAGAAAATGAGATTTTTAGAAAAATAATAAATTAAAAATTATTATATATATATATATATATATATATATATGTATCATCAAAATATCTATTTTTGATATAATATAAATATTCCAATTTTTCTAAATCAAAAGAATCACTTTACATGAAAATACCATGCAATTCCATACAAGTTCAATACTTTACAATTAAATACCATATATTATGAATTAGGTTTTACTCACTAGAAATGTCACATATATAAAATCTACATCTATGAAAACTCTAAAGACGATAATTAAATACTTGCGGTGTTTTTTGAAAATTATACAAAATTATTTTTATATAAACCCCCCTCAAGTTTTATAAATTACAATAAGTACCCTAGTAAATATAGGTTTAAGCGGGACCGGTCTCTTGAGCCTCAGGGAGCCGGAGATATGGGTGCTTGCCTATTTAAGGTAGAAAACTTAATAAACGGTGTTATCAACACGGTAATCGTCTTTGAAAAAGACACAAATCCTGCCGCCCATGTGCAGCGGTTACCGATAACACTAAAACCTAATTCAGGACTTCAATTTCTTTTCTAATTGTTCTGACTCAGACTGAGTCTCATTATAAATAATCTATCTTGAATATGACTCGAGTACAAATTACAATTCAATATGAATCCATATAATCAATCTGTTCAATCTATCAATCTTTACAACTTGACCGAACCGAACCATGGATATACCTCCATCTACATGATTTTCCAGTTACATCCATTTACTGATATCATGGTTTTGGCAAATCATCCATCTATACAATCTATAATACAAGACATTACAATTTACAATACAATACAAACAATACAATCAAGATATCGTGGGGTTTAAGGGGTAGATTGGTACGGAAGGTGTTAGAAGTTGCACGAGACTGCAAGATTTAAGACACCTAACCTGTATTCCATTGTTGTTGTACCGTGGCATAAACGGTTCCTTGTACATTCCGTTCACCTTAGTCTCTGGTCAACTGAGACTCCTCTCGTATACACTGGTATCCTTCTGTACCAAGCTACAAGCAACAGCGTTAACACTAAATACTACATTATATAATATAATACAACTTTAAAAGTTACACTCTCTCTGTCTATCCTTCTCCCTCATCTTTGGGACTCACTGAGCGATTGATCGCTGACGGCATTCCTTCTCTTTCTTCTTTGGAATGTTGTCAGGTGATTCGGACCTTCAGGATATCGAACCCACCAACGAGGACTTGGATCAACTAGTTTACAACCCAGAGTTTTAGATTCATTGTGCACATTTCATTTCAGTGCTTTCCATTTCTGTTATGCCACTGTTTAGGCATTGCTTTCATTTAGATGTATTTACTTTTCCATATACTGTAAAAGAATGTTAATAAATAAAGTTGTTGTTCATTACATTTGTCTCTTGTGTATATTTCTTTTATATTGCTTAGTTACGCTTAGCGTATTTACTTCTGAGTAAATACGTAGCGGCCAGTCGCGCCCTCTACCCGTACACTAGGAAGCAGGGCATGACGGATACTGTCTTGCTCTCACATGTTGATGAAGCCCTTAGGATGTGTACTTGACTACCAGGACTATGATAGAGATCATACTAGTGGGGCCAGGGTAGTCCACAAGTACATCCTTTAATTGTTCCTAGTCGAGGGTGTATCAAGACAGGGCATCGATATTCCAGAGTAGACTAGCGTATACGCTTCTTGATCCATATGATGGGCGATGGATGATCCCACATCCATTAGTGTTTGACATCAAAGATGGTATACGGGTGCTCAGTGGAGACTGGTTACACTGAACGGACTCGCCGAGAACTCCTAGTTAGTATTATACCTATCGTCAGATAGCAGTTCTCTAGTGACACTGGTACAGGTTAGTCTGTAGACCCGAGACCGTCATAGAGTCTTGTGTGATTCCCATTGTGCTTTGATTTCCACCTTACCACGTTCAAGAGAACGTGAAAAACGGTGGCTTTTGGGTACAGTCCTGAATCACATGGAGGCAATGAGCGATAGAAGGGGTTTCGTCTCTCCCGGTATTGGGGGTTGATGTTGCGCTGTGCTTGATTAGCTATAACAGGAAGTCCTTGGCCAGGGCTGATACGGAGATCTACTAGTAAGTATTATCAGTAGTTTCTCAACCCGTTATGAGCCTCACATCGGCACGACTTATCGGTTACTGGGGTCTGATGTTTATCACCCCTGGACAAGATATGCGACATATCAGATGAAGAGACCGGACTGTACGGTAGTGCTACTGACAGGCTTTACAGGAGTATAAGCAGGCTTGCTTGTTGATCTTATGATCGCTCAATACCCGGGTAGCCGTTACGTACAGCTAGTACCGCTGACGGCTTGTGGGTGCCTGATATGATCATCACCTACTGCCGGCGTATTGACGAGTCTTTAGAGTCCTACACAGAGGTTTCCTGGCTCATGCGAAACGAAGTAGGAGAACATATGTGATATGTGCGCGACCGAGATTAATATGTGTATGTGATACCGTATTCTATTCTCGCGATATGTGATATCGGTCGGTTATATGTGATATAGCCGGGTTATCGAATCAAGTGTTGATTCGATAAGATGATACATATAATATTAGTCGGTTATATGTGATATAGCCGGATTATTGAATCAAGTGTTGATTTGATAATTTAATGTATAATTAAATATTTGATATATTAATTTACATTAACTAATATTTGCTCCCTTGTGTTTTCTTTTTCTCACATGTGCACACTTAATATATATGTGATATATATTAATTGTGTTTTCTTTTTTGTGTCATGCTTGATTATACATGCAACATGGGTGTATGAGACTCACACCATGCTCATGATAATGTAGCGTTTATTTATTTAAAGTAAATCAAAAATTAGTTGAAAATTAGCTCATGGTTGAAGCTTGTAGAAGCTTGTTGATTCATTGACCTAGTCCACTAATTTTATTTTACTTAAGATATTTTCTAACCCAACCATTCTCATTAGCCATAGTTAAGTCTCTACATGAGTTATATGAGATATTATCTCACCCATGGTTGCCTCTCTCATTGATTCATTCTATTCTCTTCATCTTCAACAAGAGAAAGCTCTCTGGCTTTTGAGGAAGTGAGGACAAATAGTGAGAAAAAGAATTCTAAAGTGAGCAAAAATCCTACTTCAACATCCTCTACTAGATCAGCCATTTAGTTTATGGTGTTAGCTTCACTAATCCCTAATTAGTGAAGAGGTAGCTTGAGTTAGAGTCTCCTCAAAGTAGATCATCTTCGGCCTCGAAGTTCATTGAGCAAGCTCGTTCATTTCGACTAGTGGAGCCTACGGAGAGTCCGGAACGCCACTACTTGGAGCGAAGGGACTTCTACACGGAGCATTTTAAGTGATGGACTGGTCTATAAAGGTTGTATTCCATATTCACTTAGTTGTAAAGATGTTTACATATTGTATTGTCTAATTCTCTAGTTAAGATTCTAGGGTTAGGGTTATTTAGAATGGCAATTTTTTGAAAATGGCATGGACTATGCCTCCCAAAACCTTACTGTCATGCTAGGTAACCCTACAGAAGGGACACCTATTAGGGTTTTTTCTTTTTGGATTAAACAAAATGGGTGAAGGAAATGAGGTGGATTTGAGCATTGAACCTAGCATGGCTACTTGGTGACTCATGGTCATGAGTCACCACAAGATATTTGTGAAGGGTTATTGATATTTTAGTGTGATATTTATCTCATAAAAATCTTATATTATTCATTCTATCTCAAGTGGGCAGCCAAGCCTAGTCCAATGTTCACAACTCTCCTCTCTCATTTCTCAAGCCTCTTCTCTTCATGACAAACCCTAGACTTCTCATAAGTTGAGAAACCTAGGGTTCCAAGAGATAAAGCACTCCATCTTCACACTCTACACCCTCTAGGACTTCTAGTTTAGCGAACTAGAAGCCGTAGTTGCCTCGGATTTGAGGTAGGAACTCGGACAATAGACTCTCGGGTGGATCTTCTTTGACTCGAGGAGGCCGTCAAGATTATCCTTGGAGCCGACGATGAGTGGAGGACAGCGATGAAGACCCGAAGGACTTGAATCATGATGTATAACTTCGTATCATAGTAGTTAAACCTCATGTAGTTTGCTAGCTATGATTTGTGATCGATCCTTGTTTCAAGTCGGTGTTGTGAAGCCCGTAAAAATCATTTTTTTCCATTTCCCCCTCCCCGCGAACACGTGGGGTGCGCGATATCGACTTACAGGATTTTCACACTTCAAGTAAATTGACACTATATTAAAAATGTTTAGTATGGAAGATTCCAAGCATGGTAATTTACCCGCTTGTCACGGGATTACCCTCTCCAAAAAGATGTCTCCAAAGACCGATAAAGAGAGGGCTCACATGAGCATTATACTCTATGCTTCAGCGGTAAGATCTATAATATATGTGATGTTATGTACCAGACCAGACGTAGCTTACGCACTTAGTGTGGTAAAAAGGTATCGGTCAAAGCTAGGTGAGAAGTATTGGATAGCAGTAAAAAAAATTCTCAAGTATCTAAGAAAGACAAAGGAGATGTTCTTAGTGTACGGTAAAGGGGACTGATCAGTCGAAAATAATATATTTTTAACACGTCAATTTCCCTATCATTTGCATTCATCTAAAGGTATTCGGTATTCATATTGCACATATTAGCAAAACACCCCTAAAATACCAGATTACCTATATTGTATACTAAAACCGGCATTTTTAGAGAAATTGACTGTTTATCATGGCATCGCATCATCCTTGTATTGCGCAACACTTGTTTCGAAGTCTGTGCAGGAAATTCCAGGAGAAAGGTCAAATTTGTATAACAGTGCTGTTAAAGAATACGCCAACTCAAGGATTTGAAATCTGGCAATGATCTAGAAGGAATTCAGGGAATCAACATATCAGAAAGTACACCTGAAGATAGAGGAAGAAAATACATGAAGTTTCATGCCCTCAGGCTCCTATTGGACCGCGGATCCGCGGCCGAAGCCAGCTTGCGCCGCGGATCCGCGGTAGGTATGTCACATCATCACCTCTGTTTCACATCAGAACTCTTTTCTCAGTGTCTACACCTCAGAAAGCCACTGCAATTTCCAGAACATTCAAGAACTTTCTGCCAGATCAGCAAAGGCTCCATGTGCAAGCTAATGATGTCTAAGCTTCCAAAGCAAGCTTCACCTTAACTACCTTAAAATCCTAGAACCTTCTCCCTAACCTCCAAGCTTAAGGTAGAAGCTAAACCCTAACTAACTAGTTCTAGAGGCTTCTACCTAACTAACTAGCTTACAAGGGAAGCTAACCTAGTCCAAGCTTCTTAAGGAAGCTAATCATTCTTAAGCCTATAAAAGGGACCCTAGGCCTCACTTGAAAAGGTTGTTGATTGTTTTTGAAATTCTATCATCTCTTCAACCCCAACACTTGCCACCTCCAAACCCTAACCCTAATCCAATCAAGAAAGCCAAAGTTCAAGATCTTTGAGTTCAATCAAAGAAAGCCTTCATCCATCCTTTAGAAGCGAAGCCGGACTTCATCGGAGCATGTGATCCAAGCTGATCCGTGACTCAAGGAGCCGATGCAACGCTAGATTCGACGATCTTGTTCCCTTCTCAAATTCTTGTAGTTCGTTGAGCAAAGTGTAACAAATTGTTGAATAAATAAAGGTGAGATTCTTTTAACTTTCTTATCTTTCAATTCAAGAATTATGATTCAATTTCGATTCTTGAATGTATTCTTTGTGATGATGCTTGAGTAAAACTCCGCTCGTGGAGGAGTCGAGACGATCGATAGAATGATGATGTTGACGAATCTTTAAACATTTTCTTAAGTCCTATAACGATTGTAAAATTATTGAAAATTGAATGATCGATGATCTAGTTCCGATGCGAAATGCTTTCTTAATTATTTTCACACGGAACTAGAGATCAACGATCGATCATTCGATTTCCTAGAAGCTATCTTGTGAATGAGATTCATCGAAAGGACAAAGGATAAGATGAGGAAACCCTAATTCTTCTCAAGATCCTTAATCCTCGATAAATCAACATCGATCTAGCATCAATTCGTTAATGGATAAGAAAAGGTAATTGTTAATCTTCTTCACATCTATGATCTAATCGACTCCTACGAGCTACATTTCAATTCTTGAAACTTTAATCGGTTGGAATTCTATCAATTCTTGTTCTTGATTTTTTAATGCTTTCTTGATTTTTGATGAGATTTAGATGATTCTTGAAATTCATTGATATAAATCATATAATCAAGTTTTCTTTTCTCTTCTCATAAATTTTCAATTCAAACAAAACAAATACGAACGAATCGTACAATCCCTGTGGACGATCCGCACTTACTAACGCGCTACAATTCGACACCGTTATTGATTGCAGTCAAATAATTCTTTGATTGTGATTTCTATTCATTTTCTAAACCGACACACAAAGAAAGTTATCGATCAAATGGCGCCGTTGCCGGGGATCGTGCGCTAATTCGTTCGTTATTGAAATTTGAATTAAAAGATTTATTCCATTACAATTTTGAGATCAAAATTCGCGCAAAACCTAAACGTGTTGTTGTGATTTGATTACGAGAAAATCTGGAAGCTGTGGAGCAAGTGAGATTTTTTTCAAAATATTCCAGAGGACTGAGGAAGTGAACAGAGGCTTGTTGTGAATTTTGTGTGCAGTGAAAATTTCAAACCGCCGCTGATCCGCGGTTTAAAGGCCTAATTGCCGCGCAACTGCGGTGCTACTGTAGAGATAGTGTTCCATTTTCCTCAGGTGAATTCTACACTTTCTTATCTCTCTCTCAATCTGCTCCAATTAACAATTTTCTGCAGGTTTCTTTGCAAAAATCGCAGCGCCGCAAAAAGCAATAAAAATTGTGCGTGTTTTTGGTTTTTGGTTGTTTGCATATTAATACGGAAATTAAGGGGCACGGCCAAATCCAGATTAGGTGGGGAGTTCATTACCCTTTCTAAGCCCCAAAAATCACAAACTTGCATCCGCATTTACCCTCATTAACTAAAAAAGATCTAGAGATGACTCTAAGGACCGTCACGCTCACTTAGGACAGAAGAAGGCCGTGGGTAATTCATTGCTTATCCGCGTTTCTTTTGTGGTGTCTAAGGCAAGTGTGTCGAAGGCTAGTGGTTACTTAATTAGGCCCATTACTTACGTAGTGGAGAACCTCCCACTTACCTGGTACTTACCTGGCCACAGGAGAGGCAAAGAGGCAATGGAGGATTTATCCTGCGACTTGTTTTTTGGCAGTTAGGAACGGTCTAGAGCTTTGACCTAGGCGACCAATAGAATTATGGTTTTGCTTATTGCATTTGTTGTGATCGCATCATTTTTTCAAAAATCCGTCCATTTTTCAAAACAAACACCACATTCATCATTTCCCCTAATTATAAGTCACACTGCCACTTGTACTAACCATTTTTAGTGCAAGATAGGGTGGACACGGGATTCTAGTGCCCGTTTAGTCCGCGTTCTCCCGATCGACTCCGAAATCGGTATTTCTACATTTACTTCTTCTTTACCCACCACCATACCCACATCGATGGATCCGTCTCCATCGAACTTCTTTACCACTAATCTGCCGCCGTCCGTTGGTGCGCAGAATCTACCCCGCATCTCTCTCCAAGAGAGATGCTATCCTATGCGAGGTC
Organism: Agapanthus africanus; assembly: GCA_030015575.1. Classification (NCBI taxonomy): domain Eukaryota; kingdom Viridiplantae; phylum Streptophyta; class Magnoliopsida; order Asparagales; family Amaryllidaceae; genus Agapanthus; species Agapanthus africanus. Next base: position 83,454,725 of record JASDDO010000004.1, on the reverse strand, counting down.
CTCTTTCGACCTGCTTATCCACACCACCAGCCAACGGGGATAATTTTGAGATTAAACCCCAATACATCAATCTTCTACCCAAATTCCACGGTCTCGAGTCTGAGGACGCATACGTCTTTATCACAAAATTTGAAAATGTATGCGCAATGATGGGTACGTCACAACTTTCAGTGGATGCTATGCGTCTACGTCTTCTTCCATTTACCTTGTGCGATATAGCCGAGAAGTGGCTATATGATACTACCGCACATTCCATTTCGAATTGGGAAGAATTCGTTGCGGCATTCCTTAAGAAATTTTACCCTATGCAAAAGACAGCTCGAGTCCGTAGCGAACTAAATCAATTCACCCAGCTTCCGAATGAACCGTTCTCGAAGTGCTTTGAACGCTTCAAGGATCTTTTGGTTCAATGTCCTCATCACGGCATCCCAAGATGGGATCTGTGCCGAATCATTTATGAGGGCATTAACCCAAACACTAAACAGAACCTTGAAGCTATGTGTCAAGGCAATTTTATAACCAAGGATGATGGGGGAGCTTGGAAATTTTTAGAAGAGTTCGCTGAAAAGTCCTTACAGTGGGAGAATGGAAACATGTCATCGTCTAGGGGTGGCGTACACCAAATTGATGTGTCCATAAGTGTTCGAGCTGAGATGGCAGCAATGCAAAAGAAGCTCAAGGTTATGGAACATAAATTTTTAGCAGCCTCCCTAAACCCAATGTCGCTCCCCAAAACTGTTTGTGGATGTTGTTCTGATCCTTCTCATTTGACGGAAGAATGTCCATTAAACTCTTCGTTTCATGGCCACGGGCATACCAATGCCTCTTTTCAAAGACCTAGAAACGATCCATATTCTTCCACGTACAATCAGGGTTGGAGGAATCACCCGAACTTTGCTTGGAACCAATCCCAATCTCAAAACACGGTTCCAAATCCGAATCATTTTCAAAGGGCTCCTCTACCACAACAGCAACCACTTCAACTCACTCAGCACCCCTACCAGTCACAAAATTTTCAAAACCAGGTCAACACTCCTGCACCGTCTAATCCTATGCAGTTGACCTGTTCTGACGAGTTCTCTCAATTCACACAAACCATGAAGTCACTCTTGTCAAATTTCATGGAAGTGTTGGCTGAGTTTAGGTCTTCCGTCAGTGAGATAAAGAAAAACTCAGCGTCCTAAGCTGAGAGTATCAGATTGATGGAAGCAGAAATTGCACGACTAAAAGCCGAAATGAGTGCGAGAGAAAAAGGGAAACTTTCGTCTCAACCCCTACCGAATCCTGGGCATTACAATGTAAATGCCATCACAACATTGAGATCAGGAAGAGTGCTGAATAACCATGTTGGGAAAGAAATTGATGATATTGAAAATTCTATCAATAACACCCCGGCTGAGACCTTTCCTCACACACACACTTCTACTTCTGATCCTTGTTCTTCTACCCCACCGCCTTCTCACGAGCCTATTCTCCATTTCCCTCTAGGCTCGACACCTCAGCAAACCTCTTCTAGTTCTCCACAGACGATCCCCACTCTTCTTTTGGGATCACGTCTACACCTACCACCTTCTTCTATGATGGACCCAGCGCTTATTGCTAAAGCTCCTTATCCTAATCGGTTAAGGGGTAACAAATCGAGTCCACATATAGAGAAGATTATGGAAATGTTCAAACAGGTTAACATCAACATCCCTCTCCTAGATTTCTATTCAACAAGTCCCCGCTTATGCGAAAATTCTTAAAGACTTGTGCACTAGGAAGAACAAGACTCAAGTGCCAAAGAAGGTCTTCATGTCTAATAATATTAGCACTGCTTTTATCCCACGGCTACCAAAGAAACGTAAGGACCCAGGATGTCCTACGATATCGATTTCTATTGGGGGTAAAAACATAAACCGTGCTCTTTTAGACCTTGGCGCAAGTGTTAACCTACTTCCATATTCTGTCTATGAGCAGCTAGGGATTGGAGAGTTGAAACCAGCTCACTGCACTCTCCAAATGGCAGACCGTTCGATCACTAAACCTAGGGGTGAACTAGAGGATGTGTTGATAAAGGTCGGGGAATTTGTATTCCCTGTGGATTTTATTGTTCTCGATACACAACCTGTAGCAAACCCACGGAGTCAAATTCCGGTGATCTTGGGTCGACCATTCCTTGCCACTTCCAATGCTGTCATTAACTGTAGAAACGGTTCAATGAACTTATCATTTGGAAATATGACCATTGAACTGAACATCTACAAAATTGGAAGTCAGCCATCAGAACCCTCTGCTCATATTCTTGATGTGTGCTCTGTCCACAAGATTGCTCCCGAAAGTTGCGGAGTTGATGAACTTTGCTTTACAGATCTCGACGACACTACCACATCACTGTTTGATCTTGCAAACTATCTTAGTGAGGACACATTTCCTACGCTTGAGTCCGACATTCCTGACTCATCACCATCCGAGTCTGTATCTTTCACAGGCTATGAGCTTCTTTGTGACTCCAAAAATCACTCGATGATCCCATCTTCTATTATTTCTCCGCCAGCATTAGATCTCAAAATTTTACCTTCTCATCTTAAATATGCATATTTAGGTGAGAATGAGTCTTTACCGGTTATCATATCCGCTTCTCTAGCATCAGAGCAAGAGAATGCACTTTTGTTGGTATTGAGATCTAATAGGGAGGCGTTTGGTTGGACCATGGCGGACATAAAAGGGATTAGTCCCTTGATTGTAGAACATCATATACATGTGATGGATGATGCCAAACCAACCCGAGAACCACAGAGACGGTTGAACCCTGTCATGAAGGAAGCAGTGATGAAAGATCGTCAAATGCCTTGATAATGATATTATATACCCAATCTCCGACAGCCAATGGGTGAGTCCAATTCATGTCGTCCTTAAGAAATCTGGCATCACTGTTATTACCAATGAGGCAAATGAGTTGATTCAGACACGCGCCCAAACTGGGTGACGTGTATGTATTGATTATAGAAAACTCAATGCCGCCACGAGGAAAGACCACTTTCCTCTACCTTTCATTGATCAGATGCTGGAACGCTTAGCTGGACGTGAATATTATTGCTTTATGGACGGATACTCTGGCTACAATCAGGTCCCCATTGCCAAAAAGGATCAAGATAAAACCACTTTTATTTGTCCTTTTGGCACCTTTTCTTATAGACGCATGCCCTTTGGGTAATGCAATACTCCCGCTACCTTTCAGCGGTGTATGATGGGGATATTCTCGGACATGGTCGAGAATTTTTTGGAGATTTTTATGGACGATTTCTCGATTTTTGGAGACTCTTTTTCTGACTGCCTATCGAATCTTGACGCGGTTCTTACTCGTTGCAAAGAGAAGAACTTAACCTTGAATTGGGAAAAATGCCATTTCATGGTCCAAGAGGGAATTGTGCTTGGATATGTTATTTCACGAAAAGGCATTGATGTTGACAGAGATAAGATAGATGTCATTCAAAACCTTTCTCATCCCAAAAGCGTCAAGGATATCCGATCATTTCTTGGCCATGCAGGCTTTTATAGGAGATTCATTAAGGATTTTAGCAGAATTGCTAGACCTTTAACTCTTCACTTGGCCAAGGATACGACCTTCCACTTTGACTCGGATTGTGAGGCAGCATTCGACTCACTCAAACACTCCCTCACTACAGCCCCGGTTCTATCGTCTCTAGATTGGGACTACCCCTTTGAGCTTATGTGTGATGCATCAGATTTTGCAGTTGGTGCAGTCTTAGGACAACACATTGAAAAGATGCCACACGTGATCTATTACGCAAGTAAGACCATGAACGATGCTCAAATTAACTATACAACTACCGAAAAAGAACTTTTGGTGGTTGTATTTGCATTAGAAAAATTCAGGCCTTACTTGATTGGCTCACCAATAGTTGTGTATACTGACCATTCCGCCTTGAAACATCTTTTGGCGAAGAAAGATGCAAAAGGTAGGCTAATACGTTGGATCCTTCTATTACAAGAATTTGATCTTGTTATCAAAGATAAGAAAGGATGTGAAAACGTTGTAGCCGACTATCTTTCACGCATCTCTTCTTCCCCTATGACCCTGCCGATCAATGATTCTTTCCCAGACGAACAACTCTTGAACGTATCCGAGGAACCTTGGTTCAGGGATATTGTGAACTATCTTGCCACGGGGCTGATACCCAGCGATTGGTCAAAACAGGACAAATATCGTTTTCTATCCCAAGTAAAATACTTTTACTGGGATGAACTCTATCTGTTTAAGTATTGTCCTGATCAGATCATTCGCCGGTGTGTCCCGAAGGAGGAGTTCAAAAGTGTTCTATCTTTTAGTCATGATCAAGCATGTGGGGGTCACTTCGGTCCTAGAAAGACGGCAGAGAAGGTTTTGCAATGCGGTTTTTATTGGCCGACCTTGTTCAAGGACACATTTGATTATTGCAAAACCTGTACACAGTGTCAACACACGGGTAGGATTTCCCGGAGAAATGAGATGCCACAACAACCCATCTTAGTGGTTGAAATTTTCGATATTTGGGGCATTGACTTTATGGGTCCCTTTCCCAACTCCTTTGGGAATTTGTACATACTGCTTGCGGTTGATTATGTCTCGAAGTGGGTTGAAGCCATTCTATGTCGCACTAATGACAAAAAGGTCGTCATTAAGTTCTTAAAAGAAAATATATTTTTGTGATTTGGACACCCACGCGCTATCATTAGCGATAACGGGACACATTTCTGCAACAAGTCTTTCGAGACTTTGATGCGGAAATACGCAATCAACCACAGACTTTCTACACCCTATCATCCCCAAACAAGCGGACAGGATGAGATTTCGAATAGACAGATCAAACAAATTCTGGAGAAAATTGTTGCGAAGAATAGAAAAGATTGGTCGATCAAATTGACGGATGCTCTTTGGACATTCCGAACTGCATTTAAAACCGATCTAGGCATGTCTCCATATAGGTTAATGTTTGGGAAAGCTTGTCACTTGCCAGTCGAGATTGAGCATAAAGCATTATGGGCTATTAAGGAAATCAACTTTGACTTAAACCAAGCCTGCAACTTTCGGAAGCTGCAATTAAATGAGCTAAGCGAACTCCGCGATGAAGCTTATGATAACGCTGTAATTGTAAAGAATATGACTAAGGTTTTTCATGATAAAAACATTTTGAGGAAAACATTTACACCTAGTCAACAAGTCCTTTATGATTCACGACTACACCTTCACGCGGGTAAGCTTCGATCTCGGTGGAAGGGACCTTTTATTGTGCGGTCTGTATACCTACACGGGGCAGTAGAGGTAGAAAATGTTAAAAACGGCACATTTTTCAAAATGAATGGACATATATTAAAGCCGTATTTTTCCACTGACCCCACGGAGAAGCTCCTGTTCTTACAGGAGCCATTTTATCTTGATTAAAAATTCCCCCGTCTCACCTCCATGTCCTGTATATTACTGCATCATCTTTTGAATAGAGGTGAGTGAAAAGAATAAGCTTGGGGGAAGATCTTCACTTATATATTTTGCCCCCACTAATAAATTCCTCCCAGGCTTACAGATTTTGTAGATATAGCGGTTGGCAACAGTGAGGACACTGTTGAAAACAAGTTTGGGGGAGGTTTGTGCTTATTTTTTGCATCGTTGGCATATCATTTGCATAAACACAAAACATTTCTTTAAAAACCTATAAAAATTTAAATTTTTTTGAAAACCTATAAAAATTTAAAAATTTTGAAACCTATAAAAATTTAAAAAATTTCAAAATATAAAAATATTTTAATATTTAATATTTTTGTACATAAATAAGATAATAAAAGATTAGATAGGGAAAAATTACATCCATGAGATTAGAAAAATTTAAGAAAACCAAGAAAATTAGAAGTTTTCTTATACGAACTAGTAATAAGTAGTTATGAGTCGTTGTCCCAAGGGTTAGTAAGATGAAGGAAGTCACTAATCTGAGGATAAAAATAAGTCTGAAAAATAGTTTCTATTCTGGAAGCCAAACATTTTGAACGTTGATACCCTGCTATTCGCACTTACACACGTCTTGAAACTCGGGATAGTAGAGGATACCTTGAAATGCTCTTGTCTAAAAGCCGATGTATGAAGGAAATAAATAAAAAAAATGAATAAAATATAAAATGGTGAGAAAAATGGACACTGGTTTTGTTATCGCCAAGGCAACAATAAAAAAATATAGCGAGGGTGCCTCTTCACCTAGTGCCCTAAGGCCAACTGGTCTGGAAGTCACTGCTAAGCCTTAGGTGGTGCAAGACGAGGAAAAACACCAAATAAGCAAGCACATGAGTAATCGGTCTGTTAGTACCTCAAGAAGTATTAACGGTCGCATGAAAATGTGTGAGCAAATTAATCTAAATATTCATTAATTAAAAAGTACTGAGGTGGATGGACAAGAGTATGATAGCTTGAATTGAATTCTCCGGGTGTAGGGATGTTCTTTACACACACGTAGGGTTATATGATCGATGTTTGGAAGAAAGATAGGAATGAAGAATAAGACGATATTTTATTGAGGGGTTATGTGATTTCTGACATCTTTTCATGACTATTAAGATAGGGCTCATGACAACCGAAAAGCTAGCTTAGTTGGAAACCCTAATTTTCAAGGCTTTTCTTTTACAATTCTTTTCTTTAAATGTAATATTCTCGGTCTTCCTTTTATTATTGGATTTTGTGGATGCGACCCTGAAAACCTTCAGGAGACAACACTCCTCCTACTAGGGACACCTAGAGGTTTAAAGGTTTGTTGCACGTGCTCAGTGCAATCGTATTGCTTACGAAAGTGTGCTAGTTAGTTTTTCTCTTTCTTTATTTTCTCCTTCTCTTTTAAATAAAACAGTTCGCTCGAGAGGACCGAAAATAAGTTTGGGGGAATTTGATCAGTCGAAAATAATGTATTTTTAACACGTCAATTTCCCTATCATTTGCATTCATCTAAAGGTATTCGGTATTCATATTGCACATATTAGCAAAACACCCCAAAAATACCAGATTACCTATATTGTATACTAAAACCGGCATTTTTAGGAAAATTGACTGTTTATCATGGCATCACATCATCCTTGTATTGCGCAACACTTGTTTCGAAGTCTGTGCAGGAAATTCTAGGAGAAAGGTTAAATTTGTATAACAGTGCTGTTAAAGAATACGCCAACTCAAGGATTTGAAATCTGGCAATGATCTAGAAGGAATTCAGGGAATCAACATATCAGAAAGTACACCTGAAGACAGATGAAGAAAATACATGAAGTTTCATGCCTTCAGGCTCCTATTGGACCGCGGATCCGCGGCCGGAGCCAGCTTGCGCCGCAGATCCGCGGTGGGTATGCCACGTCATCACCTCTGTTTCACATCAGAACTCTTCTCTCAGTGTCTACACCTCAGAAAGCCACTGCAATTTCCAGAACATTCCAGAACTTTCTGCCAGATCAGCAAAGGCTCTTTGTGCAAGCTAATGATGTCCAAGCTTCCAAAACAAGCTTCACCTTAACTACCTTAAAAGCCTAGAACCTTCTCCCAAACCTCCTAGCTTAAGGTAGAAGCTAAACCCTAACTAACTAGTTCTAGAGGTTTCTACCTAACTAACTAGCTTACAAGGGAAGCTAACCTAGTCCATGCTTCTTAAGGAAGCTAATCATTCTTAAGCCTATAAAAGGGACCCTAGGCCTCACTTGAAAAGGTTGTTGATTGTTGTTGAAATTCTATCATCTCTTCAACCCCAACACTTGTCACCTCCAAACCCTAACCCTAATCCAATCAAGAAAGCCAAAGTTCAAGATCTTTGAGTTCAATCAAAGCAAGCCTTCATCCATCCTTTAGAAGCGAAGCCGGATTTCATCGGAGCATGTGATCCAAGCCGATCCGCGACTCAAGGAGCCTATGCAACGCTAGATTCGACGATCTTGTTCCCTTCTCAAATTCTTGTAGTTCTTTGAGCAAAGTGTAACAAATTGTTGAATAAATAAAGGTTGGATTCTTTTAGCTTGCTTATCTTTCAATTCAAGCATTATGATTCAATTTCGATTCTTGAATGTATTCTTTGTGATGATGCTTGAGTAAAACTCCGCTGGTGGAGGAGTCGACACGATCGATAGAATGATGATGTTGACGAATCTTTAAACATTTTCTTAAGTCCTATAACGATTGTAAAATTCTTGAAAATTGAATGATCGATGATCTAGTTCCGATGCGAAATGCTTTCTTGATTATTTTCGCATGGAACTAGAGATCAACGATCGATCATTTGATTTCCTAGAAGCTATCTTGTGAATGAGATTCATCGAAAGGACAAAGGATAAGATGAGGAAACCCTGATTCTTTGCAAGATCCTTAATCCTCGATAGATCAACATCGATCTAGCATCATTAATGGATAAGAAAAGGTAATTGGTAATCTTCTTCACATCTATGATCTAATCGACTCCTACGAGCTACATTTCAATTCTTGAAACTTTAATCGATTGGAATTCTATCAATTCTTGTTCTTGATTTTTTAATGCTTTCTTGATTTTTGATGAGATTTAGATGATTCTTGAAATTCATTGATATAAATCATATAATCAAGTTTTCTTTTCTCTTCTCATAAATTTTCAATTCAAACAAAACAAATACGAACGAATCGCACAATCCCTGTAGACGATCCGCACTTACTAACGCGCTACAATTCGACACCGTTATTGATTGCGGTCAAATAATTCTTTGATTGTGATTTCTATTCATTTTCTAAACCGACACACAAAGAAAGTTATCAATCAAATGGCGTCGTTGCCGGGGATCGTGCGCTAATTCGTTCGTTATTGAAATTTGAATTGAAAGATTTATTCCATTACAATTTTGAGATCAAAATTCGCGCAAAACCTAAACGTGTTGTTGTGATTTGATTACGAGAAAATCTGGAAGCTGTGGAGCAAGTGAGATTTTTTTCAGAATATTCCAGAGGACTGAGGAAGTGAACAGAGGCTTGTTGTGAATTTTGTGTGCAGTGAAAATTTCAAACCGCCGCTGATCCGCGGTTTAAAGGCCTAATTGCCGCGCAACCGCGGTGCTACTGTGGAGATAGTGTTCCATTTTCCTCAGGTGAATTCTACACTTTCTTATCTCTCTCTCAATCTGCTCCAATTAACAATTTTCTGCAGGTTTCTTTGCAAAAATCGCAGCGCCGCAAAAAGCAATAAAAATTGTGCGTGTTTTTGGTTTTTGGTTGTTTGCATATTAATACGGAAATTAAGGGGCACGACCAGATCCAGATTAGGTGGGGAGTTCACTACCCTTCCTAAGCCCCAAAAATCACAAACTTGCATCCGCATTTACCCTCATTAACTAAAAAAGATCTAGAGATGACTCTAAGGACCGTCGCGCTCACTTAGGACAGAAAAAGGCCGTGGGTAATTCATTGCTTATCCGCGTTTTTTTTATGGTGTCTAAGGCAAGTGTGTCAAAAGCTAGTGGTTACTTAATTAGGCCCACTACTTACGTAGTGGAGAACCTCCCACTTACCTGGCACTTACCTGTCCACAAGAGAGACAAAGAGGCAGTGGAGGATTTATCCCGCGACTTGTCTTTTGGCAGTTAGGAGCGGTCTAGAGCTTTGACCTAGGCGACCAATAGAATTAGGGTTTTGCTTGTTGCATTTGTTGTGATCGCATCATTTTTTCAAAAATCCGTCCATTTTTCAAAACAAACACCACATTCATCATTTTCCCTAATTATAAGTCATGCTGCCACTTGTACTAACCCTTTTTAGTGCAAGATAGGCTGGACACGGGATTCTAGTGCCCGTTTAGTCCGTGTTCTCCCGATCGACTCCGAAGTCGGTATTTCTACATTTACCTCTTCTTTACCCACCACCACACCCACATCGATGGATCCGTCTCCATCGAACTTCTTTACCACCAATCTGCCGTCGTCCGTTGGTGCGCAGAATCCACCCCGCATCTCTCTCCAAGAGAGGTGCTATCCTATTCGAGGTCCTCTTTCGACCTGCTTATCCACACCACCAGCCAACGGGGATAATTTTGAGATTAAACCCCAATACATCAATCTTCTACCCAAATTCCACGGCCTGAGGACGCATACGTCTTTATCACAAAATTTGAAAATGTATGCGCAATGATGGGTACGTCACAACTTTCAGCGGATGCTATGCGTCTACGTCTTCTTCCATTTACCTTGTGCGATATAGCCGAGAAGTGGCTATATAACACTACCGCACATTCCATTTCGAATTGGGAAGAATTCGTTGCGGCATTCCTTAAGAAATTTTACCCTATGCAAAAGACAGCTCGAGTCCGTAGCGAACTAAATCAATTCACCCAGCTTCCGAATGAACCGTTCTCGAAGTGCTTTGAACGCTTCAAGGATATTTTGGTTCAATGTCCTCATCACGGCATCCCGAGATGGGATCTGTGCCGAATCATTTATGAGGGCATTAACCCAAACACTAAACAGAACCTTGAAGCTATGTGTCAAGGCAATTTTATAACCAAGGATGATGGGGGAGCTTGGAAATTTTTAGAAGAGTTCGCTGAAAAGTCCTTACAGTGGGAGAGTGGAAACATGTCATCGTCTAGGGGGTGGCGTACACCAAATTGATGCGTCCATAGGTGTTCGAGCTGAGATGACAGCAATGCAAAAGAAGCTCGAGGCTATGGAACATAAATTTTTAGCAGCCACCCTAAACCCAATGTCGCTCCCCAAAACTGTTTGTGGATGTTGTTCTGATCCTTCTTATTTGACGGAAGAATGTCCATTAAACTCTTTGTTTCAAGGTCATGAGCATACCAATGCCGCTTTTCGAAGACCTAGAAACGATCTATATTCTTCCATGTACAATCAGGGTTAGAGGAATCACCCGAACTTTGCTTGGAACCAATCCCAATCTCAAAACACGGTTCCAAATCCGAATCATTTTCAAAGGGATCCTCCACCACAACAGCAACCACTTCAACTCACTCAGCACCCCTACCAGTCACAAAATTTTCAAAACCAGGTCAACACTCCTGCACCGTCTAATCCTATGCAGTTGACCTGTTCTGACGAGTTCTCTCAATTCACACAAACCATGAAATCACTCTTGTCAAATTTCATGGAAGTGTTGGCTGAGTTTAGGTCTTCCGTCAGTGAGATAAAGAAAAACTCAGCGTCCCAAGCTAAGAGTATCAGATCGATGGAAGCAGAAATTGCACGACTAAAAGCCGAAATGAGTGCGAGAGAAAAAGGGAAACTTCCGTCTCAACCCCTACCGAATCCTGGGCATTACAATGTAAATGCCATTACAACATTGAGATCAGGAAGTGTGCTGAATAACCATGTTGGGGAAGAAATTGATGATATTGAAAATCATATCAATAACACCCCGGTTGAGACCTTTTCTCACACACACACTTCTACTTCTGATCCTTGTTCTTCTACCCCACCGCCTTCTCACAAGCCTATTCTCCATTTCCCTCTAGGCTCGACACCTCAGCAAATCTCTTCTAGTTCTCTACAGACGATCCCCACTCCTCTTTTGGGATCACGTCTACACCTACCACCTTCTTCTATGATGGACCCAGCGCTTATTGCTAAAGCTCCTTATCCTAATCGATTAAGGGGTAACAAATCGAGTCCACATATGGAGAAGATTATGGAAATGTTCAAACATGTTAAAATCAACATCCCTCTCCTAGATGCTATTCAACAAGTCCCCGCTTATGCGAAAATTCTTAAAGACTTGTGCACTAGGAAGAGAAAGACTCAAGTGCCAAAGAAGCTCTTCATGTCTAATAATATTAGTACTGCTTTTATCCCACAGCTACCAAAAAAACATAAGGACCCAGGATGTCCTACGATATCGATTTCTATTGGGGGTAAAAACATAAACCGTGCTCTTTTATACCTAGGCTCGACACCTCAACAAACCCCCAAGACCCGGTATGCGATACTCTCAGACGAATAGACCGGACTGTGCGGATATTGTCACAGTTAGGCTCAGTAGAGGTTCAGATGAGTTTGCTCATCGGCCTTCATTTCGATAGGTACCTGGATAGCCGTTACGTACAACTAGCCGCTGTCGTGCTTGTGGTTAAACTCACTGTCAGCGTACTGTCGAGTCTTTAGAGTTCCATACAGAGGGTTTCTATGGTTCAGACAAAACGATGTAGAGGTCGTATGTTTATACGTGCAGGGTTCCGATTAATTACATATACTAGTTGCACAAAATTTAATCGGACAGATTATAATACTAGCAGGTTTAGGATTAAGCCGGTTTGTTAAATCAGATATTGATTTAATGTTCGCATTATATTAGTAGTTTTATTCTATCTCTAGGTTATTCGTATTTTGGTATGAATACGGGTAAGCATATACGGTAGAAAGTATTTTGTATTTATACAAAATATCATCTAGAAGGAGGACACCTCATTCATGTATAAACCATTTATTTTTATATTTGGAAATGAGGTGGAGGGTTATGTGGCAAAAGAGAATGGTGTGAGACATGGCCAAATGAATTGGAATTACTATTGAAGCATGATTCATTTGTTTATTGTGAAAAAGATTTGATAAAACAAAAATGGTCATGAGATTTTTCACAACCTCACTTCATTTTCATTTGCTCCTTCTCTATTTTCTCTTGAGTTCATTCTCCTCCTTAACCCTAAACCTTTCTCATGTGTTGAGATATACATGGTTAGAGATAGAAAAAATTACTACTAATCATCTCTACATCTCCTGAACAAACTAGATCAGCAAACTAGTTAGTTTAGAAGATTTAATCAATAACTTTCGGGTGGATCATCTAGGATCGAGGAGGCCGACGACCAAACATGATCTAGAACTGGAAAGGAGTTTAAGAAGAGAATCAAGAAGACCTGAAAGACACGAATCCATCGGTATAAAACTTTTATCACAGTAGTTAAGCATCTATGATATTTTGCTATTAGGGCTTATGGTTGTTTTTGGTTTAGTAGTCTTTGTTGCATATTTCAAAATCGATTTTTGAAAATTCCGTCTCTTTACAAACCCCGTTGTGTGTGGAACATAGACTTAGAGTATGACACTAATAACAAGACTAGTTAGTTCTTGTATTGGCATATAGCTACAATGAAAGTTGGTAGAAAAAATATAGCCCATTTGAAATACATATCGTTGTATGAAAGAAAGCAAAAGAAATTAATTGAAAAAGGAATAACTAAAGAAAAACCGAAAAAATTGAACCCTTCCCCGATTGGAGCCATCAAGGTTTGCCAAAAATTCAAATATCAGCATGCGCATAGCACGTGCCAAACCGTGGTCTCTACAACCTTAGCCAAACTCAATTGGCAAGCAGTCTTAGGAAGTCCCCATCAATAGTTCAACACAGAATTGATTAACAACTAAGACACTCTTCTCATATGGAATTTGACTGATTTGGAGCTTTGTGTGGTAGTTGGTGATGATATTAGCCAGTCAAATAGAGGCATATCCAACTTGCTCTCTAAAGCTCCCTATGTTTGAACTTGAACTTTTCCTAAGACGTCTAACGCGTATGGAGCTGAAACTTATTTTGTCCCACCCTCAATTAATTTGAAACTGGTCATTTTTACTTCCTCATGCGACACCAAAAGAGGATACCAAGGGGCAAAGACAATGAAAGAGGCTCAAGCCTAATGTTTCCATCATAAAGAGAGAGATGGTATTCCTCTCAATCTCATGAGACGTTCAAATAAGAAGAACAAGAAAATCATCTATAAATGCAAAGGCCATTGAAAATGTTATATGCTTTCTCTGGAAAAAAAATGTGATCATTTTCATTCTGAAAGTTCAATAAGAGTTGGTGGATATGATTTATATTTTATATGAGCTGGTTTAAGGCATGCAACCATCACAAATGAATACAAGACCAACTTTACTAATTCAGGGATGAGGGTGGGTCCGCCATGGGTGCAATGTTTGAATTTGAAATTTGTGTCTTCCTTTAATCCATATTAATAAGAGGCAGCAAAAAATAAGCAGCAGTAGGAACGTATGGAACCATTTTCATTTGCTATGTATAGCAGGAATTCATCCTAAGTTGTAAGAACAAGCAAATTTTAATAGATATCAATATTTCAGTATCTTATACTTTCTGACGGATGTCGGATCACGTCAAGATATTACCTTCCATAGATCTGCTGTTGGCGACGATGGACGGCTGAGATTGGGTTGGAGGTTGACTCCTGAAGCGTGCGGATCTCAATGGGTTTGAGGTGGTTGAGGCCGAGCTACCTGCAAGGAAGTCCCGGGGTGATTGTACCACCGAGGACCCTCCGACGATCAAGTTAGACCGGATATTCGAGCAGAGTAACGGCCTAGTGGGGAAAGAATGACTTACTTGAACCGTCTGAAAGAGGGGTTTATATAACGGCGGCAACAGGCAGGCAGGCGCGAGAATCACGCCGGCCGTTACGCTCCCGACGTCACGCCCACGTGATAGGCGGGATCTCTCATAATGACGAGACATGCTCGTTAATGGGGGATCGTGATGGCGTGGAACGCGGGACGTGGCCGGCAGATATCTCGCGTATGGCGAGATTCACGGAGGTGAGGCGGTTGCGCCTGCGATGGGTGCCGTTGGTCGGTCGATGGGACCGAGGAATACGAGCTCGGCGGGAGGCTCGGGGACGAGCGGGAGGCCGAGGTATCTTGGTTCTGCTACATCCCGGAGACGAGCTGAGAGGGCCAAGGAGGCCACTTGTGCAGGGGGCTCGGAGACGAGCCAGCGGTTGTTTGTAGGACGGGCATAGGAGTGGCATGGTCGGCCATTGTAGGTCCTTTCTTGCAAGATTCGGGACACGTCATCTGCCACGTGTCATGATCTGGGAGATCACCGATATCGAGCATCATCATTAGCCCCCCACTCTCGTCCCGACCTGCTCACGGGTCGGGTCGAGAGTGGTCTGCCGGGTCATCCGAGGTGAGCTCCTTTTCGAAGATATCGTCGGGGCGTGTTCCCGGGCAATCTGTCGTATTCTCATGATGACGTCAGCGAATCAGGGGTCAGATCTTCCATTAAAGGGGATGCGCCGAATCGTGCGTACGTTTGCTGAGGCGACAGCCCAAGTGTTTGGCGCTGGTTGGTTGACGTGACGGGCGCGGGTTTCCTGCGTCCGATGGGGTGCGACCAATGTGTGTATGACAGATGGAGCGATGGTGGCCGTCGAATGCGTGGGTCGTTTTGGCGGGAGATGACTGTCACCGTTGGATGTGTACGCCGGCAGCTATAAATAGTGGTGCCCCCCCATCATGGCCTATCCCTCTTCATAATCTCCTCGTCTTGAGTCTCGTTAGCTCGGCGCTCTCCTTCTTAGGTCGGATCTCTGCGTTTTCTCTTCCGAGGACTCATCCACTTCATCAGGTTAGATGTTTTTTGTGAAGAGTCCGTAGAAATAGTTCGGGTAGAGTCTAGGGAGCCCTCTGTAGATTCGTCCTCTTCTTCTTCTTCTTCTTCTTCTTCTGTTTCTTCTTCTTCTGAGTCAAGCCTGTTTCCCTCCTTGGTAGAACAAATAGACCGATCCAGGATTCTTGCTGCCCTCGGTGCCCTTTCCCAGAAGAGAGCCGGGGTCGTGGCCGTGCCTCGGGCTGACCCGAGCTCCACGCCAGAGGAGTCGCCAGCGGCGAGGCCATCTGCTTCGACCCAAGCCCCCGATGATTGCCGCGGCGGCGGCCAGAGGCGTCCGCGGGTTCCCGAACCCTGGACGGGGGAAGCGGAAGAGGACGAAGACATGTTCCTCTTAAGAGGAAGAAGACGGTCTCTCGCGCGCCACCGACTTAGATTCCCGAGGGGATTCCTGTGCAGGAGGGGGGCACCTGTTTCGTGGTCCCGTCCGGGCTTTCCGTTGCTGCTAGCGTGCTCGCTGATATGGAAGAATCAGCTGGAGGCAAGATTCCGCGGGGGACCTTAAGGGCCCAAGTGGCGGCTATAGCCCAGGAGGCGGTGCAGGTACGTACTCCCTTATGTGCTACTTTGAGCGCCTTTTTCTCAGTTCGAGCGTCTCTAAGTCTTTCTGCTGTTTTTCATTAGATTCTTCAGCACTGCGCCCTCGTTGCTCGCATGGAGGCCGAGGAGATTGCCCCTGCTATGAGGGGGCGGGGGAATCTTCTTCGGAGGCCGAGGATCTGCGGCTTGAGCTGCGTCTAGAGAAGGAAAGGATGGCCGTCCTTGAAGCCCGATCGGCCGCCGCAGAGCTCACCGTCTCAAAGTGCCGGGAGTCATATCACCGTCTAAGTGAGTCCCACCGAGCCATTAAGGCTAAGTTGGTGGAGCTGGCCGATCTTTATGCAGTAGTGAAGAGGGCGAGGGATGCCAGCAGGCGGGATGCCGAGGCTGCTCTTCAGGCGGCGGAGGTTGCCGAGGTTCGAGCTCGAAAGGCGGTGGCCGAATACAAGGGGTCGGACCAGTTTTACGCCGACCTCGGTGAGGCCTCTGCCGTTGCATGGCACAGAGCTCTTGATGCCGTCAAGGAGCAGTTTTCGGAGTTTGCCGATGGTGAGCTTCGTGCTTGGGTCCCACTTTCGGTGGTCATGCCTCCGGCAGATGGTGATGAGGGAGGCGAGTTCTAGGCGGAGCTTGCGGCCTGAATTTTTTGGCTTTTCCTCCATGTCTCACTTTTTGTAAGCCTTCGGGCAATTTGGTAAGGCTGGGGAGCCCACAATACCTTTGTAAAGGCTTTTGACTTTTTGAATAAATTCTTTTTGCAGTAGCATTTGCACGCGTATTTTCCTTTGTCGGTAAACACTTGTATTTGCACAGTACCGCCTTCGTGTTAGGCCCGTCTTTCGTCTAGTGATCACACGCCGAATTGAATCTGATCATTTGCCATGTGTGCAAAGACCGGTGGGAATACTGTATCCCCATGGCCCCGAAGTCAAGGTAGAGATTGCTCAGACGTAGATAGACCGGATGCCTTTTGGTGAGGGCTTTGTTCTTTAGCATTGGAGAGGTCGTTAGAGGCCTGCTAAGGACTGGCCGAGCAGGGTTGTTGCCCGTTACCTCTTGGCAAGGGCTTCGATCCCTGGCGTTATAGGGTAGGGAACTACCAGACAAGGATGACCGAGCAAGGGCGGGCCCGGTTGCCTCTTGGCGACAGCTTCGATCCCTGGCGTTGTGGGGTAGGGAACTACCTGCCAGGGATAACCGAGCAAGGGCGGGCCCGGTTGCCTCTTGTCGAGAGCTTAGAACCTTAAGGACGGGCCGAGCAGGGTTACTGCCTGGTGCCTCTTGGCAAGGGCTTTGATCCTTGGCGTTGTGGGGTAGGGAACTACCGGCCAGGGATAACCGAGCAAGGGCGGGCCCGGTTGCCTCTTGTCGAGGGCTTAGATCCTTAGCGCCGGAAGGGCCGTAAGAGTCCTGCTAAGGGCTGGCCGAGCAGTGTTGCTGCCCGGTGCCTCTTGGTGAGGGCTTCGATCCCTGGCGTTGTGGGGTAGGGAACTACCGGCCAGGGATAACCGAGCAAGGGCGGGCCCGGTTTCTTCTTGTCGAGGGCTTAGATCTTTAGCCCGGGAAGGGCCGTAAGGGGCCTGCTAAGGACTGGCCGAGCAGTGTTGCTGCCCGGTGCCTCTTGGCGAGGGCTTCGATCCCTGGCGTTGTGGGGTAGGGAACTACCGGCCAGGGATAACCGAGCAAGGGTAGGCCTGGTTGCCTCTTGTTGAGGGCTTAGATCCCTGGCGTTGTGGGGTAGGGAACTACCTGCCAGGGATAACCGAGCAGGGGCGGGCCCGGTTTCCTCTTTTCGAGGGCTTAGATCCTTAGCGCGGGAGGGGCTGTAAGAGGCCTGCTAAGGACTGGCCGAGCAGTGTTGCTGCCCGGTGCCTCTTGGCGAGGGCTTTGATCCTTGGCGTTGTGGGGGTACGGAACTACCTGCCAGGGATAACCGAGCAAGGGTGGACCCAGTTGCCTCTTGTCGGGGGCTTTGATCCTTAGCGCGGGATGGACCGTAAGAGGCCTGCTAAGGATGGGCCTAGCGGGGTTGCTGCCCGGTGCCTCTTGGCGAGGGCTTTGATCCTTGGCGTTGTGGGGGTAGGGAACTACCTGCCAAGGATAACCGAGCAAGGGCGGGCCCGGTTGCCTCTTGGCGAGGGCTTCGATCGACCCTCCTGACCTGTGAACATTGGGAAGGGTAATAGTCGCGGACGACACGTGTTAGGAACGTACGGGGGAAGGCAGAACGTTTCGGGAAGCCGCGTCAGTTTCGCCACGTGGCCGCGTGGCATTGGAGTAGTTGCGGCGATTCCCAAGATTCGCGCCGGTACGCGCGAGAATCCGGGTCCTTGAAGATTCTGTGTGAGGCTATAAATAGGGAAGGAGATGGCAGCTCCTTCGGCACCGCTTTCTTTTGAGATGACTGGGCGTGTGTATTTGATCGAAGAGATCATCTCCTTTGGTGATGTCTCCTTGTATGACTAATCTCTGGCCGAGGAGGGGTACCAGGGAGTGGTTCAGCACCTCGAGGATCACTTCGGCCGGCTTCTTCCTATGCGGTCGTCCCTGCTCCAAATGTTGATGTATGCGATCTGGAGGAGGCCCCCGGGTCTGGATAACCCCTTCACCGAGGAGCTTCTGGACGAAGCGCTCGACAAGGTGCATTCGATCTTCTTGTTCGGCCTTATCTCGAAAGCTAGGTACGACCGGTCCTTGGCTCTCATTCTGGAGTGTTTCAAGATGAGGTACATCGCGGGCGAAGGCTCAGAGGGCGGAGCGTCGGGTGTTTCTGTGGCATCCCGGGTCCGCGCGCAGCGTCGGCGGGAGCGGGCTCTAGCGGCCAGGGCCCGGCTAACGGAAATCTAATCCGAGTATCACCAGGAGTACTTCCTTGATCCTGTTCCGCCTTTCTTGTAACTTTCTCTTTTTCTGTAAGGCCGAGGAGCCCATAGTACCTTTTTGGATGAATAAGATTCTTCTTTTTGCAATGTTCTAGCGTTCCCTTCTTGTTATTTGAATGGAAAGGACTTTTAGAGAAGTTTACATTGTCTTTATGAAAGAAAAGATACACACTCGTAGGTATTCCCCTCACCGGTACAGCTTGAGCTTCTCAGCGTTGTAAGGCCGTGGAAGCTTGCGCCCGTCCGCGTCTTGCAAGCGGTAGGCTCCGACGGGAAGTACCTCGGAGACGAGGAAAGGACCGTCCCATTTTGGAGAAAACTTATGCAGTCTGCCTTGATCGACGAACTCGTTTCGCCTCAGGACCAGATCCCCAGTCTTGAAGAAACGATGCTTGACACGCACGTTGTAGTATCGGGCGGTTTGCTGTTGATAGGCGGCAGCTCTGATCTGAGCCCGATCTCGTTTCTCCAGCAAGATGTCCAGGTTGGTCCGTAGCGCCGTAGTGTTTGCTTCGTCGTTGAAGTGTTCGACCCGGTGACTGGGTAGCCTGATCTCCGCTGGGACCATTGCCTTGGTCCCGTAGCATAGTCTGAAAGGGGTTCCCCCGATAGGGGTCTTCTTTGACGTGCGCAGGGCCCACAGGACACGGGGTAATTCTTCGACCCAGCTGCTTTGGCGTCCTTCTAGGCGGGTCCGGAGACCTCGAAGAACGTCTCGATTAGCGACTTCGGCCTATCCGTTTCATTGGGGATGTGCGACCACGGAAAACTTCATGAGGATATGATACTCATTGCAGAATTCCTTCACTTTCTCGTTTTCGAAGTTCGTCCCGTGGTCGGTGATGATACACCTCGGGATACCGAACCGGAGTATTAGGCTGTTCTTTAGGAACTTGATGGTCGTGGCGGCATCCGGTTTCCTGATGGGGACGGCCTCGATCGACTTCGTGAAGTAATCTACTGCGATGAGGACATACTTGTGCCCGCCCGTACCGGTAGGGAACTGCCTATCATGTCTAATCCCCACTGGGCGAACGACCATGGGAAGGTTAGAGCGGTCAGCTCGGTAGCCGGAAAGCGAGATATGCTTCCCTGGAGTTGGCAACTTTTGCATCTCCTGAAGAGCTTCTGGGCGTCTTGGTGAATAGTTGGCCAGTAGTACCCCTGGAGCAATGCCTTCTGGATTAAGGTGCGGGCCCCTTGGTGTGCGCCGCCGACCCCTTCATGGATTTCACGGAGGACGTAGTTGGCTTCGTGGGGGTCGACGAACCGGAGCAGGGGCTGTGTAAAGGACTTCTTGTAAAGGTTCCCATTGCTCCAGACGAAATGACGGGCTTTGGCTTGGAGACGGCGGGCTGCTCCCCGATCTCCTGGGAGCATACCTTCACTTAGGAATTCCACGAAGGGCTTCCTCCAGTCTCGGTCTTCTTCCTGGGCTGTGTACACATGAAGTATTGTCGCCCCGTCTTCCACGCTGGGCCGTGGCAAGGTCTCAAAGAGGATAGATCGCTTATTGTTGGCCGAGTAGGATGAAGCCAGCTTACTCAGGGCGTCGGCTTGGGCATTGAGTTATCTGGGTATTTGATCTACCTAGACTTCGTCGAAGTTCTTTCGAAGTTTTCTTACCTCGGCCAGATACTTTACTATTAGAGGTTCCCGAGCCTCGAAATGGCCGGTCACTTGGCCAACGACTAGGGCTGAGTCGCTGCGAATCCGAATTGTTTTCAGCCCCAGCCCGGAGGCCATGCGCAGTCCAGTCAGCAGGGCCTCGTATTCTGCCGCGTTATATAAGGCCTTGAACCCGAGCTTCAGAGAATACTCTATTTCAGCCTCGTTCGGGCCTCGAATGATGAGGCCGGCACCACAGCCCTCCTCGGTTGAAGACCCGTCGACGTAAATGACCCACTCAGGGACTGAGTCGGGCCTCCCCTCGGTCGGGTGTTGGGCCACGAGGGTCGGCATGGACTCCGGTTCCTTACTGGGGATGGTGCACTCGACGATAAAATTGACCAGGGCTTGTGCTTTGATGGCCTGCCTCGGGCGGTATTTTATGTCAAACTGGGAAAACTTCCATCTCCACTTCTCTAAGCGTCCCGAGGATTCGGGTGAAGCGAGGATAGCCCCCAGCGGGCGCTCGGTAAGAACGAGGATGGTGTGCGCCTGGAAGTAGTGCCGTAGCTTCCTTGAGGCCATAATTAGTGCCAAGACGATCTTCTCTATGGCTGGATACCTCGTTTCTGCGTCTTTGAAGACGTGGCTCACGTAGTATACTGGCTTTTGCACTCCATTGACCTCTCGGACGAGCACTGAGCCCGCTGCTTGGTCGGATACCGCTAGATACAGTGACAGCTCGTCTCCTTCAACGGGTCGGATGAGCAGCAGTGGCGTCGCAAGGCCCCTCTTTAATTGGTCAAAGGCGGTCTGGCGCTCCTCTGACCACTCGAGCCTCGGGATCTTCCTTAGAGCTTTGAAGAGCGGGAGGCATTTCTCTCCAGACCTCGACATGAAACGGCTCAGAGCGGCTACCCTTCCTGTTAGTCGCATGATCTCGACGTTGGTCTTGTGTGCGGCCATGTTGAGGATAGCGTCGATTTTCTCTGGGTTAGCTTCGATTCCACGGTGGGTGACCATGAAACCGAGGAACTTTCCCCCGGTGACTCTGAATGCGCACTTGGCGGGGTTCAGTTTCATCTTGAACTTGCGGAGTGCCTCGAAAGCCTCGCCCAGATCCTTGGCGTGGTCGGCCGACGAGACTGATTTGATGAGCATATCGTCGACGTAGACTTCCATGTTCCTGCCGATCTGCGGCTTGAACATGCGGTTGACCAATCGTTGGTACGTGACTCCGGCGTTTTTAAGGCCGAAGGGCATCACCTTGTAGCAGTATACCCCTCGGCCCGTTGTGAATGCGGTGAGATCTTCGTCTGCCGGATTCATAAGGATCTGATTATAGCCGGAAAAGGCATCCATGAAGCTTAATAGCTCGTGGCCTGCCGAGCTGTCGACGAGCTGATCTATCCGACTAAGGGGATAGTTGTCTTTGGGGCAGGCCTTGTTGAGGTCGGTGAAGTCGACGCACATGCGCCATTTCCTGGTCGACTTTTTGACCAAAACTACGTTTGCCAGCCACTCCGAATAGGGTACATTCCGAATGAAGTTGGCGGCGAGGAGCCAATCCACTTCGTCCTCGATAGCCTTCTGTTTGACCGGGGCGAAGCTTCGCTTTTTCTGCCTACGGGTCGGGCCGTGGGATCCACCCTGAGCTTGTGAGATATAATTTTGGGGTCGATCCCCGGCATGTCAGCAGGCGTCCAGCCGAACACGTCGGAGTTGTTTCTGAGGAAATGGACCAGGTCATCTCGCTGAGCCCCTGTCAGAAGCGATCCGATCTGAACGATTTTTTTGTCGTTCCCTTCTACGAGGGGGACCTCGGTCAGTGCTTCCACCGGGGTCCTTTGGACCTCTTTTTGCTCACCCTGAGTGTCCAGAGAACCCTTGATGTCTCCTTCATCCTCGGCGTCGTCGGTTGGCTGCTCAGACGAAGATGTTGCGGTGAAGCAAACCCTTGCAATCCGCTGGTCTCTATAGACCCGACCTATCCCGCCCTGGTCGAGAAGGAACTTCATCGCCAGGTGGTAGGTCGATATTTGGGTCCGGAGGGAGTTCAGCGTTGGCTGGCTGAGGAGGATGTTGTAGGTCGATGGGATTCTCTCTACGATGAATTCCACAGGAACTGTCCGCGTACGGCCGGCCTCCCCGACAATAAACTGCAGAGTGACTACACCTTCCGTCGGGATGGAGTGGTTGGTGAATCCTGAAAGGACGTGGGAGGTCGGCCTTAGGTCTGCTGGGGTGAGCCCCATGCGCAGAAAGCAGTCGTAGAAGAGAATGTCCGCCGAGCTTCCCGAGTCGACTAGTATCCTGTGCACCTCGTATTAGTGGACCCGAGCCGTAATCACCAGAGAGTCGTTGTGAGGCAGAGATATGCCGTGGAGGTCCCCGTCGTCAAAAATGATCGGCTCGGTCTTCCTGGCCTTCTTCCTCAGACGGCTGTTGGCCTCTACGGCCGGCGTGGGGTGCTGAGTCTCGTAAGTACTCAACGTACCCCCCATCGACATGACCATGATTTTTGATGAGCCCCGGTTCCTTTTGATGGGGTTCATTAGTTCCCTTGGCGAGGTAGCCTTCGAGCTGCCGGGACGAGTCCCGTCCGCGCGATCCCATCGAGGGAGGGGGTGTCGGTCATGCCTGGGAGTAGGCGAGCTGACCGACACCTCCTCGGGAGGGACAGGGATGCGATGGGGCTCGGGGCGAGGCGCTTTGGCGACGGACCTCGGTGTTGAACTGTGGGACGCCCAGGGGGTCATAGAATATGTTGGCCCGAGCGATCTGCGGCCGTGGGAGGTAGCGAGGCAGTGGTCGGTAGTACCGGCGTGAGCAGAGTCTTCTCTCCCTCTGTAGGCGTCCCGGTCCCGAGGTGGGGGCGCGGCGACCTGGGGAACTTGCCCCGCCGTTTGGACACGGACGAGCGCATTCACGACGGACGCGAGTCGATCTATCTGGACGACTAGGGCGTTGATGGCGTTCGGGGGAGGAGATTCGTTTGCGCCTCCGTTGAGGGGGAGGCAGCGGCTGGTGCTTGGATCGTCGCGGTGATCGCTTGCCATAGAGTTGAGATCGGAAGATGAACTTTGTTCAGTGGAATCAAGAGTTTCCCGCAGACGGCGCCAGCTGATGGATGTCGGATCACGTCAAGATGTTACCTTCCGTAGATCTGCTGTTGGCGATGATGGACGACTAAGATTGGGTTGGAGGTTGACTTCTGAAGCGTGCAGATCTCAATGGGTTTGAGGTGGTTGAGGCCGGGCTACCTGCAAGGAAGTCCCGGGGTGATTGTACCATCGAGAACCCTCCGACGATCAAGTTAGACCGGATATTCGAGCAGAGTAACGGCTTAGTAGGGAAAGAATGACTTACTTGAACCGTCTGAAAGAGGGGTTTATATAGAGGTGGCAACAGGTAGGCAGGCGCGAGAATCGCGCCGGCCGTTACGCTCCCGACGTCACGTCCGTGTGATAGACGGGATCTCCCATTAATGACGAGACATGCTCGTTAATGGGGGATCGTGATGGCGTGGAACGCGGGACGTGGCCGACGGATATCTCGCGTATGGCGAGATTCGCGGAAGTAAGGCGGTTGCGCCTGCGATGGGTGCCGTCGGTCGGTCGATGGGACCGAGGAATACGAGCTCGGCGGGAGGCTCGGGGACGGCGGGAGGCCGAGGTATCTTGGTTCTGCTACAGCCCGGAGACGAGCTGAGAGGGCCGAGGAGGCCACTTGTGCAGGGGGCTCGGAGACGAGCCAGCGGTTGTTTGTAGGACGAGCATAGGAGTGGCCTGGTCGGCCACTGTAGGTCATTTCTTGCAAGATTCGGGACACGTTATCTGCCACTAGTCACGATCTGGGAGATCACCGATATCGAGCATCATCACTTTCTTATTCCAAAATTACAACTAACCCCTCTTTAATCGCATATTATTATTTAAAGCCTTCTTGTGACCTAATGATATCTTTGATAAGCATGCAATATGTTATATATGTGTGTATGATTAGGAATGAATATACTCCAAATGTTAAAAATGGGCGTAAACTGGAGGTTTTTTTAAAGCTTTAAGAACGAATGGTTCGCTTTTGCTTCAAAGTTATTGTTAATTATTTTAATCTGAATAATATTTATGAGTATCACCCTAAACTAAAAGGCGATTTCGTACCCACGCTACAAATTTTAGAATTAGTTAATGGAGAATGAAGGGAAGAAGTTATTGAAATTAGAAACTGATTCATATTGTTGCTATTGACACGGTTCATAATTTAAGAATTAATTAATGACATGGCTCATAATAACGCGTAAAATGAAAGAAACGGATACATATAGCCGATCCTAAAAATTTGGTATAAAGATTTGTTATTATTTTTGTAGTTGTCCTCGTTGTTGTTGTTGTTGTTGATGATGATGATGGAGAATCAAGCTAAGATTGATTTTTTATGCCATTTAACTGCATTTGCATGCTAAAAATATAACAATTAAGATTCTCATTTATAACTTAAAAGTTGATCAAACAATGATTTATATTATTAAGTTTTTGATACAAATAAGTGTGTGTCATGTAATTGATACAAACGGATTAAGTTAGAAGTCAAGCGGTCCGATTCATAGATAAACAAAATTACAAAGCTCACAGATGATAAAAAAAAATTAAAAGAGAAGAATTTAAATTCATACTGTAGTTACTAAATGATAGATGATTAAAATCTCAAAGATTAATGCGTATTTTAATGAGGAATTATACCTGATTTTGCATTGGAAGATACTCTGTAAATAGATGGATCAGCCCCAAAGCAGCAATTACCCATTGATGATATAAACCAAAGAATGCCTCTCACAAAGATACCACTTCCATGAGAGATAGAAAGAGAGAGAGAGAGAGAGCTGGCTTATTTGGACAGAGTAATTGTTTAGGTTGGTGAAAAGGAGAAATCAGGAGAAAATAAAAGGATTGGAGCATGTAAAGGAATTCATTGAACATGTCTTAGTTCTTTCATGTCAGCTATAATTTTGGTTGAGAGATGGAAACAAAAGCCACAAAAATGTAATCTTTTTCAGCCCTTTTTTGGTTTGGGTTTCTAGATGGCCAAAAGGAAAGTAAGAAATTACACACACACACATATATATATATAAAAGAAAAAGAAATATAATTTTTTAAAATAGAATCTTGGAAAATTCCAAATGAAAGTCGAAGCAAACCTCTCATTATCACAATGAAAGACAACCCACCATTAAAAAAATTTGAGTGGCATTTTTAGAGAGTTTTTTTTAAAAATAATGCGCAGGCCTTTGCTTCTATCCTACTTCTTCCTGAAATCTTCTTTTGAATGTCTATAATTGGTGGGCTAACGCTTTGATTTTAAAGTCTGCTGTAGCAATGATGGGGCCTTAATAGGTGAAGGCAAAATTGAAATTTGGTGGGAGAAAAAGGAGAGAGAGAAGACCATCCAAGATGGCATTAATTATGCTACTGAGTGCTGATAGCCATGGTCATAGATTCGTCGTTCAGGAATTATTCGGCGAGTTTGAAAATTCGGGGAACTATTCGGAAAATATCGGCAGGTATTCGGAAAAAATTCGGTAGGTGTTCGAGAAGAATTTCGAGCAAGAAATTAATATATGAGGCGCTTGGTTTTGATATTGCGAATTATTCTATAACATTTCAAAAAGATAAAATATTAATTTTGGGAATTTTTATAATTTAATATTATTTTATTGAATATTTTAATATTTTGGTATTATTAAATACAAATAAATAGGAAAAATTTGAGAAAAATTATGGAAAATTCTAAAATTGGGTAATTATTGGAATTATGGCATTTTTAGATTTTTATGATCATTTATATGCTAATTTAGTGCTAATCGCGATTAAAAATTGCTAATCGAATTTTTGGCGTCTTTGTGCAAAACATGCACACATCCTTTTTCCTACACTTGTGCATTTTCTTGCCATGCTTTTCATTTGGGTTTACTATTTGAGTGAGAAGGGTTTTAAAAGGAAAAAGAAAAGGAAAAGAATAAAGAAATGGGTAGTTGGTGAGAGAGAGAGAGGTATGGGCTTCATTGACTAAGGACTTAACCATTTCTCCCCTCATTTCCCTCCCTCTTCTCCCTTTTCCTGCTGCTGCTCCTGCACCTCCTTTCCCTCCCCTCTTCAAGCTCCAAAACATCTCTAAAACAACCCCAAAACCCAATCTCCATTTCATTAAATGTGTGCACAATCCCTAAATCTACACTTGGAGCTAAAGAAGCAAGGATTTTGGCCACTAGGGGCAACTCAAGAAATTTCTTGAGTTGCCAAATGAGGTAATTTCTGGATCATTAGATTAGTTTTTGCATTACTTATACCCCTATGTTAAAAGTGAATCGATATCGGGTGGTGTTGTGGACTTAAAGGAAACCTAGTTAGGGTTTGAGGAAATTGTGAGTTGTAGTGTGAAATTGAGTTCAGTAGAGGCTACACCAACACCTTAGTTCTATAATTGAGACCCAACCCTGAAGCTTAAACCCAAAATACGGATTTGTAGAAACCGATATCGGAAAATTTGTGAAATCTGTGAAGGTTATTTGAATCTGCTATTACCCGAGACACCCTAAAAAAAAATTGAGTGGACAGTGGGATGTGCAGGCACCCAGGAAGCTAACCCCAAGACCCCAGCCCCCATTTCTTCTTCTCGGCCGCCAATTTATTCCCATTGGCCGCAAATTGCGGCCTGGGTCCCACCATTTTTGGCTCGTATTTGTTCTGTAGCTCCTACATGTTTATGTTAGACCCCTGGTATATTTAGATTTGTATAAATTGACCTAGGGTGAAATCTGGGACATATTTCCTAAGTTGCTGTTTTGGATTCGTGTTTCCGTATTCCGTATTTTTGATTCTGCATTTGTGTCTTGTGATTTACCTCGACTATTTAGCGTTTATACGACGATATAGAGGATTTATTGATGGTTTTGAAGGCGTGCCATAGGTTCTAACCAATAGGCCCCTTATCGTATTGTTTTGGATTTCGTGTGTCGTTTTAGCTTTGATTTGGTTTTAATGCGCATATACGACACTTGATGTGTAGGTACCACATGAAGACTTCGGGATGACAAGCAAACGCGTGGTGGCATCGAAAGATAAAGACGCAAGGTGAGTAGATTATATCTACAGGGGAAGTCGGATGGATGGCGTATAGCACCCCCGCAGTCCGTAGTTGTGATATTATATATATATGATAGTTAGGTGTACTATGGACAGTGTAGGGTTAGAAGTGACTAGTGTAGTTCATAGTCGCGAACCCTAGAATAGATTTACACCTACACGCACATCCTTGCATATTCATTATACTTGCACTCTGTTTGATAATATTGGATGACATTGGAGATGAGTCGATGATGTTGGGCATTGTGCCGTGAGATCGGCAATTTGTTGTGATTCGTATTTGGGATACGATACGTGATCTCTAGTGGGCCTTGGGACGTGTGCTTGCACACGCAGTAGTTTGATGGTATCAGTTGTACTAGACTTAGATCAGTACCCCAGATTTTATGATATGATGATAAGTGATACCTGACATGTGATGAGATAGTGTGATATTGACCCGTACCCAGCTATTGGGATGCCGTACGACGATTTACCGTATGAGCTTTACATTAATGATAGATCCGCACTCACGACTTGAGGATGTCATATGATATACTGTATCGTACGCGATACTATTGAGGCGGAATCACCGACTATTATATCTATATATATATATCGACTCAGATGTTAGGTGGTTTCCTTACCTGTAGCCCATCTTGTTAGTTCAGCCGTATAGTTTAGTGTAGTTGTTAGATTAGATTAGCCTCCTACCTATTTCAAAACTAGCGGGTCGTGGGTATTTTAAAAGACAGGTCAAGGGATCTACGGATATTTCAAAAGGCTTATCTTTTCATAAAAACACTGTAGCCCCTATTTTCAAAACCCTATGATTCGTGTTATTTCAAAAGGCACCATTTGTAGGACTTATATTAGATTAATGCAGATTAGTTATAGTTGCGTCTAGTTTCAGCTCCCACTCATTTTTGTGGTTCGCTTTGCATCGCATTCTTATATTATGTTTCATACTCCATTATTGATATCATGCTGATAGGACACCAGCACCATTACCGATGATGCGTATGTACCACGTACACTTACTTGCCGGCTCACACACATCTTCATCGGTAATTGCCATGTCACGTACACCTTAGAAAATATTATTGCCTGACATAGCCTATTAGCTAATAGTTTAGGCATGATATTAGTGTACTTGCCTTATATGTTAGTTTAGACATTGTAGATATTACCTGCTACTTCATGTATACTGTTATTCATTGTTATGCCGCATTCATGGATTCTCATGCATATATTCATTATTTTACGTGTTATTGAGGTTTTGGATTTGGATTTCCGTGAGATTTTCTGGATTTGGAGGAAAACCGCAAAAACACAAATAAACATATTCTCTCTTTTAAAATAAAAAGTGCGTTTTTCCCATGATATATGAGTCGTCCACCATGAGTTTGCTGATGGATTTGGAAACCCGATTCGAGGAGACGGATGAACCGTTTCGGGTACATGGTGGACCCGGTGCGGTACCCCGGGGCAAGATGAATGTGGTGATGACGTTGAGCCTGGCAGGGGAGCACTACCGACCGGTGATTTTACCCGACGCGTCGGATATCCGGAGGATACCGTCGTGGTCTTGAGATGGATGGTAGGGGCCGGTCTGGACTGACGGCGCCCTAGATATTGTGGTTGAGACTTTGAGATATCGAGATATTGGGATTACGTTTTGTGCCGATGCTAGGCACAGTTTTATGCTGATTTCATTATGATACCTCATTTTAAAAATACAAAGGAAATCTCACTAAATTATGAAAACAGTTGCTTCATGTAAATGTATTCTGTTTTCACGCATTCATATCTCATTCATATGATATATTGCTACCTGAGGCACTGACACAGGCACATGAGATTGCACTCGGGTTAGATATTTACCCTAGCCTTGTTATAGGCTGCATGTTATATGTTGAGGATTTTATATACTGATCGTTTTGACCTAGGATTATGTCTTGCTTTCGGTTTCTGCTTGTAGATATTCTCTATTCACGAGTTGGCAACTCACCCCCGTTGTGCCACAGTTCTTGCAGGTTCTGCCGTACAGGTTCCTTTGCGGCATTTCTGGCACATTGCTTCCTTGCGGGTGAATTTCATTTGGTAGTTGGTTTCTTTTGCATCAAGAACCACCATTGTACTTGTATTATTCTTTGTATCTAGAATTCCATCAACCAAAACTTGTATATTGTTTCAGACTTAGACATTACTGATGTATTATTCGACCATAGAGTCGCGCTTAGCAGTATTACGGTTTTCATGTTATTTTGAGTTTTGATCCTCGCCCTTCGGCGTTGTATATTATTATTGCTTGTGTGGTTATGACCGTCGTTTGACGAAGAGCTAGCTCCCGCTTGGGGGATGCCTTTTATCATTGCATATAGATATTATTCTTGTTGTACCCCGTTCGGGGCCAGTATTTACAAAAGAAACTCTGCCGAAATTTTTAGAAAAGACTTGACATTTTAAAATACATTTTTGGCTTAGTTATTTAAAAACCTTGACTTCAACATGTTTTCCTTCACTTCTTTAAACCGGTTTTCTTTACTTACTCTTAAAATGGTTTTAGATTTCTGGGCTTTTGGCTTACTTAGATCAGATGGAGTCCTATAGACTTCATATGGTTCAAGGGCCAGTCACGTGCTCTTCCGGGTCGTGACAAAGTTGGTATCAGAGCGCTAAGTTGACCTTGGTTCGAGTCTAAGTTTGACTATGTGGAGCCTAGGGTGTTCATATATATACGGAACTTAGGCTTGACCTTACGGAACTTAGACTTAGTCGAGGGGGGGTATTAGACCCGAACTTTCATCGCGTTGGATGACCCTTGGTTGATGGAATAGGTGACTAAAGTAGAGTGACGTACCGTGGGTATGTTCCGCGGCATACTTACGACACGCCACTCCGCTTAAGGAACCTTAGGATGTACATATTTTCGAGATCAGTGGTTCTCTTCATATCCGTGATTATACATCCATTTGAGATCCTCGATTCTATTAGTTTCATGATCATACCTTTATTGATGATGTTCCTTCTTATGATCATGTATCCACTCTGGATTTGTTGTTCTCTTTCTTTCCTTTGATCTACTCTCTTCGATACTCGATTGAGGTTCCTGTCGCCATGTTTGAGCGCAGTTGGGCTGCTGCTAGGGTTACGGTCAGGGCGAGCTCGTCTGGTACGAGGGCCGACCATTGTGTTTCTGGTGACATGGGAACATCTCGAGTTGGTATTGATGATTGGGACCGCTAGTAGAGGCGAGTGCTGGGCTTTGTACCGGATGATCGGGCCATTGTTAGAGCTGCCAGTTGAGAGAGGACTGTTGATGTACAGCATACCTTAGAGAATTATGGTGTCGCCTACCGTGCAGACAGATGGACCGGCTGTTGCTGAGATTGACAGGATGTCGCTTCTGGAGCTTACGAGCTGAGATTGTCGGAGCTTCCAGGCAGATATGAGACAGATGATAGCTAGTCTACCCGATTTGAGAGACGAAGGTGATTCGTCCGATTTATGCGCCGGAGCGGGCCCAGATGAGTTGAAGATTTCCAGTGTGGAGAGTCTTACTCAGATCTAGCGCAGACCGATTCAGAGATGACCGCCAATGTATCGCCTTTCCTGGAGGATTGAGGCGCTGTTCGGCGTACAGGTGAATGAGCCAGTTGTTGCTGAAAATGACGAGATATCACCCAGATGGTTGGAACTATTGCAGCATGAGCTTTATACTTAGAGATATGATGGACGGTCGCTAGTCACCTGAGGACTAATGACTAGGGCATGTGGTTCGTTCGGTTACCGATGCGAGGTCATCAGATAGATTGTTTCCAGCTGGAGACGACTTCACGCAGATTCGTTGAGAGTCGATAGAGACGATCGAATGTCAGGAGCCCATTTTCCAAGTTTAAAGTATACGGAAAGACATGCAGGTGATTCTATGGACCCTCTAGAAGAATGAAACCCTAACTCGAATCAATGACCGTGTGAAAGCCTTTTGAACCTTAGGGTTTGCGGCAGTTCCGCAGCGCCATTAGTGAGTGAGGCTTGGGTTTGCCCTTCTACGGCTGGACCATCGACGCTGTGGCATGTACTCGATACTATTAAACTGTACTCAAGATGTTGATCTCTTGGGGGATTATAAGGTTCTGACGAGTCGATCGAATGTTCGACGTCATTCGGATATCATGTGATGGGATGCTTGCTTGGGAGACTCCAGATACGAGTATAGCCGTTGGAGCACAGTCCATGCAGCCGCGATGAGACGAGTCCGAATCAGTCGATATTGAAGCAGAGTGAAGAAAAGAGTTCGCAAGAGATTTCGACGAGATGACGTCCCACTCCGCTGACATCAGAGATGTGATACGCACCCAGAGGCGTTGTATATGGATATATCTTCCAGAAAGAAGCGCGATAAGTATGTAGCCGTTCCGGAATAAGAATTAGCTTCAGCAATGGATGGTGACTTCCGGGCAATTCGGCAGGAATGAGATTTGAGAGAGAAACCTCGACAGGACCTTTGTGGAAAACGTTACGAGAAGACCTAGACCCAGGAGTGGTCATATTGCGCACAACCAGCAGGCCAGAGTTAGTATTGTCGACGAAGTAGTTGACCAGATTCGGATAAAGGAACTTACCCAGATGCGTTGCGAATCGATCAAGGACGGACGAGTATTGAGTATTCCTCCGATGGTTGGGACGTGTTCCCGAGGACCTGTTCGGCCTGACATCTTCTACAGAATGATGAAGCTACAGAGTACGCGATTTCGAGTCCGTGCGAGAGACTTCAGATTGACCGTGGCCGAGAACAGCGCAGTGCGTAGATAGCATGGCGTGACGTCATAGTGGACGACGATAGAGACAGGTGGAACCAGAGGTTCGGGCGAGACGCTGACGAGCTGTCATTGCTTCCCGTCGAGACCAGAGGTCAGATATGCTTACAGAGGCATTGGGATGCAACCAGATTCCGAGAAATATTGTGCTGAGGACACAGATGTCTATCGAGTGAGAAGAGATTATGCAAGAGAGCCAGCCTCCGTACAGTTCGGCATAGGCAAGATCGGAAGAGACCTTGAGCAGGATTCCTTCCAGGACATTGCTGCAATGATATTGCACCCAGGATCAGATGTGTGATGTGCATTCAGAGAGCCAGAGGCCGACGCCAGTGATATGCTGCTTATGAGTAGTCGTGAGGATTGACCGAGAGACGACCAGAGAAGTGCCAGAACGAAATCGTCCCCGTTAGCACACCTGACAGGGCTGATGAGCCGATTGATTGTGAGATAGGGATCCGCAGAGAAGATAAGGACCCAGAGACAGAGGACGCCAGATCGTGAGCAAGAGGCCAGTAGATATCTTACGCTGCTAGCAGTGGATGCACCGACTCCTTCTCGACCTTGAAGGAGGAACTACCGACGACGGTACTTATGATTTGTGATTTTGTGATTCGATTATCACGTATCCGTCATCTTAGATTTTGGTATTTTAGGCGTTCTATTGCATGATTTAGTTTTGATGACTGAGTTTCATGATATTGTTTCATGCACCCACTAGATATTTATATTTTGCGCATAAGTTATTACATTCGAGGTATTGATTGTGATTTCACGCCTTTCCTATACAGTGATTTGATTTACACTTCCAGCATAGTTTTCATGCACCTTTAGTGTTTTGATATACGATTTTGGTGCACGCCAGATGCACTAAATCGGGATTCTTCGTGCATGTCAGATGCACCTGATGTTGCTGTCAGACACCCACGTTGCCCATGACAGATGTTTCGTGCATACCAGTTGCACCTAGATGTTGTTTTATACACCTGTTGGCACATATATGGATTTTGATTCCTTGCGCACCAGACGCACAGGATATTTTTTTTATATATGCATTTTGGGGATTGATTCCTAGTAGAGCAGTACATTTTTATGATATTCGCTACGTATTGATGTTTTCGGAGCCCCGACAAATTGGATTTTTACTGAAATGTTTTAGTATAGGGGGTTTAAATTTAAATTCGGGGACCGAATTTCTTTAAGGGGGGTAGATTGTAACATTTCAAAAAGATAAAATATTAATTTTGGGAATTTTTATAATTTAATATTATTTTATTGAATATTTTAATATTTTGGTATTATTAAATACAAATAAATAGGAAAAATTTGAGAAAAATTATGGAAAATTCTAAAATTGGGTAATTATTGGAATTATGGCATTTTTAGATTTTTATGATCATTTATATGCTAATTTAGTGCTAATCGCGATTAAAAATTGCTAATCGAATTTTTGGCGTTTTTGTGTAAAACATGCACACATCCTTTTTCCTACACTTGTGCATTTTCTTGCCATGCTTTTCATTTGGGTTTACTATTTGAGTGAGAGGGGTTTTAAAAGGGAAAAGAAAAGGAAAAGAATAAAGAAATGGGTAGTTGGTG
This sequence comes from Agapanthus africanus, assembly GCA_030015575.1. NCBI lineage: Eukaryota > Viridiplantae > Streptophyta > Magnoliopsida > Asparagales > Amaryllidaceae > Agapanthus > Agapanthus africanus. Next base: position 83,420,728 of record JASDDO010000004.1, on the reverse strand, counting down.
AGAGAGAGAGAGGTATGGGCTTCATTGACTAAGGACTTAACCATTTCTCCCCTCATTTCCCTCCCTCTTCTCCCTTTTCCTGCTGCTGCTCCTGCACCTCCTTTCCCTCCCCTCTTCAAGCTCCAAAACATCTCTAAAACAACCCCAAAACCCAATCTCCATTTCATTAAATGTGTGCACAATCCCTAGATCTACACTTGGAGCTAAAGAAGCAAGGATTTTGGCCACTAGGGGCAACTCAAGAATTTTCTTGAGTTGCCAAATGAGGTAATTTCTGGATCATTAGATTAGTTTTTGCATTACTTATACCCCTATGTTAAAAGTGAATCGATATCGGGTGGTGTTGTGGACTTAAAGGAAACCTAGTTAGGGTTTGAGGAAATTGTGAGTTGTAGTGTGAAATTGAGTTCAGTAGAGGCTACACCAACACCTTAGTTCTATAATTGAGACCCAACCCTGAAGCTTAAACCCAAAATACGGATTTGTAGAAACCGATATCGGAAAATTTGTGAAATCTGTGAAGGTTATTTGAATCTGCTATCACCCGAGACACCCTAAAAAAAAATTGAGTGGACAGTGGGATGTGCAGGCACCCAGGAAGCTAACCCCAAGACCCCAGCCCCCATTTCTTCTTCTCGGCCGCCAATTTATTCCCATTGGCCGCAAATTGCGGCCTGGGTCCCACCATTTTGGCTCGTATTTGTTCTGTAGCTCCTACATGTTTATGTTAGACCCCTGGTATATTTAGATTTGTATAAATTGACCTAGGGTGAAATCTGGGACATATTTCCTAAGTTGCTGTTTTGGATTCGTGTTTCTGTATTCCGTATTTTTGATTCTGCATTTGTGTCTTGTGATTTACCTCGACTATTTGGCGTTTATACGACGATATAGAGGATTTATTGATGGTTTTGAAGGCGTGCCATAGGTTCTAACCTATAGGCCCCTTATCGTATTGTTTTGGATTTCGTGTGTCGTTTTAGCTTTGATTTGGTTTTAATGCGCATATACGACACTTGATGTGTAGGTACCACATGAAGACTTCGGGATGACAAGCAAACGCGTGGTGGCATCGAAAGATAAAGACGCAAGGTGAGTAGATTATATCTACAGGGGGAAGTCGGGTGGATGGCGTATAGCACCCCCGCAGTCCGTAGTTGTGATATTATATATATATGATAGTTAGGTGTACTATGGATAGTGTAGGGTTAGAAGTGACTAGTGTAGTTCATAGTCGCGAACCCTAGAATAGATTTACACCTACACGCACATCCTTGCATATTCATTATACTTGCACTCTGTTTGATGATATTGGATGACATTGGAGATGAGTCGATGATGTTGGGCATTGTGCCGTGAGATCGGCAATTTGTTGTGATTCGTATTTGGGATACGATACGTGATCTCTAGTGGGCCTTGGGACGTGTGATTGCACACGCAGTAGTTTGATGGTATCAGTTGTACTAGACTTAGATCAGTACCCCAGATTATATGATATGATGATAAGTGATACCTGAAATGTGATGAGATAGTGTGATATTGACCCGTACCCAGCTATTGGGATGCCGTACGACGATTTACCGTATGAGCTTTACATTAATGATAGATCCGCACTCACGACTTGAGGATGTCATATGATATACTGTATCGTACGCGATACTATTGAGGCGGAATCACCGACTATTATATCTATATATATATATCGACTTAGATGTTAGGTGGTTTCCTTACCTGTAGCCCAGCTTGTTAGTTCAGCCGTATAGTTTAGTGTAGTTGTTAGATTAGATTAGCCTCCTACCTATTTCAAAACTAGCGGGTCGTGGGTATTTTAAAAGACAGGTCAAGGGATCTACGGATATTTCAAAAGGCTTATCTTTTCATAAAAACACTGTAGCCCCTATTTTCAAAACCCCATGATTCGTGTTATTTCAAAAGGCACCATTTGTAGGACTTATATTAGATTAATGCAGATTAGTTATAGTTGCGTCTAGTTTCAGCTCCCACTCATTTTTGTGGTTCGCTTTGCATCGCATTCTTATATTATGTTTCATACTCCATTATTGATATCATGCTGATAGGACACCAGCACCATTACCGATGATGCGTATGTACCACGTACACTTACTTGCCGGCTCACACACATCTTCATCGGTAATTGCCATGTCACGTACACCTTAGAAAATATTATTGCCTGACATAGCCTATTAGCTAATAGTTTAGGCATGATATTAGTGTACTTGCCTTATATGTTAGTTTAGACATTGTAGATATTACCTGCTACTTCATGCATACTGTTATTCATTGTTATGCCGCATTCATGGATTCTCATGCATATATTCATTATTTTACGTGTTATTGAGGTTTTGGATTTGGATTTCCGTGAGATTTTCTGGATTTGGAGGAAAACTGCAAAAACACAAATAAACATATTCTCTCTTTTCAAATAAAAAGTGCGGTTTTCCCATGATGTATGAGTCGTCCACCATGAGTTTGCTGATGGATTTGGAAACCCGATTCGAGGAGACGGATGAACCGTTTCGGGTACATGGTGGACCCGGTGCGGTACCCCGGGGCAAGATGAATGTGGTGATGACGTTGAGCCTGGCAGGGGAGCACTACCGACCGGTGATTTTACCCGACGCGTCGGATATCCGGAGGATACCGTCGTGGTCTTGAGATGGATGGTAGGGGCCGGTCTGGACTGACGGCGCCCTAGATATTGTGGTTGAGACTTTGAGATATCGAGATATTGGGATTACGTTTTGTGCCGATGCTAGGCACAGTTTTATGCTGATTTCATTATGATACCTCATTTTAAAAATACAAAGGAAATCTCACTAAATTATGAAAACAGTTGCTTCATGTAAATGTATTCTGTTTTCACGCATTCATATCTCATTCATATGATATATTGCTACCTGAGGCACTGACACAGGCACATGAGATTGCACTCGGGTTAGATATTTACCCTAGCCTTGTTATAGGCTGCATGTTATATGTTGAGGATTTTATATACTGATCATTTTGACCTAGGATTATGTCTTGCTTTCGGTTTCTGCTTGTAGATATTCTCTATTCACGAGTTGGCAACTCACCCCCGTTGTGCCACAGTTCTTGCAGGTTCTGCCGTACAGGTTCCTTTGCGGCATTTCTGGCACATTGCTTCCTTGCGGGTGAATTGCATTTGGTAGGTGGTTTCTTTTGCATCAAGAACCACCATTGTACTTGTATTATTCTTTGTATCTAGAATTCCATCAACCAAAACTTGTATATTGTTTCAGACTTAGACATTAGTGATGTATTATTCGACCATAGAGTTGCGCTTAGCAGTATTACGGTTTTCATGTTATTTTGAGTTTTGATCCTCGCCCTTCGGCGTTGTATATTATTATTGCTTGCGTGGTTATGACCGTCGTTTGACGAAAAGCTAGCTCCCGCTTGGGGATGCCTTTTATCATTGCATATAGATATTATTCTTGTTGTACCCCGTTCGGGGCCAGTATTTACAAAAGAAACTCTGCCGAAATTTTTAGAAAAGACTTGACATTTTAAAATACATTTTTGGCTTAGTTATTTAAAAACCTTGACTTCAACATGTTTTCCTTCACTTCTTTAAACCAGTTTTCTTTACTTACTCTTAAAATGGTTTTAGATTTCTGGGCTTTTGGCTTACTTGGATCAGATGGAGTCCTATAGACTTCATATGGTTCAAGGGCCAGTCACGTGCTCTTCCGGGTCGTGACATATTCGCTCATCATGGAGGCGCTCATCCGCGTCCAAACGGCTGGGCGAGGGCCCCAGATCGCCGCTCCTCCGCCTCCAGAAGACTCTGCCCTCGTCGGCACGGCTGACCACCGGCAGGCTACGTCCCATGGCCACAGATCTCACGGGCCGATACTCTCTGCGGCCCGATAAGCGCCACACAGCTCCACACCAAGATCCGCCGCCATAGTACCTCGCATCGAGCCTCCTCACGACCCCCACCCCCCTGAGGAGATGTCGGTCACCTCGCCTGTCCCTAGGCATGACCGACACCCCCTCCCTTGACGGGGTCGCACAGAAGGGGCTCGCCACGGCGGCTCGAGGGCCACCTCGCCCGGGGATCTGAGGAACCTCATCAAGAGGAACCAGGGCTGCGCCCAGACGCAGATCTCCTACAGCAGAGGCTAAGGATCATAAGGTGCCAAATCCTCGGGGTACCACGGCCGACTCGACGCCCTGGAGAAGAAGATCGAGGGTATACGCCGAGAAGGTCACCTCTCGGGCGACGGGGCTAAGTACGTCCCCGACTCGCTTACCAAGCCATTTGACGAGGGACTGCTCGCTGTTCACGTCTCCTCGCGCAACAATCCCCTGAAAGTCTCTCTGTTCGACGGGAAAACCGACCCGAAAGACCATTTGGATGCTTTCACCGCGGGGATGAGCTTCCAGGACCATTCCAACGCCGCTCAGTGCAGAGCCTTCCCAGCCACCCTCATCCGCTCTGGTCGGGACTGGTTCCGAGGACTCGAGCCTCGCTCAATCTCGAACTTTGACGAGCTGGCTACTCAGTTCCTCGGCCACTTCGTCGGGAACCGTCGGCAGAAGCGCACGGTCGACTACCTCTTCACAATTAAGAGCGGGGTCAAGGAGACGTTCAAAGCATACATCACCCTCTTCTACAACGCCCTCCTCGAAGTCCCTGAGCACCGGGACGAGACTGTCATCACGGCGCTCAGATTTGGTCTTAGGCACAAGGAGTGGCTGCGCTCCTTCGCATTGGCGCAGCCTAAGACCATGGCCGAGGTCAAGGCGTGGACCGAGCGCGAGGTCCAGCTGGAGTCCGAGGTGAATGCGAACCTCTCTCGAGCAGAACGGTCCGACCAGAAGAAGAGGGCTCAGGAAAAGAGGCCGGAGCGTCAGCAACCCTATCACCCGAAGTTCCAGGAGTACACCCCGCTCAACGTCTCCCTCGCAGTGTTACTAGAGGAGGCCCAGGGAGAGTGGTTCTTCAAGTTCCCTCCAATCCCGTGTCAGGCCTTGAAGCGAACCCGGGGCCCCTACTGTGCCTTCCACCGGACGTTGGGCCACGCCACGGAGGATTGTAAGCAATTCCGGGACTACATCGAAGAGCTCATCCGATCAGGGCACCTCGCCGCCTACTTGAGGGACAAGCGGCAGGCCGACCGCGAGCAGGAGCAGCGTCCCCCTCCCGCCGAGCTGACCATCGGCCAGATCATGCTCGTTTCGGCAGATGACCAGTCCGGCGCCCAGGGAGCCCCGTACCCGGTGCCGAGCACGGAGAACAACAAGCCTCCGAGGAGCTCGGGCCACGCTAATAAAGTCATCTATTAGCATTTACTTTTTTTTCAGGGGCAATGTAAACTCTTCCTAGGGTCTGTTGTTAATTTAATAAAAGATCAATGGAACATTGCAAAAAAGAAGGAAATGTCTTATTTATTCAAAAAGATATTATAGGCTCCTCAGCCATACATACAAAAAGAAAAAGAAAATTACAGCAGCGGGGGAAGGGGGTACAGAGAGCACTGCTCATGGTACTCATTAAAGATCTCCGCCAGCCGAGGCCTCATGAGATCCAGCCTCTGCCCTCGATTCCCCCCGCGTGCGTTGACCTCGAGCCTCAGTTCGTAGCACTCACGGACGAGTGTCACCAAGCGATCCAGCCGACTCGCGGAGATCAGGCCGAAGCGCCTCAGAGACCGCAGCTTGCCCACGGCCTCGTCGTAGAGCTGCTCGGACAAGGGGTTGTAAAGCCCCAGCGATGCCCTCCAGATGGAGCACATCATCAGCTGCAGCAGGGGGGAGCGCCGGGGGAGCAGCCGGCTGAAGTAGTCTTCGATGCTCCTATAGACCAACTGCACCGTGTCCTCGGTGCAGTTCTGGTCGTAGAGGTATACGTCTTCGAAGTGGATGATGTCGGGGATGGTGAAGGGGAAGTATTCCATTCTCAACGATCTGTTTGTGAAGAAAAGAAGGATCAGCGCTCCCTCATCTTTATATAGCCCACTGCGCCCCAACGAAACTCAACAGTCGCCCGTTTTCGCCCAAAAAGTCGCTGCCACGCGGCGATCATTGAGCCTTCTCTGGCGGAATTGAAACGACGTGACTCTGGCGCTTCGCCTCCCCACACATTCAATGCGCATGCTACGCGCACGTTCGCCACGACCGTTCCTGTTCCCCATACCTGCGACTGGATGGTCGGGCGAAACCTCATGATGAATCGGCCAAGCATCTATCATGCTCGGCTATCCCTGACCGGTAGCTTCCCTACACGCAACGCCGGGGATTAAAGCCGTCTCCAAGAGGCAACCGCGCAGCTTCACTGCCTGGCTATCCTTAGCAGGCCTCCTACGGCCCCTCCAACGCTAAGGATCAAAGTCTTCCTTAGAGGTGGCCGAGCAGCTACCCAGCTCGGCTATCCATAGCCAGTGGCTTCCCCATTCGCAATGCCAGGGATCAAAGCCCTCGCAAAGAGGCAAACGCGCAGCTTCACTGCCCGGTTATCCTTAGCAGGCCTCTTACGGCCCCTCCAACGCTAAGGATCAAAGCCTTCCTTAGAGGCAGCTCGGCAGCTACCTTGCTCGGCTATCCCTGGCCGGTAGATTCCCTACTGGCAATGCCAGGGATAAAAAAGTCCTCCCAGAGGCAGTCGAGCCTGACCCCGCCCGGTTATCCCCGGCTGGTAGCTTCCTACCACAACCGACAGGGATCAAAAGCCTTCCCAGAGGCAGTCGAGCCCGACCCTCGCTCGGCTATCCTTTAGGACAAAAGCCCTCGCCAAGAGGCACCGGGCAGTAACCCTGCTCGGCCAAGGGTCCTTGGTAGGCTTCTTACAGCCCCTCCCGCGCTAAGGACCAAAGTCTTCCTTTGAGGCAGTCGAGCCCGACCCTTGCTCGGCTATCCCCGCCCGGTAGCTTTCTACCACAACCGACAGGGATTAATGTCCTCGCCAAGAGGCACTGGGAAGCAACCCTGCTCGGTCCCTATCCTGAAGGATCAAATCCCTCGCAAGAGGCAACCGAGCGGCTACCCTGCTCGGTCATCTCCGGCTGGTAGCTCCCTACCCATGACGCCAGGGATCAAATCCCTCGCAAGAGGCATCTGAGCGGCTATCCCGCTCGGTCATCCCCGGCTGGTGGTTGCCTACCCAAGACACCAGAGATCAAAGCCCTCGTCAAGAGGCAACCGCGCAGCTTCACTGCCCGGTTATCTTTAGTAGGCTTCTTACAGCCCCTCCAATGCTAAGGATCAAAGCCCTCACAAGAGGCAACCGAGCGGCTACCCTGTTTGGTCATCCCTGGCCGGTAGCTTCCTCACTCACAGCGCCAGGGATCAAGGCCCTCATCAAGAGGCAACCGCGCAGCTTCACTGCCCGGTTATCCTTAGCTGGCCTCCTACGGCCCCTCCAGTGCTAAGGATCAAAGTCCTCCCAGAGGCAGTCGAGCCCGACCCTTGCTCGGCTATCCCCGGTTAGTAGCTTCCTACCACAACCGACAGGGATCAAAGCCCTCGCCAAGATCAACCGAGCAGCTTCCCTGCTCGGTCATCCCCAGCAGGCATCCTCCTTCCCAGCAGACGCTGCGGGTTTGTAGCCTTCATAACGAGGCCGCTGAGCCCCTTTATGTTCGGCACAACTACGGCGGACATCCCTCCTCGCATCACATGCAACAGATCTGAAGCCCCAACATGAGACATCAGGTCTATCCCAGTCTGAGTGATCCCCCTCGACTTCGGGGCCATGGGGATGCCTCCTTCTCAACAACGCTTGGCATACTTGGCAAGTGATCGAAATCAACTCGACGAACGATCGCTAGACAGATAGCCGACCTGACATGGAAGCCCAACAGTGCAAGAAAGGATATTTTACGAGCATTCTTCACAAACAGAAGATAAAGTGCAAGCTGATGAAACAAAAAGTTTTACTACCAAAAGCGAAGTCTTTACAAAGGGTATTTTGGGCTGCCCAGCCTTACAGACTGCCCGGAGGCTTACAAAAATTCCAGAAGTAGCAAAATAAAAAGAGGAGGAAGACGGGGGCTTTAGGCCCAGGGCCAGGCGCGACCTCGGGATTCTCGATATCTACCACGAGTCGAGCAGGGTCCTCGGCCACCTTCTCGTCAGGAATCTCTTCCCCCTGCTCATCGGCATCCGTGAGGGGGTATTCGGCCTTGAGCTCTTCGTCGACGAACTCCGGCATCCGGGCCTTAACTGCGTCGAGGGCCTCGTGCCAGATGCGGGTGGTGGCCACGGCTAGGTCATTGGATAAGTCCTTTGACTTCTTGTAGCCCTCCACCGCCTTCGCCACCGAGAGGTCGGCCAACTTCGCCGCCTCGACCGCCGCCCCAGCTCCTTCCGGAGGGTCCTCACCATCTTCTTCATGTTGCCGGTGAGTGCCTGAGCGTCCTCAAGATTGACCTCGGCAGCCACGGCGGCCTTGCGGTATTGGGCAACCTCCCATTTTCCGGCCTCCACCTCTCCCTCCAGGGTGGCAACCCTCACCATCACCGCCTCCAGCTCCCGCTTGGAGCTCTCTTCCAGTGAGGCAAGCTGGTCCGCAGCCTTCATAGCCGGGGCTATCACCTTGGCCTCCACGCGTAAGGCAAGGGCGACATGCTGGAGAACCTGAAAAATAGGAAAAAGGTCAGGAAGACGAAGGAGCCACCGAATCTCACAAACAACCGAGCACTTACCTGCACGGACTCCTGGGCGATGGACGCTATCTGGGCCCTGAAGGTCCCCCCGAGGACCCTACCCCCTGCCGACTTCTATATTTCGTGCAGCAGGCTATCCGCGACGGATAGCCTCGAGGGCACCGTGAACTGGAGACCCCCCTCCTCCACCATGATGGGCGAGGGCGGGCCCCGGGAAGACCTCCGGGAACCCCTCTTGAGTGGCTCCGATGGAGAGCCAATCTCCTCATCCGAATTCGAGCCCGCTTCCAGCCCGACGCTCTGCTAGGCCCCGGTGCTGGATCCTCCCCCGAACGCTCATGGGACGCGGACACCGGAGGAGAAGGAATCGGGGCAGGCTTCAAACGGGAAGAGCTGGTGCCTCCAGCCTTCGTGACCTTCCTCGGCTGGCGCATGGAGGCTTGGAGCTCATTCATGTCCATGGGTCCTGCACAAAACCAAATGCACAGAAGTCAGCGACACATGCAATATAAAAGCCAAAAAGCAAGCCTAACTTACCGACGAACTCAACGGGGCTGAGTCCGGCCCAACTCAGGACCCTCTCAGACAGCAGCACGTCGAATCGGGGAACGGGCTCCCATGACGCCACTCTTACCGTGGCGGGGTCATTGGATTGGTTTCCCGGCAAGCATTTTTCTCTCGACCACTTGGTGGACACAGGCCAGTCCTCGCCCTCGGGCGGGGCAACGAAGAAAAACTTCTTCTTCCAGTCATGAATGGAAAAAGGCATGGCTACAACCCCTGTCCCAGCGCCGCCCCCTGTCGCTTTCTAAAAGAGAGGTAGACCCACCTCGGGTCGCCCGCTCGACCCCCAGGATGATTTTTGAAAATGAAGGAAGAATCAAGGATGGAGAGGCTGAAGGGAACCGCCTGTAACTTTAGGCGGATCAGGAACCCAAGGAGAATCCTCCATGAGTTCGGCACTAATTGGCCAGGGGCTAACCCGAAGAAGTTCAGCGCTTCGACGACCTCGGGAGAGAAGGGCATGCACATTCCACCCCTAAAAGTTTCCAAGTATAGGGCGATCTCCCAACCCCGTACTTGGTCTGCCCTTTCTCCCTCCTTTGCCAGACGAAGCGTATAACGTGAGGTGATGTGGAAGCGAGCCCGAGCATTGGCAAGCTCGTCCTCATGCCTCACCCAACACGACGCGCGGGGGGTAGCGTCTACCGCCTCCTCCCTGGGGGACTGCCCTCGCCGCACGATCTCGGGAAGAGGATCCGATTCCTGCTCCCCGGGACGACTCAGGCTCAACTAGAGGGTCCCTAGAACCTACTCCTATGACATCTACAGGCTCTACGAAAGAAGACATCTAACCTGGAGAAGAGGGATCCTCGGGAAATGAAATCAGAAGAAAGAAGACGAGCGTCAAGCAACCAGGACTTAGAGCGAGGAAATATGAAGGAGTAGGGGCACTGGAGTGGGCCCCACCCCTATTTATCACCGCAATCGCCCTCATCCAACGGTGCCCTTCTTCTCCCGCCAAAGCGCCTCTTCGCGTCCAACGGCTCCGATCGTTCCACTTGTCGTTCCCACACTGGGCTGCATCCCATCAGACGCAGGTCTGCACACGTCGCGTCGGCCAACCGACGCTTGACACGCGGACCGTTGCTTCAGTAACAGGATGCACGAACCGGCGCACCTTCTTTAAATGCAGAGATCTCGCCCTGATTCGCTGGCATAAAAGACAGCTGGTAGCCCGGGGACGCGTCCCGACGAAATCTTGAGAGAGAGCTCATCCCGGGCGTCCCGGCAGTCCACTCTTGACCCAACCCGCCAGCTGGTCGGGACAACAGTACGGGGCTAATGATGATGCTCTATATTGGCGATCTCCCAGATCAGGACACGTGGCAGATGACGTGTCCCAGAACTTAGAAGAAATGGCCTATAGGGGCCGACCAGGCCGCCCCTGTATCCGACGTACAAGCACAAGCTGGCTCATTGTAACATTTCAGAAAAAAAACAAAATATTATTTTTGGGAATTTTTATAATTAAATAATATTATATTGAATATTTTATTAGTACGGTATAATTAAATACCGATAAATCGGAATTTTTTTTGGAAAATTAGTGAAATTACTAAAACTAGGGTGTTTTATTGATATTGTGCAAATTATAAGTTTTTATGATTAATTATACGCTATTTAGTGCTAATCGCGATTAAATATCGCTAATCGCGCATTAAGCTTGTTTTGTGCAAAACATGCACCATATCATTTTTGACACTTGTTATATTTTTATCATGGCTTTTCACATCTTTCATGCATGGTTTGGGGTTTTAAAATGAGTGAAGGAAAAAAAAAAGAAAAAAGAAAAGGAAAATAAAAGAAATGGAATAAAGAAGTGAGGCATGGGCAAGTGAGAGAGAGAGAGGTGAGGGGTCTCCCCTTTGACCAAGACCATTGTTTCCTTCACCATCTTCATCTCTCTTCTCTCCTCTCCTCTCAAGGGCTACTGCCCTTGTTCCCTCCCCCTCTTCAAGCCTCAAAACCCCATCAAAACAACTCAAAACTTCATCTCTTTTTCACAAAAAGCATGCACAAGCTCCTTGTAATCACTTTGGACAAAGAAAAATCCAATTTTGAAGACTTGGGACAACTCAAGAATTTTCTTGAGTTGCCAAATGAGGTAAATCTTATACCTTTTGTATTGTATTTCATTCTCCTTAGCTTCCATGTTTGTTTAGAACCGATTTGGTGTCGTTTAGTGAGACTTGGGAAATTCTAGTTAGGGTTTATGGAATTCTTGAGTGTGATGTGTAATTGAGCTTAGTAGAGGCCACACAAACCCCTTAGTGCTAGAATTCAGACCCAAAACAGAGACTAGAACCCCGAAATATGGATTTAGAAAACCCGATATCGGAGAATTGTGGTTTCTGTGAAAGGAAATAGACATCTGCCATCACCCGGGGCACCTGAAAAATATTTAGCAAACACAGAGGTACCAGCAGGCAACCTAGTGTAAGTCCATGTCACGCACCCCACGAACTTGCGGGGAGGCAGAATATATGAAAAACGATTATCAAAGTTTCGTAACACGGACTTGAGCGCATGAATCGTATCTAAACCGTTACTAGCAAACTACGAAAGGTTTAACTACTCGGATTCGAAGTTATACCTCACGTTACTTGTCCTTCGGGTTTTCATCGCGTTCCTCCACTCTTTATAGGCTCCTTGGAACATCGGCACCTCAACGGCCTCCTCGAATAAAAAATGATCCACCCGAGAGCTCCTACGCCAAGCTTTATCTCTAACTTGAGATAACTAGGTTGCTCAAAGTGCTAATCTAAGCTACCTAGGGGATATAGAGTGAGGTTATGGATGTATTAGTCTAGCTAACCCTTGATCTCAACACATGAGAGGTTAGGGTTAGGGTTTCAAGAATGAGAGCTTGAGGAGAGAGAAGGTGAGGAAGTGAATTTCTTTGGATGAATGAAATCATTTTAGTATATATGAAACATATGATATTATTAAGTAAATAATAAATAAAGCATTATCATCATGTTTCATTAATACCCTAAGTGATTCATCATATGAGTCATATAAATCATTAAATGAATCATTAACTCATTGCATTAATCACTACATGACTCACTAATCCAATTAATGCAAATGCCACCTTAGCCCCCAAGTCACCATGCTTCAAGAAGCTTCCTGGAAAATTACGAGAACGCCCCTCCAATTTGTGAAAACACGGAAAAACTTTAGACTGTATAAATCCAATAACCTGACACTAGAAACAGGCTTAAACCAAAGCCGACTAGTAAATACTGTTCGAACGTCGTACGTCCGAACCCTTGTCGTAAAACCATACGACCTCTATATCGTTTCGCCTGGAGCAGGGAAACTCTCTGTGTGGGACTCTAAAGACTCGACACTACGCTGGCAGTGGGCTTAACCACAGACCGCAAGCGGCACTAGCTGTACGTAACGGTCCCCAGGTAGATGTCGATAAGAAGGCCGATGAGGAAAACCATCCGAACTCCTACTGAGCCTGATGTGACAATCTCCGTACAGTCCGGTCTGTTCGTCTAAGACTATCGCATATCGAGCCTAGGGGGCGGCAAGCGTCAGTCCCCTAATAGCTGTATAAGTCGTGTCGGAGCGAAGCCCATTACACCCTGAGAAACTACTGGAACCTACCAGTAAATCTCGCTTGCCCTGGCCAGGGACTTTGCGTAATGGCTCTCTGACACAGTGCGATATCAACTCCCAATACCGGGAGAGACGAATCCTATCTAACTGCCACTGCCTCCAAGTGCTCGGGACTGCACCCAACTGCTACCTGTTTGCACGACTCCTTTGAGCCGTGGTAGGGTAGCAATCTAAGAACAGTGGGACACACTCGAGGCGAAGTAGCAGTGTCAAGTCTGCGGACTATGCTGTACTCATGTCACCTGGGAACTGTTAACTGACGATGGTTATAATACCAACCAATCAGTTCCCTGCGAGTCCTGTCCGGTGTACCCGTAACCTAACGAGCACCTGTATACTATCTCCAGTACGACGTACTGATGGCTGTGGGACAGACCATCTCCCCAACTGGGATGAGAAGCGTACACACTTAGTCTACTCCCGAATATCGATGCCCTATCTCGATAATCCAACGATCAGGGACCTGTATAGGATGTTGCTTACAGACTACCCATCCCCCACTAGTGTGACTGCCATCACGACGCTGGTAATCAAGCAAAGATCCTATGAGCTCTACTAATATGTATAAGTGATACGTTACAAGAAACATATGCACATATTAAAGTAGACACAAACCAAGTAGCATACTACCATTTTTAGCAAGACCGTTATATACAACCGTGAATATCCCAAGCTTCCATTAAGTAATATACAACCTAGTATGATACAATAATGGCCCCTAGGGCATATACACTAACACCTAGGACCCCCCACTGAAACCCTAGCCCCAACACCTTCACCATGGCCACATATATATTCCTTCTGGCCGCAATTTACGGCCAGACCTGGGCCATTTTGGCTCGTGTTTGTTTCATGGCCCCAGTATCAGTAAAATAGACCCTTGGCATATGTAAAATTGACTAATTTGACCCAGGGTAAAATCTGGGACCGTTTTCAAGAGTTGCTGTTTTGATTCGGGGTTTCGTTTTGCGTATTTTGCATTCTGGATTTTTGTATCTGTTTTGTATCTCGATCACTTGACGTTCGTACGTCGAAATCGAGTGTTATTGGGTGGTTTTGAAAGCTTAGTCCATAGGTTCTAACCTATAGGCCTTTAGCGTGTCATTTTGGTTTTCCGATGTGATTTTAATACGTATTGCGATTGCGTTATATTTGTAGGTACCCCATGAGGACTTCGAGACATAAGCAAGCGTGTGGAGACGTCGGCAACGACAAGCGAATATCAAAGTGAGTAGATCTATATCTACCGGGGAAGTCGGGTGGATGGCGTATAACACCCCCGCAAAGTTTTGATGGAAACCGATTTATAGAATATGGTTAAGGAAACCTAGATTTAGAAACTAGGGATAGAGTTAATTGATAGTTAGTGAAACCATATTAGAAACTTAGGATAGTTAGAAGTGATATAATACGGCTAATATGTAATGACGGATTTGATGATGATATTTGACGATATTGCCGTTTAGGGTACTATAGGACTAGATAGTCGATGAAGTTGTGTCATCCGAACCATACTTATTTCTAAACCGAAGAGTCGTATGCACCTTTTAAAACAGATTTTTGAGGGACGTTACGGATTTTCAAAAGATATCTTTTCCTTAAAAACACCGTAACCCCTATTTTCAAAACTATGATTCACATCTTTCAAAAATTGTTGTATGGTTCGGGTGTGTATGTTAGATTAGATAAGTATTCTTATAGTAAAGGTAGAATGTATATATATAATATTTGACTCGATGTGAGACATAAATGTGATGAAAAGAATTGTACAATGCGATATGATGAACTTGGTGATATGTCGGTATACGAATGCGAGTCGATTGAAATAATTGATTGCCGGTCCCCCTGATATGAGATTTTGTGGATGTGATCTGGGACATAGGTACATAGATATTTATATATATACTATATATGTGGTGAATCATGTGTGATTGCCGTACGTGACGTTAGGTCCGTACCCCTAATTGTCATATAGGATGACAGGATCCCTATTGGTTTAATGCCGCCGTACGATGATTTTCCGTACGTGATAAGTTTTACTTGATGATTGATCCATACCATTGACTAGAGGATGCCGTACGATGGATTATACCGTACGTGTTGTTGTGAGGCTGGATGCCGATTGATAGATTCATCGACTCGGTCTTGTAGACACGTATACCTTACAACTTTTAGCTGATAATTTACCTTATGCTGTATTCATGATATTACCATTGCATTGCATATACCTGTGTTAGTATATTTACACCATTATCGATGATGCGTATGTTACACGTACACAGATTTGTCGGCTCACACACATCATCATCGATAATTGCCATGTCACTACACAGTAGGATTGCTGCATCATGATATGACTCCTTGCATAATTTACTTGCTATTGTTGCATATGCACCTTTATGCGATGTTGTATTTGACTTTGGAGAAATTGGGAACCGTAGGATATATTTTAAAAGCTGAAATCTTTTAAAAGAGCGGTTTTCCCTTAATATGATACATCACTGTGCCATGTTGCATGATACACAAATATGCTTACACTTCTATCATACGTCGCATACATCATGCTTTATGATTTTACGCATTGAGATATGCTGTTTTAATGAGTTTTCTGGATTTGAGAACTGTGGCTGTTTCAAAAGAAGGTAAATACTATTTTAAAAACCCGGTTTCTCTTGATATGATATTTCAGTGCGCCCACCATGAGTTTTATCGGTTCTGATGTATATATATACCCCATGTGAGGAGGAGCCGTGGGCCGTGTGTGGGTACATGGTGGGGCCCGGTATGGTACCCCGGGGCAAGAAAGGGATGCTGTATATTCAGACGGTGAGCCTGGCAGAGGGACTACTACCTACTGGTGACAGTATTTGGGCTCGGCGGATATCCAGAGGATACCGACCGGAGTCGAGAGATGATATGGGCCGATCCGGACTGACGGAGCCCGATATATATGAGGATTTATATGCCGATGCTGGGCACAGTTTTCATGACGTTTTCGAGTGTCTATGCTAGACACTCCAGTTCCATGATTTTGATGTGTCGCGAGGGACACACGTTGATTTATATCCTCATATTTTCATGCATATGCTTTTATGATATTTACATGCATGATTTTGTTGTGTCATTGGTTGACACGTGGACGAGATCCACATGCACACATACTTGGAGTATATGGTTGGACGAGATCCACATGCATATAGACCTTGATTATATTATTGGATGATATCAGCATACCTATAGACTTGATTTCATTGTTGGCACATTTGATGACCCGGTCACCCTAGATATCATAGTATTACCTTTATGATATAGTTGACCTAGGAGTCGTTGTTTATTCGATTTCTACTTGTAGACGTTTTTCTACTCACCCCCGTTCTGCCACAGTTTCTTGCAGGTTTTGCCGTACAGGTTTCATTGCAGCTTTCTGGCACACTGCTTCCATTATGGGTGTTTGCTTTGGTAGGTGGGTTCACTCGCGTCGTGACCAATCTTGTATATTATTTTTATTATTGTATCTAGAAATTCCATCAACCAGACATGTATATTTATTTCAGACTTAGAGACCTGAGTTGTTTATTATTTCGACCGTAGAGTCGCGCTTGTATTATTATGGGTTTTCTTATTGTTTTAAGTTTCCTTTGAGTTTTGATCCTCGCCCTTCGGCGTTGTATATTATATTGCTTGCATGGTTGTGACCGTCGATTTACGAAGAGCTAGCTCCCGCTTTGGGATGCCTTTTATCATTTCGTATACTATTCATGTTGTACCCCGTTCGGGGCCAGTATTTACAAAGGAAACTCTGCCGAAATTTTCATAAAAGACTTGATATTTTAAAAACGCATAATTCGGCTTATGCTATTTAAAAACACTTGCTTTAAAATGAAATTTTTTCCATCCTTTATCATTTAAAAATGGTTTAGATTTCTGGGATTTTGGCTTACTTGAATTAGATGGAGTCCTATAGACTTTATATGATTCAAGTGCCAGTCACGGGCTTTTTCGGGTCGTGACAAAGTTGGTATCAGAGAGCTAGGTTAACCTTGGTTCGAGTCTAAGTTTAACTATGCGGAGCCTAGAGCGTTTGTATATATTCAGAACTTAGGCTTGACCTTACGGAACTTAGACTTAGTCGACGGGGTATTACACCCGAACTTTCGTCGCATAGGTTGACCTTGGTTGATGGAGTAGGTGACTTAAGGAGAGTGACGTACCGTGTGTATGTTCCGTGGCATACTTACGATACGCCACTCCGCTTAAGGAGCCTTAGGATGTACATTTCCTTGCACAACAATATATTCATTTTCTTTGATCTATCCTCATTGATATTGGTTATGATTTTGCTGCCACGATTACACGGAAAGAGAGAGCTACGGTTAGAGTTGAGGTCAGCACGAGCTCGTCATGGACGAGGACTGACCAGGGCGTGATTCTAGGGACATACGATTGCATAGAGGCGTCTTCTTATTGTATTTTCGCGCCATGAGTGTTTGACGGATCACTTTTACGAGATTTCTCGGACGTGCAGATCAGCACCAGAGGACCAGGCTACTGCTAGAGGCCAGCCAGAATGTGATGACCGTCGATGCACCTATTAATTGATGATTGAGGCACTGTTTAGCGTGTGGACAAATGAGCCAGTTGCTGCTGCTAATGATGAGATATCGCCCCAGATGTTGGAGCTACTGCAGCACGAGTTTATACTCAGAGAAATGGTAGATGATCGCTAGTCGTACGAGGATGAATGACTAGGACATATGGTTCGTTTGCTTACCCCAATGCGAGGTCATCAGATAGATTGATTCTAGCTAGAGACGACTTCACGCAGGTACGTTGAGAGTCGATTGAGACGATCGAATGTCAGAAACCCATTTTCCAAGTTTAAAGTATTTGAAGAAAACATGCAAGTAACTCTACGGACCCTCTAGAAGAATGAAACCCTAAATCGACATAATGACCGTGTGAAAGCCTTTGAACTTTAGGGTTTGTGGCAGTTCCGCAGTGCCATTAGTGAGGCTTGGGTTTGCCCTTCTACGGCTGGACCACCGATGCTGTGGTATGTACTCGATATTATTAAACTGTACCCAAGATGTTGAGCTCTTGGGGGATTATGAGGTTTTGACGAATCGATCGAATGGTTCGACTTCATTCGGATGCCAGGTGGTGGGATGCATTTTTTGGGAGACTCCAGATACGAGTATAGCCGTTGGAGCACAGGCCACGCAACCACAAAGAGACGAGTCCGAAGCAGTCGACAGCAGAGAAAGGTGAAGTAAAGAGTTCGCACGAGATGACGTTCCACTCCGCTGACATCATAGATGCGATATGCATGCAGAGGCGTTGTTTATTGATATATCTTCTAGAAGGAATCGCGATGAGTATGCAGCCGTTCCGGAACCAGAAAGTGATATAGTAAAGGGTGAGAACTTCCGGCCAGTTCGGCAGAAATGAGATTTGAGAAAGACCTCGACAGGAACTTTCTGGAATACTATGCGAGAAGACTTAGACCAAGGAGCGGTCATATTGCACACACCCAGCAGGCCAGAGTTCGGTATCTTCGACGATATAGTTGGACAGAGATCTTTAGAGGATATGCCAGAGCGGACTGTTTCCGTCGTCATTCCATATTAAACCGTTGTGCCGAGGAGCTATGTATCTAGCAATCTGCAGTGAGAGACGAGAGCCAAAGGACACCATACGACAGGCCACGAACAGTAGGCAAGTAGATATCTTGCTCTGCTAGCATTGGATGTACCGACAACTTCTCGACTTTGAAGGAGGAAATATCGACGGCGGTATTTATGATTTGTGATTTGTTGATTCGATTATCACGCATCCGTCACCTTGGATTTTAGTATTTTGGGCGATCTATTCGCATGATTTAGTCTTGATGACTGAGTTCCATGATATTTGTTTTCGTGCACCATGGTTGCACATACTGGGTATTTATGATTTGTGCACAGTTATTGCACTTGATATCGTTTTGTGCCTTGGCTGCACATGTTTATGACTTCATGGACTTTATACAGTTGAGTCAGTTTTGTGCATATGATACAGACACGATTTGGTTCCGCACTCGGTATAGATCACATATGCTTGCAGTGCAGTGATACGTATTTTGTGCACTACAGTTGCACAGGACTTCGATTTGATGTTATTTGAGGTATTGATTTTGACTTCATGCCTTGGGCATGCATATGATTTGACTTATGCTTTCGGCATAGTTTTCATGCACTTTTAGTGTTTTGATTTGAATTGTGCACGCTGATGCACATGGTTGTGAGATTATATACCACGGTATACCTTATTTGAATTTTCGCGCGTGTTGAGCGCATGTTTTGAGATATAATTTTGGTGCACACCAGATGCACTAAATCGAGATTCTTCGTGCATGTCAGATGCACCTGATTTTGTTGTCAGGCACACCTGTTGCCTTTGACAGATGTTTCGTGCACACCCGATGCACTTAGATGTTGTTTCTGTGCATAAGTATAGCACATTCATGGATTTTGATTTCCGTGCGCACCAGACGCACGTAGCATTCATATGCATATTTTAGGATTGCTTTCTTATGGAGCAGTACGTTTTTATGATATTTGCTATTTGTTTTCGTACTGAGGAGGACTAGTCTGAGAACAGTACCTGGATATATTTTGCATGCATTGATAGTTATCGAAGGGATTTCCAAAAAAAGGAGCTATAGTCTCAGTATTTACCTACGTGTCTGATATGACACGAAACGTTTAAAAACAAGGAAACCCTTCTAAATTATTTTCAAAAACGGCGGGACGTACGTATTAAACAAAGGATAAATATATATATGGTTATTTTCTTACAATTGACGTCCGCCACTGTGCAGTGTTATGCGCATCGCACAGCAATATGAAAGATTTGGCATGCATTTGTTCCAATGTTTTAATGATATTTACATGTATAGTCTTGACATATATATCATTTTGATTCGTTTTGGATTTGACATTGGTGTCTTCACCATGACTCCAATGATTGCGAGATACTTGACGGAGTTTTGATTTTGAGTTATCTGCTCATTATTCATGCGCGTGCTTTGCGCTATGATGCGTTTTATGTATTGATGATTTCGGAGCCCCGACGACTTGGACTTTTTACTGAAATGTTTTATTATTTGAGGGGTTTAAAATTTAAATTCGGGGACCGAATCTCTTTAAGGGGGGAAGATTGTAACATTTCAGAAAAATAAAATATTATTTTTGGGAATTTTTATAATTAAATAATATTATATTGAATATTTTATTAGTGCGGTATAATTAAATACCGATAAATCGAAATTTTTTTTGGAAAATTATGGAAATTACTAAAAAGAGGGTGTTTTATTGATATTGTGCAAATTATAAGTTTTTATGATTAATTATACGCTATTTAGTGCTAATCGCGATTAAATATCGCTAATCGCGCATTAAGCTTGTTTTGTGCAAAACATGCACCATATCATTTTTGACACTTGTTATATTTTTATCATGGCTTTTCACATCTTTCATGCATGGTTTGGGGTTTTAAAATGAGTGAAGAAAAAAAAAAGAAAAAATAAAAGGAAAAGAAAAGAAATGGAATAAAGAATTGAGGCATGGGCAAGTGAGAGATAGAGAGGTGAGGGGTCTCCCCTTTGACCAAGACCATTGTTTCCTTCATCATCTTCATCTCTCTTCTCTCCTCTCCTCTCAAGGGCTGCTACCCTTGTTCCCTCCACCTCTTTAAGACTCAAAACCCCCATCAAAACAACTCAAAACTTCATCTCTTTTTCAAAAAAGCATGCACAAGCTCCTTGTAATCACTTTGGACAAAGAAAAATCCAATTTTGAAGACTTGGGACAACTCAAGAATTTTCTTGAGTTGCCAAATGAGGTAAATCCTATACCATTTGCATTGTATTTCATTCTCCTTAGCTTCCATGTTTGTTTAGAACCGATTTGGTGTCGTTTAGTGAGACTTGGGAAATTCTAGTTAGGGTTTATGGAATTCTTGAGTGTGATGTGTAATTGAGCTTAGTAGAGGCCACACAAATCCCCTAGTGCTAGAATTCGGACCCAAAACAGAGACTAGAACCCCGAAATACGGATTTAGAAAATCCGATATCGGAGAATTATGGTTTATGTGAAAGGAAATAGACATCTGCTATCACCCGGGGCACCTGAAAAATATTTAGCAAACACAGAGGTACCAGCAGGCAACCTAGGACCCCCCACTGAAACCCTAGCCCCAACACCCTCACCATGGCCACAAATATATTCCTTCTAGCCGGAATTTGCGGCCAGACCTGGGTCACTTTGGCTCGTGTTTGTTTCATGGCCCCAGTATCAGTAAAATAGACCCTTGGCATATGCAAAATTGACTAAGTTGACCTAGGGTAAAATCTGAGACCATTTTCAAGAGTTGTTGTTTTGATTTGGGGTTTCTTTTTGCGTATTTTGCATTCTAGATTTTTGTATCTGTGTTGTACCTTGATCACTTGACGTTCGTACGTCGAAATCGAGTGTTATTGGGTGGTTTTGAAAGCTTAGTCCATAGGTTCTTACCTATAGGCCTTTAGCGTGTCGTTTTGGTTTTCCGATGTGATTTTAATACGTAATGCGATTGCGTTATATTTGTAGGTACCCCGTGAGGACTTCGAGACGATAAGCAAGCGCGTGGCGACGTCGGCAACGGCAAGCGAAAATCAAAGTGAGTAGATCTATATATACCGGGGAAGTCGGGTGGATGGCGTATAGCACCCCCGCAAAGTTTTGATGGAAACCGATTTATAGAATATGGTTAAAGAAACCTAGATTTGGAAACTAGGGATAGAGTTAATTGATAGTCAGTGAAACCATATTAGAAACTAAGGATAGTTAGAAGTGATATAATACGGCTAATATGTAACGACGGATTTGAGGATGATATTTGACGATATTGCCGTTTAGGGTACTATAGGACTAGATAGCCGATGAAGTTGTGTCATCCGAACCATACCTATTTCTAAACCGAAGAGTCATATGCACCTTTTAAAATAGATACTTGAGGGACGTTACGGATTTTCAAAAGATATCTTTTCCTTAAAAATACCGTAACCCCTATTTTCATAACTATGATTCACATCTTTCAAAAACTGTTGTATGGTTCGGGTGTGTATGTTAGATTAGATAAGTATTCTTATAGTAAAGGTAGAATGTATATATATAACATTTGACTCGATGTGAGACATAAATGTGATGAAAAGAATTGTACGATGCGATATGATGAACTTGGTGATATGTCGGTATACGAATGCGAGTCGATTGAAATAATTGATTGCCGGTCCCGCTGATATAAGATTTTGTGGATGTGACCTGGGATATAGGTATATAGATATATATATATATATATACTATATATGTGGTGAATCATGTGTGATTTCCGTACGTGACGTTAGGTCCGTACCCCTCATTGTCATATAGGATGACAGGATCCTTATTGGTTTAATATCGTCGTACGATGATTTTCCGTACGTGATAAGTTTGACTTGATGATTGATCCATACCCTTGACTAGAGGATGCTGTACGATGGATTATACCGTACGTGTTGTTGTGAGGCTGGATGCCGATTGATAGATTCACCGACTCTGTCTTGTACACACGTATACTTTACAGCTTTTAGCTGATAATTTACCTTATGCTGCATTCATGATATTACCATTGCATTACATATACTTGTGTTAAGACACTTACACCATTATCGATGATGCGAATGTTACACGTACACAGATTTGCCGCCTCACACATCATCATCGATAATTGCCATGTCACTACACAGTAGGATTGCTGCATCATGATATGACTCCTTGTATAATTTACTTGCTATTGTTGCATATGCACCTTTATACGATGTTGTATTTGACTTTAGAGAAATTGGGAACCGTAGGATATATTTTAAAAGCTGAAATCTTTTAAAAGAGCGGTTTTCCCTTAATATGATACATCATTGTGCTATGTTGCATGATACACAGATATGCTTACACTTCTATCATACGTCGCATACATCATGCTTTATGATTTTATGCATTGAGATATACTGTTTTCACGAGATTTCTGGATTTGAGAACCGTGGCTGTTTCAAAAGAAGGTAAATACTGTTTTAAGAACCCGGTTTCTCTTAATATGATATTTCAGTGTGCCCACCATGAGTTTTATCGGTTCTGATGTATATTTATACCCCATGCGAGGAGGAGCCGTGTGCCGTGTGCGGGTACATGGTGGGGCCCGGTACGGTACCTCGGGGCAAGAAAGGTGTAGGGTTACTAGGCACACTAACAAGGCTCTACAAGGCATCGACCATGCCAAAATTTGATTTTTATGTGTCGAACAACCCTAAGCTAGATCATTTACTAGAGATTAGGTGAAGAAAATAGCAAGTAAACAACTTTACTCTAAAGGGATACGAAATACAACCTTTGTAGATTGGTCCTTCACTTCTTTAGCTCCTTGATGAAGTCCCTTCGCTGCGATCATGGTTCTCCCGGACCCTTGCATGGCTTCACGAGGCGAAAGGTGCGACCTTGCTTGAAGTCTCCGAGGCCGAAGATGATCTACGTCGAGGGAATTCCGACCCAATCTACTACTTCACTAATTTGAGAATTAGTGAAGCAAACACCCTATACTAAAGTGCTAATCTAGTAGAGGATGGAGAAATAGGAAGTGGGTTCTCTTTGGATTTTTATTTCTCACAAAGTTTCACTCTTTTTTCAAAACCCTAGCAAGCTTTTTCTCTTGCTCAACGAAGAAGAAGATGAACAAAAGAAAAGAATGAGGATAATGATCAAGTAAGTATGCTAACCATGGTGAGTGAGAATCATATACTAACTCATGTAGAGACATTACCATAGCTAAGTGTGATGGTTAGGTTAAAAGGAATCTAAGGTAAAGAAAAAGCTAGTAGACTTTGGCAAAGCAAAATAAGCTTCTACAAGCTTCATGCTCATTCCAAAACTCCACTAATTTTGTAATTATCTTAAATAATCATAACCCACCATAATACATAGAATGGTGTATGTCTTACACACCCAAGTCAAGTGTATCATCAACCATGATACATAAATATAACACATTTTAATATATATCATATATATAGTAAAGATGTGTACATGTGAGAAAAAACCCTAAGTGAACATGTGTTAGTTAATGTAAACCAGTATATCAAATATACAATTATACAATAAATTATTAAATCAACACTTGACTTAATAATCCGGTCATATCACATATAACCGACTAACATTCAATGTATCGACTTATCGAATCAACACTTGATTCGATAACCCGGTTATATCATATATAACCGACTGATACATAAAGTCGCGAGAATATAATACGGTATCACATACATGCATTATTCTCGGTCCTGCACATATCACATACGTGCTCCTATTTCGTTTTGCCTGAGCCAGTAAAACCTCTATGTAGGACTCTAAAGACTCGTCAATACGCCGGCAGTAGGTGATGATCACATCACGTGCCCATAAGTCGTCAGCGGTACTAGCTGGATGTAACGGCTACCCGGGTATTGAGCGATCAGAAGATCAGCAAGCAAGCCCGCTCCAACTCCTGTAAAAGCCTGCCGGTAACACTTCCCGTACAGTCAGGTCTCCTCGTCTGATATGTCGCATATCAAGTCTAGGGGTGGTAAACGTCAGACCCTAATAACCGATAAGTCGTGCCGATGTGAGGCTCATAACGGGTCGAGAAACTACTGGTAACACTTACTAGTAAATCTCTATATCAGCCCTGGCCAGGGACTTTCCTGTTACGGCCAATCGAGCACAGCGCAACATCAACCCCCAATACCGGGAGAGACGAAACCCCTCCTATCGCTCATTGCCTCTATGTGACTCGGGACTGTACCCAAAAACCACCGTTTTGCACGCCCTCATGGATGTGGTAAGGTGGAAATCAAAGCACAGTGGGAATCACACAAGACTCTATGACGATCTCGGGTCTACAGACTAACCTGCACAAGTGTCACCAGAGAACTGCTATCTGACGTGAGGTATAATACCATCTGGGAGTTCTCGGCGAGTCCGTCCAGTGTACCCAGTCTCCACAGAGTATCCGTATACCATCTCTGATGTCAAACACCAATGGATATGGGATCATCCATCGCCCATCTCATGGGACGAGAAGCGTATACGCTAGTCTACACTGGTATATCGATGCCCTGTCTTGATACACCCACGACTATGGACCTTGAAGGATGTACTTATTGGACTATCATGTCCCTACTAGTATGATCTGCATCATAGTCCAGGTAGTCAAGTACACATCCTAAGGGCTTTACCAACATGTAACGATAAAACAGTATAAAGAGACAAGTATACATGTTAAAGTAAAGTGCAACCAGATAGCATACTATCATATCGAGCAAGAAAGACCTCTCTATATATGTCCAAGCATCCAATATAATATACATCATCTGTACAATACTGGCCTCTAGGGCATACATACAACTAACAATCTCCCATTTGCGCTAGGGCCAGCTGCTGTAGTATTGCATACCAAGCATCTCGAAGAGTCTCTCAAACTGTATCTGGGAATGACCTTCGTGAGTGGATCCGCAGTGTTGTTCTTCGTGTCAACCCTCCTGACCTCGATCTCCCGGTGATCAACTATCTCCCGGATTAGGTGATACCGCCTCAGAATATGCCTGGATCGCTGATAGGACCTGGGTTCCTTGGCCAAAGCTAATTGTTATGTCATAAAAGAGTGAGTAATAGGCCCGCCGCTCCATTGTTATTGCAATACAAAGGTATTGGATGCTCAATGGATGGAACCACTCCAAGTTCAGTAATGAACTTCTTGATCCAGACAGCCTCTTTGGCAGCATCGTTGGCAGCGATGTATTCAGCCTCCATCGTTGAGTCTGCCACGGTTTCCTGCTTGGAACTCTTCCAGCTAACCGCCCCTCCGTAAAGGGTAAAGACAAATCCCGACTTCGACTTAGAGTCGTCCTTATCACTCTGGAAGCTCGAATCGGTAAAGGACTCCACTTGGAGTTCTCCGTTACCATACACCAAGAGCATCTCTTTAGTCCTTCGCAAGTACTTGAGAATGCTCTTCACAGCTGTCCAGTGACTCTCTCCAGGATCAGCTTGATACCTACTCACTACACTTAGTGAGTATGCTATATCGGGTCTGGTACATAGCATCGCGTACATGATAGAGCCTACAGCCGAAGCTTAGGGTATCCCTTGCATTCGAGCTCTCTCCAAATCAGTCTTGGGAGACATCTCTTTGGAGAGAGTGAGCCCTGAGATCGTGGGTAAAAACCCACGTTTGGACTCTTCCATACTAAACCTCTTTAGTATGGTGTCAATATACCTGGATTGGGACAATCCTAATATCCTTTTAGATCTATCTCTATAGATCATAATTCCCAATATGCAGGAGGCATCACCAAGATCTTTCATTGAGAATCTTTGTGATAAGAAGAGCTTCACCGATTGCAGCATAGGAATGTCATTTCCTATCAAGAGTATGTCGTCCATGTACAATACGAGGAAGACAACCTTACTCTCTGCCACCTTCTTGTAGATACAAGGTTCATCTACGTTTTTGACGAAATCAAACTCTTTGATAAGGACTTCAAAGCAGATGTTCCAACTCCGCGATGCTTGCTTTAATCCATAAATGGATTTAAGCAGCTTGCACACCTTTCCGCTGCTCCCACTATCTACGAAGCCCTCTGGCTGAGTCATGTACACGCACTCTTCTAAATCACCGTTTAGAAAGGCGGTCTTAACATCCATTTGCCAGATTTCATAGTCATGATATGCAGCGATGGCAAGCATGATCCGGATGGATTTAAGCATAGCCACTGGAGAAAAGGTTTCGTCATAGTCCACACCTGGTCTTTGACGAAAACCCTTTGCAACAATTCTAGCTTTGAAAGTCTCCACTTTCCCATCTACACCAAGTTTTTTCTTGAAGATTCACTTGCTCCCAATGGGTTTTACCCCTTCAGGAGCAACTTCCAAAGTCCACACTTTGTTGGTGTACATGGATTCCATCTCGGAGCGCATTGCATCCAGCCATTTCACTGAGTCCCTACTCGTGATGGCCTGCTCGAAGCTAGTTGGGTCATCATCAACCATGATGCAATCCTCGCTCCCACCGTCCATGAGAAAACCGTAGTATCTCTCAGGTGGGTGAGGAACCCTACTAGATCGGCGGAGAGGCTGAGGTTCGTTGGGAACTACCGAATCCTCCGGTTCCACTAAATCTTCAGTTTGAGTTTGTGTAGCCGGAATTTCTTCCAGTTCTACCTCGTCGCCACTAATTTCTTTTGTAAGAAATTCCTTTTCTAAAAAGGTGGCATGTCGAGAAACAAACACTTTTTGTTCCTCAGTATGGTAGAAAAGATATCCATGTGAATGTTTGGGATATCCCACAAACTTGCATAGAACTGACCGTGCCTCGAGTTTGTCCGGATTTTGCGTTTTGACATAGGCCGGACAACCCCATATCTTAACTCGTTTAAGACATGGTCTCTTCCCACTCCATATCTCATATAGCGTGGTAGGTACAGATTTAGGTGAAACTTGATTCAATAGGTATGCTGCTGTCTCCAGTGCATACCCCCAGAAGGAAATAGGTAACTCAGCTGTGCTCATCATAGAGCGCACCATATCTAATAGGGTGCGGTTCCTCCGTTCAGATACACCGTTGTGCTGTGGTGTATATGGAGGAGTCAGCTGAAAGAGAATCACATTCTCTTTTATGAAGTCCAGGAATTCATTGCTCAAGTATTCACCTCCTCGATCAGATCGTAGGATTTTAATACTTTTCCCGGTTTGGTTCTCGACTTCTTGTTTATATTCTCTAAATTTCTTAAAAGCTTCTGATTTGTGTTTCATCAGGAACACATATCCGAATCTAGAGAGATCGTCAGTGAATGTAATGAAGTACGAAGAACCATCCCTGGCATGCGTAGACATGGGACCGCATACATCACTATGTATCAGTCCCAAGAGTTCAGTAACTCTTTCTCCGTGTCCCGTAAACGGAGTTTTGGTCATCTTGCCTTTGAGACATGACTGGCAAGTGTCATAAGATGAAAATTCAAACGAATTTAAATATCCATCCTTATGCAACTTAGCTAGTCGTGTCGCATTGATGTGACCCAGTCTACAATGCCATAAGAAGGATTCGTTCATTTCTGAACTCTTCCTCTTGTGTGTGTTTGTTATGCTCAGAACCGTTGATTGATTTAGAACATAAATGCCATTGCACAACGTGCCTGATCCAACCAACTTTTGGTTTAGGAAAATTTTCATAACATTATCCTGTAATACAAAATTATATCCCTCTTTACTCAACAAAGAAACTGATATAATGTTGCATATCAGGTTCAACATGTAATAACATTCGTTCAGAATCAATGTATTACCAGTTGGCAATACAAGGTGATATTCCCCGACGGTTTTAGCTGCAACAATTGCACCATTTCCAACCCTTATGTCTTTATCACCTTCTCCAAGTTCTCTACCTTTTCTAAGCTGTCACGACCCGAAGAGCACGTGACTGGCCTTTGAACCATTTGAAATCTATAGGACCCCATCTGATCCAAGTAAGCCAAAAGCCCAGAAATCTAAAACCATTTAAAGAGTAAATAAGGAAAACTGGTTTAAGAAGTAAAGAAATCATGTTTCGAAAATCAAAGTTTTTAAACAACTAAGCCGAATATACATTTTTAAAATGTGTAACTTTTCCTGAAAATTTCGGCAGAGTTTCCTGATTGAAAACGATTTCGGATTGTGTAGTATGAAAATTGTATAGAAATCACAACCAAAAATTGTTTGACCGCAATCAACTACGGCGTCAGTTGTAGATCGTAAGCGAGTGCGGATCGTCCACAGGGATTGTGCGATTCGTTTCTATGTTTGATTTGTTTGAATTGAAAAGTTAATCGAAAAGAAAAGAAAACATGATTCAAGATTTTATCGATGTATTCAAGTGTCACTAGTCTAATCAAGAATCAAGAAAATGATAAACAATCGAGAATCGAGTTTCGATGATTTTTCCAACCAAATATCAAGAATCTAAATGAGGCTTGTAGGAATCGATCGGATCTATAGATGTGATGTAATCTCAAGATGACATATTCTTGTCCTTCGAAGAGTTGATACTAGATCGATGATGATCGACGAGAGTTAGGGATTTCTAGTGAAACTAGGGTTTCATCTTTTATCCCTTGTTCTTTCGTCGATATCATTCACATTCTAGCCTCTAGTAAATTCAAGAAACGATCGTAGATCCCTAATTTCGAGAGATAACAATCAAGAAAGCATCGCAACGAAACTAGGTCATCGATTCTTGAACTTGCTAGGGTTTACAAAACTCGTAGGACTCAAGAATTGTTTTAAGATTTGTTACATCATCATTCTATTGATCGTCTCGACTCCTCGACGAGCGGAGTTTTACTCAAACATCACAACAAGAACTACAATTACAAATTGAGATCGAATCATGATGCAAGAATTTAAAGAAAACAAGATAAAAGAATTTTACCTTTTATTTATATCAACAATTTCATTACAGTCGCTCAAGAACTACAAGAGGAAGAACTCGATTGTTGATTTGGCTTCGCTTTTCTCCGTGAGTCGTGGATCGGCTTGGACCACTTGCTCTGTTGAAGATCGGCTCCGCTCCTAAAAGGTTGAAAGGCTTCTTGCTTGATTTGGTACTCGGGTTCTTGAATTTTGATTGGAATTAGGGTTAGGGTTTCACACAAGTCTTGTCACTAGACTTGTGGAAGAAGATGAAGAAAGAGTTAAAGATTAGAGATTGAATGGATCTAGATTCTAGATCATAGATTGGGATTGGAATTCTCAGTATCTCCCCCAACCCTAGGTTTAGGCTTCTATTTATAGACTTCCCAAACCCTAGGTCTAGGTTTGAAATTACAATTCCCTCCAAAAGTTTGTTGAGGAGCTTCTAGAAATAGTTTGTTAGGAGTTAGCTTAGGTTTAAGCTTAGAAACCCTAGTTTGCTGATCTGGCAGAAGTCTCTGGAGTCTTCTGGAATTTGAAGTGTCTTTCTGAAGTGTAGGAGCTGAGAGAGGAATAATGCACCAAATTTGAGGAGGTGACGTCGACAAGCTGCCGCGGAACCGCGGCGCAAGCCGGCTCCGGCCGCGGTTCCGCGGCCATGTAGGCTCCTTGGGGCTTGGGCCTTCTGGTATGGTCTTGGGATGACATATAGGGTTTTATCTGATGTGTTGATTTTAATATGTCCCTCTAGATTGCTACCAGTTCTCAGGTCTTTGAGTTGGCGTAATGTTATCAGCTTCTTTTGGCTTTGATCTTGCAATTTCCTGCACAAATCTTGAAACAAGTGTTGCACAATATAGGGATGATGCGATGCCATGAAATGTGGTCAATTTCCTTTATAGTGCCGGTTTTAGAGTCTAACACATGCAATCTGATATTTAACGACTGATTTGCTAATATGTGTAATATGAATGCCGAATACTTCTAGATGAGTGCAAAAGATAGGGAAATTGCCTTGTTAAAAATGCAGTATTTTCGACTGATCAAATTCCCCCAAACTTAATTTCGATCGTCTCGAGCGAACTGTTTATTAAAAAGAAGGAGAAAATAAAGAAAGAGAAAAACTAACTAGCACACTTTCGTAGGCAACACGATTGCACTGAGCACGTGCAACAAGCCTTTAAACCTCTAGGTGTCCCTAGTAGGAGGGGTGTTGTCTCCTGAGGGTTTTCAGCGGATTGCACCCACAAAACCCAATAATAAAAGAAAGATCATGAATATTACATTTAAAGAAAAGAATTGTAAAAGAAAAGTTTCGAAAATTAGGGTTTCCAACTAAGCTAGCTTTTCGGTTGTCATGAGCCCTATCTTAATGGTCATGAAAAAATGTCAGAAATCACGTCCTCCCTCAATAAAACATCGTCTTATTCTTCATTCCTATCTTTCTTCCAAACATCGATCATATAACCCCGCGTGTGTGTAAAGACATCCCTACACCCGGAGAATTCAATTCAAGCTATCATACTCTTGCCCATCAGCCTCAGTATTTTTTAATTAATGAATATTTAGATGAGATTGCTCATACACTTTCATGCGATCGTTAATACTTCTTGAGGTACTAACCGACCGATTACTCCTGTGTTTGCTTACTTGGTGTATTTTCCTCGTCTTGCACCACCTCAGGCATAGCAGTGACTCCCAGACCAGTTGGCCTTAGGGCACTAGGTGAAGAAGCACCCTCGCTATATATTTTTTATTGCCCTCGGTGATAACAAAACCAGTGTCCATTTTTCTCACCACTTTATATTTTCTTCATTCATTTTTTTTATTTCCTTCATACTTTTGGCTTTAAGACAAGAGCATTTCAAGGTATCCTCTACTATCCCAGGCTTTAAGACGTGTGTAAGTGCGAATAATAGGGTATCAACGTTCAAAATGTTTGGCTTCCAGAATAGAAACTATTTTTCAGACTTATTTTTATCCTCAGATTAGTGACATCTTTCATCTTACTAACCCTTGGGAAAACGGCTCATAACTACTTATTAAAAGTTCGTATAAGAAAACTTCTAATTTTCTTGGTTTTCTTAAAATTTTCAAATCTTTTGGATGTAATTTTTCATTATCTAAACTTTCATTATCTTATTTATGTATAAAAATGTTTAAATGTTAAAATATTTTTATATTTTGAAAATTTTAAATTTTTATGGATTTTGAAATTTTTTAAATTTTTATAAGTTTTTAAAGAAATGTTTTGTGCTTATGCAAATGATATGCAAATGATGCAAAAATAAGCACAAACCTCCCCCAAACTTGTTTTCAACAGTGTCCTCACTGTTGCCATCCGCTATATCTCGAAAAACCTGTAAGCTTGGGAGGAATTTATTAGCGGGGGCAAAATATTTAAGTGAAGAACTTCCCCCAAACTTAATTTTGGCTCAAAATTTTGTAAATATTTTCTTTTCAAGCGCCCGATTATACCCCCCCAAACTTGAGTTATGCAATGTTAATCTTTTAAATCACAAGTGGGGGTCAAAAATCATTTGTCGACGCCATGCTTTGCAAAGACCGAATGTTAACACCAACCATTCAAAAATTTTATCAATGCAGTGCTCTGGTTGGTGGAAGAAGAAGTGGGGAAAGGGTAAGGGGTGGAAAAGAATGTGTGTGCATCTAATTTTGGAGAGACGATGCAGTGAGTGTGATGGATTACTCGCATTCTTCTTACAAGTCAGAAGAAGGGGTGGAGGTTCAATTTCAATGACTGGGACCTGATTCATCTCAACACCCGTGTAATTCAGAAATGCGAGTTCATCAGCGAAGATCTCCTCAAAAGTTTCATCAATACCCCGAAGAATAATGTCATCACAAAGTGCGGGGTGATCTTTAGACTCTAAAAGCAGTTCATAATCAGTGTTAATTGTTGACCCGGACATCTCGGTGGAAGAGTCCGTATGTGTAAGATACATAGTTGGGTCAAACAACAACATATGAAAGGAGTCAAGATCGGTATCGGGAGGATCATTGCTGCTTTCGACATCCATTAAGTCGACAGAACAGACCTGAGCAGTAGGTTCGGAGGGTACATTTCCCAACTTGTAAATGTTCATCTCAATTGTCCTTTTCCCGAAAGATAGGGTCATAGAACCATTACGACAGTTGATGATAGCGTTGGAAGTGGCCAAAAAGGGGCGACCTAAAATCACCGGAATTTGATTCCGTGAGTTCGCTACAGGCCGTGTATTAATTACAATAAAGTCCACAGGGAAGATAAATTGCCCGATTTTTATTAACACATCCTCCAGTTCACCCCTAGGTTTGGTGATTGATCGGTCAGCCATCTGGAGAGTGCAATGGGCTGGTTTCAACTCTCCGATCCCTAACTGCTCATAGACTGAGAAAGGAAGCAGGTTAATACTTGCCCCAAGGTCTAGTAGAGCACGGTTAATGTGATTCTCCCCAATAGAGATGGAAATAGTAGGATATCCAGGATCCTTACGTTTCCTCGGTAATTGCTGGGGGAAAGCCGTGTCTACTGTTTTTGCCATGAATATCCTCTTGGGCATTTGTTTCTTCCTCTTTCTAGTGCACAAGTCTTTAAGAACTTTCGCATATGCGGGGACTTGTTGGATAGCATCTAGAAGAGGGATGTTGATGTTAACCTGTTTAAACATCTCAGTGATCTTCTCCATATGTGGACTTGGTGTGTTAGCCCTTAACCGATTAGGATAAGGTGCTTTAGCAATCAGCGCTGGGTCCATCATAGGAGAAGGAAGTATGTGTGGAACCGATCCCAGAATAGAAGTGGGGATCGTCCGTGGAGGAGTAAAAGAGGTGGGCTGAAGTGGCGAGCCTTTTTGGAAACGAAGAATAGGCTCAGAAGAAGGTGGGGTAGAAGAACTGGGGTCAGAATTAGAAGTGTGTGTGTGAGGAAAGGTCTCAGCCGGGGCGTTGATAGGATTGTCAATATCATCAACTTCTTCCCCAACATGGTTATCTAGCACTCTCCCAGATCTCAACGTGGTGATTGCATTCACATGATGTGAATAGCTAGGATTGGGTAAGGGTTGAGCTGGGAGTTTCCCTTTCTCTCTTGCACTCATTTCAGCTTTTAATCGTGCAATTTCTTCTTCCATCGATTTAATACTCTCGTTTTGGGATGCAGAGTTTTTCTCAATTTTATCGACAGAAGACTTCATTTCAGCCGAAACTTGCATGATATTTGTCAAGACCAAATTCATGTATTGTGCAAAAGAAGAGGATTCATCAGTTCCGGTCAACTGTAAAGGACTAGACAGTGCAGGGGTGTTGACCGGATTTTGAAAGTTATGTGCTTGAAAGGGGTGCTGACTCAATTGAAGTTGTGGTTGCTGTTGTGGTGGAGGGACCCTTTGGAAATTGTTTTGGTTTGGAACCGTGTTTTGAGATTGTGATTGGTTCCAAGAAAAATTAGGGTGATTCCTCCAACCCTGATTATATGTGGAAGAAAATGGATCGTTTCTAGGTCTTTGAAATGCGGCATTGGTATGCTCATGACCTTGAAACGGAGAATTTCGTGGACATTCTGTCGTCAAATGAGAAGGATCAGAACAGCATCCACATACAGTTTTGGAGAGTGATAATTGACTTAGGGCGGCTGCTAAAAATTTGTTTCCATAGTCTCGAGTTTCTTGTGTATAGCTGAAATGTCAGCTCTAACTCCTATGGAAACATCCGATTGGTTATTGCCACCCCTAAATGATGGACTTTCCCACTGTAAAGACTTTTCAGCGAACTCTTCTAAATATCGCCAAGCTTCCCCATCATCCTTGGTCATGAAGGTACCTTGACACATGTTTTCAAGGTTCTGTTTAGTGTTTGGGTTAATGCCCTCATATATGATTCGACAAAGGTCCCATCTCGGGATGCCGTGATGAGGACATTGAACCAATAGATCCTTGAAACGTTCAAAGCATTTAGAGAATGGTTCAGTAGGGAGCTGGGTAAATTGACATAGTCCGCTACGGATTCGATCTGTCTTTTCCATAGGGTAGAATTTCTTAAGGAATGCCGCAACGAATTCTTCCTAATTTGTAATGGAATGTGCGGTGGTGTTATATAGCCACTTCTCGGCTATATCGCACAAGGTAAATGGAAGAAGTCGTAGACGCATGGCATCCACAGAAAGTTGTGACGTACCCATCATTGTGTAAGTCCACGTTGCCCACCCCGGTACTTGCGGGGAGGCGGAAAACATAATAAAAATTGGATTTTTAATGACTTAGGCAACATGGACCTTGCTTGTGAGGATCTTTACTAAACAAAACTAGCTAAAGTAAACTAACAACTAACAAAGTTGTAGAAAGGTTATACCTTGAGCTCGAACTCCTTCTCGCCTTGCTCGTCGGAATGGTTGAAAGGCCTCACCTTGCTTGTCTTCTTCCGTCAAAGAAGGATCCACCCGAAAGCCTCGACCTTTAGCTTCAACTCCAAGCTAGGAGTAACTAGAGTGCAAGAAATGCTAAGACTTGAACCCTAGAAGTGAGTAGAGAAGATCAAGTGAAGGTTTTTCTCAAGCTTTTATGTTTCTCAACACATGAGAGGGAGAGAGCTTGAGGGAGAGGATGAGCAAGAGAGAGAAAGGATATGATAGAATGAATTATTAGTGAGCCATTCTCACTAATATGTGTGTGTTATTTTAATTAAATAATTAGCAAGAAAATTGTCATGGTTTAATCAAGAGGTGACCATTATCATTTCATCATTAATGCAAATTGCAAGGATCAAAGAGCATCTTCCAAATGAAATGATCATGGTCAACTTGTCAACATGGTCAACAAGTCAATGAAGTCAAAATGTCAACAACAACAACCATGCACAATAATTAAGTTAATTATTAATTAACAATAATACACACAAAAACAATAGGGTTAATAAAATGACAATAGTCATTAACCCTAAACAAGGTCCTCTCCCTCAATCTCAAGCAACTGTGCATACACACCCGCATTCGTGATCCGAGGAACACGAACACAATGAGAAAAACCAATCTCAAATCATATACTAGGATCTGGCTTAAACCAAAGCCCGCTAGTATAAACTGTCCGGACAGCAACCGTGCACAAGTGCGCGGATGCGAACGAACCCTGTCGCAAAACCATGCGACCTCTACTCGTTTTGCCTAAAGGCGAATAGCTCTCTGTGTGGGACTCTAAAGACTCGACACTACGCTGGCAGTTGGTTTAACCACAGACCGCAAGCGGCACTAGCTGTACGTAACGGTCCCCAGGTAGATGTCGATAAGAAGACTGACGAGGTGAACCCCATCTGCACTCCTACTGAGCCTGTGTGTGACAGTCTCCGTACAGTCCGGTCTGTTCGTCTGATACATCGCATGGCGGGCCTAGGGGGGCGGTGAACGTCAGTCCCCTAATAGCGGTACAAGTCGTGTCGGAGTGAAGCCCAGAACACCCTGAGATAACACTGGAAGCCTACCAGTATATCTCGCTTGCCCTGGCCAGGGACTACTCGCGTAATGGCTCTCCTGGACACAGCGCGATGTCAACCCCCAATACCGGGAGAGACGAATCCTGTCTAACCGTCACTGCCTCCAAGTGCTTCGGGACTGCACCCAAAAACTACCTGTTTGCACGACTCCTCTGAGCCGTGGTAGGGTAGTAATCAAAGTGCAGTGGGAACACACTCGAGGCGAAGTGACAGTGTCAAGTCAGCGGACTAAGCTGTACTCATGTCACCTGGGAACTGATAACTGACGATAGGTATATTACCAACCAACCGTTCCCGACGAGTCCTGTCCAGTGTACTCGTAACCTAACGAGCACCCGCATACTATCCCAAGTACGACGTACTAACGGCTGTGGGACAGACCGTCTCCCATACTGGGATGAGAAGCGCATACGCTAGTCTACTCCGGAGTATCGATGCCCTGTCTCGATAGTCCAACGACCAGGGACCTGTATAAGGATGTGCTTATAGATTACCCAGCTCCCACGAGTGCGAGCGCCATCACAACGCTGGTAATCAAGCAAAGATCCTAAGGGCTCTACTAATATGTATACCTGCAATATGCTAAAAGAAACACATGCACATATTAAAGCAGAGAAAAACCAAGTAGCATACTACCATTTCGAGCAAGATTGTATATACAACTGTGAATATCCCAAGCTTCCATTAAGTAATATACAAACTAGTATGATACAGTAATGGCCTCTAGGGCATATACACTAACAATCTCCCACTTGCACTAAGGCCATGTACTGGCGTATCGAAGACCTATCATCTCGATCAGCCGCTCGAACTGAGTCTGGGGCAAGGCCTTGGTGAATGGATCTGCTGTGTTATCCTCTGATGCAACTCTCCGGACCTCGATCTCCTGGCGATCCACAATCTCCCTGATCAGGTGATACCGCCTTAAGATGTGTCTGGATTTCTGATGGGACCTGGGTTCCTTCGCTAAAACTATAGCCCCGTTGTTGTCGCAATACAGAGGTATTGGGTCAACAATGGACGGAACCACCTGAAGTTCTTTCAAGAACTTCCTCATCCAGACAGCTTCTTTTGCAGCATCAGATGCAGCGATGTATTCCGCTTCCATAGTCGAGTCAGCAACGGTTTCCTGTTTGGAGCTCTTCCAACACACCGCCCCTCCATTGAGGGTAAAGACAAAACCCGACATGGACTTGGAATCATCCTTGTCACTCTGGAAGCTGGAGTCAGCAAAGGCCTCAATCTGCAGGTCTTTTCCGCCATACACCAAGAACATCTCCTTAGTCCTTCTCAGGTACTTGAGAATGTTCTTTACTGCTATCCAATGTTTCTCCCCAGGGTTTGACTGATACCTGCTTACCACACTCAGTGCATAAGCCACATCCGGTCTGGTACACAACATCGCATACATTATAGAGCCTACCGCAGAAGCGTAGGGTATAATAGACATGCGATCCCTCTCCAAATCAGTCTTGGGAGACATCTCTTTGGAGAGGGTGATCCCGTGACAAGCCGGTAGATTACCGCGCTTGGAATCTTCCATACTGAATCTCTTCAGTATGGTGTCGATGTACCTGGACTGCGAGAGTCCTAATATCCTCTTGGATCTGTCACGGTAGATCCGGATACCCAGAATGTATGAGGCATCACCCAGGTCTTTCATGGAGAACCTGTGTGACAAGAACCCCTTGACAGATTGTAGCATAGGAATGTCATTTCCTATCAAGAGAATGTCATCCACGTATAAAACGAGGAATACTACAGTTCTCGCTACAAATCTACAATAGATGCATGGTTCATCTGGATTTTTGATAAAGCCAAATTCTTTGACCGTCTCATCAAAACAGATGTTCCAACTCCGCGATGCCTGCTTGAGTCCATAAATGGACTTGAGCAACTTGCACACCTTTCCGCTGCTCCCACCCTGAATGAAACCTTCTGGCTGGTCCATATAGACACACTCCTCTAAATGACCATTTAGAAAAGCTGTCTTTACGTCCATCTGCCAAATCTCATAATCGTGGAAAGCAGCGATGGCAAGAAGGATCCGAATGGATTTCAGCATAGCTACTGGAGAAAAGGTTTCGTCATAGTCCAAACCAGGTCGCTGACGAAAACCCTTTGCTACCAGTCTAGCTTTATAGGTCTCAACCTGTCCATCTACACCAATCTTCCTTTTGAAGATCCACTTGCATCCTACGGGTTTTATCCCGTCTGGAGCAATGTCCAACGTCCATACTTTGTTGGTGTACATGGACTCCATCTCGGTCCGCATTGCATCCAGCCATTTTACCGAGTCGACGCTCTGAATGGCTTGCTGGAAGCTAGTAGGTTCATCACAATCTAGGATGCAGTCCTCTCTATCCCCGTCAATGAGGAAACCGTAGTACCTCTCGGGCGGATGAGACTGCCTACTACTCCTGCGGAGTGGCACGGGAATGTCTTGATCTTTCGAACCCTCTGGCTCTACCAAGCTTTCAGTAATAGCTTGCGGTTCTGGAACTTCTTCCAGTTCTATCGCGCTCCCACTTAATTCTTTTTCTATGAACTGATGTTCTAGAAAGTGGGCATGGCGAGAAACAAGGACTTTTTGTTCCTCTTCGCAATAGAAGTAATATCCTTTGGAGTTCTTCGGATATCCCACAAACTTGCACTGTACTGAGCGTGCCTCGAGCTTGTCCGCATGCTGCTTTTTTTACAAAAGCTGGACATCCCCATGTCTTAATGTGATTAAGATGGGGTCTCTTCCCACACCACATTTCATATGGTGTAGTAGGCACAGTCTTAGTTGGAACTCGGTTCAAAAGGTATGCTGCTGATTCTAGCGCATATCCCCAGAACGATCGCGGTAACTCAGCGTTACTCATCATGGACCGTACCATATCCAATAGGGTCCGGTTCCGTCTCTCCGATACACCGTTGTGTTGCGGAGTGTATGGAGGAGTAAGCTGAGAGAGAATTCCATTCTCTTTTAAGTAGTTCAGGAATTCGGCACTTAAGTATTCTCCTCCTCGATCCGATCTTAGGATCTTGATACTTTTGCCGGTTTGTTTTTCTACTTCATTCTTATATTCCTGGAATTTTTCAAAAGCCTCGGATTTATGTTTCATTAAGAAGACATAACCGTACCTTGAAAAATCATCCGTAAAGGTAATGAAGTAAGAAAAACCGCTTCGCGCATGTGTAGACATTGGACCGCACACGTCGCTGTGTACGAGTCCCAAGAGCTCGCTCGCTCTTTCTCCGTATCCAGAAAACAGAGCCTTTGTCATCTTTCCTTTGAGGCAGGATTGACAAGTTGCATACGATTGATATTCGAACGGATCCAAATATCCTTCAGTATGTAACTTAGTCAATCTTCTCTCATTGATGTGACCCAGTCTACAATGCCATAAGAAAGTTTTATTAATTTCTGGAGACTTTCTTTTGTGTGTATTCTGGATATTGAAAACTTGTGGTTGGTTTAAAACGTAAATACCGTTGTTTAATGTACCTGACCCAATCAAAACTTGATTAAGGTGAATGTTCACTACATTACTTACAAATGAAAATTCATAACCTTCTTTAGATAATAAAGATACAGAAATGATATTACAGGTTGCATTTGGTACATAATAACAACTACGCAAAACCAAAAAGTGTCCATCTGATAATCCCAGGTGATAGTCCCCCACGGCCTCAGCATCCATGCTAGCACCGTTCGCAACTCTGAGGGTCATGTCACCTGCCTTCAAAACTCTACGCTTTCTCAACGCCTGCAAAGAATTACAGATATGAGATCCTGATCCGGTATCCAATACCCAGGATGTAGAGTTTATTGATAGACAGTTTTCAATAACATACACACCTGAAGCTGAAGCTGCAACTCGCTTCAAATCCTGTGTTCTGGCTTTCCAAGCCTTGCAATCCTGCTTCCAGTGACCACTTTTGTGACAATAGAAGCACTCTTCCTTCCCCACCATCTTCCCCGCTACTTTTGTTGCTTTACCCTTTCCCTTCGTATCCACTTTACCGACACCGCCTCTTGGTTTGGCGGGGGCTTTCTTCTTCTTGCCCTTGGCTTTCGCCCTGGACCTAGAAGAGGAAGATCCTCCTACAAACAAAGTGGATGTCTCCCTACCCTTCTGTAGGGTGCCCTCAGCAGTCCTCAACATGTTCAGAAGTTCGGCAAGTTCAACCTCCTTTCCTTGCATGTTGAAGTTAAGAATGAACTGGGCGTAAGTGGAAGGAAGGGACTGGAGAATCAAATCGGTATAGAGTTCATTCTCCAACGTGGTCCCTAGGTCCGCGAGCTCCTCTATGTAGCCGATCATCTTAAGCACGTGGTCCGCTACCGATGATCCGACGGCCAACCTTGCCGAAAAAAGCTTCTTCGACACTTCGTATCTAGCGATACGAGACTGCTCCCCATACAGTTCTTTTGTATGGAGAAATATGGACTCTAGGTCCATATTCTCGTGCCTCCTCTGATGTTCGTTGTCCATCGAGGCTAGTACGAGGCATCTGGCCCTCGCGCAATCTATCTCCCATGTCTTACGGATTTCTACATCCGCGACGCTGGAGGTGGGACCTGGGACAGGGGGAGCTTTGGTGGTAAGTACATACCCCAGCTTGTCATAAGTGATCGCCATCTTGACATTCCTGAGCCAATCTTTGTAGTTTGGCCCTGTCAATATATTTTTATCTAACAGTAACTTAAGTCCGGTCATGTTGAATGGTCGCTGCAATTAGGAGAGAGAAAAGAAACACTTTAGCATGATGCTCTTGCAAGTTTAGAGTGGTTTTTAGTTTGTCTAAACTGGATGGCTCCCACTGTTTCTCGAATCCCTTCTCAAACCATAAAGAAAAGGATTAGCCGGGATCATTCTCACCGTACAATACTTGCTTAACCGTTCAGCCAGGCCAGTGTCGGTACTTCGAGGGAGGTTTTCCAACGCTTTCGCGAAGTTCCTTAATTAAATAACCTCTTTTCCCTATGGGCGTAGCCCCGCTAACACCTTTCTAGGCACCTACTAGGTTTATAGCATTGATCGTTAAGTGAGAGTTTTCCCGAGGAGTAGCATATACTCACAGTAGGATCGGGATCCAAATATCATCGCGTGATAAAACCGAAGGAATCCTACCAGAATCATCACACTCCAAATGGTATGCAACGCTAGCAAGTTTCAGTACTTATGAAACTCCCGATGTGGATTTTTGCCCCATGCTCTTATGACCTTGACTTTGGCCAAAATATCATAAGTCACATGTCAAGTTCTACCCGTCATTCTCCTGGTTAATTTGGACCCACCCGTACCTACCCTTGACTTTGGCCAAAATGGCAGCACGACTGTCCCAAATCAACGCATCTATCTATGCTGCACATGAATGCCCAAACGCTACCAATCACTATGCCTTGACTTTGGCCAAAATACACAGCTTGAATACTTTTGACCATTCATGTGGAATGACGGAGGGCTACGAATGGTTTTGGCGAAACCGTGAACGTAGTGAACTTGATATAATCGATGGAACGAGATAGCTTTTAAAAGGAGTGGTTCAAGCTCCGCGTTTAAAAGTTTAGTTTTGAAAAGAACCGAGTGGTTTTCAAAGTGTTCCAATCGACTTTTACTTGGTTTATTTCTTGCATTAGTTCTTTTAATGCGTCCCATCATTTAATCCTACCATTGCAGAAAACAACCAAAATATGACGTACGCTTATGCCATTCGCATTCGCCACGGGGCCCCGTCATCACCCGTTAGGTTACTTAACTAACGACAGAGCGGGGGCTGGGCTAGCGCGGCTGTAAAACATAAGCAACGCCTAAATAGTTATTTATATATAAATATACAGCAATGATAGACATTACAGATCACAGATGAATACATTGGATATACTAGGAATCCGCAATGCGTTCGAGCCTGCAACGCAAAGCCGATTACACGGTCGCGGTGAATAGCCAATACCCCACCCAAGACCCCTACGGGTGCGGCAAACTACCCGCCAAGCATCCGAAGCAAAGCAACCTCCCTCACCACCGTGAGTAGGCCACTCGGCACTTCGAGTACCCGGTAGTTTGTGCACCCCCTCCATGGGTCTATCCTAGGAGCAAAAAACAGTAAAAAGAATTATACAATGACGGCTACAACCCCGACCCGGTTGTGCGGCCATACAAATAATATTATTACATCAATTTACATGTTACAAATGAATGAAAGAAAAACAACGCTCATCTCACATCCACCCCGGCCATTCACCCGCGACAATCCAATCCATTCATATCCACAAACCAATAACAATCACAGATCAAGTATAACCCCGACTAATCGTCTTATAGCGATTAGCCGACGTTCAATACATGCAAGCATTACAGATATAACCGATGTAGTTAAAGTGTAGTGAAGTTCCAAAAAATATGGATTTATAGGCCCCCAAAAGTAAATTTTAGTTCTGGAAATTCTGGGCATATATAATATATCCTAAAAATCCCAAAATCAACACAGAAAGACACTGCACGAAAAACGATGCAGGGAAGACATCAAACCGCGGCGCTTCCGCGGCACGAGCCTACCTCGTGCGGCGGAAGGGCGGCGGTTTGAACGAATCTCTGTGTCGTTTTTCATGGGTGTTCATAAAAAACCCTGAGCCGAATTTACAAATATAAAGTTTTCCATTTTGAGCAGAAAAAATTTCAACAGAAACTAGGGTTTTTCAAAAGTTCGGTTTTTGGATTTTCAGTTTCGAAACTTCGTTACACTTCACTACCTAGCTAGTTTGAGTTTAGTTTGGCTCTGATACCACTGTAAGTCCACGTTGCCCACCCCGGTACTTGCGGGGAGGCGGAAAACATAATAAAAATTGGATTTTTAATGACTTAGGCAACATGGACCTTGCTTGTGAGGATCTTTACTAAACAAAACTAGCTAAAGTAAACTAACAACTAACAAAGTTGTAGAAAGGTTATACCTTGAGCTCGAACTCCTTCTCGCCTTGCTCGTCGGAATGGTTGAAAGGCCTCACCTTGCTTGTCTTCTTCCGTCAAAGAAGGATCCACCCGAAAGCCTCGACCTTTAGCTTCAACTCCAAGCTAGGAGTAACTAGAGTGCAAGAAATGCTAAGACTTGAACCCTAGAAGTGAGTAGAGAAGATCAAGTGAAGGTTTTTCTCAAGCTTTTATGTTTCTCAACACATGAGAGGGAGAGAGCTTGAGGGAGAGGATGAGCAAGAGAGAGAAAGGATATGATAGAATGAATTATTAGTGAGCCATTCTCACTAATATGTGTGTGTTATTTTAATTAAATAATTAGCAAGAAAATTGTCATGGTTTAATCAAGAGGTGACCATTATCATTTCATCATTAATGCAAATTGCAAGGATCAAAGAGCATCTTCCAAATGAAATGATCATGGTCAACTTGTCAACATGGTCAACAAGTCAATGAAGTCAAAATGTCAACAACAACAACCATGCACAATAATTAAGTTAATTATTAATTAACAATAATACACACAAAAACAATAGGGTTAATAAAATGACAATAGTCATTAACCCTAAACAAGGTCCTCTCCCTCAATCTCAAGCAACTGTGCATACG
The DNA here is from genome assembly GCA_030015575.1 of Agapanthus africanus. Lineage (NCBI taxonomy): Eukaryota > Viridiplantae > Streptophyta > Magnoliopsida > Asparagales > Amaryllidaceae > Agapanthus > Agapanthus africanus. Next base: position 83,377,297 of record JASDDO010000004.1, on the reverse strand, counting down.
CACCCGCATTCGTGATCCGAGGAACACGAACACAATGAGAAAAACCAATCTCAAATCATATACTAGGATCTGGCTTAAACCAAAGCCCGCTAGTATAAACTGTCCGGACAGCAACCGTGCACAAGTGCGCGGATGCGAACGAACCCTGTCGCAAAACCATGCGACCTCTACTCGTTTTGCCTAAAGGCGAATAGCTCTCTGTGTGGGACTCTAAAGACTCGACACTACGCTGGCAGTGGGTTTAACCACAGACCGCAAGCGGCACTAGCTGTACGTAACGGTCCCCAGGTAGATGTCGATAAGAAGACTGACGAGGTGAACCCCATCTGCACTCCTACTGAGCCTGTATGTGACAGTCTTCGTACAGTCCGGTCTGTTCGTCTGATACATCGCATGGCGGGCCTAGGGGGGCGGTGAACGTCAGTCCCCTAATAGCGGTACAAGTCGTGTCGGAGTGAAGCCCAGAACACCCTGAGATAACACTGGAAGCCTACCAGTATATCTCGCTTGCCCTGGCCAGGGACTACTCGTGTAATGGCTCTCCTGGACACAGCGCGATGTCAACCCCCAATACCGGGAGAGACGAATCCTGTCTAACCGTCACTGCCTCCAAGTGCTTCGGGACTGCACCCAAAAACTACCTGTTTGCACGACTCCTCTGATCCGTGGTAGGGTAGTAATCAAAGTGCAGTGGGAACACACTCGAGGCGAAGTGACAGTGTCAAGTCAGCGGACTAAGCTGTACTCATGTCACCTGGGAACTGATAACTGACGATAGGTATATTACCAACCAACAGTTCCCGACGAGTCCTGTCCAGTGTACTCGTAACCTAACGAGCACCCGCATACTATCCCAAGTACGACGTACTAACGGCTGTGGGACAGACCGTCTCCCACACTGGGATGAGAAGCGCATACGCTAGTCTACTCCGGAGTATCGATGCCCTGTCTCGATAGTCCAACGACCAGGGACCTGTATAAGGATGTGCTTATAGATTACCCAGCTCCCACGAGTGCGAGCGCCATCACAACGCTGGTAATCAAGCAAAGATCCTAAGGGCTCTACTAATATGTATACCTGCAATATGCTAAAAGAAACACATGCACATATTAAAGCAGAGAAAAACCAAGTAGCATACTACCATTTCGAGCAAGATTGTATATACAACTGTGAATATCCCAAGCTTCCATTAAGTAATATACAAACTAGTATGATACAGTAATGGCCTCTAGGGCATATACACTAACACATTGCGCATACGTTTTCAAATTTGGTAATGAAAACGTAAGCGTCCTCAGTCTAGAGTCTGTGGAATTTGGGTAAAAGGTTGATGTATTGGGGTTTAATCTCAAAGTTATCCCCATTGGCTGGTGGAATGGATAAGCAGGTCGAAAGAGGACCTCACAAAGGGTAGCACCTCTCCTGGAGAGAGATGCGGGGTGGATTCTGCGCACCAACGGACAGTGGCAGATTAGGGTTAAAGAAGTTCGATGGAGGTGGATCCATCGATGTGGGTGTGGTAGTGGGTAAAGAAGAAGTAAATGGAGAAATATCGACTTCGGAGTTGAAAAAGGGTACGCGGACTAAACGGGCACTAGAATCCCGTGTCCAGCCTATCTTGTACTAAAAAGGGTTAGTACAAGTGGCAGCGTGAATTTATAATTTGGGGAAATGATATGAATGCGGTGTTTGCTTTGAAAAAGGGACGGATTTTTGAAAAAAATGATGCGACACAACAAATGCAGCACACAAAACCCTAATTCTAGGGGTCTCCTAGGTCAGATCTCTAGACCGCTCCTAACTACCAGAAGACAAGACGTAGGATATTATCCTCCACTGCCTCTTTGTCTCTCCTGTGGCCAGGTAAGTGCCAGGTAAGTGCCAGGTAAGTGGGTGGTTCTCCACTACGTAAGTAGTGGGCCTAATTAAGTAACCACTGGCCTTCGACACACTTGCCTAGACACCACAAGAGAAACGCGGATAAGCAATGAATTACCCACGGCCTTCTTCTGTCCTAAGTGAGCGCGGCGGTCCTTAAAGTCATCTCTAGATCTTTTTTAGTTAATTGGGGTAAATACGGATGCAAGTTTTGCGGTTTTCGGGGCTTAGGAAGGGTAATGAACTCCCCACCTAATCTGGATTTGGTCTGTGCCCCTTAATGTCCGTATTAATATGCAAACAACCAAGAATCAAAAACACGCACAATTTAATTTTGCAATTTGCGCGCTGCGATTATTTGCAAAGAAGCCTGCACAAACTGTTATTTGGAGCAAAAAGAGGAGAGAGAAGAATGTAAGAAAGTACCTGAGAGAAAAATTGCACAGAGATCTCCTCAAGAAGCCGCGGACCACCGCAATTGCCTCCTTAGACCGCGCTTCCGCAGTTGAATGGTGGGAACACTGCACCAAATTGTAGCAGGGAGCTTCTATACACTCCCTTAGCTCTCTGGTATATTCAAAAAATTTTCTTCAATTGCACAACAGCTCCAGATTTCTTTGCAATGAACCACAACAAATCGTTTAGGGTTTGCACGAATTTTGATTACAAAAATTACAATGGAATAAATCTTTCAATTCAAATTTCAATATAAAATGAATTAGCGCACTATCCTCGGCAACGGCGCCATTGGATTGAAAACGATTTCGGATTGTGTAGTATGAAAATTGTATAGAAATCACAACCAAAAATTGTTTGACCGCAATCAACTACGGTGTCAGTTGTAGATCGTAAGCGAGTGCGGATCGTCCACAGGGATTGTGCGATTCGTTTCTATGTTTGATTTGTTTGAATTGAAAAGTTAATCGAAAAGAAAAGAAAACATGATTCAAGATTTTATCGATGTATTCAAGTGTCACTAGTCTAATCAAGAATCAAGAAAATGATAAACAATTGAGAATCGAGTTTCGATGATTTTTCCAACCAAATATCAAGAATCTAAATGAGGCGTGTAGGAATCGATCGGATCTATAGATGTGATGTAATCTCAAGATAACGTATTCTTGTCCTTCGAAGAGTTGATACTAGATCGATGATGATCGACGAGAGTTAGGGATTTCTAGTGAAACTAGGGTTTCATCTTTTATCCCTTGTTCTTTCGTCGATATCATTCACATTCTAGCCTCTAGTAAATTCAAGAAACGATCGTAGATCCCTAATTTCGAGCGATAACAATCAAGAAAGCATCGCAACGAAACTAGGTCATCGATTCTTGAATTTGCTAGGGTTTACAAAACTCGTAGGACTCAAGAATCGTTTTATGATTTGTTACATCATCATTCTATTGATCGTCTCGACCCCTCGACGAGCGGAGTTTTACTCAAACATCACAACAAGAACTACAATTACAAATTGAGATCGAATCATGATGCAAGAATTTAAAGAAAACAAGATAAAAGAATTTCACCTTTTATTTATATCAACAATTTCATTACAGTCGCTCGAGAACTACAAGAGGAAGAACTCGATTGTTGATTTGGCTTCGCTTTTCTCCGTGAGTCGTGGATCGTCTTGGACCACTTGCTCTGTTGAAGATCGGCTTCTAAAAGGTTGAAGGGCTTCTTGCTTGATTTGGTACTCGGGATCTTGAATTTTGATTGGAATTAGGGTTAGGGTTTCACACAAGTCTTGTCATTAGACTTGTGGAAGAAGATGAAGAAAGAGGTAAAGATTAGAGATTGAATGGATCTAGATTCTAGATCATAGATTGGGATTGGAATTCTCAGTATCTCCCCCAACCCTAGGTTTAGGCTTCTATTTATAGACTTCCCAAACCCTAGGTCTAGGTTTGAAATTACAATTCCCTCCAAAAGTTTGTTGAGGAGCTTCTAGAAATAGTTTGTTAGGAGTTAGCTTAGGTTTTAAGCTAGGATTAATTAAGCTTAGATACCCTAGTTTGCTGATCTGGCAGAAGTCTCTGGAGTCTTCTGGAATTTGAAGTGTCTTTCTGAAGTGTAGGTGCTGAGAGAGGAATAATGCACCAAATTTGAGGAGGTGACGTCGACAAGCCGCCGCGGAACCGCGGCGCAAGCCGGCTCCGGCCGCGGTTCCGCGGCCATGTAGGCTCCTTGGGGCTTGGGCCTTCTGGTGTGGTCTTGGGATGACATATAGGGCTTTATCTGATGTGTTGATTTTAATATGTCCCTCTAGATTGCTACCAGTTCTCAGGTCTTTGAGTTGGCATAATGTTATCAGCTTCTTTTGGCTTTGATCTTGCAATTTCCTGCACAAATCTTGAAACAAGTGTTGCACAATATAGGGATGATGCGATGCCATGAAATGCGGTCAATTTCCTTTATAGTGCCGGTTTTAGAGTCTAACACATGCAATCTGATATTTAACGACTGATTTGCTAATATGTGTAATATGAATGCCGAATACTTCTAGATGAGTGCAAAAGACAGGGAAATTGCCTTGTTAAAAATGCAGTATTTTCGACTGATCATTTCCTTTGTAAAAACTGGCCCCGAACGGGGTACAACAAGAGTAATATATGTGAAATAATAAAAGGCATCCCCAAGCGGGAGCTAGCTTTTCGTCAAACCACGGTCATAACCACGCAAGCAATAATAATAAACAACGCCAAAGGGCGAGGATCAAAACCCAAAAAAAGAAACTCAAAACAGCCAGAAAACCATAATACTACAAGCGCGACTCTAAGGTCGAAATAATACATCACTGTCTCGAAGTCTGAAATAATAAACAAGTTTTGGTTGATGGAATTTCTAGATACAAATGAATAGTACAGGTACAATGGCGGTTCTGATACAAAAGAACCCACCTACCCAAGCAAGTCACCCATATGGAAGCAGTGTGCCAGAAATGCAGCTATAGAACCTGTACGGCAAAAACCTGCAAGAACTGTGGCACAACGGGGGTGAGTTGCCAACTCGTGAATAGAAAATATCTACAAGCAGAGATCGAATGTATGACCCATCTTAGGTCAATACGATCTGATATTTATATAAATCTCAATATGAACAAGTCTGAAGCATGCTAAACTGGCAATGTAATCTCTATATATGAGTGTAGTGCCAAGTGCTCGTGCCAGTACCTCAGGTAATAGCATATCATAAATGTGAGGTATAATCAATGAAATCAATCTACATGTACGTGGATCCCGTCCACTCGTCACCCAATGACAATAACCATCATGCATGTAAATATCATTAGCATATGCATGGAAATATGAGGATATAACCCACCTGTGTCCCTCGCGACACGTCAAAATCATGGAACCGGAGTGCCCAGCATCGACACTCGAAAACATCATGAAAACTGTGCCCAGCATCGGCACGTAAATCCTCATATATCAGGCTCCATCTGCGGAATCGGCCCTCGGCCCCAGCAGGACGCCCATATCCATCTATTGACTCTGGTTGGTATCCTCCGGATTGTTGCGCCACGGCAGCGCCCCGGCCTTCTACTCGAGGCCAAAATGCGGAATCAAAATTTTTTCTTTACTTGGAACCGGCGCTACCGCGGACAATAAACCCGGATCGTAACCGTTAACCTAATCCTAGCAATCAAGAGAATGGGTAGAGAGTTATACCAGGCGATCCGTGTCCTTCGGTCTTCGTCTCCACTCCAATCTCCCGCGGAATCTCCGTCCGTCACCTCCTCGTCGGAAAGGGCACCACGTAGCCGGATACTTTTACGGGCTCCCACCTTTGGACTGAGGCAACTCGGGCGCGAAGTTGGCTAGCCGACGCGTCCAAGATTTGCTGTAGATATAGTGTAGAAACTTGTCTCTTTGGGGTTTAGTTGCCATGGAGGATGGAGGTGGAGAATCAAAAGGAGCAATGAGAAATGGAGCTTAGGAACTTTGATACAAAATGAGATGAACACTTTTCTCCACATCAAAAATAAACTCCCATCTCCCTTTTCTAATGTGGCCGGCCCCTATCTCCAAGGTGGAGGAAAAAAGGAATCTTAAGCAAGTGGAGAATGTGAATAATTAAACAATAGAAGAAAAGCCATGATGATAAGAAAATGGTCACACCATTTCAAACTCACATCCATTCACCAAACATCACAATAAATGGAATAGAATAGACTAGAAAAGAATCTCATCATGAGGAAGCCACATAATGCAATAAAACCCTCCACAAATAAGTTATTTGCAAACTGCAAATAACCCCCTCCACCGAAAAGTCCGTCCGCGAAAGAACAAAGGAAAACCGGCCGGAACGGAATGCAAACTGGCAACTTCAGAAGACTAATCCATTAATAAATTACAGGAAAACCCCACTACTGCATATACATGCCCGCATTTGTATTCCCACTGAACACAAATGCAAAGAGACAAAATCTACACTATCTAATACTAGGATCCGGCTTAAGCCAAAGCCGGCTAGTAAAATCCGTCCGATCACGATCCGTGCAATACCGCACGTATCTGATCGAACCCTGCCATATCTCCATATGGCCTCTACAGCGTTTCGCCCGAAACTTGAGTAACTGTGTGTGTGGTGGACTCTAAAGACTCGTCAATACTATGGCTGTGGATTTAACCACTAGCACGTCAGAGGTATTAGCCATACGTGACGGGCCACCAGCTATTGACTAAAAGGGACGTCGATGAGCGAACTCATCCTGGCGCCCTACTGAGCCTGTCAGTGACAATATCCGTACAGTCC